>OX392490.1:2557500-5057500 GCA_947623365.1 Achlya flavicornis
GCTAGCCGCGTGTGAGCCGAGCGGTGTATAGATTTCAGACTAATACTGACCAAATCTACTGGATATTTAATGAAATTTTTTAGTTAAACATCAACTATTATCAATTATGATTAAAATTCGAAAAAACCGGATTTTATCCTCAATATTCGGATTTATAATAGGCCCCTAAAATCCGGATTTTTCAGTCATTTTCGGATTTCGAAGTATCCGGATTGCAATCCCTAATCATGTCATTGTATTGATTGTGTTGCAAGGACATGCTGATATACGTATGTTTGATGTGTCAAGAGCGTTACGCCTACAAACCGCATTAGCAGTTTGGCGTTGTTTTAATTATGTAAATTTTGGTGATGGTTGGGATTAATAAATATTAAAAAAAAAAAAAAAAAAAACATACTATTGAACTTTGCTCCGATTTTGTCATTTGTTTTTAGTAGGATATTTTCATACAAAATTATTTCTATCTCGCATGGCCTAGCATAACATCCAATATATAAAATTCTCGTGTCACAATGTTTGTAACAAAACTCCTCTGAAACGGCTTGACTGATTCATATGAAATTTTGTGTGTATATTTAGTAGAGTAGGGTAAGGCGCGAACGAAGTATCAAAAACCAACGAACCTTCTTGAAACGGAAACACTCGCCCCCTATTGACCCAGTAATGGTCATATTGTCCGAAGAACCGCACAACAAACTCCCCCAAGCCGTGTTTCACAGCCATTATGTTGTCTGGAATCTCGCATGGGTTCAGAATTATGCCCGGCCACCATCTAAGAGAAAACAAAAAAAAATGTGGGTACTATACTGAGTACTGACGTTATTTATTATAGCAGATGTTGCGGTTTCAAAATCTGGCTGCCTATTAGTGTTTCAGGAGACATTTCCCATCAAGACTAAGGGTCAGTTCACACCGAGACCCGACGCGCACATTTTAAGATAGCGATACAATATAGAACTTTATTTCCTACACCAAAAGGTACTAATTTCAGTGAGGGAATTCGAAACGCCTCGCGAAGCGTCGCACTGCACCTCAAGATGCCACTACCACCACCTGTGTACTAAATAGAATTATACCATTGTATCGCTATCTTAAAAACTACGCGCCGCGTCGAGTCTCGGTGTGTGCTAACCCTATGGCCCGGTATCCACCAAAGCAAAGTAGGAGATGTGAAGATCTTCTCCACCCATCTCTACTTGGATGCCGGGCCTGATTGTGCTACCTTGGAACCTCATGATGAGATATTATTATTGAACAAGAACCTCATGAAAACTGTAATATGGACAAACTTATACAATTTCATATACTTTTAACAGTTTTTTTAGTTTTCAATATCTCCGAACCTCTTTTGTCTCTTTTTGGCAAATGCACTTATATGATTACAGGTCGGTTAACGAAAGCTGGCACGTTCACAGTACTCATAAATTTGCAATCAGTCAAGTCTAATGGACGAATGCAAAAATAGACCACTCTATATTTATGAGCAGTAGCAAAAGCAAAACAATAACTGTCTCCTTCATACTCATAAGCTTGACTTTGCGCGAGAGAGACGGTGTAAATGTGTTGAAACGTGCCAGCTTTAGTTAACCGACCTGTAATTGAATCATTATCGCTCTTATTATAAGACTACTACTAGTTACTTGTTGCCACAGAAAGACTTAGCTGGATTCAATTGGAATTTTGATCTACATCAGAATGATAAGTCAAAGATATGTTGAGTCCATCCTTAACCTGCTTGTTAGTGGAGGGGCTGGAGCCCCCACTTTAGTAAATCAGCTGTAAATGCACATACCTGTAATGTCCCAGCTTCACCCACACCATTTCACCGTAGAGCGGAAGCCGGCCAGTTTCACAATCTTCGCACATGTACCCACCTAATATAAAATTAAACTTAATTACATAAAATTACAGATAGTTGAAAAAGGTACAGTAAGCGAGAAAACGGCGACGATTTGCTTTGTTGATTCTCTCTCCGACAAGGATCAAAAAAGGCTCTATCGAGCCAAATTAGATTAGGGTACTAAAAATATCACAAATGGAAAAATACTTTTCCCTTTTTTTGGCTTTAAAACGAAACGAAAATCTAAAAGATGACTTACCCTCTGGTGGTTTGATATTAAGGCACTCGGCGTGGAAGGATGTGGGACAGTACTCGCAGCAGATCAGAGTACCTCCCAGCGCACAGATGAAACACCACCCTGTGTTCACGTGGCATGGGACCTTACCAGGTCTATGGATAGATAAGATTTGGTTTAATATCTTACTGACACAGATTCTACAGATGAAACGCTCATGGTGTAGCATGATTAGCCGTTAATTGATCGGCAAAGTTAGGCCACCGGTCAGGTGCCGTGTGGACGGGTGACCACCTAGTGGTATTTCAATTCGAGCGGTGTCCGTGATTCGGAGGACACGAAAAGTTAATTGTGATAATCGTTAAGCTAGTTGAGAGGCCTCCTTGAAAACAACAGTAGGTTGACCACTAGCCGACCTCCACCGATCGATATTTGTGAAAGGAGACGAGTGCTCAGGAGTGGGACATTATAAGCTGACGATGACAGATTCGAAGGGTGGAAGATCGTTTGGAATAAATACTTTTTCTAAGAGGTAGAGCGTAGCGTTTATTCGCTCAAAAAGCAGCTCGACCTGGGAAGTACTGCCGGCTTACCATCAAGTAAACCGTATGCTTGTTTGACGACTCTTTTCATGATTGGAAATTGAGATCAGCTATCGGAAATTTGATTAAACTTTTAAGACTCACCTATGCTCATAATGTCTCGGACATATAATATGTGATCCCGTCAATATCTGCGTCCCCGCCGGCAGACATTTAGTAAACGAGTGGTATGTGGCTGGACATCTTACACAGCGGGCCAGCTTATCCCCACTAAACCTAGTCTTGCATCCTCTCGGGTCATCAGACACGCAAGTATGGCAAACATGTCTCGGACACGTCACAGCTTCAAAATGCTCATTTATCTTCTTATTATTACGAGATGGTTCACCTCCGTTAAACTGAGTCTGCGGCCAATGGTCCAAACATTCCAAATGATAATATTTATGACAATGAGCCACTTGACAACGCTGCCTATGCTCAACTAAATTCTTCGACACTAATGATTTACAAACGAAACAAATAGGCTGGTTATATTGCTGGCAGTTATTGCATTTGAAATCAGAGAATTCGGCGTTTTGTTTTGGTTTCAACTTTATGTCGACGATTTCACATTTACCAGCGACCGTGTCACCCCAATCTAGACAATCGTCACTTGAATAAGAATCGTAATGTATAGTATCGATATCACCTAGTAATTCCTTCATTTTAACAGTAAGTTGTGCTTCGAATTTGTCTGCGTCAACTGTACATACTTCAGGCTCAATTATCTCTTCGATTGATATGTTGTGTTCGTCCGAAATATCTTGAGATTTATCTTCGCTTTGGCTGTCATCTTCTGAGCCCTTATGTTTCCGACCAATTTTCTTTTTCTTCTTTCTTCCTCGACTAGGTATGGGTGTTTGAACAACCTCTACAACTTTGTTAACGCAATCAATATGGAACATACTATTACATCCCTTGCATTTCACAAGGTTGCCAACTTTCTCACATATTTCACAAACCTTCTCTCTTAATAGACCTTTAAATACATTAGGTTTGGGCTTTATTAAGTCATTAAAATATGCTTCTACTACGTCTATTTCGTCTTCTACTTCATATTGATCATCATTTATTTCTATAGTTTCGTGTATTTCAGCATTTACTTTTATTTCTGCGCCCTCTTTTATTTCTGAGTTTTCTTTTACTTCTGAATTATCTTTTATTTCTATTTTCTCTTCTTTCACTTTAACATCGTTCACTGGTAAAACGATAGGTTTGGGAACGGATCCACTTTTCTTTTTAAAGATCTCAAACATTTCTAATTCATCTTCTATGTCGGAAAAATCTTCATTATAATAAGGCTTTATAATCTTTCGTTTGGGTTTCTCTATCTGTCTATCGTTGTCATATACTTCCTTTTCAACTTTCACTTTTTTCCTAATTTTTTTTGGTTGATTAACATCTTGATTTAAACCTTTAACTAAATTGGATTGCTCAATATCGTCCGTCTTCTTCATATCAGACTTAGCATTCTCTTCATATAGCCAAGTTTTGTACAAATAACCAACAATGTCATCTTGAGTAAGGTGAGGATTTTCGTCTATCAATGCATCTTGCCTTAACTCCAAATATTTTACAAAATCTGGATCATCCAAATTATCCCCTGTTTTTTTATCATTTTTCGAGCGCTCTCTACGTCTACTTAATGGCATATCACTATCTTCAGAATTGATTGAGACTGTATCTGGTTCCTTTTTCACTATTACACTTTTTTCTGGACTTTCTACCTCATCATTGTATCTTGCTTTTACTATCGGCTCTCTGTGGACTTTTGGACGTAATATGCGTTTACTCAAAGGGATATCGAAATCTTCAAGATCGTCAGAATCGGTAACTACAGGTTTGGACAGCTGTAAAGTGGCGTTTACTGCAATGCTTTCAGTAGATATGGATATTTTTTCAATATCACCCCGATTATTGTTGGTATTTCCCTTAATGCTAACTTCAAGAGCTTTATTTTCTGCAACTATGTGAGCTGGAAATTTAATTCTTTTGTAACGCGTCTTGCTTACTGTAAAAAATGTATCGCTATCTTCTGAATTTAAGGACACTACTTCTTCATCACGGTCATCCCGACTTTTTCTTGGAACTTTTTTGCTACCACTTTCTTTAGCTAAGTCGGATGGAGAATGAAACTTATCTACAGAAAACATGTCAAAGTCTTCAGAGTTGATAGAAACTATTTCAGCGTCACGATCATTATCTATGCTTTTGCTTTCTTTAGCAACTTTGAATGAAGAATCAGGTTTCTTAGAACTATTCAACCATTTAGTTAGAGGTGTTTCACTTTCTTCGGAATTAATCGATGCCGTATCTGCATCATTTTTGCCGTCATTTTTGTCAGGTACGCCATTACTTATTATATCTTCTTCAATTGTAGAATTGAGCCTACGACATCGCCTTCGCCTCTTAGATAAAGGTGTTCCAATATCTTGAGAGCTTACTGAAACAATATCTAGCTGTTCATCCTTTCTTTCAGGGACTCGATCTTTATTTCTATCATCTTTGACTGATTCAAGCGGAGAATAATTACTTCCAAATCGCTTTGACATTGAATATTCACTATCTTTAGAATCTATTGATACGGTTTCTGAAATAAGTTCGTTACTCATTTTCCTTGAAATATCTTGTTTTTTAATATTTCCTTTCAATTCATCATAAGGAGAGTGAATTCTTCTAGAACGTGTACTTCGTTTTAAACTTATTTCACTATTTTCAGAACTAATAGATGCAGTATCTGTATCATCTTTGACTTTTTTTTTAATAGAATACCCTGTATCTATTCTTTGTAAAGTTATCGATAATGTTTTATGCCGATGTTTTTTTTCTAAACCCTTCACCAAACCCGATTGTTGAATTTCATCAGCTTTCTTAGCATCAGATTTTGTATTCTCTTCATAAATCCACGTTTTAAATAAGTAGGCACTTATTTCATCCTCATTTAGTTCTGGGTGTTCATCCATCACAGAGTCCTGTCTTAGTTGTAAGTATTTTAGAAATTTGGGATCTTGAAGTGACTTGTCAGATTTGTTTTCGGGTTTTAAATTGTATTTAATTTTATTTATAGATTGTTTATTATCTACATTGAGTTTGTTTGTAGATATTTGACTATGTTCAGATTTGGGTGTTACAGTTTCTTCATCAAATTTCTTTATGCCTGTATTGGTAATATATGCTTCGTCACGGAAGCCATTTACATGTATAGTTTGTGACTCATCATTAATTGAAGTTTTTTTTTTGATAGGACTTTCACATTCTCGCTCACTTTCAACACAGGTAACATCATTAGCAGCCTGATCTTTTAAAATGGAATTCGTAAAATTAGTTTCAGCAGGAACATCTTTTTCTTTGGTTTTATTGTTTTCATCATCTTGTTCTTCTAACTGATCAATTAATTGATTACCAATATCATCTTGATCAAGTTTATCGCAATTACTTAACGGGCTATATGGAAGAACTTCACTAAATGGACTATCAATTGAATCTTGTAGCAAACTATCTACATCTTCTTTAGGTTCCATACAAACTGAATCCATATTTTCCTGCTTAGTAGAAAAATCATTTTTAACTGTAATTTTTTCAGAGTCATTATCATTTATCTCTTCTGTTCTGTATAAAAAATCATTAGGTTGTTGTATATCTTTAGTTTCAATTTTCTTTAACTGCATCACACTATCATCGACTTTGTTTATATCTAAGATTTTTTCTGAACAATTTTCATTTTCTACAATACCAATGACGTCATTTTGTGGTATACTTATATCAGCAGTATTTTCTGTACTCTTTTCGACATCATTCTGCTCAACTGATATATCATTTGGTCCAGCCATTTTAATGTCAGTTTTAATTTCACTTAGCTCCTCGCCTTTTGATTCTGTCATGAACACATCTTTAGTCAACATTTCGGACACAATACTCATATTATTAGCATTCAGAAAGTTATCTTTAACTTCAATATTTACATCTAATGCGTTTTCAGTAGCTATATTATCATTTACAATACTTATATTATCTGGTAATGCTTCATTACTAACAATAGCACTATTTTCTTGATTTTTATGTATATTATTATCATAACTAATATTTTTTGGTCCAGCCACATTTGTATCAGTTTCAATGTCATTTAACTCTTGGTCTTTTGAATCTGATACAGTTACATCATTATTCATATTTTTTAAATCATCTTGAATTTTATTTGCATCTGAGTCATTTAAAATATCACTAAGCTTTGCAATCGTATCATTTCGTTCGTAGCTATTCTCGCTGTTTAAAATATTATCGCCATTCATAATCTTGTCGTTGTCAACATTTTCACTTTCTTTATGTTTTGAAATATTATTATTTTCAGTATTTGTTGCAACTTTCTCAGTTTCTTTTTCTGGTTTAGCAGGAAAAGATTCAATAGGTGTATCTACTTCCATTACAACATCATAATTTTGCTTTGGTTCTTCTATAGTTTCTTGCCTGTGTGTTTTAGATAAATCTGTATTGATTATTTCAGCAACATCATTAAATGGTTGGTCCGGTTCTGCTACAATAAAGTCCTCACTCACAATCGTAGTTATTACGTCATCATCTTGTTCATTCATTTCTGGTTTTTCACAAAGCGTTTCCACTTTGACAATTATGCCAATACCGCTCCCAGGTTCTACTGGAGCATAATTATTATATCTATCACTATCTTCATTTGTCAAATCAATTTCATTGGTCACAGCTGCATTATTCTCCTCATTCTGATATGTACTATAATCATGTTCATTATTAAATGCATATAAATTGTTATGAGATTCATTATGGGATTTTCTAAGTCTGTAAGGTTTCTGTGCAGGCTGTGTTGGTGATATTCTTTTCTTCTTTTTATTGTTCCTTGCTTTACTTTCTTTTTCAACACTATGTGGTACTGGATTTTTAGCTTGAATCTTTTCAGGGGTTTTAGATTTAGCTTTCTGTAGCCACCTGTCCATATGGGATTGCCTTTGAATTCTAGTGATGCCAGTTTTAGCAGCCATATTATCAAGACATGCAGTAACCACCTGGGAAACATCGAGAGACTTATTTCTGGTCTTGTTCCTAGAACGATCAGTATCCTCGACTTTTCCATCATCTTCAGAAAACAAACTGTCATATAAGCTCTCGCTCAAAGACACATCACTATCTGTTCTAGTTATTTTCCCGCTCTTGGGTTGTTTTGGCGTAGTTTTCAAGGCCCTAGGTGTCTGGAGCATATCATTTAATATGTCTATTCTCAATCTTTTTGGTTCTCTAAGAAGCATTTCAGCCTCTTCAACGGATGTGTTCCACATGGGTATTTTTTTATCAGAAACATAAAAGGCTGCATACAGTCTCGGATCCTTTTTCTTATCCTGTAACAATATTAAAATAATTCAAAAACATTTAAGAAAATAAATGGGGTTATTTTTATAACATATGATTAAAGGGACTAGTAGATTGAAACTCCCCTCTTCGATGGTCCTCGCCCGACGCTATCCGATAGTTAAATTACAATGCAAGTTATAAGCTGTTGGATGCATTTATATACGAAATAAATAAAAGTACCAGTGTCCAAATTCCAATACCTTGATCATGGTAATAACATGAAAATATTATGTGAAATAGACATTAACCTCCGGTGTAAACTTATCCCTGGTGGCCTCAAACTCCAGTTGTCCGAGGAACTTCCTCAGCATGTTATCAACAATCCAGCCCCGACGACCATTGTCTCCAAAGAATGTCACGTGAAGGATGTCATGTTCAACACGTCCAAATACTGCAAACAAATAATTTACCAGATTATATTTTATCAATGTTACCACATTGACATTTCTATTTGTCTGTTAATTCACTATAGATGTCTAAAACCATCACAATCTAATAGCATGGGGACAATCGCTTGTCAAAACGTTTATGGCACATGGACGTAAATGTGCTGTCAAAATGGACCTACTGGATTATGATGACTTTAGTGGGTTGGACTTTAGTCTTTTTGGGAATGTATCTTGTTTCTTGTTCACACTGGCCTAAGTTATGTTACATTTGTAGCTTAAATTTCACTCAAGATCAACAAAAAAGCATTGAATTTTATGATACATACCAAATAATTATTCATCATAATTTAATGTCTATTAGTTATTATTACTGTAGCTGTTATGTCTGTTATTTCTGCTGGTGTATCGTCACTTCATTTTTATGTACTGAGTGCAAAAAGGCAGATATGGTATTAGTTAATTCATTCAGAATATACTACTCTTTGCGTTTGCTTATAAATATTTATCGCAAGCTGATTTATAGATTATGCAATTGAATAATTATATACTAATATACACATAAATTAAAGTAATAAATGTGTTGTATGTATTTTATTCAAATTAGGTACTCGCATAAGTCTATTTAATAACTCACCCTCATCGCAATATCTGTCTGATATAATTGTAAGAAACATTGCTTTACTTGAAACAAGGACATGCAAAAAAAGTTTATCTTTCTACTTCTAAATTTTGTTTAATTTCCGTAAACCATATCATGGTTGATATTAGCAGTCCTTGTTTGCAGGAACCATTAACATTAAATTGGATATTTCTATCACTGGAGCCTATCTCAGAGTACGTACTCATTAAATAATGTGATAAGTTTTTTTTTCCTATACCAATTAAAACCATAGTTTTATAGGAACCATTTTTATAGGAACTTCACAGTCACTAATCACTAAACGTAATATTTTGGTAAGATGGGACGAATAAAGAGGCTGTTTTGACCAATATTTATATCTGAACCAATAAGAGAGATATAATATAGTATGCCGCTAGCTTAGTGTGATCCGTATAAGTACTTACATTTAGTTTTGACAAACATTCCAGTACATGGGTCTCTTGTGACAATACAGGGCCAGAAAGGATATGTTCCCATTCTAGCCCAAGCCAGATCTCCAACTTGAAACGGACATTTTGCTTCAATGTCAAATATATCACTTTTTGACAAAACTTTATTATCCTTATTTTCTTTCTTCTTCTTTTTATTACCATCAAAATCTAATGTCTTCACTACAGAAGAATTATCCAAATATCCGTTCTGAATTTTCGACGAATTCAAACTGAATTTCTCTGAAGATCTTTCCAGAACATTGCTCAAGTGTGAATTGGTTGATTTACTCGTACTTTTCACTGGTGAGAATATATTCTTGATGAGCAATATGGTCTCGTCTTGATCCCTCTTTTGTATCAAATCTTTACGAATGTACACTTTTGGGATTTTCTTAGCTGGGGAAGAAGTTACAATTTCCTCAGCGCCAAAACGGCTCAATGATATATTTTCTTGATAAATACTCTCAATCTGGTTATCTAAATATGTTTCTTCTGCCATTACTTTCTTAGGAGATTCACTGCGTATTGGAGAATTTGATGCGTGCATTTTGTATACCGGTGAAGCAACTTTCACTGGTGATTTTTCCGATAGAGGTGACTTAAGGACTTCTAATACAATTTTTTTTGAATCCGTACTTTCTGAATCATGTTTTGATCTTCGAGCTCTACCGTAGCGACTTAAAGTCACTCCACCACCAGTAGTGACGGGTGATGTTACTCTAGCTGTCAAATTAGTTTCTAGTTCCCGTTCAACCAGTGACCGTTTCTTTGGCTTTTTTATATTTGACGCATACTCAGTTTTAATGCCATCCACAGCACTCATGTTGTCTTCAGACTCATCCATTTTAATACGAATCTAAATATTTATGATGCCACACGCAATATTGATATAGCTTGGACTAGCATCATATAAGCAAGAGCGAAATTTACGAATATTTTATTCATATGACATATTTATTACAAAAATACAATATGAAATGTAGCCCCAGTGTGGTATTTATAGATTACAATCATCAGTGTATGCCTATAATGGATTCCTGAAACAAAAGAATCAAAATGAAGTTTCGTTTTTCAACACATATAGGTTATTTCAATATTTGATGAAAATATAAAATGTTTCATAGTAATAACGCTCATTTTATGAATTAAAAACTAAATTGTGAACTGACCCCAGTATAATAAGTTCTCGTGTCGCCATGAAACGCGATTCGCACACGACTAATCAGGTAATAGGCGGTCCCTATATCCAACATACAAATCACAGAACATCGAAAACTTGGATTCCTTTTTTTCACAACAATGATTATAGTTACAATCAATCTAAATGCACTTTTAGGAAGTAATAATAACACAGTTATAGGAATATTAGCTAGAATTAGTAGCGTCCGTTTATCGTTCGAACAAAGTCCCAATTTGTTACGAGAAAGGGCCAGTGCTACAGACAATCACGCGCCATCATAATTTCATATTACAGAAATCATCAGATACACGCCACGGATATCATTTTCACGGTTCACATGAACGCTATCACTAATTATCTCGCATATTGACTAATAAACACTGATTATATTCAATTATTTGAGGAATTCTAAATGAAAATAAGTTCAGATTTAGCCACAGAGAATAACGACGCTAGCGACTACCGCGAAAAAACACATGTACCTATAAGTTTGTATGTGTGTGTGTGAGAATATGACGTGATTTTTTTAATAGTATGGTCTGTCTGTATGGTACCTACACATAGGTACCTATAGAGCGTAGCAACCAAATGTGTACCTATGTATATAGCAACAGCAGCAACATATTGAAGTCCATGCCATGCCATGCAAACAACACAAATGATTTTTCATACAAACAAATGTTTTTTGTTTTATAGTTCAATACCTATGAGATCAAACTAAAAGATCAAGGGTAGGTAGGTCAGAGATCTTTTATTTATATACCTAATAACGGGCTGTCTGTGGCGGTTTCAGCTTCAGCTGAGTGAGTTCGTGGACAAAAAGTTTAAGTCGCAAACAGATGACGGACATAGGTACTTTTTCATTTTGAAGATTTGAAATCCAAAATCATTTATTTAACCGCGGAACGTTCAATTTGCTGAGAAGGGCTGGCAACTCACCCGGAACTCAGTAGATTCTGGACTTTTTGGCGGGAACTTGCAGAGTGACGCTGCGTTTACATTTTTATTTTCATAAATTCGTGTATCTTGAGTTTTATTGCATATTATCGGTGGTATTTTATCCAATAAAGATCAATCCATGTGCACTACTGAAGTGAAATGAAATGAATTATGTGTATCGTGACTTTTCCGAGAAAAGCTTTAGTACCATATCCACCATTTTACTAAAACATGACTGGATGGTGACTGATAATGCAGACTATGTGTAAAGTTAATGTGCGGCGATTGAAGGACCTTGTACCCATGGTCATGAACAAATAAAAAAAACAGTAGATTCTTCTTCTTCTACCATATGATAACTGCGTTAAGGTTCAAATTGGTTTGCAGTGATTTGCTAACTAGCAAAAGGCGTGCGTGCTTCACAATTTTTATTTGACGACTGCTTTTACAAATGTTTACGTATTATATATAACATACCGCCCACCAAAAGGACAATAGGTCCTTTTTTAAAGACCCACAATTCATTGTGTTATGAAATTAAATTTTACAATTTTTATACAAAATATATGAAACATTCTACATATGAATAGGTTATAAACATAATGTATGTATTGGTCTTGAAGGAGTCACTCTTTGTTATGGTAAGTCTCCTATTATTATAGTCTTGGCAATTGCCTTTACCTTAGCACATATTAGGCATTTATGAATGTATTTCTTTACTATTGATTTTAATTTCAGAATCCAGTACTTAGAGCGTAAGTGGCATAACATCAACTGTACACCGCCATGTAGTGTTGTTTTGTGCACATGGATGATCTTTATTGGGTAAAATACCACCAAAAATACACCATAAAACTCAAAATACACAAATTTATGAAAATAAAAATGAAAATGCTACGTCACTCTGCAAGTTCCCGCCAAAAAGTCCATTCTTATTAGTTTTAATAAGTTTGGCAACCAAATTCAAATTCGGAATTATTTCTGCCAGTGTCGAGTTATATTATAATTTCCATCACATATATTCTGTTCTTATATGCCTGTGAGTCACGTTAACAATAAATCACTTTCACCATCGAAATAGTACTGCCATAGAATGAAGGACAGCTTTTAAAAACTTTTAAAAACGGCCGAAGAAATAAGACAACAAATTCTTTAGACAACAAATTCTTTTTAAAATTACACATATGAAAAGGCTGTATGGTATATTGACCTTTGCTTATCCTTTCATGGACAAAACTACTACTGTCTACTACAAGTACAATCAGTGCTGCTAACTTAGCGCTTTCGGCGCCAGATCTAGCGCTTTTTTAACCGACGAAAAAACGGAGGAGGTTTACAAGTCGACGCGTATATTTTTTTTTTTTATGTATGATCACGCATAACTTTTGACAGAGTAGTCCGATTTTGATAATTCTTTTTTTATTGGATAGGGTGCAAAACCTTATAAAATTCAAGTTATATTCATAATAATTATTTGCTTTTCAGTTTTTTCGGTGGTTTATTTTTGTTAAAAAGTTTTTATTTTGTGTACAGCTCGTTTTATCGCTAGGCGCTAAATCTAGCGTTTTTTCCAGAATCCAAAATTGTGTCTAAAACTGACGCAGTCCGACTATCTGCTATATTTAG
Organism: Achlya flavicornis; assembly: GCA_947623365.1. Lineage (NCBI taxonomy): Eukaryota > Metazoa > Arthropoda > Insecta > Lepidoptera > Drepanidae > Achlya > Achlya flavicornis. The sequence continues at coordinate 2,570,759 of OX392490.1, forward strand.
AGCAAATGAAGTCGTATCACAGGTTAATGAAGAAGTTCCAAGAATCAGATTATGATGAAATTACAAATACATTAACTAACTCTTCTGACAATTTAAAAAAAAAGTTTGTTTACTTTATTTTTTTATCTCGGTCGTGCTAACTCATGTGAAATATTCCAAAAAAAATGCATGTTAGTGCACTACAATTTATTGGGTGCTATGTTACACTTTGAATTTAGGGTTTTTCACAACTGCTGACTATTTTTGTTATTTATTTCTCGTCTAAAAGTATTTAGCTCGATCAACGGATGTAGCGCTTTTTCAAGGGACTGGCAGCACCTTTTTGTCTAGAAGAGTTGGCAGCACTGCTGTCAATGTCAATCAACACCAATCAATTTATTGTAAAGGAAGAAGGCTATCGCTGCTAAATTGAATTAATTAAATTTCCATATTAATTCTTAATAACATGTCGTCTGTGACTAAAGTAAAAGATAACAAGCCCGAGCCACTGGCATACAGCGATGCGGCGCTTAGGAACAACGCCGTTGTTGTGGAATACTGCAGAACTTCTATGGCAGCGTTATCGGGATCTACTGCTGGTAATAACTTTTTTACTTGAATAATACTGGAATGAATACTCTATTCAATCCCCTCAAAGTAATCTCCATAATAACCTGTTAGAATGGAAATTTCCATAACAAATCTTCGTTTTTTTATGGGATTTTAAAAGTATCCTTATTACACGTACCTTCCCTGAGATAATAGCTAAGAATATGGTCTGACCATTGGCTGGGTGGTTTACTCAGTCAATATATAACTTTTGGGATTGGTCTTTGGGGCTGGTTGGTATTGAAAAGAGGAAACTCATAATGCAAAATAGTTGCATATTTTTGTCAAAATGTTAAAACTAACCTATTTTTGGTATTACTGCTATTTTAAACTTTAATTTATTGCCACTTATAAAAAAAAATGTTTCAGGTGTACTTGGTCTCACAGGTCTTTATGGCTTTGCATTCTACGTATTTGCGGTTGTCAGTCTATGGATAATGTTCCTAGCCAAAGCCGGCCCAAATTGGAGTAAATACTTTGTTTCCAGACAGAGTGTATTGACAAACGGTTTCTTCGGAGCCTTATTCACCTACGTTTTATTCTGGACATTTATTTATGGAATGGTACATGTGTATTGAAAGTTGTAGGCTTAAGTTAGATGATAAGGTTGGTTAGAAAGACCTCACATTGCATTTAATGGCAAGAATACAGTTCAACATGTTATTTCACACAGGCTAGGTTATCAAGTTAACCTGTGATACTCCTTATACCATGCCAAAGTGCGCTTAACACCACTGTGACATATAAGACACAAGTTTTAATATTATCTGTAATTAAGTTACTCCCTTCGCTGGTTACTTGCACTTTTTGGGTTAAGAAAAATATTTGTGAAATAAAACAGCCTTATGCCGCAGGTTTTACAATACCTTTTTGTATAGCTTTATTTGATGTCATTTGTTAAACCAAAATGGTGCAGTAATATTTGTCAAATAAATCCAATATAATAGTTACCACTTTGCTTTTTTTATAAGCAAACTATGCTTGTCTGCAAGCTTTTATGTGGAGGAAAAAATATGGTTGACAGCAAGGTGAAAGATAGTGTATAGACTGGTCTAATATTTAACGTTTATAATTTATATTTAACGTTGCTATTATTAAAAGTGAGGTCTTGTTTTCCATTGTAAAATACCTTTAAGTAAGGTATTGGTTGATAATGTTAAAATAGACATGTTTTTGTATTATGGTATTGTTTAATATTATATTTAATTGAGAAAGTTAAACTTATTTAGGGAATGAAATATAAATATTGGAAGAGACCGTCTGTTATTTTTGTACTCATTCTTTTTACTCTATGACAAGGTTTTCTAAAGACATCATTGAAGAAAAATCACAATTTGAGAGAAGGCCACAATCTCAAAATTATAAGTGCTCATATGTGGTTGATGAGTGTCACAAAGCCTAGAAGAGGCTATCAAGAACATCAGCGGACAAACTGGTAGATGATTGGCTACAGATTTTCATCTTGAGGTTGGTAGCCAGCCAGGTGGGTACTCGAAATAGGTACCCTACTACCGCTTTATGTTTGGCTTTATCGAACCATTGACTGACCTACATATCATCGAATATAATTTAGTGCCACCTGTCGGAAATTCCTGACAACATTTTCTAAACAAGCGAGCTTCATCGTGTTTGTGTTGTCGTTTTATACATATTTGATTATAAAGCCGACTTTCTTCAATAGATAGCGCTTTTATGATTATAAGGTCTTCTACTTGAAGAGCTAGGTAGGTAGGTAGGTAGGTACCTAGAGATCTCAGTGGGCACTGAGGATAGAAGAAGAAGAAAATTATTTTATTTCTACCAAAACACAACGCACAAAATACAGATAGGTACATAAAAAGGAATACAATAATACAATTAAGAAATAAATATTGAAATTACAACAACAAAAAAAATAAAGAATTATAATAAAAAAATAAACTGTGCGTCGCGTAGTAGAAATAAGGCCCCGACTCAGTATAAAGTTGTGGGAGCTACCCACAACACTGATATTCTGCCGGCACCTTGTAACGTGTGAGTCACGAACATCGGCGAGCAAGTACAAAAAATATAAGAATTTAAAAAATCAAAAGTAGAATGTAAATAAGTGGGTAATAGTTGCAGTACGACAGAAATAATTTAAATTAATTAAGCAGTGGAAGATTTAGTGCTATTAAACGGAAAACTGATAACTCCTATTACAATCACGAGAGCCCCGGTAAGACGATCAAACAAAACCTGCTTCCACACCACATATAAAGTATTGTGATTAAGATTGAGCACATCCGAAAAATATTAAGTAAGTGCATATATAATGCATAATACATTATAGTTACATTAAAATTGGAAGATCATTAGAAAATAGATATATTATATATATATGTACATATAATTTTACATAATAGCACACATTTAGTTTGACAGAAACGTGGGTGTCCACTATCATGGATTAGAACTCAAAAAAATCTGGGTTGCAGGTGGTTGCAGAGTTGAATGCTCAATAGGAAAATTTAAAAAAATCGGGTAAAATGTAATACTCATTACTTATTCAGCAATTAAACAGATCATAAGTGAATGAATATATGAGTTCTTGGCATACTAAGGTAGCAAACAAGCATACATCCCAAGTTACCGTAGCCTGTGGACGCTTGCAACACCAGGGGCATCTCTCACGCATTGCCGACCCTGCAAAAACTCTTCACACCCTCCTTGAAGAACCCCATACTGTCCTCCAATGGGAAAACTACGACGAGGAGCTCATTCTACTATCTGAGAGTCCGCGGCAGGACGATTATTTGAAACCGCACAGTGCGAAACCATTTTGGTTCCAATGTGTGAGGTGGACTCCCTATTGTTTTCGAGAGTTTTGTCTAGGTGCATAAGAGACGGCTCTTATGCAGCTGCTGGACAAAAAACCTGGCGTCCCATTTGTATAATCCCTCCGAAATCCCGTATGCTGGTAACTTCGTTAGAAGAGCCCCGTGCCAGACCCGATCGAACGCCTACGCCACATCTGGGCTCACCGCTGAAGCCTCACCTTTACTCTCGATGGCAAGTGTCCACGGTTTGTGAGATACAGTAGAAAGTGAGATTGAGCGACTAGAGGAGGGAGGCGATTGGCCTGTAATTCGTCGAGCTTGATCTATCGCCAATTTTTAGGCACATACTACTCTTAGAATATTAACATCTTCTATCTTCTATATATATAAAAATGAATTGCTGTTCGTTAGTCTCGCTAAAACTCGAGAATGGCTGGACCGATTTGGCTAATTTTGGGTTTGAACTATTCGTGGAAGTCCGGGGAAGGTTTAAATGAAGGGTAGGGTAGGGTATTACGCGAACGAAGTCGCGCCGGGCAGCTAGTATAGGATAATTTTAATACCGGGAAAACATAGATATCTTGAGAACCGCGAAACCGCGGGGCTGCTAGTCCTACTATATAACTCTGCTTTAACTATCGTAGCTATAGATTTGTTACAAAGTGCACCCGGATGCTCACATGCGGTTATCTTCTAGTTAAACACATCCGGGGATGAGCAAACTCCATTAAATCCAATCTCGAGCAAGTAATATCAGATATTGCAACTTTGCTATCCATCTATAGCGAAGTCTGTTAAAATAGCAACCACTTCACTATGTTCCTTATGTATATTACAAAGTGTTATTTTGAGATATTTTACTACGACACGTCACGACGACACGACACGACGCGACGACACGATGGGATCGACGCCAGGACACGACGCGACGATTAAAATCCAGCCAGCGCACACACACACATTTCTAGATTGTGGTTTAGATATAAATGAGAAAGTAACAATGAAAATATTTATAAATATGTACAAAAATCATCATCAGCCTATAATGTCTCACTGCTGAGCACAGGCCTCCTTTCACAAATCAGGGTGAAAGGGAATGGGCAGATACTCCAACACGCGCGCCCACTGCGGATCGGTGGAGGTAGGCTAGTGGTCAACCTACTGTTGGAGTTTTCAAGCCGCCTGGAAGGCCTCCAACTAGCTTAACGACTATCAAAATTAAGTGATAAACGGGACCTACGGCTTTACGTGCCTTCCGAAGCACGGAAACGCTCAATTTGAATTACCACTAGGCGGTCACCCATCCAGGTACCGACCACAACCTTGCCGATCGATTAAGAACGGCTTATCATGCTACACCACGAGCGCTTCGAGTCGATCCGTTGCTGCGTGAAAAAAGACCAAACCAATACTCGCAATACGATTTCCAATTGAGTCGTGTCGTCACGGCATCGCATCGTATAAAAGCCACAATATATACCGTCGCATCTCTTGATAAAGTTAAGCGTGAACTAGTTGTTGGTCTGGAGCTATTAGTTTGTCTATCACCGCCGTGATAGCTACGTAATTGCCGACTCATTCTGCAAGGAAGTTGCCCCCATCACTTATGGGTACTTATGGGATGTTTGTGGTACAGTACATTGATGTACACATCAACATCCCCATCTTTACACCGAACCAAAAGACGTCCGGAATTTTTTCACCCGTACGTTGTTGACATACCGAAAATACGGACACAGCGTTTTGCATCCTCATTTATAATGCGGACAGCAAGGGAGTGGAACTTGCTTCCGGCGTCTGTGTTTCCTGACGCTTACAATCTAGGAATTTTCAAGGCCAGAGTGAATAGGTTTCTTCTGGGTAAGCGTGTTTCATCTTAGGCTTCGTCATCGTCCCTTATGGGCGGGTCAGTGGCCAAGGCAAGCCCATTTCATTTAAAAAAAAATGTACTGAGATCACAATCAAAATCAAAAAGTCATTTATTCAGTTTAGGCCTTGGTAAGGCACTTATGAACGTTACATACAGTTGAATTTACCACCGGTTCGAAATACACTTAAACTGAGAAGACTCCGGCAAGAAACTCAGCAAGGATAAGTGTGTATAGGTAGGTGGTAGCGAGGTTCACAAAGATCTACACACATCACTTGCATTGAGGTAGCCACAAACTTATCAAAAACGGGATTATACCTATCATAAAACTGTGCGGTAATGTAAAGTACTAGTGCGTAATAAGCTGCATTAAGATACTAAAAACGGTGCAATAAATGCCACGTTACGAGCGAGTGTGTTGAAAGAATTATAAAGGGACGAATAATAAGAACTCGTTTTTGAATCTACGTTCAACGCATTATAAATTATAACACTAGCGGATCCAGAGACGGGGGGAGGCTAAGGGCTCAAGCTCCCCCTAAAATATCTGGGTTTACACCTGATAAATCTTGATAAAGACTACCCTCAGTCTGGACCGAGCCCCTCAGCCCCCCGAAACCGAAATCCAGGCTCCGCCACGTTAATAGCGTGTGAAGTAATTGGTGAATAGATACGTCCCCAAGAAAACAATTAATTGAATAAAAATCTATCAAATAAAAGCAATCGACAACCCGTTCAAGAGTCCCCCGCGGCTACGAGCTAGTGTTGAGCAAATGTTTGTGCAAGCTCCACAAATAATTGTCCGCAATTGTGTCAAATGTGGAATTAATTTATTTTACGGATTTTCCACAGACAGTCTCTATTCTATTGTTTTTGCGGGTTTTCAAAAGGGATGGAGGCGGTATTTTCTTTGATTTTTTGGAAAACTAACCGCACCACGTTTTCATTTGAAAAACCCTTGGATACAGTTGTGCCTACGATTTTTAGGAAACCCGTGTGCATTGTTTCATGTTCCTAGACTGCGCCTGCGTGTTGAGCTGTGCGTGCATCTGTCAATAAGTATAGTTTCTTATCATGGGAAATTCCTCACACACGGTCATGTGATCCCAAACTAAGCAGAGCTTGTATGAACTATGGAAACCAGATAACTGATATAATACATATACTACTTCTTGTTTGTAAATACATACTTAATATACATAATTACACACAGACTCAGGACATACAGACATGTTCATGCACACAAATGCATGTCCTGTGTGCAAATCGAAACCACGACCTGCGGCGCGAAAGGTGGAATAACCAACCGCGCCAACTGGCCCGACAAAATGTTTAAAATTTTTACCTAGCTACGTTGGATACCTCTAGTTTCACTCTACTAACTCTACTACGAATACTCTGCTACTGTACTGATTTACTATACAAATACAATGCTTTCTTTTCGCCTCATTCGCTCAAAAATCCAGTCAGTCGTTTTTGTGTACTCATTGAATATTAGGTATTTCAATTTAGAACACAATTTGTTTATGATCCGTTCAGAAACCTTTATTTTCATACCGCAATATTTTGCTCTTGTATGTAGCACAACTATTTAAATATTAATACAAATAGATTGTCAGCTAATAATTGGACTGCTTTACAAAAAACTTAAACGGACGTAATCAAATCCTGACCTGATGACAATGGGACCAAACGGGAAGTGTACCCTTCCAGACAAAAAAAGATTTTTCCAAATCGGTTAATAAATGAAGGAGTTATGAGGTAACAAACATAAAAAAGAAAAAAAAACATACAACCGAATTGAGAACCTCCTCCTTTTTTTGAAGTCGTTTAAAAATACAACGATTCACTGTCCATCTACGGATATCCGTTGTATTTGCGCAATATCGACAATCCTATTATCTTAGGCACTAAATTCTATTCCGTGACGCGACAGGACACGAATTGGCACTAAAACAAAATATTTTTGTGCCATAATTTATCTTTAATTGCATGTTTTTTCCGTAAAGTCTGTAAATAAGAATTATCTCTATTCGTGGGCTTTGTTTACTATAAGAAGTATTGTGAGTATTTTTTAATGAACATCATTTAACGCCGATTCAGAAGGTGTCTTAAATGTAAGACTCTTGGACTGTTTCTCTATATAAAATGCGTCAATCCACCATATTGATGTAGGAAGGCGATGGAATAAGTATTATTAGTAGTAATAAGTATAGTATGCGAAAAAAAATTGTCAAACAACCATAATGTCGTTTTAAAAGTAAACAATAATTTACTTTTAAAACAGCTTTATGAAGATTTTTTTGACGTCTCAGCCAGCTTTTTTTATGTAGGTGCTAAGGCGCCGATCTCGCAGACAGAGTTATAGAGTTCTGCGTTCAGAGCAGATTTTGCATTTTTATTTATTTTTATTTGATTTAGCGCCTAACAGTTAGAGCGTATTTTTATCGACGCGTGCACAGCTGCTACACTCTATCTGGATGTATCCTTAATCAAAGGTATATACAATTAAGTTTTTATTAATCAAGATTTACCTATTGCCATTTCTTTTCATTTACTTATTGAAATAAAGTATGAAATTCAGGAAGACATGGCAACACGGGGCTGTAATGAAGGCTACAGTTAAAATTACTGGCGACATTAAGCAGGCAAATTTAATTTCTCTTGAGAGCTTCAAGCTTTCCTAAATAATCCTAATAGCTTAAAAGTTGAAATTAATCATAATTTAATTTAAGTCAACTTAATTATTCATAATTTAATTTAATAACGCGTTTGAGTAAGGATTCCGTGTTTATAAGTCGCAAAACAGAGTCCTATTGCTTTGACTCTACTACTGTGCTGTCTGTCCGTCCGTATGTCACGGGACTCGTAAACGGAATGTGTAACAACGTTACAAACCTGGGATATTGTGCAGTATAATAATACAATTACATTTAAAATAATAAAATACAATTCAATTTTGGAATACAGAATAACTTTAGGCTATGTAATGTAGGCTAAAAGTATGTGTAGTTAATTATTTTTCAACACACTCGCTCGTAAAGTGACATTGATTGCACCGTTTTACAGCTTATTACGTAATACAGCTTATTACGCACTAGTGCTTTTTACTTTACATTACCGCACAATTTAATGATTTCGATTGTGATAAGTTGTACCACGCACAGACGTATGAATAGTACAAGGTAATCTAAAATTTGCAATTATTGTGTGATTAACCCTGCGGGACATTGGGAAGTGGGCCATAATGACTAAAGACCCGTACCACACTGCAAGTGATATGTGTGCCAGCTCACGGCTGTCAAAAAAAAACTTGCTCTCTAAATTTGTTAACTTTCTCATTGTGTGGTTGATTATTATAAAAAAAATCTACTTAAAAAAATACAAGTCTGTTTTTTTCCTCGCAAGTGTGTTGAAAAACGTCGTATGACACGCGTGTGCATTGATTCTTATTACTAATAGTAGTTATTAATAATAATTAAATAAGAGTTAATAACCAACTTTGCACACATGTATCATAATGTACTATTACGTACCAAAGCCTGAAAAAATAGCGCGTGAAATTCAGTAACAAACATACCCAAATACCAGTAGTCTAGCAACTTCGTTACATCTACTTACGAGATTTAACCACAGACATATGAATTTAACTCCCATTCGCGTCCAAAGAGGTTTCACTACAAATAATCACAAAAGTTTGATTTCTTTCTATATTTTTATAACATTCATTTTTCAATCGTAAATAATAGAAATAGTGTCGACGTAGCACTTAGCGTATGGCGGACATACGGACAGATTTACTGCGGCCAGAGACATTTTTATGTCGACCCATTTTATATAGCTAGGGCTAGCCACTTCTGGATTTATAGGATTGAGGCTCCATGTCAGATAAAGAACAGAATTTACCATCAACTGTTATTGTGATTCAACTTACGACGTAACTAAATAGTTTTTGTGTCAAAGTGAAGTTTGACATAAAAACGATTGTTAGTTACAGTTGTATCGCTACTCGCTATCTTCAATTTCTGACAACTTAGACATAACTAAATCGTTTTAATATCAAAGTGATGTTTGACATAAAAACGATTTTTAGGTAAAGTTGTATCGCTACTCGCTTTCTTCAGTTTGTACGGTTCATATTATTGATATGGGTGGTTTATACTGAGATTACATTACTAATTAGAATTAATCTAGAGTTATTGAACTCTGCGGTATGCCAAATTATTATCCAAGAATAACTATCTAACTACCTACTCGTGAGTAAAATATTTTATCCGCGAGTAGGTATTTTATGGCGGCTGCAACGCAGCTGCCCCCCTAGAGTAGATGGTTATCGACAATCGTCATCGATTATTGATGATATTTCGATTTGAAATGTCAAACCCATACAAAGGTTAATCGTTTACTAATGCTGACGATTGTCGATAACCATCTTGTCTACTGGCCCGCGTAACTTTGGTGGTAATCGTAACGAACACCATTAATGAATTTCATCCAATCAGGGCCCAAGAATGGCCTTCGTCGCGTCGTACCGCGTGCGCGTCATTGGATGAAATAATTAATGGTTTTCGTTACGATTACAACCAAAGTTACGCGGTAGAGCGGTTCACAATCTTGACAATGAAAGCGGTCACATTAGTCACTTATTATCAGTCCAGCAAGAAAGTAGAGTAAGTTGACGTAAGATTTAACTTTGGCTTGGGAATCATGAGCGTGTGGTGTTCTTATTACTAGCACAGAATATTCAATAGTATACAAGGAATCTGGTGTCTTTTTTTTTTTTTTTTTTTTTTATACGACTAAGTCGGTAAACAAGCATACGGCCCGCCTGATGGTAAGCGGTTACCGTAGCCATATGGACCCTTGCAACACACGAAACATCGCTCACGCGTTACCGACCTTTCCCCCTCCCCCTATGAGCTCTGGCGACCTTACTCACGCGCAGGAACACAACTTATTTGGCTGCGGTATTCTGTAAGGTCCCCAGTCGAGCTGCTCTTTGAGCGAATAAACGCTACGCTCGACCTCTCTCAAATTTGGTCAAATCCACCCTTTGTAGTATATTTTTAGGCGATGATATCTCAGCGGTTCGAATCCGCTTTCGGTGAAGGAAAACATCGTGAGGAAACCATAGCACGGTGGTAGGGTATTTTGTCGTATCCATCTGGCTGGCTATCAAGTTGAAAAATCTGTCGCCAAGCTTCGATCGGTGTTTTCCGACAGCTGCACTTGAGAGCCAGTTCCTTCTAGGCTTTGTGTTCTACCTTTGGCCACATCATCAATTACCATGGTGAGATTGTGGTCAAACACAGGCCTATAAATAGTTAAAAAAAATACCTAACTTGAAAAAAATATAATTTTCATGGACACACTTATTGTGCTGGAGTATGGAATCGAACTCATGACCTGTGGTCAGGCAGTTATAGTATTTAATCTGCACGATAAATAAAACTTCCATTAAAATATCTGGTACAAAATTGATATCCAAATTATGCGGGAATATGAATACAGTGTCTCAAGTAGGATTTGTGTCGAACCTACGTCACAGCCGAGTGTTCAAAGTTAAGTTTTATTGACGTGATCCCTGGGAACCGTATCCGTATTATCTTGACATGGGCAGTAATCCTGAGAGATGAATTGAAAGGGAATCGAGGTTTTGACGCCTTTTGACGTGCGGCTTAGTGTTAGCATTGTTATTCGGTATTGCCAGTGTTGCAAAAGAGTTATGAATATGAAAGTGGATGGATATACGGGAAGAGGAAGACCGAAAAAGAGATGGATGGATTGTGTGAAGGATGATATGGGTAAAAAAGGAGTTAATGCTGGTATGACGGATAGAAAAGACGAATGGAAGAAGCTTACATATTGCGCCGACCCCAAGTGATTGGGAACAGCGGGGCGATTACATTCAATCATTTTCGAATTGAAATCGGTTCAATATATTGGTTTTCTGATAACGTTTTTACGTTCTGATAATTGAAAATACAAACAGTGGTTCATTAGAAATGGAACCATTTCCGATTTTGTAATATTTCTATAGATTCAGAGGTAATTTCAATCTGAATTTAATTGCAATAAACATACGTAATCCACGTACATAGGCCCTACCGCGTATCTTGTAAATACTGACTTGTGACGTCATGATCTACACTTGACTATTGCATATCTTTGGTGGTAATCGTAATGGTACGTCCGTGCTTGGCGAAACGAGCACGAGCCGAGCCACGAACGAGCACACTGCGAGCACGATTCGCGTAGCGTGGACGGGTTTGCGAGCCTCGAACGAGCATTCGTAGCGTGCTCGACTGCGTTCCGCCCGATTGACAGTTTTTTCACGAACACAAGGATTCGCATCGCGCTCGTTGTAGGCTCGTTAAGTACGTCCACTCTTGAAATCGCGAGCAACGAACGAATCCTGTTCGATCGAGGCTCGGCTCGTGCTCGCTTCGCGTAGCATGGACGCACCATTACGAACACCAATTTTATTCAATCAAGGCCCACGAATTGTCATCGTCGTACTGCGTCATTGGATGAAATTATTAATGGTGTTCGTTATGATTACCATCAAGAATGGAAGCCCGGCAGGGCAGGTGGATGATGATGATTTACCAATGTTGCAAGATAAATGATCGAAAACTACATTATATTTCCTTAGGTCTAAAACAGGGATTTGCAATTAGGTGGGTACATGCACCCTGTAAGGGCATTTGCAAGCGAGTGCTATTATTTGTGTGAATTTAAAACAGAAATACCTGAATTTAAATATATAACAATCTCATATTAAATTAATTACCATAAACATTAAATATTAATTATCAAAAGTATAATTAATTCTATCATCACATTAAATCGATTTTGATTATAAATTGTCAAAGGTGTTAAGATTGGATTGAATTGTACAGTATACAGGTAATTCTTAATTTACATCAAATACCTTTTTTTTTTAATGTAATTTTAATTACTAGTAAGAGTAGATCATGACGTCTCTAAAATCTCAAATCTCTAAATAGGAGCTAATTTGATACTTTTTTCCTGTACAGTTGTTCTAGCTAGACATTAGCACTACTAAGGGGTTTGCCATTGTGCTACCACCAGCAGGGTTATGTCTACTGGTTTTATGCGGCCACCCATGCGGGTTCTTCAAATACAATATTTCTTTTATAGGTATAAGATATGTAGGTACGACCAGCGTCGATAGTAGGTAGGCATTTTAATACCCTTTCATAATACCTAATCTACTGTCATTCTCTTGACAGTTAGTATGAAAACTAGCATAATGTGACAGTACTAAAGTGAATAGATACTTTCGAGGCTGACTGTACAAGTCCCTGCGTTTGACATAAAACTTTTGCAAATACCTTCATATAATAGTATTGTACGACAAAATTGTGAAGGTCACATAAGTGATATTTCCTCCCAGTGACATGGAGCGACATGCATTATTCAGGTAGCGACGTTTAATTTCGCCGGATAAAGCTTTTTTACCGGCTCTCCAAGGTTTCCATGAGGTAGTAACATCATGTTATTATAGGCAGCAGTTGTAGCAGTCTGTTGGAATAAGCATTAACTGTACAAGTTTGGTATTACATATTGAAGTTATAGTTACAGCTCAGAGTAGATAAATACTACGTACAATTTACAGTATACAAAACAGCGCTAATTTCTTTAAAGTGTACCATCGCGTGACGTCACGCGTAAATTAAACACATCATATATCTTTGTAATTTTTGTCTAATGTTTTTTGATAATGTATATGTCGGACAAATTAGATTTTTTTCAAGCTAGCTATTAAACAGCGCTAATCGTCAACCTACAGAGCTGAGGCTCTACCGCATAACTTTGGTGTAATCGTAACGAACACCATTAAATATTTCATCCAATGACGCGCTCGCGGTACGACGCGACGATGATCATTCTTGGGCCCTGACTGGATGAAATTCATTAATCGTGTTCGTTACGATTACCACCAAAGTTACGCGGTAGAGCCCCTGATGTCTACTACTGAAAATTTGTGTCAGCGATCCAGTGGTTTGTAACAACTCCAGTCGGTAGCTATTTTTCGGAGATCTTCTGCCTCAATTACAATTGCTGGATGTTTTTTTTTTCTCTACAAATATTGCGATACTTACGATGATTTTAGTGCTGAGCCCTTTAGGGAGCCCGCACTTGAGCAAATTTTTATAGCCGCTGTCGCTAGGTGATCTACTAAACCAAACCTAGAAAAAAAAAGAGTGAAATAAAAACTTTTTAACAAAAAAATAAACCACCGAAAAAACTGAAAAGCAAAAAATAATTTTGAATATAACTTGAATTTTATAAGGTTTTGCAGTCGGGGACAAACCAATAACCTACGTAGATATGTATTTTTTTGTAATATTTGTTAAATGTAATGTTTGTCTAAAAATATACGCGTCGACTTGTAAACCTCCTCCGTTTTTTCGTCGGTTAAAAAGGAAGCTAAGCAATATTGCTAACGCAATTCATTTTTCGAATTTAAAGCTAGGGCTCTACCGCGTAACTTTGGTGGTAATCGTAACGAACACCATTAATTATTTCATCCAATGATGCGCACGCGGTATGTCGCGACGATGACCATTCGTGGGCCCTGCCCCCCTAGACAAGATGGTTATCGACAATCGTCATCGTTAGTAAACGATCAACCTTTGTATGGGATTGATATTTCAAATCGAAATATCACGTGACTTTTAACAATCCATACAAAGGTTGATCGTTTACTAACGATGACGATTGAAGATAACCATCTTGTCTACTGGCCCTGATTGGAAGTAATTCATTAATGGTGTTCGTTAAGATTATTACTAAAGTTACGCGGTAGAGCCCCCGGTCCCATAGTAAAAGTTGATCGTATACATGAGTACTTTTGTCGTAATAGCTTATGCTATTGGTTTGTCCCCGACTGCAAAACCTTATAAAATTCAAGTTATATTCAAAATTATTTTTTGCTTTTCAGTTTTTTCGGTGGTTTATTTTTTTGTTAAAAAGTTTTTATTTTATATTTTTTTGTGGCTACTAATTACTACATGCTTAATTTTTGATTTCTTTTGATGTAATACACAACTAAGCATGAAAATCTGTGAGTGAACAATAAATCATCCCTATTTTCCCACCCTTAGGGTAGGTATTTTTTATCCATATTTATATGGGACCACCTTCGAGGTATACCCTATCCAATAAAAAAAGAATTAACAAAATCGGACTACTCTGTCAAAAGTTATGCGTGATCATACATAAAAAAAAAAAAAAAAATATACGCGTCGACTTGTAAACCTCCTCCGTTTTTTCGTCGGTTAAAAATATAAACTAAACAAAAAAAAGAACATAACTTTTTTTTAGAATATAACCTTTTTTGTCTCAACAATAAGAACTACAATAAAAACAGATATTATAAAGTGTTCGCGAGCTGGGTCGGTCCCACTAATTGCGGGCGACGCATACAAATTGCTCTGTTTTTCGTCCACCACGTCAAATTACGTCGCCGCACTGTTTTTGCTAATGCCCAAGAGACATTGATCTGGCCCATGCCTAAAATTAATTTATTTGGAGGCCATGCTAAGAAGTCATATTTGACATGAGGGTGTCTCTCCTTGCCGCACTATGTTTGTCTCTTTTTGAGACATGGAATTAAAATACGGGCTAGGTCACTTTTGGACCTATTAAGCTGGCTTCCCACGGTCCGCGATTCTGCGGATCATCACGCACAGCCGACGATCACGGACTGCAACGCACGCAGACAGGGCTCTTCCAACGGTGCGTGTCGGTCTGTGTAGATCTTTTGATAACTTCATTTCAAAATGCAAAGTGAAAGAGAACGTGTCGTCGCTGCACCGCACCTTTGAAGTTACCGCCTCGCGACGGATACCGGTGCACCGCCACAGACGTCCTCTGCGACCACGGACGAGACCCTTCCCACGGTGCGTGGTGCGGGCTGGTGCGCGTGCGTCCGCAATATCACGCACCGTGGGAAGCCAGCTTTAGAAAGGCTAGTTTAGAGATTCTATTTTAGTTTCTTGATTGGTATCACAGCACAATAACAGAACAGATAATATAAATACTCTGTTAAATAAATACCTAATATGGTCTTTGTCAAAATCTCAGGGTTGCCTAAGTGCAATTTTATCCCCAACACCTACTTAGAAGTTGAATTTTTTTCTTAGTTTTATAATCAGTCAATCAGAAATATAATCCAAATTTAGTGACAAATCAATTTGCGGTATGTAGTTGGAGGGGCAAAAAGGCCGGGTTCCGGGGCGGCCAGCTGTGCATCCGATGGCCAACTGACTGATCGACACTTCATATTGTTTTTGTCATATGAAAAAGTATATTTTAGTGGGATATCTCTAACTTATCATTTTGCTGTATATATTTTTCAAGATTCATTTTATTTTTGTCCCACTGCTGAGCACAGGCCTCCTTTCACAAATGAGTATGAAAGGGACTGGGCGATACTCCAACACGCGTGCCCACTGCGGATTAGTGGAGCTAGGCTAGTGATCAACCTACTGGTGGAATTTTTCAAGCCGCCTAGAAGGCTTCCAACTAGCTTAACGACTATCCCAATTAAGTTAAAACTGGGACCAACGGCTTTACGTGCCTTCCGAAGCACGGAAACGCTCGATTTGAAATACCACTAGGCGGTCACCCATCCAGGTACCTTAAGGTAGCTTAACTTTGCCGAGCGATTAAGAAAAGCTAATCAAGCTACACAACAAGCGCTTTTTATAATACTCAGGAATAATATAGCTTCCTATTAGTGAAAGAATTCTTCGAGTCCGACTGGTAGTTCCAGAGATTAATACGTTTAAACAAACAAACAAAAAACTGCAGCTTGCTAAAACTGCAGTTTTTTGTACTTTTTTTTACAGTATACTAATATTACTATGGCAATTAAATATCTTACAACTCAATATTTTCTATTCAACCAAATTAGATCGGTTAAAGTTTGGTCATCAAAGCTGACAGATAGATAGACAAACAGACTAACTGTTTTAACAAACAAGATGACGGCATAGAAGAGCTCCTGTGATAGGTTATTGATAGATTGTGAGAGGGTTACGTCACTCAACAGACACTCGTCAATCAGTTTGACCCGGATTTTTTGTTATTACAGTTTAACCGAATCATTTTGCAATTCGATCGAATTAAAGAAGTAAAAATCCACTACGGTGCGGCCGCCGAGAGAATGCGTCTCTGACACCGGTTAATGTTGGGCTAATCTCGGTAATGGCTAATCCTACTGCGATGGGACTTCAGGGGCTCTACCGCGTAACTTTGGTGGTAATCGGAACGAACACCGTTAATAATTTCATCCAATGACGCAGTACGTCATCCAATCAGGGCCCACGAATGGTCATCGTCGCGTCATACCGCGTGCACGTCATTGGATGAAATCATTAATGGTGTTCGTTACGATTACCACCAAAGATACGCAATAGCCCGGCTGGATGGTTCAGTGCTTTCTTAGGCATTCCGTTTCCGTGATTTGGCCAATATTAATAAGTGCCAGAAAGGCATTCTCTCGGCGATCGCACTGTAACTGTGCATAATTTTGAAAGTAATTCTAAGAAACGATCTATCTTCTATCTATCTACGAGTATGTCTGTCTATTTTAAGTATATTTATAAGTAGGTAAAAACTGACTGATTGACAGGCAGGGCTAGAAAAAAACTCCTCCTTTTTAATATAAAGTAATTCAAATACTGCCCATTTGAATTACTTGGAAATACGTAGTATTTAGTATTTGTATATCAATTACTGCCTAAAAATAATTTGTAATTGGTAT
Organism: Achlya flavicornis; assembly: GCA_947623365.1. Lineage (NCBI taxonomy): Eukaryota > Metazoa > Arthropoda > Insecta > Lepidoptera > Drepanidae > Achlya > Achlya flavicornis. The sequence goes on from OX392490.1 coordinate 2,587,815, forward strand.
TTCAAATACCTACCTTACGCTGACTGAGGTAGGTATTATGATAGGTATTTTTTTTAATTTGTATTTAAAAAAAAGGGTACAGTACTGTTTTTGTATTTTATATTCCAAATACAAGACTTAAAAATATTTTGTATATCGTATTTTAAATAGCATGTATTTAAATAAAATAAAGAAATAAAGTATTTGTAACTATTGTATTATGTATTTTATTTAGAACAAAGTATGAATGAGACGAAATCTAATTTGTTGTTATCTATGTAACTGTGGTAATATGGGTGGAACAAGGCCTGAAATAAACAGATTTTATTTTATTTAAAAAATAGTGCAGTATATTAATAAACCGCACTCAATCGAACGTTAAACTAATTTATAGCGCATAGACTGTGGCATAGACAAAATGTTTTTACTTTTTACGACCGCTATAGTTTAAGCGCGCGTGTATTTAAATAGAAAATGGCAACATTCATCAATTTTATAGATTGTGGAATGAACAGAGTTATATCATTTGGTTACACATTTCGAAAGAACTATAATAGATTTATTCTCTTGATTAAATGATGTATTGTTTTATCTTTAATGTACGTTGTGAAATATGCTTGGGATATGATGTAGGTACATTGAAATTGTAGATTTTTCAGCAACACTTTTCATATAACAAAACTACTTTTTAAGCGACTTCAAAAAAAGTAGGAGTTTTTTCTAAAATAGTTTTTATTAGTTCTTTTAGTATAATTGAACTGTTTTACAAAAAACTTAAACCGACTTCAAAGTACACTAAGAAGTAATCAAATCCTGACCTGACAATTGGGACCAAACGGGAAGTTTACCCTTCCAAACAAAAAAAGAATTTTCAAAATCAGGAGTTATGAGGTAAAACATTTAAAAAAATCCGGCCAAGTTCCGAGGGTTCCGTACAAACCTGTAGGTATTATATGTAAATGCTAGTATAGACCTGAGTATTTGATATGAATTTCAATTTATGACGTATAAAAAAAAACTACTTACTAGATCTAGTTCAAACCAATTTTCGGTGGAAGTTTACATCGTAATGTACATCATATATTTTTTTTGGTTTTATCATTTTTCAAGTTACAGGGGGGGGGGGGGCACACATTTTACCACTTTGGAAGTGTTGTTGTGAACTATTCAGTTTAGAAAAAATTATATTAGAAATCTCAATATCATTTTTGAAGACCTATCCATAGACACCCAACATAGGGGTTTAAAAAAAAAATGAGTTTCAGTTCTATGTATGGGGCCCCCAAAATTTTTCGTTTTTTTTCTATTTTTATGTGAAAATCTTAATGCGGTTCACAGAATACATCTACTCATCAAGTTTCAACATTGTAGTTCTTATACTTTCGGAAAAAAGTGGCTGTGACATACGGACGGACAGACAGACAGACATGACGAATCTATAAGGGTTCCGTTTTTTGCCATTTGGCTACGGAACCCTAACAACCGAATTGAGAACCTCCTCCTTTTTTAAAGTCCGTTTAAAAATCGGCTAAGTGCGTATTCAAGTCGTGCACCGTGGGTTCTTTATAATGAAACCAACTAGTTGTGCAATTTATTATGAAATTATTAGCAGGCCAGCAAAATTATAAAAAAAACAATAATGACCACAACAATTCCTTTCATTTGACACACGGAACAGTTTGCATTTTTTTTTCTATATACGCCAAAAGTGACCCCCATATTCCAAATTCATTTATTTACGATATACATCCGTGTTCGGGTCACAGAAATTCATATGTGTTTGTGTACCTTACATACTCCTTAATAGGTCCAGCAGATTCGAAGCAAACCGGCTGACAGGCGGAACGACACGAGAACAAACAGCTTACTAACAGACGACAGTAGTAGAAATACAAAATAAAAGCAATACAGTTTTCACATACAAAGAGGTTTTACACATTGAGGTACGGAACGCCAAAAGAAAGAAAATTTTCACCAAAGATCACAGATTTTTCTTTAAAGTACAACCAGCAAGCAGAGTAAAAGAAAACCAGGTTAAGATCACTTGAGAAAATGTTAAATAAATATCGTATCTTGCTCCCGAGCCACCAAAGTCATTTAAATTTCGTCCCTCGAGTTTAATAGCTTTGCTTCGAAAATTTGAATGCTGGCTGGTCTCATAAAGGGACTTGATCCTTAAACCCTAGAGAAATGGGGTATATTATTATAAGTAATTGTTTATCTATTACATAATTCTCCGAAAAAAGGCTATTGAAATATTTAGCAATGCATATAACAGTATTAAGCGATGTAAGCATTTTTTTTTTATACCACGGAGGTTAATCAACGGTTTGTAGCCTTTAAACTCTTGCAAACACTAGGGCATCAAGGAAAAATTTCTCTAAAGTAGTAATCCCGACCAAACCAATTCCGCAACTATTCAGTGATTTTGCACTGATAACAGTAACCAATCACTGCATCTAAATGTTTAGTGTGTCCTTGACTTAGCCAATCAGAGCGCATTATCGTTGGTGGGGAATTGACGGAACAGATTTCAAACAAAATGCGCACTAGGGATGTCACTTGCGCGTTGCCGACACATTAAAAATCTCCCATTGGATTGAAATATTTCGCACACAATTCTTTTTGGAATACAACCGCATGCAAAGCTCCACAAAACTGGAGATATACCTAATCGTAACGTACAATTCAGCTTTTTTCTAGAATACTCGCCTTTTAGCCTTTTAATGTAATGTGATGTTCCTTAACAGCGTGTTTAATGTGCGTGCATGATAAAAAAGGCCTACAAACCCAAGAAGTGTAAAGATGCGTAATAGGCCTACATAAAAGCAACGTAGGAGTAGTTAGGCCGACATAGAAACCACTTACTAAAAGTGTTTTCTAGAAATTGCCGGAAAAAAAATAACATTACTAAGTTAGGAGTGCCGCAGACGTGACTACGAGGTTTGATCGAATTGAATAAAATAAAAAAGTTTATTGTAGTTTGATTAGATTTATATATTATTGATGGTATCTGAAGTGAAAAATAGGGTATGGCACTTCGGAATAGCTATAATATAATAATAATAATAGTAATATCTCAGAGTATATAAATACTACGTACAAGTAATTTAATAGTAGATTTGCCATCCATGTACCAAATAGAAACGAATGTAGCGCAACAAAGAGAAATACAATTCTCTCAAATGTGGCTCCTTAAGAGCTTATACTACCCCAGCTCAAATCCACATTTTGCCCCCGCTTCATGGCTCGGCCGTGCAGCCCCCGCATCGCGCAGTCGCAACTATCTCACTCGCACGAGTTCATGACACGGCAGCCCGGCAGGAGTCACGCACGACTCACGAGTCGACCGTACGATAGGGTAAATACACAGTTATTTGACCTAAGTATGGAAATAAAATAAAACGATTGTAGAAAAGTACTAAAGCGCCGCACGATAGGGTAAATACACCAGTATTTGACATCTTACTAGATTTCCATACCTAGTTACTACTAGGTATGGAAATAAAATCAAAGAATAGGATAGAATATCATTTATTTGCTTTAAATGTGGTTTTACAAGGTCTTAAAATTTATACAGTTCATTGTTATAGTATTCAGCACATTCAGCTTTCATAATAAGCATGCAAATAGGTACACTAGGTACATTAGGTATAATTATTAAATAAAATACAAATTACTATTAAATCAAAAACACGTTATCAATTTAAATATTAATTTACTAAAATTAAGTATTATACACAGACATATAAGAACAAGGTATTATATTAATTTAATTGACTATGTTAACTTTTTGTCTATTTTACTCACATGTCAAATACAATTTAGCCTACGAACAACGAAAAAAAAAAACGAAAAACCTATGTCAAACAATTGTACCCATATAATTCATTAATATTATAGAAATGTTGGGATTTTAGCCACTGTATCAATTTACATTTAAAACGTATCAGTGGAAGTGTTTTAATGTTATTTGGTATCGCATTATATACCTTTACTAGCTTCTGCCCGCGGCTTCGCCCGCGTGGCCTACAGGAAACAAATGACATATTTTTCTTCAAAAACAAACGTAATAAGTGCTCTCACTCCCTCTCAATTGTTTTTTTTTCTTATTTAAGCCCTATTGACTCTGTTAGGCATCTCCCATTTTGAAAAAGCTATGATATACACGTGACCTTTCTTAGTGGATACTTACACTTCACAAAAAACACACACCCAAAAAAATTCATGTCTCTAGGACCAGCGGTTTAGGCTGTGCGTTGATATATCAGTCTGTCAGTCAGGACTTTGAATTTTATATTCTGATGACTATATTGGCTATTTTTTCAAATTTTTTTTATTTACAAAATAAAGTATTAATAATAATACACAATCATAAAAACGCATGAAAAAACCAAGAACTTAAATTACGTGTGTAATAAATAATATGTTTTACAGAAAATTCAACCCCCGTTTCACCCTCTTAACCCCTAAGAGGGTGAAACGGGGGTTGGAATTTCGAAAAACCCTTTCATATTTGAAACGTACACTTCACAAAGAACACACCCTCCAAATTTCATGTCTCTAAGACCAGCGGTTTAAGCTGTGCAATACTGTGCATTGATATATCAGTGACTTCCCATACACAACTTCATCCTGCTTTTCATCCCTTCGAGGGTGGATTATCAAAAACGCTAAGACACGTATGAATTAATTTTCAGTCTTCAGCCTAAACACAAAATTTGAAGATCCTAACTTCAAAACTGACGGACTTTCATACAAAATTTCATCCCCTATTTTACCCCCTTAGGGGTGGAATTACGAAAAAACCCTTTCTTAGTGGATACCGACTCTTCACAAAGAATACTCTCTCAAAATTTCATGTATCTAGGACCAGCAGTTTAGGCTGTGCATTGATATATCCGTCAGTCAGTCAGGACTTTGAATTTTATATTGTGATATTTATCTTTTTTTTCAAGACATTTTTTTTATTTACAAAATACCCAATCATAAAAAAGCACGTAAAAACCATGAACTTACGTGTAATAATATGTTTCACAGAAAATTCAACCCCCGTTTCGCCCTCTTAGGGGTGGAGTTTCGAAAAACCCATTCATATTTGATACGTACACTCCCCAAAGAACACACCCTTCAAATTTCATGTCTCTAAGACCAGCAGTTTAAGCTGTGCGTTGATATATCAATCAGTGATTTCCCATACACCAATTCATCCTGCTTTTCATCCCTTCGAGGGTGGATTATTAAAAAAAGCTCAGACACGTAGGAATTAATTTTTAGTCATCAGCTTAAACACAAAATTTGAAGATCCTAACTTCAAAACCGACGGACTTTCATACAAACTTTCATCCCCTATTTTACCCCCTCAGGGGTGGAATTTCGAAAAACCCTTTCTTAGTGGATACCTACTCTTCACAAAGAATACACCCTCCAAATTTCATGTCTCTAGGACCAGCGGTTTAGGCTGTGCGTTGATATATCAGTCAGTCAGTCAGTCAGTCAGGACTTTGAATTTTATATATACAGATGCACATTGCAAAACATTGCTTTTGATAAAGAGCCATTCGAGGCGGATTGTCAAAGACCAATCGATCTGGATGCCTTGTGCTTCTTGGATAAATGTCTTGCCCTGTTTTAAAATAACTATGATGAGATTTTACAAATAATGCAACTTCAAGTATGTACATACAAGGAAGAGATATACCCAGACTATCGAACAGGGGCCTGCATGAGGCATGTGGTGGTACACCACATATTGCTCGAACGCATTTCTTTTGTGCAATGAATGCTTTATGTATATCTGGAGAATTTCCCCAAATAAGTAACCCATATTTTAATGTAGATGCTATGTGACCATGGTTCGCTGCTAATATAGTAGAACGCGCGGATGTTTGTTTCAATCTGTTCTATACGTATATGAATTTATTTATTTAATTTTTATTACAACTTATAATTATTGATATATCATCAGCAAAAAGGGTACATTTATTTGTAGTCACATCCGGAAGGTCGTTTATATAGATCAAGAAAAGCAACGGCCCCAGGACGCTACCTTGAGGCACACCACAGCCATTAACTCTATTTATCGATTTATGAGAAACTAGTGCCAGTTCTTTATTTAAACAATTTATCTCGACATATTGTTCCCGATTTTGTAAATAAGTCTGCAACCACTTAAGCGCTGTACCTCGTAGGCCAATATTATTTAATTTAGTGACTAGAAGCTCATGTGATACGAAATCGAAAGCTCGCGACATATCAAAGAATATAACAGACGTTGCCAGTCTTGAGTTGAGAGAATCTGTTATTTCACGTACCAGTGCAGCTAATGTAGTGGATTTTTTACTCTGAAATCCAAATTGCTCCTCTTTAATAATATTCAGCTTATTTACAAACGACATAATCCTTTTATGCATAGCTTTTTCGAATAACTGACAGAATCGGTACTAACGTTATTGGTCTATAATTATTTATATTCGATTTATCGCCTTTTTTGTGTAGTGGTTTGACCAGAGAGAATAAGTCTGGAAATTCACCATTTTCAAAGGATAGATTTATTAAATGAGCTAAAATCGGGCTAAGCTCTTGTTTACAGTATTTAATTACTTTTGTAGCGATTTCGTCATATCCTTCTGCAGATGTATTATTTAGCGATTTAATTAAACAATTTATTTCATTTTGATCACATGGTGTTAGGAATATGGTAAAAAATTAAAATTAAAAAGTATTTATTCAATATAAGCCCTAATGAGGCACTTATGAACGTAAACTTACTCCGGTTCCAAATACAACTTGAACTGAGAAGACTCCGGCAAAAAACTCAGCAAGCTTTTTATTTGTACTTAGAAGTATTATAATTTACAAACGATATATTATTATATAACAATAGCCTGCGAAGCGAACAATTCATTCAAATGCATTCTTGTCATCTACAAATTCTGAAACTTTATAGTACCCTTTCTTGCATAACTTATGTTTGACTATCTTTTTAAATGTATTTAAATAATTGCAATTGTACAAATTGTAGGCTTAATTTACATTTACTTCAACTAAGGGAACAGTGAAAGTTTCTTCAGAATCGGTTCAGTAGTTTTCAAAATATGGATTAATAAGTGTGTCGGCCTGGCTTATTGATACCAGCTACGGGTGCGGTCTCAAAGGGAAAACATCAAATTCAAGTCAAATTCTAGTGCATGTAAGAAAAACTAAACATGCCTATTAGAGATCTCTATGTATATATAAAAATTAATCCCTATTTCCCTTGGTCATGCAATAACTTGAGAACGACTTTACCAACTTCATCTTTCTATTGAGAAGACTCTTACGGGAAAATAAATAAGTAAGTAAAAGACGGGCAATCCATTGATGAAAATAATTCGTTAAATTGGGAAAAGCCAATACCAGTAGATATAATGCCAGATGTTGCAGCTTTATTTAAATCCTGGTTTGATTTGGGTTACGAGTCGAGACTAAATTTTAAATTGCACATGTTGCATTTCAACGTGTATTTGGAAAGTAGTCCTTTTCTTTTTTCTCCAATAATGTGGACATTACTCAATGTACATCCAAACGCTTTGTTGTGATTACATATTGTTTGAAGTAATTTAAAAAATGATCCAAATCGATGATTCTTCGTCCATCCACGGGAATAATATGCTCAGTGGCGTGCATTGGTTTTCGGACTAGGTAGGCAGAAGAAATCTTGGCCATACGCCTAAATATGGCTCTTAGATAGATCAGGTTTTTTGACCAAATTCGTAAAATTGTTTAGGTCAGCGTATCATTCCACACACATTTGGTATGATTCATTAGCAAACAAAATACATAATAACAGAATAATAGATTCGAATAACAGCACCCAGGTAGCCAGGTGTTTTTAATAAACATAATATCCTGTGTTGAAATGTCTAAGATTTTTACCTTTGTTTTGAATCCATGAATGTTTTGGAGTTGGTCTACAGCAAGTTACCTACTATTTTCAACAAACGAAAACTGACTAAAGGAAAGGACTAATTCATCAATACATTTTGCATCTTCACCACAAAATTTCTTCATTTCACACTGATACACTTCGCAAAATCACAATTAATAAAATTGTCTAAGATTTTTACCTTTGTTTGAATCCATGAATGTTTTGGAGTTGGTCTACAGCAAGTTACCTACTATTTTCAACAAACGAAAACTGAATAAAGGACTAATTAATCAATACATTTTGCATCATCACCACAAAATTCCTTAATTTCACACAGATACACTTCGCAAAATCACAATAAGTAAATAACAACAACACTGCATACAATGACGATACAACGCCAGCCAAACCATAAACAAACCAACACAAATAAATTGCGAAGTTATATTTGAGTTGCTCTAATGTTGGTAAACTAGTTTAGGTAGTTTAGGTTAAGGTAGTTTTTTTAATTTGAATGGGTTACCTTACTTACAACAGAGTAGGTAAGGTTACTTTTGGTCCATAAATCGCGAATGTCAAATGTCAGTATGCTACGCATAGCAAAAGCGTCATTTATGCTTTCGTCGTATTATCTTAAAGAAGTGTGTGTGTGTGTATGAATATGCCGAAATCGTTTTAGTGTGCGTGAATTTGAGAGGCGAACTTGCGAGTGCCTGCGCGGCAAAGTTTAAAATTTCGTATTGAATGTTAGGTTAGATTTTTATTCAAAGTGATTATGTAGTTTAATTGAATCAAAATATTATTGTATTGAATCTTATGAGGTAGGCATTGCTTATTTGCCTATATGGAATGCACGCCACTGAATATGCTCTGCTTCGCTTCCACAATAGTTTATTACGTACCTGAAAAAAGTTAAGATGTAAAAAGATAATAGACAGAAAGAGTTACTTACACTAAAGTACACACTAATAGGTAACGATAGTTAGATAAACTCACAATTCTACAGTTTGTAAAGCCATCAAATCAGGTTCGTTTGCATGTTTAGAACTACTGGCATCCATGTGTTCCGTTGGTATTTGCAATCTGTAATAAAATAGGCTATACGTTTCTTCTTACATGCTACTAAAATTATATAATAATATGACCGTGGCCAATTACTTGAACGATTACCCTAATATTTAACCCTTATATTTAGAACTAGCTGTCCCCCGCCGTTTCACCCGCGTTCCCAGGATAAAAAGTAGCCAAAGTCCTTCTCCATACCATAGGCTATCTTCATGCCGAATTTCATGATGATCCGTTGAGTATTTGAGGCGTGAAGGCGTAACAAACAAACTCACTTTCGCATTTATAATAGTAGTAAGGATAACCAATAAGATATTTATTGAAGTAATTCAATTCACTACATAACATATACCTACCTAGTAGGTGGGTACCTACCAAGAAGTTGGATACCTACCTAATAACCTGTGCAAACTTTATTTACTCTGTTGTGAAAACATTTAGTATCTAACCTAATAAGCTAGGCGGTTGATACTCACGGCCACGGGTCCACGTGCGGTACATTTTCTGTATTGCAGTCAGAATCGGGTATTTGTTTATTTCTGAAAATGAAAAATGTATGTAGTAGGTACAATTATGATTAGGTATGTACGTTGGTATTTGCATTCTGTAACAAAATAGGCTTTACTTCTCTTTATCTCATACTAATAAAATAATATGTGACCGTGGCCATTTACTTGGACGACTACCCTAATATTTACCAATAAAATGTTTATTGTAGAAATTCAATTTACTGCATAATATATACCTACATAGTAGGTAGGAACCTAAATGTACATGCTTTACTTACGCTGTTGTGAAAACATTTTAGTATCTAACCTAATTAGCTAGGTGGTTGATACTTACGGGCACGGGTCCACGTCCGGTACCTATATTTTCTTTATTTCGGCTACAGTTCTAAATTTCCAGTACAAGCTGATCTCGCATTGTATAGGATTTCCGTACAATGGAAGGTCAGATCAGAGGAGCTTATACTGGAAATTACCTACTTTTCTTACCCATTACAATAATCAGACTCAGAATTTATTGGTAGATACAAACCAAAATGCCTTCCTAGGTAAAAACACATATTATGATTCATTTTAGGTAGGTACCTACTTACTTCAATATTTTATTCTTAATATGTGTAGCATTTTCTTTTCTCCAATTCCATCTTTTCTTTTCTTGTCTCGATCATTTCCCATTTAAAACAAAATACACTTCACTTATAATTTATTAGGTACGTATCTACGTGGGTCGTGAGAGCAAGAGACACGGGTTCCCCGTTCGAACGCCGGAGCGCGACTGAATCTGTGCGGCAGCGCATCGTACCACTCGAAATATTTGAGATTTAATTTCTAACAAATTAAAATAAAAAAAAATTTAAATTCAAATCATATGGTACACGTATTGTACTAACTACAGTTTATATAAAAAGTTTCATTAGTATAGGTAAAGTATTAATTGACTAATGCGATTTATTTGTAAAATTCAGAGGGAAGTTTGAGATTTTTTTCTATCGAGAAAATGTTTAGGAATCGTGTTTTCACATCATACAGGAGTCCGTATATATCCTCAACTGTACTATATATTTTTTTCAAAATTATTGATTGGTTACTTTTATTGATATGCAGGATCAAAGGAGCACTTTTGAGGTGGGGTAAGGCCTTAAATGTCGAGGATTTTTCGATGAAATGAGTTGATTTTTAATTATGATGTTATTTTTTTTATACTACTTAGTCGGTAAACAAGCATACGGTCCACCTGACGGTAAGCGGTTACCGTAGCCATATGGACGCTTGCAACACAAGAATCTTCGCTCACGCATTACCGACCTTTCCCCCCTCCCCTATGAGCTCTGGCGACCTTACTCACGCGCAGGAACATAACTTTACACAACATAAAGTTATTTGGCTGCGGTATTCTGTAAGGTGGAGGTACTTCCCCAGTCGAACTGCTCTTTGAGCAATAAACGCTATGCTCTACCTCTCTCAATTTAGATTAATAAAGTATTTTTATTATCCTATCCTATGTTATACTACTAATAGGTATTATATGCGTGAGTGAGTTTTGTTTCTTTTTCCTACCTCAGGCGCCATCGACTCAAACAATCATGACGTGATCATGACGAATGATATCCTATGGCATGGAGAGGCATAAACTACTTTTTTTCCGCAGAAACTAGTAAATAAATGTGAGATACACACATATCTCTTTTTATTATTTACATTGACGACATCCTCATTGCGGTAAGTGATGATGTATTCAATGGTGAAGTTATCAAAACCCGTACATGAGGTCAAAAAATAAGCCAGCGACAGCAGCTACCACTATCTATCTTCCTATGCAACCAGCCTAAGCTAACCCCATTAAACTGGTCGAGTTCTCCGCACATTTGTCAAAGAGTGCCTTCAGACATTACGGGCTGGCTTACATTGGAGATCAGCCGGCCAAGGTTGGGCAAACAACGGAACTCGTAAGCTTAGTGTTAATGACCTCAAGGTTTTACAGAAGATCGAATCGAAAAAAAAAAAATGACTACGCACTCTGTATTCTGTTGTTTTTTTAAACAATGTCTTGGGTGATTGTCTTTTGTTAATTAAGCAGTAGTAAAAGTTATATTTCATCCTAAAAGAATTGAAAACTTCAACGTGCACAAATAACAAATGAATATTCGAAATTCGAATACTTAATTTGTATTGTTAATTTTAAACTAACTAGACGCATTGAAAAAGTCGAAAAGAAAAAAGTTTCCCTTTGTAATGTGACTGTGACTGTACTGATAATTATTTGAATCGTACGTTCGTGTGTATGTATGTTACTCTTTCACGGCGTAATGACTAGGGGGAAGTCCCGTAAGCCCGGACGGTTCCTAAGGCAGAACAGGATTTGAGTAGGTGCAACAAAGCACGCCTAAGTACTTATATTTGCTAATTAAAATCGTGGAGATTAGTGCAAATTTTGAGATTAGAAAAAAGTTCGGATTAGTTTTACGGGTTTTTAAATTGTATTTTTTATACCACTAGGTGACATACAAGCATATGGCCTGCCTGATGGTAAGCAGTTACCGTAGCCTATTGACGCTTGCAACACCAGCGGTATAACTCGCGCGTTGCCGACACTGAAGAAATCTGTTCACGCCCTTTTTGAAGAACCCCATGCTGTACTCCATTGGGAAAACCACGGCAGGGAGCTCATTCCACAATCTGAGCGTCTGCGGAAGAAAGCTCCTTTGAGCCCGCACAGTTCGAAACAATTCTGGTTTCAATGTGTGAGGATGAATTCCCCGTCGATGGCGTGAGTTGCGATGGTGGAATTTAGCCGTGGGCAACAAGTCGAACAATTCTTTAGAACACTCTCCGTTGTACAAGTGGTAGAACATATATAAGGAGGCAAAGTCTCTCCTCAGACTAAGGGGCTCTAAACCGCTTGTGAGCTCGGGATCGTCAACAATTCTGATGGCACGTCGCTGAACCGATTCTAAAGCTGGTATCCAGGTGCTCCCGCCCATAGATGACAACAGTACTCCATATGAGGCCGGACCTGCGACTTATAAAATTGTAGTCTTTGCCCCGATGTGAAGTACTGCCTGGCTCTGTTGAGCACTCCAAGCTTTTTGGATGCCAGCTTTACCTTGTCTTCCAAGTGAGTTCGGAACAGCACGTCGCTGGAAATGTCGACGCCAAGGATCCCGATGCTTTGAATGAAGTTCAAGGAAGTGTTCTGGAATTGTGGAGCCACAGACCATGGGGATTTCTTATTAAAATAAGGGATGAAATTGATTATTGATAATTTTATTATTGCTATGTTACTAACCAAAGTCAAAGCCATTTATTCAATTTAGGCCCTAGTAGGGCACTTATGAAGGTCAAAGCTACTGAAGTTACCACCAGTAAAAAAAAAACACCAAATAAAATATTCTTCTTTTCTTTCAGTTCGTTGTCGGCCTTCAACTCAGATTCAGACTCATCTTAAACTTAGATCAGTAATAATTCACGCGATTTTCTATGGCATACAGTTTTACCTAAAGTTGGTATTTATGAACGACTCTAACCGGAAAAAATAAATAATCTCACGGAAACGTGAGTGGACCCGCAAGGCAGAAGTTAGTATTAGTAGTTCCTAAACAAAACAGCGTTCTTACTTACAAACAACTTTGGCTATAATAAGAATTTTGAGCAACGACAATGTAAAACTTTTGCAATAAATATTTTTTACGTTCAACTTATTTAGAATAGTATTGTTATTTATTGCCTTTGTTTCCATGCAAATATGTATAACTCATATTAATATTTTTAGCATAATATATACAATACTAGCGGCCCGGTACTTGCTTCGCTACGTATACAGTGAAATAATTAAAATGTGATAAATGAAGAACCGCTCGACCGATTTTGTGGAAACTTCACATAAACCATCTACTAAATAGTCCGAACAAAGCCTAAACATTTGGTTTGGATAGGTGAGCCCGTTCTTGAGTTATATAATTACAACGAAAAGTGGCATTGATTTTTATATATATAGATTCAATGAAAATAAAATATGTCTGTCTGTCAGTGGACTGTTATTAACCGTAATAGGTAGACGGTTGAAATTTTCACAGAATGTATATTTCTATAGGGGGCTCCCGTACAAGAAACTTCTTTAAGGAACCTTTCATGTGCAAGTCCGACTCACATTTGCCCGTTTTTTTTTTATTTTACTTTATATAGACCCGTAGGTACTAATCAGACATTTCTAGTATCCACAAAGAATATAAAGAAATCCTGATGTCCAGTTATCTTTATTTAAAGTCTGTTAATCTTCTCACAAATGTAGTTAGACTCAAAGATTAGGCTAGGAAAGGTCTTGTGAATTACACACCACAATTCTAGGAATAATATAATTTTGTTTGATTAGAAATTGATAAATAAAATGTAAGGAAATATTCCTGCTAATATCAGTATACATATATAAATCAATTGCTGTTCGTTAGTCTCGCTAAAACTATTTGAATTATTATTTTGTTCTTGTTCGAAGTTTACTGGGTCCAGTAAAAAAAAAAAAACAATGTCAAAATAACAGCTTCTTTTACTAAATGCACCTATATTGGTGTAGGTAAACTAAACATATTAATATACAAAAAAAAAAAAAAAATTTAATGTTTGTTTGAATATTTTGGGGCTAGGTGTGAAAGAGTGACAGACAGACAGAGTTACTTTCGCATTTATAATATTAGTATAGCAAGGTTTTTAGTCAAGTTAAAATACAATCTCATTTAAATAATCTAAATTTAACTAAACATGTTTTACTATTGAACAATAATCTTCAATTTACCTAAAGACTGCGAAGGAACTAATAAATTACAAACAGTTTAGTTTATTATAAACTCAAACCCGATAATGATACCGATTATTACCGATGCAACTAAAATGTATTCCCTTTGAAGTGCATCCTGTAGCGTCATTATTTTAAGTCTGTGCGTTGCAAAGGCTATTGCGAGGTGACGTAAGTAGCCTATGTACTTTTATTCCGGGCACGCGGGTGAAACCGCGTGGGACAGCTAGTCCACCGGTCCTAACTATCCTAACTAATATTATAAATGCGAAAGTGAGTTTGTTCATTTGTTTGTTACGCCTTCACGTCTCAACCAATCAACGGATCATCATGAAATTTGGCATGCAGATAGCCTAGGGCATGGAGAAGGCCATACGCTTTTATCCCATGTATCCACGGGGTACAGTATTATAAATGTGTCAGTTAAAAAGTATTAAAGACGTCCTCTAAAGTCACTAAAGAGCCTATTCTGTAGGAGGAATTCTGCATCGGAATATAAGTCTAGTCTAGATCTAGATTGATGTAAGAATTAATAATAGCATTCTTTAATAAACTGGAGCTTTATTTTAATCCTCTTTTCTTATATAAAAATCAGGACTTCCAAGTGGGTCCATACTATTATCTGAGTTCTCGTTTCGCCTCTCACTGTTGCATTACTATGATTAATTAGATTTGGTTCCGAAGGTTAGGTTTTCATCGACATAGATGGACAGATAGATAGATAACACTCTATGTTTCGAGTAGCTATACAGTAGATAACTATATAGTAGAGTAGTAGTATGTTACTAGCGAAAGTGTTACAATTGAAAGCCATTTCACTAAAAGTGATCTCTACTTGGTGAACTTTGGATGGATAGGAGTGTTATATGTGTCACTAAAGATGAGACTTGACTCACCACTTGGTTGACGTCTGTCTTCGTTGATGATGAATTGTCTTTAACGGTATCTATTTCATTTTAATGACGTTCGGTCCCTTCCCGCCTCAGACCTTATACCGCTAAAGAGAAGTCATCAACGATGACAGACGTCATCTACGTGGTCTGTCAAGACTCATCTTAAGGTGCAACGTAGACACACTTTTTGTGTGAAGGAGTCTGCAGCACACAAACAGTCTGTGAGAAAACAAAGGGTTGTGCGCCGGACTCTTTACCCGTCATGTGCGTTATTGCATAGGTTCTATTTTCCAAGACTAAAAGAATGCCATGGATTGTATGTCGTCTGCGCTGCACCTTAGTGGTACGCACTATACATATTATATTGCTTTTATCAGTAGGGTTGTCACGCATGGCAAATGGCAAATATTTAATTTTACTACCTTAAGCGTTATATAGATACTTCTGCAACATAACAGAGGAACAAAGACGGGCCTAGTACACTGCCTTGTGGAACGCCAAAGGTAGGTTTTCCATAAAATATTTATGCAAGATCAATTGATTTCCTCTGATACCAATTTGTTAAAGCTTCTGAAATAACTATGGCTTATATTTAGTCCGAAATTTTAGGAATTGTGGATACAAACCGTACCGTTCTAAGCCCAAGCTTTAAAGTTATGTTATACAAAGGCTCACAATTTACTATTTCTCCAATAAGTATACTATAGTAAGTCCATGTTTATGAGTGTAAATATCAAGTAAATATGGGTTGTAATTTATCTTTGTTTTCAATCCGCTTACTCGCTGAGCTCCTCAGACTGCGAGCAGGGTCGCCAGAGTGAAATAATACTAAACTTCTGTGAATTATGAGCGACCTAGGGCTGTGACAAAAAATTGCCGCGTTTGGCTAACGAATGATTTTCATATTAATGTAAGGGAATTTAATGAAAATATCTCTCTTAATATAATAATTGTGGTTTACAAGAATATAAATAATATAAATAAAAAAAAAAACAAACAATTTACAAGTTAATTTATTCGGCCCAGTAGTACCAGTTTTCTGAAGGGATAAATATTGTTGTGTGTTTTATTCCTATCTATATGTGCCAAACGTCAAAATCCTTTGTGCCTGAGTGTTTTACCGATCGCGATTAAAATTTCTAATAAAATGACTAAATTATTCCATTGGTTCCAGCTGCGCTAAGTAGCCAGGATAGTTGTAGTATTGTGAAGTGAATTATCAGAAGCCATAAATAAGCTTGTTTCCATTTACGTATGCAACTGAAAGATCCTGTATCTACAGATTACAGACCAAGGCGGATGGCGGAACACGCGAGGGAGGCCAAAAAAGCAAAAACACATACCTGGTATTCGCTTTTGAATTTTTATTTGCTTTGTCTAACAACATTTATTTAACGAAAACCCCTTTCTTTTTAATAAACTTTGTTCAATTGGCTGGCCAGTTGGCGCAGTTGGTTAAGACTCTGGTAAAGATTCCACCTATTGCGCCGCAGGTCGTGGGTTCGATTCCCGCACAGGACATGCATTTGTGTGCATGAACATGTCTGTATGTCCTGAGTCTGGGTGTAATTATGTATATTAAGTATGTATTTACAAACAAAAAAAAGTAGTATATGTATTATATCAGTTATCTGGTTTCCATAGTACAAGCTCTGCTTAGTTTGGGATCAGATGAGCGTGTGTGAGGAATGTCCCAGGATATTTAATTATTATTTATTTATTTATTTAATTTGTCGGCCTCACTCGCGTGTTCCACGCGTTCTATCTGCTCTTTGTTCTGTAATCTGAACCTGTATCTATTTATATATTTTTCTGTGATATTTTCCATAAAATTTATATAATTATATTTATTAACACGTAGCAATACAAAGAATAAAAATCTGACTTTTGCCAACCCTAAGTCTAGCTACTCGGTTGGAAATAAATAGGTATTCGAGTACAAACACAATAATGTTGAGCGAGCCTGCCACCATCGCACATGGATTGTGACTACCGCTACACGCTGTATATTGGAGTTTGGCATGTACAGGCTGATCCTTTTTCTACTTAGGACCTATAGTTTGTTGTTTTTGGAATAGCCGAAAGTATGATGTGAACCTGTGACGAGCAATAATTTTCTCATTGCTTGTGAAAATGAGACGATTGATATATATTTTTTTAAATAGTAATAAAAACTTTTTGTCCCCGACTGCAAAACCTTATAAAATTCAAGTTATATTCATAATTATTTTTTGCTTTTCAGTTTTTTCGGTGGTTTATTTTTTGTTAAAAAGTAACTAATTACTACATGCTTGATTTTTGATGTCTTTTGATGTAATACACAACTCAGCATTAAAATCTGTGAGAGATAATAAATCATCCCTATTTTCCCCCCATCCTTAGGGCAAAGATTTTCATAGGGCATCGTGCCTCTACCCAGATGGACAATCCGCCTTACTAAAGCATGACATTTAATTTCACTCCGCTTGAGGGGCTCCCTGAGCAAATCGCTCTCAGTTCGTACTGCGCACGGCTGTCAAATACTGTCAATTCTGGCTTGTTTATTTCATGTTCCCATAGAGGCGACTATCCTTCTGGACGTTTTAAATTCTTTGACTTAGGGTAGGTATTTTTCACACCACCTTCGAGACACCTTCGAGGTCCACTTTTTATACCCTATCCAATAAAAGAATTATCAAAATCGGACTACTCTGTCAAAAGTTATTCGTGATCATACATAAAAAAAATATATATATATATATACGCCTCGGCTTGTAAACCTCCTCCGTTTTTTCGTCGGTTAAAAAGTAAGTTTACTTCAGTTTTTTTTTCCCCAACAGTTGATTTGGATACACATAGACTGAGCGTGTTTGAAAATTTAGGAAAATCTTGACACGTGTGTTTATGATAATATTAATAAAAACATATACATTTTATAGATCATCTTCATCAGTATAATCTTCCTTCTTCCTCGTCAGTTTATTCATGTAGGCGTAGGAGTAAGAGTCCAAAACCAATCTGAGGCAAAAGATATTGGTCCTTAAAAAATCTAATTTTAACTTTTCCTCTAATAATTTTATCACGTTTTCCTTAGTACCAAATAAATGATTACTAAGCTATAAACCCCACCCTATGCAGCACAATCTGGGCAAAGCGTCGTCAAGGGCATGAAGGTCGATTATCGTTTCTGCATTAAGGGCTATTACCAAGGGTCGTTGTACTTGGCCTTCACCCTTGTTGAGAGGAAATTATGCCATAAGGTCACTATTTGGAGATTATCGTACTACCTATATACAGGCACATACAGGTCAAAATCTTACTGGATATTTCTAGATTGCACGAAGTTAAAGTCTATTTATTGTTTTATTTAGGGCTAGCGGGACCCTAACTACTAAGCCTACTAAGCCTTCGCTATCCGTCCGCCCGTCTGTCCTTCCATTCCGTCCGTCCGTCTGTCTGTCAGTGTGCTGTATCTCATGAACAGTAATAGTAGACTGTTGAAATTTTCACTGAATGTAAATTTCTATTACCGCTATAACAACAATTAATAATTTACGGAGGTCCCTTAAACTTACTTTTTATACAAGAAGCTTCTTTATGAACCTTTCGTGAGCGAGTCCACTCGAACTGTGGCTTTATTTAAACATATCTTTTACATATTTTGAGATTTATACAATTTTGAAAACAAGGATGCCTGCAGTTTAATCAAATCTTTTAGTGAAAATAATTGACGTTAGAAAACGCTTCTATCGAGTTTGCGTTAACGAAAACCTTTCAGAAATTAGTCCCGCGAGACGCGCTGTGTCGATTCATGGTCGATTGTTATACTTACAGTAAATGTGCTCGTGCTAACGACTGACTAGTCCCTAATTCACAAGTCCAAATCCAAGGTTTGTATAACTGTTCACAGAAAACAGTAAGCCAGGAACACCAAAAATTCCAACATAAATTCGCGATAGAAATTTATTAGTCGCCTTTACGATCATGACCGTCCTTTCTTCACATTACACATAATAACATATTCACGGGATTTTGCCCACTAATCCCTTCTCGTAGAGGTGATTATCATTTGTATTATATGCCATTAAGTAAAGGGTAAAAAGGGATAGATTACATTTTACGGGCAATTCTAGAGGTCAGGATAAGGGTTCTTGTTAAAGTTTCACGTGGCTTTTTATGTTCTCACTGGCTTGTGAGCTTCTACAGATTGGGGGTGGGCATTAAAATTATTAACTTTATTGAGATGAGGTTTAGTAGTAACAGTGTTACCATATGGTGAAGGCGTGAAATCTGTATTTTTATTAAAAAAATCCGTATTATGAATAAAATGTCGTTTAATTCGAAAATCGTACTATTGATAATTCCAACCGATTTGAACCTCAAGTTTACGATTTAACAGGTATTTTGAGCATTTAATCTGTATAAAAAAACGCCCATTCCGTATAAAATGAAACTAATATGATATGACCGCTGAACTATGGCAATATTCCCCACGTGGTATTGCCATGAAACGACATAACATTTCCGACTGACAGACTTAAAAAAATATGGTTCATATTTAATAGGATGAAACAAAGATATCGGAGTGTGCACTGTACGTCATTTGATTGATATATTATTATAGATAGGTACGTAAATCCGTATAAAATTCCGCTAAAATTCCGTAACCATGGTTCATCCGTATTTGACGTCCGAAATCCGTACAAATACGGACAAATCCGTATATATGGCAATAATGGTAGGCAAAGGTTGGTAATCTTAAGAGAGGTAGAGCATAGCGTTTATTCGCTCAAAGAGCAGCTCGACTGGGGAAGTACCTCCACCTTACAGAATAAGTAAGAGTAAGGTTGCCAGTGCTTATTGGAGATGTGGGAAGGGATCGGGAACGCGTGAGTAATGCTCCGTGTGTTGCAATCGTCCATATAGCTGCGGTAACCGCTTACCATCAGGTGGGCCTTACGCTTGTTTTTGGCCATACATATGTTTATAACATATATCCTATCCAATAAATGTACAATATTTGTATGTTTTGATATATCTTGAAAACGGCTCTAACGATTTCGTTGAAATGTACTATATGGGGATTTTTGGGGGCGAAAAATCTCTGAGAAAACGGTTTTTTATTTTCAAAGTTCTAATATTGAAAAAGTGGATGCCTTATTGCTTTCAAAATAGTTATTTGGGATACCTTGAGTACCCAAAACACAAATCCTACATCATATAAGTAATATCTATGAACAAAAATTAGACCCCCTGCAATTGCAGTTGTTTTCTATACAGCTGTCGTTTTGAAATTGTATTAACAAATTTTCGGATTTTGCTACATAATATAAACGAATATATGCAAATGTTTCGACAGTAAGTTTAGTTAGGTTGGCAATCTGTGTTAGCTCTTGTTTTACCAATAAAATTAATTTTATTTATTACACTGGTTGTGTGGATAATATTTAATGAGGAGTTTTCTCATTAGAGGTCAAAATAATGACCTGTCAAATCGGGAGGTTAGAATTATCAAATATAATCAGTAGGTACTCGACACAGATTACTGAATAATTCGATATCATCTTTTAATAATCCTTAACAAAAATGTGGAAAATTAATTTTCATGTTGTGGCAACCTTCCATAAAACATGGCCGGAAAAGATTTAAAAAATAAAAACTGTCACCACCGAAACGTATATTTCTAAAATAAGTTTAGGTAATTAAAAGTGACGAAATCGCAATACATACACATGGAAGGTTAGTTTTTTAATTATTCCTTGGTTTTTGCAAGTGTTGTGACAGTATTTCAATAAGCAAGTCGTCATTTTTTATATCATCAGTTACATCGAGAATGTCGCGGTGACAGCCGTGCGCAATACGAACTGAGAGCGATTTGCTCAGGGACCCCTCAAGCGGAGTGATATAAAATGTCATGCTTTAGTAAGGCGGACTAGCCATCTGGGTAGAGGCACGATGCCCTATGAAAATCTTTGGAATAGGATTATAATTGTTCCTCTTGTCAGAAAGGTGACAAGCTGTCAGGTGGACTGCCACTACGACAGACGTCTACACTACTGGTTGAGGGTGGTATGGTAGCCAGCCAGGCGAATACTACAGAGTACAGAGTAAAAAAAGGAATCTTCGATTTTCAAACGGATTATCATGGCCAAGGAGAGTAAAGATCGAGAACTTTTGAACCTTACGTACGACAGCCTCATCAAATTTCCATTACTGTTCGCCATCGACCCACGCTCAGGATTTCCATTCAAACAAATTAGGTACAACCTCAGAGTAGATAAATATTACGTGTACAACGAATACTACCTATTTAGGCACCCTTTTTCAATCACAGATTTTATCCGTTCCATAGATCTGACAGTTTGGCAGTGAAGTGGGCTAACTGACTAGCTTCATAAGCTACTAGTTTAGCCCCGCGGAGTTAACCGTGTTTTCGAGGGTACAATTTATTTTAAATTATGAAGCGCTCGTGTTACAGCATGATAAGCCGTTCTTAATCGATCGGCAAGTTAAGCTACCACCGTCGTGGTCGGTACCTGGATGGGTGACTGCCTAGTGATATTTCAAATCGAGCGTTTTCCATTCTTCGGAAGGCACGTAAAGCCGTTGGTCTCGGTTATCACTCAATTGTGATAGTTCTAAAGCTAGTTGGAGGCCTTCTAGGCGGCTTGAAAACTCCAACAGTAAGTTGACCACTAGCCTACCTCCACCGTTCCGCAGTGGGCACGCGTGGTGGAGTATCTGCCCATTCCCTTTCACCCTGATTTGTGAAAGGAGGCCTGTGTTCAGCAGTGGGACATTATAGGCTGATGATGATGATGAATAGACCTGTGTTTGACTACAATCTCACCTAGGTAAGTAATGATGCAGCCGAAGGTGGTAAGCACACAAAACCTACAATGGAGAGTAGACCATAGCGTTTATTCACTCAAAGAGCAGCTCGACTGGTGAAGAGACACTTTACAGAAGTAAGGTGGCCAGAGCTCATTGCAGACGGGGAAGGGCTGATAGCTCTTAAGAGATGCCTCGTGTGTTGCAAGCGTACATGGCCACGGTAACCGCTTACCACCAGGTGCAGGGACGTATGCTTGCTGGCTGGCTCTCAAGTGCAGCTGTCGGAACACAAGCCAGGTACTATAAAGTACCCTACCACCGTGCTATGGTTTCCTCACGATGTTTTCCTTCACCGAAAGCTCAAGCTCATTGTAGTATTCGAACCCGGTACCTTCTTTGCTGCATTCAAAAAGTACCCATCTTATATTTTAAGTTATGATCTACCTCCTTGCGAAGTTTCATAAGGATTGGTTGAGCTGTTGTGACGACAGGAGGTGACAGAACAAACTTACTTCGCATGCTTGGTATGTCAAAGACATGGATTGCATCTTTAACACAATAATGAGCCAGCAATGGCTCATACGAAAAATTGTTAGGGTTACGCACCCGCCCGCCCCCCTCTCTATAGCGCAGGTGGCGACCACCGTGGGGTTTTAGCCGGTAAAAGTCCGGCATAACCTGGCCGCTCCCCCCCAGGGCGGTCGGGTATCCTATGAGGATTTCCCCACGCTAATAAAAAAAAAAAAAAAAAAAAAAAAGGGTTCCGCACCAAAAAGATAAAAAGGTTCTCGTGTGGCGACCACGTACGGTACGCGCCGAGCGGGACGACATCCCATCGCGCGCAGTTGGACTGGCAACCTGGAAGTGGAAATCAATGGGGGAGGCCTATGTTCAGCAGTGGACATCCATGGGCTGATATGATGATGATGATGCCATTGATTTGGTTGGCCGATATGGGGGACCGAAAGTTCTCAGTACAAGTGGGGTATCATATGAAAAGGCTTATTTTTTACATTCCAAAACAGATTTGTATTTTCTTCTATGTTTTTATTACCATTCCCTTATCTCCGATGTTCGCAAAGTCAAAAATATGAAATAATTACAGTAGATAGACATTGATGTCAATATTACAGGAAAAAAAGTACGGTGTTTGATACTAGCACAGTTTTCTCATAATATAAATTTATTCGTTTAAAAATAATATAAATTCACCTATGGTGTTTATCACAATATCCTATTAAATCACCGGATAAATCATGTGAATATGAAACTAATGCAAACCGTAATATATTGCAATAAAATGTCGCAGTCAAAGATTTTCAAACAAAGGGTTATTTTATGCATTGTTGTGACTACAATACATATTTCCATTTAAATATTTGTTATATATGTTTGCACACATCGTTCATTATGATTCGTTTGGTCCAAGTTACAAGTAAAATTATTTTAAAGAAGAGTCGGTTTTATTTTGAATAATCCTTGCTGAGTTTCTTGCCGGAGTTTGGTAGACAAGATGGTTATCGACAATCGTCATCGTTAGTAAACAATCAACCTTTGTATGGGATTGACATTTCCAATCGAAATATGACGTCATTTTTAACAATCTCTTATGTCAATCCCATACCGTACCGTTCATAAGTGCCTTTTTAGGGCCTAAGCTGAAATAAATTACTGTATTGATTTTGTTTTTTTCTCGTAAACTTACTTTTCTGCGTTGCAAGGAGTGCACTTCAGTGCACATGACGTGCATAAAAAATAATAAATACATATTAGGGATTAGTAAAATTATTTTCGTATCTATGAACAATCGAAGCGCTAAACAAATGGAGTGAATAATACATGTGTTAATCGATCGGAGTCAGCTCTTACTAAAAGATCTAAGTACCTTTTTGTGTACTAAATAATCCTTAATAATATTATAAATGCAAAAGTGAGTTTGTTTGTTTGTTACCCCTTCACGCCTCAACTACTCAACGGATCATCATGGGCATGCAGATAGTCTACGGTATGGAGAAGGACATAGGCAACTTTTTATCCCGGGAACGCGGGTGAATCCGCGGGGGACAGCTAGTAACTATTGTAAATAGCACTAAACTAATTTTTGTCACATCACATCTCTTTCTCACAAACATTATTGAAAAAGGATGAAACATTATTTTAGTTGTCAAATTACTCTTTGCCGTCTTCATTTGCAGGTACATTTGTATTTAGAAGTAACCGCGAAAGATGGCGTCTAAATGATTCATTCCGTTTACGTCGCGCGTAGCTCTACGTCGCGTCCGTCTACGGTGATTCCGCCTACGTCGAGTCTTGCGACGGTGCGTCTGCTCGCTTATGACGTCATAGTGTACAGTAAGCCTACGAAACATATCGTTTTTTAACCGACTTCAAAAAAGGAGGAGGTTCTCAATTCGGTTGTATTTTTTTTTTTTTATGTTTGTTACCTCATAACTCCGTCATTTATTAACCGATTTGGAAAATTCTTTTTTTCACTGGAAGGGTACACTTCCCGTTTGGTCCCATTGTCATCAGATCAGGATTTGATTACTTCTTAGTGTACTTTGAATTCGGTTTAAGGTTTTTGTAAAACAGTCCAATTATTTACAGTTTTATTCAAGAAACTTGAAAACAAGCGTTGGAGTAATTTGACGGCACTAAATTTCTTACACCCTTTTCTTGTGTTCTTTGTTAGAAAGAGACATAGTGAGACCACAGAATAAATAATAGTACAAGTGAGACTAAATTAGTTTACTGGTAAATAACAGAATCAGCACCAGTGTATTGCTATCTTAAAAGTCCTCGCCGCGTCGCCTCTCGGTGTGACCTGACCCTAAATAACGCCTCATTAGGAAATTGCACGAGCGCAGCGCGGGGAAGCTCGCATGTCAAAAAGTCTTGTACCACACACAAATCCCTAAGTTTATAAATATGGCGAATGGTGAGTTAAGTTTACGTGTTGCAATTCTTATTCTGGTGCCGATGCTGTTTGTTACCGTGGCCATTTAAAGTGCAAAACAGTCGGACTTTTGACTTTCATGTCGGAATGAAAAATCTTTTGCTGTCAGCAAAAATTACGAGTAGAACAAGAAAAAATGTAATGAAAAAAAAAAATAGATGTATTTTTTTTATAAAACTCCATATAATACTTCGATCTCCGCCAGTTAGACCTAAATAAAAATTAACTGTAATTGTTAAGCATAAAGAACCCTTTCAGTTAACCTCACAGTTAACCCATGTAGTAAGTATAAACGCTCTGAATTTTATTATCTTGAATAGTATTAATAAAGTTTACTACACATCAGAGCAACCATAAATAAATAGATATTATCTTATTGACATACCGAATATAATTTTAATAATTGGCAATTATCTGAAATGTTGGAATGATTATGTGTTTTTTTATTTATTTTTGTATGATATGATTGAAGGTTTTATTGTACCGTCTTAGTTGTAATATAAATTTTGCATGCCAGTTTCTGGTGAAAAGTGAGAACTATGATCCTATGTTTATACCACATTTCCTGCAGAAATAAATTTGTGGCATAATAAGACTATTTAATCCCTTGACTTGCGGTTAAAAAATAACAATAAAATTGTTTTCTATTGTTTTCCTCGCTCGCGCAGATCATCAAACAGTCAAAGGATTATAGGTTTTTTGTATACTACGAAGTCGGTAAACAAGGGTACGGCCCACCTGATGGTAAGCGGTTACCATAACTATATGGACGCTTGCAACCTACGGGACATCACTTACGCGTGACCCTTTCCCCTTCCCAATGAACTCTGGCGACATCCAGTCACGCGCAGGAACACACTATTTGTCTGCGGTATTCTGTAAGGTGGAGGTACTTCCCCAGTCGAGCTGCTCTTTGAGAGAATAAACGCTATGCTCTACCTCTCTGTAAGGAATTTTTTAAAAGAGATATATTCTGAAACATTATATTATCCTACTTGAAGACACACGACCTCCAGAATCTGATCTCAACTAAGCAGAGCTTGGTTAAGGAACCCAGACGACAATAATGATTATGAATTTAAAAAAAAACATCTCCACACTTCTACTTTACTTGATATTTTTAAAATACTCCCAAGTGAATACTACCCCTAAATATTATTTTCAACAAATTTTCAAAATGGTTCCCATTTTTCCATTGAACGTGTAGGTAACGACTGCGTATTTACAAAAACTGCCTTGCGTAATCCCTCGATCGCAATTTGGTAGAGTGCAATTTGGCAAAACGCCTCACATTTCGCACTCGCGATGTTTGATGCCAATCAAGGATTATGTTAAGAGTAGGTGTTGCCAACATTTGGTATATTGACCGGATTAAATATATATTTTTGAAGGAGCTTCTGGGGACCAAAATGAGGAACAGCAAAGGAGTGAAACTCATTTCCGAGGATTGTGTTACCTGACTAGATGTTTTCAAGGCCAGGGTAAACGTGCTGCATCCTCGGCCATATGATAACTCCTCCTGGGGTCAGTCAACCCCTCCCTATCATGTGTTGTGGGATCCAGAATTACTCTAATATATGTATTTAAATTTCCAAAAAGTACGCATCGATTTAAAAAAAAAATATATTTGTCTTTTGCGGACGAGACAATGGGACCGTGGGGGTCCGAAGCTCGCCAATTTGCTCGCACTTTGTTATCAAAATTGATCGAGGCTTCCGGAGACCATCGGGCGGGGAGCATTTTCCGTCAACGCATTAGCTTGGCTATCCCAAGAGGAAACGCTGCTAGCCTACTGGGAACCTTGGAAATTAATCGGTAGCAGCAGACTCGAGGGATTATTGGATATACTAACATTTTTAATTTTGTATATTTTTTTGTAAATAAATATACTTTATTGATAAACTATTCATTACTATTTGATTAATTATATTATAAGTAGATATAAAGAAGTTACCTACATTTTTTTTTAATTATGTATCAGGCTTACGTTTGCCTATGTGTTTGATAAGTCTAAGGTAGAGCACAAAAACCCTAAAAGTCAACTTTACAAGACAACAAAGGCAACCTTGCTAATAGACATCAGAACGTAGATAGCCAGGAGTGGCTGTAATAATATTTTTTATTTGATATGAAAAATGTTGTTAATCCCTGCATAGGTTCCGAGTGGAACAATCTAGTATTGTTGCTCTTACGGATAACATTTCCAGACACGCTGTTAAATCGCCTATCCGTACAGGAAGTCGTTATCTCAAGGTATTCAATATCTTTTATTATATTTTTTCAATAACATTACAAATATAGAAACTACTCCCTATAAGCTTTCCATTTCTCCATACAGGATAGGTGTCACACGGCACGCACCTGGCAACCCCTTACGAGGCGTCATATTCATATTCTTTATTTGCATTCCACAAAATCAATAGATTAAACTTGTACGTAGTATTTATCTACTCTGAGATTAAACCGACCTACCTTAGGTGGTAAATTATGTCTAAATAACATTGTGGACCCAGTCGGGCACAGCAAAAAATATTATTATATTAATTATTGTATTATTGATTTATTTATTTTATTTATCTGACTTAATTTTTATATTATATTTATCACTTCATCTGTGTTAATTTGTTTATTAATGTTGTATCAGATTCGTCTTTCAGTAAATCTGGCAATTTATTATATATTTTTTCAACACACTCGCTCGTAAAGTGACATTTATTGCACCGTTTTTAGTATCTTAATGCAGCATATTACGCACGAATGCTTTTTACTTTACATTACCGCACAGTTTTATGAAAGGTATAATCCCGTTTATGATAAATTTGTACCTCACTCGCATATTCAATTTCTTTGACCTCACTACAAGTGATATGTGTGTGGACCATGCATTCTTAATTTAAACGGGTAAAATAGTTTGACAGCTATGAGAGTTGCACCGTGATAACCCACTACCATTTGTCCAGAATGGTACCGGAGCTGTTGATGTCGCTCACCACGCGTACCCCAGTTCTACCGTAGAGCCGCTACAACTATGGTTTGCACCTTACTACGATAGATTCTACACTACTTATACTCTACGAAGTCTACGAAAAGTGTTATGACTAGACGCTCCTTCTTGCATGCAAGCATGACTGCACAAACCAGTTTGCACAAGTAATAAGATTGTGCGTGTGGACGGCAAGACAGTACAGCCCGTGCATGACTTTTTGAATAGATCATGTGGTTGGTCCTTCAAGCCGCGCTTCAGTCATCGCCGACTCACGTATTCAAAACGAGTCATGTGAATGTGAGCCTTCAAAATACTATGAGGTTTGTACCACAGGTTTTGAACTGCGCATACAAGACGGAGCTGACGGAGCGTGTAACCTAGTTATTAGGAGTAAAATTTAGAAAATTACCTTCTTAGTGGGTCGCTACACTCGCTACGTTATGCAAAAGTTCTAGTTTCTAGACTGTAAGCTAGACCGTTTGAGCTGTGCGTGCATCTGTCATTCAGTCAGTTTATCCATTTATATATAGATAAAAGAGAGATAGAAGATCGATTAAACGATTGCAAAACATGGCTGACTGAACAAATGACAATCGATAATGTCGCGCGATTCAAATTCCAAGTACTTTCCGTCCGAGACACCATTCATAAGAATTTATTAAAAAACTTTCGGTAGTCACTAAAATACTTTTGATTAAAGTACTTCTGTAGCAAGCTCACCGTTTTGTCTGTAGCCCTGTAGCCAATATAATTTTACAAGCGGGATTTTTTTCGTCAACAGAATTGTGTTTTACAAAACTTTTTATTATACAAGTTGTTTATTTTTATTCTGGCCACGTCTAAGGCACTACGAGGGCGTGCTATAGTATTGTAGAGTATATAATAAATGCGACGGTATTTAATTGGCTGGGTCTTTTCTATTTATTACTTTTTACGGAGACGTGGAGTTGTGTGTGTGACTTTGGGATGGATCTGCGATCTGTGCGCCTAGTACCAAAGAACTCGTGTACTTTTACGTATATCCAATACCCTTTTCGTTACACATTGTAGGGGTCACCGCGCACTATAACAGCACCACTACGCCTCGGCATTTACCTTGCCATACAAGTGAGGCCTTTAAATCGTATGCGTTTAAGTAAATTTTACAATCTATACTAATACTAATATACTAATCATATTATAAAGCTGAGGAGTTTGTTTGTTTGAACGCGCTAATCCCAGGAACTACTGGTTCGAATTGAAAAATTATTTTTGTGTTGTCCATTTATCGAGGAAGGCTTTAGGCTATATAACATCACGCTGCGACTAATGGGAGCGAAGCATCAGTGAAAAATGATGCAAAAACGGGGAAAATTATTCTTATAGGGTAGGGTAGGGTGGGGTATCACCACAGGGTCGCGCCGGGCAGCTAGTGACTAGATAAAATAGATGAAGCCTCGCGGCAAGCGCCCGCGAGGCCGAGGCGTAGCCGTGCTAGTGCAATGGCGGCGGTACTTGACAAAGCCTAGTAGGTGGGTCATTACGTGGGAGACAAGAATACATGGTTGTAAAAGCTTCTCTCTGCACTTGCATCCCCCCTGGCTAAGTGACAATTGTATGAATAAGCATAATTAATGTATATAATATTTGTCTTCAAAATTGATCGAGACCTCCGGAGACCAGCGGGCGGGGAGCTTTTTCCGCCAACGCGTCAGCTTGGCTATCCAAAGAGGAAACGCTGCCAGCCTTCTGGGAATCTTGCCGTTAATCGGAAGCAGCGGCAGGCTTGAGGAAATTTTATATATATAGATTGTATTTTGTACATATTTGTTGTCAATAAAGCTAATATTTGGAACAAAAGCTGTAATTTTAAAAGATCTTTCACAGACAAAACTTAAA
This sequence comes from Achlya flavicornis, assembly GCA_947623365.1. Taxonomy (NCBI): domain Eukaryota; kingdom Metazoa; phylum Arthropoda; class Insecta; order Lepidoptera; family Drepanidae; genus Achlya; species Achlya flavicornis. Next base: position 2,617,586 of record OX392490.1, read on the forward strand.
AAAAGCCTTGCTAAGTTTCTTGCCGGAGTCTTCTCAGTTTAAGTGTATTTCGAACCCGTGGTACATTCAACTATATGTAACAATAAGTGCCTTACCAGGGCCTAAACTGAATAAATGACTTTTTGACTTTGGATTTTGGACAACTGCGGAACTGTAGCTTCAGAGCTGTGTTTACACCCGTAACCAAAACCTCGGGAACGGAAGCTATATTACAATAATTAGGTTAAGAAGTCCCAATGATGAAGAGGTCCTGGCTCGGACCCCGCGTTCAAGCCATGTTTCAGCGCAGGTTCTATTAAAACTTGCGTGCTTCAAACTTGCTTCGATTTAGTTTCGTGGCCAGTGGATTGTTGGGCTAGAAATTCGGCGATGTTAAGGAGATATACAGGGTATGCCATATTCTAGATATCAGTATGTTTAGTATAATAAGAAGGAAGGGTTGATACTTATGCCTCATATCCTATGTCCTTCTGTGGTAAAACTAACCATTTGATGAGGTCATAGTTGAAAACACAGTTGAAATGATTTTAGAAACCACCAATAAATTTAATGTTGATTAACGATCACTTCGTTTTGTAAAGTATTATTAATAACAGTAACGATTGTTAATCATCATCATCATCATCAGCCTATAATGTCCCACTGCTGAGCACAGGCCTCCTTTCTCAACTACTGCTCTACTCCACCACGCGTGCCCACTGCGGATCGGTTATAATAATAGTAAAGTATTAGCTGTCCCCCGCGATTTCACCTGTGTTCCCGGGATATAAAAACTTTTTAACAAAAAAATAAACCACCGAAAAAACTGAAAAGCAAAAAGTAATTTTGAATATAACTTGAATTTTATAAGGTTTTGCAGTCGGGGACAAACCAATAACCTACGTAGATATGTATTTTTTTTGTAATATTTGTTAAATGTAATGTTTGTCTAAAAAGGAAGCTAAGCAATATTGCTAACGCAATTCATTTTTTCGAATTTAAAGCTAGGGCTCTACCGCGTAACTTTGGTGGTAATCGTAACGAACACCATTAATTATTTCATCCAATATTGCGCACGCGGTATGTCGCGACGATGACCATTCGTGGGCCCTGCCCCCCTAGACAAGATGGTTATCGACAATCGTCATCGTTAGTAAACGATCAACCTTTGTATGGGATAAAATATACGCGTCGACTTGTAAACCTCCTCCGTTTTTTCGTCAGTTAAAAAAGTAGACTATGCCCTTCTTCATACCATAGGCTATGGCCTATTGTATATCTGCATGCCAAATTTCGTCATAATCGGTTGAGTAGTTAGGGCGTGAAAGCGTAACAAACAAATAAACTCACTTTCGTAATAAAGATTCCCTGGAGAGCAAGGAGCAAGGTGTTGTTTGGGCCTGTTCAGAAGATGTGGAGATATTTATTTTATTTTATTTGAAAAATATTTCTACTTCATGGCCACACATCACCGCTGTAGCGAGTTTCAGCATCTGAGTACTCCGATTTATACCCAGAGTGTTTGCCCGTTTGATGTGACACAAACAATACCCCCTGCCAAACTGACATCAGGTAAATGAGTATTCTGTTTTCAAACTATTTCTGTGTTTTACAGTCCCACAAACTTATCTGGCCCGATGAGAGAGGCGCTGTTATTGCATTTGGTGGAGCAAAAAACTAATGGGGGATGACGGGCAGATTGATTGATACGTTGTTTTTATATTTTTATATTTTTACACACAGTTTGGCGTTGTTGACTTTTTAAATTTTTTAACAGACTTAGGGTCAGTTCAAACCGGAGACGCGGCGAGCACTTTTTAAGATAGCGATACAAATAGAACTTTATTTACTGAGACTCTCGCGCTGTGCAGCGCGACACGTCTTTGTGAAACAATTGGACTCTTCATACATAGTCGCATGGCGTCTCGTCTCGGTGTGAACTGAACCTTACTTTTGTTTCTATAATAAATAAATAAATATCCTGGGACATTCCTCACACACGGTCATCTGATCTCAAACTAAGCAGAGCTTGTACTATGGAAACCAGATAACTGATATAATACATGTACTACTTTTTGTTTGTAAATACATACTTAATATACATAATTACACCCAGACTCAGGACATACAGACATGTTCATGCAAACAAATGCATGTCCTGTGTGGGAATCGAACCCACGACCTGCGGCGCGTAAGGCCAACTGCGACAACTGGCCCGTCAATAATAATAGTAGGTTTATAGATAGAGGAATTATATGCGCAATCGAATCAAAGGCAATTCGCAAAATAACGATTGAATACTAAATAGGTGTAATAATGAAAATCCCAATGAATCAGTTGCAAGAAAAAAGAGAAAGATTTACAAGAAGCTGGCGCCAAAAATTAAAACATACATTGTTAACACAATGGACATTTTTATATCGTACAAATTGGGTTAACAAACTGTTACCTCGCTTGTATTATTGTTGCCGTGTTCAACCCATTCGGGAAACGCTTTTCATTCATGGAACATGCATATTGCATTCGACGGTAGGTAATTGGTCGCAAGTCTCGCATTTTTTTCGCATGTTTTGTGTCGTTGTTACAAATGTAACTTCTGAAAAAAATTCTGAATTTTTCCCTTTCTATTTCGTTTTTAAATCTGGAATTAAAAATAAAATAGTTTCTTTTTGTAATATTAATTAAAAAATATGGCTATTATTTATAAAAAAACAAAATAACTGAAGTTTTTTAATTTTAGTACTCTAATTTCTCTACAATTTTCACACTGACATTAAATACAGAAGCATCAATACGAACAAACACATTGGACAACATCGGAAAGTGTTCTCAAAAATACCCCACTTCAATGAATCACGCCGAGACGTGAATAACTGTCGTGTTACACATTTTATTTTAAACTTATCGTGACTTACGGCAGGTGTGAGCTCGTGCCTCGTTGTGAAACTGTTATACTTAGCAAAATATAGTGTCAAACGAGCATAGCTTTACGTAAATACATCACACACTACTATTTGAAAGTCCTACTTTTTATTATGCATGTTTGACCACGATCTCTCCATGGTCAGAGATGATACGATTGACAGGAGTTAGCACACACAGCCTATACGGGAACCGCTAGTTGCTGACAGATTTTAAATATATTCTATTTCAAAAATCTTTTAAAGGAATAGACCAAGATGAACCGCAAAAAATGGTCGTCATATACTCAACAAAGACCCCGTGGAGGCTATCACCGAGCCCAACAAAGGCTTGGATAATGCCGTCCACATAACTCAATGTGCACGTTACGATGGCCGTTTACCCAGATCATGAAAATAAGGACATATGTGACGAGGAACGCTCTTTACTGAAATGGTTTTTGCGTTATGTGTGTGTGTTATTGGAGAGGTTTATTGAGGCAATCTCCTATCTCAAGTGATCGCTCGTTTACAATTTTATTACCGTACCGGTTACTTTAAACAAGTACAAATAAGTACAAAGTAGAACTAACAAGCAAAAATGTCTCAAAAGATGTTTTATAGAAAGTTTGAGTTACTATTGACTGACCAGTACCTACCTGCTTACGCAAAAGCATAAAAATGTAAAACAATTTCAACCTCGTTATGGTAACTTCTTTTTAACAATGGAATCAGCCATATTAAATTCAGTATTTAGTACCTCTCTGATCATGTTTCCATTTCTGCATCTCAAAAGCCAGCATAGTCTCAAGAATTAAATTTGCCACGCAGGTAGATTAGAGCCTAGAATAACACATAGTATAATATGGCACCACATGTAATAATATTCCATACCTCCACGATTTTATGAGCTGTGGCGTCAATCTTGGTGGACTGGGCATTCAATGGCCAAATCTCTTGCGGTTTGATTGAAAATCATTTACGATGGATGTTATGGGTTATTGAATGGCAGACTTCTGTAATGGTGATAGCTATCTCTCTTTAGGTTAGGGTTGCTTCGAGTTTTTCAGAAAATATACCTGTACCTAGGCAAATTTCATTCTTGAGATAGTTTACCGACTGTACTACTGCATGTTATTAAAGAAAAAAATTGCTGTAGTGTATCTGCCCATTCCCTTTCACCAAAAGGAGGCCTGTGCTCAGTAGTGGGACATAATAGATAGGATGATGATGATGATATTTTGGACACGTCACCCGTAAACATAATTCTATGGAGAGGTTGGTCATCCAAGGTCGAGTTGAACGCAAACGTTCACGTGGTCGGTCTCCAACCAGGTGGCTTGACCTCATAAAATCTGCCACGCAATGTACCATAACCGAATGTGCCACAAATAGGCAAAAATGGAGGAACATTGCTAATGCAGCGGTCATGCGCGAAAGGGACAATCCATGACCACGACCACTCTGCCAAGAGTGCACGACTAAGAAGAAGAAGAATCTCAAATTTGTTTTTTTTTTTTTGCAATTGGACTGTGTGTCCTCAAAATTAAAATGAGTCAGTCTAGAAAATAGATTTTCATCAGATTTGACGTCTAGCCAGGTACAACCCTGTCACCTCCAAACAACCCCATAAAAGTATAAACGCTTTTGTTGTTACTTTTATCTCAATTTATAATAAAAACAGGAGCCCGTAAAAGGAGCGTCAAATCATACTTTATGCTTTCGAGTTATAAACTGTTTTTTGTCTTAGCCTCTAGTTTACTGCTCACATAGGCTTTTAAATGTTTTGTCTGTGCCTTTTTAGGGTTCCGTTATGACATTTAGACATTTTTTTAGTAGTAGTACACCAAACATATTACTATTGTCTTTACAGATAGTGGCAAAAGTACATCTTTAAGCTTTTATTTAGTTTAACCTGTCCCTTGTCTGTAATGGAATTTTGCAAGTTAAATTTGAACCACTCTCCGGTTTCCGATTGAGCTGAAATTTTGCACGAATATGCGAATCGCGTGACAATGCAATATTATGATGACGTGGTGCTGATCTGATGATGGAGCTGGAAGGTGGCCATAGGAACTCCGTAATAAAACTACATAACCCCATCGAGTTTGGGCTCGTTTGATTCGTCTTGAAGAGTACTTTGTCGCAAGTATAGTCAACAAAAAGTACAGTGACTAAAAAAAGCTTGTATTAAAAATGACATTTTTAACAAAGAACTACACACTAACTAACAGATCTACGAAGTTGATTTCGAATTTGATCCCATGAGAAAAGTTTTTCGTATTTATGAGTACTTTATGTGTTTTCATTTATTTTTCGCAATGTGGTAACACACGTATATACAGGTATACGGGTATACGGAACCATACTTTAAAATAAATATGAGTAGCTGAATAATTCTTGGTAGATTAATTTATTTTATGAAATACAGCCTTAATAAATGTTTACCATAGTATTCTTTCTATTCTTTAAGTTTTTTTTATTATGTTACGCGAAGTTGAGTTCTTCATTACTAACTCTCAGTACTTATTTTGAATATTGTTACAGGTTTTACGAGTTTAATGATTTATTTCAAAAATAGTTCAGATATGAAAAATATTTTAGTTAGAATAGGATTTAAAATATATTTTACATGTAACTTAATTCAAAGGATGGGTTAACGTTACATAAAATACTCAAAAAATATTCCTCCAAATTTCAATACTCTAAGTCCACTGGGTTTTTTTTTATACTTCTATGTTGGCTTACAATTAAGTATACGGCCCGCGTGATTGTAAGCGTGTACCGTAGCCTATGGACGCTTGCAACACCAGGGATATCATTGCGCTTTTGAAGAAAAGCCTTTTTGAAGAACCCCGTGCTGTACTCCATTGGGAAAACCACGGCAGGGAGCTCATTCCACAGTCTGAGCGTCCACGGAAGAAAACTCCTTTTAGCCCGCACAGTTCATTCAAAATAATTCTGGTTTCAATGTGTGAGGATGGACTCCCCGTCGAGGGCAAGAGTTGCGATGGTGGAAGGTAGCCGTGGGCTTCAAGTCGAACACACATAATGAGGCAAAGTCTCTCCTCAGACTAAGGGGCTCTAAACCGCTTGCGAGCTCGCGATCGTCAACAATTCTGATGGCACGTCGCTGAACCGAGTCTAAAGGCCCAAGCTGGTATCCAGTTGCTCCCGCCCATAGATGACAACAGTATGAAGCCGGACCTGCGACTTATAAAGTTGTAGTGTTTGCCCCGACGTGAAGTACTGCCTCGCTCTGTTGAGCACTCCAAGCTTTTTGGATGCCAGCTTCACCTTGTCTTCCAAGTGACTTCGGAACAGCACGTCGCTGGATATGTCGATGCCAAGGATCCCGATGCTTTGACTGAAGTTCAACTAAGTGTTCTGGAATTGTGGAGCCATAGACTATGGGGTTTTCTTAGCGGTGAACGCGCAGGCTTGAGTCTTGGTGGGGTTGAAATGGACTAGGTTTAGTCGACCCCAATCGGAGACACTAGTTAGTGTACTCTCGATTTCAGACACCAGCCGTTCGCGGCTTTCCTCTATCTCGGAACGAGGGATATTTGCACGGCCCGTGTAATGGGTGTCCACTGTACTGTCGTCCGCATAGCAATGAATGCCGTCAATAGACAGCATATCATTGATGTGCAGTAGGAACAGTGTTGGGGACAACACAGAGCCTTGCGGAACGCCAGCATTTATGTCCATGCTATCGGATACTTGTTCTCCTCTCCTCCGTTTTTTCGTCGGTTAATAAAAAATGGCTTAAAACTGATATCTTTGACGGATTACCCCCCATTACTTTATTTTTGATGAATGAAAAGGCTTTGTAGGTACATACTTAGTTTTACTTTCCCATAATAAGCTCTAGACAAAGACTAATTTCAGAATAAAAAGTTGCTGGCCGTACTTTGTAAGTTGTAAGACACAAACATGATTATTTTAAGGAACTATATTTGGAAGTTGCCTATATAAGAAATATCGAACCCGTGTCAATCAGTCGCAGGGCTGTGACTAAATTGTGCACCTTCTTCAAAACAATCCTTGAACAACGTCCTTGTGTATATTTCCGTTTTTAACCGATTTCAAAAAAGGAGGAGGTTCTCAATTCGGTTGTGTTTTTTTTTTTTTTTTTTTTTTTTGTTACCTCATAACTCCGTCATTTATTAACCGATTTGGAAAATTATTTTTTTGTCTAGAAGGGAACACTTCCCGTTTGGTCCCATTGTTATCAGATCAGGATTTGATTAGTTCTTGGTGTACTTTGAAGTCGGTTTAAGTTTTTTGTAAAACAGTCCAATTATTTGTTTACAGATTACGCGTAGTGTGGTATTTTAACTCGAGCGTTTCCGTGCTTCGGAAGGCACGTAAAGCCGTTGGTCCCGGTTATCACTTAATTGTGATAGTCGTTAAGCTAGTTCGAGGTATACTAGGCGGCTTGAAACTCCAATTTGTTGCCTACCTCCACCGATCATCAGTGGGCATGCGTGGTGGAGTATCTGCCCATTCCCATTCCCTTTCACCCTAATTTGTGTGCAGGAGGCCTGTGCTCGGCAGTGGGACATTATAGGCTGATGTGATGTGATTCTTTTTATCTATGAATTAAATAACTTTATTGAAAGATGCACTCTCAGCTTAAATCACTAGGTCGTCAAGTATTTTCTTTATAAAACGTAGGTATCTTCAAAGGGTTTTCCAAAATTCAAAAAGGGGGTAAAAAAAGGGATCGCGGGTGAATAACGTGTGTTTAAATAATACCTACTGCTTGGAAGTTACAAAAATTATAACAATAAATAATCAATTTAATATATGATTAAAGCGTACTGTAGGTAGGTATAAATAAAACTTCTTGTAAGGTGTAGATCCAATTCCAATCTATTCAAAATGTGAGCTTGATAACTTGTTTATCTCCAGGAGAATAATTATAGCGCGATCTAATCTACGAGTGATGCCATCTCTTATCAAAACAGGCTATTTTGACGTAAACATAACTGCCCACCAAGGACAACAGTCCTTAAACTTACCATTAATTAGAAAAGCATGTGAACAAAAATAATTATTCCACTAGAACCAGACAAGTATAACAAAATTTACATTAACATAATACAAGGTAATATTTACAACAAGCTAATAGGTAACACAAGGTAATAGGTAAAACAAAGCAATAGTAACACAAGTTAATAGGTAACACAAGGTAATAAGTAACACAAGGTAATTGGTAACACAAGGTAATAGGTAACACAAGGTAATAAGTAACACAGGGCAATAAGTAACAAAAGGTAATAAGAAAAAAAAACATGATGTATAAAACAGACCTTAAATCCTTAGACCATAAAATACACATATTGTTAGTTAAGGTGTCAATACAAATTTTTCAATACCGCGCGTTATATAAATCCAACTCTCGTAACTTTGTAGGATAACTAGGATGTTTCTTCCCTTACTATATTACCCTTTAGAATAATATTTCAAATGAACAACTATTGTAGAGATACAAAATAAGGAAACATTAGATTCCTAGTACAACTTGGTACTACTTGGTAGGGTTAGGCCCTAGCATACTCTTATATCTTATATTAGTAGGCTTGTACAATCAACCCCACTAAACAAAATGACCCCGGTTGCATAAACTCTTTCTAATGGTAACTCTCTTATCATCATAAATTTTGAGCCTACTCTATTTGCGCACACCGAATCCGCCCCCCCACTCGGAGTATTCCGAGTTGATATACGAATTGAACCCATCAAGTAATTTTAGCTTTATGTTTATTTTTGCTATACCTATACCTATTCCGTAATTGCCCTTTTGTGTCAGCCACTTTTTCCGCGTATAGTGGATAAACCATGTTACTTGATGTAGATGCGGCTTTATTACTACCGGTTAATACCCAACCAAAAATTGTATCCTGAGCGACTAGTGAACCTGAGGGGCATTTCTTGAACCCATTTTTAAGTAAATGACCGTAAATATCAGATCCAAGCAAAATATCAATTTTGTTAGAAACATTAAAATCTGGATCTGCAAGCTTAATTTCATTCAAAATTGACCATGACTCCACAAGTACTTCTCTTGGTGGCAATAAACCTGTCAGTTTGTCTAAAACATAAGCTTCTACCTTGATCGCATATTCAGAATTATGAGATGAATGAAATGTAATATCTACCTTTGATTTTGCAACCAAGCTTAGTTCGCCTCCCAAGCCCGATAGATTCTCCCTGATTGCTTTCTTTCTTAACTTTAGTAACTGAACTGTTGATTCAGTCACAAAGGAAAGATGAGAAGCTGGGTCGATGAGCGCACGCAACTGTTGTGTCAATCCAGCTTCCGATCTAGCGCATACCAAAGCTGTAGGTAGTAAAGAATTGTGACTTACCCTTCCTAAAACAAAACTACTCTTTACTGGTAAGTCCTCCCTCTGAGATTCACATGAATCTTGTGACGTATGTGCCACTTCTGTATTAGCAGATGGTAGGTCGGTAGGCTCTGATTCTTTATCTACAGCGGGCTGACTAATGATACTCGAGTGTAACAATGAGTGATGGCGCCTTTTACAAATATGGCAAGATGCTATGGTGCGACAGTAAATTACTGAATGATTATTTGCAAGGCAGTTGAAACATAACCTATTCTGCTGTACAAAGTGACGCCTAGCAGTGTAATCTAACTTTAAAAACTCTTTACATGTACTAATTCGGTGGTCGTGAGAGCAATAAGAACATACAATTTGTGATACATGTAAAACCTGACCAACATGCGCAGACTTAGTATTGTTATTGGTGGGATAATTATACGAATTATGTTTACAACGCATTGATGCCCTTGAATCTAAAAATTCCAATGAGTGAAACCGAGTCTCCAGAAACTCTTTGAAGTGACTAAAATTGGGCAAATTGTTCGAATGACTGATTAACTTGCTTACCTTTGCTTCCCATAGTTTTCGAGACTCATTGTCCAATTTCATGCTCACAATGTAAATAACAATCACATCCCATGTTTTAATATCAATCCCCATATTACTAAGACTCTGTAACATACAAGTGGTACTATCTAATAACTGCTTAATGGCACTGGCAGACTCAGTTGGAATAGCTTTTAGACTAAAGAACTGCTTCAATATGCAATTGGCTAAATATTGTTTATTGTCATATCGTTGTTCCAACAAAGTCCAACATTGCTGATAGTTATCATTAGTTATTGGTATGTGTAGTAACAATCGCTCGGCCTCTCCGGTAAGATGTCCTTTCAAATAGTGAAGCTTCTGAACGTTGTCAATTGAGTCGTTCTTGTGTACAAGCGAAATGAACAAATCCCTAAAACTGATCCACTCGGTATAGTGACCGGAAAACACAGGTATCGTTATCTTTGGTAGCTTGACGAAAGACTTGTGACTATCCGCTGAATCTTCGTGTTTCCTATCAACCGGGGTTACTTGTACCTTGTCTAATATCTCCTGCAATTCCGCTTTAAATAATAAATAAAACTCCTCAGTATCACTGAATTGGTCTTCTGCCAAATATTCGCTATGTTCGGTTCCTTTTCCTTTAACAATTTCATAATGATTTTTTGTATATTCCTCCCATTTTGTATCTATAATTTGTATTCTAATTTGTATGAATTGCTTTGTTATTCTGTCTTTTGGACTCTTTTTGAAGTTGACTTTAGCTTTCTGCAACTGTTGCATAATGTCATTCTGAACTTTGATTAATTCCATTTTTTTAAAATAAAAAAACAAATCCAAATTAGCCAAAAAGTTTCTTTGTTCAAATTGTCAAAGTTATTCTATGTCCATAGAAGAAATATTTACAAATGTTTGAACTTGTATAAAATTGGGCATAGGTTTCCCGTGGGTAACTTTTTCTTGAAATTATTGTAAGTCCAACACTGAAAAGTACTCACAGTAAAGTCCGGTTGACATTTAACGAAATACCATAAAATCCGTCCACTTATCCGAAATCCGGTTGGTAGCTCCCTCGCCGATGTTCGTAACCGCTCCCTGCGGTACGATGGTGCTGCTCCGACTCCCGTGATGTGCAGTCACAGCACAGAGCCTCGTTTCCAGGAGCCAGAGATCTTCACCGACGAGGACTCCGTCAGGAAAGATTTGCCAACTAGCAAACCTTTGGTCGGCTAATTGCCATAAATCCGGCTCGAAGGACCATGATTAAAGCGTACTGTAGGTAGGTATAAATAAAACTTCTTGTAAGGTGTAGATCCAATTCCAATCTATTCAAAATGTGAGCTTGATAACTTGTTTATCTCCAGGAGAATAATTATAGCGCGATCTAATCTACGAGTGATGCCATCTCTTATCAAAACAGGCTATTTTGACGTAAACATATATTATCAAATAAATAACAGAAACTATTCAAAATGTGCAATAATTATTATACAAACAAACATAAACTGCCACATTAATTGATATCTTACTAAACCGTCCCCATTTCTTATAGTTAAATCACCTAAACGATTGTTATAATGGGTCAAAATATAATAAAACATGGGAATGAATCAATTTTGTGGTATTAGCGAAGACAGCTTACAGATTAGTCACCATGGATGCTATTATTCAAGCGCTCGATAACAATTCATCAAATATTTTTTATGCATACGATTTATGACGACATTATGGTTCGAATTTGCTCTAATTTTGAAAACAAGACTGTCTAAAGCATAGAATAATAAACATAGATAGAAAAGCTGTGGGCCAATCTTTCTTCGAGAACTGCAATTATGTCCCCACATTTGTCTCTCCATGTGCCCTTTTACTATTTACCTTTTAGCTTATAAACTAATCTAATTTAGTCAGACTTTGTCTCTTTCTAACAAATAACATAATAAAAGGATATAAACAATTGAGTCATATTAGTCCAACTGCTTGTTTTTAACGTGAATACGCCGCCATCAGTTTGTCACGACAATGGGCTAGTTTCCTGAAAAAATCTATTTAGTGTGTTATATACATTATCAAAAAATATTAAACACGTATTTTTTCTTTTATCAACAATCGACAATATGGTTTGTTAAAGTTCCGCGTGACGTCACGGTGTGGTACACTTTTTAGTAACAAGTGACGTCACGAGCCCCCACTCCCGAACTTGGTCGCGCTTTATCTTCGTCGGTAATTAATTATTTGGTAAAGCAAAAAATACGTATCCAATATTTTTTGATAATCTAACTGTCGGACTAATTACAATTATTATTTTTTTACCCAGGAAAGATCCCTAGTAAATAGTCCATAGTAAATTAAAATGTCATAGACTGTGACAGGTTAAAATATCCTTTCTAATCTATCCTTTTTCAATAAAGTTGATATTACTGCGATTTGCAACAGAATCAGCACCATTCAAGTAAAAATACTACAAGATCACGTACAATTTCATATTATGTGTAAAACATATATCTTGTTTCAAATTCATCTCATGTTCGCAAATTCACGATATCGAATGATACAAAAATAGGTAGTCTCGAGTGCGATCAGGTGTGGATTTGGATACATTTTATTTGAGGTTTAAAGGGTGAATACTAATGGCCTACGATAATATTAGAGGCCATTTACCTCATGCTAAAAATATCTTGGATTTTATTACCAATTCAGCGATATTTATAAAGATTGGCGAAGAAAATTTACGAAAGTGTATTTTCAGTATTTATTGAATGGTTTAAGTTTACTCTCTCTATTTATTTATTTAAGGTTTTCTTAGTAATCTTCTGTATATATAAAATTCTACTGTACGTGTGTATTTCAATGAATTCCTCCTAAACGGCTGGACCGATTTGAATGTTTTTTTTTGTATGCGTTTGGGTGGCGCCCTGGATGGTTTAGATTCACAAATCAGCCCGGCAGATGGCGCTGCAGTCGGTACCTAGGTTATATTATCGAATCTCACATTAATTCCAACAAATATATAGTAATACTAGCTGCCCGGCGCGACTTCGTTCGCGTGGTGCTACCCTACCCTGTGGTGCTACCCTACCCTACCCTACCCTACCCTATCTAAACCATCCAGGGCGTAACCCAAACGCATACAAAAAAAAACAACTGTACGTGTGTTTGTCACTGAACTTCTCCTAAACGGCTGGACCGATTTGAATGAATTTTTTGTATGCGTTTGGGTGGCGCTCTGGATGGTTTAGATTCACAAATCAGCCCGGCAGATGGTGCTGCAGTCGGTATCTAGGTTATATTATCGACCAAATCGATCCAGCCGTTTCGGAGGAATTCAGTGACATACACACGTGCAGTAGAATTTTATATATAAAGAAAGATGAAGACTAACTAGATTAGGTATAACCTTGAATATACAAACCAGTAAATCAAGGTTATACCTATGAATATACTTTTACTTAAAGTTACGTCTCCCCCCCCGTACACATCAAATTGCTACACAAAACATTTTATAAAAAAAAAAAAAAATTAGGCCTTGTTCCTCCCGTATCTTATAATTTGATTTTTCATTTGACGGGCCAGCTGTACCCCGAGTGTAAAGAATTAAGTTAATAAACGCTTACTAATGCCTCAGAGTATTTATATAATTAATTAATCTATAAATTTGTATGGGAGAAATTAGTACCATGGGTATTCCGCTAGAGGCGCTGTGCCAATTCCTATAGAGAAGTGTCGTTAACGCAAACTAATTAGTAAGCGTTTACAAACGTCAATTTTTTACACTCGGGTACTGGAATGGTTAGTTAAGACTCCTATCGCGCCGCAGGTCGTGGATTCGATTCCCACACAGGACATGCATTTGTGTGCATGAACATGTCTGTATGTCCTGAGTCTGGGTGTAATTATGTATATTAAGTATGTATTTACAAACAAAAAAGTAGTAGGTATATGTATTATATCAGTTGGCTGGTTTCCATAGTACAAGCTCTGCTTAGTTTGGGTTCAGATTACCGTATGTGAGGAATGTCCCAGGATACTTATTTATTTATAAATGATAAAAGCCGTAATGTGAGGAAATTAAAGAGAGAAGAAGCACCAAAAATATATTCAAATATTCTAATTACGAGGTTCCACAATTAAAGCGAAATTGTTCTGATATTTACTAAGAAAAGTTAAAAATAAATCTTCTAAGAAAATCAACGATAACAGGTTATACCAAAGAGCTAGGAGACAAAGATATTGACAAACACATAGAGTAAGAATAATATAGAGTGATACCGTAATTTACCGTGATATTATAGTGTGAGCAGTTTCCATATAGATGCATTCACAGATATATCGTGCACTAGTTGATTTACAGTCACACAAAATGTCGATATGGATTCTTATCATTTGTGGTCAGTAAAAGTATCGATAAAAAACAAGAAATTGGCAGGCATTAATAATATATATTTAAGTCTTGTATGTATTTGTCTTTAAGAAGCGCTCGTGGTGTAGCATGATTAGCCGTTCTTAATCGATCGGCAAAGTTAAGCTACGTCTGTCGTGGTCGGTACCTGGATGGGTGACCGTCTAGTGGTATTTCAAATCGAGCGTTTCCATGCTTCGGAAGGCACGTAAAGCCGTTGGTCCCGGTTATCACTCAATTGTGATAGTCGTTAAGCTAGTTAGAGGCCTACTAGGCGTCTTGAAAACTCCAACAGTAGGTTGACCACTAGCCTACCTCCACCGATCCGCAGTAGGCACGCGTGGTGGAGTATCTGCCCATTATTTTTCACCCTCATTTGTGAAAGAAGGCCTGTGCTCAGCAGTGGGACATTATAGGCTGATGATGATGATGATGATATTAGTCTTTCAAACTGTGTACGCGCACTTCGTTTCAAGGCATTTGGACCGTACCTACCAGTGCTCACGGACCGTACTCTAGCACCGGCGCTCTATTGATATTCTAACTCTATGGACAAACCTCATATCCATTTTGTATGAAGTTTATATAGCTGTTTATTTTCTGGAATGGTAGTTTAGGATGTAGATAAGTTTACCAATTTTAGTAGTGAAACAAAAATTGGTTGGTTGGGCGATAAGGGCGTCGATCCCGTAGAGAGCGGTCTAGAGGTAATCTATGCAGCGCTTTTGATCATTGCACACAGCGACCGCACGGTCAAGGAGAACGTACGTTCTGTCGGAGTTCCATTCTGGGAAGCTGGCAGGTCGCGATACATCTGAGCTATCACAAAATTTATTGAGTTATACACACGACATTTTGTTTTAAAGTAAAAAGAAAGAAAGTATGACGACGTGTGGCCGATAGCGAATATTGCAGAAGTCTAGCTGTATAGCTAGAGTGTTAGCTTCTCGCTATGTGCACAATAGTGACCACATGGATGCAGAACTGTTATCGCAGAACTCAAGACCGCGCGTTGAGAGACCGGTGCCTAAAATGTCAAGGTTGTTTTTTTCGTAACGAAATATATAAGGACGGGATCCTTACATATTTGTCGTAGGTGCATATTATTTATTTTATACAAAAAATAATAGTTGATGATGAAACGGAAATCTTCATACATGTTTGTCTACGCGTACCTTTATAGTGTTTGATTAAATTGCTTCTCGACGGGAAGTCCCGTGTCGCTTACACAGCGATATCTCTGTCTGAGTATGTTTTATATCATTCTATTTGCGTACCAGAGAGTAGAGAGTATGTCAACGTCTTTAGTCCACCTGAAAATCTGTTATGTACCCTTGCTGTGTATGTAACTTGTTTAAATATATAATATAGAGAATAGACAATATACACAAATGTATGTATTTAATTTTAAAATATATTTATGATTTATAATTTAAAAAACATATTATGCAACTAAGTCTAATAATAACAAACCAATAATATTTGATTAAAGATACATCCAGATTGAGTGACGAAGCTGTGCACGCGTCGAAAAAAATAGCCCCTAACTGTTAGGGGCTAAATCAAATAAAAATAAATATAATTGCAAAATAATGTTTAATATTTAAATTTCTCCCGATTTTAATTGGAATATTTCAACAACTACTATCATTACAAGACGACAAGCAGAATGACGCAGAGGGAGCGTAAAACGTAACTGTTACGCGCAATATCCTATAAAAGTTGGCCTGTTTTATATATTCGTGTAGTATGGCGACGTTGTTTCTAAATATATATATATATTTCTTTTTATACCACTAAGGTGGCAAACAAGCATACGGCCCGCCTGATGGTAAGCGGTTACCGTAGCCTATGGACGCTTGCAACACCAGGGGTATCACTCGCGCGTTGCCGACCCGCGCCCGCCCTTTTTGAAGAACCCCATGCTGTACTCCATTGGGAAAACCACGGCGGGGAGCTCATTCCACAGTCCGAGCGTCCGCGGAAGAAAACTCCTTTTAGCCAGTACAGTTCGAAACAAATCTGGTTTCAATGTGTGAGGATGGACTCCCCGTCGATGGCGTGAGTTGCGATGGTAGAAGGTGCCATGCCAATAATATATCTTGACACTGGCCAAAAAAACTTGACAATGGCTTGTAGCTAGCGGCCGGTACAAGCCACTAGTCCTGCTGACAACACGCTTCCAGCGAGCGGTCCGCTCCCTTGCTGCGTGACGCCAGCAAGCGGTATCTTGCCAATTGCGGTAATTTCACCGGCTCCGCGGCGCCCGCGAGCTGCCACCTCGCAGGCGGTGCGCTGGCAGCTAGTGGTTGGATAGAGTTGAGGCAGTGCCGGGCCGTTGCTGCGATGGAGCGGTGCTGACATAGTGAGCGATAACCCTAAGTACTCCGCTCCGCAACCCACTACACTGATTGAAAATAGTACGCAAATAAGTTAAAATGAAGAACGCGGTTGATACCGTGGGTAGGTACAAGTTAAGTAAATGAGAAAGTGGGTGAGTTTGTTTGATCAGTTACTGACCAAAGGATAGACTTGATTTGAAATACGAAATTAATATTAGATCAATCCTTGATTTCGTTATTGTGGTTTGATATTTGATATTTTTCATACAAGTATTAATATTACAGTAGGTACTACACTCTATCAATACAGGCATAGCTGACAAGATGTAGAAGGATTATATGAAATCGCGGGATGGAAGCTAGTTATAGGGTTGCCATCTCCAAAATCTGGCAACCAGGATAAGAAGCGTGAAAGCCCCGGATTTTGGAACCCGGATATGTTAGCAGTGTTTTTTTTTTAATAAAAAATACTTTTGATTGTTGTGACTTGAAAACATTTAAACCCAGACAGAAAATTTAAACCACCAGGGGCTCTACCGCGTAACTTTGATGGCAATCATAACGAACACCATTAATGAATTTCATCCAATCAGGGCTCAAGAATGGTCATCGTCGCGACATACCGCGTGCGCGTCATTGGATGAAATAATTAATGGTGTTCGTTACGATTACCACCAAAGTAACGCGGTAGAGCCCCGAGACGCTCTCTAGACGTCCTCTAAACTAGGACAAATCCGGGGAAACTCGGAAGGATGGCAACTCCAGTACTAGTAGTAGCACAATACGAATCTAAATCAAGTAAACTTACATAAATAAGGCGGGGAGCGATGTCGCGTTTCTATTTAAACGTAGAGTAATACTGAATACAGTTACATTTGAGAACACCCTATAAATCAGCCTTGTTAGCTCACGCACATTATTTATTGCTATTTGCTTCATTATACAGGGTGTTACGTTTATACTCTAACATAAATTGGAATAATCGAAAGCTCGCAGTAAAGATTAGGCTCTTCGCCATGCGGTGATATACAGAACCGTCAACTTGTATAGGCCGTTGGTTCCGACTTTTCTACTACAGACGCTTCGGTTAAAGATCACCACCGGGTGAAGAATTTGGCTTCAGACTCTGAGGTATTCTGGACGTGAAGATGTGCTGTATAAGTTCCCGATTGCTGCCCATCCAAGTTGGATTCTCCGATTGATTTCTTTATCAAAGTTGGGTCTACCTAGTTGGACAATTTGTCCTAGGTAAACATACTCGTCTACAACTTAGAGAATAGTGTTGCCGACGTGTCCAATAATGTGTTATAAACAACTGTACCTAAACATTTACAGGCTCAATTAGCCCAATGGCCCATCGCGGGTCTTTTTGCAAATAAAAAAGAAATCACTTTTCCTAAGGGATGATCATCCCCTACATAAATATAGAATAATCCCGGTATCGCATAAAATAGTCAGCACAAGTCCGTTGGTGTCCCGGTGTTATTGTCCCGGGATAGCGACTGATTGAGAGAAATGACCTCCGCCCAGCAATTGCGTCGACCTTTACGTTTAGTGATGGGGGAAACTGTCGATATCGATAAAATATTAATTTATTATAGTTCCTGTAACATTCTCAAATATTTCATCTCACTCGGCCATCTTAACCCAATCTATGAAGACCCTTTGATACCTCAGTACCCCCTGATCCCCGCGGTTTCATCCGCATTCCCTAGATGAAAAGTGTCTTATTTCAGAACCAAAATTCAAATAAAAAAAAAAGATTCTTCAATATAGGCCCCAGTGAGGCACTTACGAACGTTACTTTTCATTCTACAACCACCTTTTACACCAAACCAATTTTAAATTTCATGAAAAACAGTTCTGGCGTTACTTTACGTAGTTCATAAACCAATGAAACATAGACACAAAATAAAAGAAATGTATCCAAACAAAATTTATTGAATATTTGTTTTTATACTACCAGGTAACAAACAAGCATACACCTGATGGTAAGCGCTTTCCGTCGCCTACAGACGCTTGCTACATTCGCGCGTTGCCGACACAGCAAAAGTTCACGCTTCACGGGCGTTTGAAGTGTGGTCGATAAGAGTCACTGGGATATTGTCGATATGAAGTTAGCCCATCACTACACATTTGAACATTGTTTTACGAATCTTTAGGTATCTAATGTCAGTGAGCTGGTCACAAGCCAAAAAGCGTAAAAAAACGAGAATGCGGCAATGAAATAGTCCGCTGACATGTTTATTTTCAGTTTTAAAAAGCCAGGACATTTATAGAGTTCTCGTTGTTCTAAATATAACAAAGCTTTTGGGGAAAATTACCAGTTTTTGCGCACGTCTTCATTTGCTCTTTTGGTAGATTGTTGTCTTTGATATGGACCTAGCTATCTGTGGAGTTGTGGACATTTATAATTATGAAAAGTAAAAAAATAATAATATTAGTTCTTTGTTTCTGTTTATGATTAATTTAGGGTCAGCAACGCGCTAGTGATATCCCTGGTGTTGCAAGTGTCCACAGGCTACCGTAACCGCTTACCATCAGGCGGACCGTATGCTTTTTTGCCACCTTTGTGTTATAAAAATTATTCTGGTTTTAGTTTATCCTACAAATATTGAACTATGAATAAGTTTAGGGTCTACGTTGATCAGAAAATCAGGCCTTATGCTGTTACAAATATACTTATTGTGCCCCGCAATTTCTCTTGCATTAGCGAGATGCTTATTCAGTAAATGGGCTATAGCATTCTTTTTTGTCGTACTGTTAAGTACTTCCTTGTAGTACGGTCAAAAATGCATACAAACCTTTATAATTTTAGTATAAATACAGGATGAATTTTGTTTCCAGCCAGTGAGGGCAACTTCTCAACAGGTCTTAGAGAAAAACGTTGAAAGGAACCCCGAGCAGAATTTTGAAGAAAATAAAAATGCCATTTAAGGGTATCTGAACTTTAAGGGTTACTGAAGTTTTCTATATAGAGAAAATGTATCTTTCACAAAAAAAAATGGGAATTAGTATAGGTTTTTTTTGCACCCTTGAAGAATCCCGGTACCTATACCTACCGTACAGGGGGCCTACCACAAGGTCTTAAAGAAGGTTATAAGTAATAACCTTATTTGTCTTTTGTCCCTCTTTGAAATCCGGCGTCAAAACAGGACATAAGATAAAAGGTTATAATAGTATTGTTTTAAGAGCTATTTTCAGTTTTAAAAAGCTTGTGGTTGGCCCCCAGAGCCAAGTATCTAGAATACTTCGAAGACATGACATGACATACATTAGCTGCATCGCTACACATCATCCCGCCATCTGTTGGTATGTTTTATTCAACAGGTGCCGAGACCAGATCGCTTCCACTAGATCGCTTTCCGTACACTTTAAATTGAATGGCACTGCAACATCAGAAAAAAATGCTCTCAGTGCGGCCGCCGAGAGCATGCGTTTCTGACACCTGCCAAATCACGGAAACGCTAATTTGATAATGATGAGACTTAGCTATACGAAAATACTGAAACTTCCACGGAAAGTGTTATAAAGTTTTCCTTCACCGAAATCTCAAGCTCATTGTAGGATTCGAACCCCGGACCTTCATCACGGCATCAGACGTCGCTACCACTGAACTAGAATCTAGCTATCATCGTCTCAAATGTGATTCCTTGGCTAGTATAATGTACGTAGTATTTATCTACTCTGAGATATAACTCTTTAAACAGTATCATATCTACTTCATACTAATTGAATCTAATGGTGCGTCCATGCTACGTGAATCGAGCACGAGCCGAGCCACGAACGAACCTACAACGAGCACGATGCGAATCCCTTTGCTCGTGAAAAAACTGACAATCGCGCTCGTTCAAGACTCGCAAGCCCGTCCACGCTAAGCGAAACGTGCTCGCAGTGTGCTCGTTCGTGGCTCGGCTCGTGCTAAGTTCGACAAGCATAACAAAAAATCGCACCATAATAATTGTGAAAGCAATCTACCAACCCCTATTTGTTTAGGCTTGTTCTCGAACAATAAGTTCTGCAACAATTTGTCAATGTCAACGAAGACAAACGGTATTTAGCCGAACCCTCTTATCTGGTACATCATTACTTCATTGAAACTGAATATTCATCCCATGCTCTAGATTTTTTGTTATTCGATATTTTGCGTAAGTTCATCATCATCATCATCATCGTCAGCCTATAATGTCCCACTGCTGAGCACAGGCCTCATTTCACAAGTGAGGGTGAAAGGGAATGGGCAGATACTCCACCAGGCGTGCTCACTGCGGATCGGTGGAGGTACTGGTCAATCTACTGTTGGAGTTTTCAAGCCGCCTAGTAGGTCTCTAACTAGCTTACCGACTATCACAATTAAGTGATAACCGGGACCAACGGATTTACGTGCCTTCCGACAACGGAAACGCTCGATTTGAAATACCACTAGGCGGTCACCCATCCAGGTACCGACCACGACGGTGGTAGCTTAACTTGCATATCGATTAAGAACGGCTTATAATGCTACACCACGAGCGCTTCAAAGTACAAGTATTACATAATTATGTGTTTTTAGCTAAAAAGTAAGTAGCTTAGATTACTCTCTGAAGACTTATCTATGTATCTGCGAGGTTAAATTTTTCAAGGTATCTGCCAATGAATTTCCCATCAAAATCGGTTCAACCATTTCTGTTTAGTTCGGACAAACAAATAGAATACAAAATAACGTTGGTTGGGTTATGGTATCGTGCAAATAACCAAAATCAAAGACAGTTAAAGACTTATTTTTATTCATACACCTTTCATTCTGAACGACCTATGTTTAAGATACATTCTAATTCAATTTTTTTATCCGTGTCCTCGAATCTTTTCTTTCTTTCACAAAAACTTTGTAGTACAGACGAACCCAGACTCTTGCAGACTTAAAACCATAATTACAAATCCTCCTCAACACATACCATAAATTTACCGGTAAGGTGGTACATTTCTGACATCGAACACTTGCTGTTATTGCTTAAGTATGCAAATAAGTGTCGTCCCAAGCCATAGAGAATCCTTTTAACAATAAAATACAATAATTTACCGCTATTAATCAACATTCAAATCCAAACCCACAAAAATCGGTGATTAATTCAAATCATATAAGCGACGAAATCGTTTAAAAGCCGTAAAGCGGAATTATGACCGTCATTCGCTGAGAAATGGCCGCTTATAGGATATTTAATAAATAAACGTGAAATGGGTGAATAAAGTTTATTGAATTTTACCTTATTTTAGATTTATTTAGTTTGCTTAGTTTTAGTTAACTTATGGAACTAAGCTAATGCTCTGGATATTGGCCCTGATTCTGTTGTTTACAACTAAACTAATTTTAATCTCACTATGTCTCTTTCTAACAAAGAACATAAGAAAAGGATGTAAGAAATTTAGTCCTGTCAAATTAGTCCAATGCTTGTTTTCAATATTTTAGTCGCCATCTATCGCGGTTACGTCTAAATACACGCAAAATAAGATGGCAAATATTAATTTGACAGCTTTAAATATGTTATCATATCCTATCATTTTTCAATAATGTTCGTAAGAAAGAAATGAGATGTTACAAAAATTTTTTTTTTTATACAACTTAGTCGGTAAACAAGCATACGGCCCACCTGATGGTAAGCGGTTACCGTAGCCATATGGACGCTTGCAACACACGAAGCATCGCTCACGCGTTACCGACCTTTCCCCCCTCCCCTGTGAGCTCTGGCGACCTTACTCACGCGCAGGAACACAACTTTACACAACATAAAGTTATTTGGCTGCGGTATTCTGTAAGGTGGAGGTACTTCCCCAGTCGAGCTGCTCTTTGAGCGAATAAACGCTACACCTCTCTACCTTTAGTGCGATTTCCAACAGAATCGGCAATAGAGTAAATTAAGGCGAGGTTCTCCGACGAGCTGTAGGTATTTTACGCTACCTCGTACCCCGCCATTTGAGCGCGCTACGTATTCATCTACGCACGATGCAGCTATTCGCGCCAAAATTCACCGCGGCGCACCATTTGAAATTCCATTATGGCGTCCGATTTTATTTTGCCACAGTACAGAAAATAAAGCAGTAGATACTTACGTATTTAGATAATAATTAAGGTTCTAATTATCGATTTGGTTTTATTGCAATACTAATATAATATTGTGAATGGAAAGACTGTAGGAATATTTGTTTATTTTATTTGTTGAAGCGATGTAGCTTGATTAGCCGTTCTTCATCAATCAACAAAGTTAAGTAATTACCGGTGTGGACGGTATCCAGAGTTCCAGACGGGTGACCGCCTAGTGGGCCTTTTTTTACAATCTTTTTACTAACTTGCAATGTATGTTTGTATGTATGTATCTTCATACAAATCAAATCAAATCTTGCAAGTCGAATTTCACCTACTTCCAGTGGTCGGATTGACTTGATATTTGGTATATTAGAAGACAATGCATGCACAATCAACAAAATGTACAGTCACCAAAAAAAGCTTGAATTAAAAATATTTTTTTAACTAAAACTTATATTTTTGTTCCTCGAACATAGTTCCTGAAAAAAGCCGGCACTGCTAACTTCACACAAAGTTAGCGGGACCATACGCTATAGTGAACAGGTACAGGTACAGAAATATTGAAAATTAAATTTGAACCTTGTGATAAAACGACGCAAACCCATCGATTTGGGACTCGTTTGATTCTTCGGATCTTGACTACTCTGATCTGATGATTAAGTTAGTCGACTTAAGATTGATTGAGTATATAAAAAAACGTATATTTTACCTACTTACTCTGCTAAAAAGAACCTAATAAGTCGGTATATAGGCGGACGAGTCGGAGTAAATCGGTTTCGCGCGGACGGGTTATTCATATCACTAAAACGTTTGTGTAACGTCACAGTAGGTGGTAAAAAAGTTACACGCTTGGTTTCCATACAGATTGAGCGACAGGCGGTATCTATTTAGATATTAATGTCTGTGGTTATACCAATGATAAATGTAATTGTTGGTTTTGGGAACAAAACAATGTAATATGATAGCAATAGCATAGCAATGTTATGAGTATTTAAAATATTTAAAAAACCTATGTAAAATATTTTTGAAATACTTTAAATTAAATAAATTAAAATGTTCCTGTGACAAACAATATCTACATTATGAACTTTTTCTGATTTCGCCTGGTGGTCTTGCTCTTTTCATTGGCTGGATGAATTTTCAAACTGGTTCCCTTTCACATCATCATATCAGCCTAACGATGTCCACTGCTGAACATAGACCTTCCCCATTAACTTCGACCTGGAACGGTTTTGGGCCACTTGCAGTGACACCCAGCGACTCTGATCAGCTCGTCGGTCCACCTGGTGGGAGGTCGTCCCGCTCGGCGCTTTCCACTACGTGGTCGCCACTTAAGAACCTTCCTTCCCCATCGGTTATCTATTCTTCGAGCGATGTGGCCTGCCCATTGCCACTACAGCTTGCTAAATCCACGAGCTATATCGGTAATTTTTGTCCACGTTTCGTCACGTAGAGAAATTCCGAGCATAGCTCGTTCCATAGCTCGCTGAGAGACTCTGAGATTATTTATGCGGCCAGCAGTAAAAGACCACGTGTATGTTTCGTGTGTCATAACTGGTAACACGCACTGATTGAAGACCTTTGTCTTCAGACTCTGAGGTATTCTGGACGTGAAGATATGCCGTAGCTTCCCGAACGCTGCCAAGCCGAGTTGGATTCTTCGATTGACCTCTTTATCGAAGTTGGACCTTCCTAGTTAGACAATTTGTCCTAGGTAAACATACTCGTCTACAACTTCGAGAATAGTGTTCCCAACAATCACAGGTATTGGCGGAATATGAACATTAGACATAATGGTGCCGATTCTGTTGTAGATCGCACTAAACTAATTTTAGTCACATCTCATCTCTTTCTTACGAACATTATTGAAAAAGGATAGAACATATTTGAAGCTGTCAAATTATTCTTTGCCGTCTTATTTTGCGTGTATTTAGGCGTAACCGCGATAGATGGCGACTAAATTTATATTGATAACAAGCATTGGACTAATTTGACAGGACTAAATTTCTCACATCCTTTTCTTATGTTATTTGTTAGAAAGAGACATAGCGAGATTAAAATTAGTTTAGTTGTGAACAACAGAATCAGGGCCAATATTTATCTTGTCCATATTGAGCTGCCCCCACCTGGATTTCGTACTTTACAATATTATGATATGCGTAAACTTTTTAAAAAACGCTGCGTGTCCGGTCAAATTGCATTCATGCATAACGTGACCTTATATTTTTTTTCGTTGAGCGGGAAGCCTGCTGAATTATTTTAAAAAAGTGATTAAGTGATTAAGGGCAGACTTAAGTAAGTCATGCTCACTTTAAGGCCTTTGCTTGCGGCGGCGTCGTGTGACGGGTCGCTCACTTCCCTCCAATATGGCGAGGAGGGCGATGGCTGCCACACGCGTCATACTTGTGAACAGGTGCTGCTTGTGGGGGCTGGTCTGCTTAAGTTTGCTATTTATTTACTTATTAAATATTTTTTCAGTCTATTTTGTAATTTTGCCGCCGCGCCGGGGCACGCAATTGTTTTCAGTGCGATTAGAATGTAAATATTATGTAATTAATCTAAGCCTGTTTTGAAAAGAGTAATTGCTGAGTTTATTGCCGGCTCTTCTCAGCAAATGCAACCTTCCGAACCGGTATTAGAGTATTAGAGTCAGACTTTTCATAAGTGCCTGCGAAGGTCTATTTGAATAAATGATTTTTTATTTTATTTTTATTTTATTTTATTTTACTAGATTATTTTGGAAAATTAAGAATTATTTCTTCATTTTCACGCTATAAGTACTTATTTATTATACGTTAGCCGTAGTGACATGATTTCTGAATTCTAACGTCTAAGCGGTTGTATGCAGAAAAAATGAGTTTCAAAATAACGGGTCAATTCGGGTCTAGTTTTAAAGTAAAGTACGAACGGACCTCATTATTTCTTTACATGATTTGTTAGTTTGAAATTACTTTCAATCTTTCAATGCTGCGTTTGGTCTTTGTAAATATTTTATTAATTAGTGGAAAATCTTCTTCGAACCGAACCTATCTAGGCACCTAAGCTATTGAAAATAACCTAAACCGAAGTTTTTGAAAACGAGACATTTTTCCCTCACCGGGGCCTGAAAGCGGGACTGTCATAGCTGTCGTAACCATACGGTATGGTTACGTAAGTAATACAAAACATATTAGCTAAGTTCAGCAGTGGACATCCATGGGCTGATATGATGATTAGCTAAGTTACTAAACTTTAGTGACATGACTTCTAACGTCCGTGTGATGTTTCGAATTTGTCGGCAGAACAAATCAGTTTCAAAATATCGGGTCTAGTTTTCAAGTAGGAATGGTGCTCATTACAAGATTTGTTAATGTTGGTAATCAAAAAGGGTTTCAGTACCTACTGCCACACTTGCTGCGATCTGTCTCTTATATATATTTTATTCATAACAGAAAAAAAACTCATTCGACGCTTACCGCAAATTATGTTATCGTTTGTTCTGTTTGCGGTTTGACAGTGGGGCAGACAACCTGAAAGCGGGATAGTCCCACCTAGGGATTGCAATCCGGATACTTCGAAATTATAAATCCGAATATTGATAATAAAATCCGGTTTTTTCGAATTTTAGTCATAATTTAACTAAAAATTTTCATTTAATATCTAGTAGATGTAGGACAGTATTACTCTGAAATCTATACACCGCTCGGCTCACAAGCGGCTAGCTGCTACCGCTCGTCCATCTAGCTAATAGCTCGGTCTAAGTCGGCCAGTGAGTGTTAGATGGAGGCGATGCGCCCGCGGCGCGAAAAAACAACTCTTTGCACAACATAATATCACAGTCTATTAAACCATACAGTCGTTCGACGAAGCCGTCTAGACAGGGCAATCGTGCGGGGTGTGAGAGGCGAGACGCGGGAAAGCCGTTACCGACCTGCGAACAAAACGATGTTAGTAGCTCGGTAAACAGCATTCAGGGCTAACGCGTGTTTGTGTCTGTAATTATTTTATATTAATTTGTTTATTTAAAATGGTGCAAACGACGTGTGCTGTGAGAGACTGCAAGTCTTCATCCTATTTAAATAAAGATCTGCGGTTTCATCAGCTTCCACACACAGAAGAAAGGTAAATAAATCATGGTTTGTTATCGTAGAGTGCATACAATAATAATTTTATATTTGTCATGTCGTGTCTTGTTAATAACGCCAACAAAATGGCATGAGTATTTGGAAATCTTTTTTTTTTTTCAATAGGTCTGATGATGGAGTAGGAGGTTAAGCACTGGAACTCAAAATTCAAAATTCAAAATTCAAAATCATTTATTCAAATAGACCTTCGCAGGCACTTATGAAAAGTCTGACTCTAATACTCTAATACCAGTTCGGAAGGTTGCATTTGCTGAGAAGAGCCGGCAATAAACTCAGCAATTACTCTTTTCAAAACAGGCTTAGATTAATTACATAATATTTACATTCTAATCGCACTGAAAACAATTGCGTGCCCCGGCGCGGCGGCAAAATTACAAAGTAGACTGAAAAAATATTTAATAAGTAAATAAATAGCAAACTTAAGCAGACCAGCCCCCACAAGCAGCACCTGTTCACAAGTATGACGCGTGTGGCAGCCATCGCCCTCCTCGCCATATTGGAGGGAAGTGAGCGACCCGTCACACGACGCCGCCGCAAGCAAAGGCCTTAAAGTGAGCATGACTTACTTAAGTCTGCCTTAGAAATAAAAAATAACTAAAGGGAAACACTAAACACACAATTTGTTATCACTGTGACTACTGACAAGTTTAGACTAAATATCACAAAATAAAAAAAATATAACAATTAGACAGACATAATAAATCGATGCATTTATATCAAACTAAATAAATGAAGAACATTGAATTGAATTAATTTAATTACAATAGGTAATATAATCTGTAACCTAAAAATATAACTTATAATTTATAATTTATAATACTCCATAGTGGAACATCGTATCCTAGCCGTGTTTGGGGTTGTTGGAATCGTCGTGAGATGAACTTTGACCATGTATGGTTTTCAGGGTCTGCTGATGGAGTAGGAGGGTAAGCACTGGAACTCCAAAGTGGAACATCGTATCCTAGCCGTGTTTGGGGTTGTTGGAATTGTCGTGAGATGAACTTTGACCATGTATGGTTTCAGGGTCTGATGATGAAGTAGGAGGGTAAGCACTGGAACTCCATAGTGGAACTTCGTATCCTAGCCGTGTTTGGGGTTGTTGGAATTGTCGTGAGATAAACTTTGACCATGTATGGTTTTCAGGGTCTGATGATGGAGTAGGAGGGTAAGCACTAGAACTCAATAGTCGAACATCGTATCCTAGCCATGTTTGGGGTTGTTGGAATTGTCGTGAGATAAACTTTGACCATGTATGGTTTTCAGGGTCTGATGATGGAGTAGTTATTATAATATTGTTTAAATTATAATAATGCTAACAATGTTGTATTTTTATCTGCAATAAATAAATAATTTTATAAATATTGTTTAATTGTGACAACCCTGGCCGTCGCGATACTGTCTAGACGTTGTCGGCATTTTTCACTAGATCAAAGGC
The DNA here is from genome assembly GCA_947623365.1 of Achlya flavicornis. Taxonomy (NCBI): domain Eukaryota; kingdom Metazoa; phylum Arthropoda; class Insecta; order Lepidoptera; family Drepanidae; genus Achlya; species Achlya flavicornis. Next base: position 2,645,725 of record OX392490.1, read on the forward strand.
GTCGGACGACTGTATGGTTTAATAGACTGTGGTAATATCAAGACTGATAGTTATATTTAGTCGGGTTACCGCCGAAAGCATTTTGTACATCGGCTGATCTCAGAAAATTTTTACTTTTGAAAGGGTCTGACACACCAGCCTTCTAAGCAAGCTTACTTGATATGAAATCTCTGGTGGTCTGTGCGCTTGGATTTCCAATTTCCTGAGCGAACGGTCTATTCATGTAGTCATAGACGGGTGTTCGTCGGACCTTTTCGTAATCAATGCCACAGAGTTCAGTTCTCTCTGCAACCTTATTTCTGCTGCATATTAACGATCTGGTGAAGCCCGGTATCTTTGGGTACGTAGACGATAGCACCGTTGTCATATTTCCAGCGCGCGAGCCACCAGTGACTAGATCCAATTGTTGCGAGAGGCCATGGTAGTGCGTTTGAACGTAACTTTACAGGCAGTCTCCGATTAGGGCAATGCCATCTGGTCACTTTTAATGCCACCAAGACGCAAGTGTGTCTTTTCACCACCAAACGGAGTCCTTTCCACCAGGCTCTCGCCCTCGACTCAATAAACCGCCGAGCCAGAAGACTCATCGAATATGAGATTAATTATGACGAAACTCACGAGCCTCGACCACCTTTCTTCGAAAGGTTGTTTGCCCTATCGGTTTTCTACAGGATATATTTTTGAGAGTGTGTGCAGGAATTGCTCAACCTTATTCCCACCACAATCCCTATTTTTACTCCGAACCACATCATCATCATCATATCAGCCTAAGGATGTCCACTGCTGAACATAGGCCTCTCCCATTAACTTCCACTTGGAACGGTTTTGGGCCGCTTGCATCCAACGGTGCCCAGCGACTCTGACCAAGTCATCGGTCCACCTGGTGGGTGGTCGTCCCACACGGCGCTTTCCAGTACGTGGTCGCCACTCGAGAACCTTCCTACCCCATCGGTTATCGGTTCGCCGAGCGATGTGGCCTGCCCATTGCCACTTCAGTTTACTAACTCTACGAGCTATATCGGTAATTTTTGTTCTCCTACGAATGTCCTCGTTTCGGACCATGTCTCGTAGAGAAATTCCGAGCATAGCTCGTTCCATAGCTCGCTGAGTGACTTTGAGCTTATTTATGCGGCCAGCAGTAAAAGACCACGTCTCTGTCCCGTATGTCATCACTGGCAACACGCACTGATTGAAGACCTTTGTCTTCAGACTCTGAGGTATTCTGGACGTGAAGATATGCCGTAGCTTCCCGAACGCTGCCCAGCCGAGTTGGATTCTTCGGTTGACCTCTTTGTCAAAGTTGGACCTACCTAGTTGGACAATTTGTCCTAGGTAAACATACTCGTCTACAACTTCGAGAGCAGTATTCCCAATAATCACCGGCATTGGCGGAATATGAACATTAGACATAATTTTTGTCTTGTCCATATTCATCTTGAGGCCTACCTGTTGGGAAACTCTGTTGAGGTCATTGAGCATGATGTTCAAAGCTTCTAGCGATTCCGCCATTATGACTATATCGTCGGCAAATCGAAGGTGAGTGATGTGTTCGCCATTGATGTTGATGCCATATCCTTCTTCTCCGAACCACAAGACACAGGGAAAACATTTCTTTTGCATTCTTAATTATAATGCGTAAAGCAAGGGTGTGGAACTTGCTTCCGGCGACTGTATTTCCTGACTTTTAGAATCTAGGGACTTTCACGGCCAGAATGAATAGGTTTAATTTGGGTTAGCGTGCTCCACCTTAGGCTTCGTCATTATCCTTTATAGCTCTTAAGATTTGTGTATCTATTTACTAACAATCTATGGACCCTGTTGTCTGAGAATAAATGCATTTTATTTATTTTATTTTATTTTATGGACGGCTCAGTGGCCAAATACAAGCCCATTTTTTTTTAATATTACGTGCAGTTTAATTGAATTTTTATTCAAAAGCAAGCAATGGAAATACAATAAAATAGAACACCTCTCTTCAAACTACTAATAATTAAGCATAAACTACGCGTACAATTTAAAATTACAAAAGATTGCAAAAAAATACAAAAATTCGAAAAATCCGGATAATCCGGATTTGTCATGGACGTGGGACTCGAGTGAAAACCAGCGCGCGGTTTAGTCTTTCTTACTAACCTGAGCAAATTCGAGACCTATCCCTGGCATCACGCAACATTGCATTTTTGTGTAGTTTTTAAATTGGTTCTGTTTGTTTTTTTTTAATTCTTGTTTTTTTGTAATTTCTACAGTCTTTAATGTAATGTTGTGTGTTGTCCAGAATAAATCTTTTTTCTTTCTTTCTTTCTTTATATGTGATGATAAACTTTGAATCCGGATTTGAAAAAAATCCGGATTTTGCAATCCCTAGTCCTCATATCCTGTGTAAGGCAAAACAAGTGCGGGGAACCTAGAAAAATCTGATATGCCCCCCCGCCCCCCCCGGGGCAGAAGCTGGGTACACCCATGTATCCACTTCATCTAAATGGTAGAAAACTCAGTATTTTGCACATAATACCCCATCATAACCCATACTACTTACGGAAAAGAAACTACTATACTATTTAGACTACTATACTATTTAGTTACTGGTTCGATTACTCTCAAAATTGATATTTGAGAGATCTTGGGTTCACAAAACATGAAACTTTTGTGTTGAAAAAGTGTTCGCCATTTTGAACTTTTTAGATACTGGTTCGATCGTATGATATGTAAGATACCTTGGGATCACAAAACAAGAATATTTAAACAAAAATAAATAAACCGCCATATTGAACTATTTGGTTACTGGTCCGATTGCTCTCAAAATTAATATTGGAGACACCTTGGGATCACAAAATATGAAACATTTGCCAAACTTCAAGGAAGTGTCCATCGGACAAGTAACTAAAAAGTTCAACATGGCGGACACTTTTTCAAAATTTTGATAAAAGATTCTTGTTTTGTGACCCCAAGGTCTCTCAGATATCGATTTTGAGTGCAATCGGACCATTAACTAAAAAGTTCAAAATGGCGAACACTTTTACAAAATTTTGAGAAAAGATTCTTGTTTTGTGAACCCAAAGTCTCTCAGATATCGATTTTGAGAGCAATCGGACAAGTAACTAAAAATTATCTCAAAAGTTCAACATGGCGGAAACTTTTTCAAAATTTTGAGAAAAGATTCTTGTTTTGTGACCCCACGGTCTCTCATATATCGATTTTGAGAGCAATCGGACCATTATCTGAAAAGTTCAACATGGCGGACACTTTTTCAAAATTTTGATAAAAGATTCTGGTTTTGTGACCCCAAGGTCTCTCAGATATCGATTTTGAGCGCAATCGGACAAGTAACTAAAAAGTTCAACATGGCGGACACTTTTTCAAAATTTTGAGAAAAGATTCTTGTTTTGTGACCCCCAGGACTCTCAAATATCGATTTTGACAGCAATCGGACAAGTAACAAAAAAGTTCAACATGGCGGACACTTTTTCAAAATTTTGATAAAAGATTCTTGTTTTGTGACCCCAAGGTCTCTCAGATATCGATTTTGAGCGCAATCGGACCATTATCTAAAAAGTTCAACATGGCGGACACTTTTTCAAAATTTTGATAAAAGATTCTTGTTTTGTGACCCCAAGGTCTCTCAGATATCGATTTTGAGCGCAATCGGACCATTATCTAAAAAGTTCAACATGGCGGACACTTTTTCAAAATTTTGATAATAGATTCTTGTTTTGTGACCCCAAGGTCTCTCAGATATCGATTTTGAGCGCAATCGGACCATTATCTAAAAAGTTCAAAATGGCGGACACTTTTTCAAAATGTTGAGTAAAGATTCTTGTTTTGTGACCCCAAGGTCTCTCAGATATCGATTTTGAGAGCAATCGGACAAGTAACTAAAAAGTTCAATATGGCGGACACTTTTTCAAAATTTTGAGAAAAGATTCTTGTTTTGTGAACCCCAGGACTCTCAAATATCGATTTTGACAGCAATCGGACCATTTTCTAAAAAGTTCAACATGGCGGACACTTTTTAAAAATTTTGAGAAAAGATTCTTGTTTTGTGACCCCAAGGTCTCTCAGATATCGATTTTGAGCGCAATCGGACCATTATCTAAAAAGTTCAAAATGGCGGACACTTTTTCAAAATTTTGAGAAAAGATTCTTGTTTTGTGACCCCAAGGTCTCTCAGATATCGATTTTGAGAGCAATCGGACAAGTAACTAAAAAGTTCAACATGGCGGACACTTTTTCAAAATTTTGAGAAAAGATTCTTGTTTTGTGACCCCCAGGACTCACAAATATCGATTTTGAGAGCAATCGGACATGTAACTAAAAAGTTCAAAATGGCGGATACTTTTTCAAAATTTTGATAAAAGATTCTTGTTTTGTGACCCCCAGGACTCTCAAATATCGATTTTGACAGCAATCGGACCATTATCTAAAAAGTTCAAAAAGGGGGACACTTTTTAAAAATTTTGAGTAAAGATTCTTGTTTTGTGACCCCAAGGTCTCTCAGATATCGATTTTGAGAGCAATCGGACAAGTAACTAAAAAGTTCAACATGGCGGACACTTTTTCAAAATTTTGATAAAAGATTCTTGTTTTGTGACCCCAAGGTCTCTCAGATATCGATTTTGAGCGCAATCGGACCATTATCTAAAAAGTTCAACATGGCGGACACTTTTTCAAAATTTTGATAAAAGATTCTTGTTTTGTGACCCCAAGGTCTCTCAGATATCGATTTTGAGCGCAATCGGACCATTATCTAAAAAGTTCAAAATGGCGGACACTTTTTCAAAATTTTGAGTAAAGATTCTTGTTTTGTGACCCCAAGGTCTCTCAGATATCGATTTTGAGAGCAATCGGACAAGTAACTAAAAAGGTCAACATGGCGGACACTTTTTCAAAATTTTGAGAAAAGATTCTTGTTTTGTGACCCCCAGGACTCTCAAATATCGATTTTGACAGCAATCGGACCAATACCTAAAAAGTTCAAAATGGCGGACACTTTTTCAAAATTTTGAGAAAAGATTCTTGTTTTGTGACCCCAAGGTCTCTCAGATATCGATTTTGAGAGCAATCGGACAAGTAACTAAAAAGTTCAAAATGGCGGATACTTTTTCAAAATTTTGAGAAAAGATTCTTGTTTTGTGACCCCCATGACTCTCAAATATCGATTTTGACAGCAATCTGACCATTATCTAAAAAGTTCAACATGGCGGACACTTTTTCAAAATTTCACAAATTCAAAATTGAAAAGAAAATGTATCCGCCATCTTGGAGCGGCGGGCGGCCATATTTAAACAAACAAAACAAACTTCCGCTTTATAATATTAGTATAATAAGGGATTTTAGGAAATTATATGTAATATACAGAGTTTAGATAATTTAGATAATACTTATGAAATGGAATAGTCATACTGTCACAATTCTATACTGTGGCACTTTTTGTATTATGGTCATGTTGCTAGACCAAATAAAATATTCTGTTTCGTGCAAAATCTAAAACTACTAAAATGTCGTGCTAAAATTGTACGCATATGCTAAACACGTAAAACTAAATATTGCACAGAGTTTTCAGATTTTATATGCCATGTTTTGAGATCTAAGAATAAAATATAACTGATTGTGCAATTCTTTGTATAATACTAAGCAATACTGGGCAATAAGGCAGAAGCTCTAAACATTTGGGTTTTTTAATACAAGGTAATTAATTTTCATTTTTTTTTTGTTCATTTAGATACTGGAGGTTGTCGTTATTTAATGTTCTTTTTTCGATTTATCGGTGTATTGTTGAGTTTTTAGTTTTTTAGACATTCTATCACCGCCTAAAAAGAGACAACGGACAGCTTTGTCTGCGTCTGAAAAATTCATGATAATGAATGCCTACCATGCACGTGTACAAGAATAAGCCTATACATATATATCAGTTTATAATAAGAGTTTACTGATTCCGATTCTTCATCACCTTCACGAATCAGAGAGTAATTAATTTTTTTAGATTTTTGTAATGAAGCCATATTTTATGTTCGATAACAATTGAAATTTAATAAGTTATCAAATGAAGACAAATGAACAACTTGATACTAAAAATTTAAATATTTTATTTTCATTATGAATAATATTATAAATACGACTGTCTAGGCAAATGTTGACTATCCCTGAGTCATCACTCAGGGGGTGGAGTATATCTAGAAAAAACTGGCATACGTCCGACCTCCAACACGTTCTGCTCGGGACTGAGGGACACGGCGAGGGAGTTGTAGCGCGAACAGCGTTTGAAAAAACCTTATTTTTGGATTTAGGAGGATGGAATTTTACATAATTCAAAATATGAGGGCCGTCATATAATGCATTTTTCATGTACTTTTTTATGGTATAAGTTTCATTACCCAAAAACTTATATAATTCAAATTAAATGAGAACCATTAGACCATTTAGACCTGTCTTTGCGATTTAATTCGATGCAGCAAAGTGCTCGTAATCGTGTATCGAAAGGCCGAAATAGGAAGCTTATATAGTCTAAAATAACATATATTTTTTTCAAAATTTTAATCACTGCTATTTACTAATGAAATGAGAACCAATACTCCGGTTTTGGGAGAACCCCGCCTTAAGTAGGTACTAAACATAGTCGGGATGTAAAAAAGCACGTGCACAACTCTTATAATATCATTGCCCGCACAAGACAAACCATAAAATACAATAAAACTGAACCACTAAGCGAATTCTATGCAAATATCAACAGTTAAAATAGACCGAAAGCTCATAAAACTCTTGGAATGTGAAAGTTTTCACCATATTTTCGCCAATCTTCGTTTTTTGTGCGGATTCTTGTATTCGTGATATGTTTATGGTTCGCAAAGGGCTGCGAGTTCGTTTGAATGTCAACCATCTACGCAATGATATAGTGTAAAAAATACAGCCATGGTAAATCGCACTATGTCTCTTTCTAACAAAGAACATAAGAAAAGGATGTAAGAAATTTAGTCCTGTCAAATTAGTCCAATGCTTGTTTTCAATATTTTAGTCGCCATCTATCGCGGTTACGTCTAAATACACGCAAAATAAGATGGCAAATATTAATTTGACAGCTTTAAATATGTTATCATATCCTATCATTTTTCAATAATGTTCGTAAGAAAGAAATGAGATGTTACAAAAATTTTTTTTTTTATACAACTTAGTCGGTAAACAAGCATACGGCCCACCTGATGGTAAGCGGTTACCGTAGCCATATGGACGCTTGCAACACACGAAGCATCGCTCACGCGTTACCGACCTTTCCCCCCTCCCCTGTGAGCTCTGGCGACCTTACTCACGCGCAGGAACACAACTTTACACAACATAAAGTTATTTGGCTGCGGTATTCTGTAAGGTGGAGGTACTTCCCCAGTCGAGCTGCTCTTTGAGCGAATAAACGCTACACCTCTCTACCTTTAGTGCGATTTCCAACAGAATCGGCAATAGAGTAAATTAAGTAGGTACTAAACATAGTCGGGATGTAAAAAAGCACGTGCACAACTCTTATAATATCATTGCCCGCACAAGACAAACCATAAAATACAATAAAACTGAACCACTAAGCGAATTCTATGCAAATATCAACAGTTAAAATAGACCGAAAGCTCATAAAACTCTTGGAATGTGAAAGTTTTCACCATATTTTCGCCAATCTTCGTTTTTTGTGCGGATTCTTGTATTCGTGATATGTTTATGGTTCGCAAAGGGCTGCGAGTTCGTTTGAATGTCAACCATCTACGCAATGATATAGTGTAAAAAATACAGCCATGGTAAATCGCTCAGAAAGTTTTTTTTTTAATTTCAACGTAAAATAAATCTATTATATGAATTAAAGTATAATTTTAAATAGATTTGCAAATAAAGTAAAGAAAATCGAGGACTTTTGATTTTTTGTCATAATATAATTGTATCAAAATAAGATCCACGGTAAGTGGGTAGTATATATTTCTAGCTAGTATTTTTTAGGAATTAATACCTTTTGACCCGAAAATAGTCTCGTTTAAGTTGTAATTTTTTAAACCAATTTGTTTCTAAATACATACCTACCTATGTACAAGGCTGCGCTAAGCTGTAGTATCGTGTTAAAAAGTTTGACATTTAAATAACGCACTAAAACTTTATGACCGAAACAGAGTGTATCGTTAATGTAGCACCTTAGGGTCATCGCTCACTATAACAGCACGGCTACGCCTCGGCATTTACCTTGCCATGCAAGTGAGGCCTTTAAATCGTATTCGCTCCCTCCGAGCCGGTGAAATTGGTGGCGCGGCTTTGGCATGATACTGCTTGCTGGCGTCACGCATTCCAGCAAGGGAGCGGACCGCTCACTGGAACGGTTGGTCAGCAAGAAAGTCAATTCAGCGCTTGCCGCGAAGCGTCAACTATTTTATCTACTCATTGTAAAAATTACTTTAACGCATACGATTTAAAGGCCTCACTTGCATGGCAAGGTAAATGCCGAGGCGTAGCCGTGCCGTTAAAGTGAGCGGTGACTCTTAGTCAACCCTTGTTTTGTTTACTTTGCCTTTTAACAGCATATAATGCCTACAAAATTATCACTGGTATAGTAGTGGTATAGCGGCCGCATACATTCGTGCATTGGAGCATCCGGCTATGATACTTAGCATAGTCAAAAAGCTTAACTTTTGCTGTGATATTAAATAATATCCTGAGACATTCCTCACACACGGTCATCTGATCCCAAACTAAGCAGAGCTTGTACTATGGACACCAGATAACTGATATAATACATATACTACTTTTTGTTTGTAAATACATACTTAATATACATAATTACACCCAGACTCAGGACATACAGACATATTCATGCACACAAATGCATGTCCTGTGTGGGAATCGAACCCACGACCAGCGGCGTGATAGGTGGAATCTTAACCAGAGTCTTAACCAACCGCGCCAGCTGGCCCGTCAATATTAACTATTACATATCATAAGCAAGACATTTTTAAGACGACGATAGCTGAGTGGTAGTGACGTCGGATACCGAGGCGAAGGTCCCGGTTTATTCCCGGGATGAAACCATAGCACGCGTGGTAGGGTACTTTGTAGTACCCATCTGGCTGGCTACCACCCTCAAGTTGAAAATCTGTCGCCAAGCACCTATCGGTGTGTTCCGACAGCTGCATTTAAGAGCCAGTTCCTTCTAGGCTTTGTGTGTGCACCACCTACAACCACATCACTGACCATGTTGAGATTGTAGTTAAGGCGCCGTGTGTTCATAGATTAGCAAAAATGCGTTTGTTTGATTCGGTTTTACGTAAAGAAAATGCAATAGTTCTAGTTCGGAAAAAATATATGTGAAAGTTGACAATATTTCCTAAGGTCCAGCGAGCTCCAAAACACGATTGCAATAATTTTACTAGATAGAAAAAAATCGTAAAGTTACCCCTTTTTATTACTTTTATTGCGTTTTATGGCTATAATAATCAGAATTTTCAGAAGAAAATTATACTAAAATAATAGTCATAATATGATCTATCGCCCTACGTTTTGTTTTTTTTATTTTATTTCTTTACTTTTACACAAATCCAAAATACCTATAAAATTCATCGTCTCGCGGTCAGCGGTGGCCCACTCAGTCGCGCTGGAGCGCTTGTGGAGGTCGGACCTATGCCAGATTTCTCGCCGAGCGGTTGAACTTGCTTTCATAACACTTCGATACACCATTTTTGTGCGTATTGATAGTAATCATTATAGATATTTGATTTTTTATTGCCGCGTTTCGTCCGAGAGTTAAAACATTCGTAGAAAAAAGTCGTAACTAAAATATATTAGTTTTATAGTACTTATAAAGTACTTATAAATTATTATAAGTAGGTAATATTATTATTTATTTATAATTTGATCTTTCTTTTCAATTGAAACATGAAAATATTCAAATGACAAGGTACAATCACTTTTGTTATTTATCAAATTGGGGATCCGTCAAAAAAATTATGACCAATTAGGGTTCCGTGGGAACCGCTTTATTGTATAGCTATATAGTTAAATTGTGTGTGATTCAATATGGGCAATAAGATGAATAAGAAGAGAAAACAACTTTTTAATTAAATTATGTTGTAAAAAGTGTTGTGTGAAAAATAAAAATAATATTATGATTTATCAAAGATTAGAGTAGGTGCTTTTAAAATAATTAAAAAGCTTTTAGGTTACGTACTACCAGTGCGCGATAAATTGAGACCCGAGTCACAGTCACAGTCGCGCTGTAGCGCACGTGTTGTAGACTTGTAGTACACACGGCTACATATCAAGCGATACATTTCCAGTATAAGCTGATCTCGCATTGTATAGGAATTCCGTACAATAAGAGTTCAGCTTATATTGGAAATATATAGCTTGATCTGTAGCCACGCGTACAAAACGAGCGCTATCGGGGAAGTACAGGGGAAGCGGGCAGATGAACGTGGGCCTCAACGCGAACGGGTAGTACCTACGTTTTATTATAAATGTTATCAGAAAATTAGTAACTCACATTCATTTCTTTGTATCAATTCTTTTTTTTTTGTATTTTTTTTTATTCTGGAATTGGAAAAATACCGAAAATTCGTTCTATGTATTACTTCCGTGTAGTTTTCTAATTTCCTTTATTTTACAAAAATACCGCTAGGAATTATATTTTTGTGATTTGAAAATAAATCAGAAAAAATTATAAAGGCACAAAGAAGTGTATATACTTTAGGGCATGTAATATCAGAAGGTTTTCAATTCCGATATTGATTTCCGAATTAATTTTATCGGAATTTTCATTGAAAATATTCCTTATAAACTGCACATATCTATCTATGAGGGCATGTAATATCGGAAGGTTTTCAATTCCTATATTGATTTCCGATATTGAATTTCAATATCGGAATTAGATATTTCTATTATAAATTGCACATAAGCCTTATAAAATGCACATAATCTATCTATACTAATATTATACAGTGGAAGAGTTTTTATTGTTTTGTTAAACTGGCTAATCTATGGAACTACCGGTCGGATTATTTTTTTATTTCAGTTATAGGAAGCTACATTATCCCCGAGTATTATAGGCTACTTTTGATCGCGGGAACGCGGGTGTAACCTCGGGGGGCAACTAGTTCGTTATAAAGTTGGATTGAAAATATTATCTGCTCAGTCTAGCACGATTGTCAGAGTAGTCGTAGTAGCAATAATAGATACTGTACACGGTGAGTCTTCAACGCCAATGTTCTTCTTGACGAGGGTTACAGCTTTCGCAATGCTTTTCCATTTGATGATTCTCCTGAGCTGTCTTTCTCCCGATGAGTCTCCTGGCTCGGCGGTCTATTGAGTCGAGGGCCTCAAGCTGGTACTTAGCTGATCCATCCCAAAGATGGCGGCAGTACTCCATGCATGGCCGGACTTGTGCTTTATAAAGTTGGAGCAACTGCCCAGACGTGAGGTACCGCTTAACCTTAGAGAGGATACCCAGCTTTCTGGCAGCTGTTTCTGCCTTCGACTCAATAGAACAGCCAAAGTTTATTTTGGCTGTTAATGTTATGTCTAGGAGATCAAGCCGATCGCATATCGGCAAGGATATATTTTGGAAAGTAGGAGCCTGATGGTAAGGACTTCGTTTGGCAGTGAAAAGACACGCCTGTGTCTTGGAGGCGTTAAACGTGACCAGATTGGCTCTGCCCCAATCAGAGACTGCCTGTAAGGTCACGTTCAAACGCTCAACCATGGCCTCTCGAAACAATTGGATCTCGTCACTAGTGGCTCGTGCGCTGGAAATGTATCTCTCTGCAACAGTGCTGTCGTCTGCGTACCCAAAGATACCGGGTTTTAACAGATCGTTGATATGCAGCAGAAATAAGTTTGCAGAGAGAACTGATCCCTGAGGAACTCCGGCATTGATTGCCAAGAGGTCCGACGAGCACCCGTCTATGACCACTCGTATAGACCGTTCACTCAGGAAATCGGAAATCCAAGCGCACAGGCCATCAGGATTTCCATATGAAAGAAGCTTGCTTAGAAGGCTGGTGTGCCAGACCCTATCGAAAGCCTTAGAAATATCGAGGGAAACGGCAATTGCTTACCCGTTTCTCTCAATGGCTTCTCTTCAAAGATGTGTGGCATATACAAGAAGATCCCCAGTAGACCGTTTTTGGCGGAAACTATACTGTCGGTCGCTGAGGAGTTCGTTATCTTCAAGGTATGCCAGGAGCCTCCGATTCAATACACGCTCCATAGTCTTGCAGAGTATGGAGGTGATCGCAATCGGTCGATAGTTTGTAGGATCGGCACGGCTGCCCTTCTTAGGCACAGGTTGCACGTTAGCAAGCTTCCAGACTTTCGGAATATAACCCATTCGAAGTGAGAGGCGAAACAGGCGTGTCAAGACAGGAGACAATTCGGGCGCACAATTGCGCAGGACAATGGCTGGAATGCCGTCGGGACCACTGGCTTTATTCACGTCTAGAGCGCGTAGTACCTTTACAACCTCATTTTTTCGGATACGGATGTCCGGCATTTGGCAGTTGCAACCCCTCAAAAATATATATCGGCAATAGTTTTGTTAGTTTTTTCTGTTCTTATTCCAAATCATCTAGAAACGAAAAACCGTTCACAAGGTGCTAATTCCGAAACTAGTTCTCTGGTATCGGAACTCATTTCCGGAATTGAAAACTTTCCGATATTGCATGCCCTATTTCGAACAACATAAATGTCATTTTATGACTTTGTTGTGCAAACGAATATTATGTACCTATTTTGCAATTATTTATGTAAGTAGATTTTTGCATTGCGAAGTGATACTATTTTATACTAAGTACCTATTTATTTTATTCAAACCTAGACACAAGACATAAAATGTATGACCTTTCTTATAAATAAGACACAAGTATCGTTCTTATAATGCGTAATAGGACTATAAGTATTTAGACAATCAAAAGCATAAATTGAAATTTCCGGAATCTATAACAACCAGAATAAGGATTCCGACAGAATACGGACGCCGGCGGACTGCGCGGGTTGTACGCGGGGCGCCCCGAATTGAGCGCCGTCTTCACCGCTGCTTCACCCCCTCAAATGTGCGAAAAGTGTCTTCGCACAGCGCCTTAAACAGGTCAAAACACAGTAAACACAAAAAAAACCGGCCAAGTGCGAGTCAGACTCGCGCACCGAGGGTTCCGTACAAACCTGTAGGTATATAAGTAAATGGTAGTATAGAACTGAGTATTTGATATGCATTTCAATGTAAACGTATTAAAAAAAAACTACTTACTAGATCTCGTTCAAACCAATTTTTGGTGGAAGTTGGCACGGTAATGTACATCACATATTTTTTTTAGTTTTATCATTCTCTTATTTTAGAAGTTACAGGGGGGGGACACACATTTTACCACTTTGGAAGTGTCACTCGCGCAAACTATTCAGCTTACCAAGTTTCAAAATTATAGTTCTTATAGTTTCGGAAAAAAAGTGGCTGTGACATACGGACGGGCAGACAGGCAGACAGACAGACAGGCAGACAGACAGACAGACAGACAGACAGACAGACAGACAGACAGACAGACAGACAGACAGACAGACAGACAGACAGACAGACAGACAGACAGACATGACGAATCTATAAGGTTTCCGTTTTTTGCCATTTGGCTACGGAACCTTAATTCTGCCACATTTACAGCTTTATATGATTGTTTCCTTCGGTCCGAAGGCACGTAAAGCCATTGGTCTCGGTTATCACTTAATTGTGACAATCTATAAGCTAGTTTGAGGCCCTTTAAAGCCGGCTTGAAATTTCCAACAGTAGGTTGACCACTAGCCTATCAACAATAACCTCTATATCGAAGCTTCCGCCTCATTTGGACGGTGGATTGGATTTGGAAGTGGGAAATTCCTTATAGGCTGATGATGATGATATTTTTCAGATCGGAATAGACGTGATAATTTTATTGTTGCTATGAATTGACTCATTAAGGTTAATACTTACCATTTTTATTAGCAGTTTTTGTAGCAGTTTTATCATTTTTGCATGGCGAGGAGGGCGGTGGCTGCCACACGCGTCATACTTGTGAACAGGTGCTGCTTGTGGGGGCTGGTCTGCTTAAGTTTGCTATTTATTTACTTATTAAATATTTATTCAGTCTACTTTGTAATTTTGCCGCCGCGCCGGGGCACGCAATTGTTTTCAGTGCGATTAGAATGTAAATATTATGTAATGAATCTAAGCCTGTTTTGAAAAGAGTAATTGCTGAGTTTATTGCCGGCTCTTCTTAGCAAATGCAACCTTCCGAACCGGTATTAGAGTATTAGAGTCAGACTTTTCATAACTGCCTGCGAAGGTCTATTTGAATAAATGATTTTGAATTTGCAAGTCATTATGTAGTTTCATCAGTCCCGGTATCTGTGTGTAATCAAATCTTGCAAGTTAAAGACCTACTTCCCAGTTTCCGATTGAGCTGAAATTTTTCATGCATGTGTAAATCAGATAACAATGCAATATGTATGACAGGGAGCTGAGCTGATGATTAAGCCAGATGGTGGCATGGGCACTGTAATAAAACGACGCAACCCCATCGAGTTTGGGCTCGTTTGATTCGTCTTGACAAGGTCTAAGTTGGCCAACTAAATTAGCCCTCAAGTTCACCTGTAACTTTTCCCGATTGGGTCATTAATAAAAATCCATTTTATTGTAAACATACATGTATTCGTATTTCAAATTTGCACACAGGTAAACAAGGCAATATGATAATTTATTTATGTATTTAATTAATTTTATTCTTTCCGTTTGGACCATGCCTCGTTCACTACATTCTTTATATTCTGTTTAATTTATATTTGAATGTTATTGTTATGCGTTTTCCATAATATAAAATAAATTTGTCAGTTTATTAATTGTGTAACGTTATTTCTTTCAATTGCCAGAAAAGCAGATACTTTTACTCACCCAAAAAAATTACAGAGACAACCTAATTAGCTATTTGCTAACCATTTATTTAATAGCTTTAAATCAAATTGATTTCATTATTGAAGAATCATAAAAAACAAAGATAAAAATTACTTTTGAATGTAATTTGGCACAATAACATTTAAAAATGTATTTGTTAGTCAAACGTACACATTTTAATGTTTATATTTTCACAATTAATTTTATTCATTCATTCTAAGTGTAAAAAGTTCGTAAAAATGTGAACAAAAGACCATTAAATTCAAATTACCCAATTAATAATATAATATAACATACAAAAGAATTGTTTTGTCTCCTTCACAACGTATAAATATTCAAAAAATTATAATACAAGTTTATTTGCTTTAGCAGATATGCAAATATGTAATGTTAATTTATGATTATAAAGTTTAACAACTTCTATACACACTTTGGATCTATTGTAAATAAAGGACTGTAACGCATAAAAATTAAATAAAATGATTTCCGTAAAACTTTGATTGATTCTTTGAATATTTTTTTGTTAATTTAAATTCAATTTTATTTTGGACGTTTCAAAAACGAGTCGGGAGCTTTGCACTGAAACTGTTTAAAGATTCATGTAAAGACTGACTGAGTGTAATTCAAAATGTTCTGGCTTAACATCCACGTGTCATCACTAATGTAGCATTAGCGTAACATGAAGGCGTTAATATGTGAAATGCTAGTTTTGGATTCACAGAGGGAAACTACATAGACAGACACCTCTTCAGTAATTAAAACTTGTACTAGCTTTATAATTAAGAGTTCTAGTTTTTGAGATTAAATTATCAAAACTTTGAGTGGGATTCTTTTCGTATATTTATAGTAAGAAAATATAATCAAATTGATGATTGACAATTAGTATGGAGCATATTTCTATTTGTTTGAAAGAAAAGAATGGTCTGGCATTAATGAATTGGAATCCGTTGATATTTTATCAATCAGTGTCGGAACTTCCATTATTATTCGTTCCATTGTCAACGGACACTTTTTATTTATATTGGATCAACTTGGAAGTCTTTCGAGCATTTTTAAGAGCTCAAACACAATTGGAATGAATTATTTTTGAATCCGCCATAATTATTCAGACATGAAAATATAGTTCACTAGTGAAATAGGTTATTTCAGAAATAATCTGGGCATAACAAAAAGAAATGTAATAAAAAGACTTTATATCCGGAGACAGAGACATCAATTCAGAAACAGCGCGTTATTTTCATATCTGCGAACGAGTATTTGTGTACATGTACCGATAAATCACCGTATTATCCTAACTAAATGCATTGATTTACTTGGCTCACAGCCAAACCGCACCGATGGCCACTACATCAATAATAACATCATATAAAACCTCACACAAAACTCTCTTTACTTGTGTAATCATATATAAATATATTTTTATTCTCCTTCGTCTGAGTTGGTACACAAACAAATCTGTTCCTACCTTCATTCGACTCACTTACGTCTAGAGTTATTGAATAAACATTATTAGTCTTAACATCTAAATTCAATATTTGTATTTGTTTATTGTTCTCAGTGGCAGTATCAGTAGCTTCGGTAAAATGATCAGTTAGATTATTGTGAATATCCACTTGTACATTATCGTTCAGAGCTGCAATAAATTTCATGCTGTTACGTCTCGTATTCTCTACATTGATGATTTCTCCTACTTTCATTTGTTGTACAATTTTGTCATCTTTTATTTTCCTACTATCTCGGTTCACAATAATCTTTAGCGATGATGCTCTGTTACTGTATCTCCTCCAGAAAGAGTCTGAAGTGTTCTGGCTGCTGGAAAAGCCAGTAGAAGTTGTCGTATTGAAGGTATCTCGCCTTTGCATTGTCTCCCTCAGACTCCTTCCACATCTCATCAACTTATTAATCTTAAGTAGCTTAACAAACCCTTCTCTAAATTTCGACGACATTAAATTGTACAAGATAGGATTAATCGCCGAATTTAAATACAGCATTACTCTACAAAAATACAAAAGTATATAGTAACCATCTATACCTAACGACATTATTGTCTCTGGTGGGAATACTATGATCCATAGCGTTAGCGCTTTGAAGGGTAGGAGGCATATAAAGAATGAGAGAACGACGGTGCCCAACATGAGGATGACTTGTTTGCGGTAACGGACAACATTACCGCTGCTGTTTGTGTTTTTAGTGTTCTGAGCGATGATAACAGGATTCTCCATGAGGTTCTTTGCAATGATGCTATAGAGCACGAGGAGAACGCCGAGAGGGACGATGAAGAAGATGGCGATAGTCAGGATGAAGAACAGGGCTGACCAGAAGGTATCCGCTTGTGTGAGGCAGACGGGAACTTCAGAGCCATCGTCGTAGGTCTCGTAGGTGAAGGTGGCGACCCCGAGGATCGGGCTGTGGAGATGAAAAATTAAGTTTTAGTTATTTGACAAAACCCAAAGTGGATTGTTATTGTCAGTAAGTCTGTAATCCTAATGATTTCATGGTATGACCAGTTTTTGAAGCCAAGGATATGTATAACAATGAAAAATTCTCAAAGAATTATCGCGATAGTGAAACACCACAAATAAGAACGTAAAAAACTAAGGCTCTTAAGGGTAACGCCACTTAGACAACATTTTATGATGTTTTTATGGGAACTAGTAAAACGGTTTGTGTGCAAAATCTGATAAAAACATTATATTTACTACTCAAGCTTATAGGTAACGTTTTATTTAAGGGCATTACCTAAAAGTCAGTTACCACAAATCCAAAATAAGATCAGATTTCCTTATCGAATTCAGTTATAGTCCGTACGATGTTTTCCTTCACTCATTAAATATTCCAGCTCCTGACATTAGTTGTTTTTCTAGAAGTTATATCACAAGAATTTCTACACATTTCAAATTTTTATAACATCAAAGCCTAACTTCACAGCAAACTTTAAATGGCCGTATTAAAATTACCATCCGTTCCTTCATATTAAAATATCTCGTACGTATCTTTATACAATCTTTATTTAGCACAGCCTAGAAACCGAAACGGGATCTCAAATATATGTAACTAGCTGACTCGCGTGGTTTCACCCGCGGTCCCGTGATAAAAAGTAGCCTATAATACTCGGAGATAATGTAGCTTCCTATTAGTTAAAGAATTTTTCGAATCCGACTGGTAGTTCCAGTGATTAGCCCGTTTAAACAAACAAACAAAAAACTCTTCCGCCTTATTTCTTGACTTTCAGAGGTATGTTAGTTTTTTTTTTTTTTTCGAGGCTTTTAATTGAAATCGTGTTTTCGGCTCGGGCGATGTGTTTTTGTATCATATATTTCAATTTCAACACCGTAGAGTTAGCAGGTTTCATATAATTTGGGCAGCTAATGTAGTGTATTTTGCCCAAGTCTGCCCCTTAATGGCACCCAATTTACAACTTGAGAGAATAGCATGATATTACCATGCTTTTTGCGTTTAAAACGTGATTTATAATTATAGCATACATGCTTCGCACCTCCTATTTGCGCGAAACATAATTTTCAAATCATTTGCTCGTAATGTGACATTTATTGTACCATTTTTAGTATCACAATGCTGCTTATTAAGCACTAGTGCTTTTTACTTTACATTACCGCACAGTTTTATAATAGGTATAATCCCGATTATATTTTTGTACCTCAATGCAAGTGATATGTATGTAGACGAAGCATCCTTAATTTACACGAGAAAAACAGTTTTTTTTGCGTTGCGCAAGTGTGTTGAAAAACGTCGTATGACACGCGTGTGCATTGATCATTACACTCTCGGCTCCCTTAATACCGCCTCGAGTGTAATAACCAACTTTGCAAACATGTATCATAATGTGCTATTAAACCCAAAAAGCGCTCGTGGTGTAGCATGATTAGCCGTTCTTAATCGATCGGCAAAGTTAAGCTACGTCTGTCGTGGTCGGTACCTGGATGGGTGACCGTCTAGTGGTATTTCAAATCGAGCGTTTCCGTGCTTCGGAAGGCACGTAAAGCCGTTGGTCCCGGTTATCACTTAATTGTGATAGTCGTTAAGCTAGTTGGATGCCTCCTAGGCGGCTTGAAAAATTCCAACAGTAGGTTGGCCACTAGCCTACCTCCACCGATCCGCAGTGGGCACGCGTGGTGGAGTATCTGCCCATTCCCTTTCACCCTGATTTGTGAAAGGAGGCCTGTGCTCAGCAGTGGGACATTATAGGCTGATGATGATGATGATGAAACCCAAAAATCGTTAACATAATTCCCTATTGAACAATTCTCGCTCAATAAAAGCCTCTAGGGGCCTCTCGGCTTCATCATGGCCGGCATTGGCCGAATGTCCGATTAACAACTGTAATTGCCATTCTGACTGCAATTAAGGACGTTACGATGTCATTTCACTTCTGCTGAGGGCCTTCCGATGGGAAATTCGCTTTCAAGTGTACCGCAGGGTATTATGTTATTTTGTTGTGCTTTTTAGGGTTCCGTAGCCAAATGGCGAAAAACGGAACCCTTATAGATTCGTCATGTCTGTCTGTCTGTCCGTCCGTATGTCACAGCCACTTTTTTCCGAATCTATAAGACCTATAATGTTGAAACTTGGTAAGTAGATGTATTCTGTGAACCGCATTAAGATTTTCACACAAAAATCGAAAAAAAAACAATAAATTTTGGGGGTTCCCCATACTTAGAACTGAAACTCATTTTTTTTTTATAAAACCCATAAGTGTGGGTTGTCTATCGATAGGTCTTCAAAAATGATATTGAGGTTTCAAATATTTTTTTTTCTAAACTGAATAGTTTGCGCGAGTGACACTTCCAAAGTGGTAAAATGTGTGTCCCCCCCCCTGTAACTTCTAAAATAAGAGAATGATAAATCTATAAAAAATATATGATGTACATTACGATGCAAACTTCCACCGAAAATTGGTTTGAACGAGATCTAGTAAGTAGTTTTTTTTTAATACGTCATAAATTTAAATTTATATCAAATACTCGGGTCTATACTACCATTTACTTATATACCTACAGGTTTGTACGGAACCTTCGGTGCGCGAGTCTGATTCGCACTTGGCCGGTTTTTATGCTAAATGCGTCTTTGATGGTCGGCAATGATCTAATACTATCCTGTAAGAAGACTTGTCCGAACTGAAAGACTAATATATCAACTCAAAGACTAAATCACTGAGATTACAAACATGTCATTTTTAGAAATCTTCGGATTTCGTAAATTCAACCCTAAGGCGAGGCTAAATAAAACTAGATTTTAATCAAAGTCAAAGCCATTTATTCAATTTAGGCCCCAGACGGGCACTACACAAAATCTCTTATAAAACTGAAGAGTTAGGCGTCTAGACATTGAATGACTTCCTGTCATATTTTCAAACAAACAATTAATCATATTATTCTTAATTTTACAAATCAGCCAGTACTAAAATACTGTGGCCAGTATGTACATGAAATAGACAATAAATAGGAGGCGCGCAAGTCGCCACACATCCAATAGATCCAAGTTTGTGCTTTGTGTAAATTTTTGGTGGTAATTAACTATTCTTGGATTAAACAATCATAATTTGGGTTCTCATTTCACACTAAAATGGTGGTTAATTTAGGTGATCATTTACTATTTTTGGCAATATAAAGTATGTTTTTTTACCGTTTTACTAAACCTGGTGGTTCGTGAAACTTAAACCGATTTTAATATAATCACTGGCCGGTCATGTGTTGCGTCTCTTTTTGTCATGTGGTTGGATCCCTGAAGCAGAACTGAACGTGGCCTTACGGAAAAACTTAGGCCAAGAAAAAAATCAGATCAAGCCTAAATAAAATCAGCAGTGGTAGGTTACTACCCTAATTGTGATCTTTATTTCCATACGTGACTGGACCCTAATGTTGGAGCAGGATAGACATAGTAGTGCTTGCTTTTTATTTGATCCCTTAAAACCCTTTTTTCCAGCCTTTTAGTTTTATTGCCAGCTATTTCACTAATGCAATAAGAATGTAGTGTGTATTTGTCTACAGTCTAGACCTAACACTTTTCGCTGATTAAAAATCATTGTTTTCTAGAATGTAGGTTAGGCATAAGTTCTTTAATACGAGCTTCAGTGGATCAGGCATATTTGCTGATGCTCTTAATGATGGATTCCTTCATAATCAGGAAGAGAACTGCCTCGTAGCTCGCACACGCCGTGGTAGCGACAAATTCTTCCAGAATCCGTGACTTGCAGCGAGATAGGTAGGTATTGCTCCTCTCTTAGTTTCCTATTCGAAATAATTCTTGCAGTTAGGTATATCTTCAGGGCACTGTAAAGTAAAGCATTGTTCTCAAGTTTACTCATTCAATATTGCGTATACGGTAACCGTATGCTTGTTAACCGACATCGTCGTATAAAACAAAATTCATATCAAATTGATACAATATCAAAGCTTTAATTTTGGGTTGTGTCACCTAAGCGTTAGGTTGTTGGGCAAAAGTAATTTCTTGTATTTATTTATTCGTTTTATTCTGCATAATAAGAAAATTAAGTTTTTCTCTTAGAATGGTAGTTAATTAGATGTACATTTTTAAAACATCCTACATTAAATTAATGAACATTCTACAAACGGTTGTAATTATAACAATGTTTTTATATATTATTCGTGGTTCTCAAATGAAATGAATTTAGGGGTCTTTAGTCATTATGTCCCACTCGCGAATGGCCCGCGGGCCATAGCGCCTATTCTATTTTATTTTCAAATTTTGCATTAGTCATTATGGCCCGCTGTCAAAACAAACAAAACACTATCCTATTTTTGGTACAGATGAGTGGAAAAGTGTTATGATAGAAATAATAAATAATTATTATTGCTATTACTACACGCAATAACATACATGTCCTAATACTTTTTATGTATATTTTACTGCTTGTTGTTGTGGTGTAATAAATTTCCCTCATGATTAACCCAAATAGATACAAACAAATATTTACATCAGATGATCAGATCTAATAATTTCTTCAAACCAAGAATATTTCGTACAGGACTTACCCATCAGCCACTACCTGTCACACTACAGGCCGTGTTTTCGATTCCTACCTAGGATAGGATATTTCTGGGCATGAACATGTATGTTTGTCCTGAGTCTAGGTTTATCTATCTAACTACCAAAATACTGAAACACCTCCTATCCTACATAATACATCTGACAAATTTTCACTTTCACAACTTAAGAGCAGGCATCCCGCTATACTTTTCATACAAAAACTCTGTTCTTATAATGGCGTTGTTAAACATTTTTCATTAGATGTTTTAAGCAAATATATATCTTATGTACTATATCTAGGCCTGTGAATATAGGCAAAAAAAAAGTTTCAAACAAATTCAGTAAAAGCCTCCGAAAAACAGCGTCTTTGCTCAAATTTTACCAGAACTTTGGCCATATCTATAAATTGTAAAAAGTAAATAAAACATCTTGATCCGGCATTGCAAATGTATTGGAGATTCAAAATAACACTTTTTCTTCACAAACTTGTAATATTTTTTCACAAGAAGTATACTCCTGGAACAAGTTTTATGTTATGCGAAATCATGAATGACGACCTAGCGAAGCGGCCGCGAGTGATCAGCGGAATTTACCAACTGATAACCGATGGCTCTGATGGTGTCTCTCTTTTTCGCAGTCAAACATTACGTTGGATGAAAGTACAAGCTTTTAGACTATGCTTGCGTTGAAGTTGCGTTGGCCATGAAGGGCCCTTTTAGGTGTGAGTGGTGTGTGTGTTTTATCTAATTCAGTGTTTTCTGTCTATTCAATTTCAAAAGGTAATATGTGCTCGTGATACGTTGAATGCAACAAGTTGAAAACTGACGAACCTTTTCATTCCGCCACTGTCTCTGCTTAGTTTGGGATCAGACAGATACCCGTGTGTGAGGAACGTCCCAAGATATTATTTTAATTATGATACCCAATCAAAGCGAAGCGTTCCTCATATAGTGCCCATCATATTACTATGCCATATAAAATTAATTTATTAATATTATTCTTATAATAATAATAAATCCATCCAAAAATAAATCCTAATGAGCCATTCGAATTGTGTACAACTTTCGAATAATAAACGACAGCAATTGTATTAAAATAAGTACATATTGTTTCCCCGTGAGGTGTTAACATATAACTTGAACTTATCGAAGCACTGTCAAGTTGTAGTAAGCACACAATGTGCACATCAACTTGGCCGGAATTCGACGTTATAACTTAAAAAGGTATTGTTCGTGTATGTCGCAGCAATGAAAATGAATCGGGTTTTTATAAACAGTTTGAACTTGCTTCCGGCGTCTGTGTTTTCTGACTCATGCAATCTAGGGACTCCTTCCTCCTTCCTTCTGGGTAAGCGTGTTCCAACTAAGGCTTCGTCTTCGTCCCTAATGGGCGTGTCAGTGGCCCAGTAAAAAAATAGTATTTTTATTTCAATTTCAAACGTATGATTTCAAATAGAAGAAAATACAAATCAATTACTAGAAATGTAGGATTTGTAGGTAGCTTTTCGATTTGGGTCTTAGTCAATTATACGGATGTGTCGTGAATAGGCAGAAAAAAACATATTTTGAGTCGAAATTGCATCCATACCTAGAGCTTATTTTTAGGGTTCCGTAGCCAAATAGCAAAAAACGGCACCCTTATAGATTCGTCGTGTCTGTCTGTCTGTCCGTCCATATCACAGCCACTTTTTTCCGAAACTATAAGAACTATAATGTTGAAACTTGGTAAGAAGATGTATTCTGTGAACCGCATTAAGATTTTCACACAAAAATAGAAAAAAAAACAATAAATTTTGGGGGTGCCCATACTTAGAACTGAAACTCAATTCTAAGTATGGGGGGTTTTTTTTTTAAATAAAACCCATAAGTGTGGGGTGTCTATGGATAGGTCTTCAGAAATGATATTGGTTTCTAATATCATTTTTTTCTAAACTGAATAGTTTGCGCGAGAGACACTTCCAAAGTGATAAAATGTCTGTTCCCCCTGTAACTTCTAAAATAAGAGCCATATGACTGATAGAAAGCTATTGAAGTTTACAATATCATGGATATCGACCCTAGCAAAAATCTCTTCACACCCTTCTGGAAAAACCTCATGCTGTACTTTCTTGGGAAAACCACGGAAGCACATTGTTTTCACGATGTCACTGGTGGAAAGCGGCTACCGTAGCCATATCTCCCGCGTAACCGCATAACCTTGTTGCAAGCGTCCATATGGCTACGGTAATCGCTTACCATCAGGTGGGCCGTATGCTTGTTTACGGACTTAGTTGTAAATGATTCTGTTTCTTACACACGATTTCAGTTTCAACATTATGCCTGCGACATGCACAGCTAACTGTATAAATATGCGATCGACGTCCCACTCGAGTGGCGCCATGTATCGGATTTAGATCGGCTCAGATTGCCAATGAAATACGGTTGAACAACTTTTACGTTTTAGGAAAATTACTTACTCTTTACAGGGTAATTCAAAAACTAATTTCCAGAATATGTATTACCATAATGAATTTTACGCCATGTTACTTTGTGACAAAATTACCATTTTGTATGAAAAAAAGTAATTTTAGTCAGACCTCCATGAGGATGCGCTGTGCTGATGGTGAGCCTTTACCATGGCCATCGAATAACTAACCCAAAGAAGCACAATAACGTTAATTTTGTTTGAAATCTATTCTACCAATTCGCCACCACGACAATGCGCTCTGATTGGCTAAGATTGCGTAAAAATAGCATATCTTATGGTGCGGCCATGCTTGGCGAACCGAGCACGAGCCGAGCCACGAACGAGCACACTGCGAGCACGATTCGCGTAGCGTGGACGGGCTCGCGAGCCTCGAAAGAGCGCGATTGTCAATGCTAAAACCCTTACTAGTTGCGGAACGGAATTCATTTTTTTTTTTTAAAAAATTTTACCACAGGTCTTAGAGGAAAACGCTGAAAGGAACCCCGAGCAACATTTTGAAGAAAATATAAATACCATAAAAAAAAGAAAAAAAGTGTAGTTTCGTAAATACAGAATTTTTAAAAAAAATTATGTTGGCTTTTGTAACTATTTAATTATTTCCAAATGTTTCACTAATAAACGTTTACATATACATATAATTTGTACCTACCTGTTGTGTACATCATTCATTGCTAAATCTTTTTCTACGCAACAATAATTATGGAGAAAAAATTACTCGAAAACTGAAGCCTCGCTGTTCTTGTACTAAATACTGGCAAGGAATCCATAACTTGGTACTCAAAAGTATTTTGATTATTAAATTACAGTACGTTACAGCGCTCTCCGTACAGGCTGTACGTGTTTTTACAGACGCGCCGTGTGTGCCTCATTTCAAAACATTATTAACTCAGCTGTTAGCTAAAACTGAAATTACTGAGTTATTACTTTAAGCTTATGTTGTTATAATTAATTTAGTAAGTCCTCGTGTACCATTTTGAAAATATAGATATATAAATTAATTTAAAAAAAACTTTTTATAAATAAGCTTTTATTTTATTGTCATCCAAACTAAACGTGTATTTAAAACTAGCTGTCCCGCGCGGTTTCACCCGCGTTCCCGTGATAAAAAGTAACCAAAATACTCGGGGATAATGTAGCTTCCCATTAGTGAAAGAATTTTTCGAATCCGACTGGTAGTTCCTGTGATTAGCCCGTTTAAACAAACAAACAAAAAATCGCTTCAAAATTCAAAAATTCTAAATTCAAAATCATTAATCAAATAGACCTTCGCAGGCACTTATGGAAAGTCTGACTCTAATACTCTAATACAGGTTCGGAAGGTTGCATTTGCCGAGAAGAGCCGGCAATAAACTCAGCAATTACTCTTTTCAAAACAAGCTTAGATTCATTACATAATATTTACATTCTAATCGCACTGAAAACAATTGCGTGCCCCGGCGCGGCGGCAAAATTACAAAGAAGACTGAATAAATATTTAATAAGTAAATAAATAGTAAACTTAAGCAGACCAGCCCCCACTAGCAGCACCTGTTCACAAGTATGACGCGTGTGGCAGCCATCGCCCTCCTCGCCATATTGGACTTCCGCTTTATTATATTATATAGATGTCAGCTCAATCGGTTAGTTAGTCCTAATACGGAGGAATCCTATTCCACAACCATAGTAATTGCACTCGTACTGATTAAGTGACCAATTACTGCATCTAAATATTTAGTGTGTCCTTGATTTAGCCAATCAGAGCGCCATCAATGGTGGGGAATTGGTGGAATAAATTTGGATTAACTGGGTTGGGGTGGGTTAACTGAAAATAGGGAATAATAAAACTTCATATTTATATGCACCTAATATATCAATATCTTATTTATTACAATTAAATAAATAGGCATTTCAATCACAATAACGATTTGAGAAAAACATCTATAAATATATTTAATTTATCTATTAATATACAACTACGTACCAAAATACGGTTGTTTACTTTGGAAACTCTTTGTAGGTGTATTTCTCGGAGATAAAATCAAAGTTTGTGTCTGTGCGATGTGTAAATGTATGCAAATTTTCAAATACTAACAATTTTCGTAGATATACAAACAAACAAGTAAATCAAACTGTTTAATGAAAGCAAAAATCTTTTGCTTGAATCACAATTTTGCCTCACCTCGTTTTGAATATAAAACTCTTTGTTTGTTTTTTTTTTACATCGAATATAAAGACGGATTGTAGGATGGATAGGTAAGGTTACAAGTTTAACTGAAAATCTATCAAAAGATCAGACAATCTTACAAATAATGTAGACAGTATTGTACAATCGTATAATCTAACTTAACTTATAGATAACTTACTAACAATAGTTAGTCAGTCACTAACAATAGTTACAGATAGGCAAAGAGCTAACAAATAATAGTTAATAAGTCACTATCTAAACAAGTCATGTCTAATTTGTCTTCAGCCCAAAAGTTGACTT
This sequence comes from Achlya flavicornis, assembly GCA_947623365.1. Lineage (NCBI taxonomy): Eukaryota > Metazoa > Arthropoda > Insecta > Lepidoptera > Drepanidae > Achlya > Achlya flavicornis. The sequence continues at coordinate 2,672,583 of OX392490.1, forward strand.
TATTTAAAACAAACTAAAACTTACAACCAAAAAATGTGAATCCGTTTGTTTGCGATATATTATTGAGTCTATATACCTCAGAATACAGAACAAAGCAGATGGAGCGCGCGGAACACGGGAGTGAGGCCAAAAAAGCAAATACAAATTGAAAAACACATAGCTGGTATTCGGTTTTGAATTTGTATTTGCTTTGTTTAACAAACTTTTTTTAATGAAAAACACTTTCTTTTTAATAAACTTTGTTATAACCTCACTCCCGTGTTCCGCGTGCTCTATCTGCCTTTTGTTCTTTTTGTGCTATATACGAACACACGCCATGATCTTAGCTAAGAAATCAAGAGTTTCCAAGTGAACAACAAGATGTACATAAATCACATCACACAAAACTTTCTGGAAACTCGTAATCGACACTTTTAGACTTTTGGAAGGCGACGACACAGTCGACCTTTATCTGTTGGTACGCCACACACTTTTTATTACCTTCGCATTCCATGCTTTTTGCTTTTGCACTGTTTATTAGTACACTACGTCGCAGTGAGTGTGATCGAGACGTATCTGCTTCGATGTCTGACCTAATATTTTTAGCACTTATATCAGAATGACCAATAAATCTTCCAAGATCGCCACCCCTCAATTCCCCGCACTCTGTTTTATGATCTGAAACGATGGAAGCTTCCATATTTCCTTCGCTTCGCAACCTGTTTATTCTCGTCGGGTTTTGATTGGAGCAAACAGGAGCCGATTGTTGTCTTATAAACGTTTTGCTCGCGAATATTCTATCGAACAAACTTTTGCTTTCCACTTCATCTTTGCACTCTGATTCGACGTCGCTTTTATCGACACTTCCTCTATGTGTAAAAAGTTTTTTTAAACTATTCGTAGTTCTTGTTAAACTACTGCTCGTTGTAGAACCGTTCGTTATTGTCCTCTTAGCTCTTCTATTTTTGTCTTCAGAGGATTTTTTATAACAGATGCAAATTTTACAGAAACCTATTCGAAATTTCGACGACATTAAATTATATAGAATAGGATTAATAGCTGAATTTATATACAACATAACTCTAGAGAAATATAAGATGTTGTACCACTTTTCTGGGCTGACGTCATCATATAAATCTGAAGGAGTTATTATAATCCACATTGTTAGTGCTCTGTACGGCATTAGACAGAGAAAGAAGCACAAAACGACGGTTCCCAGCATTAGAATTACTTGTTTTCTCGCTCTCGCATTGTAGGGATCGACAGTCTTGTTCATGACGACTTTAGAAGCGGCTGTGATGAGGTTTTTGGCAATGACGCTGTAGAGGACTATCAGTATTATAAGAGGTAGTATGTACAGGAGTATGATGATCATGATAAAGAAGGCTATGGGCCAGAAGGTGACGGCCTGGGTGAGGCACTGCGAGTAGAGGGTACCATCCTCCCTGGTGGTGGTATGGTGCTCAGCGATCGCCAGGATCGGGCTGCAAAAGAAGAAAAAGATGATAGTATGTATCTACAAGCTTTTTACAAAATCTACGGTAAAGTGGCTTAAAAAACGATAATATCACAGACTTTGAGTTTGTTTTTTTTTTATCGTTTTTCAATCAACTTTGGTCTACGGATGATTGCAAATAATATTTATCTACAGTACAATTAATTAATTAATACAGCGGAATATTAACTGATTTTGAATGAGAATGACTACTACTCTAATAAGTTTAAAAAGTATATAATTAATAAAAAAGTATTTATGAATTTCATGAATTTATCCGGCTCATTCCCAAACTCCTCCACAGCTTATTCCCAATCTAATCCACGAATACAGTACCATTAAATTATTTTAATAAATTTAGTTTCATTTTACTCCATGAGAAAACAAAATTGTTCTCAAACAACTCCACGCTAATTACTTCCATGGATACCTTGGAGTCCCGTGAGTTATTCATTAGTAGGTATGTGAAATAACCAACACTGGTTCTGATCCCAATTTTTTTTTATCCTTATAAACGCGACAGTTTGTATGTATGGATGTTTATAACTCTTTCACGAAAAAACTACTGAACGGATTTGGATGAAATTTGGCACACAGATAGAATATGTTCTGGATTAACATATAGGATACTTTTTATCCCGGGAGAATATACGATCCCTCGGGCATGCGGGTGAAACCGTGCGGGATAGCTAGTTATTTAATACATTTACAATTAAGTAGAGCATGATTTATTTGACAGCTGTCAATGACCTATTTTGAATTTCACTTTAGTTTTGTAGATTTTTAAGCTAAGAGAATGTCTTTCAAATATAAATAAACACTTGAAAATCAGGCTAGTTTTTTTCAGAGCATCTCAAACTGGTATTTTATACTAATAACTAATTTGGATCACAAGATTCAGACGGGTAGAACCATTGAACCTAAGTGAGACTTCTGTAATAGTGAGTCGAAAGTGATTGGGACAATGCTATTCTCTTATGGATAGACTAGAACTACCTTCAGAATTGTCATCTTATCCACTGTTAAATCTAGTGACATACTAATCATAACGTATACCTAAAAAGGTCGCTGTCAATTCCACATTTTTGGAAATCCTTAACAAAAACGCGTTGAATTGATTTAGCCCACATATTATTGCCAAATATGTATTATTACTTGTAGGGTTGTCACTTTTTAACTGACTTCAAAAAAGGAGGAGGTTCTCAATTCGGTTGTATTTTTTTTTATGATTGTTACCTCATAACTCCGTCATTTATTAACCGATTTGTTTTTTTTTGTCTGGAAGTGTACACTTCCCGTTTGGTTCCATTGTCATCAGATCATGATTTGATTTCTTAGTATACTTTGAAGCCGGTTTAAGTTTTTTGTAAAACAGTCGAATTATTGAAAGAATAAATTGATTTGACCTAAATGTTTTCGGATTCTAAGTATCAATTGACAGATCATTCAATCACAATTTAACTGGTCGCATTTATTTCACAAACTTTAACCGCTGAATAAATAATAATTATTAAATTATAATTATTATAAAATAATTATTAATAACAATTTATTCTGTATTACTTAGATTGAGATCTGAATTTTGGTACGACATTTTCCACCACTAATTAAATACTTAGTAGCAACCCTATCGGAACAAAAAGGCGATTAAACCTTTAGTGGCTTTTGTTCGAAAGCGGACCGCTCCCTATAACGGCATGGTATTGGGTAAAATGACTAATATAACTGACTATAGGTTGTTTGTCAGCGTCTTTCGACCGATACCGCCCACATTCGATTCCGTTAATAGGACATGGCTATTTTTTCTCATTGACTTTCTAGTATTTGTAGTAAGCGGAAAGTTTTGTCGACCATTGTTGTTTATTTGTTTCTGACGTTGTGGTGAATCGTAGATGAGTCCTATACTTTCCTATACGTTCTTATCTTCGGTTCTATCTTGGTCTATCTTTTCCTAGCTGATTTCAGCTTTTGCGACTGCACAGACAAGAAAAAAGTTAATCGGAACATAAACTCAAATAGGTATCTATCAAAATAAATCTTAACTTAGAGTTAGAGACACAAAAAAAAAAAAGTTTTGTATAACTCAAGCTTTGTTTTTAATTTATTTTTAATTTCTATATATTTTTATTATGTTATTTATCTATTCTAGTCTAGTCAGAACATTATTGCTTCTGTTGATATGAATAAATACTGTTTTTAAACAAAAAATATTAAAATGGAGATGAGCTACAATATCTGATAAGCAAATCGTTGGAATAATTTTATTAGATTGTAAAATATCTAATTGTTCATCTTTAGTTACACTCATCGTAATTACCACAGATTATCGTTCGTTGATCAAACATTATCACATACCCTTGCAATATAAAAATTACATTATTTGTATTTATATATTTGTAATGTTTTAAAGTGACTTTATTTACGTGACCCTTTAAACAGTATATTAGTTAAATAACGTTTCATGAGTAAGGGGGTAAGTTTCATTGATAGACACGAGAAAAATTGTAGGGAAATAATTTTACAGCTGTCAAATGTCATGTTTTATTTGAACAGAGTATACATGAAATTATTCGAATTAACAAATGAATATTTATATTAAATTGTGTTTATATTTTTCCATTTTACCATAAGATTAACATTTATTTCATTCAGTCGGGCTACAATAATACACCACAGTATATACCTACGTTAAACAGTAGACTAACATTCCTAACCATTTTAAAAGTATGCAAGGTTGCAATTGTAGCACAGGAAAAAACGTAGGTATGAAGTAATCTACTATACTTTAGTCTATACTTTTCTCTACATTCATTCTTACTGAATGAGCTACTACATCATCGTCGCGGGGTAGGAGCCTGGTGATCTGTGGTACAGGTTTTCCTAGTGCAGACACCAGTCTCTCACAAATTGTATCTTTTGCCATACCTAAAATGCTCATTATTGTTTTTATTTACATGTAATTTGTGAAGAGAGAATAAATGATAATATTATGATTATGATTTAATCTAATATAAGTCGAACGATTTTATTTTCACATCCAGCTTTTTCATAAAATATTTTGATTTTCTTTATAACCCGAACAGAAATATCACTATTATTTTGGTAAATTAAGTATTTTTACATGGTTAAATGTTTTGTTACATTAAAGTTCATATTGACAAGTATTTCATTGAAGCAAAGTCCTAAAGAAAATTATATGACATTTACAAAACCTGTAATACCAGAGGGTCGATTCTCTTAACAAAACGTCAGCGTTTGCGTGGCGACATCAACTATTTAAATTGTGTTTCGTGAAATATTTTGTATAAAAAACATTCAAACGTGTATATGCCTCAAGAATTTATCTATGATCGTTTTTCAATCGTTCATTTGAAATTATAATAGTAAAAAACACAGTTTAATCGTTGAAGTCGCTACGACATCTTTGAAGTTTTGTTACGAGAATCGAGCCACGGTCCATGCTAGTCCACTGTTAATCGCTATACTATGGTCGAAACAATGGTAGAACAATATAATAAAAATGTACAGTGCGACACAAAAAGCTCTAGTGTAAGTACGATAAATAAACACACATTCAAAGCATTACTGTACAATGTAGCTGTCACACACACATGTAAATTAAGCGGAGTTTTTACGAACCTTGCTTTTCAAAGGGTTTTTTATGCGTTTTATTAAAGCTTCACTTTTTTTGATATTTTTTATGAAAGTTCTTTGATAAGATTTCTTTTCTTCTTTTTTATTCTTAAATCTAAATGTTATTTGTTGTTTTTATAAACATGTTTATGATTGAGTTCAAATAAAGTCGTTATATACAGACAGACGTCTGAATAGAAATAGTTGGGTATAAAATGTTTCAATATCATATTTGCCCCGTTTAATATATTTTGATACCCATCTTAAAGAATATTTTCATGTGTTTTAATTTCAAGCGAACCATGAGACGTCATTTTGAAATTTGCGCATCGAGTAATGCAATATATTATTAATAAATGCATTTTTTTTATTTAAAACACTTTTTTTTGTAATCTCTCCATATTTTATAACTCTCGCCATCGACGGGGTTTCCATCCTCACACATTGAAACCGGTTTCAAACTGTGCAGTCTGAAAGGGGCTTCCTTCCGCGGACGCTCAGATTGTGGAATAAGCTCCCCGCTGTGGGTTCTTCAGAAAGGGTGTGAAGAGATTTCTGCAGGGTCGGTAACGCGCGAGTAATACCCCTGGTGTTGCAAGCGTCCATAGGCTACGTTAACCGCTTACCATCAGGCGGGCCGTATGCTTGTTTGCTACCTAAGTAGTATAAAAAAAACTTTGTTTAGCAAACGACACTTTTTTGTAAATTTTGTTTAAACAAAGCAAATACAATCAAAAGCACTCCATCTGCATTTTTTGTTCTGTCTGAGTAATAAGTACGTAGGTACAGGCCTACAGGGGACCTAAAAAGGAAGCTGGAGCAATATTTCTAATGCAATTTATTTATCCGAATTACGGCAGATCTTATGCAATTCCTCAATTCTGAATCTTGTAATGAATTAAATGTATTTAAGCCCGCGAGTCCTTAACTTTTGTGTCAGTGTACACAAAGACCAAAAATAAATGTACATAAAATGTTCAGAAGCATCTCAAATTCCAAATTAATCCAATTTGGTAGACATGCGCGAGAACATTACGCGCCAGATACAATTTACAAAGTTTTGCTCCGTACAGTTTTTATTTTGTTTAGAAAACTTGAATACTGTGTTACTTTTTAGTATGCTTTGGGTCTACATTGAATATATAAAAGACGTATTTCTAGGTATTTAATCGAATACGCAGACAACAGGCTTAAACTGGTAGCAATATCAACTCTCGCCATCGACGGGGAGTCCATCCTCACATATTGAAACCAGATTTGTTTCAAACTGTGCGGGCTAAAAGGAATTTTCTTCCGCGGACGCTCGGACTGTGGAATGAGCTCCTCGCTGTGGTTTTACCAATGGAGTACAGCATGAGGTTCATCAAAAAGGGTGTGAAGAGAGCCCTCAATGTTGACTCTACCACACCGATCAAATGAAAAACCCCCTTTTTTTTTATTTACAGTGTCGTATCGTATCGTATCCACAATCTCACGACAAGTGATAATGTCGCCGAAGACGGTTATTACACAAAGCCAGCTGTGAAAATCAGCGGATGAAACATCTGTAGGTTCTAATGAACTCTACTCGTATGATTTTTGCTACATATTTAGTTCCCCGTGTTTTTTTTTTTTTAATTTCTAGTTGTAATCTATTTCTGTTATTTTTCCTTAATATAAATAAATAAATTAACGTTTAGCTCATTATACGATTTGACATAATATGCACTAACATTGAGCTATTATCAGTGGTGGATCCAGGAGTGGATCCAGCGGGGGCTTAGAGGCTCAAGCCCCCCTCCTCCCAAAAGCATCTGGGTCCACCCCTGATAGATCTTGATTCCCTAAGCTCGATCAAGCCCCAGTACCTCCCAACCAGAAATCCTGGATCCGCCACTATATTCTTCCCCTTGTACTTGAGGTGTACTTGAGAACCCATTTTAACTATAATTGATTATCAGCTAGTGGAATTATGAACCAACCACAAACTATAAGTTAAACCAATGAACAACATCAAAGAAAACACCCAATTCTGTTGATAGCTCTCGAAGCATCCGTGAACTGCAATTGAATTGATCGAATGAACTATTTCACTCACAATGCAATATAGCGAGCCATTCCGTGAGGATTTATTACATTTCAACGCCATCTATTATTTAAACCCAGGAACCAATAAGAGGACAGTGGCAGCGGTATGTGGAGAGTGGCGAGTGGCGTACACTTCTTCAATAAACTGTGGGTATTAAAAATTCTCGGCTGCTGGGGAGGTATTATTTTAACGGTTTGTAAGAGTAAGGAATTGCACACACTCAAGGCAAAGAATATTGACTATCACTAAACTATAGTCGGCAAATAAGCCTGTTTTGACAGATGCTTGTATGTAGACTTAGTTAGTAAAAAAAAAGTGCTTGAGATCAGATTTTCAACCCACCACCAACTTTCCACCGAAAGCTCATTGTAAACTCATCATCAGCCTATAATGTCCCACTGCTGCGCACAGGCCTCCTTTCACAAATCAGAGTGAAAGGGAATGGGCAGATACTCCACCACGCGTGCCCACTGCGGATCGGGGAGGTAGGCTAGTGGTAAACCTACTGTTGGGAGTTTTCAAGACGCCTAGAAGGCCTCCAACTAGCTTAACGACTATCACAATTGAGTGATAACCGGGACCAACGGCTTTACGTGCCTTCCGAAGCACGGAAACGCTCGATTTGAAATACCACTACCTACCACTACTACGAACTTATGTAACATCAAATAGTGACCATAAAACTAGATATACCTTCTAATACCTAGCGGCGCTGATGCACATAACAATATAAAGTTCGGTCCTTACAAGTCTGTAATAAAATGCAAAGCGCCAGGAACTTGCAAGTAACGTCGGACATGAGAAGGGTGGCCATGTGATCATGTTTCTTGTGGAAACGTCCGGATTTTTTATTGCATGAAAAATCTTACTGACTTTCTGTAGTCGATATAAAGAGAGATATATAAGTATCAAGATGTAATGGTTACCTGTCTGCTATTTTAAATCAATAATGTCATTCTGACACGATCCCGTGCAAATCTGCTAATGAGCCAATGTATGTTATCTACCAAATTCATAATGGGTTTTGACGCTATTGAATTAGTAGACTAATAAAACTGTCAAATTTGTCAATTTTGACACCACTGATAGTTCACTGGAACAGAATTGTAATAGCAGAGTTGGGCCTCTGGCAGGTGTGTGATTCACGAATCATTTTGAAAGTCTATGAGGAAAACTATTCAACAGTGTTTTTTTTTTTAAGTTGTTTTTGATTTCCTTATTAGTAATTAAAATTTCTATTAGTTTGTGATTTCCAAAAGTAATAATAAAACTAACCCCAAAAAGTCAAACAAAGTCTTGTATAGTTTGAAAGGAATATCCGAAAAAATCCCAACGTATGGTTACTCCAACCAAGGGTTCCGCGCACTTTATAGCCAGTGACCTTAATATCGTAAGAATATGGCAAAATCTTCGAGGCTGTAAAAATATCAAGTATCTGCGATAGATATTTGCAATGTCTCGGAAGATTTATGCGGATTTTCATTTGAATATTCAAGCAAATGTGCGGGTTTATATTTCTTACTGAATCGTTAGTAATAGAGACGTTATTTCCAGTGAATTCTAATCAATTCTACATTTTTGTTTGAAAAATTTTCATGCAGTTTTTCTATGATACAACTATCTTGAATTACAAAAAAAATACTTGAAACCTTTGATTAATAATAATATCCAGATTGAGTGTCAAAAAGTTGGCCTGTTTTATAACAGGTGGAGATTTCCAGATGGCATATTTTCGAAACGTATGTTGGGTTAGTCATGCTGAACAACCTTGCTCGAACATAATGTACGAAAAGTAAAAAAAAAATTATTGAGAATTCTGTATTGGTCCCATAGTAAAAGTTGTTCAGCATGACTTATCCAACATAGGTTTCAAAACAATGCCATCTCGAAATCTCCACCCAGTATAGTCATGTAGTATGTTGAATTGGTGACGCTCTTTCTAGACATATATATTTTCTAAGCTTGAAAAACACACATAGTAGAATTTAGAATATAATTTAATATGAAGAATGCATTTGAATGAATTGTTCGCTTCGCAGTTTTGTTTTATAAAATGTGTGAATTGAAATAAAATACTTTTAACCCTTGCTGAGTTTCTTGCCGTAGTTAGCAATGTGACTGTACCTACCACCGTTTTTTCTAAAATGAACATAGGTACTTATATTTAAAAAACATAATTTTCTAATATACTACTCGTTTTTTAAGTCGGTTAAAAATAGAATGTTCTGTATAAATCATATCGTCTTATTTTACCATTAGGATACTCCCACATTGATATTTGTCTAACTAGAGACCTTATACAGCCTCGGGCTTCAATCAATGGTAAAAGTTCTCATTATTTATTTAATAACTCCGTCGGTTACATGAGAATGATTAATATAGTCATTTATTTATAAAGCGGAATGCGGGATAAGATTGAATCATTGAGGAAACATCAATTAAGAGTAGTAACCGGGTAAGCCAACTCCGCAACTAAAGTAAGTGTTCTAGCACTGTTAAATAACTGTACCGACCAATCACAACATCTAAATGTTTAGTGAGTCCTTGACTTGGCTAATCAGAGCGCGTGTGCCCTTAACTTAGCCAATCTGGCCCCCTAAAAAGGAAGCTAAAGAAATTTTAATAAAGGAATTCATTTAAAAACAAAACTAAAGGCGATGATAGCTGAGGTCCCGGGTTTGAATCCTACAATAAGCTAGCAATTCACTTCGATGAAGGACAAAATCTTGAGGAAACCCTCAAGTTGAAAATCTGTCGCTAAGCACCTATCGGTGTGTTCCGACAGCTGCACTTGAGAGCCACATCCTTCTAGGCTTTGTGTGTGCACCACCTTCGGCCACATCATCACTTACCATGGTGAGATTGTGATTAAATAAAGACATATCTCTCAGTTAATTTACTTCTGAAAAATACTGAAATGGCTGCCACAGACAGACTTCTATCAAAGTATAGTCGTTAACCAACATCGGACTCAATATCTTCTAACAATCGTTAAGTTAGATTTATTAGCTCTTAAATAGTTAAAAACTGCCGTTAAATTACAATAAAAAAGTTAACCACTAAAAGCTAGTACTAGTTACATTACAGTTGTTGCAAGATGGCTACGGTAACTGCTTACCATCAGGCGGGCCGTATGATTGATAATCAACCTTGGTCGTATAAAAAAGCTACGTTGTCCCTGAGTGCTATTGTCTACTTTTTATCATAGGCGGGTGAAACCGCCGGAGAAAGCTAGTGACGTATAGAATTACACAGACCAAACGTAATTTACGTTTCAATCTTAAAATCGAATGAATATTCCAATTCACGAAAGTCTACTAACAATCGCTCACTTAAGACGTTCACGTGAAAATTCGAAACGGTTGAAAAAGCCTTGGCAAAATGCTGAACACGTGAATTTAAGTGAGCTAGTGAGAAAGTTAGAAGTGTTCAGACGAGGCAATTTCCTGTGATGTTATTATGTGTAGGCAAATGAAGATTAGCTTTGACCCCCTTATTTAATAAAGGTTTAAGTTACCTAGGTTTAAAATTTATCCGTCACTTTCTGTCATATAAACAAAAAGGCATGTACCTGGGTATTTCAATACTGACTTACAACTTTTTTATTAATAAGGGGGTGAGAGAATAAATTTGAAAAAAATGTGCAGATTTTTTGTAATTTTGATGGGGAAAAATATATTTTGTATTGAATCCATAGATTGAATACAAAATATATTTTTTATCGACTTATGAGGTATGTTAATTGGGTATTAACTAAGTCTGTCCTTGTGTGTGCAACAATCCCTGAACGCTCAGAAGTGGCCCCGAGAAGAACGATAGGTAATACTGTGACGATGGGTACGACACGAGGTATGACACTTTCCCTGGGACGGGCTACCTCAGCGCCGCGCGTGGAGGGGACTCGAATATGCGTTATGTACGGTACGATAGCCCGGCCACCTCTACACGCCCCGAGGCGAACGGGTATCAATCACATGAGGATTACCCCAAGATAAATAAAATACTATGTCATCATCATATCAGCCTATGGATGTCCACTGCTGAACATAGGCCTCACCATTGATTCCACTCCGAACGGTTCTGGGCCGCTTGCATCCAGCGGCGCCCAGTGACTCTGACCAGGTCGTCGGTCCACCCGGTGGGAGGGCGTCCCGCTCAGCGCTTTCCAGTACGTGGTCGCCACTCGAGAACCTTTCTTCCCCATCGGTTATCAGCTCTTCCAGCGATGTGGCCTGCCCATTGCCACTTCAGCTTATTAATTCTACGAGCTATGTCCGTCGTTTTTGTTCCCCTAATTTGTCACGTAGAGAAATTCCGAGCATTGCTCGTTCCATAGCTCGCTGAGTGACTCTGAGCTTAATTATGCGACCAGCAGTGAAAGACCACGTCTCTGTCCCATGTCCATGTCCCAAAGACTATGTAACCATGACTAACTAGCATTTGGAATCGTTTCACTATACTAGTAGAAGTATAACTGCTTGCATAAGCCAGGTTGAAAATTGAGATTTTAGCAATTTAATTTGAATCCTAGATCTAGATAGTTGAAGTGTATTTCCCATTAACACTCTATTCTTGAGACTTAAGTTTTGTTCACGTTTGAATAAACGTTGTTGGTAGAGTTTGTTCAACAGTGTGCTTTATAAAAATGGGATAAGAACCAGTTAAGTAAAACACTGTGATGACAAGATGTATTATAAGTTAAGGTTTATTCTTACTTAATCAACATAAAAGCAGGTTTTTAGGGTGAATCTGAAAAATTACCTTTAACACCTTTTATTATTATATGTCACAAATAATGACATTAAATTTATTTCATGCGCATTTTTTAATTTTTTTTTTACATTGTCACTCACTTAACACGCAAGCTCAATCGCGAATTTCCATAAATATCACAGCAACAAGCTAAAACCACCGCACCCATAGTCAATAATGGGGGTACCATGTCGTACCATAACTCTATGGTAATCCAAGCTGTCACACAAATAATGCCAGCGACATTTTCGTTAATCACTTTTGAAAGCATCACAAAGTGCAAAACACTTTTTATTCATTCGTCAATCGTTGACAGTGACTGTATAAATAAATAAATATAAGCTTGTATTGAATTATTAGAGAAAACTCTTTTTTTTTTAAGAATCCCACTCAATATTTTCGAAAAATAAATTCTAAAAAAATACTGTAATAATAATTAAATAATGACTTCCAATAAACATAAAAAAATCATTATCAAATTCAAATTATTATACAAATATTGTTTATTTTGTTTTTATTCATTTAAATTCAAATGATTGAACAGTTATGGCGTGTTTATCTTTTAAACATTATTTATTTTTCAAAAATTATAATCACCGTATACACAGATTCTTAACTCCATAAAACTCTCATCCAAAAGCAGCAAGCGTCTCACCTGGTGAACAAGGCAGCGAAGAACCAGACAAATGCACAGATGAGAGTCGCCCTGGTCTTCGTGCACACGTACCCAGCGCGCAGTGGCTCGCAGATAGCGTAGTACCGCTCGAAGCTGATCGCCAGGATCGTCAGCACTGATGCGTGAGTTACCGTCAGCTCTACGAAGGGTACTGCTAGACCTGGGGAGGAAAAGAATCATTTTATTTCTGTTTAGTATTTTCTTTTTACTAAAATGTATGGCGATGACAGCTCAGTCGTAGTCGTCGGATGCCAAGACGAAGGTCCTGGGTTCGAATCCTACAATGAGCTTGAGCTTTCGGTGAAGCAAAATATCATGAGGAAACCATAGCACGGTGGTAGGGTACCTTGCAGCACCCACCTGGCTGGCTAATCTGTCGGCAAGCAACAATTGCTGTGCTCCGACAGCTGCACTTGAGAGCCATTTCTTCTTGGCTTTGTGTGCTTACCACCTTCGGCCACATCATCACTTACCATGGTGGGATTGCGGTCAAACACAGGCCTAAGTATACGCAGTAAAAAAAAACCTACAATTTGACTAGAGATTTTCAGCATTAGCATGGCTGTAAAATATGTTATTTTTTCAAAAGTGACTAGATAGATCCGTGGTGCCAGCGCGGTGGTGGAAATCTGACGTGCAGAGCGGTGGATATACCGCCAACATACGCGATTAGCCGTGTACAGTATGAGGCACGAATGGTGAGCATCAGCACAGATAGGCAGTAGAGGGGCAAGCTCGCGCATGTATACTTTTAGCCAAATCACAGTAGCCAAATGACACGCAAGAATCCAATAGACGACGAGCATTGACTGACGAACCAATCGTGTGCAGCTCGGCGCTCCCCCTTCTTCGTTCCGCCAAACAGACCGAAAAATTAACTACTGCGCAGGTGTCAATCTGTGCACATGACTCGTGCCCAGCGTTGCCATATGTACGGATTTGTCCGTACACGTACGGAATTTGAATATTCTGTACGGATAAAAATTGCGTACGGATATGTGTTCGGATTTTCACTGATTCTCTTGCGCAAGACAATACAATACAATGATCAAATAACAATTCCATTTACCCCATTTAATAAAATATTATACATATTTTTTTACTTTGCGCTGGGCATACTAAGCTAGAGACGGGGAATTACCAATGAGTTATATATATATATCATTAATTAATTTTAGTTCTGAGTTTCATTCTGAACACTGACAGAGAAACCATGATAGCATGATTTGTCGTTGTGGTAGCCCTGGTAGCGAATGAAAGGGAAAAGACATTTAGCTTTGTTTCGATTATAATGAATAAAATTATTGACGTGACAAGTATTTACTTGCTTGTTTACGCGATGTGCATTGTTTGTTCAGTGTTCTTTTTGGGCTTGTAATAATAATAAATTGACAGTGATTTGTATTGTGTGTCGACTTGGAACTAAATCATGGGTGTGGTTGCGAAAAAGGCTAGTAGGATGCAACGATTCAACGTCAATTGGCTTGAAGAATTCCCTTCGTTTAAACCTTAGTAAATACTGTCTAAGTGACCTCTCTATCGGAAGTGGCGGCAAAAAAGACCTTTTTAAACATATGAAGTCTACCAAACAACAAAACTCTGTTCCTAGCAGTAGCCAAAGATCGCTAACAGAATTTATATCTAAAACATGTGACCCTGTTTTGATTTAGAAATTAACGCAGACATGATTAATAAAATGAATAAACACATGTATTAATAATAATTTCTTATTTTTATTCAAAGACTTTTACGGATTTCATACGGAGTTTTGAACTTATTCCATGTACGGACTTTGTACGGATTTTCTTGTTGCATGTACAGATTTTTAGTCTCTACTGTATGGCAACACTGCTCGTGCCCCATACACCGTGCCCATACGGGCATGGTAGGTATAGTATTATACAAGGCGCATTGCATACATTCCCGAACCAAATGAACGATCCGCGACCGTGCACGGTGCCGTGTAGTCCGCACCACACACGTACTATTAAGATTTGTCAATAAAGAGTTTTTAAGTATGTAGACATATAGGTATGTTTTGTTTGTTATTGTTTTATATCTAATGAACTTTGATGTTCTAAATTGGTGTCAATAAATTTTTATTTGAGCTACATCGTTTCTGCTTTTCAACTTCGTAATAAATATCGAAACAAAGAAAATAAACTAATAATAAAGAAGTATAAAAATGTCTTTTGTTCGTACCGAATCGTAAATATTTTTTTGTGATTGAAAGGAATTATGAAAAGGCTAGAGGTTAAAGTAGTGTTGTACGAAATGTTATCGATATAATTTAATTCCTTATTTATTTTACAAAAATCATAGTAAAGTCAAAAAACGTCACAAAATTATTTAAGCATAACTCATTCGCGCCTGCTTGGAACCCTATGGGAACCTAGGCGTTAATCGGCAGCATCGCAGACTCGAGTATTTTGTATATTTGTTGTAAATATGTAATAAAACATAAATTATTACATATTTTATGGATATTAGAAAAAATAGGTATATATTAAAAAAGGGATGAAAAAAAGTTAATTTAGGAACAAAAACAAAATTAGATTTCCCCGTTGCTGCATACAAGAAGGACAAATTAACAAATACATATATTTTTGCCCATATATGAGTTTAAGTTTTCAGGTTGTCAAGATGGACGTCAAACCTAAACAAGACAGGAAGTTAGGCGCACCGAAGTCGAGTCCAAGAATGTGTGCCCAGATCATCTTGGGGAGGTTGTTTATGATCTGCATCTGCATCAACCATCCTCCAATTTCTCTGTCACGTTTGGCTCGTCACATGAAGAAGCCTACATGCGAGGACTGATCATCGTTGTGGTCGGAACAGTCACCAACGACGTGTGGTTGTACAAGGTCCCCAAACTGACGGTTCCTGCTCTACACGTCACAGAGAAGCCTCGTGCCAGCATCGTGGTCACCGCAGGTAAAATCCACACTTTCGACCAACTTGCTCTGCCCCCACCGGCCGCAAGAGTCCTAGTGCAGGGTCGCCACAACACTCGGAGAGTAGTGCGCCAATTCGGGCTGGCACCTGGTTCCTCACTCTCCCACACCAAATTCTATGCCGGTACAAAGCAATGAATACGCTAGTCACAGTGGCGTGCATTCCATATAGGCAAATAAGCAATGCCTACCTCATAAGATTCAATTCAATAATATTTTGATTCAATTAAACTACATACTCACTTTAAATAAAAATTCTAACCTAACATTCAATACGAAATTTCAAACTTTGCCGCGCAGGCACTCGCGAGTTCGCCTCTCAAATTCACGGCAATTCACGCACACTAAAACGATTTCGGCATATTCATACACACACACACACTTCTTTAAGATAATACGACGAAAGCATAAATCACGCTTTTGCTATATGCGTAGCATACTGACATTTGACATTCGCGATTTATGGACCAAAAGTAACCTTACCTTCTCTGTTGTAAGTAAAGTAACCCATCTACTTTACGTTACAACTACTTTACCAACATTAGAGCAACTCAAATATAACTTCGCAATTTATTTGTGTTGGTTTGGCTGGCATTGTATGCAATGTTGTTGTTATTTACTTATTGTGATTTTGCGAAGTGTATCTATGAAGTGTATTGTGTGTGAAATGAAGAAATTTTGTGGTGAAGATGCAAAATGTGTCGATAAATTATTCCTTTAGTCAGTTTTCGTTTGTTGCTTGTACTTGCTGTAGACCAACTCCAAAACATTCATGGATTTAAATCTAAGGTAAAAATCTTAGACATTTTAACACAGAATATTATGTTTATTAAACAACTGGCTATCTGGGTGCTGTTATTCGAATCTATTGTTCTGTTATTATGTATTTTGTTTGCTAATGAATCATACCAAATGTGTGTGGAATGATACGCTGACCTAAACAATTTTACGAATCGGGTCAAAAAACATAATCTATCTAGGAGGCATATTTAGGCGTGTATGGCCATGATTTCTTCTGCCTACCTAGTCCGAAAACCAATGCACGCCACTGGCTAGTCAGAGCCGTTCGGTCCAAAGTGAAAAATAAAAAATATATCGTCAATTTGATGTGTAAAAGACAACTAAGGGTATTCTAATATACCGGATTTAAAAATATGGTTGGAATATCGACCAATCCTAAAAATAAAAGATCGATAGTCGATAAAACCTTTCATCTTAGTTATGTCACAGCCCTATAACATCGCAGTATGACGGGTTGATTGCAAAATTGTGTTTATTTTGTTCGAATAGAAGCTGGCTGTGATGGCTCTCGGCAAATAATGCTCCATTTAGAAGTTCTGATGGCACATTTAAAAGCTGTACTATAGTGCAATGCTGTGTTCCGTTCAGGTTTTTTACTCCTGGCATTTTATTAAGTTATGTAACAGTAGTTTGTTGAACATTACTTGCCTACAAAAGATGTAAAAGTGTAGTTTGGCTTAATCACATGCAAAATGATATGCACCATTTACCAAAAGTAAATGGTGCAAGTATGGTTGAAGTATTTATACTATCTATATATATAAAAAAACTTTTTAACAAAAAAATAAACCACCGAAAAAACTAAACAAAATAATTTTGAATATAACTTGAATTTTATAAGGTTTTGCAGTCGGGGACAAACCAATAACCTACGTAGATATGTATTTTTTTTGTAATATTTGTTAAATGTAATATTTGTCTAAAAATTAAGCTAAGCAATATTGCTAACGCAATTCATTTTTTCGAATTTAAAGCTAGGGCTCTACCGCTTAACTTTGGTGGTAATCGTAACGAACCCCATTAATTATTTCATCCAATGATGCGCACGCGGTATGTCGCGACGATGACCATTCGTGGGCCCTGATTGGAAGTAATTCATATTTTGTTGAAATAAAAATATTTCCTATATTTTTTTAATAATGCATTGTATTGTATGATGTTCAAAAGTGTCAGAAATTTCAAAAGGAGACTACCCGATAAACTAGAAAAAAATTGTAATAGATTCACGATAAGAACTAAACAAAAGATCAGACAGCCATGGAGAGAAGCATACCAAATTCACAAAGTCAGAAGTGAAGTTATTAGACAAAAAACTAAGATAACAGATGCTCTCACGCATGCCCTAAAACTGAAATGGCAATGGGCTGGTCATGTAACACGATATACAGACGATAGATGGACAATCAATACTACCGGATTGAAAGGACCAACAGGAAAAAGAAAAGTAGGCAGGCCAAAAGAAGGTGGGAAGACGATATAATTGAAACAGCAGGGAACGACTGGCAGACTATTGGCAAAGATAGAAAAGCATGG
This sequence comes from Achlya flavicornis, assembly GCA_947623365.1. Taxonomy (NCBI): domain Eukaryota; kingdom Metazoa; phylum Arthropoda; class Insecta; order Lepidoptera; family Drepanidae; genus Achlya; species Achlya flavicornis. The sequence continues at coordinate 2,690,474 of OX392490.1, forward strand.
AAAAAACTGGAGGAGGCCTTCACGCGAGGAGGGGCCCATATCCAACAAAACTCTACTAACATATATGGAAAATAAGTAAAAACATTAGCTATTAATGACTAACAACATCAGGATTAGGGTAATATAGGCTTATTTATTATTTTTATTTATTTATATTGTATGAAAATATAAATAAATATATTTAAGACAGGCAGAACAGCCTTTATCCGCTTAAAGAGCAGCTCGAATGTAGAAGTATCTCCACCATACAGAATACCGCAGCCAAATAACTTGATGTTGTTTTTCTGCGCGTGAGTAAGGTCGTCAGAGCTCATTGGGGAGGGGGCGCGGGTCGGTAACGCGTGAGTGATGCCTCGTATGTTGCAAGCGTCAATACGGCTACGGTAACCGCTTACCATCTGGCTGGCCGTATGCTTGTTTATCGACTACCAACCTACTTCTTGCTCAGGATTTTCACTTATTGCGTAATCTACTAGTAATGTAGTATTATGTTTGTATCAGCTTTTTTTACTTCGAACTTATTATAATCTTTATTCATCTTTTCATGTCTAGATTCAATTTGTTCTAATGGTGCGTCCATGCTACGCGAAGCGACCACGAGCCGAGCCTCGAACGAACAGGATTCGTTCCTTGCTCGCGATTTCAAGCGTGGACGTACTTCAACGAGCCTACAACGAGCGCGATGCGAATCCCTGTGTTCGTGAAAAAACTGACAATCGGGCAGAGCGCAGTCGAGCACGCTACGAATGCTCGTTCGAGCCTCGCAAGCCCGTCCACGCTATGCGAATCGTGCTCGCAGTGTGCTCGTCCGTGGCTCACCATAAAATGATGAATGGTTCCAGGCAGTACAAAACACTGTACAGAATGTTCAACGAGGGATAGTATAGGTAAGGCATGACTTGCTCCACATATTGTACGAAAAAATGGTCTCGTCACGTACACTGATTTACTGGGCATTTCAAGAATTACAACACAAGATAAGGTATCGGTCGCAAACCATGTTAGATTTTCCCCCGTATCCTATTTATCACTTATCACAGATTTACACACATATTTAAGGTGTAATCATTTTGTTAACGTTCATAAGTGCCTTATCAGGGCCTAAATTGAATAAATACTTTTTGATTTGATTTGATTTACAGTCGATTGTATTTTTTTTATATGACTAAGTCGGTAAACAAGCACACGGCCCGCCTGATGGTAAGCGGTTACCGTAGCGATATGGACACTTGCAACACAAGAAGCATCGCTCACGCGTTACCGACCTTTCCCCCCTCCCCAATGAGCTCTGGCGACCTTACTCACGCGCAGGAACACAATTTACACAACATAAAGTTATTTGGCTGAGGTGTTTTGTAAGGTGGAGGTACTTCCCCAGTCGAGCTGCTCTTTGAGCGAATAAACGCCATGCTCCTCTCATAAAAACTACCTAAAATATACCTCTCTTAAAAATAAAAAATAAATAATGGCGTTTTGTCATCAGCCTACCATGAATAATTTTTACATATCCAGTCGTTGTACCGAGTTTAAAGGCTCTAAGTTGGTATCCAGGCGCCCCCGGCCATAGATGACAGCAGTACTCTATATGAGGCATTTCTGGTGAGTGATAAAATACGGTCTTTATATACATATAGTTTACGCACATACCCTTAACAGATGTAATAAATTCAGCCCGCATTCCGTCGCCTAATGCCTCACAATAGTTTTAGCATTATCTCCTAAATAGTGGGTTTTACATTACTAACTGAGATTTATGAGGAGCCAGATAAAAAGTGTTCATTTCGTGAAACCCGTCAATGGGTCCAATATCAAAGGCCTTTCATAGGATTGAATAGGCCTTCGGTTAATTAATGGCTTAGGAACGAGGTAGGTATTGTCTGTTATTTTCATCTATTGTTGGCGTTATATTATGTTATAATATTATATATTATATATCTCTTTTTCTCGACTTTTGTCGGTTTTTTTTTAAGTACCCCGTCCTGTGACCCACAGGAAAAAAGGTACCTAATTCCCATTTCTAGTTAATATTAAAATATAGGTATATATTATATGTGTATTTATAAATATTTGTAAACAAATAATATGTTATATATATATATTAGTACTATAAATATAGTTTAAAATATAAGTACCTATCATATGTGTAATCATATATGTTATATATATATAGATATTAGTACAATAAGAAAAGTTGGGACAATGCCACGGGGGCCATTTTTAGACGTAATTTAAATAGTTTAGATAGTTATTATTAATTTAGTTTTTAGTTAATTTTAATATTATATAGAAAATTATAGTTTTAGATAGATACAATATACCTTATAATAATCTTACAGCCTTACTAATAAAAAGTTACACGCGGTGTATACATGTGTTATAGGATAATTGCTACTAATAAAAACATTTTTGACACAAAGCCTGTATACACGTGTTTTAGTTACCTAGGAAATTTACACAGGGCTTACACGGGCCAGGACCCTTGTTTAGTGTTTGTATAAGAACATTATGGCGGATTTCAATAGATCAGCTGTGTCTGACAATCAAGTGTTGTGTTCATTTACTACGGACCAGGCCAACCGCGCAACAAAATGTCACCAACGCGCTGGCCCTAAAAAGTCATTTTAGGGCCAACGCGACTCAGTCGACTGCGGTCCACGGAACAGTTCATTCGTTCATTGTTTGCTTATAATTGCCATAAAAATGCCTAGTTGCGTAGTGAAAGGCTTGTGTTTTATACTGGAGTTATGGATAAAATAAAACAAAAATTTGCAATTTATTTGATTTTGATAACTTTATGCAAAATGTTCCGGTAGGTGTATCCTTAGTTTTGAAGTCATTGGCACAGCCATTTGCTTCGTTTGTTGACGTAACATTTGTAATTTGACAATGACGTTCTTCTTTCTTCTTCTTCTTTGGTTAAATGGCTACTGTAGCCATAAGCACAAGACAGTTTCGTTCAAAACCACCATTAGCTATTTGAAGCTTTTTAAAAGTAATTTTATTGTTTAATTATTAAAATAAAAATAGTCTTAAGAAAAAGAAACCTGATTTTTATGATATGATTAATATTTTATATAATTATTTTTCAGTATCTTTTGGTGTTTACACATTTTTCCCTATATTTTCTCCCGTATTTTGAAGTTAGATAGTTTTAGTTTCAAAACGTTCCTAAAAAGTTGCCAGTCGTTTTTGTTTTAACAAATAGATAACTATATAACGCTTACACACTGATTATTAGTAAAGGGAGTGTATAGCAACTGTGTAAGGCTTACACACTGCATAACTATACAGCTGTTAAACAACCGTGTTCCATATTTTTATTAGTAAGACCATAAAAAATGATAAACTGATTGTTGATATATCAGCGCACAGCCCAAACCGCTGGACCTAGAGATTTGAAATTTTGCACACAGATACCTTATACAGTGGAGGCATCCACTAAGGAAGGATTTTTGGAAATTCCACCCTTAAGAGGGTAAAATAGGGGATGACAGTTTGTATGCAAGTCCGTCAGTTTTGAAGTTAGGATCTTCAAATTTTGTGTTTAGGCTGACGATTAAAAATTAATGTATAGTTATCTCAGCGTTTGTGATAATTCCACCACCGGAGGGAGGAAAAGGGGGATGAAGTGGTTTATGCAAGTCCTTCAATTTCAAAGTAAACTTCACTAAATATATTATTATATAGAGTAGGCATCAACAAAAGAAGGATTTTTAAAAATTCCACCCCTAACAGGGTAAAATAAGGGATGAAAGTTTGTAAGCAATATATCAACGCATAGCCCAAATCGCTGGACCTAGAGATTTGAAATTTTGCACAAAGATACCTTATACAGTGTAGGCATCCACTAAGGAAGGATTTTCGGAAATTCTACCCCTAAGGGGGTAAAATAGGGGATGAAAGTTTGTATGCAAGTCCGTCAGTTTTCAAGTTAGGATCTTCAAATTTTGTGTTTAGGCTTACGATTGAAAATTAATGTATAGTTATCTCAGCGTTTGTGATAATTCCACCACTGAAGGGAGGAAAAGGGGGATAAAGTTGTTAATGCAAGTCCTTCAATTTGAAAGTAAACTTCACTAAATGTATTATTATACGGTGTAGGCATCCACTAAGGAAGGATTTTTGGAAATTCCGCCCCTAAGTGGGTAAAATAAGGGATGAAAGTTTGTATGCAAGTCCGTCAGTTTTGAAGTTAGGAATCTCAAATTTTGTATTTACGCTTTCGATTGAAAATTAATGTAAAGTTGTCACAGCGTTTGTGATAATTCCACCCCCGAAGAGGGAAAAGGGGGATTAAGTTGTATACGAAAATCTTTCATTTCCATAGTAAACATCACTAAATTTATAATTATAAAGTGTAGGTATCCACTAACGAAGGATTTTTCAATATTACACCCCTATGGGGGTAAAATAGGGGATGCGAGTTTGTATGAAAGTCCAACAGTTTGGAAGTTAGGACCTTCAAATTTTGTGTTTAGGTTGATGATTGAAAATTAATTTATATGTGCCTCAGCGTTTTCGATAATTCCGATCCCGAAGGGGTAAAAAAGGGATGAAGTTGTGTATGGAAGTATACTAAATTTATTATATAAGCTTGGAATATAATTAAAATTTGGAAACTAACGCAAAGAATATCGGTGTTGTTGGAATTTGATCCATTAATGAGTGAACAGGGGGATTAAATTTTGTATTTAAGCTGTTCATTCACATAATTTTGTATTCAAGTAAAATAATGTACACGTGTATCATGTTATTAAGAAACCTACTGCCGCCCATCTATCTGTCTGTCTGCCACGAGAAAAATTCTCTGCTGTCTGGTTGAGGAACTTTTGGATAGATCTCCGCCCGTGTCGATCCGTCTGTCTGTCTGTATTCTACGGGTAATTTTTAAATTATTATTATTATTTAAATTTAATACTAAGGTGTCAAACAAGCATACGGCCGGCCTGATGGTAAGCGGTCACCGTATGTATCACTCGTGCGTTGCCGACCATACAGAAATATCTTCACACCCTGGCGCCATGGCGGGGAGCTCATTCCACAGCCTGAGTTTACGCGCTAGAAAACTCCTTTGAAACCGCACAGTAGAAACCATTTCGGTTCCAATATATGAGTATGGACTCCCCGTCGATGGCGAGAGTTGCGATGGTAGAAGGTAGCCCGTGGGCATCAAGTCAAACAATTCTTCAGAGAACTGTCCGTTGTACAAGCGGTACACACATAAGGAGGCAAATTCTCTCCTCAGACTGACAGACAGACAGAAACATCTCAGCTGTCTGGAAATTATTGAGGAACTTGTGGATATAGGTGTATTCGTCTGTCTGTCCGTGTGCCATGAGCAAATATCTCAGCTGTCATGAAATGGTTGAGGAATTTGTGGATATAATAATATAATAATCCCGATCTCGACACCTCCCAAAAAAACATATTTCTTCTTCAGCTAATCGGACAGTGTATGTATGCATATTTCTGCCGGTAGATTTTCAGATCTTCTTCTTCAAATCGGGCAGGACTGTTTCAGTTCTATGTGGCATGTTCGCATGTAAGCTCTCAATCTTCCTGAACTTTTGTCAAATATCACACGTAGTGGCGGGCTATAGCCATGAACAAAGCTCTATATTGTTACAATGATTCACGTCTAGAAAAAAGAAATAATCTACGCGGACGAAGTCGCGGGCTAAAGCTAGTTATTATATAATATTATATATAATATTATATATAATATTATATATATTATAATATAATATTTTAAGGCGATGATAGCTCAGTGGTAGTGACGTCGGATACCGAGACGAAGGTCCCGGGTTCGAATCCTACAATGAGCTTGAGCTTTCGGTGAAGGAAAACATCGTGAGGAAACCATAGCACGGTGGTAGGGTACTTTGTAGTACCCGTCTGGCTGGCTACCACCCTCAAGTTGAAAATCTGTCGCCAAGCACCTATCGGTGTGTTCCGTCAGCTGCACTTGAGAGCCAGTTCCTTCTAGGCTTTGTGTGCTTACCACCTTCGACCACATCATCACTTACCATAGTGAGATTGTGGTCAAACACAGGCCTATGCACAGTAAAAAAAAAAAAAAAAAAATGTTGGAAAAGATTTTTCTTACAAAATATTGATAATAATAGTTTTTATCCCCGCCAAGACAGCCAAGCGAAGCGCAAGAGCACTACCTACCTTTTCTCGAAGCGCTTTGTTATTTTTTTGAACTCTCACAACTTGGGTTTGGATTATACCAGATAAACAAAATTCTCGGGACATGATGTCTATAGGGAACTTATTAAACATATTAAGTTTCAATAACATAGCTCTTATACTTTAGATTTTATTGATATCTTAAAAACCCCGAATTCGTCACTGACTCACTGACGTACACTCCCCAAGTAGCATAACAAGCTGTTTAAAGGCTGTATTAAAGTTCGTTCTTATACTAAAAGCTGAATATTCAGGCTGTAAAAAGGCTGTATAAGCGCTTATACAGGCCTTATAAGTGTAAAAAGGGCCCACATTACACAGCTTATTTCGTTATTGGAGCTGTTTAGAGGCTGTATAAACAAAATACAAGTATAAAAGCTGTATTAGAGCTGTTATTAGGTGTATAGAGCAGCCTATACTCTACGGATATCCTCTTATAAGTATCTTGTAAGAATAAGAGTTCTAAATAGGTTGTCGAAGAGAATTATGTCAGAATAAAATAAATAAAACTATTTACGATGCCATATTGAATGGCGACATAATATTTAATAAATGGAAAGGATAAAAACTTGGACATGGATATCTAATGCTGTTTATTGATGAATTCAATGTGCAAATTTTAATTTATTGTGAACTTGTGTATGTTTTCCGTCAAAATATTCACACGCCAACAAAATAATCAAGCCAAAATAAAGAAATTATACTAAATACAGTAAATAAGTGTTTGTTTTTAAGGTTAGAATAAAAATATATTTATAAATAATAGATATGAGTATACAAGATCATTATTCAAGCTGATAACCATGATACGGCTATAGTTATTATCAAATATTCCTTTAATTGTAATTTAAATGTTGTTATTGTAAATGTAAAAATGTCGACAATTTGCTATACAGCCTAGACGATATTTGGAGTGTGTTATAAGTCTTAGTAGCTGTACTAAGTAAGTTATGAACGTTTATTGCTGTATTAAGTAAGTGAACACATGCTTAATACAGCCTGTATACAGCTTGAACGATAAAACCAGTTTGAAGTGTCAGAAAACACTTAACGCTGTATTATAGAGTTATAATATCTGTTTCAGAACCCTAAGCTGACGCGGATCCCTTTATACAGCCTGTATACAGCTTCAACGATAAAACCAGTTTGAAGTGTCAGAAAACACTTAACGCTGTATTATAGAGTTATAATATCTGTTTCAGAACCCTAAGCTGACGCGGATCCCTTTATACAGCCTATATACAGCTTTAACGATAAAACCAGCTTGGAGTGTTACAAAATTCTTAACGCTGTATAGTAGAGTTTTTATATTCTGTTTAAGAACCCTAAGCTGACGCGGATCCCTTACTAAGAATTTTATACAGCTGGAGCTGTATAATATCTCATAAATCACTCTTATAAGTATTAAAACTGTTCTTCACACTCTTGTAAGTCTCTAAAAGAACTCTAAGTTCTAAATGGGCTGGTTTATTGATGTAGAATATGCTTGCGTGCTGCTTGGGTCAAGTCTTGAGACTCAAGTACACTGTCTTGATGATTATCAAAACTCTTAGGGTACTTCCTGAAGTCCTAGAAAGCTGAATTTTGGTATGTAAGCTTCTATACACAATCAACAAAAAAAATATAAAACATGGAAATTTCAAACACAAAAAAAATTAAGCAAATTACAAAAAGAAGTTAAATCAAACCAAAAACATAAATTTAATGTAAAAAGTTGCTCGCACTATCAAATAGTTATGAGATTTCATGTAGAGCCTAGCTTATAACTCTACATGCCCTTACTTTACAAGCCCTAACTTCACAAACTCTACACATCGTAGTGAAAATATGTGGCTTGGCCGTTTCATTACAGCTTTCAATCAGTGATATTATTTTTAGAATCAGGGCTGTTAGTTCCAGAGTTTAGTGCGTTCAAACTAAGGTTTATAACATTAGTATAGGGTAAAGATTATACAGGATTATTTTCTATGTACTTATGAATACAAACAACTTTTATTTTGGGATTTAATCTGAGAAAAAAAAATCTTTACAAAAAAAGTTGTTCCATACATTCAGTTTTTACACTGGTTCATGAATATGGTTTTGTAGATAAGACTATATATATAAAACCAAGCGATGTTTCAATACAGAAGAAACAAAACAAGTTATGATTAATTTTGTTTTAAATCTTCGTAGAAAATTCCAATATTCAAATAATAATTATTCATAAAGTCTTAAATTAATTCATATTCAATAGGCTTTATGAGTTTCGTTATAATAATAATAGTATTATTGTGACTTCAAAGCGATATTGGGGTTTATTGTTAGTTAGGGAGCGGGTGAATGACAAAGGCTCATGAAAACTGAAACACACAGGACACTTACTTCAAGAGGGCATTGCCGCCAGGCCTTCCAAGCGCGTTTAGCCGTTTAGTAATAAATTATTGTAGCTAGGTAATATCTCAATCAGCCGTGATGGAAGCGCAAGCGGTTAGGTGTGACGGCGATACTGTCAGAGCATTTATTTTTATGTTTTGTAGTCGATGTTTAATTTAATAACTTACTTAAAGAGAGGTAGAGCATAGCGTTTATTCGCTCAAAGAGCAGCTCGACTGGGGAAGTACCTCCACCTTACAGAATACCGCAGCCAAATAACTTTATGTTGTGTAAAGTTGTGTTCCTGCGCGTGAGTAAGGTTGCCAGAGCTCATCGGGGAGGGGGGATAGGTCGATAACGCGTGAGCGATGCTTCGTGTGTTGCAAGCGTCTATATGGCTACGGTAACCGCTTACCATCAGGCGGGCCGTATGCTTGTTTATCGACTAAGTTGTATAAAAAAAAAAAACTTAATTTATATACTCTGTGCTAATACTGAAAATACTGGGTGGAGATTTCGAGATGGAATATTTTCGAAACCTATGTTGGATTAATCATGCTGTGTGATTCGTGGTACAGGAAAGTGGTCGATAAAGCACGGTAAAGCAGCTGTCAACATTTGGTCGGTACTTCTTGTGAACAAATTAATTCCATTTTGGATTAATGATTGATGATACAGGAAAAAATATTAACCAGTGCGGAAAGGTTGATAAATTGAAGTTAATGGAGTTTTATTAAACATCTATTCTCACTTATTTCACCTGTCTTAGTACAAAAAAATAAAGTTATCGGTAACGTAAGATGTCTACTTATTCGTCGGATAACATTTTTTTTTAAATGCTTGCACCTTGCCTCAAGGGTGGGGATTGCAACCCCGCTGACACCCGCCGCGTTATTTATGTTATTACGAATAGATAGTGTCCATATTTTGCTGATTTCAAGTTGGATAAAACATTATATTTATGGAACAAAAGAACTTAAAAAAAAAACCGCACTGGTTAAAATTTTATCCTGTATAATAGGTATATATTTGTATATATTTAACGTCCCAAACAAACCATAGATGCACAATCAATTCTCAAAAGGGCGTGAAGAGGTTTCTTCAGGGTCGGCAACGCGCGAGTGATACCCCCGGTGTTGCAAGCGTCCATAGGCTACGGTAACTGCTTACCATCAGGCGGGCCGTATGCTTGTTTGCCACCTAAGTGGTATAAAAAAAAAAATGTTTTGTGAACAATACGATTGATTTCGGACTCTTCTGAAGGTTCATCTTCGTCTAATACAGACGACAACGATAAGAATAGGAAGTTTAAAATATACTTTTTTTTTTTCTGTTCCCCTTATTTTGAGCAGATGTGTTGGGCGTCTATATGCTGTGAGAAGACTGGTCCATCGATCGTTCTTCCCTTCACTTAAAGTCCAGTTCGACTATGTGGTTACGTTTGAGTCTCTTTGGATGGTTTATTAACAGTAACTCCGCCGCTAGGGGATTTGGATGGGTAGCAAGTCTTTTATATAGCTAGGTCGCGTATTGTTTTATTTCATCGCTAACTGTGTTAATTTTAAGTTTTTGGTGCAATTCGCAGTTTCTTAGGAACCAAGGGGCGTTGGATAGGTTTCGTAAGATGCCATTTTGTGCATTTGTATAATACTACCTATACAATTTATTTAAATAAAATTGTTATGAACCCCTGAAAGTTTGTTTACATTCTTTAACTCGCCTCGATGGCATTCCTATAAACATGTTATCTATGCATGTTAGTACCAATGGTTAATCACATTCTGATATACACCAGATTTTCTAGGGACATCACGTACAAAATATAATAATACAATAACGCAGGGTACTCATATTTGCTTCACCAAAGTAATTTCTTTGTCGTTCACGAAATTTAATATCTGCCTACCAGTGTATATAGACAGAGACACCCGTTGTTACATAGTTTATGTTGTACCACTGATTTATAGTATCCTAGATACCTCTTCTTAATTAAATAGAGCAAAGAGATATGATACCGAACGTGCCATAATTTTTTCGCTTAGGCCTTTTGTACATTATAAGAAAATGTCTTGTGTGTGAAAATGTTTAAAAAAAAATATGCAAGAGTCTGATCCACAGGTCTGATCCGACATAAGATAAAATATTTTGTAATATGTATCTATGGTCTCATGTAAGAACCAATACAACTGAATTTCTTATAAGACATTTTCTCATAAGACACACCACATTTTCTTATAATGTGCAAAAGGCCTAAATCCTAAATCCTTCCCTCTCCACGATGAGCTCTTGTCGACCTTACTCACGCGCAGGAACACAACATAATATTTATTTGGCGTATTCTGTAAGGTAGAGGAATCGAACAATTAATCTGTATACTGCAAATAATCAGTGCAAAAGCACTTACTGGTTGAGGAATTGAATCGCTCGGTATTCCCAGTCTAACAGCTCTTTAAGTTTCTCTCTCAAAATGACAATGATATTACGATTTATAATAACGACATGACTTGTTATTAATAAAATCAAGTGGCGAACTAAACTTGGTGCATTGCACATATTTTCTGGGCACGCTTGCGATATCTAGCATTTTTCAATCTGTGGTCCACCGAAACATGTTCATATTGTTGACACAGAATAAGCAATATGTCTTTGTTGTTATGCGATATAAAGACTACATTTGTATGGAAATATGTCGGTGGATTTTTGGCACTTATTCTTGGGGCTGTGGTCAGACATATAAGTTATGTAAGATCAACGTTTGGTGGCGAAAATAAATATATCTATAGATATATACTGGGTGGAGATTTCGAGGATGTTGGATTTGTCCTTCTGAACAACTTTTACTATTATGGGACCATTACTGAATTCTCAATTTTTTTTTTCTCAATTTTTTCTTAATTTTTCATACATTATGATCGAGCAAGGTTGAAATTTTTGTAAGAAAAGGTTTTTTTTTTTTGAGAATTCACTATTGGTCCGATAGTAAAAGTTGTTCAGCATGACTAACCCAACATAGGTTTCGAATATATGCCATCTCAAAATCTCCACCTGTTATATACGAGTATATATGTGTTTTTGGTCTACAATAAAGTGTTATCTATGTATCTATATGTACAATCATTATAAATGGATTATATTAAGGACCTATATTTACCTACTTAACTACTAATTATTTACCTCAATTTAAAAAGGATTAATTATTAATTAAATTGTTTGCTTAATTTCTAAGAGAAGTAGAGCCGATTCTGTCTTTCAGAGTTCGGAGAAACCCGACTGGGGAAGGACCTCTACCTTACAGAAGATGACTAGGGCTGATTCTGCCTTTTGAAATTCAGAGCATCCCGACTGGAGAAGTACCTACCTCCACCTTACAGAAGATCGCAGCATAATAACATTGCTTTAATGTGGTGCGATGTTCCTGTGGTGAGTAGGTCACGAGCACCATGAGGCACTTGCTCCATGGGGGCACATAAAACTAGGCACACACCTAGTTTAATTTTAACACTATAGCATGAAAATTAATCTAAAAAACAATTACAGTATGTGCCAACCCTATTTCCAACAGGCAATAGTAACAGTTAAGCATAGTGGGCAATAAATCCAATCATACACGTTTGTGGCGCCACCTGTTGAGTTAAGATTAATTTACATTGGTCCATATGAAATGACAGTGTGTATATAGTTCGAAATTCTACACACACGGTAATATATTTGCTTTTGAAATTTTGGATTACATTAACATTTCATGTGTCAAAATTTCTATCCATAAACTCCGGCTTTTTTTGGGCTGTCACCTTCTACTTAGTTAACACAAAAATAATAAAAAAGACACCATCTCAAAATAATATTAATTTCGGACTTTAAACGATATATATATAGGTAATATATATATATTACCTAAATTAGGTATATACCTAAATGAGCAACATTAACTTGTATTATGTTATTTATGCAAAATACCAGAAATTGAAATTTGAAACGTTATTATCATTATGTGAAACGTTATTATCATTATGTGAAACGTTATTATCATTATGTGAAACGTTATTATCATTATTTGAAACGTTATTATCATTATGTGAAACCTTATTATCATAATTTGAAACGTTATTATCATTATGTGAAACGTTATTATCATTATTTGAAACGTTATTATCATTATGTGAAACGTTATTATCATTATGTGAATACGATCTTCTTTGTAATTTTGCCGCCGCGCCGGGGCACGCAATTGTTGTCAGTGCGATTAGATTGTAAATATTATGTAAGCTTGTTTTGAAAAGAGTAATTGCTGAGTTTATTACCGACTCTTCTCAGCAAATGCAACCTTCCGAACCTGTTTTACAGTATTAGATACAGACTTTTCCTAACTGCCTGCGAAGGTTTATTTGAATAAATGATATTGAATTTTGAAAGTTTAGAATGAACTGGTTTTCAAGTGCAGCTGTCGGAATAAGTCTTTAATTTCGAAAAATCTAATACTACCTGATATATCAAAATGTCATTGATAGCTTGTGGCTGCCAACATCTCGCATCATCATTATCACTTTATTCCTGAACACTTGATGGTCAATAATAAAAATGAAACGCTCTCGCTTTATATACCGGCCGTAAAGTGTAATGATCGTGGCACGCTTCCCAGAATATTTATTTTAATTCGCCCAATTTGAGGACTTTTACACATTGACGTACAAATGCAGTACGTGTTTTGAAAAAATCTGTTGCATTATACAAAAACCACTTTTATTCTTATACTACCAAGGTAGCAAATAAGCATACGGCCCACCTGTCGGTAAGCGGTAACCCAGTGGCGTAGCTACCTTGGGGCTAGACGGGGCAGTGCCCCGGGGCCCCCAAGCTCAGGGGGCCTCTTGGACTCTGACTTACAAACTATAAATAGAGTTATTGAAAAAAAAAAGAAACGCGGAACTGTAGAACTCTCTCTGTGGGATCGGCGCCTTATATTTCGCATAAAAACAAACAGTTGTTGACCCTTCATACGGATTATCATGACGGAAAAGATGGCCGAACATGCTAACGGTCTTTTTTTAATGTGTGAATGTAGTCTTGCTCCAGGTGTAAAAACGAGATGGATTGATATGAACATTTTAAATAGTTGGGGTCATACATGGGCCCTAGTTTATGTTTTGCCCCAGGGCCTTTGGTTACCTAGCTACGCCACTGCGGTAACCATAGCCTCTTTGATTAAGGATACATCCAGATAGAGTGTTGCAGCCGTGCACGCGTCGATAAAAATAGCCTCTAACTGTTAGGGGCTAAACATCGAGGAAATATCCCTTTAGAGTAGAATAATGAACAATCAAATTCCGAAACTCGTCAGTGATTTGTCACTGAATTTGAACAGTAAGGACCAATCACTGCATCGTGTGTTTTTGACTTGGCCAATCAGAGTGCATGCGTCCTTGACTTAACCAATCAGAGCGCGTTGTCGGCGCTGGGAAATTGGCGGAATATATTTCAACCAAAATGAACGCCATTGCGCTTCTTTGGGTTAATTGTTCGATGGGGCTAAATCAATAGACAATAGACACAGCTTTATTTAAATCAAATAAAAATTAATAAAAATGCAAAATAATGTTCAATATTTAACTTTCTCCCGATTTTAATTGGAATATTTCAACAACTATTATCATTATGAACGTCACTATGACAAGCAGAATGACGCAGAGGGAGCGTAAAACGTAACTGTTACGCGCAACAGCCTATAAAAGTTGGCCTGTTTTATATATTCGTGTAGTATGGCCACGATCTTTCTAGGTATATTTATTTCTATGCATAGCCTATATTTGAAACACCAGAGGTGTCACTCAAATCACTCGCGCGTTACAGACCTTACAAAAAACCACAGATATAAATCTAAATAGATGACAAAAATATTATGTATGACAATCTTGCTCACAAGTTGTTAGAAGTTATCCAAAAATATTATTTTATATTTTGGGTTTCCTGTAGTTCAGAAGTTGCCCACACTGGCTGGAAAAAAAAACCTGTATAGTCGTTCAAATTACGAACGCGTTGTTCGTTGCAAGGCAGCGTTGCACAACACGTGCTCACGGCACATACTTTATAGTACAGTCACTCTATAAATATTCTATGGTTATATCTCTATGGTTTGCACTAAAATGTATAACAAGGTAGAAACTACCTTCTCTGTGTAATTATCTACTACTTTGAAGTCGGTTCGCATTAATTGTGCTACAATTGTATTTCATAGATAAATTCGTCTATAAATAGCTTTACTGTAAAGCTCTCGGTCCTTTTGCTATGTCATAATTGCTTCTAAAACTTTTACTCTAAAAATGTTGTTGACATTAAATCAAAATATAACTATAAATGTGGTCTAGTAAAACAATCTATCTAGTCTAATAAAATTATTATGTAATTTCTTAAGCTATTATTTCCCAACAAAACACTTTATCTAAGAAATTAAACTAGAAAATGGCACGATATTTTTTGCTCTAGACAAGTAATTTGCAAATCGTGACCCGCATTTAGATTCACGATCAACTTGCTAAAGAATTTTAAATAGGTACATTTTTAATGACTTATGTACATACTTAAGCGGTTTTCTGACAACTTTTTTATGTTCTGATAATTGAAAATACAAACAGAGATTCGGAAATGAAACCATTTCCGATTTTGTAATATTTCTTCCGAATCAGAGGTTATTTCAATCTGAATTTCATTGCAATAAAGTTACTTAATCCACGTACTGGTACCATTCTTAATTTTAAAAATAATAATATACAGCTTCCCCATTCTTGATCGTTTTCACAATAATCTACAGGGTGTAACAGAAAGGTATATACATCCGAAAGGGTTGAAGACTACATCAAGTACAGACTCTATAAAAAATATCAGCTCAAAATAAATAACTCCAAAATTAATACAAAATGTATACAGCAATCAGCGACAAAAGTTGTTGGCACTCTAGTACACTTTTGTAAGAATCGTGCGTGATGTGATACGGTAACAGGGAGCCAATTCTTATTCACTCGAATTCATCACTCGTTCGAAATAAAGTTCGAACTCGTACTTTATTCGAGTGAAAATCAAGTTAGGCTATTCTGACAATTTCGAAGCCACCATTTTGTCTTTTTTTGCTAGCGCTCGAACTGCTTCGACTGGTCGGGACCGTTCGAAACGTATTTCGAATGCGAACTATCAACATCAAACAGTTAGACGTTGTTTTAAATGTCATAGTCATTCATATCTTTTTAGAATTTAATTTAAGATACGTACGTTAACAAAACGCAATTATCAAGTGAAACGAATGTATGTATCATAATGGCAACATTTATTCCTTACACTCGACATTATTTCGAAGGTTAGTTCGATTAGTGCCGAGAATACAGGAATCGAAAAATTTACTCCGCCTCTCGATATTTTACGGTCGAAATTGCACTCGTATTGCGATTCGAAGGCTATATCGCTCAAACGCTGGCACTGTCGCTCCAACATTATCACAACTCGCCCCATGCCGAGCACACAGTTTCTGCAACTGATATGAATGAAGTTTCTATGTCTTGCTCATACATTTGTTTTCTTCATGAGTTCTTTTAACAAGCATAATTCCACCATGGAAAGGATGACCGAAGATGGTAAGCAAAGAACACAGACCTTGAAGGAACTGGCTTTCAATTGCTCCTGGAACTATGTGGTTGGCAAAGCTATGAACCCTGGAATCCTCGCACCGTAACTTATGAAAGAGGTCTCGAAAAAAAGTGACCCATAGCTACGATGAAGTCGGTAAACAAGCATACGACCCGCCTTATGTTAAGCGTTTACCGTAGCCATATGGACGCTTGCAATACTTGAGGCATCACTCACGCGTTATCGACCTTTTCCCCCTCCCCAATGACCTCTGGCGACCTTACTCACGCGCAGGAACATAACATAAAGCTATTTGGCTGCGGTATTATGTAAGGCGAATAAACGCTATGTGAATTTACTGCAAGAGCTTGGTGATTTTTGCAGTTTTATAGGTGGCAGCCAGCCCTCAAAGAAATCTCATTAATTTTTATACAAAAATAATAAATTGAGAGCCAGATCTGTAATAAAATTGTAATCAAAGAAACTAGCTTAGACATTTCAGTTATTATTGTTACTTCTAATTATGCTTCAGAAATTATTAATGGTACAACATTTAGCCCTAAATAATAATTAATGAGTTACTAAATGTTTCGCTCTCAATACTAATTAAGGGCATTAGCCACTTAAAGTAGTGCGTGAGGTGTGTGGGGCGTGGAGCGTATTCAACTCAATTCCAGAATAATTATGGAGAGAAATTATATGTATAATTTATGTCTAAACGTAGTTTTGAGATTAAATAATTGCTTTAATTTATTGTAGCCGTTTATATTTAATCGTAAGGTTCCGTGCTTCGGAAGGCACGTAAAGCCGTTGGGTCCCGGTTAATTAATTGTGATAGTCGTTAAGTTAGTTGGAGGCCTTGAAAACTCCAACAGTAGGTAGCCTACCTCCACCGAACCGCAGTGGGCACGTGTGGTGGAGTATCTGCATTCCCTTACACCCAGATTTGTGTGTAGAAGGCCTGTGCACAGCAGTGGGACATTAAAGGCTGATTATGATGATGATCGTAAGGTAATTGATGTCAAAATGGAGGAAAGCGTGGTCAGGTTTGGAAAAAGGCCTATGACTAAGGGCCTAATACCAACATCTATTGAAAGCTTTCAAGGCGAGGCTTATTAGGAGCCAGCCCCTATTCAAAATAATAATAATTATATTACATTATATTTTTAAAAGCGATTTGCTCAAAGAGCAGCTCGTCTGGGGAAGTACCACCTTACAGAATACCGCAGCCAGATAACTTCCAGGGATAAAAAGTATAATACTCAGGGATAATGTAGCCTCCTTAGTAGAAGATTTTTTCGAATCCGAGTGGTAGTTACTGAGATTAGCCCGTATAAAGAAACAAACATGAACTGTTTTACAGACTGTTTTTCAAAACGACTTCAAAGTACACTTAGAAGTAATCAAATCCTGATCTGATGACAATGGGACCAAACGGGAAGTATACCCTTCCAAACAAAAAAAGGATTTTCCAAATCGGTTAATAAATGACGGAGTATAGAGGTAACAAACATAAAAAAAAACAATCGAATTGATAACCTCCTCCTTTTTTTGAAGTCCGTTAAAAACAAATCTTCTATAGATAGAACTATATTCTAATCGTTGTCGAATGGTGCGTAAGAATGCAAGGTTTTTAACCCATATCTTGTTAAATTTCACTCGATTACGCTGATATACCAAAATATTTCATCATCCCTCATTTTATTTATATATCCCTATATATATAGCTGGTATGTTATATAAACATATATAGCATACCAGCGAGAAATCTTATAAGATACCATGTGTGTGTCACACGTACCATCCTCCATCGCATAGAGAAAACAATTTTTTAAGATACCTATTTACATAAGAAGATGCGTAACCATAAGCTGCTGATAAAAGTGTAATAAAATACAAGTTTTATACAAATCCAAAATACATCGGCAGCCGGCTCCTTAAATTTTGTTACTTTTGAATTTTATAGTTCAATAAAATCTCTCATAAAGTACCAACGAACCTTAAGTTAAGTTTTTTTATTATTAATTAAGAGCTTCCTGATATTTTTAAGCTTAAAGCGTACCCTTATATGGTTGAAAAAGTGTTAATTCGCAATGAAATGCGATTTGCATTACAATTTTAGTGTGGTCGGTATTTTTTGTGTAACATTGTAAATTTTAAAATATTAGGCCGGTCTCGTTTGATACGAATATCGTTTTAATAAAAATAAAAATACAAAAACGCGAATGTGATTGTAATTTCAATCATCATTTAAAAGAACTAGTAGATACTTGGCGATGACTTTAAACATGAGTATTAGTAAAGAAGAACAATTTGTTTTTTAATTAAAATGTATGCAAAAATTAAATTATTTCGCAAACTTAGAGTTGCTCCCAGATATATTCTAAAGATTCAGAATATAATTAAAATTATAAGGGCTGGCTCGTACCTCGGTCAGAGGATAAGCCTCGCCATCCAACGAGGTAACGTAGCCAGTCTTTTGGGCACCCTACGCATAGACAGCGACCTAAATTCTGTGTTTTATTTATAATCTTTTATGTGTATATATTTTTCTTTTTAATTTTTATTATAACTTTTTCCATATTTTTTTGTTGGTTAGTCAGTTTTAGTTTTAATTATGATAATATAAATTAATTATGTGTAAAAAAAAAAAAAAATTCAAAATTAGTTACTTATGAAAACGCTAAAAACCCAAATCATTCTAATTGAGTCTGTATTGGTAACTTCACAAGAATAAAGAAATACATTTTTAAGCGGTTGAAAGCACAATCGCTTAAGATTTTTTGTTAAAATAGTTCAAAGGTCTCGAGTCACATAACGACAATTTAATGCATCATAACGTTCCATACGTCTGTCTGCAAAAGACTGACTTTAGAAATTTCTGATGTTTTGACACAGATTACTATAAGTTTTAAGTGTAACTAATTTATAATTTATGTATGTACTAAGTATTTTTTTTTTCAAAAGATAATTTATGATGGTGAGCATTTGTGTGAAATCGTTTTTGGCCATCGCAAGAAATATTTCATAGAATATTAACATACTTAAACACGATTACATAGTTTGTATGTAAAACTTTCAATTTAATTGATTTTTTAACCGACTTCAAAAAAAGGAGGAGGTTCTCAATTCGGTTGTATTTTTTTTTAAATGTTTGTCACCGTATAACTCCGTCATTCATTAACCGATTTGGAAAATCCTTTTTTTTTTGGATCCAAACTAAACGGGAAGTACCCTACACTTCCCGTTTGGTCCCATTGTCAGGTCAGGGTTTGATTTCTTTTAAGTATACTTTGAAGTCGGTTTAAGTTTTTTTGTAAAACAGTTTTTTTTTTTGTAAGTTATGTAATAAATTCCATTAGAATAAAACCTAGATTGTCCACGCTATACTGAAGACTGCGCCGACATCTAGAATAAATACGCTTTTTCATCATTTGATACTAGAAGTATATTACAATTGAAACCATAAACAAATACTCACAAAGCTCCTTTCCAAGTACCCACGTCTCCGGCTTAGAGTTGACCTCCACGAGCACAGTCGGCGTGCATACGAGCAACACCATCAAATCAGCAATGCTCAGATTCACCAGAAATATATTCGTCGAATTTCTCATGTCTTTCGTCTTCAAAATCACTATTGGCACCATCACATTTCCTATCACACCCAAGCACATTATAGCTATACAAAAAGTCATCGAAGTCGCCTTTATGTAATACGGTATTTCGGCGTACTCCGTATAGTTTTCGTTCGATATTTCGAATGACGAATTCGTAAAATTCGCCTTCGTAAAACTCGCGTTTGCGAATTCATTTGTTTTCTCATAGCTGCTATTGTGCGTTGCATTTTTGTACGTGAAATTAATGTTTAATTGGTTATCGTAATGAATTGTTGTGTTCACATTTGTAGTATGTGTGAAATTAA
This sequence comes from Achlya flavicornis, assembly GCA_947623365.1. Classification (NCBI taxonomy): domain Eukaryota; kingdom Metazoa; phylum Arthropoda; class Insecta; order Lepidoptera; family Drepanidae; genus Achlya; species Achlya flavicornis. The sequence goes on from OX392490.1 coordinate 2,710,554, forward strand.
CTGTTGAAATCATGTGAGTGGTCTGTTAAAACATTATTATCACATTGTTATACTGTTTTGCACTTGTGTGTTTTGTTTATGACGTCTTCATGTTGACACTTGAGGTAACCTGTAACAAAAGAAAAAAAATGTAGAAACCAAAATGTTAATGAGAAGTAGAGCGCAGCGTTTATTCGCTCAAAGAGCAACCGTACAGAATACCACAGCTAAATAAATAAATATCCTGGGATATTCCTCACACACGGTCATCTGATCCCAAACTAAGCAGAGCTTGTACTACGTAGTACTATTAAATATTCTGTGCTTGTACTATGGAAACCAGATAACTGATATAATACATATTCTACTTTTTGTTTGTAAATACATACAAAATATACATAATTACACCCAGACTCAGGACACACAGACATATTCATGCACACAAATGCATGTCCTGTGTGGGAATCGAACTCACAACCATCGGCCCGAAACCGCGCCAGCTTGTCCGTCAAATAACTTTATGTTATGTTGCTGCGCGTGAGTCGTCAGAACTCATTGAGGAGAGAGGAAGGGTCGGTTACGCGTGACTCGCGTGAGTGATGCCCCATGCGTTTGGCGGGCCAGTTGGCGCAGTTGGTTAAGACTCTGGTAAAGATTCCACCTATTGTGCCGCAGGTCGTGGGTTCGATTCCCGCACAGGACATGCATTTGTGTGCATGAACATGTCTGTATATCCTGAGTCTGGGTGTAATTATGTATATTAAGTACATATTTTCAAACAAAAAGTAGTATATGTATTATATCAGTTATCTGGTTTTCACAGTACAAGCTCTGCTTAGTTTGGGATCAGATGACCGTGTGTGAGGAATGTCCCAGGATATTTATTTATTATTTATTTATTTATGCGTGTTGTGCAATCATCCATATAGCAATGCTAACCGTTTACCATCAGGCGGGCCGTACGCTAGTTTACATACTTTGTCGTATAAAAAGTAAAATGATGAGACAAAAAACAAAAAAAGTTACATTAATCACGGTTTTGTTATTCCGTGTGACCGACCTCTCGACTCGTTGATTAAATAAGTCATTATGAATTCATAATAATTTATTCAGTTGAAGCTTTTAAATAGAGCTTTGAGTGAAGGAGAAATTAACAAGTTACATAAAGACGCCACGCGGTTTTTCCTGTTTTTTTTTTATACTACTTAGTCTGTAAACAAGCATACGGCCCACCTGATGGTAAGCGATTACCGAAGCCACATGGACGCTTGCAACACAAGAAGCATCGCTCACGCGTTACCGACCTTTCCCCCCTCCCCTATGAGCTCCGGCGACCTTACTCACACGCAGGAACACAACTTTACACAACATAAATTTATTTGGCTGCGGTATTCTGTAAGGTGGAGGTACTTCCCCAGTCGAGTTGCTCTCTCTACCTCTCTCTCTCTCTCTCTCTCTCTCTGTTCTGTAGAAAATAAAATAGAATAAATCTTTTTAATCAAAAGTCTTGCCTTCACAGGCACTTAAAAATCATTCAGACTTTAACGCATGGTTCAGAAGAATAATTAGAGATTTATCCCACAAAGTGACATCAAAGCTAGATACTATAACCGTGTCAAAGCATTGCTGAAATCCGTTTAGTTTAATAACGACGTATATTTTTTTTTGTACCACTGACGTGGCTAACAAGCATACGGCCCGCCTGATGGTAAGCAGTTACCGTAGCGTATGGACGCTTGCAACACCGGGGGTATCACTCGCGCGTTGCCGACCCTTGATTACCAAACAGACGGGTAAACTTTTTCGTTTATTATACAGGTTGTTTGGCAGACGGTTGAACATACGAACATAGTGGATAGGGAGGCCTTCTGCTACGTGCTCAGCTTAAATAATAGGACCTAAGCCTCTCTGTTTTATCAATTTTTAATCAAGCCTAAATTCTTCACTTCCAAAACTTCTGGCCCCCAATTCTCGCGCTTTAGACATCGATGTCGAATAGACATTTGGCGAAAATCATCGCGGTCTTCTGTCACAATGTTTAGAATGTTCATGATGTCCGCTATGTTTTTTGGTTTAATGTCTGCGACATTAATGTCGAATGCGAGAGAATCAAGACCTGGTCAACTTTTTTTGGTCTGGTATTAATCTGCGCCAAAATAAATATCAATTTTAAAAGAGTAGGTTCTTGTGCTTTATACAATTTTTACGTTACTTTTTTTTAAGTTACTGGGCTTAGGGGCGTGGGGCTTAGGTCCAGTTATTGAGGGTGTCCACTTAGCAGAAGGCCAAACCTATCCACTTTTTTCTTATGTTCCACCGTCTGCTAAACATCTCACCTGTAACTTATGTCATCACATTTTTACGAGCACAATTTCACACTAGATATAATATCCAGTTTAATTCAGCAGTTACTGTCTAACAGTCATCGCTCACTATATCACCCAGCACCGCTCCATCGCAGCAACAGCCCGGCACCGCCTCAACTCAATGCAACTACCTACTAGCTGCCAGCACACCGCCTGCGAGGTAGCAGAAAGCGGGCGGCGCGGCGCCGTTGAAATTGTTGGCGCGGCTTTGGCAAAATACCGCTTGCTGGCGTCACGCAGCAAGGGAGCGGTCCGCTCGCTGGAAGCGTGTGGTCAGCAGGACTAGTGGCTTGTAGCGGCAAGCGCGCTTGCCGCGAGGCGTCAAATATTTTATCTAGTCATTGTAAAATTTAGTTTAACACATGCGATTTAAAGGCCTCACTTGCATGACAAGGTAAATTTCGAGGCGTAGCCGTGCTGTTATAGTGAGCGGTGACCCTAAATCTCAAGCCTAAATTACTTATACCCGCCAAAAGCGCGTTATCAAGCAAATTAGTTTCAAAATTAAACGCATTAAGCTAGCAATTCATCTTGCCTACACCCTAAATGTGGGTACATGATGAACCTCTCAACAGGAGGAAGAGCTTCTGTCTCTCTTACTCTTGAATATAAATATGAGATAGGTAGTGAAATTACTTATTTAGGTACACGTAGATTTACAAGGTTAGGGAAAGTTTCGTAACTTTAGCGTTAGGTTTTGTTAATTGAAGAATTTTATAAATTATCGCTGGGATATGGCAGAAGGGTGAACTGAAATAGGGAACAATATTACAGGATAAGAAGAGAACATAATTTTCAGCTTTATGGTCGTTGCATTATTAAATAATCTATGATCTATGTGCTGTGGCAACATTTCTTTCTCCAAACACGAAGCACTATTGGGGCACAGCACAGCTAAGGGTATCTATCAATTGCGCGACGCCGACTCTATGACTCTATACGAATCTAAAATCTTTTAATCGAACTTGCTTTAGTTGTGTTTCCTGACTCTTACAATCAAGGCAATTTCAAGGGCAGAGTGATTAGATTTCTTCTGGGTAATCGTGCTCCATTGGCTGCGTCTTTTATGGGAGGGAGTAGCCTTTTTTTTTTTTTTTACGTGGGGAAATCCTCATGGATACCCGGGCACTCCGGGGGGAACGGCCGGGTTATGTCAGACTCCTACTGACTAAAACCCCACGGTGTTCCTACCTGTCGCTGCCGGCTGGATATACGGGGGCGCCGAAGCATTCGTCCGCGTATCCAGCAGCGACGGCCTGATCGGAGGCCTCCTCTTCGTCGACGGCAGAGACCGGAGTTCTTGTCTCCGGGGGGGAAGGTGGCTTAAAAAAGCCGCCCTCCGACGCCCGGTTCTCCTGCGGCGGATAGCCAGGGTGGTAGTGTCCTCCCTGTCACGTTCCGCCGCCTCCTTTGCAAGCAAAACCCGCTCGCAAAAAGAGTGGAGTGCGTCCCACGATCTCTCGCTGTCGACCACAGCGCGAACCACGTTCTTCAGCGAGAGATCTGTCCCCACTTCGGCGCAGAGCTCGCTGCGCTCGCTTGCCCAGGCTGGGCACACCTCCAACGTGTGCTGAGCCTCATCCTCGAGGCACCCGTCACAGTGGTGGCATTCGGCGGTTGGCTCCCTCCCGGCAATCCGACACAGATACCTCCCGAAACAATGGTGACCTAACGCAAGGCACGAGAACGTTAATTTATTGTATAATTTTGCAAAAACGGTCGAACGTTTGTTTGGAACCTTCCCATTTTGAAACTAACTAAACACCTGAACATTTCCTAAATAATAAAACCAAAGTGGTTTAAATGTCGCAGTCATATTGTTAAATCCGTTATATTGTTATACGCCTTGCCAGATTGAAATCTCTTCATACATAAAGTATTGAAAATAATTATGAATGACTATGGCTTTCCGCCCAGGCGTATCACAAGCGATCTTCTATTCCTCCTTGTTTGATTTTAAAAAACCCTTCCATAGTAGACGTTATACTGGATGTAACAAAAAGGGTATATATCCAAAAGGGATGAAGACCACATCAGGTACAGACTCTCTATAAAAAGTTTCAGCTCAGAATAAATTACTCAAAAACTCATACCAAATTTTTGCTTCCAAGATTATTGAATTGAAATCATAACCAACATCTATCCGGTTAATGAGGGTCATTATCATTTTGCGTCCCTTGCTATAACTTTATATATAAAATTATACTGTATGTGTGTTTAGATCCATCCAGGGCGCCAACCAAACGCATAAAAAAAATCATTCAAATCGGTCCAGCCAGTTTAGGAGGAGTTCAGTGACAAACACACGTACACGCGCGCCCTGGATGGTTTAGATAGGGTACCCTACCCGTAGGGTAGCACCGCAGGGTAGGGTAGGACCACAGGGTAGGGTAGCACCACACGAACGAAGTCGCGCCGGGCAGCTAGTATTTTATAAAATTATAATATAAAATTTTCTCTTCCGCGATCTGTGGGCCTTATACCAAAAAAGTGGACTGTAATGGATATATCCTTTCCGTTGCATCCTGTCAAAGGAACCTGTGTGCAAATTTTCATTTTTCTACCCTACGGTTTGAACTGAGTGTTGATAATTATGTAATTCAATAAGCTTCTCTTTGTGATTCTGTCAGTGTCGTTGAGTTTGGTTAAGGCGCCGATCTCACAGCGAGTGATCTAGAGTCGTGCGGTCAGAGTTCTACGTGCGTTCTCCTTGACCGCCGCGGTGGAATGAACGCAGAACTCAAGACTGCCCGCTGTGGAATCGGCGCCTTATGTTTCTTTTAATCTGCCCAAAGTGTGTTATCACTTATCATTATTAATAAATAACTATAAATGAATGTAAAGGTGAGTCCGTCTGTCGACAAATAAATTACAGGTACGATTTATAAAAAATAAAACGCCGCAGGACGGGACCGATTAAATCACTTCTACCGCAATCTGAACCATAATTGGCCTAGGCATATTGTTGTTCGGCTGATTTCGTAACATGACTACGACACCTAAAGTTTGAGAGCTTAATCATTAAGGCAGTCTGGGACCTCGGAGCAATGCGTGGGCGCCCTACCGGCTACGTCTAGACTGGATCACTATAAACTAGCTTTGATGACGGATTGCCTTTTAACGGTATGGAATCCATTACTGTTGGTGTAATCGAGAAGAAAGTGTTGCAAATGAGTATACTATTAGCCACTCTCGAGTCTGTCACAACTTACATGACTGACGGACGGTAAGGTTTGGACTATTTCACGACTTTTTTCAAAATCTTTCCAAACAATATTTGTGGAAATCATAACCTGATACGGTAGTCAAGATCATCTCCTAGCTATGTCCTTAATAGATCAAAAGAGGACTTGTGAAACTGATAAATTCAGGCGTGAAAGGTTCTTCACCAGACCCCATCCCCTCACCGTCCACCGAGTTTATAAGTCAAAAATATGGTTGTATGTAATTAATAATTTAAATGTAATTATATAAATTGTAAATTTTTGCCCGTCGTTACAATGACGAAACATGTCTTGTGCTTACCTACTTATATTTTATAACACCTTTATGTTCACCATGTCTCTAGCAAATAAATTATTCTCATTCTCATTCATTCATTCTCATTCTCATTCATTCATTCTCATTCTCAGAACGCAAACTAGATTGTTCAAGATACCGCCTCATAGAGTTAGAATATTATAGCGCGACTGTACTTGAGTACGGTCTGTGAGCACTGGTACGGTCTAAATGCCTTGAAACGAAGTGCGCGTACATAGAACGACTAAAATACGTATAATTAATGCTAATTTCTCGTTTTTAGGGTTCCGTAGCCAAATGGCAAAAAACGGAACCCTTATAGATTTGTCATGTCTGTCTGTCTGTCCGACCGTCCGTATGTCACAGCCATTTTTTTCCGAAACTATAAGAATTTTAATGTTGAAACTTGGTAAGTAGATGTATTCTGTGAACCGAATTAAGATTTTCACACAAAAATAGAAAAAAAACAATAAATTTTAGGGGTTCCCCATACTTAAAACTGAAACTCATTTTTTTTTAAATTAAACCTATAAGTGTGGGGTGTCTATGGATAGGTCTTCAAAAATGATATTGGGATTTCTCATATAATTTTTTTCTAAACTCCAAAGTCGTAAAATGTGCCCCCCCCTGTAACTTCTAAAATAAGAGAATGATAAAATTAAAAAAATATATGATGTACATTACGATGCAAACTACCACAGAAAATTGTTTTGAAGGAGATCTAATAAGTAGTTCTTTTTTAATACGTCATAAATTGAAATTCATATCAAATACTACATAATACATTTACTTATATACCTGCAGGTTTGTACGGAGCCCTCGGTGCACGAGTCTGAGTCGCACTTGGCCGGTTTTTTATCGATAGTTTTAACAAGAAAAATTCACAAGGAATCCATATCGACATATTGTCTGACTATAAATCAACGAGTGTACGATATATCTGTGATTGCATCTATATGGTAACTGCTCACACTTCGCGCAAGGTCGGTATAACTCTATAATATTCCAACTCTATGAACTGCCTATTTAGATCTTTATTCCAAAGTTTCAAAGCAATATTTAACGTGCACTTTTGAATATTTAGCGTCAATGTTAATTTTGCTGAAAATATCCCGCAAAATTCTTGGCAAAAGGTTCCTTTCTGGGTTTTCTTTTGTTTCAAGTTGTGTGCTGTGCCAGCTAGCTACGGCGCCATTCATTTCCTATGTACGTGTACGTCGAATTTTAGGTCTGAAAAGTTTTTACAGTTTATTCAATGGTTTTCTTAGTTTTTTACGAATTTACAAACTATAAAATTTTGAACACGCAAAACGTTTAAGGGGGTAGTCCCTGAGCGTGGGAACTTCTCATCGAGCTCACACATCGACAAATTCTGTCCACACAGATGCGTCTCTCAGTTATATTACACATTGCTTTGAGACAGACAACTATGTTTTACGGCGCAATAGAATAATTATTTATACAGTGCTAGTTCGCGCCTGTGAGACTAGAAAGCATGTTGCAGAAACAGCGCAATGTATTAGCTGTTCACTCGCCGCCCCGTAGTTTGCGAGTATCCGTGGTAAAAGAGATGGCAATATTGGCAAAAGATAAGGTTAGAGCCACAGTGTTCGCGTAATTCGTGCTAATTAGGTAAGCAGTACCGGATCATTCTATATATTTTTCTTTAGTGAGAATATTTCTTTGTTAATTGTATATTAATCTTAACTACTTTACCTTTACTTACCTAAATCCATATAGGTATATAAAAAGAGAAAATGGCTTAAAGTTGTGGCTTAATGGCTGATGCACGCACAGCTGGGCTGGCATCGTAAAACTACTAGCGAGTGACCCGCCCCGGTTTCGCACAGGTACAATGTACATAGGTACTACGTAGCAGTACCGGATCATTCTTGATATTTTTCTTTAGTGAGAATATTTCTTTGTTAATTGTATATCAATCTTAACTACTTTACCTTTACTTACCTAAATCCATATAGGTATATAAAAAGAGAAAATGGCTTAAAGTTGTGGCTTAATGGCTGATGCACTCACAGCTGGGCTGGCATCGTAAAACTTACTAGCGAGTGACCCGCCCGGCTTCGCACAGGTACAATGTACATAGGTACTACGTGGGTACTACTTATGTTATTGCACGCGGGCCGCCCTGCCCACCGCACGAGCATAGTATGGCGAATACTGTTTTTTGGTACCTACCTAATTTTAAATCTGTGATATCTTCTAAAATTGTGCTCAACGTACCCAACTTATTTAATTAAATAAGGACACAAAAAAATATAAAAATGGTTATTGTGGGTTATCCATAGGATATAGATATATACCATCACGGACTTTTTTGTAGATCCAAATGCTTTTTTTCTCTTAAAATGATATCTTAGAGATTCTAAAATAGATTTAAACCTGGTTCTGCTGGCGGTCTCGACGGTTACACCACAGCATTACAAAGATCTTGTCTGTGGTGCCGCCAGAGACGCTGGTACCAAATTATTATCGAAATTAACCTCTCTTATAAATTTAATGTTGGCAGGAAAGGTGCCAAGCCCATTCACTGAGATCATTTATGGGGCCAACCTTTGCGCGATATCCAAAAAAGATGGTGGAGTAAGACCCATCGCTGTGGGTAATACTATCCGTCGTATGGCCTCCAACATTTGTTGTCGTCACATTCTCCCGAAACTTTCGGAAATATTTCAGCCCATTCAACTCGGTTTTGGCTCAAAGGGAGGTTGTGAGGCAGCTGTTCATGCGGCTCGGACCTTTCTATTAAATAACGGAGGTGAAATGCTGCTTAAAGTTGACATAAAAAATGCATTTAACTCTGTCGATAGGGGCGCTTTATTGACCCAAATTCGGGATATCTGCCCTGACGTATATCCTTACCTTTGGCAATGCTATGGGCATCCATCAAAACTTTTTTTCAGAGAACACCCACTTATTTCCGCCATGGGTTGTCAACAGGGCGACCCTCTCGGTCCAGCTATCTTCAGTATGGCCATCCATTCAATTATTTCTTGGTTACAATCTAAATTTAATGTATGGTATCTAGACGACGGTACGCTAGGGGGTGATGCGGCTTCCGTTCTCAGTGATTTTAAAATATTGACAGAAAATTTTAAAAAGATTGGCCTAGAATTCAATAGCTCCAAATGTGAGCTCCTTATTTTAGATTCTTTCCCAGAATCTGAAAAACCAGAATTAATTCAAAATTTTAATGTTTTGGCTCCCAATATTAAGTTACTGTCAAAGGAGTCGCTTCATCTTCTCGGAGCCCCAGTCTTAGATGAATCCATACCTAGTTTCTTTGAGAAAAAGATTCAAAATTTTAATGACTCTTCAAATAGACTTTATGAAATTAATGCCCATTATGCATTTTTTATTGTTCGACTCTGCCTTTTCGTGCCTAAGTTTACCTATTTGCTCCGCAGTACGCACTTATTTAAATTCGTTCACATATTAGATACTTTAGATAATATGATCAAAACGTCTCTTTCCAAAATTCTAAATTGCAGTTTTTGTGAAAACTAAGTGTGGTCTCAGGCCACCCTACCCGTGTGTTATGATGGCCTAGGAGTGCTGAAAATTTCAAGCATATCAGTACCGGCGTTTCTATCCTCGGTATACAGTGTGGGCAGCCTCGTCAGATCTGTTTTGGACCCTTCTATTGGATCTGTTGAGGTTTCTTACCTGTCCGATGCTAGAGACGCCTGGCAGGCAGCTTGTCCAGGCACAAATATTCCAACCTTGAGTCACTCTCAGAGAGCGTGGGACAAGCATCTTTGTGAAAAAACTTGGCAAAATTTATTTTCAAACTTTTCAATAGATACAGACCGCGCGCGCTTGTTAGCCGTCTCTCAGAGTGACTCAGGTCACTGGCTACAAGCTATTCCATCCACAAATACCGGGACAATGTTAGACCGTATAACATTAAGTCTGTGTATTTGTCTTCGTCTTGGTTGCAGGACCAATCAGCCTCATCGCTGCCGCTGCGGAGACCTCGTCAATGAGCTCGGCCACCATGGGCTTTCGTGCTCCCTAAGTGCTGGTCGAATATCACGGCACTCGGCTATTAATGACATTATCCGCAGGGCTCTTGTTGTCTCTAACGTGCCTTCCGTACTGGAACCAGTCGGTATTGCGCGGGGCGATGGCAGGAGACCGGATGGTATGTCTTTGATCCCTTGGAGTGTCGGCAAGTCGCTGGTGTGGGATGCCACATGTGTCGATATACTCGCGCCATCTCACTTACTGGCGACTTGTAAAGCTGCAGGGGCAGCGGCGGCCAGTGCGGAAAATTCAAAATTCAAAAAATATGCATCGATTGGACCCAATTATATTTTTATGCCTTTTGCGGTCGAGACCTTGGGACCATGGGGGTCAGAAGCTCGCCGTTTTGCTCGCACCTTGTCTTCAAAATTAATCGAGACCTCCGGAGACCAGCGGGCGGGGAGCTTTTTCCGCCAACGCGTCAGGTTGGCTATCCAAAGAGGAAACGCTGCCAGCCTTCTGGGAACCTTGCCGTTAATCGGAAGCAGCGGCAAGCTTGAGGAAATTTTCTATATATAGATTATATTTTGTAAATATAGATTGTATTTTGTACATATTTGTTGTTAATAAATAATATATTGACGATTCTAAATTCTAAAAAAAACACACTTCCAAACTTTTAATACACCTACCGCCATAAATATTTTGTCTGTCATAACTTGAAATTACATAAGATAATTCTTTCAAAATTCTGTTATCCTGGCATTATAGCGACCTTGACGAAAACGGAATATGATGAAACTCGTTTCAACTAGAGAAAGTAATGCGTATAAATAAAATAATGATAAATTTTAATCAGTATTTATTATAATAATATTTTTTTTTTTTTTTTTTTATACCACTTCGGTGGCAAACAAGCATACGGCCCGCCTGATGGTAAGCGGTTACCGTAGCCTATGGACGCTTGCAACACCAGGGGTATCACGCGCGCGTTGCCGACCCTGCAGAAATCTCTTCACACCCCTTTTGAAGAACCCCATGCTGTACTCCATTGGGAAAACCACGGCGGGGAGCTCATTCCACAGCCTGAGCGTCCGCGGAAGGAAGATCCTTTGAGCCCGCACAGTACGAAACAATTCAGGTTTCAATATGTGAGGATGGACTCCCCGTCGATGGCGAGAGTTGCGATGGTAGAAAGTAGCCGTGGGCATCATCTTAAACAATTCTTCAGAACACCGTCCGTTGTACAAGCGGTAGAACACACATAAGGAGGCAAAGTCTCTCCTCAGACTGAGGGGCTCTAAACCGCTTGTGAGCTCGGGATCGTCGACAATTCTGATGGCACGTCGTTGAACCGAGTCTAAAGGATCAAGCTGGTATCCAGGTGCCCCCGCCCATAGATGACAGCAGTACTCCATATGAGGCCGGACTTGCGACTTGTAAAGTTGCAGTCTTTGCCCCGATGTGAAGTACTGCCTCGCTCTGTTGAGCACTCCGAGCTTTTTGGATGCCAGCTTAACCTTGTCTTCTAAGTGACTTCGGAACAAAACGTCGCTAGAAATGTCGACGCCAAGGATCCCGATGCTTTTGCTGATGTTCAGGGACGTGTTCTGGAACTGTGGAGCCACAGCAAATGGGGTTTTCTTAGCGGTGAACGCGCAGGCTTGAGTCTTAGTGGGGTTGAAATGGACTAGGTTTAGTCTGCCCCAATCGGAGACACTAGTTAGTGTACTCTCGATTTCAGACAACAGCCGTTCGCGGCTTTCCTCCACCTCGGAACGAGGGATATTAGCACGGCCCCTGTAATAAGCGTCCCCTGTACTGTCGTCTGCATAACAATGAACGCCGTCAATAGACAGCATATCATTGATATGCAGTAGGAACAGTGTTGGGGACAGCACAGAGCCTTGCGGGACGCCGGCATTTATGTCCATGCTGTCGGAGCAGCTACCGTCAACGACGGCTCTTATGCATCTGCTGGACAGAAAGCTGGCAACCCATTTGCATAATCCCTCGGGAAGCCCGTATGCTGGTAACTTCGTTAGAAGACCCCGGTGCCAGACCCGATCGAACGCCTTCGCCACATCTAGGCTTACTGCCAATGCCTCACCTTGACTCTCGATGGCGAGTGACCAACGGTGCGTGAGATACACAAGGAGGTCACCAGCTGAGCGACTGTGGCGAAAGCCATATTGTCGGTCGCTCAACAAATCGTGATCCTCCAGGTATCTCAAAAGCTGCGTGTTGATCACTCGCTCCATGACTTTGGAGAGAAGGGAGGTGATGGCGATAGGCCTGTAATTCGTCGGGTCTGATCTGTCACCCTTTTTGGGCACTGGGTGCACATGGGCAGTCTTCCACGAAGACGGGACTTCCTTTTTGGTGTAGGAAAGCGCGAAAAGGCGCGTTAGTACTGGACACAATTCAGGAGCACACCGCTTCAGCACCACTGCCGGTATGCCGTCTGGCCCACTCGACTTATGGATGTCCAGAGAAAGCAATTCCCGCCGGACCTCCCGTTGGGTAATGCTTATCTCTGGCATGGAGCTGTCACACCGCGGAATGGTAGGCGGTGTGGCGCCACCATCATCCAAAGTCGAGTTCGAGGCAAAGAGAGAGCCTAAAAGGTCAGCCTTCTCTTTAGGACTATGGGCCAAGTTCCCGTCCGGCTTACGTAGTGGTGGCAAGGACGACTGGCAAAAGTTTCCCTCAGCAGCTTTGGCAAGAGACCAGAAAGCGCGACTCCCAGAGGGAAGGCTAGTTAGTCTCTCACCAATTCTGCCGACGAAATCGAACTTTGCCCTGGCAATCATTCGCTTACTGGATCTCGAGGCAGCGTTAAATTTGCGTTTCGCATCAGAGATTTTAGGGTCCTGATTAGCTTGGGCCGTGGTCCAAGCCTCATACAAGGTCTGCTTATTATGTCTAGCTACCTTGCAGGGCCGATTAAACCACGGTCGTTTCTTCACCCCTGCAGCCACTAGCGGGTTAGGGATGTAACATTCCATTCCCGCCAGTATCGCCTCAGCGACGGCAGCTGCACAGGTGTCAGGATCATCTGATGCGAAGCAAAGCTGTCTCCACGGGTACGATGCGTAGTATTCACGCAATCCATCCCAGTCTGCTGACTTATAGTGCCACACGCGACGACGCCCGGGTGACCGGAGCGTAAAGGGCCGCGCACAAGGCACCTGCGTCCGGACGAGACAGTGGTCCGATGACCCAAGAGGCGCATCCACTGTCACTGCATAGTTGTCCGGTCGCGAAGTCAGCAGAAGGTCCAGTAAGGAACTAGTATGGCTCTCAATATCTGGGATTCTCGTAGGAGAAACAACCAGTTGTGAGAGGCCATAGGCCAGGGCAAAGTCGTGAGCAGTCCTCCCCGCGAAGTCAGTGGACCGAGAACTAAGCCACTCAACGTGGTGAGCGTTGAAGTCTCCTAATATCACTAACTCCGCGGAGGGGTACTGCTCCAGAACTTTGTCAGTCGTCAATTGCAGGTGCTCAAATAACCGTTTTGTGTCCACGTCACCGCTATGGGACCTGTAAAGGCACGCATAAACTTTGGTGTGGCCACCGTGATCTACGCGCGCCCACAAAATCGACAGGTCCCTGTCTTCCAGGCCATGGAGACGGCGACAGCAAATATCCTCCCTGACGTACATACATACCCCGGCACGGCGCACAAAGTTGTGCTCCAGCTTGTACCCGGGGTAGTGTAGATACGATGTATCATCAGGGCAGGATATTTGCGTCTCCGTTAGAAATAGCAGGGTCGGCTGTGCAGCCTCAAGATGTTGATGGACTGCATTGATATTGGCGTGAAGTCCCCTGATGTTGCAAAAGTCCACTGACAGTGTGGATGGGGAGGCCGCTGAAGAACCATTTCTTTTTTTATGTTTCCTTGGCATCATTAAAAGGGGTTGAATAAAGATTAGGAGGAATCGCTGTGCCAGCAGCGAAAGGGACAAAGTGCAGTGTTTTTCGCCGAGAGTGGTGGACAGGTGATGCGGTTTGTTGGTGCGGCAGCCGGAAGGGCCCCCGGTCCCCCCATGATACAGTCGGCCGGGTCCACTCCAGTCTCCTCCTCCGGCACGACCAACTATACCATGGATTATGCGCGAGGCGGCGGGTCAGCCTCCCAGGGCGGAGATTAAGTAATCCCTGGGCTCGGGACCCCTACAACCTGCGGGCAGCCAGCGGGCAGCTGTTTCACCGGGTCTCCCTGACCGCCGCAACAACATGCCGCGCCTGCACAACACAACGGTGGTGCGACACCGCTGGTCCCCACACTGCCAGCACAGCGCTTCCTCATGGAGCTCTGGCGACCTTACTCACCGCAGGAACACAACACCACATTGAAGTGGTGTTATTTGGCTGCAATCTTCTGTAAGGTGGAGGTACTTCCCCAGTCGGGCTACTCCGTATTTCGAACGGGACAACCCGTTATGCCCTTCCTCTCTTAAAACGAAAATATGAAAAACTATAACATTTTAATAACCAACGATTCAAAAAAATAAACGTCGCAAGACAAGAAAATTACAAAAAAGTCTCATTAGCAAACAATATAATCACCTACAATTTTTTTTTTTTTTTTTCATATAATAATAAAAAAAATATTAAAAAAATTAAGACTAACTATTTATACTACTTTTGTGATTACCGTAACAGAAAAATATAATATAAAATAAGTTCAAATCCATCGGTTCGTCGACCGCATCAACATCAGTCTTGTTTAGGTAGGGCTGCTCCATCGTCGAAGCCAAATAACTTTGCTATTGGCTTAAATTTATGTCTCGTGCCGCGAAGGCACATACTAGTGGCACGGATTATAGAGATGATTATTTTTGATCTTAGCCAACCCATCACTACGCTAAATGACCTGTTCCAGCGGTCAGAGATTGCGGCTCCAAGATGTTTAACGAAGGTAGACATTTGTGGAGCGAAAACTCCGTCAACGGATGTGACAAGAGGGGTGAATGTTGCATGTCGCAATTCGCAAGCGCTTGAATATTTTCTTATTTTTTCGTCTTCAGCGGATTTTAATACAGAGGCGACAGGACGTGAAATATAAGAAGGAGCGTCAGTGTCTACGACACGTATATCAAATAACGCCTCCCTCTGTGCACCCCAAACGCCACGGCAAGAAAGTGCTCCACGTAGTCCGCATTCTCCTTCAGAGATTATGGGTTCTTTGACTACGTTACCCCATGCATGTTGACATAAGTCACAGAACAAATCTCTAATTTCATTATGACGACGTGTTATTAGACCACCCTTTTTACAACATAGAGCATGATCAACATTGAATTCATCGCAACCGCAGCCATCACATGATTTTGGCATAGAGACTGGTAATCTGTGGTAACGTAATGCAAGTGCGTCTCTGAACTCAAATGGGGACAGATCGGAATGGTCTTACTTAGTCGGTATGATAGATAGCCAATTGGAGGATTTAGTTTTCATTTTTGTCGAAATTGATCGGTCAATCGCTCTTCTCTTGATAGGAGAGAGTTTGACCAAGACAGTATCCAAGAGTTCGTCATTGAGAGAGTCTTTCTCTTTGCGGCTTTCTTTCTGTGAATCTTTGAGAGATTTATGATGTTGATAGAGGTCCATATGTGTATTTTCGATTAAAGCATTTGAGAGGACTGCACAACCTTTTTTTGAACATTCATAGTTTATATTTGTAATTTTTGATAGAGCGGAGATTGCTAGACCACCATTGTGAACGGGTAGAGAGAATAAGTCCGCTTCTAAGGGTGAGATATCGCCTCCTAGTAAAGTCGGTAAAAAATTGGTACGCAGTGTGTTTGTTAGTGGTTCGAAGAATTGGTTTACGTCATCTAAAACTCTTAAAAGGAATGACCATTGAAATTGAACTGCTTTGTTGAGGGCAGTGTAAGCGGCTTGGGGTGAGTCTTTACAGATAAGTGAAAGTTTTTCTATTGTAGATTGCCAGTTTTTAATTTTCTTGTTTACAAAGTGTTCTTTTCCTTCGCCAATATAACTACCAAAGAAGCGTGATCCAGTTATGATGTTTACGTTAATCCCCTTGAAAATCTGTTGAGCTGTTTGCTTGTCGTTCTCGGAAATTATTAGATATGATTTTTTGTCTTGAGGAAGGTAACCATATTCTGGGCCTATTTTACTCATTGTATCCCACCAATGACGTAGGTTTTTTAGTTTGCCTTGGGCGGAAGAGTCATCAGCATACCAGCATTGGGTAGTTGCTTGTTCTTTTTTTAGTTTATTTATTATGGGTAGTGTTGCAAGGGCGTACAATGGCATGGCAAGTGGATCTCCTTGGGTTACTCCCTCTTTGCTGTATAATCTCATATCGGAATCACTTTGAAGATTCTTGTTTTGTGACCCCAAGGTCTCTCAAATATCGATTTTGAGAGCAATCGGACCAGTATCTAAAAAGTTCAACATGGCGGACACTTTTTCAAAATTTTGAGAAAAGATTCTTGTTTTGTGTCCCCAAGGTCTCTCAAATATCGATTTTGAGAGCAATCGGACCAGTATCTAAAAAGTTCAACATGGTGGACACTTTTTCAACATTTTGAGAAAAGATTCTTGTTTTGTGACCCCAAGGTCTCTCAAATATCGATTTTGAGAGCAGTCGGACCAGTATCTAAAAAGTTCAACATGGCGGACACTTTTTCAAAATTTTGAAAAAAGATTCTTGTTTTGTGACCCCAAGGTCTCTCAAATATCGATTTTGAGAGCAGTCGGACCAGTATCTAAAAAGTTCAACATGGCGGACACTTTTTCAAAATTTTGAAAAAAGATTCTTGTTTTGTGACCCCAAGGTCTCTCAAATATCGATTTTGAGAGCAATCGGACCAGTATCTAAAAAGTTCAACATGGCGGACACTTTTTCAAAATTTTGAGAAAAGATTCTTGTTTTGTGTCCCCAAGGTCTCTCAAATATCGATTTTGAGAGCAATCGGACCAGTATCTAAAAAGTTCAACATGGTGGACACTTTTTCAACATTTTGAGAAAAGATTCTTGTTTTGTGACCCCAAGGTCTCTCAAATATCGATTTTGAAAGCAATCGGACCAGTATCTAAAAAGTTCAACATGGTGGACACTTTCAAAATTTTGAAAAAATATTCTTGTTTTGTGACCCCAAGGTCTCTCAAATATCGATTTTGAGAGCAGTCGGACCAGTATCTAAAAAGTTCAACATGGCGGACACTTTTTCAAAATTTTGAAAAAAGATTCTTGTTTTGTGACCCCAAGGTCTCTCAAATATCGATTTTGAGAGCAATCGGACCAGTATCTAAAAAGTTCAAAATGGCGCACACTTTTTCAAAATTTTGAAAAAAGATTCTTGTTTTGTGACCCCAAGGTCTCTCAAATATCGATTTTGAGAGCAATCGCACCAGTATCTAAAAAGTTCAACATGGCGGACAGTTTTTCAACATTTTGAGAAAAGATTCTTGTTTTGTGACCCCAAGGTCTCTCAAATATCGATTTTGAGAGCAATCGGACCAGTATCTAAAAAGTTCAACATGGCGGACACATTTTCAACATTTTGAGAAAAGATTCTTGTTTTGTGACCCCAAGGTCTCTCAAATATCGATTTTGAGAGCAGTCGGACCAGTATCTAAAAAGTTCAACATGGCGGACACTTTTTCAAAATTTTGAAAAAAGATTCTTGTTTTGTGACCCCAAGGTCTCTCAAATATCGATTTTGAGAGCAATCGGACCAGTATCTAAAAAGTTCAACATGGCGGACACTTTTTCAAAATTTTGAAAAAAGATTCTTGTTTTGTGACCCCAAGGTCTCTCAAATAACGATTTTGAGAGCAATCGGACCAGTATCTAAATAGTTCAAAATGGCGGACACTTTTTCAAAATTTTAACATTGCAAACAATTTTTTAAATTTTACGAAAAGTTTTATGTTTTATGAGTAGATCACATCTACTCTTCAAGCCCATTGATTTGATACCCATATTATGGGGGTTGAAAAGAGTCCGCTATGGAGTTCCATTGCCAACCCTCTTACTCCATCATCAGACCCTTAAAACTGCATCTCAAAACGATTCCAACAAGTCCAAACACGGCTTACATACGTTATTCCACTATGGAGCTTATCTGATGATGGTTCCAGAAGGTAGGCAAACTTATGGAACCATCATCAGATAAGCTCGAAGGTACCACATTGGTCCTTGATAAGTAATTTTCAAGCAATTTTGTTGAAAAAAAACATTATGACATAAAATAATTTTAAAATAAATAAAAATATGAATTATATATCATCATTATATTACCGGTCGGGCTATAATGATAATAATTAATGAGAAATATAAAAACATTGAATGAGTTAGTACAAATACCTAACATAAATAAAATCTCGTACCTACCTTGATAAATCAATAAATGTATTTTCTTCATTTATTTTACCTCGGCAGTCACGACACTCACGACCTACCTTTATGTCAATGACACAAGACAGCGGCGACCTTCAGCGAGCATCAAAGCGACGTGCTCCCACTTTGGAATCGAGGAGGGCACTGGATGATTTCTATGCGCGCATTCGAATTTATACAAATTCAAAAAATGACATCCGCTCCATAGTAATTTGTATGGAGAATTGCGAACGGTTTTCATGCAAAAGCAAAGAATATTTATAATTTTATGGATTTAACTGGTAAAAAACTGAAATGGTAAAGATGGGGTTTAATCCTTTAGTGTTTAATTAAACCACTAAGATGTAAATCAATTCATTCGAAATACTATAAATGTTGCAGACGGCAAAGGTATATTTTGTGGTTTTAAGAGATTCTATCGTAATTTTTTGATGGAAATGAAGAATTATTTCACAAATATGACTTGGCAGAATTGTAGGTATACCTTTTAAGATGTCAAATGCTTTTAAAATGTTTTTAAACATCTGGATATTAAAGTGTTTCCTTGCAAACCATAACAGTCGTTTTGGCAGTTTTCAAGTACTACACTCTTAACACTTTTAGAAATTGCTCACTCAACATGTGTGTTTTTAGGGTTCCGTTGCCAAATGGCAAAAAACGGAACCCTTATAGATTCGTCATGTCTGTCTGTCTGTCTGTCTGTCTGTCTGTCTGTCCGTCCGTATGTCACAGCCATTTATTTCCGAAACTATAAGAACTATAATGTTGAAACTTGGTAAGTAGATGTATTCTGTGAACCGCATTAAGATTTTCACACAAAAATAGAAAAAAAACAATAAATTTTGGGGGTTCCCCATACTTAGAACTGAAACTCAAATTTTTTTTTTAAATTAAACCCATAAGTGTGGGGTGTCTATGGATAGGTCTTCAAAAATGATATTGAGGTTTCTAATATCATTTTTTCTAAACTGAATAGTTTGCGCGAGAGACGTTTGACTTCCAAAGTGGTAAAATGTGTGTGTGGGGACACACACATTTTACAGGAAGTTACAGGGGGGGGGGGCCCCCTGTAACTTCTAAAATAAGAGAATGATAAATCTATAAAAAATATATGATGTACATTACGGTGCAAACTTCCACCGAAAATTGGTTTGAACGAGATCTAGTAAGTAGTTTTTTTTTAATACGTCATAAATTGAAATTAATATCAAATACTCAGGTCTATACTACCATTTACTTATATACCTACAGGTTTGTACGGAACCCTCGGTGCGCGAGTCTGACTCGCACTTGGCCGGTTTTTTTTTTGTATGTGTGATTTCTGAATTTTACTTGGTTTTAAAATTTCAATTTGGAGTCCATAGATTAGTAAATTAGAAATTTTACTTTCAAGATTTACAAACATCATTTACAGAGAAATTTTTTTTTTTACTATAATTAATACCACTTAGGACGGGCCTACTATTCTGACATCAGTGTATACAAATTATATTTTTTTAAATACTTGCTAAAAAGCGTAGGGACATAAACTATTTGTGTCTGTCTATTACTCAATTCCCTCGACTCTTCTGGCTCTTTAAACAATGTTTATATAATCTGTAACCACAATTATTACAGTTTTATTTACAGATGGGGAATCTGTAAATAAAACTTTATTTAATGAGGAATAAAAAGGAGATTATTTCGAAAATCCTAAATGATGTCAATCGTTTTACTACTAGTATTACACTGTACGGATTAACTGCTTATGCAACGGCTGTTTTAGAGGTCCGTAAAATTTAAAACCTCATGTCACGTAAAGAGAACATTTTATTATTTGAATAACGGTAGTTCAAAGGTTACCATTTTATTAACCGACTTCAAAAAAAGGAGGAGGTTCTCAATTCGGTTGCATTTTTTTATTTTTTTTATGTTTGTTACCTCATAACTCCGTCATTTATTAACCGATTTGGAACATTCTTTTTTTGTCTGGTAGGGTACACTTCCCGTTTGGTCCCATTGTCATCAGATTAGGATTTGATTACTTTTAAGTGTAGTTTGAAGTCGGTTTAAGTTTTTTGTAAAACAGTCCAATTATTTTATTAAAAAGCTTGTGGCATATAGTAGGTTACGTGGATTTTTTTATTCATTGCATATTGATATAAATAAAAAATCTAATCGAATGATTTCATATACGGTTTAGTCGCTCTCAAAAAAAGTTTGCACGTCTCTCGCCGCAGTTACATTGTATTTACATTTCTCAAGTCAAATATACGGAACCAACGGCAATATTTTGTGTACTAGCTTTGAATGTGTTTGAGTTATAAAACGTCACATCAATAAATAATTCTGTCTACGTGTCTGTCTATGGTACTCTATCCGTTTTTTTATGTGTTGGTCAATCTGTTTTTAACTAATCCCTCTAAGGATGAGCAGTCTGAGTTCTGAGATGTTATAATTTAAGTGTAAACAAACATATGCAATATACTTAATATTATGTCATAAAATCTTTCTCTCTGTAAGTCAGTCGGTATATCTAGATAATTGACTGAACTTGATGCATTTTAAACATTTTATAAGTTGATTTTTATGAGACAAAAAAAAACATAAAATAAAACAGGATCCAAAGCCCGTATTATAATTACATTATAACCCAATTACAATTAAGAATAACGACAAAATTGTCTGTCTTTGAAACAATAATAAAATAATTTGGCAACTAAAGCAATAACCAAGCCATCAACTCGATTACGGAGACCCATCACATCACAGAGTATTGTAATAGGGATGTCACCGGGTCGACACTGGGTCAATATCGACACGTGTCAAAGCTAATGCTGAAGCCTTTTTTTTTATTGACTAGACGGCAAGAAGTATAGAGCCCGTGGAGTGCGCGTCGACACGATTTTGTTTCAAACACAAGTCATCGATTGCTATGGGGGAACTGGGTTTGATTCTCAGCAAATGCAACCTTCCGAACCGGTATTAGAGTATGACTTTTCATAAGTGCCTGCGAAGGTCTATTTGAATTAATGATTTTGAATTTGAATTTGATTAGCAGGCGCAAAGAAGAATGGTGGTCATTTATAATTTGTTTGAGTTTTGTAATCGGTTAAAAACATAGCAGCAAACAAAAATAACAGCAAATGTAAACGAGTACTGGTCTGCGATGCTGAGATTATGGGTTCAATTTTGAAATAGAAAGAGGTTAGAAAGAGGAGAGAGGATTTTAAAAGCTAATTTTATACAAATATTTACTGGATTTTGAAATTAATAACGATTTCAGTACGTTTCTCCTATATTTTTTTTGGAATTTCATTGTTTTTTTTTGTAATAAATCTACGTTTGTTATCAATAGAATTAACGAAAATTAACATATGTGTAAAATATCATGTTTGTTGAGTGCGGTATCTCCGCACGCGCTCTCCACGGGCTTTATACTTCTTACTAGAAGGGCTAAAAAAAGATTTGCTTTATAAGCTTATGTGGACAAGTCGGCGAGCAAGCTCTCAATAATTGCCGAGTATTATATATAAAAAAATATACAATTTTTTTTTTATTTTGTGCTTGATATGGCTTGAATTGATCATAGCATAGGCTTCTAATATGTTCCGGAATTTTAATAAAAAAATATGTCCTATCATGTAGTACGAACTCTTCCTTACAAGAGTGCAAGTCGGTACTGGCAGCACTAGTTTATTTTTAGCTCCACGAAGATTTATTTTTAATGATAAAAGATTAAATCTGTTGGAATGCTTTTCGCAAAAGTGAGCCGTTCAGTCATGGGACTGGCAATATTCCCAGCTCCTTAAAATATGGTATGCAGCTTTCCCGTGGTTTTAGACCTACAATGGCTCGTATACACCTTTTCTGTTTTGAACACTCAAAAACATGCTAAGGTAAAAACAATTATAACAATAATTTTCAATGACCAAGTTGGGTAGAGCAAACGGCCAGCTCGTAGCACCATTCATTTACTAAAACATTTGTAGTGAATATTTACTATCCAACCAGAATTGCATAAACTAAATACTGGACTAGTTCACATAGCTTTACAAATTAATACATACCTAACCCAACCCAAACAATCCTCCATAGTGTAACCAAAGAAAAGTCCTCATACAAAACCACACATTTAGAAATCCGATAATTTTCATTACAAAATAATAATAATAATAAATCCTGGGACATTCCTCACACACGGTCATCTGATCCCAAACTAAGCAGAGCTTGTACTATGGAAACCAGATAACTGATATAATACATATACGCATATACTACTTTTTGTTTGTAAAAACATACTTAATATACATAATTACACCCAGACTCAGGACATAAATACATGTTCATGCACACAAATGAATGTCCTGTGAGGGAATCGAACCCACTACCTGCGCGGCAATCATTGTTACATTGGCGATTCCAAAAAAAAAACAATGAAGAAAATTTCAGGACGATAGGTCAAATAATTGGACTGTTTTACAAAAAACTTAAACCGACTTCAAAGTACATGAAGAAGTAATCAAATCCTGATCTGATGACAATGGGACCAAACGGGAAGTGTACCCTTCCAGACAAAAAAAGAATTTTCCAAATCGGTTCATAAATGACGGAGTTATGAGGTAACAAACATAAAAAAAAAAAAAAAAAAAAAAAAACATACAACCGAATTGAGAACCTCCTGCTTTTTTTGAAGTCGGTTAAAAACCGGACATATTTGGGACAAATCCAGACGGATGGCAACCCTACCCACAAGCACACGTCCCATCCCTTGTCACTTGTCACGGAGACAAAAATGTGGGCTACAGATTCACTGACGCCAACTAATCTACTAGATTTATGAGAAGTTAAAGGAGTTTGCTCGTGTTTACGCAATACCGGGTCGACACCGGGTCACCTCCGGCACGTGCGCTCGACACGTGTCAAATAAATCACGAGATGTAAACATCTAGTCGCATATCGAGGGGAACACCCTCATTGCTGACACGGCACGGTTTTACTATTTTTGGAGTGATATTTCGATAATAAATGGTGTTTTTGTGGAATTCTAATGGATCGAGAACATAAACAAAGTAATTGGTCATGTCGAATAGTGGAACTATTAGCAATAAAGTGAACCTCTTGGTGAAGGAAAACATTAAACCACTGAAGGAAAGAAACAGAAGAAAGTAAGAAACTTTATTTGAGATCCTAGATCCTGGATCCGCCACTACAGCGCAGCTCTTTGTTGCCTTACCTGCTGCCTACCACCCAAGTTACAAATCTGTCACCCAGCACCTAACGGTATGTCCGTATATTTCAAACTGCACTTGATATGCAGTTCGCATTAAGGCTTTGTATTTTGTGTTTTTGCTTATTTTTTCTGAGTCAGGCTATTCATAAGTGGTCTACAAGGGGCCAAAATCCCAAAAATGCAATGAAAAAAGAAAATAAACCAATTAAACAAGTCTCAAAGAAACGAAAAAACAATTAAAAGATCTTCTTTCTTTCACTCTGGCCATTGTCGGCGTAGATTGCAAATTCACTGCTTTCCTGGTACAAATTAATGTGCATATTTCACAAATACCAGTACCGTACCGTTATGTTAGTACCACAACACGGAATGCAGAACTATGAACGTAGAACTCTAGAACTCTCTCTGTGGGATCGGCGCCTTAATGCAAAAATTATCGGAGATTTAAAAACTTTGTTTCTTGTCTGTATTCTTCTCAGTTTAAGCTTATAGCGAACCGGTGGTGGTAGAGGACCTATCTGGTCAATAACTGTGATTTTTTTGGGTTATTATTTTTTATTTATTTTCTTGTTATTTTTTCATCTGTATCTATGCTTAAGTATATGTTTGTTTTTATTGTTATATATTTATACATAGTCAGATTGTCCAAAAAATATTTATAAAATGTAACCTTGCTGAATTTCTTGCCGGATTCTTCTAAGTTGAAAGCCGACTTCCGAACCGGTGGTAACCTCAGTAAATGTGACTTTCATAAGACCTTCTGGGGCCTAAATTTAATAAATGGCTTTAACTTTGACTATGAAGCTGAAGAGTTTTTTCTTTGATTAAACGCGCTAGTCTTTGGAACTACCAGTCGGATTCAAAAATTCTTTCACAAATAGGAAGCTACATTATCAACTGAGTGTTGCTACTTTTTATTTATCCCTAGAACACGGGTGAAAACGCGGGGGACAGCTAGTAAAGAATATCATCGTCATCAGCCTATAATGTCCCCCTGCTGAGCACAGGCCTCCTTTCACGAATCAGGGTGAAAGAGAATGGGCAGATATTCCACCACGCGTGCCCACTGCAGATCGGCGGAGGTAGGTTAGTGGTCAATCTACTGTTGGAGTTTTCAAGCCGCCTAGGAGGCCTTCAACTAGCTTAACGACTATCACAATTAAGTGACCAACGGCTTTACGTGCCTTCCGAAGCACGGCAACGCTCGATTTGAAATACCACTAGGCGGTCACCCATCCAGGTACCGACCACAACGGTGGTAGCTTGCTGATCGATTAAGAACGGCTTATCATGCTACACCACGAGCGCTTCAGTAAAGAATATGGGTTCAATAAATGTCCAAATTATTGGAAAAGCTAACGCCGGCAGTGTATGAGTAACCTTTTGGAAATTCAATTTACGTGTTGACTCTATTTTATTTACACCCAAGTGTAAATAATTGTGATTAAAACTCAGTAACTACACAATTATAAGTCTCATAACTGGGGCGATTCAATTAGTGCCGTTGCAATCCCTAAGGTGCGCTATCCTTTAGCGCAAATCACATTTAGATCCCGACTCCTGCCTATGTTAACTTTTGTATTGTAATTAAGAAGACTTTAAATTAAATGTACTGCGAGACTTTTAAGCGCAATCTGCTTATACTACGACTGAAAAAAGAAGTGTAATGTTATCAGAGGGAACTCTGATAACATTACTAAAGTACAAAAAGTAGATAAAGTACTAACTCAAATAAAAAGGAATTTTTATTTGAGTTAGTACTTTTTAAGCTTTCGCGAACTAAATTCATTGTAATATTGACGGGCCAGCTGGCGCGGTTGACAGAGAGTCTGTTCTCCGTGGTTAAGACTCTGGTTAAGATTTCAACTATCGCGCCGCAGGTTGTGGGTTTGATTCCCACATAGGACATGCATTTGTGTGCATGAACTGAACATGTCTGTATGTCCTGAGTCTAGGTGTCATAATGTATATACAAACAAAAAGTAGTATATATATTATATCAGTTATCTGGTTACCATAGTACAAGCTCTGCTTAGTTTGGGATCAGATGACCGTGTGTGAGGAATGTCCCAGAATATTTATTATTTATTCGCGCACAGATTATTTTCAAAATATAATTTTGACTAACCGCGACGTTTCGACCTAGCTGGCTTATTAAACTTGCAAAGTGTTAGGCCTTCTTTGCACGACCCGACATGTTATGAGAAATGTTTCCATATAGTTGCGTGATGTTTCATTCTTTAATTCTGTCCAAAGTATTAACCTACCGAGTTTCAAGTTAATCAGACCGCGCGGTAGGTTTCGTACATACAAACTTTAACACCTAAACCCTATTGCAGCGGTAGTTACTAAGAAACTAAATTCCCTCTTTGCACCCCCTTAGGGGTGGAATTACCAAAAATCATTTCTTAGTGGATGCCTACGTTATAAAGAGAAGCTGTGTGCAAAATTTCAAGCTTCTAAACAAAAATTTCGAGCGGTTTAGGCTCTGCGTTTACTAGTCAGTCAGGACGAGTAAATACATACAGATCTCGGAGCCCTTGCACATTTGTGTTGAAGAATACATTCACAAATACAATCACTTTGATTGACGGCCATTTGCCAGTAAATCCATTTGGGAAAGTAGGAGCTTCCCATGCAATGCCATAAAACTCCATGATAGAAGTATCAGAAAAAAAATACATCCAATTTCATCTAAAAGCGGATAAGCACAGGTATAAATTGAATTCTATTTGCAAAGGCAATTGAACTTTTCGGGGATAATTTATTGGGAACCGATTCTCAGATAAATCTAGGGTCAATTCTATAAACGATATTTATCGTAGCCTTCGTAGAGGGATATTGAGTCTGTATTTTACTTGTAGCATTTTCGTAGAGGGTGCTACGATATGTCAATTGATTTGTTGTAATGATGTAGATTTGCTACAGAGATTCAATGCTGGATAGATTGATAGTACTGTATAATAAGGGGTATTAAAACACGAATGTGGGTTTATCACACGAAGCGAAGCGAGTGTGATAATAGTATCACATGAGGGTTTTAATTCCTAATTATGTACAGTCGCATACAAGACTTTATCTACACCCATGATCATTTTTGTATACAACAAAGTAATAAATTTCTGCAATTCTAATATTTATTACGGCGCTGTGGTAGTGTAACGCGCCTGCATGAAAATGTTCTTTTTTTGAAATTCATAAGGATACCATGGAGAATGTGGCTGTTTAATGAGTAAGGAATGGTCGGAAAAAGCCAAAAAAAAAAGGAGTTGTTTAATTAAATTCAGTACAACATTATAACACTATTTTGGATGATATAATGGTTACTATGACAACCAGTGTTTTAATGTTGGCAATAAGCTAACTGTTTCAGGAACTGTTATAGAGGATTTATAGCATGGGTGTAGTCTGCTTTTCACTTCAACAAGCTTAAGTGCGTGGTTTAAGAAATATTTCATGATAAGCCAGTGGTTGGAATGACTAGATATTTGGTATATATTGGATGACAATGCAAGTACAGCCAAAAAAAAGTACAGTCACCAAAAAAAGCTTGTATTCAATTATTTTGCTCGTCAGTGTAGCCATACGCAACAATATTAAACATTTTCCCGCGGGCTGTTTTCTGACCTTAAGGTTGTACCAAAAATGTGTACCTACACCGATGTAATCCCAAAAGTATTCGCTATTACTTAAGACAGTACAAAAGGAACGTTTCACCTCATAACGCTGAATTACAACGCGAGGGTAGACTGAGCCCTAAGAAGGGTCAGAAACTATTCTTTTACTCGAGTAAGCCGAGCGGTGAAGGTCGGTGTTTGTATTATGTTTATTTTGTTTACACGAAATTCATGGCCTGAAAGAATACTTTTGAAAGAATGTTTTTTTTTATACTACTTAGGTGGTAAACAAGCATACGGCCCGCCTGATGGTAAGCGGTTACCGTAGCCTATGGACGCCCGCAACAACAGGGGTATTACGCGCGTGTTGCCGACCCTGCAGAAATCTCTTCACACCCCCTTTGAAGAACCCCATGCTGTACTCTATTGTAGGGAGCTCATTTCACAGTCTGAGCGTCCGCGGAAGGAAGCTCCTTTGAGCCCGCGCAGTTCGAAACAATTCTGGTTTCAGTGTGTGAGGATGGACTCCCCGTCGATGGCGAGAGTTGCGATGGTGGAAGGTAGCCGTTGGCTTGCCATCATCTTAAACAACAGAACACTGTCAAATCAAATCAAATAAAAATTCTTTATTTGTGACTGTCTGTTGTAGAAGCGGTAGAACACACATAAGGAGGCAAAGTCTCTCCTCAGACTGAGGGGCTCTAAACCGCTTGTGAGCTCCAATATACTGATTGCTCTTGTCTCTATTTCAATGTAGATATTATTACAGATCATGTGAAAAATGGCCGTCCCCTCCCCCGGTAACGCCCTGAGCCGAGGTTCGTGCCCCACCTGGGGCGTCCTCAGCGGCGTAGTTACCTTAATACTAACACCGTTTGAGAGATTGCTCGCCGAATTGTCCGCATAAGGGTGATGGTTAATATTATTTGGGCCGTCACCTTCTATTCTATAAAATAATTGGACTGTTTTACAAAAAGCTTAAACCGACTTCAAAGTACACTAAGACGTAATCAAATCCTGATCTGATCACAATGGGACCAAACGGGAAGTGTACCCTTCCAGACAAAAAAATAATTTTCCAAATCGGTTAATAAATGACACATATGATACTTTTTACCCGGAGAAAGATAGATCCCTTGGGGATCCGGGTGAAACCGAGCGCAATACTTAAATAAACTCTTGGAATTATAAGTTTTTAATTAATGAATACTCTGTTCTCTCTAGTTCTAAGTTCTTAGATTATTTTGTTTCACAACTATACACATCGCAGATATAGAATATTAATAGAGGGAACGTACTAGAGTATGTGCTGTGAGCATGGGTATGTATGTACAACGCTGTCTTGAAACAAACTGCGCGTTCATAGTTTGAACGATTAAATACATAATAATGGGGTCTTTAGTCATTATGGCCCACTTCCCAATGTCCCGCAGGGTAATTCACACAATAATTGCAAATTTTAGATATTTAAAAATTTGATTTAGGAGATAAACCCTAGTAAAAAACAAATGCTATGAAATACATTCAAACAGAAAATACATAAAGTAATAGCCCGACTGCGACAAGGGTAAAAAGAGTAATGATATCAGATATTTCTATATTCATTTTATATTTTTTTATACCACTAAGTTTGCAAACAAGCATACGGCCCGCCTGATGGTAAGCGGTTACCGTAGTCTATGGACGCTTACAACATGAGGGGTATCCCTAGCGCGTTGCCGAACATACAGAAATCTCTTCACACCATTTTTTTGAAGAACCTCATGCTGTACTCCATTGGGAAAACCACGGCGGGGAGCTCATTCCACAATCTGAGCGTCCGCGGAAGGAAGCTCCTTTGAGCTCGCACAGTTCGAAACCGTTTTGGTTACAATGTTTGAGGATGGACTCCCCATCGATAGCGAGAGTTGCGATGGTGGTTTTTGACGGGCCAGTTGGCGCGGTTGGCCAAGATTCAACCTACCGTGCTGTGCCGCTAATCGATAGCAGCGGTAGACTCGATGTTTTTTATATATACCTACTATATACCTAGGTAGATTGTATATTTTATGAAGTAGGTATTTCATTGGATTTCATTGGATTCAGCAGCTGAGAGAACCATGAATTCAGACAAGGCAAATATTAAGTTAAGGTACCAGGATTGGATAAGTTTGAAGTAGTGATCATATTCATGGATTTTATTGCACAGTCCTCCATATATGCTCATGTAGAACCCATTGAATTTATTGATGAGGGTGTTGAAAATCGTCCTCAGCAAGCCAGGCTCTTCAGACAAGCCGTAAAGTGAGATAAGAATGCATTCATTGTTTATGGCTTTTAAATAAAATACATAATAACTTAAAACTGTTTTATTGTATAGTACATAAAAATCAGGCCGAGTATGTCTATTCGGTGAATATTCGCGAGCATCTCCCGCGTGAAGCGTGTCCGTGAGGTTGTGCAGCTCCTGCCAAGTACGCTCCAGCTCTGCAATCTTCCTTTTCTCAATTGAGACCGCACAACAGGTTAAATTAGCAGGAGTATGTGTTGTCAGTGTACTCCTTCCTCCTCCATCCTCGACGACATACGCAGTAATTTTCTTTTATCAGGGTCTGGAAATATCAATTCCAATTTCACAACGATTCACAACTATACAGCTACTTATAAAAACTCTACTTTCCATTATTTTAATATTATAAAAGAGTGTTTGTTTGTCTGTCCATCCTTCATTTTGTAATGGATTATGTATATTTTTTATCTGTTTTAAGTAAAGTATTTTTGGTTATGACACCAAATCATTCTGTAAGTACCATTCATCACTAAATCTGATGTTGAATCTACCTTTCACCACTGCTTTGTCGATTATTTTATGGTTCCAAGACTATTTGGATGGACCGTGATGTCTGTCCACATATGATTGAAACGGGCTCCCATTCACACTCATAATTAGTCCTCTAGTAAGTTCTGGATGCTCCCGCTCTGCATAAGCTGCTAGAGCATCTCGATCTTTTCATGAGTCAACAGCATACATATATCCTGAAAGTAGAGTCAGTTTAATGTAAATACCGTAACGTATACCTATTACAATTAACGTTTTGAAAACGACCAGGATTCATTTATATCACAGAAATCGAAATAAAGTTTAATATGTACTCACCAATTTAGATAAACTTGTATTCTAATAGTAAATAATATGTAATTGCAACGCCCATCCAAGCAGTGACATTGACATACAAGTTTTTTTTAAGTGTAGTATATGATGTGTAGTAGTGTGTGTATTTTATTTCAAATTATGTAGTATAAAAAAGAGGATTTACGCCTTAAGGGTCAGTTCACACTAGGGCATGTAATATCGGAATGTTTTTCAATTCCGATATTGATTTCCGATATTGGATCTCAATATCGGAATTCCGATATTAATATCGGAATTAGACATTTTTATTATAAATTGCACATATTCCTTTTAAATAGCACATATTCCTTATAAACTTCACATAATTATCTATCTATACTAATATTATTAAGTGGAAGTTTTTTGTTTGGTTAAACTGGCTAATCTGTGGAACTGCCGGTCAGATTCGTTTTTTTTACCACTTATAGGATGCTACATTCTCCCCGAGTATTATAGGCTACTTTTGATCCCGGGAACAACTCGTTATAAAGTTGGATTGAAAACATCTTCTGCTCAGTCGAGCACTCTTGTCGTCGTCGTCTCTTGTGGTCGTGGTTGCAATAGATAGTGTACATGGTGGGTCTTCAATGTTCTCCTTGACTAGAGTTACAGCTTTCGTAGCGTTGCGAGTACACCCTGGACAATAAGACTCTTCATCGAGTGTTCGTTTCTGCAGATCATCATCATCATCATCATATCAGCCTAGGGATGTCCACTGCTGAACATAGGCCTCCCCCATTAACTTCCACTTCTTTCTGTAGATGTAACCAAATAACTTCAGAATTCGAAGCTGCATAGTCGATGAAAGACTATCTGTTATTCTAAGCTCCTGCAGCATCGAGTTATACGTGTGAAAGACCGTCATCGGAATTTTCAAGAAGCGTCTTCAGCACCACATCTCCAGTGCGTCAATTTTCCGGCGATCTTGTAGGCTTAAGGACCAAGTTTCAGCTCCATAGAGAAAGATCGGAAAGACCAGTCATCTCATGAGTCGAATCTTTGTTTTCCTGGTTATCCTACTGCCTTTCCAAATCTTCCTACTGCTGATCTTGTCATTGCGCATGGTCTTCTGATCTCATCTTCACAGTCTCCTATGTTGGAAATGGTAGAGCCAAGGTAGATGTATCTTTTTCGCAGTACGTCCATTCCATTAAGTAAGTAAGTTAGGCCCGGACTATTATTAACATTTCTTTCTTCATTTTCTTCATCTTCTGTGTTGATTGCAAGTCCGAATTGGAGATTAGTGGTTTCGAATCCGACTGGTAATTCCATAGTCAAATGCATTAAAACAAACGAACAAAAAAATCTTCAGTTTCATTATATTAAAACTAGCTGCCCCCCGCGGTTTCACCGTTTAAACAAACAAAATACCCTTTATTATATTAGCATAGATGTTAATATATTTAGTATAATTAATATTATATTAGTATAGAAAAAGATAATGGTTCCGATTCTGTTGTAAATCGCACAAAATTCTTAATTTTAGTAAAATCACATGTCTTTATTACAAACATGAAAACGATAGAACATATTTAAAGCTATGAAATTAGTATTTGCCGTCTTCATTTGCGTGTATTTAGACGTAACCGATAGATGGCGATTAAATTTGTCTTGAAAACAAGCATTGGATTAATTTGACAGGACTAAATTTCTTACATCCTTTTGTTATGTTTGTTAGAAAGAGATATAGTGAGACTAAATTATTTTAGTTGTAAACAACAGAATCAGCATCATTATATGTTAATTTTTTAAACGCTCGCTCCTTGCTAATATTTTCCTAAAAACAAAGCGTCAAGCATTTTTATGGATAATGAACATCGTATTTTGCTGAAAAAATACGCTCACTTTCAACACTGGTAGGCAAAATTGATGTACGATACGTTAATTTTATAGCTCTAGGTGACCATACCTTGTGGCGCGCTTAAAAGCTTTATTTAAAAACTCAAATAGAAAAAATATCCGATTCCGATATTACGATATTGGATCACTCAATTCCGATATTGTAATATCGGAAAAAACGGTCCGAGATTCCGATATTACGAGATTCCGAGATTCATGCCCTAGTTCACACCGAGACGGGATACAACGACACGCGACACTATGAGACGCGGCGCGCAATTTTTAAGATAGCGATACAATGATGCGGATTCTGTTGTAAATCGCACTAAACTAATTATAATCACATCACATCTCTTTCTTACAAACATTATTGAAAAAGGATAGAACATATTTAAAGCTGTCAAATTAGTCTTTTCCGTTTGAATTTACGGGCTAATAGACGTTTCTTACATACATCCTTTCTTATGTTGTTTGTTAGAAATAGATATAGTGAGACTAAATTAGTTTAGTTGTAAACAACAGAATCGGCACCATATAACATAATCTATATTGACTAACTGACCGTTATACGTGTCTTAAGCATATTTTTTGGTCATACATTATTATAATATAGATTACATAAAACAATATAAATAAAATGTATTCGTCCATATTATACGACATAAGGATACTCTAGGACGTAACGTATCCTAATGTGAAATACACTTTGTCTAGGTGCGGTGCGGTCCCAGCATTAAAACTCTATTGAAGAAGGGTTTACCATTTATATCAAATAAAACAGGCTGATAATAATGGCGTTATGAAAAAAAATATTGTCACTTATTGACATCTCATATTGTCAACATAATGATATGTTCACTGATGTATCAATCTATATAGACGTACCGTCAGCGTGCCTTTAAAAGATAACAATAGTTTTATAAATTAGTTGCGTGTTTATAAATAAGATTGAGGGTAAACTTGTATGAAGCAAGTTTCCTACCCTCTCTTTTCTAGACGTTTATGTGATATGTGTCGAATCTGCCGAGAGGTCTCTCACTGAAGATCATTGGCTGAGGACGATGTCGTGCGTGAACCGACTTGTGTTTTTCAAAATTACTCCAATCCTTTGCCGTGTAACTGTAAATAAAGACTATTCTTGTGTGTTTCGCATAAACCAGTTTAAGGTTTGCTCAAAAACGTGGATCCACGAAAGACGAGAAAGACGAGAGAGAAGCGAGAAGAGTAAGTAGGTACTATAGTCTATTTCACATAGGGTGAGTCGTGACAGTTCAAGGTTTTTTACCAATATCTAATGAAATTACATGTGATTACTCTGAAATAGTACACAAACATGAAACCTCGCTGTATCATAGTATTCTTTTATTATATCGAAACAAACATTTACATTAAAAATCGAAATAAATTAATAGTTCATTGGAATGCAATTATAATAGCAGACTTAGCCCCCTGGTGGTAAGCGGTTACCTCAGCTCTATGGACGCTTGTGATGCCATGAAAATCAATCATTAAGCGTGCTACACTCTCCGATGATAGAATAATAATTTGTAATTCAACTTGACACTGGCAAAAATAAGTCGGAACTTGTCTTTTTTTGTGTCTATTTTTCACTGCAGTCTCACCATGGTAAGTAGTAATGTGGCCGAAGGTGGTAAGCTCACAAAGCCTAGATGGAAATTGCTCTCAAGTGCAGCTGTCGGAACACGTCGATAGGTGCTTGGCGACAGATTTTCAGTTTGAGGGTGGTAGCCAGTCTGGTTACTGGTAACAAAGTATCCTACCCCCATCGTGAGGATACCATAGCGGTTTCCTCACGATGTTTTCCTTCACCGAAAGCTCAGACTCATTATAGGATTCGAACCTGGGACCTTCGCCTAGGCATCCGACGTCACTACCAATGAACTATCATCGCCTTGAATTTTGGTAATTCATCGTGCAGATAACCTTCCAAGCTCATGGATGTTCATGCAATGAGTCATTGTCATAGACACACACAGGAGTCTCCATGTCCATGAACGGAAATCTGTCTACAGAAGGCCACAAATTCAGTATGATGAGCTTACGGAAGAAGGTTCTCATTCGTCAGGAGTCAGCAGAATTCCTCTAAATATATCCTGGCTAGTGAGGATTGCTATGAGCTGTTAGATGACGAGTTGGGAGCAGGAGATTTTTTTAGCAGTTGACATTGAATATATATATTTTTTATATGCGCGCGAATGATGCCCCGGCCCGGGTATCACCCCGAGTGTCCATAGTGCTAAGGTAACCGCTTACCACCAGATTAATATAACTTGAATATATATTTTATATGCGCGCGAATGATGCCCCGGTTATCACAAGTATCCATATTGCTAAGGTAACCGCTTACCACCAGTTGTGTGAAAAAAAAACATTTTTATTTTTCATTTTCCATGTGAAATAATTATTTATTATTTCTATCATAACACTTTTCCACTCACCTGTACCAAAAATAGGATAGTGTTTTGTTTGTTTTGACAGCGGGCCATAATGACTAATTCAAAATTTGAAAATAAAATAGAATAGGCGCTATGGCCCGCGGGCCATTCGCGAGTGGGACATAATGACTAAAGACCCAATAATGACATGGAACTCATATCTTAATTTTTCTGACAGTAAATCACCAGTATACGATCTATTTTCCATTTTTTTTACTGTTTATGTAGGCCTATGTATGACCGCAATCTCACCATGGTAAGTGATGATGCAGCCGAAGCTGGTAAGCACACAAAGCCTAGAACTGGCTCTCAAGTGCAGCTGTCGGAACACACCGAAAGGTGCTTGGCAACTTTTCAATTTGAGGGTGGTAGCCAGCCAGGTACTATAAAGTACCCTACCACCGTGCTATGGTTTCCTCACGATGTTTTCCTTCACCGAAAGCTCAAACTCATTGTAGCATTCGAACCCGGGACCTTCGTAACGGTATCCGACATCACTGCTACTGAAACATCATCGCCTTAAAATGTATGAATGCATCTAAGCACAAACAGCTCACGTTTCGCGCATGGTAATGTGTGGTAATGTTGTTAACGCTATGACTACAATCATTCTATTCATATTCTTACTCTATGGCACTATAAATATTTCATTAAAGAAAGCTCTCTAGCTCTAAGTTTATCACTATTTTGTTTCAAAACTATACACATACTCCTCAAGCGAAGTTATACATATACGTATACCGTATGTAAATATACAGTGTACAGACATTGTTGATATTTGAAATTTAATTAACGAGCTCCAGCCAATTGTGAGCTCAATGCACACTGCTGCTAATGGGGCGTGCTGTACAACGAGCTGTGTTATTTGGATGCGACGTATTTTACAGGACAAAGTTATTTAGTAAATTATGGAAGGCTCTTGAGAAGTCGAAGATCAGGAAATCAATGCTGCTGAAGGTCTGAAGAACTGCCAAGGCAAGAAGACTGACTTGGTTTTTTAACGGGACCCTATTCATAAGCTTCCAATGTCCGTCCGTCCGTCTGTCTATCAGTGGGCTGTATCTCATGAACCTTATTAGGTAGACAGCTGACAATATCACAGAATAAGCTATAACAACAAATAAGTCGTACTTGGCCGTTTTTTTTATTTTTAAATTCGCTTGTACTTCTGCTGATAGCCGAAAGTTTGAGCGGGTCCTCTCACCTGGGACACAAGTCTTCTATCCAATCAACTATCAGTGATATACAGATATGTCTGTTTTGAGTAGATGTCTCAATGCTGATGGACTTGAAACGGTATCGTGTCAGAATGACATTTATGATTTAAAATAGCAAACTTGGCTGTGAATTGACTACTTCGTTTTGTTAATGTTATAAATTTGAGAAAGAAGAATGAATCATCATATTCGGATTTGTTGAATTGCTGAGATCAGCTTTAAATTGAAGAGATAAAATAGAACTCAATAAGTCGACAAGTCCCTCTTAGCTATCATCCCACAGCTTGACGATCAACTCGTGCTTCAAACTCTGCATATTTGGAACATAGCAAATTGCATCGCTGTATCGACTTATAAACAGGCTTACTCCCTGGAAAATCCCTTTTTATGAGCGCTCAAAACCCGCTTTGGTCCTATACGATCCGATGTTTACTAGATTCATGTATACGAACGACCGTATATTGATGCTGCTATTGCCTATGATAGGTGATGATGGATCAGTGGGCTGATTTTACAATGGGCCTTTTGTGCTGGAATAGTAGAGAGACCATAGCAGAGAGGTAAC
The DNA here is from genome assembly GCA_947623365.1 of Achlya flavicornis. Lineage (NCBI taxonomy): Eukaryota > Metazoa > Arthropoda > Insecta > Lepidoptera > Drepanidae > Achlya > Achlya flavicornis. The sequence continues at coordinate 2,746,842 of OX392490.1, forward strand.
GGAGGCAAGAGGGGGGTAAAACTGAATTTTTAAGGCGATGATAGCTCAGTGGTAGTGACGTCGGATACCGAGACGAAGGTCCCGGGTTCGAATCCTACAATGAGCTTGAGCTTTCGGTGAAGGAAAACATCGTGAGGAAACCATAGCACGGTGGTAGGGTACTTTGTAGTACCCGTCTGGCTGGCTACCACCCTCAAGTTGAAAATCTGTCGCCAAGCACCTATCGGCGTGTTCCGTCAGCTGCACTTGAGAGCCAGTTCCTTCTAGGCTTTGTGTGCTTACCACCTTCGACCACATCATCACTTACCATAGTGAGATTGTGGTCAAACACAGGCCTATACACAGTAAAAAAAAAAAAAAAAAAAAAAAAAAATTTCTTTGAACTATTTCCACATTATTTGTGGGGTAGTTATTCGATTTTGTAGTCTACATATCGTTATTCTCTGGGGAAGTTGGTACGAGTTTAATTTAGAAGAAAGACGTGCTATTTCATATCTGAGCTAATCCTAATATTATAAATGCGAAAGTGAGTTTGTTTGTTACGTCTTCACGCCTCAACTAGTCAACGGATCATCATGAAAGCATGCAGTTAGGGTGTATGGAGAAGGACATATGCTACTTTGTATCATGGGAACACGGGGGAAAACCACGGGGCCGGGGGGGGGGGGGAGTTGTTGGTGTTTTACTACAATAGGTATGTATGTTGTGTAGTTGCACCTTCTTAGTGGCGAGCAGCGAAAATTTAAAGTTCTTACGAGCACATTTAGAAGTAATTTTTCTGTGTGCGGGAAAACTATAGCCCCTGGAACTGGGTGAAGATCTCTTGAGCTTTCAGGAATAAATATTCAGCGATATGGATTTTTTTTCATCATGTAGGTATGTGCATATGGGAGACTTACACGTCCTACTTGCATATATTTAAACAGCACTTTCGGTAATCATTTCTTAGCAAGGAAACATGTAGGTATTATTTAATATTATTTAAATTTAAAGGCGCCTGTAGCTTAGTAGTTACTTCGAATGCCGTGGCGAGAGGACGTGAGTTCGATTACCATTATGGACTTGAGCTTTCTGCGTGAAGAAAATCATCGCACGGAAAATGGTATACTGTGGCGTTAGTAGAGTATTTTGCAGTACCTGGATCAACTTTAACTTAGACAGACAGGCTTAGTAGGGCCTCATTATCATCTTCTGAATACGTAAGAAATAAATTAGTATCACAGACTTAACATTCTTTTCTCCCTGTTAAAAGCTCTTTGATAATTCCGTGATCGCTTTTATTTACCCATAGCTGGAACGAAACAAGTCTGTAGTAACATACATATTCATTATATGAAAATAGAAGATAGGGTGACTCGTAATTGCGTCCAGCTGAATCGAAAATCGTTGCAAAACACCCATTATACGTAATACATTATTCATTTATGGGAACTGAGTAGTTTACTTAAATATCTTTGTCTCTATTATGTAGGGTGGAATGTCACATGATGATTTCTGTCTTCCATATTGATAAAACTGGAGTCAAAATCAAAAATTGGGGATTTTTTTACACATTGCGCCGATCCTTACTTAAGTAAGTCATGCTCACTTTAAGGCCTTTGCTTGCGGCGGCGTCGTGTGACGGGTCGTTCACTTCCCTCCAATATGGAGAGGAGGGCGATGGCTGCCACACGCGTCATACTTGTGAACAGGTGCTGCTTATGGGGGCTGGTCTGCTTCAGTTTGCTATTTATTTACTTATTAAATATTTATTCAGTCTACTTTGTAATTTTGCTGCCGCGCCGGGGCACGCAATTGTTTTCAGTGCGATTAGAATGTAAATATTATGTAACGAATCTAAGCTAGTTTTGAAAGAGTAATTGCTGAGTTTATTGCCAGCTCTACTCAGCAAATGCAACCATCCGAACCGGTTTTAAAGTCAGACTTTTCATAAGTGCCTGCGAAGGTCTATTTGAATAAATGATTTTGAATTTTGAATACCACAGCGAGCTGTCAGAGTTCTCTTTGACCGCCGCCGTCGCTGTGTGCAATGTTCATGAGCGCCGGCGCCGCATAGTTTACTGAGAATGTGGAACGCAGAACTCTACATCGCTCGCTGCAGGATCGGCGCCTAAGGTAGCTCGTCTGATGGTAAGCGGCTACCCTAGAAGTTGCCCCCTGGCCTCCTTTCACAAGTTAGGTTGAAAGTGAATGGGCAGAACCTCCACCATGCGTGCCCACTGCGGATCGGTGGAGGTAGGCTGCTCGACCTACTGTTGGAGTTTTCAAGCCGCCTAGGAGGCATCCAACTAGCTTAACGACTATCACAAAATGATAACCGGGTCCAACGGCTTTACGTGCTTTCCGAAGCACGGAAATTTGAAATACCACTAGGCGGTTACTCATCTAGGTACCGAGACCGAACACAACGGTGGCAGCCTAATCATACCATTCCATACCATTGCACAAGCGGTTCATAAATACTTACATAAAAGTATAAAAGCTCTTTCACACGAGGCACAGTAACCAAGCTGCGAGGCAAGTGGGGCAGCCTTTTGACGTACCCGTCATGTAACACACAATGTTGACATGGTCGTCGGTCTCAAAGCGTAGACTACCCTTAGATTGTACACTTGCATGCAAAGAAATTATTAAATTTATTTAGTGTTTGTTACCAATCCTAATAAATATTCTAAATTAAAAAAAAACTTTATATTTTGAGTTTAGAACTTGTAATTGTTCGTGTCTCTAAATGAAAAGTGTGTGTTGCATTGCAATGCGCGCACCAATCGTCCCTTTGAGTTGAAACTTTGGTACCTACCGGTATCTACAGTTATTGACATACGGGTGACATTTTCTGTCATAGGAAAAAATAAAACAAAAGTACGATCACACGTTAATTAGAATGCCTTTTTATAGTATAAAACTACACAATACAATCTTGTGACATCTGATGTTGTGACATCCTGAACATATTCTATCTGTGTGCCAAACTTCATCCAAATCCGTTAAGCCGTTTATGCGGCATTGAGTCACAAACATCCAACCTTTCGCATTTATAATATTATAGTGATATTCAATATGACTGTAAATTGAATATTAAATAAACAAAGCCGAGTGCAATGCACTTCCACTATGCAGTGTTCCGTACTGTGTACACGAATGGCAACGGGTAACATGAGCTATAGCAAACCTTCTCAATTTATATCATAACAATGGCCTGTGCATTTAATGTAAGCAAAAGCTTTAATAAAAAAGCAGGTATCCCGTTTCAAGTTTGCATATTTTATTATGAATTATAGTTAAATTTTATGCAAGGATTAAAGTATCTTAAGTGTTTGCAAATTAAAAAGGACGTTAAAAAAATTCGGACTTATTCTTGCTAACAAAAATCTGTGTCTATGAGACCACCTTGCTGTACGTACAAGCCGGCACACACACACATAAACAGCCATTACGCGGGTAAACGTCACAGGAAAAAATATTAAAATACAGACACACAGAAAAAAAAACAGGAATAACGTTTCATAGGTTAATTAATAATTCGATCACTTACGGCCGGTTCACACATGTCTCCGTTTTACTGTTCCGTTTTATCGTGTACGTTTTTTTTTCGTCGATGGCGTATGTAGTTGTATGAGCGACTTCACACATGGCACAGTATTCTGTATACAGTAAAAAATATCGTTCCGTAAAAAAAATACATTCCGTTTTGTCATCGAATACTGGACGACGGAACAGTAAAAATATACGGATACGTAGAATTTTAACGGATAGATACTGTGTGCGTGGCGGGCGGTGTGTGCGGGGTGTAGGAGGGGGAGTGATGCGACAGGTTTTGTTTGACTCACATTTTTCTGTTCACACATCGCATCCAGTAATGACGGATTCGTTGAACGTTATACGGTGCCTATGTGTGAACAGCGCATAAATTTATGACGTATCCGTTAAAAACGTACCAGTAAAACGGACTCCCATGTGTGAACGGGCCGTTAGTTCACACACACACACATAAATAGCCGCTGCCATTACGTTGCCTCAGTTTAGTCTTAGCGAGAGTACTGTCCCACCTAGTCTGAGTTAAAGTATTAATATTTTGCCGCCGTGGTTTTCCCAAGAGAGAAATTTGGAGTTCTTCAAAAAGGGCGTGAAGGGATTCAGACGCTACAGGGTCGGCAACGCGCGAGTGATACCCCTGATATTTCAAGTAGCCATAGGATAAGGTAACCGCTTACCATCAGGCGAGCCGTATGCTACCGTATGCCGTATACTACTTGTGAACAGGTGCTGCTTGTGGGGGCTGGTCTGCTTAAGTTTGCTATTTATTTACTTATTAAATATTTATTCAGTCTACTTTGTAATTTTGCCGCCGCGCCGGGGCACGCAATTGTTTTCAGTGCGATTAGAATGTAAATATTATGTAATGAATCTAAGCCTGTTTTGAAAAGAGTAATTGCTGAGTTTATTGCCGGCTCTTCTCAGCAAATGCAACCTTCCGAACCGGTATTAGAGTATTAGAGTCAGACTTTTCATAAGTGCCTGCGAAGGTCTATTTGAATAAATGATTTTGAATTTTGAATTGAATTGAACCTTAATGCATGGTATAAAAACATATCATGCATTTTTATAACTGCTAAGTCGCGCAAGGTCCTTTCACTAAAAGACAACTTTTTTATTAAACAAATACTAATTTCTGTCGCGGTTTTACTGGCTTTTTTGAGAAAGTATTCCAGCTTTTACAGCATGATCGAATAACAAACATATTTGTAGGAATTTAATAATTAATTCTCGACTGGCTCTAATACAATTTTATGTGAAAATGCTATCATAAAAACATTATTTGATGCTATAGATCATATTTCTTATTCAGTTTATGAGAAAACACATGAAAATGAATAAAGTAAGACATAAATAACTGATAAAACTGTACATGTTTAATAAATAACTCAAAGTGAGATTGCGAGAGCCTTACATAAATTGGATTGGACTGTATTACTCGTTATATCAAGTTATATTTATAACTTGCATTGGCAGACTTAGAATTCAGTTCGTGACCGTGAGTTATTGATATTTTTATTCAATTACTAAGTAATTTTCTAAACTTTGAAAAAAAATAGAAGATGCTTTAAGGATTTTCTTAATTAAAAAACCGGTCAATCACCGACGGACTACGACCTTCCTTGGACATTTATTTCTTGGTTTCATAACTGCTGTGAAAAACCGGACCGCATAACTAAGTTTCTGTGTACAATTTTGATGATTACGAAAATACTTTGCAAGCTTGAAACTTCGTTTACATCAATGTGTATCCACGGTAACTATTACAGATTTTTCGCTTCGTAAACTTCGGAGAAGGGGAATGTTGTTTTTTGCAATGTTTAGGTACTCACTAGTGAAAAACTACGCAATAGAAAAGAAAATAAAAACCTGTTTGTGAATGTACAAACGAAACCCGTTATATGATACCCTATTTAAACATAGGTATATAAGGTCCTAATAAATTAGTGAATTTCCTCTTGAGGGATGAATGTAGGTCATTAGTAATCAAAAAGTAATATTAGAAAAATAATCCGTGAGTTTTTTTTTAGATAAAATGGTTAAATTAATACTTTGTACTGATATCGGAATTTTGTTTTGTTCCCACGGATTATTTTTCTAATATTATTTTAACCGACTTCAAAAAAAGGAGGAGGTTCTCAATTCGGTTGTATGTTTCTTTTTTTTTTTTTACCTCATAACTCCGTCATTTATTAAACTATTTGGAAAATTCTTTTTTTGGCTGGAAGGGTACACTTCCCGTTTGGTCCCATTGTCATCAGATCAGGATTTGATTACTTCTTAGTGTACTTTGAAGTCGGTTTAAGTTTTTTGTAAAACAGTCCAATTATTTTATTACTAATTACATTCATCCCTCAAGAGGAAATTCACTAATTTATTAGGACCTTATATAGCCTTACTTTTAAATAATTTCACAACACCCAGTCTTCAATATATCGCATTAATTCCTTTCCTCTGTACATTATATTGTCCCATTAATAGTAGCTGAACAAAGCGCGTATACTTTTCAGTGGCCTGACGTTTACGGAGGGCAGGCATACTAACACAGTAACGCACTTAGGTCTGTATGTTAACAAGCGGTTAATGCCGTTTCAAATGCCGAGTCACAATCGTGGTTGACAAAGAGAAAATATTTTTAATACGATTATTTTTATATTACAAAAACAGACGACAGTCAATATAATAATGGTCTTACTCATATCAGACACCAAAAGATACAAGTTTCTATGTATCCTCAATCCTGCAATTAGGAACTAATGACGCTGTACAGTAGTACCCAATTGATATTGCGCGTCGTGAATCTTCGTTCGCAAAGAAAGTATGGCCCGAAGTTTAACGAAAGAATGCTTAAAACTTACAATCAACCTTAGATGACTAATATAAGGTTCATAATACAGTGCAGCTGTTAGTTCCGTCTCACTCGCAAGTCAGGCCCCTCCGCATACATGGCGACAGCTGCCGACAAATAGCATCTTTGATTCTGCGCAGGTACATCGGTAAGCCATATTAGTTGGGTACTCATTTATTTATTTTTAATGATGGGAAAAAAGTATTATTAGTGCCAGGTTGTTATGTGACCGAAAGATCACAAAATTGTATTTAATACACCCATAAAAACATTATAGGTAGTTAAAGTAACAAAACAATGTCAAATTTTATCGTTGCGTAACGTTAAATTACTTTTTTACGCAAAAAAAAATTCTCCTAAGAATTTGACGCATACCGTCCTAAATGCTTAGGGACTCACGCACAGTATTCCGGGGACTGGTTGTAAATATAAAAAACCTGTAAACACCCGACGAGAACAATCTCAAACGCGTCGAAGACCATTTACTAGCCGTGGACAGAATGATTGATGTTTTGGCAACCCTACCGCCCAGAACAAATTGATCTTTCTAGAGTTCCGTAGTATAATGTTAAATGTAAAATCTACATTATTTTTGAGAGAAAAGTAATTTGGAAGAAAATGCACGATTCATGTCTGTGGTTTATTTGTCGACTTAATTAAAACTAATAATTATGTGTGTCTGGACCAGGCCAGATAATTTAATATTATTGTTAGGTTTACTAACAATAACATTAAATTAAATACATTTCTTAGCTATTTTTTTGTATTTAAATAACTATAACTTTTTAATGAATCTGTGTGTAAGGAATCTAAATAAAAGCTTTTTTATTTTATTTACTTTTATTTTATTTAAATAATTATGTGTTTTTGTGTATTATTTATTTAATTTGTAAAAGACCACACATGAAATGTATTTAATTTAAAGTAAAAAGTAAGTAATAAAAGTTACTCTTAGGTTACTAAGATAATATTTCCTGAAATTCATCCCCTGAGGAGTTAATTTACGTCAAATATATAAAACTTAGTGAATTGTAATCACATTTTTAGGCAAAAAAAATATACCGAACCCTCTTTCTATCCTTAATTGGCCCACGATTGATTGCTTTTTATAACACATATGACAATGGACTTACCACAGAATAGGTAGGTACCTGCCTACCTATTTTACGAACATGCAATTCTAATTATGAATGAGAGACGAATTAAATAGTAATTTTATGCGATGAAGAAAACATTAGCATGAAAAACTCCTCACGTCCTCTTGTATTTTAAACGCATGAAAAAGTAGCTCATTCATTAGATCACAATTGAAATGATTTTTCACGTACAAAATCACGTCTATAAAATCAGCTAAATCAGCAAAATTGCTATAATTTCTCAAGAATCCTACTTAATATTATAAATGCGATATTGAGTTTTTTTGTTTGTTTGTTTGTTACATCTTCACGCCTCAACTACTCGGATCATAATGACATTTGGCATGCAGATAGCCTATGGTATGTAGAGAGACATAGGGTACTTTTTATATCGGGAACGCGGGTGAAACCGCGGGGGATAGCTAGTAATAAATAAAATAAACCGACACAGGTGAACTAAATGCGAAAGTCGAAGCCATTTATTCAATTCCGGTTTTAGTAGGTCACTTATGAATATACTTACTTAGGCACAATTGTTTTAATCTCAAAACACGAATTAAACATCAATATTGGCCCATCCAGCCAGACATACCGACACCAGCTATCAGACCACCAGGTTCGATCAGTTGCCATGTATAAATCAGAAAATACCGAAGCAAAAGTAAAATGTAACAAAATTGAGATGTCATTCCGTCCATGTGACAGACGGACAGATGTATGACAAGCCGGTAGTTAGGAAATTGAAAGTGCGCGTCAACCGTGTACGATTTTTCACGGAAATGACCAATATTTTATTTAAAGAATTTTGTTGTATTTAATATTTTTGTCGGATATTGAGGCGCGCATGTTTGTATATTTGCTGAGATGTTTATTGTTATTTCTTATATTTTGATATATTGTTAACTAGGCTATCTGATTATATAAAAGTAAGGCGAGCAAGATATCCCAAATAGTTTTTTAAGAGAGGTAGAGCATAGTGTTTATTCGCTCAAAGAGCAGCTCGACTGGGGAAGTACCCTCCACCTTACAGAATACCGCAGTCAAATAACTTTATGTTGTGTAAAGTTGTGTTCCTGCGCGTGAGTAAGGTCGCCAGAGCTCATTGGGGAGGGGGGAAAGGTCGGTAACGCGTGAGCGATGCTTCGTGTGTTTCAAGCGTCCATATGGCTGCGGTAACCGCTTACCATCGGGCGGGCCGCTTGCAAATAATAAATACTGCAAATGTACACTAATTCGTTTATGAATAAGAAGGCACCATCTTTTATTTTTTGCATTTTCGGAGTTTATTCCAAATAAAAGTTAGTCGTATTTTTAAGGACTTTTACCCACACATTACATCATCCTGTATTACATAATTCCATTGATTAAACAACAGTCAACGCAGAGGGGACAGTAGGCACAGTGCCAAATAACAGTATAATCACTAAGTACCTACGTAATGTACACGGATTTGCACCCAATTGTCTAGACAATGAATAAACACACATCACGATTAATATTTACCTCATTCATGTTGGATGTTTAGATACAGTAGGTACAGGCAGTTGCAAAATCTTATTACGTTGGTATTGAAACATCATAAGAGAAAATGCTGGTGGCGTTTGTTCCATACAAACGTAATCCTCAGTTTCCTCTCTGAATAATGACACTAGAGCAATGATTATTCTACCATGCAATCTATAGGTACCACTGTATGTCCCTCGGTTGTGTTTTTCTCCATAAATTAATTTATAAGAATTAGGAGCCTTCTAAAATTACAAAAACTTACCATTTTTAAAGCCATTATCAGAGGTCCAGCGAACAAATTTGACGAAAATAAAACAACAAAAGAAAACTGACAGACATAGCCTTCTTATTATGAATCTTGTTTTTTTTTAATCTATTATTTTGGAAATAGCGATTTCGTCTAATTTAAATAAGTATAATTGGTCCAAACTGTAGTTGTCTCTATCGCCCTCGGGCGGGATAGATCGGGCACAGGGCGACAGCAATAGCTATATTACAAACCTATTTTAAACCTTTTTTAAATTTCTTGCAGCCATCCTTGAGGAAGGAAAGACGACCTCTGCGGTTTTACTCTCAAACCGGGACATGTAATATTTTCCGGGATGAAAAATATAATGAAAAAGGTGTTATCTTTAGGTACATAAATGTGCATTGTTTCATAAACTTAAAACTAATTTATTGATGGCAATTATGAACGTTATAATACCTTGAATCTATAAATAGTCGGTTCGTAATTAAAACACTTACGTAAGTGTAACTTACTTTCCGTGCTTCGGAAGGCACGTAAAGCCGTCACGGTGATCACATAATTGGGATAATCGTTAAGCTAGTTGGAGGGCTCCTAAGCGGCTTGAAAACTCCAACAGTAGGTTGATGACTAGCCTACCTCCACCGATCCGCTCTGGGCACTCGTGGTGGAGTAGCCTTACCCTAATTTTAGGCTGATGATGATGAATACACATAGATATATCTACTGTGCTTAAACTGAGAAGACTCTGGCAAGTAACTCACCAAGGCATTAGTGGACCTCTCTTTTCAATTTATTAAATTTAAATTTTTGTTTCTTACAATACATTTAGCCAGAGGGATGGAAGTGCAGAGAGAAGCTACTATCTGTGCTACTATAATGGGTCAATAGCCACATCCAAATTCTTCCTTCTTAGTAGACACAGAATTTTTATTTTAGAAATCCGATATGACAAAAGTATCAAATTAATGAATAATAAGTTTTTTGTTAACAATTGACGGGCCAGCGCCGCAGGTCGTGGGTTCGATTCCCACACAGGACATGCATTTGTGTGCATGAACATATCTGTATGTCCTGAGTCTGTGTGTAATTATGTATAATAAGTATGTATTTACAAACAAAAAGTAGTATATGTATTATATCATTTATCTGGTGTCCATAGTAGAAGCTCTGCTTAGTTTGGGATCAGATGACCGTGTGTTAGAAATGTCCCAGGATATTTATTTATTTAATTTCATTTTTAATACAAGCTTTTTTTTGTGACTGTACTTTTTGTTGACTGTACTTGCATTGTCTTCTTCCAATATACTAATGTATAACAAATCAATCCGACTACGGGAAGTGGGTGAAATTCGACTTGCAAGATTCCACCAGAACGAACAAACATACATTGCAAGTTAAATAGAAGCTTGTAAAAAAAACGGAAGTTGTTACAGATAAGGGAGCCGTGGACTTCTTATTCTTTGATCATAACAGATATGACATCTCTTACATCCTCTCCATAATTTTTCGTAATAAATATATGGCTGATTGTTATCACCAGCGCATACTTCCGACCTTTATCATTATCTCGCGATATATTTCATACAGAAGCATCGTAGCTCATCCAACGTTTCCTGAGATGGTTATCACTTGCGTGCACGACTGTTCGCGATGGACGTCGGCTTGGCTTTTATCCAACCCTTTGATGTCACCGAAACACTCGGACTGTCATAATTTATGACATAATAAGGTTCAATAAATTTGAAATTAATATAACAGGATTCGTGACATCCTTGATATATTGGTAGGATTATTTTTATGCAGTTAGATATTAATTATTTTACATTATTATTTTAATTTGATTCCTAATTCGTGTTTATTATGAAATATAATAGTAATGAGACCAAGCCATCACATAAACGTAGAAAATAACATCAATCTAAGCTATACGAAGACAAAACCCGGCTAAGTGCGAGTAGGACTCGCACACGAAGGGTTCCGTAAATACTTTTCTCGTACATTTAATTTTAATTATTTATTGTTATAGCGGCAATAGAAATACCTACACATTCTGTGTAAATTTCAACTGTCTTCCTATAACGGTTCGTGACAGACACACAGACGGACGTACAGACGGACAGTAGAGCCTTAGTAATAGGGTTACATTAGCACCCTTTGGGTACGAAAGCGTAAAAAATGCAAATAATACAAAAAAATATAATCGACTGGATTTTTAAGTTATATTCAACCTTTTCATTTGAAAGGCATTTTGGAATTGAAGGGATTTTCGAAATATAATCCTGGAGATAGTTTTTTTTATATAAATAAAATGGCGTTAGGTATACCATACCCTATACCAGTAAAGACATAACCTACATTTAACTAGACATTAAATGACAAGATAACAAACAATAGTCACAGTAGAAGAGAGTTAACATTAAATTAATTTAATGATGCACTTTACGACCGCTCTTTTGTGTGTGTTATCTTAGACCAAACTCCCATTGTAAACATGCCATAAATAAAGGTAATTGAAATCGTTTAGACTCATTTATTCTGGGCACAGTATGTAGTCTATCCCCGGTTCGTAATACACTTAAACTGAGAAGACTCCGGCAAGAAAATCGGCAAGGCACTTTTTGTGGATCATAATTTTATATTACAATTTTCGATTCAAATATTATATTGACTTATTCATACAATGGGCTACTTTCCTGAAAAAATCTTTTTAGTCCGTCATTATACATTATCAAAAAATATTAGACACGTATTTTTTCTTGGTTTGTTGAAGTCCCGCGTGACGTCACGGTGTGGTACACTTTTTAGTAACAAGTGACGTCACGAGCCCCCACTCCCGAACTTAGTCGCGCTTTATCTTTGTCAATTGTTAATGATTTAGTAAAACAAAAATTACGTGTCCAATATTTTTTGATAATCTAACTGACGGACTAGTTAGAATTATTATTTTTTCACCCAGGAAACATCCCTTAGCCAGGGGGATGCATGCAAGTGCAGGGGCCCAAGTCTGTTACTACGGTTGTGTTCCAATGAACTATTAGTGGAGTCAAATTTGACACACTTTACAGTTTTGGGAGTCTACTAACACAATGGCGTCATAATGGCGCCCATCATATTGTGATTTATTTTTATTATCTACTAGCTGCCTCACGCGGTTTCAACCGCGTTCCCGTGATAAAAAGTTGCCTGTAATAGTTGGGGATAATGTAGCTTCCTATTAGTGAAAGAATTTTTAGAATCCGACTGGTAAATCCAGAGATTAGCCCGTTTAAAGAAACAAACAAAAAACTCTTCCGCTTTATTATATTATTAGTATAGATTGGTTTGCTTAATTCGTCACAATGGAACAGGCCAGTTTTACGTAGTTTAAATTTTCTTGCTTCTTATAAATCTCGATAAAAGTTTTTTTTTTTTTTGTGACAACAACGAGGCATACAATAGGTATTTTACTGAGTTACATGCAATATTAAATTAAATCTAAATGCTGCCTCAATTAAAGGCTGCCACGGCATGCAATAAGCTCAGCTACAGTTACAGATTGTTTACATCAAGGAAAACATAAATTAATAATTTTATACAATATTAAACAAGAATACGAAGTTTAAAAGTTAAGAAATTATTGTGAGCTAAAGATATTTATTAGAACAATTAATAAAAACTTTAATGAGTGGGTGTATTATGTAAGTTTGTTGCAATCAGTTTCTGTTTCAAACGGGTTGAAAACACCTTGATCGTAAATGAAAAACGAATCTCCTTTTACGTTGATGGTTTAAAGCAAGTTTTGCAAACCCCGGGTTTTAAATATATCCGTCACTATCTAACGTCATATAACAGAAAGAGCCGGGGTTATCTTAAAACTTGGGTTTTACTAGACTTGGCTTAAACCATCTCATGTAGTGAGACAGTAACTGAATAACAGATAATGTACAATCTAGACCGATGTACCTAATTATTTGAAAGAATGTCTGGAAGAGAAGAGTCTGGTATGGATGGGTGACATATAAATGTTTTTTTTTTTCAGAAAATCTTACTTTTTGGGTCTGGTAACCCTACCCAAGCTTACCAAAACTTCTTGTATGTACAATACATTGTAAGTATTTCTTAATCTGTGGCACTACCTTTACGTTGCCCTTGAATTCTGCATTCAGTTGATATACGTTAAGATACACAAATAATGAAAAAATACAACCTAAATACACGAACGAAGACAAATTCGTGACTTCTGCAGCGAACGGGGGACTTGAAATAATAACTGTAATATATTCTGAACGTTCTGCTCCAAGTTGTGTATCAAATTCGAACATCACGTAAATTGTTTACGAGGGAGCTGCGAATATTCATTACTATTGCCATAGTACAAATGTGTGGCAGTAGTACAACTTTGTTTTATGAAGTATGGACATGATCATAGTGGTGGAACTAGAAAAATTTAAGCAGTTTTATTAGCATTTTATTTTACTATCGCTTAATAAAACTAACAACTAGCTATAGAATATTAATATAGTGATAGTGCAAATAACCTTGGCCAGTAGACAAGATGGCTATCGACAATCGTCATCGTTAGTAAACGATCAACCTTTGTATGGGTTTGACATTTCAAATCGAAATATCACGTGATTTTTAACAATCTCTTAAGTCAATCCCATACAAAGGTTGATCGTTTACTAACGATGACGATTGTCGACAACCATCTTGTCTATGGGGGCTGGTGCGAAACCTGAGCAGTTAGCATATAGTTGCACTCATAGATATTGTTGCAGAACAAAAATCGATATGAGTTTCTTGTCATTTGTTCTAGGTAAAAGTTTCGATAAAAAATCTATTAATTGGCATTCATTATTGTTTGTAGTCGTTCAAACTATGAGCGCGCAGTTCACTTCAAGGCAGCGTTGCACCTACCCGTGTCACGGTGCATACTCTAGCTAGTGCCTACAATCGCTCTACTAATATTATATATCTATGGCACAACCTAAATCTACATAACTAATATAAGAAAACCCTTGCTGAGTTTCTTGCCGGAATCTTCTCAGTTTAAGTGTATTCGGAACCGGTGGTAAATTCAACTGTATGTACCAATTTAACGTGCGTTTTTTTGCGTGGTGAAATCCTCATAGGATACCCGACCGCCCTTGAGGGGAGCGGCCAGAATATCCCGGACTTTTACCGGCTAAAACCCCACGGTGGTCACCACCTGCGCTATAGAGAGGAGGGCGGGCTCTCGTGTTGAACGCGTACCTGCTCGCCCCTCCAAGCGCGGCGCTTAGATAGCTCGTCCCGGGGGAAGTGTGACACCTCCCCCCAGCACCCTCGGTGCTATCGCACGATGAGTTGTGACCACATCGACTCATCGTCCTCCTTGGGGTCGCTTCTGGTTGCACAGAGAGAGAGGGGCGGGAGGGAATACACGGGACGGAAAACTATTTAGTTTATTATATTTAATATTTTATTTGCATTTATGATTTTTAAAGATGCTGCTGATATGAGTGATGATTTGATCTGCAACAAAAGGGTCATTGTATCGTAAATGATCTACTGTCAGTCTATTTACTTTGTTACTGGACTACGAAGCAATAGATCCATAGTTGAGATAAAAACGTGCCTCCCATATTTGAGGTGATTTTCCTCTTGTTCTATACGATTCGTCGTTCTATCAAACGCACTACATTTGTTCTAAGTGTTAGAGTGCCTACGCAATACGTGATAAGGATTAGTATCGAGTACTGGTGTACACACAAATGTTTTAAGAGTTACTAAAACTGCTATACCCCGGCTAAAGTTCTGATTAATAACTGAAAACCGAAATTAAAAGGAGTTTAATTGAAGCTGAATGTTTTATAGTATTTTAATTATCAATTCAAGTTTAATGGAGCCCGGATGCGACTGCAATAGTTTATTGGCATTTATTTTTTGTTTCGTAGTCTATTTAAACTTTATTTATTTAATTTGAAAAACCAGTAGTTGTTGCATTAAAAAAAATCTTAAACTAACTAGAATACAAAATGAGATAAATGTACAACTTTTTAAGGAGTCACAACATTCGTTATAAATGGTAACATAAAAATAAAATTATTTCAATAATCTATATACAAAGCAAATATAAACTAAAAAACAAGATAAAAGAAAAAGTAAATTAAAAAGTCCAAAAATTTTAACTAATCACAGAAAACAGAGATCTTGCTTTAAGCCTTATCATGTGATAAAGCAGATTGAGTTTTATTCATTGTTATCAAAAATAAAAACGTTCTTAATTTTGTATGGAGCTGACTAGCGGTAATGTCCTCTTATATTATCGAACAATTTGGTTAAAAGTCTAAAGATGGGTCTACGCTACGCGGCCCGAGCATACGTGGAGCACGAATTCGCGTAGCGTAGATGGTTTTGGAAACCTCGAACTAGCGCTCGCCTCGCGTTTGACGAACACTAATTCGCATCGCGCTCGTGGCCAGTGTTTGTTGTAGGCTCGTTGTAACTGTTGTAAGTCACGCTCGGCTCGCCTAGCGTGGACCCACCTTTAAATGTATCATAAACAATTGGTTAAAAGTCTGATAAAGGCAATGTTATATTTCCATTATACAGTAACGTAACGCCCTCTTAATATAATTTTACTAATTACTCTTCTCTTGAGAATGTTCTTCACACCCTCGAGTATTCTTCCTCCGCACAATACAGGAGGCCTGCCTTCACAATTAATTATACAGGGTGACAAACAAAGGCACTTTTGACTGTCAAACAAACTCCTGTGGTATATGGTATTCATTAGACACCGGCAAAGTTCTGGATATCGTCTTTTTGTTTTAAATTATGATGGTGTTTGATATACTAAGGGCGGGATATCAAGTACATGCATTTTGTGATTTAAACCGCTTAGAAGTTGTGGGGTAATTTAATGCTTTTTAGGGTTCCGTAGCCAAATGGCAAAAAACGGAACCCTTATAGATTCGTCATGTCTGTCTGTCTGTCTGTCTGTCTGTCTGTCTGTCTGTCTGTCTGTCTGTCTGTCTGTCCGTGTATGTCACAGCCATTTATTTCCGAAACTATAAGAACTATAATGTTGAAACTTGGTAAGTAGATGTATTCTGTGAACCGCATTAAGATTTTTACACAAAAATAGAAAAAATACAATAAATTTTGGGGGTTCCCCATACTTAGAACTGAAACTCAAATTTTTTTTTTTCATCAAACCCATAAGTGTGGGGTGTCTATGGATAGGTCTTCAAAAATGATATTGAGGTTTCTAATATCATTTTTTTCTAAACTGAATAGTTTGCGCGAGAGACACTTCCAAAGTGGTAAAATGTGTGTCCCCCCCCCTGTAACTTCTAAAATAAGAGAATGATAAATCTATAAAAAATATATGATGTACATTACGGTGCAAACTTCCACTGAAAATTGGTTTGAACGAGATCTAGTAAGTAGTTTTTTTTTAATAGGTCATAAATTGAAATTAATATCAAATACTCAGGTCTATACTACCATTTACTTATATACCTACAGGTTTGTACGGAACCCTCGGTGCGCGAGTCTGACTCGCACTTGGCCGGTTTTTTTATATAGAATTAAATCCATTAACTGAACTGTACTATGTCCTCATTTGAAACCAGATTTGTTTCGAACTATACGGGCTAAAAGGAGTTTTCTTCCGCGGACGCTCGGACTGTGGAATGAGCTCCCCGCCGTGGTTTTCCCAATGGAGTACAGCATGGGGTTCTTCAAAAAGGGTGTGAAGAGGTGTCTTCAGGGTCGGCAACGCGAGTGTGATACCCCTGGTGTTGCAAGCGTCCATAGGCTACGGTAACTGATTACCATCAGGCGGGCCGTATACTTGTTTGCCACCTTAGTAGTATAAAAAAAAAAATGAATTGCAAAAATCATCAAAAATTAATAAAACACTTTCAAATTCAGTCTGCGACTGTACGTAAAACATTATCTGCAAACAAATATATGGCTAATTCTTATGATACATTGCGTACATAATAGTAAAGCAGTCATTGAATCTAGTAGCCACCACAAATACGTCATCGGCGTACATACCGACAGTTCTAAATAGTCCAGTCATATAAACAGCCAGATAAAAGATATTTATGTGTAGATATAAAGCGTTTATCACGTATAAATAAGTCGTATAATAAAACAGTGTTTGTGGTCGATAGATTTTTATTAGACGAATAATGTCACTCGCGAATGAGATGAAATTGTGGGCGGGGATAGATAAGAATACTGTTCATGAAAGAAACTGATTGATTGATAGATCCAAGTCATAGACCGCAGGGTCTAACTTCTTGAAAGGATCAGGACGAGGAGAAGGAGTGATACAAAATTTTACCATGATGTGTGAAGATCACGAATTTTAAGATAGTTAGAGCATAGCGTTTATTCGCTCAAAGAGCAGCTCGACTGGGGAAGTACCTCCACCTTACAGAATACCGCAGCCAAATAACTTTATGTTGTGTAAAGTTGTGTTCCTGCGCGTGAGTAAGGTCGCCAGAGCTCATAGGGGAGGGGGGAAAGGTCGGTAACGCGTGAGCGATGCTTCGTGTGTTGCAAGCGTCCATATGGCTATGGTAACCGCTTACCATCAGGTGGGCCGTATGCTTGTTTACCGACTAAGTTGTATAAAAAAAACAAAAAAAGATCAAAATTGTATACACGTCTTACAAAGGTGGTTCACTCAATATATGCGACATAAAATATAAATTAATTAATATAGGTAAAATTAATAATGCATAAGAATTATGAAACATCCTGTTTATACAAAAGTTTACGTATAAAACGGAAGAACACCAACCCAGCTCACGAGTCGAGTAGACCGCGCTCATAACAGGGTGTTTCAAACTACGTCATGCGTCATCCTTTTTTTTTATTATTATAATGTTCATAAATATCATATTTATTATATGAATAATTAGAAGTCATTGGATACATGAATTTGGCTGCCGTTGTAAGACGACTAAAATTTCACGGCGTATATAGTTTTTTTTTTTTTTATAATTTTCACCTCGGGTTCCACCCACTTCATGACAGCAGCGAGCTATAACGTCGATACGAAAAATCAATTGACCTGTCGATAAGCAAGCACATAAAGGCATCGATAAAATTTTGCTATAGAATAGAAGCGTTGAGATAATTTATTGATATTTTTTCAATGACATTTTATTATTTCAGAGTTGGTCCCACATAAATATGTCATCGCTCATCTGTTCACATAGCTCCCGTGAGTGTTATAGGGTGATTAAGGATACCATTTGTTTAAGTAATCACCAAATTATTCAGTTCATCAATCTAAGTGCAAAATGTAAGTAGGTATTAAAAATAAGTACTAAGTATAACTTATACTGTGTGTTTGATCCCAGTTGGCGCAGTTGGTTAAGGTTCACCTTACGCGCCGCAGGTCGTGGGTTCGATTCCCACACAGGACATGCATTTGTGTGCATGAACATGTCTGTATGTCCTGAGTCTGGGTGTAATTATGTATATTAAGCATGTATTTACGAACAAAAAGTATGTATATGTATTATATCAGTTATCTGGTTTCCATAGTACAAGCTCTGCTTAGTTTGGGATCAGATGACCGTGTGTGAGGAATGTCCCAGGATATCTATGTGTATTGTATGTACTTAGCTTTTTATCACAATATGTGCAGAATTTATTTCTAAGTGCTTTTTTCAGGCCTTGCGGCGGGGCGTCGTGGGACTCGCTCACTTCCCTCCAATATGGCGAGGAGGGCGATGGCTGCCACACGCGTCATACTTACTTGTTAACAGGTGGGCGCTGGTCTGCTTAAGTTTGCGATTTATTTATTTACTTATTAAATATAGCTTCAGTCTACTTTGTAGTATTGCCGCCGTGCCGGGCACGCAATTGTTGTCAGTGCGATTAGAATGTAAATATTATGTAATGAATCCAAGCTTGTTTTGAAAAGAGTAATTGCTGAGTTTATTGCCGGTTCTTCTCAGCAAATGCAACCTTCCGAACCGGTATTACAGTATTAGAGTCAGACTTTTCATAAGTGCATCTATTGGAATAAATGATTTTGAATAAAAAATAATGATATTTTTACAAACTGTTATCGAAACCCAAGCCGCCTACGAGTGTTCATGGTTTTTTAGTGTCTACATGTTCAAAGTTAAAGTCAAAGTCAAAGCCACTTATTCTATTTAGGCCCTAGAAGGGACTTATGAAGGTCAAAGCTACTGAAATTACCACCAGTTCGTAAGTCGGCCTTCAACTGAGAAGAACAGGCAAGAAACTCAGCAATGTGGAGATACTTCCCCAGTCGAGCTCTTTGAGCAGAAAATGCTAGGTAGCATAGCATTTTCTGCTGCTCTTAAAACTAACAAAGAAAACTGTGTGTGTTAAACCCAAGCCAATTTTTTTTTTAACTTTAATTATGACAGTTACACACCAATTACAACAGTTATAGAAATGAATGAATGAATGTTTCAGCCCAGAACTCGTTTCACCGCTGTCTATCATTTGAGTGGATAATGCACTTGTGTGTCTCGGACCCTTTTTAGAATTCTGTGGCTAGATCATTTTACAGTAACACGAGGTGTGGACGGACTAAGTGCAAAACTTTTAGGATTTTAATTAAATTTATCTGATATGCTGTCGCCTATAAAGGTTCTCTTTTCAACTGTGAACATGATAACTTGAAAGAGGTTTCGCAATCGCATAAAACTCGCTTTTTAAAAAGATTTTTTTTAACTAATTAATTTCTCGTCTCCCATCATGGCGAGATCCATACATTGATTTGTACAAATAAAACATTTTAGAAGGTTTAAATTACTTCCAATGTTGAGATTACATTACCAGCAACATATTAATATACTTGAAATCTTTTATAAACCCCGTAAAACATAACAACAACATAATGGTTTTGTATAACATCGGATTACTTAAATGGTGCGGTAAGTAAGGTCGCCAGAACTCCGTGAGGTGCTGTGCGGGCAGTACCCGGAACCAGCCGAGAAGTACCTAGTTGTCTCTCGATCTGCTGACACAGTGAGACCTCTCAATAATTTTTCAAACCCTTTTCCATGAAGGGTGTGAAGAGAGGGTTGGATCACGAGTGATAGTTTGGTGTTGCAAGTGGCTACAGGCACAGATGGGTTACGACATCAAGGAAAAGTCCCTTCAAAGTAATTTTGCACTGATTTCGAATAGTAAGGACCACAGAGAAAAGAAATAAACTACACTGAATCGTGACTTAACCAATCAGAGCGCATTGTTGGTGGGAAGTTGGCGGAGTAGAATTCAAGCAAAATGAACGTCATTGCGCTTCTTTGGGTTAAATGTTCAATGGGCTACGGGTAACCACTTACCATAAGGCGCAGGCATCGAGGAACAATCCCTTTAGAGTAGTAATACCGAGCAATCCGATTCGGAAACTAGTAAGTGAAATGTCACTGATTTCGAACAGTAAGGACCAATCACTGCGGTGTTCTTGATTTGCCCAATCAGAGCGCATTTTCGACTTGGCTAGACAAAGACGAACCGCTAGCAGCCTGTTCGGGCTCTTGTTAATTGATAGCAGAGGCAGACTCAATGTTTGTTATACTGTGTATAGGCCTGTGTTTGACCACAATCTCGCCATGGTAAGTGATGATGTGGCCGAAGGTGGTAAGCACACAAAGCCTAGAGGAACTGGCTCTCAAGTGCAGCTTTCGAAACACACCATTTACCACTGCCAAATTGTCTATAGGTAATTGTATTTATTACATATTTGTTGTAAATAAATGATATCTTTTCCATTATAAATGGGATTCCATTCAAAAGATCCAGTAACCAACAAGTACAAAATAATGTTCTTTATCAAAAGAGTTATTACGTATATTATGAAAAGGAAATGGCGCAAAGGGTTCTAACAAGGCACATACTATCTGACAAACGCGAGGAAATGTCATGCTAAATGCATTGATAAAGTGAAGTGAACAGTACAAAGGAAGTCAATGTGCATATTTTTGTATTTAAATGCGTGTAATTACTTGATAAAAATGACGTGAAAAGTGACAAACAAATAATTTATTCATATCAAAACACTTTACGTAGTTATTTAAAAAAAGAAAAAATTTTTTCTTCTTATTTTCAAGTTCGGCAACCAAATCCAAATTGTGACTTATTTCTGTCAGGGTCGAGTTATATTATAGTTTCCAGTCACAGTAAATCACTTTCACATTAGTCCTCAGTCAGTCATCGTCCATAAAAGTCATGTTTTACTACAATGGTGGTCATTGTACTAAAACTCTTCACGGCATCTTCACGGACTTTTTGAGACAACTTGAAAAGTCTCGATACACATAATTCATTTTCATTTCACTTCACCGGTGCACATGTATTTATCTTTATTGGATAAAATACCACCGATAATATTCAACAAAACTCAAAATAACTACACGAATTTATGAAAATAAAGACGAAAACGCAACGTCACTCTGCAAATTCCTGTCAAAAAGTCAAAAAAACTTCCAATGTCAAGTTATAAATAAGTTCAAGACATGTTTTATTACTTGCAAATGGTCCCTGCTTTCATGCAGTAAAGTCATTCACCGTCAATAGAGGACAGGTAGTAAAATGGCTGTTCTACTAAAACTTTTTGAGACAACTTGAAAAGTCACGGTACCACATTTCACTTCACTGGTGCACTTCTTGGACAAAACGCATCCGATATTTTCAGTAAAACTCCAAATGCCTACACGTTTTCATGAGACTAAAATGCAAAACGCAACGTCACTTCTACAATATCGTACCAAAAAGTCCATTCAATAATTTACTCTAGTAGAAAATTCTAAATCTATGTTTACTCTCATATTTTAAATTCGAAAATGGAACCGATAATATAATCGTTTCTCAAGATATAATGATAACCATAGACAAACTAGCTGTGATACAATATAAGGCAAAGGCGTTTGAATATACAGCCATTTCTCAGCTCTTTTATAGAGGATATCTTGGGACGAGGTTATAATAAAATTGTTGCATGTCAGGCGGGAAATCTGCTGCTTAATTGCCAGCCCGAGGCATCCAACTTTATGCAGAGGCTATATTATTATACTAGTTGAGATACATTTGTTTTCCGAGCAACTTATTTCAAAGAAACAATAGAAAAGAAATCAAATTTTAAGAATCTTGTTACAATCCCCTGTCAATAAAACACTCGAAGCGAAAGAAATAAATAGAGTCAATAAAATAAATTTTATATCAAAGCACCCAGGGGTGACATCTTCAATGTCTTTTCCGAAACTTGGACATTTAAAATGATGACAACATTTTGTTCGGAAATGTGGATATTGACAAAATTTTATCGAGTTATGCGCAGAAAGTCTAGATTAATCACTGAAATCCTTCCGTTAATTAAATAATTAAAACTTTCGCCGTAAAAATAAAACAGCGATAAGGCTGGTTAATAGTTCAATTTGCTGAAATACTTTGTCAAAGTCAAGATTTTCCGGTAATAAAAAACAGAAGTTTCAAAAGTGAACAGCAATCGGCAGCAGTAATAAACTCCGCGCCCGCGCAAAATGAGGCTTAGAAAAAAAAAGGTTATTTACGAGTACATTTTACTTGAAAAACTTTAGTAGAAAATTGATTAGAAGCGTTCAGGATCAGTGTCTTATAAAACACCTAGGAACTTGGCGGGAATGTTATAAGATTAATCGAATTGGTTTAGTTTGCTAGTATGTCGGGGGAATAACTTAACAAGACTGCTGCTCGGAATAGTTGGAGCGGTTAAAGTCTACTCCATTATAAAGTCTGTGTACTGCCTTTTCGAGTTTATTGGCTTGTTGGTTAGGGCTCAGAGTATATAAATACTACGTGTTAGGGTGATTTCATCCATTGAATAGAAAATATCTGCACTGCAATCTGTGTGGGCAAGTCGGTCGACTGTTGAGTACAAATGCAATTTTGCAGTCCAAATTCAGACCGACTGCATACCCAAAGTATTTTGGAAGAAGTAAAATCTACCAGTATTTTAACTAGCTGTACCCTGTGGTTTCACCCATCTTCAAAGGATCAAAATTAGCCTATAGTACTCGAGGATAAAGTGCCTATTAGCGCAATATTTTTTCGAATCCGACTGGTTGTTCCTGAGCAGGCTTGTTTAAACAAACAAAAATCTCTTCCGCTTTAAAAGAAATATTTTTGTTTTTTTTTGTTAATGTTGTTTGTTATCATGAGTACAATCATGTGTCTAAGTGTCGTTTACTAATTACAAGTCACCCTGTATCACCGAGAACCAACCCTGTATATAAAAAGTGCAAACTGATTGACCACACAAATCGGAGCTTCCTTCCGCGGACGCTCAGACTGTGGAATGAGCTCCCCGCCGTGGTTTTCAACGCGCGCGTGATACCCCTGGTGTTGCAAGCGTCCATAGGCTACGGTAACCGCTTACCATCAGGCGGGCCGTATGCGTGTTTGCTGCCTAAGTGGTATAAAAAAAAAAACGCAGGTTCAAGAAATTCAATAGAAAGTTTATTATTAATGGTTTTTCAAAATTAAAAACCAAAGGGGGTTAAAGAGAATCGCATAGAAGAATAACTAAAGAAAGCATACCTACGTATAAAATCAAATAACTTTAGTGGATAGTAAGTTAATACCTACGTATATAGACAATCTAATCCGCAAAAGGTATGAGGAACTCATGTGTAACAAATCGCCCATGAAGCCCTGACATCCACGTGGATTTGTTTTTCGGGAATCCCTTATCCCTTAGAGACATACAATACCTATTCTACGGTTGTATGTTCTTGGCTTTCAGCGAAGAAAGTAATTTCTGAGAGCAATCGATATAACTAAGAGAGAAAAGTTTTCCATTATTATTGAACTTACCTAAACCTTTTTGGTCCATCGCCTTTCATAAATCAAGGCTTTTATAGTCTACCTATAGGGTTTTGCCAACTATTTAAAATGGCGTCAATATGGAATTTACAAGTATAAATAGTCTGCATGATTTCTTTTCATATTATTCTTATAAATAATTGCGAAAGTTTAGGTGCATAATTATATGGATATAATTCATACTGATTTGGATTTAATTTGACAACTAAATAGTTCATACTTAGGACTAACAGCTTACTTAAATAAATAAATATCCTGGGACATTCCTCACACACGGTCATGTGATCCCAAACTAAGCAGAGCTTTTACTATGGAAACCAGATAACTGATACTATATAATTAATATAATTGGACCTAGTCTCAAGATATGCAGACACGTTCGCCACGCCAACTGGCCCGTCACTAGATAGCTAAGAAAAACTATTAAGTCCGTCTTTTACATTATCAAAAAATATGATGGTGCGTCCATGCTACGCGAATCGAGCACGAGCCGAGCCACCAAGGTTCGCCAAGCATGGACGCACCCATCAGACTCGTATTTTTTCTTTTTTCAATTGAACAATAAAACACGAAGATATCGTTTGATGAAGTTACACGCGTGACGGTTACATATCACTGGCGTGACGTCACATTAGAATACACTTTTCACTCTAAAGTGACCCCACTCCCGAACTTTGACTCGCTTTATCTTTGTCAATTTTTGTCAGTTGATAATCTAACTGACTGACTAATTTTACCTAGGAATCGTCCCTATTAAACGCAGACAACGATAAAAGTATTGTTAAGTCCCTAACAATATAATTAAAGTACTAGACAATATTATATAGGAACATATACTTATATAACTACCTACGCAAAACAAACAGAGAGACAGGAGAAAACTTTATTTTAACGACAATAAGCTGTCCATTTTACGTGAAAAGTTTTTATTGCACTACAACCATAAACAAAACTGTTTATTGTATTTTCTTTTCGAATATCGTATCAATATGCCATGCCATAGACTATTGAATTGAATGTAGAATCTTCAGTTTTTATTGCTCGTAAATTGAGTAAGTAGATAAATTAGTATTTTATTGGTTATTATTCTATGTTATAATGTCTGCGGTTGGTTTTAATCGGTGATCGATCTTGTGGAGCTGATTTACGGCCAGTTTCTATATTGGATCTATCCTTGATTTGATCACAGTTGTAGATTGATAAATTAATAATAGATTTTGTTATTTGTTCTCTATATGACTCTCTCTCACTTATTGAAATACTAGCTAATACTAGACGTACTTAACGAACCTACAACGAGAGCGATGCGAATCCCTCTGTTCGTGAAAAAACTGACAATCGGGCGGAGCGCAATCGAGCACGCTAAGAATGCTCGTTCGAGGCTCGCAAGCCCGTCCACGCTACGCGAATCGTGCTCGCAGTGTACTCGTCCGTGGCTCCGCTCGTGCTCGGTTCGCCAAGCATGGACGCACCATAATGTTGTTAAAAAGTTTTTTAACTCTATCACTCTATTCTTACTCTATGATTGTACATTTAACCAAAGAAATTGGATTGCATTTAACGCACTAATTTGAGAATCATGGCGAGTTCCATACATTGATTTGACAGGGTTTTGAATCACTTCCAATGTTCAGATTACATTACCAGCAACAGGTTTAATATACATGAAATATTTTATAAACCCCGCAAAACATAACAACAGCATAACGGTTTTGGTCGCGATTATGGCATGGCATAGAATGTCGCATTTTTAATGCCTCTAGTTATTCCTTAGGCACCAAGAATCAATAAATACTTCATTCCAACGTATCTAAAAATCATTTTTTTTTGTACGAATCTCGCCATGACTCTTTGTATCTAGCTGGCAACACTGCTCTTCGTTTATGTTTGTGCATTTGCGTCGCCTTCAATAAATAAAATTCATTAATATATTAGAGAAAAGGAAGTTTTAATTATATCCAGATTCTAACAAATTTAATGTTGATGACTCTTCCTTTTAAGGACAATACCACAGAGAGGGAAATATATTTCCGAGGACAAAAGATACCCTAATTTTTAGAATAAGGAAAAACTAAACCTCCACCGAAACCAAAACACTACACCAACCGAGATCAAACGTGCGAAAACGCAAGCAAAAGCGGGTAGGCCATAAATTTCAGGCCTGGAAACTTTGTCTAGTCCACTCGACGAAGTAATAACTCCAATTCCACATCTATATAGTGAGTTGTCGCATTAACTGGAGTAAACAAGTGGAACAAAATGCGATTTATTTATATTGCTCTGTTTATTTCTTTGAATACATCAAAGTTGGGAAGATACGGATGTCAACAGTGCGTGGGAATACTAAACTGCGTCTAGCTAACGCAATTTCGAATCACACAAAGTACAGCGTTGAAGTAGTTTAAAATACGGTATAAGAATCATTGTATGAAATTGCCTTGGAAATCACGGAGCCGACCAAATTCTAAGACCTATAAATTCCATGCAAATGTCAAGTTTAATTATTTTAAATAATTGTAAAAACGCTTTAATTTCATTACTCACTTGTAGCGGCACTGTCGTCTCCTATGCACGTGTAATAAAACCAATAATATTAAAACTAATAATTATTATACATATGCCCTCTTACTCGTTTAATTAACAGCTCTACTTGCTACTGAGTTATAGTGCGTAAGCTAGAGGTAATGTTCTTAGTGGATGTCGTATATTCCCCTTATTTGTTTTAATCTAAGGTTAATTTATTTATTTTGACTTGGCTACGCCTGAAAGCAATGTAAATAACATTACGTTGAAGCTTATTATAGTTATGATGATAACATTCATTATTTTGGGACAATTTGCATTATCTTTATGTGTGTAGGTAGCTGTATGGCGCGGATTCAACTGCGTTCCCAGGATTTTGAAAAGAAGCAGGTGGTTCATAGAAATCTTACAAATTGTATTTTCGCTATTATTTATAGGACCATCTTGGAAATACAATTCACTTTCTATAATAAAATAATTATAAGCCGACATAAAAGACAAAAGTGTTTTCAACACACTCGCTCGTAAAGTGAGATTTATTGCACCGTTTTTAGTATCTTAATGCAGCTTATTACGCACTAGTGCTTTTTACTTTACATTACCGCACAGTTTTATGAACGGTATAATCCCGATTATGATAAGTTTGTTCCTCACTGCAAGTGATATGTGTGTATACCAAGCATTCTTAATTTAAACGGGTAAAATAGTTTGACAGCTACGATGTCAAAAAAAAGAAAACTTGCGGGCCATATTTGTTAACGTTCTCATTCTGTGGTTGATTATTATCCAAAAATCTACTAAAAAAAATCAAGTCTATTTTTCCTCGCAAGTGTGTTGAAAAACGTCGTATGACACGCGTGTGCATTGATTATTACACTCTCGGCTCACTTATCGCGTTCGCCTGCAGCTCACGCGCTCGAGTGTTAATAAACAACTTTGTAGACATGTATCATAATGTACTATTATGTATTTTCGGGCATAAATAAGACGGCAATTATGATCTGATTTAAATGATTTTATTATTCTTATACCTATATCTTTCTTTTCGACCCGGGGTTTTCATTCATCCGGGGTACTTGGCCCCCTTTAGGGGCATAATTCAAAAATCCTTAGTGTCGCTATTACATATACATCCCTGATCCATAGTAAATTCAATCCGGCAAAGAACACAATACGTGCGAGTACACAAGCAAATATTTTATTTGGCAAAAGGAGTTGTAAGTAAACATGTGGCATAAGGGGCGCTGTAGGCGGTATTTTAGTGAATATAATATTTAAATAAACTGCTTTTTACATCTTGTGGGTGTATAAAATGCTCTCGAGGATGTTTCAAAAACGATTTTACTAGGGCCGGTACTGCACTGCTTGAAAAACAGCCAATGTGTTAGATTTTTTTGCGTGCCAGTCTGCTTACTTTTTTAGCCAAAAACTAACTCTAAATAATCTAAAATTATAATTTATAAAAACTAAAAAATACACTTTATAAAGCCCTGTACTAAAGTCTAAAATATACTGTCGATGGGTACCAAATAATTGTATTGTCATCGGTACTTGATACCTTTTTAATCTGACGTTTTGAAGTCGATGAAAGCTAATAAAAACTTGCAAAAAATGGGTCCCTATTATAGCCTACGCGCCGCGCCGTCTGTCCGTCTGTAAAAGAAAGCTGGTTTGAAATGTTCACAGAATACACGTGTTACTATGACAAAAAGAACGGCTTATCATGCTACACCACGAGCGCTTCCGCTCCCACGGTCAGTGATGATGTATACCCTATACATACATGCTGTTTTTTTATAGAATTTTAATATTTTTAGTACCTTTGTAAACTTCGATTTAAAATAAAAATTTTCTTATTTTTCAGACATCTCCGATTAATCCACTGTTATCCACGTATTATGCTAATTTATATCGTGGGCGCCTCTAAGTAGTACACTTACATGAAATATTGTTGTCTAACTTTGGATTTAGTTCAAAACTTGTGCTTGCATCTTAAATTACATTCAGTCCTTAGAGATTATCAACTCTTAGCCAACTTGTCCTTTAAATACTGTTCGCATTTAAGGCTTAAGCTAGACTTCCGCTCGTTTAATACAATATAAATTGTTTAAGCTAGAAAATGTCTAGAAAGCGACAGGCGTGACAAGGCCTTAGTCTGCCGCCAGCAACAATGTTTGCCTTAGAACGCATGCAATTCTAAATCTAATTAAATTGCGTTGTAAAGAAAAGAAAATAATTTTAAATTGAAAAAGGAAGAAAAAAGATTTATTCATTTGCTGAATAAATCTTTTTTAATAATAGTACATTATGATACATGTGTGCAAAGTTGGTTATTAACACTCGAGGCGGTATTAAGCGCGTGAGCCGCAGGCGAACGCGATAAGTGAGCCGAGAGTCATACGCGTGTCATACGACGTTTTTCAACACACTTGCGAGGAAAAAAACAGGCTTGTATTTTTTAAAGATATTTTTTTGATAATAATCAACCTCACAATGAGAACGTCAACAAATATGGCGCGTGTTAGATATTTGGTTAAATCTGAGTCAAATATCTGAGTTAAATAAGTACTTCAAAAATGTATTATTTGCAGTGGCAACACTATTGAAATACGTTTTTGATAAATTTATTATTTGCAATGGCAACACTATTGAACTGAAGGTCTGATTATTATTTAAACTTCCGGTGCAATAATTAAATTAAACTTCCGGTGTAACTTAATGTTATTTTAAATTGTAATGTTGATGATAATTGGATTGGAATAATTACAAAGTCATCAAATTACTACTGCGATAATTTAATTGTTGATAAACATTTTATTGTAATGTAAGGAGATTTCAATAGACTTCCGATTGATATTTTAATTGAACAATGTAATGGCTTTGATAAATCATATTATTAATCATACCTAAATTCGATAGTAATTATTCCAATAATTAACAACGAATGTTGTAATTTTGTGATAATGGTTTACTAAATTTGTTAATATGAGATTAGTGACACTTCCTGATAAAATGTATCCGGTTATGGTGTATTGAGACTTCCGTCTCTGTGATTGGTTGATACTTCCGTCGGTATTCTTGAAGAATACTGTGTACTTGTAAGATATAAAATTAGCGGGAAGGTCTGGGCTCAGTGCAGTCTTGTGTATTTTGGAGGTGGTTGCTTATTATAATCGTGATACTGCCCGTCGATATAAAGATAAGTATATTTGATATTGTCAACTGTACTGTAACAATTGATAATTTTATAATGTGTGTTCTGTGTATTTCTGTTATATACTGAGAATAATTCTGAATGTGTAGTGGCCATACATAAGACCTTTATATTGAGTTTCTTACCGGTATCTTCTCAATATGGTCGGCCATCCGAACCGGAAGTAGATTTGAGAGTAAATTCATAGTTGTGGCCATAGATATGTTTGAATAAATACTTTCTAAAGTTTGGCCTAAATGATTATTTATTATTGTGACCTAATAAACCCTTTAGTACTCTGATATAGTTAAGTATACCTGATTTTGAAATATGCTATATAATTCGATTAGAATAACCATCCTAACGTTTAAATCACGTAATCTGATACTTATTGTCCATTATCTGAATTGATTAATTTATTGACAATTATACTAATTATAAAGGAGTAAAATCAGTTCAAAAAGTGTGGTCTTGTGATTTATTAATTAATACCTACCCTACTTTAATTCCGAAGTTTCTTCATTCTATAATGAGGAACATTAAGTAAATAGTAATTACATAACTAGAATCAGTTTAGACAACTTGGCAACTCAGGATTCAAATTTAGCACATCGATATATTGAGATGCTATATTAATTTATTTATTTTAGTTAATATTTATAATCTTTCTAAATGAGATGATCAGCACTTTCTTAATGATGATCGGCCCATATCTATCACGCGCATGTTTTTTTTTTTGACAGCAATGAACTGTCATACTATTTTACCCGTTTAAATAAAGAATGCTTGGACTACACACATGCAGTGAGGTACAAACTTATCATCATCGGGATTATACCTATAATAAAACTGTGCGGTAATGTAAAGTAAAAATCACGAGTGCGTAATAAGCTGTATTAAGATACTAAAAACGGTGCAATAAATGTCACATTACGAGCGAGTGTGTTGAAAAAAGATTTATTCATGTGCTGAATAAATATTTTTGAATAAAATATTTTTTTACCAAATATTTAAGTTTGTAAATACCACAGATACAAAGTGTCACGGAAAGGGAATATAAAGGTAAACGACTTCTTTGGTACTAGGCGCACAGATCGCGAAAGAGTTCTTTTTTAAATAATATTAGCAAGTGACGTGAAAGATAATGAGCCACCCTCATTGAGTGGTGACAATTTGGTTTGAATTTAATGAATTTTTTTTTTGAGCAGCAACTTTTTATAGATTGTGTATAGCAAGCGGCACGAGTCGTGAGCACACTTTTGAACACAAAGTTTAAAAGTTCTTAAGGCTAAGTTATTAAAGTTAATGTTGTTAAAATGTTAATTAAATAAGTTCATGTGACTTTATTTAAATCATCATCATCAGCCTATAATGTCCCACTGCTGAGCACAGGCCTCCTTTCACAAATAAGGGTGAAAGGGAATGGGCTGATGCATGCCCACTGCGGATGCCCACTGCGGATTGGTGGAGGTAGGCTAGTGGTCAATCTACTGTTGGAATTTTTCAAGCCGCCTAGGAGGCATCCAACTAGCTTAACGACTATCACAATTAAGTGATAACCGGGACCAACGGCTTTACGGGCCTTCCGAAGCACGGAAACGCTCGATTTGAAATACCACTAGGCGGTCACCCATCCAGGTACCGACCACGACAGACGTAGCTTAACTTTGCCGATCGATTAAGAACGGCTAATCATGCTACACCACGAGCGCTTCTTTTATTTATTTATTTAAATACATTTCAATAAATGAATTTAAATGCTTGAACTCTAATAACTTTTAAAATTTAAGTTTAAAAGTGTGCTCACGACTCGTGCCGCTTACTATACCTGATGTAGTCCACCCCTTTCGGAAACTTGAATATTCTACAACAGAAATGTCTAGTCCATTTATATTTGTGAAACGTCGGAAACTGCTAAATCAGCAGTAAACCAGAATTCTCGTCAAATATCTTTATTCCACGTATTATATTAGAACAAGAATATCATATCATAACCTCAAAGTGGGTGGTTTAAAAATACAATGAGCAGATAAAGTCTATTCAGTTAGGGCACGGTAATGGATGGTTTACCGTGGTTAGGGCTTGGGAGGGCACTTGTAAAGGTCAGATTTACGAGGTCGAAGTTGAAGACTAACCGAGATGCTAAGTATAATTGAAATTTTAAACGATTTTATTGTCATTTCTCGGTATCATTCCCGGATCCTTTTATATCTACCTACGTCTCCGATAATATCTTTGAAAAAAACGTTAGTCAAGATCTAGACGGACTTCTACTAGCTGTCCCGCGCGGTTTCACCCGAATTCCCGAGGGATCGTATGTTTTCCCGGGATAAAAAGTATCCTATGTGTTAATCTAGAACATATTATATCTGTGTGCCAAATTTCATCCAAATCCGTTCAGTAGTTTTTGCGTGAAAGTCTAACAAACATCCATACATACAAACTTTCGCGTTTATAATATTAGTTGTACGTAGTATTTATAGGTCCTAAGAAAGTAGTGAATTAGAATTAGGATTATTTTTCTAATATTATTTTTTGGTTACTAATGACATACATTCATTCCTCAAGTGGAAATTCACTAATTTATTAGGACTTTATATACTCTGAGATAATAATATTAGTAAGGAAGTACGGATTCACTTTTTTTTTACTATCGCAAAGTAACATAAAAGACAGGATTTTTTCATTGAATCTAAATCTTTCGATAGTTATTGAGTTCCGCATCTTAAGGGCAAAACGGAGTCCATATCGCTCTGCTGTCTGTTCGTAAATCACTAGAACCACTAGGTCTAGACAAAACTCGCCTACAACGGTGGTTGATAGCGATTCGCGATGTCTGCCATAATTAATTAGGAATGAAACAATTTTACAACAATCATGAATAATTTTTAGCAAACTGTATAAGCTAAACTAGCGCCTCTCGCGAATAATTCAAGCGCGTTAGCCCAGTTTGTGTTCTTTAAAAAAAAACGGAAGCATTCTCTATAATCCAGACTATATTTTCTTGGTTTCGCACGGTAACCACAAGTAATGCTAGGAACGATTCTATTTCAAACGATTAGTATCAATTTTGTGTTCAATTGACGCGATTTATTGTCCACTGTGCAGTGTTGCCTCACCATCCGGCTGTACGGTGACCATGGTAGTTTTTTTAGTAATCGGGATTTAAAAAAAATTACGTTTTCATATTGGATTACACTTTCTTTTGCGAGCTAAGTACACTGTTTTATTTAATTAATAACTGAAGCTATTCTGCTGATATTCTGTTTCTATAAATTAGTTTAGTTTAAGTATTTTTCTAATACTAATACCAATACGATTTTTAGGTAGGTATATTTATTATTAAATATATCAAAAAAACGAGGAGGTTCTCAATTCGGTTGTATATTTATTTTTTCTTTTAATGTTTGTTTCCTCATAATTCCGTCATTTATCAACCGATTTGGAAAATTCTTTTTTTGTCTGGAAGGGTAAACTTCCCGTTTGGTCCCATTCAGATCAGGATTTGATTACTTCTTAGTGTACTTTGAAGTCGGTTTAAGTTTTTTGTAAAACAGTCCAATTATTTATATTACTAAGGTAGCAAACAAATATATGGCCTGATGGTAAGCGGTTACCGTAGCCTATGGACGCAACACCAGGGGTACCTAGTAATATCACTCATACGTTACCGACCCTTCATTTCTTCACACTCTTCTTGAAGAATCCCAAGCTTGTAAAAACAGCACAGAGATTATTTGTCAACAGCCACGGCCATTTCCATAAGAGATAAAGAAAAATAATGGTAATACCATCCCCACTTACAAAACCTAATCTTCTTCAACTATTATACCAAATATGAACTGGTGAAGGCCTCCGTACCCTCCTATCCTCTCACTGCAATAAAACTAGTGTTATTATGCGACTTGCTCAGATCTGAAGCGTGTTTTTGGGTCAGTCGTCTGCCCGCTAAC
This sequence comes from Achlya flavicornis, assembly GCA_947623365.1. Taxonomy (NCBI): domain Eukaryota; kingdom Metazoa; phylum Arthropoda; class Insecta; order Lepidoptera; family Drepanidae; genus Achlya; species Achlya flavicornis. The sequence continues at coordinate 2,780,623 of OX392490.1, forward strand.
CCATCTCAGAAGTTTGTACACTTTACGTTGGTAATTATTTCTATATTGCTGAATTCTTGGGAGATGTTGTGCAATTATCTTTCCTTTGTTGAAAACGTAGGCCTATTTTTGAAGTACATTAAATTCCTTTGAAACGAGTTAAAGATATAGTACTTTTAAATTTCACGTGATAATCATTGAGCTAATATTACTACGTATAGAGAAGCTGTCATAAGCAAAGGTTATGACCCATTTTTTAGAGTCAACTAAACTTCTGTTTAGCGCTGAAACAATAATTAGTCGTCTAAGCAGACAGTAGAAACACGTAGCGCTATCAGAACGCTTTTAGGAATACATTTCTCGCCAACCGTGATTTTCACGGCGCTTACTCGTTTCCTCTTAAGGCGATGATGGCTCAGTGGTAATGACGTCGAATCCTACAATGAGCTTGGGTGAGGAATCCATAGCACGGTGGTAGGATAGTTTTTAGTACCCCTCTGGCTGGCTACCACCCTCAAGATGAAAATCTGTCGCCAAGTATCTAGCTGTGTGTCTGATAGCTGCACTTGAGAGCCAGTTCCTTCTAGGCTTTGTGTGCTTACCACCTTCGGCCACATCATCACTTACTATGTTGAGATTGTGGTCAAACACAGGCCTATACACAATTAAAAAAAATGAGTAGTCCAAAGATGGCTACACAATAAGATTCTTATAATGTCTGCTTGTTACCTAATAATTTCCAGCCTACGTTTCCGAGGAACCTAATATTTTTCGGTGATAAAAATATCAAATGTTTAATCCATAGTCTGGTCTACATATATAAGTATGCCAAGTCGAAATCTGTTATGGATTACGATCGGATTCGCTGTCTAAGAGCAGTCAGCTCACCATACTTTTCATACAAAAGCTCTGTACTTATGATGGCGTTTTTAAACACTTTTCGTTAGATGTTTTAAACAAATTGGTATATTGTGAACTATATCTAGCAGTATAACTAGGCGAAAATAAAAAAAAGTGTGAAACAAATTCAGTAAAAGCCTCCGAAAAACAGCGGTTTTGCACAAATTTTACCTGAACTTTGGCCATATCTAATGTACCTATAAATTGTAAAAGTAAAGAAAACAGCTGTAAACAATGCTTGCAAATGTATTGGAGATTCTAAATAACTTACTTTTTTTTCACAAACTTGTAAGATTACATCACAGAAAGTATGGGCCTGGAACAAGTTTTATGATAACCCCCCCTTAAGTGCATTTCGAACCGGTCGGTGGTAAATTCAACTGTGTGTAACGTTCATAAGTGCCTTACCAGGGTCTAAATTGAATAAATTACTTTTTGATTTTGATTTTGATTCTGGTTATTTTATATGAATCTACAACGTGAACCGGAAAGGAGTGAAGACTACATCAGATAATTTACACAAAAATTGATACCAAATTGGATTTAAAACATGGATTTAATTAAAATGATAACCAACGTGTCACCGCTCTATGAGGGCTATCTTTTCACGTCACTTGCTAATATTGTTATAAAATTTTCTCTTTCGCGATTCTGCGCCTAGTACCAAAGAAGTCGTTTACTTTTCTGGATATACCCTTACCATGAGACGTTGTATATTTTCTTCAAAACAAAATATCTAAAACCGTTAATATAATTTAACCGGCTATCAATGTTCAAAGTTTCGTGTTGCTTATTTGGAGCTCTCTAAATTCTAATTACATTACCTGGGGCTTGAAACTCAGGTCTCATTTACGTACCTGTCTAATTGAATCGTAAAATGTTACGATAGGACTACTTGTAGTATCATAAACAATAGTTATTTTTTTGTTTATCGCAACTTGTACAAAGGCACTTTGGAAAATCAGACTTTTTTTGGGGAGTTGTTTCGCATTTTTTTGTTTATTAAATCTTGTTTTTTTTTTCATCCTTATCCTAACTCTAATATTATAAATGCGAAAATGAGTTGGTTTTTTTGTTACGCCTTCACGCCTTAAATATTCAACTGATCACGATGAAATTTGGTATACAGAAAGCAAAAATTAGGAGAAGTACATAGGCTACTTTTTATCCCGGAAACGCGCGTGAAACCGCGCGGACAGCTTGTTATTTATAATTGAAATATTCTCTATTACTTTGCATGTAATGTTGCATATTTAGTATTTTTTTCCATATACCACTTTTACACGTGTCCCATGTTATAAAATATCATGGAAACACTACAAAACGCATTATAGAACATTTGTTTCGGGATATATCTTAATGAAGATACACGAGGGGTATCTTTTTGTAGAGTAGCCACACGTTATGATTTGTTGAAAGATGAGAGATATAATACGGAATCAGATATTTAATACGATTTATTGGTTGTAAATTTAATTAACCTCTATTTGAAAGAGGTGTTGGAATTTATTCATGTGCAGTGTTGAGTGTTTGTTAGTAATTTAGTGTTACGATCGTTTTTATGTTCGTTTAGGTGACTAATGATGTGATTCTACTGTCAAACTTAAACAAGATGAGTTTTAATTTATTTGTAATGGGGGAAAAATGTGTGAGTTGTGTTTTGACTCAGAAATAAACGTACTACGCTCACGTTATTAATGGTGTTTTAAATTGTAGGGTTTTGGAGGTTGACAATATAAAAATACTAGCTGCCCGGCGAGACTTCGTTCGCGTGGTGCTACCCTACCCTGTGGTGATACCCCACCCTACCCTACCCTATATAAATAATTTTCCCCGTTTATGCAACATTTTTCACTGTTGCTTCGCTCCTATTAGTTGCACCGTGATGTTATATAGCCTAAAGCCTTTCTCGATAAATGGACTATCCAACACAAAAATATTTTTTCAATTCGAACCAGTAGTTCCTGAGATTAGCGGGTTCCAACAAACAAAACCTTCAGCTTTATAATATTAATTAACTAGCTGCCTCGCGCGGTTTCACCCGCGTTCCTGTGTTAAAAAGTAGCCTATAATACTCGGGGAAAATGTAGCTTCCTATTAGTGAAAGAATTTTTCGAATCCGACTGGTAGTTCCTGTGATTAGCCCGTTTAAACAAACAAACACTTTTCCGCTTTATTATATTATTATAGTATAGATTATTATAATTATAATTAATTTATAATATATATTATATATAATATAATAATTATATAATATAATGTAATATAATATGTATGTATATAAGTTGAGATTCGTAGGATATTATAATACAACGGAAAAGGGTATATTATTCATAAAAGTACACGACTTCTTTGGTACTAGGCGCACAGATCGCGAAAGAGAACAATAATTATTATCAAGTGACGTGAAATGATAATGACCCTCATAGAGCGGTGACACGTTGGTTATCATTTTAATTAAATACATTAATTTTTGAGTAATCTATTTTGAGCTGAAACTTTGTATAGAGTCTATACCTCATGTCACATTCCGGATGGCTCAGATATACCCTTAAATTTACACTTTGTATATGAGAATTTATACTTATAATATTTTCAGAATCCTTCTTGATAACAAATCGTAAAAAAAAATGAGTTTTTTGTATATTATTTAGGTTACGTTCACACAGTACCAAGTAGTAGTAGTATTTTTTTTTCAAAATTCAAAATACTACTACAAATAATACCTATAACCAATAATATATCTAATGGTGCGTCCATGCTACGCGAATCGAGCACGAGCCGAGCCACGAACGAGCAAGATGCGAATCCCTTTGTTCCTGAAAAAACTGAAAATCGCGCTCGTTCGAGACTCACAAGTCCACGGCCGTCCACGCTACGCGAATCGTGCTCGCAGTGTGCTCGTTCGTGGCTCGGCTCGTGCTCGGTTCGCCAAGCATGGACGCACCATAATATCGTATCACAAAATACCTTAAGTCTTAAATAAGCTAATACAGACAAATAGAATCCATTTTTGATAAACTAATCTAATCCAGTCCAAAATAACTTTCTCAATAGAATAAGAACAGAATTGATTTGACATTTAGAATCCGTGCCGTCACTCCAATGGCCAGAACTCCCAAAACTTTCGTCGCAAGAGATTTGAATCACCTACAAACTTTTTGGCGTTGAAGGCACTGACCGATATACGTATTTTATCAAATACTAGCTGCCCGGCGCGACTTCGTTCGCGTGGTGCTACCCTACCCTGTGGTGATACCCTACCCTACCCTGTTCTGCCCTGCACTGCCCTACCATACCCTATTATATATCGGTCAAGCCGTTTCTGGGGAGTTGTTTTTACAAACACTGAACCACACGCAAAGAGAATAATATATCGCTACGCTAGAATTATGCGGGCACTTCATTTCTTGACATTGACTCTCCCGTACGGCCCGTGCTTCAGTGACGTGATTTTTCTGTTACTTAAATTAATTATTATTATTATTAATTACTCGTGATATCTTTCGAATGGAATGTCCGAATTGAATAATTCAAAAAGTTATATAAAGGTATTGAAGCAGTCTTGAATATGAAGTAATTTATTTTGATAAGGATTAATTCCAAGATACAAATACAAATAGCGACGGCATTTCAATTAATTTTTTAATTTAAAAGAACGCTTATTGTGGTATAACTATAATAGATAGACATATGGTATCGCAACACTTTTTTTTAATAATGATGTGTTCTGCAAAGTCTTAGTACATACATTATTTTATTCTCGATAGTTTTCGCAGCGCACGCGATGTAATGAATATTTTAGGTTTTTTTTTTCCACCTTGGGTTACATTATTGGAGTTTTAGTAAGGAACCCTATTTTGATAATATAATATAGCCTATGTCACTCGGGGATAGTGTAGCTTCCCAACAGTGAAAGAATTTTTCAAATCGATTCAGTACTTTCGGAGCCTATTCAATGCAAACAAACAAACAATCAAATCTTTCCTCTTTATAATATTATTATATTATATTAAGTATAGATTTGTTTGTCGTGTAGAACAACGTATGCAGTTTCAAAGATATTTTAATTCGCCCCGAGTTTTCAATGGTAATAATATTCTTCCGCGATAAAAAAGTAAAATGTATGTTATTCCAGGGTATGATCTACCCGTGTGCAAAATTTCGTCATGATTGGTTGTACCATTTAGGCGTCAAGAGGTGATAAACACGATGTTAAAGCTGTTGGCATAATTATAAGTCTTGAAACTTCTTCTGGAGTTCCAATTCAAAATTCCTTCCATGGAATACCAATTTTCTTTGTTCACAAAATATTACTATCCGCATAGACCTGTTTCACGTTTATGTCATCATCATATCAGCCTATGGATGTCCACTGCTGAACATAGGCCTCCCCCATTAACTTCCACTTCGAACGGTTTTGTGCCGCTTGCATCCAGCGGTGCCCAGCGACTCTGACCAGGTCGTCGGTCCACCTCGGCCCGCTCGGCGCTTTCCAGTACGTGGTCGCCACTCGAGAACCTTTCTTCCCCAGCGGTTATCGGCTCTTCGAGCGATGTGGCCTGCCCATTGCCACTTCGGCTTACTAACTCTACGAGCTATGTCCGTCGTTTTTGTTCTCCTAAGAATTTCCTCATTGCGGACCCTGTCACGTTTATGTATAGACAATTATAATAACAATGTGATCAATTTGTTAATTAAGGTCAATATGTATACAACAATGCAATGTAATTAATTTTATTTTATTAGTCATCATATTACCGACGTCATTGTTCAATTGCGCGGATAATCAAGTTGAAGTGTTGATTTATTCGATCAAGTGAATAGAAACGCGACAGTGTTATTTAGTTTGTTTTTAGACTAACAAAAAAACACTGGTTCCCAAAGTGGTATTAAGGGGTCGATAGGGGACGAATCCGAAAATGGTACATGTCAGCAAAAAACATAGGGTTGCGCTGAGATGTAAATGGGGGATCCACGAAAGTAGGTTTAGGTAAGTTCATCAAAATGTTGGTGTTGGTCAACTCATATCTAGGGAAGGAGCTGACTCTTAGTATACAGGCCTTGCCTACCTTAAGTGTCAGAGACTTCAATTTAATTGAGTGTATCTAAAGTGGTGTTTTTTTTTTTTGATTATTATTATTAATCATATTTACCTATAATCTGCATAATAGTTGTAATATACGAGACAAAGGTATTCTGTTGTAAATCGCACTAAACTCACATCACATCACTTTCTTACGAACATTTTTAAAAAGGATAGAATATATTTAAAGCTGTCAAATTAATCTTTGCCGTCTTATTTTGCGTGTATTTTAGGCGTAACCGCGATAGATGGCGACTAAATTTATATTGAAAACAAGCATTGGACTAATTTGACAGGACTAAATTTCTTACATCCTTTTCTTATGTTCTTTGTTAGAAAGAGACATAGTGAGATTAAAATTAGTTTAGTTGTAAACAACAGAATCAGGGCCATTAGCTGCTTTAATATCACACAATTATGTAAGTAACTAAGGTTTTTGCTTCGAAGCATTCGCTAAAATAGAACACAAAAAATCTAACAAAGAGATTAATTAATCCATTCATTTGTGAAAGCAAAGACTTCGCAAACGATTTTCTTATCGTGGAAAATTTCATAAATTTTTTTGCTTTCTATGAAAAATTTATTTTTTCTTCTTCTCTCGCCGCGGTTTTATTTTGGATATGGAAAAATTCGGTGCCGAGAGAAAAAAGTTTGGGAACCTTTAATATAACACAAAAGGATAAGGATCATTATCTCATTTATTTCAGTGACAATATGGTCAATTAACCTTATTTCTAATGTAACACAAGAGAAACTTAAGTGCTTTAAAATTTTAATACAGAAATAATCTCAATAATAAAATAACTGTACCTATGTACACAATACAATATAAGCCAATAATTAAAATAAAAAAAAATATAGTATACGAAAAAGAAAAAAAAATCTGAATATATTTGAAAAGCTTCATATTATTATTAAATCAAAAAGTTAAATCAAAAATGTACTTATGATTTAATCAAATTTAAATAACACTTTACAAAAACAAAATAATTATATTTCATTCCAATAACCTATTTTGACGACCGAAATATCAATTAGCGTCAAGAAAACAAAATTAAAAACACATACAATGATTCTATGAGATACTTACGGACATCAGAAATTCGGCCACAAGCGGCGCACTTACAAGAAGCACATTAAACACAAACGACAGTAATCGTTAACACTTATTTGCACGATCGTAAAATTATTTATTAAATCCACTTTTTACGTGTACGAACTTTCGCGCGAGAAACTTTCCGAGAACTCTATACAAATATATGCACGTCCGCACACAGCGCCGTTCGCGCGACTACTGACTGACTGACTCGCCACCGGCTGTGGCTGAAAATTTTCTCACCCACGCACGGACTTTTCATTTCGATCACGCGTCTGCGAGGGCGGGAAAGCCGCGTTCGAATTATGAATGTTCAACTCACGTTGTCTATGACGTGTACGATGTGATTCTAAAACAAAAATCGAACACGCTCGCTGGAGTGATGTGCCTTCGTCTTCAGAAGTTGTTACACTTGTCAAAATATCATTAGTTTTAATTTTGGTTGGTGACTCTTCCATAAATAACGAGTGCCATTTATTTCTTTCCGCGAACAAATGTTATTTTATTCGAATAATTTTAAAAGGATTGCTCGACGTTTGTCATAGATTTAAAAGAATACGTATGAAGTATGTCTTCAAGGATGCCGGTTTTTTATGGTTCCTTTAAATTCCTATGACTTTATTTTTGCACACTTTACGTGGATTTTGGCTGTTGCCAGCAAGAGAAATAAACTTTATAGTCTCTGAATGACAAAGCATTAGCAGTAAACAAAAGTCATGTAAAATACTTTTTCAACACACTTGCTCGTAAAGTGACATTTATTGCACCGTTTTTAGTATCTTAATGCAGCTTATTACGCACGCGGTAATGTAAAGTAAAAAGCACTACTTTTTACTTTACATTACCTCACAGTTTTATGATAGGTATAATCCCGATTCTGATAAGTTTATACCTCACTGCAAGTGATGTGTGTAGACCAAGCATTCGTAATTTAAACGGGTAAAATTGACAGCTCACCGCTGTCAAAAAAAAAAACTTGCGCGCCATATTTATTGACGTTCTCATTGTGTGGTGGATTATTATAAAATAATCTAATTATTAACTAATAATTATCAATTATTGTCTGTTTTTTTCATCGCAAGTGAGTTGAAAAACGTCGTATGACACGCGTGTGCATTGATTATTACACTCTCGGCTCACTTATCGCGTTCGCCTGCAGCTCACGCGCTTAATATCGCCTCGAGTGTTAATAACCAACTTTGCACACATGTATCATAATGTACTATTAACAAAAGAAAACCTGCTCAAACAATAAAGCATAAAATAATTGTGTTACTTCTAATTTGACTGTATTTTTTTTTATTATTTTCAGTCAGTGAAATATCTTTTAGTTTTAAAATTAACTTAGTAGCCGAGTCTTTATAGTCGAGGAATGTCGTCATATCTTGAAGATCTAATGTCAGATCATAAAACCAAATGTTTGGACCATCACCGGCAAATTTTCCTTCCATCTAAAAAATTATCATCTAAATTGTTTCATATATGCCGCAGCTATGCGAAAACACCCATAAAAATATCCATACACGTATAGAGACGAGTTGAGCACCTCATTTTCTTTTCTTTTTTAATTCGGTTAGAAAATTTCAGTATCTTATAACAAATGTTTGCTGCCCAATTTTTCTTTTTAGTTTTTAAATTGATGTGAAACAGAACAAAAATATGTAAAAAGAAACTAGATCAAACTCTTTGTAATAAAAACTTGTCTGTCTGTCGTAGATTAGATAAGTTGTAGGTAGTCAAGGTTGTAGTCTTCTTGTAGAGACATAATGTGAGATTTTAGTTTAGGTAAACAAGTCAAGAATTATTCGAAACTGTTAGAATTTCTCCACCGTTTTATAGTAGGCTGGAAATGTCAAAATCAAAAAGACATTTATGCCCTGGTAAGGCACTTATGAACGTAACACACAGTTGAATGTACCACCGGTACGAAATACACTTAAACTGAGAAGACTCTGGCAAGAAACTCAGCAAGGCTTTTTCGAAGCGTGGAATCTTGCCAGAGTCTTCTCAGTTTAAGTGTATTCCGAACCGGTGGTAAATTCAACTGTATGTACCAATTTAACGTTCATAAGTGCCTTACCAGGGACTAAACTGAATAAATTACTTTTTGATTTTGATTTTGAATGCCGCTCCTACTTTAGCTACGCCAGTGATAAGTCATGTCATTAAACTTACATTACAACAGATACACTGCGGTCGCCAAGAACATGCGTTTCTGACACCTGCTAATATTGACCAAATCACAGAAACGCCTGACGTATAACATAACAAAAGAAATCTGGCCTCGCAAACTAAAGAAACTAGGGATGAAATCTATACTAATAGTAAGTAAGTATAATAAATCTACTTCTTCTATACTAACTACTAACTTCTAAAATAAGAGAATAATAAAATTAAAAATAATATATGATGTACATTACCATGCAAACTTCCAACGGAAATTGGTTTGAACGAGATCTAGTAAGTAGTTTTTTAATACGTCATACATTGACATTCATATCAAATACTCAGGTGTATACCACCATTTACTTATACTTATACCTAGTTTGTACGGAACCCTCGGTGTGCGAGTCTGAAACGCACTTGGCCGGTATTTTTTATTTTTTATTATTATTTTCTGTACAGTCATTAATGTAATGTTCTGTGTTGTCCCGAATAAATCTTTTTTCTTACTTTCCAACCAGGCGGGTACTACAAATATATATAAAAGATCATAATTAGTAAATGTTAATAATGATAAAAGGTCCCAATTAATCATATATTGTCTCAATCGATCATCTCCCGTTTGTGTCTGGGAAATTACGTATCGATCAAGTATCCTTACAAAATAACAGAGAATTCTTAGAAATTAGGAAGAAATCCTAATCCTAACTAATATTATTAATGCGAAAGTGAGTTTGTTTGTTTGTTACGCCTTCACGCCTCAACTACTCTACGGATCATCATGGCGAGATTTGTACAAAAAAATAAAGATTTTTAGAGACTTTAGAATCAAGTTATAATTGATCCTTGGTGCCTAAGGAATAACTTGAGCCATTTAAAATATTTTTAGAACCCCGGGATAAAAATGCTAATTTGTATGGCATGCCGGCGAATCGCGACTATATTCGCAACCGAAACCGTTATGTAGTTGTTAATTTTTGCGGGGTTTATAAAATATTTCATGTAATTTAACATATTGCTGGTAATGTAATCTCAACATTGGAAGTGATTCAAAACCCTCTAAAAGATTTAATATTTTTGTACAAATCAATGTATGGATCTCGCCATGATTCTTTGAAATGCAGATAGCCTATGGTATGGAGAAGGACATAGGCTACTTTTTATTCGGGGAACGCAGGTGAAACCGCGGGGGACAGCTAGTAATTAATATAATCGTGCGTCTATGCTACGCGAACCGAGCACGAGCCGAGCCTCTATTCATTCGTTACTCGCGATGTCTAGTGCGAGCCTATAGTTGGTGGTCTACACTTGGTGGTCAAAAGAAATGTTATCTGGTTTCCATAGTAAAGCTCTGCTTAGTTTGGGATCAGAGAGTCCCAGGTTATTTTGTATTTATTTATATTTAATGAACTTTTATTGCATTCCATGTTATGAATTGTATTGATGAAAACCGTCGGCTCTTCAAATAGTAAACGCAAACGCATAAAACATAACAAACATGAGAGTTAACAGAAACCATGATCTAGGGTAGCACAGGCATAAATCACTTTTTATGACGCCCGCCATTCTACTGCTGTGAACGCGGGAGCAAAATAAAAATGGCCGCTGACATTGGATTGTATTTTATTATGATATTGATGTAGGCTACTTAATATAAATAATAAATATATAATATAATAAATATCCTGGGACATTCCTCACACACGGTCATCTGATCCCAAACTAAGCAGAGCTTGTACTATGGAAACCAGATAACTGATATAATACATATACTACTTTTTGTTTGTAAATACATACTTAATATACATAATTACACCCAGACTCAGGACATACAGACGTGTTCATGCACACAAATGCATGTCCTGTGCGGGAAGCGAACCCACGACCTGTGGCGCATTAGGTGGAATCTTTACCAGACTCTTAACCAACTGCGCCAACTGGCCCGTCACTTGTGAATTATTATTATTAAAATCGAATAAAAAATTGCGTTTCTTGTATTTTTAATTTTATTTCATTTTCATTATTTGTTGTCGTAAAAATACATCCTGTGAAAATTAAAAAATGTTTACCTCTTAAGTTTCATAAGATACAGTCCACTAGCAGACAGACGGACAGTGCGGAGGTGTAGGGTCAGCTCTAAAAAGCAAAAGAGCTTAATTTTTTCTTCAACCTTTTTTTTGCACTCGCGAAAAATTGGGATTTACAAAGCAACCAAAATAAAGTTAATAGGAATATTTTTATCAACGATTTATGTAAATATCTTGCTAGGAATATCTATATATATAAAAATCAATGCCACTTTTCGTTGTATTTTTATAACTCAAGAACGAGCTCACCTATCCATACCAAATGTTTAGGCTTTGTTCGGACTATTTAGTAGATGGTTTATGTGAAGTTTGGACAAAATCGGTCGAGCGGTTCTTCATTTATCACATTTTTTGTAACAAATGAATTCAATAAATGGCGGATCATTTTGTTAATGGGGATTTTGCTGTCAGGGTAGGGTAGGGTAGGGGGGTAGGGTAGCACCATAGGGTAGGGTAGCACCACGCGAACGAAGTCGCCCCGGGCAGCTAGTACTGTATATAAAAACACAGGTTCGGGCTCTAGCTATGGAATGAGCTGCACCGTGGCTTTCCCAAAGGAGTATGGCGATCATCAAGCTTTTTGCAGGATCAACAACGCGTGAGATATACCCAGGTTATATCTCACGCGTTGATATGTGGTATGTGATATATCTCATATATGTGGAAGTGTCCATAGGCTACGATAACCGCTTACCATCAGGCGGGTCTGCTTGTTTGCTAACTTATTTGTATAAAAAATTACCACAATATTTGGTTCATAGTTTGGTTAAAAAATCCAAGTCTTCTACTAAAGAAACTTAAAAGTCATAACAACTAATATTCCAAAAATAAAACACTTCAATAATAAAAACGCATCATAAAATTCCTTACAGATTAATTTAGACGTCTGTTCTCATTGTTTCACGAGAATAGGGTTGCCATCCGTCCGAGCTTCCCCGGAATTTGTCTTGTTTAGAGGGCTTCCGGGCGCGGTTTCACTTGTAGTCCGGTTTTAAAAGGTTTCAAATCACAGAAATTTAAAAATATTTATTATTTTACTGAGTAACGGTAAATAAACACTGTTTACATACCGGGTTCTAAGCTCCAAAATCCGGGGGTTTCACGCTGTTCTGGTTGCCAGATTTTTAATGGCAACCCTACACGAGAACATGAAATGTTTGTTTACGTGAAATGCTGAAATTTGGCTCAATCATACAGATGAGGTGCAGCGAGTTTAAAAAATTAATTAATTAACACGTTCTTTGGCGTCCATTCAAAAAGATCGGTTACGCTTATTCATACTTTTTGACACGTTTCTTTTATTTTTAGATAGATAGATAGATAGATAAAGCCTTTATTCGCTGACAATGAGTCTTTTAACTTAATAATACAATCTTCTTTATATATAAAATTCTACTGTACGTGTGTCACTGAATTCCTTCTAAAGGGCTAGACCGATTTGGATGTTTTTTTTTGTATGCGTTTGGTTGGCGCCCTGGATTGTTTAGATTTACAAATCAGCCCGGCAGATAGCGCTGCAGTCGATAATATAACCTAGATACCGATGCTCTTTCGTGGCTCGGCGCTTGCTCGGTTCGCAAATCATGGACGCACCTTTATGATGCCACCGTGATGCGTCCGTCTGTCTGTCTGTCACAGCGGTATATTTCAGCAACCACTGATGCTATTTATTTGAAATTTGGAATAGTCCTAAATATTGCTTGCCCCGACTTATAGCAAATAAGAAATTAAAAAAAAAAAACTATACAAAAGGGGCCGAAACGGGGGACCAAGATTTCAATTTATGTTGTGTATTTTCTGACTTATGATAAAAAAGGACATACCCCCATTATTCTACTGAGATTTTCTATAGTGGCCACCACTACCAACCTCTAAGTCATAAAAGACGGCACACTATACCTGGCAGCACTACTGGCTGGATAAAAAAGGACATAAACCCCCCCCCCCCCCCCCTTTTTCTCCGATGTTCGCAAAGCCAATAGGAAAAATAGAGAGATGAATCTAACCAGCATTAGTCATGTGGTTCGGATTCTTCTACAGTTAGGGCTCAAGGTTGGAACCTCGGTGCGCGAGTGAGACCCGGACTCCTGGCCGGTTTTATTTTTCAAAGAAACAACGAATTATTTGCTATATTAGAAACCTAGTGCTAATTTTCTGTCAAGACACCGATGTAGAAAACATCAACACGTTGTAGTATAAACAAATAAAAGTCAGACTTTGATACTATCGGCATGAAAGCATATTTTTTAATTTTTAATAATCGGAAATCAGTTCATTGCCATCAATTTAGATTTTTACGACTTTATAGTTTGTTTCTTCAATATTTTCAGAAATAATACTTTCTTGTTTAATTAATTTACGATTATGAAGGATAATACATATATCCCACCAAACATTTTCATGCAAAATGTTGCCAAGAGACCATATGGCTCGCACTGTCACAAAGTTATCAGATCTCATGTAGAGCCAAGCTTATAACTCGACACGCCCTAACTCTACAAGCCCTAACTTCAGACATTCTACACCTTAGTCAGAATATGTGGCTTGACCGTTTCGCTACCGTCACATGGGCGTAAGTTGAAAAATGTATTCACTGTTAATTTCTTTTCTGTAGTACAAATAGTTCTTGTAGTAGCGAAACGGCCAAGCCCCATATTTTGACTACGGTGTGTAGAGTTTGTGAAATTAGGGCGTGTAGAGTTATAAGCTTGTCAAGATATTTAAGAAGTAAATAGATATATTCGAAGAAGTTGAGACTGATCGCTGCCATTAGCAAACTAAAGCCACTTGTCTATGCGTAAATGCACATGAAATGTGGTGTGGGCAATGAAATGTTGGGGCTGGCGAGTTTTTATGCATATGATGGAGTGGTGTATATGATGCGTAATACGAACAGAGTTTTCTGGCTTCACTTTTATCGCGGGCCTTGTTCTGTCTGAACTTATTTTACGTCTGGTACTAAGGTTCGTTAATAACCCCGCCCCGCCTGTTGGTTTCACTGAGATCCACATTTTATTAATTATTATCTATGAAAGAATTTTCCATAGATACTAATAAGACTCCCAAATTCCTGAGCCAATTTAACATTGTTCTAAACAGTTACATTTTGATGGTTATGTGCCACAACAACTAGATGGCGCGTTGCCAACTTGAAACGTCACAGCACAGATTTGGAAACTGAATCGCACTTGAGATATCTTATAATAATATACCATTTTAGAGTGGTTTTAAATAGCGACTACTATTTTTATATAAAACTGGTTTTAGCCCCGCCGTTTCACCTGCTTTCTCGAAGAATATAATATTTCCCGTGATAAAAAGTATACTGAATGTTATTCCAGGTTATGATCTACCTAGGTGCCAAATTTCATCACTTTTTTTTTATACCACTTAGGTGGCAAACAAGCATACGGCCCGCCTGATGGTAAGCGGTTACCGTAGCCTATGGACGCTTGCAACACCAGGGGTATCACGCGCGCGTTGCCGACCCTGCAGAAATCTCTTCACACCCCTTTTGAAGAACGCCATGCTGTACTCCATTGGGAAAACCACGGCGGGAAGCTCATTCCACAGTCTGAGCGTCCGCGGAAGGAAGCTCCTTTGAGCCCGCACAGTACGAAACAATTCAGGTTTCAATATGTGAGGATGGACTCCCCGTCGATGGCGAGAGTTGCGATGGTAGAAAGTAGCCGTGGGCATCATCTTAAACAATTCTTCAGATGTCGTATTCAGATTCGTTTCAAATGTCGTAAGGAACATTTTGTCGTAAGTACATTATTGTACCATTGAACTGCAAAAATAGTAATACGTACCTAGTAACTACTTACTATATTTGCATTTTATTGCTTCACTAAGTCCCATACGACATTCTGACAAACCAAAATATTTTTATATGATAAATATTGTCGTAACTAGCAAAAAAATATGACATGATGTCTGTCCGTTACGCCATAATGTTCCTCAAAATAGTATACCCAAATCAGTAACTTCCAAAACTATGACCCTCATAATATTGTTTTAGTAGGACATTGTGAATATATAGTTTTTAATTATTTAACCTTGACATACAGCTTGTATACTATGTCTCTATAAAATAGGCCACGTATAAAATTACTCATTCACATTAACTGACTCATTCATTGTTGAACTGAATGATTGACAATATTGTTTGACCTATAACTTTTATCATATTTTCAGGAAATGTTCAGCGGCATTCCCACGGTACAAGAATGATAGGGAAAACGTTTATTATCGTAAATAAAGTGCTATTATCATTGTGTGACAATATTTTATCATTAATATTCACTAATATAATTTTTTTTAATACTGGAATCGGCCTGTGTTAGACCTCAATGTTACCTAAGAAGTTGTAGTAAGCACAGAAAATCTGGAAGAAACTGACTTATGGAGGTGTAAGCTGGATGACAGGATGACACTGCCAAGGGAAGGTCTTCCACCAGCTCGGTTCATCTTGCCTGGGGACCGCGGTCCGACAGCATACGTTCGACAGTTGTATATGTAGATTCTTGAGAAAACTTCTTAAGCGCGATGCAGGATATTGTCGCTCCACGCCATCTATCTTTCCGTGTGTGAACTATTTCAGTGTTTCTGACAGATATCGCTACAGACTCTTTAGTAGCTTCCAAAACTACTGCTGGACACAAACATATACTTAGGTGTCTGGCCGTAGTGGCCGTAGCCTGGACTCAAGCTCGGGGCCGATGATATTTTCTGAAATTGATTTGTTAACCATAACAAAGGGTTCCGTAAAGACATTTATTGTATCGCGACCCAGTTTCTGTCGATATAGATTGATAGAACATACTTCAATGTTAACTAACGCCGTGTTAAAAATATGTAGGCAAATATAAATAGGACTCTTCTTTCTTTCCTCCGTGACTAAAACTCAGCACAAATAATTTGTTCAAGACCATTATTACGTATCTGATGACGTAGGCTTATTATTTTATTATGAAAGGAAAAATTATGAGTCTTACACATATACATTATCCAAATGCACGATTAAATGAAAATTATGATCCTTTCTGACACTAACTCTGACTTTACGATGTTATTATAATATAAGGTTATTTTAATCAGCCTATATATCTTTGGAGCTTGTTTTTTGGTCTTTATGAATGGTAGATGTTGCCAAATATTTTTTGTGGTCATATTTTTTTTTTCTTTAATTTGACGTATGACGTAGAAGCTTACATATATTTGTGGTTTCACTTTCGTAAAAAAAATAAGGTAGTTCATTATCTGTAGTCGTGGAAGTGGAGCTTGAGCATTTGGTGATTTTCCAAAATAAAACTTTCATACAACCTTTGTCTTGTCAATTACGGACACAAAAAAAGCCAAATCGGTCGAGCCGTTCTCACTCGAGAACTGCTATATTCCGTCCGTCATACTGCGTCCGTCATACTGCGTCCGTCATACTGCGTCCGTCATACTGCGTCCGTCATACTGCGTCCGTCATTCTGCGACCGTCATACTGCGTCCGTCATACTGCGTCCGTCATACTGCGTCCGTCATACTGCGTCCGTCATACATATAGCAGTAGACTAGCTGCCCGGCGCCCTACCCTACCCTACGCTACCCTATCTAAACCATCCAGTATGTCAAGCAAACGCTTACAAAAAAAAACAAAACAGCCCAGCCGTTTAGGAGGAATTCAGTGACATACACACGTACAGTACAATTTTATATATAAAAAATATAGAAGATAGATAATATAAAATTTTCATGTCATATCCTAGCCCTCACTTTTACTTCATTGGCATAATTACAAGTTTCCATTGAAGTGGTGACTTTCCTTCACGACAATAAACAATTATTAAACGTTTTAAAAAACTTGTGATATTCTTTGAATTCCAATATTAATGAAGTTATTTTTTTCCTTAATCTTACTCATTGTATTACAGCGAATCGTCGCAAGGTCGAACGTTTGTCAATGGAATCACGAAGACGAATCTAAATACAAATAACAAGGAAAAATATTAAAAACATTATGGTGTTTGTATACTTATAGCGGCTTCCCCGATACATCGTTTCGAGGATGTTTGCTGAAACCGACCTGTATTCATGGTAAGTTCTGAAAAGGTAGGAGTTTTTTGGCATTAATAATATCAAAGTTTGCGAGTGTGTTTGATTTCTTGATAAAACCTCAAATAAGAAAGCTCAGATTACATAACAAAAGGCAGATAGAGCGCGCGGAACACGGGAGTGAGGCCAAAAAAGCAAATACAAATTGAAAAACACATACCTACTGGTATTCGCTTTTGAATTTGTATTTGCTTTGTTTAAACAAATTTTATGAAAAAGAAAGTGGTTTTCGTTAAACAAAGTTTGTTAAACAATTTACAAAGAATACAAATTCAAAAGTGAATACCAGGTATGTTTTTCAATTTGTATTTGCTTTTTTGGCCTCACTCCCGTGTTCCGCGTACTCGTTCTGCCTTTTTCTGTAATCTGAGTAAGAAAGAGACAAAAATAATAACGTTACCAATTTGAAAAAAAATATTAAGTTTCCATCACGTAAATTATGTAATAAATATGAATTACCCACACTTTTCATACTTAATTATTTATTCCTTATAGAAAGAAATAGAAATATATAATAAAAAAATATTGGGCACATATTTTTGTACTGCAGTTCGCGTGTCGTTACGCACACTTGTATACGCATGGCACACTTTTCACAAATAAAACAAGTGACGTCACGAGCACGAGCCCCCACTCCCGAACTTTGACGCGCATTATTTTTGTAATTTTTTTAAGATTTGGTAAATCAAAAATACGTATTCAATATTTTTTCATAATCTAACTGACGGACTAATTAGAATTTTTTTTTTTTTTCCCAGGATACAAGCCTAAATTCAAAATTCAATTCAAAATTCAAAATTCAAAATCATTTATTCAAATAGACCTTCGCAGGCACTTATGAAAAGTCTGACTCTAATACTCTAATACCGGTTCGGAAGGTTGCATTTGCTGAGAAGAGCCGGCAATAAACTCAGCAATTACTCTTTTCAAAACAGGCTTAGATTAATTACATAATATTTACATTCTAATCGCACTGAAAACAATTGCGTGCCCCGGCGCGGCGGCAAAATTACAAAGTAGACTGAAAAAATATTTAATAAGTAAATAAATAGCAAACTTAAGCAGACCAGCCCCCACAAGCAGCACCTGTTCACAAGTATGACGCGTGTGGCAGCCATCGCCCTCCTCGCCATATTGGAGGGAAGTGAGCGACCCGTCACACGACGCCGCCGCAAGCAAAGGCCTTAAAGTGAGCATGACTTACTTAAGTCTGCCTTAGAAATAAAAAATAACTAAAAGGAAACACTAAACACACAATTTGTTATCACTGTGACTATTGACAAGCTTAGACTAAATATCACAAAATAAAAAAATATAACAATTAGACAGACATAATAAATCGATGCATTTATATCAAACTAAATAAATGAAGAACATTGAATTGAATTAATTTAATTACAATAGGTAATATAATCTGTAACCTAAAAATATTACTTATAATAATTTTTACTATTCTCAATTACCTATCTTTCACATCGCTTGAGTAAAAATAAGAGAAAGGGCCCGTCATAAGGATAAATTGTGCATGGTTCCAAGCAAAACGAAGTTCCTCAATAAAAGTATATTTTGTAAGGCACCAGAAATTTTCAACATAGTTCCTAAATCAATTCATTCTTCCGCAGACATATCGTCCCCGTAGCGCGAGAATTAACTAAGTCTAAAAAGTGTGTTTTGAGATAATCGCGTTTGAAAGTTTGGAAAATTGAAATGGCCCTAACTTTTTACAGGTATTACAGATTTTCGAAATTCTTTTCTCGTTTTGAAGGAAATATTGTAAAGTTTTTGACTAAAAAAAATGGTGGGTAAAAAACCGTAACATAATTAGGTATAAATAAAATAAACATTTAATGAATTTTACTCTACTTATCTATTGCCATAACTTCGAGTTAGTTAATCATCGACCTGAGTTAGTGATTTTTCTCACGGCAATAGGCTAATATTAAAGAAATTAACTTGAGTTAAGTAAACTAGAGCTTACTATTAGACACACAAGCTACGTTCGGTGAATATTACCTAACTTGTATCACATTACTGTAATTTAATTATAACTTATTATTTTAAAGGAAATTAAAATAAAACAAAGTCTTTTTCGTTTGCAAATACCTTTGCAGTTACCTATATTTAAAAATCTCCATTAATAATCACATAAATGAACGAAAATAGTAAAATCAACAAATCGATACCACAATTGAGCAATCAATAAATAAATTAGATAAACCCTGATGCATAAACTTAATCATATATAAAATACCAGCCAATTGCAAGTCGGACTCGCACACATAGGGTTCCGTAAAGACGTATCTTGTATGGTGCCCCCCTTTAATTTGAAGTTTTATTTCATTTTTATTATTTATTGTTTAAGCGGCAATAGAAATACACATTCTGTGAAAAATTTAATTGTCTATCTATCATGGTTCATGAGATATAGCCCACTGAAGGTACGACGACGGACGGAACTGCCGACAGACAGCGTAGGCCTAGTAATAGGGTCACGTTGGCACCGTTTATGTGCGGAAACCTAAAAAGACCATCAAACTTTAGCAGAGGAGTCCTATTCTTCTTCCTCGCCATCAGGCTCTGAAATCATCTCCACAAAATCATTACATGAAGGTAAAATTCGTACCATGGATGAAGCTCTTGGGGAATTACCCCCTTTGAGATAGTTTTTTATACTACCAAGGTGGCAAACAAGTGTATGACCAGCCTGAAGATAAGCAGTTATTCAAAATAAGCCTCGGATACCTCTGGTAAGCCTAAGCGTAAGCCTTAAAGATGGTATAGTTTGTAAAAAATCGTTGATTATGTTACGTTATCAGAAATAGACCGCAGTTAGTCAGATTCCTAAGTCTCGTGCCGCATTTTTATTAAAATATGCATTTCATATTCCTCTTTTGTTCTGGTCGATCAGCTCCATCATAGTGAGTGCTGATCATACACTAATTTTTCTTGCATTTCAATTAGCTGCCAAATATCTTCCTATAAATATTGTTAGTTGCTCTTTATAAAGCTCCTAAATTTAAAGCTTAAGTTGTTGTTGTTATTGTAAGCTTGCTATCAAGGTATTATCTCTTAGATTTTTAAAGCTCCATCAACTTAACTTGAACAGGTGCTGCTTTTAGAGGCTGGTCTACTTAAGTTTGCTATTTACTTATTAAATATCGATACAATCTAATTTGTAGTTTTTCCGCCGGGGCACGCAATTGTTGTCAGTGCGATTAGAATGTAAATATTATTTTATGAATCTAAGCTTGTTTTGAAAAGAGTAATTGCTGAGTTTATTCCCGGCTCTTCTCATCAAATGCAACCTTCCGAACCGGTATAAGAGTATTAGAGTCAGATTATTCATAAGTCCCTGCGAAGGTCTATTTGAAATAAATATCCTTCGCTTGATTTGATTTGATTTATCACTTACGGCTTTCGAAAGATACTGGCACACCAGCCCTCTAAGTAAGCTTCCTTCATATGGAGTTCCTGGTGGCCTGTGCGATTGGATTTCCGATTTCCTGAGTTAACAGTCTAGATAGACGGGTGCCTCTCGGACCTTTTGGCAATCAATCCCGGGTTCAGTTCTCTCTGCAACTTTATTTATGCTTCAGATCAACGATCTGTTGAGTACGACAGCACTGATGCACAAGATCCAATTGTTGCAAGAGGCCATGGTAGAGCGTTTGGATATGACCTTATAGGCAACCTCCAATTAGGGCAAAGCCAATCTGGTAATTTTTAACTCCACCAAGAATTTACACCGCCAATGGAGTCCTTTCAAACAGCCTCTACAATTCAAAATATATCCTTGCCTTTAAGTGATCGGCTTGACCTTTACGGCCAAATTTAGCTTTAGCTATTCTATTGAGTCAAAGGCAGAAACAGCTGCTAGGATGCTGGGTATTCTGTCTAATTTCCTTTGGTACTTCATGCCGGAAAATTTGCTACAACTTTATCAAGCAAAAGTACGATCGTACATGGAGTACTGATGCCATCTCTGTGATGGATCCGCTAAGCACCAGCTTGACACCATTGATTTAAAAGATTGCCATGTCAAGAGACTCATCGGAGCCTTGACTATCGAAGAAATGTTGCTTGCCTAGAGTTTCTAGAGTCTAGCTAGAGGATATATTTTGGAGAATGTGCGCAGGAATTATTCAATCTTATTCCACCATCCCTTTTTTACACCGAACAACAAGACGCCGGGTTTTTTTTTACCCGTACGTTGTTGACATACTAAAGCTACAGACGTAACGTTTTGCATCCTCATTTATTGCAGACACCAAGGGTGTGGAACTTGCTTCCGGCTTTGTTTCCTGACTCTTAAAATCTAGAGACTTTCAAGGTCAGAGTGAATAGGTTTCTTCTGGGTAAGCGTGCTCCATCTTAGGCATCTTAATCGTCCTTTATGGGTAAGTCAGTGGCCAAACGCAAGTCTATTTATTATATTTGAATAAAAACTTGGCTCGACTGTATTCATAAAATGACTAATTCGTGTGGCGGCAAAAGAAACGCGTACGCACACTTCAACACATACGTGAAAAATGAAAGTCACCAACTGCCGCCTTCACGCCGCACTGCACACATAAAGTAACCAAGTCGCGCGTGAAAAATACCTAAACTACTAAATCAATACCAAATTCTTACAAATATTAACTAAAATAATATCATTACTATTTGAAACAGAAGCAATGTCACCCATTTTACTAGAATAAAAATAATTAAAACTGTGTAAGGGATTTTCGCATTTTTGTTTTTGTATGAATTATATTTCAATTGAGAAAGAGAAATCAACAAACCAAGTTAGTTAATTTTCGCATCCAAATGTTGAACCGAACTACTGATTTCCAAACTATCTAAATCTGTTTAGTGATTTATGAGAGCAAGGTATACAACAAAAAAATCAGGGAAAAACTAATTAATTGATTTTAATTCCTATTTATGTAATTTAATTTGAAATGTAAAATAACTAACTTAATTAGGTAATTTTCTCTTTACGTGATATTGTCCATAATCATAACTTAGTGAATTTTCGAATTTTATAACTCAAAAACTATGACACCTACAAAAATGAGAGTTAGACAGAAATAAAGAGCTTGAAAAGCTGATTCATATTATACAATAAAAAAAGAATTACTTAACTCGACTTAGTTAATTCTCGCGCTACGGGGACGATATGCACCTTTAAAAAACATCTTCACGATCTCCTCAACGAGAAATGCTATTACAGTATAAACGAATTTTTAAATGATATGACTATATAGACTATTTTGTTAGAAAACTCCGTTGTTGGTCATGATGAACATTGTTGATGTATACAAATCAAAACTATTGTATTAAATTGTAATGTAACAATTGAAATGTATGTAATGGAATAATTGTAATGCATTTGTAATTATTGTATGTTGCTTTTATTATTTTTTATTAACCGACTTCAAAAAAAGGAGGAGGTTCTCAATTCGGTTGTGTTTTTTTTTTTTTTATGTTTGTTACCTCATAACTCCGTCATTTATTAACCGATTTGGAAAATTCTTTTTTTATCTGGAACCCCGTTTCCCGTTTAGTCCCATTGTCATCAGATCAGGATTTGATTACTTCTTAGTGTACTTTGAAGTCGGTTTAAGTTTTTTGTAAAACAGTCCAATTATGCTATGTTAATTCTATTTTTAATTGTATTGTGTGTAAATTTAATATTGTATGCCTAAGAGGCAGTACATAGTTGAGCCTTAATAATACATAATATCTGTACCTACGTCTGTACCTACCTATGCTTCACACTAAAATACTTTGACTTTGACTTTAAAATGTATCACATTCAGTGAAATTTCAACAGATAATAAATCATGTAACCTATTATAATTTCAGCTGTGAATCGTGTCTGAATTATGCTCGTTATCATACCCTCATTGTGTCTCCCACCTGGCTATCAGCCCAGTAATGCCCTAAGTCTATTCTAGGCGTACCTAGACAGACCTAGACCACCTGCCGCCTTTTGTCTGCGATGAAACTGTGTTGCCATTAGGACGGTTTTAAAATTCACGTTTAAAAATAGAGTTAGTATTATCATTTTAATATGGCTAACTTATTAATCAGAGATATTTTCGGCCTGAAACTAAATTTATTTATGTCTTATAATAAATTATCTATATTTTTTATAAAAATGGCTGTGATGGAGCACGCTTTCCGAAAATTATTCACTCTGGCCTTAAAAGTCCCCGTGTGGAAAGGTTGGTCACACGCGAATGATAACCGCTTACCATCAAGCGAGCCGTTTGCTACCCTAATCTATATATATAAAAATGAATTGCTGTTCGTTAGTCTCGCTAAAACTCGAGAATGGCTGGACCGATTTGGCTAATTTTGGGTTTGAACTATTCGTGGAAGTCCGGCTAAGGTTTAAATGAAGGGTAGGGTAGGGTATTACGCGAACGAAGTAGCGCCGGGCAGCTAGTATATAATAAAAAGAAACAAAACAGACGCCATTTTCAGTTGAAATCAATGATGTAGCGCGTGTTCTAAACATCGACAGGAAGAGAGCATTTAATTGTGACAGGAAAATGTAGCTATACACAAAGTTCCAAGAACTTCTATGAAATGGTTCCAATGACATTTAGGAATAGATTTAATAGCTTTACTAACGAGAACTAGTTCTTTATACGCAACTATGTATTTAAAACATTTTTTTTCTTTATTAATAATTTTATTTATTGCCACACATTTAAAGCATAGCAAAGCATATATTACAGTGGCGTGCATTGGTTTTCAGACTAGGTAGGCAGAATAAATCATGGCCATACACTCTTAAATATGCCTCTTAGATAGATCATGTTTTTGACCAGATTCGTAAAATTGTTTAGGTCAGCGTATCATTCCACACACATTTGGTATGATTCATTAGCAAACAAAATACGTAATAACAGAATAATAGATTCGAATAACAGAACCCAGTTAGCCAGGTGTATAATAAACATAATATTCTGTGTTAAGATTCTAAGATTTTTACCTTTGTTTTGAATCCATGAATGTTTTGGAGTTGGTCTACAGCAAGTTACCTACTATTTTCAACAAACGAAAACTGACTAAAGGACTAATTTATCAATACATTTTGCATCTTCACCACAAAATTTCTTCATTTCACACAGATACACTTCGCAAAAGCACAATAAGTAAATAACAACAACATTGCAAACAATGCCAGCCAAACCATAAACAAACCAACACAAATAAATTGCGAAGTTATATTTGAGTTTCTCTAATGTTGGGAAACTGTAGTCTTTTTAATTTGGATGGGTTACTTTACTTACAACAGAGTAGGTAAGGTTACTTTTGGTCCATAAATCGCGAATGTCAAATGTCAGTATGCTACGCATAGCAAAAGCGTGATTTATGCTTTCGTCGTATTATCTTAAAGAAGTGTGTGTGTGTGTATGAATATGCCGAAATCGTTTTAGTGTGCGTGAATTTGAGAGGCGAACTCGCGAGTGCATACGCGGCAAAGTTTGAAATTTCGTATTGAATGTTAGGTTAGAATTTTTATTTAAAGTGGTTTTGTAGTTTAATTGAATCAAACTATTATGGTATTGAATCTTATGAGGTAGGCATTGCTTATTTGCCTATATGGGATGCACGCCACTGATATATTATGATAGCAGACAAAAATTACGGCTAAGATTATACAAGTCTCTGATTCTTCTGGCTCCCAAGCTAGAATAATCTTTATTCTAGGAGTCAGTGAACCTCTATATACCAGTGAAGGACTAGCGCCAAAAATACTTTATTATATAATACAACTAGCTGACCGGCGCGAGTTCGTTCGCGTGGTGCCTACCCTTATCACTTAGGGGTATGAAAAATAGATAGTAGCCGATTCTCAGACCTACTGAATATGCATATAAAATTTGGTAAAAATCAGTAAAGCCGTTTCGGAGGAGTAAGGTAACTAACATTGTGACACGAGAATTTTATATATAAGATAGGAAACGTTTGGATGTGTGCAAGGGTAGAGTGTGGGTGGGGGTGTGTTTGTAAGTGTGTGTGGGGGTGGGTGTGTGAGTGTGGTGTGAATGTCAGAGTCTTCTTATATAATGATGTGGACAAGTTTTATGTTCATTCATTGTCTTGTTTTTGTAATGAATTGGTCTACATAATATCAATTAACTAGCCTTTATAAGTAATATAATAATATAATCCTGACCTGATGACAATGGGACCAAACGGCGTACCCTTCCAAACAAAAAAACGAACTTTCCAAATCGGTTAATAAATGACGGAGTTATGAGGTAAAACACATACAACTGAATTGGGAACCTCCTCCTTTTTTTGAAGTCGGTTAACAACAATAATTGAGTATGTAGGTCAAGCTAGATCGGCTGTTGAGGACGTGTTCCCAGAACAACGTTCTGGCTTTGATGTTAGCTTCGTGCGTGTCGATAGTTTGTTGCATTGTTAGGTTGTTGCTACACTCATTAATATACTTTATCTTCTGTGCAGCTGCTTTCAATACTATTTTTTTTCCACACCTATGTCATCTACCCAATTAAAACCTGTCA
Source organism: Achlya flavicornis (assembly GCA_947623365.1). Taxonomy (NCBI): domain Eukaryota; kingdom Metazoa; phylum Arthropoda; class Insecta; order Lepidoptera; family Drepanidae; genus Achlya; species Achlya flavicornis. The sequence continues at coordinate 2,806,573 of OX392490.1, forward strand.
ACGCTCATTGAAGCATAGATATCCTAGGCATAACATTACCAGCCAAAATAAACTTTGGCTGTTCTATTGAGTCGAAGGCAGAAACAGCTGCCAGAAAGCTGGGTATCCTCTCTCAGGTCAAGCGGTACTTCACGCCTGAGCAGTTGCTCCAACTATATAAAGCACAAGTCCGGTCATACATGGAGTACTGCTGCCATCTTTGGGATGGATCAGCTAAGTACCAGCTTGAGGCCCTCGACTCAATAGAACGCCGAGCCAAGAGACTCATCGGAGTTGAGTTCTTAATTAAGGCGAAAATCACGAGCCTTGACCATCGAAGAAAGGCTTATCGGTTTTCTACAGGATATATTTTGGAGAGTGTGCGCAGGAATTGTTCAACCTTATTCCACCATCCCCATTTTTACACCGAAACACAAGACGCCGGGAAAATTTTCACTCGTACGTTGTTGACATACCGAAAATACGGACACAGCGTTTTGCATCCCCATTTATAATGCGGACAGCAAGGGAGTGGAAATTGCTGTCCGCATTATAAATTATGTGTTTCCTGACGCTTACAATCTAGGAACTTTCAAGGCCAGAGTGAAAAGGTTTCTTCTGGGTAAGCGTGTTTTATCTTGGGCTTCGTCGTCGCCCCTTATGGGCGGGTCAGTGGCCAAACGCAAGCCCATCTAATAAAAAAAAAGCAGCTTTTGATTAATTTCCTGGCCTTCTTCTTTCAGCTTGCTGCAGCTATATCTGGGAGCTCCCAGAGGGACGATAAATTCGCAGAGGTAGGTGTCTCTTCTTTTTGCACCTAATACTAAATATTCTTTCGCAGGACTGAATCTCTAAATTATAATATACGCAATTTTGACTGATGGTAAGATGAAATGTACTCGACAAATTTAAAAACATTGTTATCAGAAATGAATTACTAGATTATAATATTGCATTTTTATAGCAATGCATCGCTTAGTTTCTTCGATGTAGCGGTAACTTTATGGTTGTCACTCATTTGCTGTTTAATTGTTATTGTTTCTCAGTAAAAATCATTTATTATAGAGAGCGTTTTCGCTGAAGAAAATCCTGACCCCTGGCGGAGAATCATGCACGAGAAGCTAAGATAATCTTTATCCGTCTGTTTGTATACGTTTATCTAAGAAATCAATGACATCATACATATATAAGCTGCTTAAAAATTGTCTGGACCTGTATTTTTGGAACGTTTGGTTATCTTCGGCAAATATGAAACGACTTGAATGTGTTTTTTTAGTTGACATTTTACTACTGGCCATATGATGGAATACCTCAACGGAAAAGGGCATGAATATCGTGATTGAAATGTATTTTAACCGACTTCAAAAAAAGGAGGAGGTTCTCAATTCGGTTGTAATATTTTTTTTTTTTAATGTTTGTTACCTCTTAACTCCGTCATTTATTAACCGATTTGGAAAATTCTTTTTTTGTCTGGAAGGGTACACTTCCTGTTTGGTCCCATTGTCATCAGATCAGGATTTGATTACTTCTTAGTGTACTTTGAAGTCGGTTTAAGTATTTAGTAAAACAGTCCAATTATATCAAATATTCTTGACAAATTAATTATTGATACGCCTCGGTCAGTGACATATCTTGAGAGGTATTGAATCCTTACTATCCTAACTGTTGTTTGTTTTACGCCTTCACACCTCACCTACTCAACGGATCATCATGAAATTTGGCATGCAGATAGCCTATGGTATGGAGAAGGACTTTTTATCTCGGGAACGCGAGGAAAACCGCGGGGGACAGCTAGTACAATAATATTCTCAAAAAAATAAAAAATGACCCGATGATAAATTATGATTTAAGAAATAACTAATCTGCCTGCGCACTTATGTAGGTACCTTTTTGGAATTAAAGTTCGATTCGATGGGCCGGACTTGTGTTGATTAACCGATAGGGATTCGCTTGCAATACCAGAACCGGATTCAAATGTTCAAACATGCTTTTTTACACATACATAAATGCACTTTGTGTAAGCCACTGACCCTCCCATAAAGGACGCAGACGGAGCCTAAGATGCAGCTTGCTTACCCAGAAGAAACCTACTCACTCCCTTAAAAGTCCCTAGATTGATAATTGATATAAGAGTCAGTAAACACAGACGCCGCATACTTGCTTGCAGATACTCAAGCTTGCTTATTTTCTCTCCTATCTCTATGTACAAAAGAGATTTACCCCACTTGACAAATAGTGGTATAACTTTCTCGCCGGAACAGGAAAAGTATACAGCTTCACGCTATTCGAATAACCTGTTTGTTGAATCGTTTTGTATTATGCTAAATGTGAGTGACGTGTGAAAACAATGCCGAATAATTTAATGTGTATTTCGGAAACATTTCGGAAGATTTTACGCAAATAAAATTAGGGAAAAACACAGACTGCGTCGGACATATTCTTGCTACCAAAAACTGTGTCTATGAGAGACGGCCACCTCTCACGCACACATTCACACATTAGTCAGCTATTCCGCGGAAAACTACTCTGTTTACAACTTTAATCTGTGACTGTCGCCGTTTACCCGCGCTCGACTATTGTGTGAATGTAAGCGTGCCGGCTTTACGTACAGCGTGATGGCCGACTTGAGCGACACAGTTTTTTGTTAGCGAGAATATATCGGGTTTTTTTAAACATCTTGGATAATAGTCAGTACTGGATTAACGATTGATTGACATTTTATGGAAGTTAAAGAGTCCGTTAACATTTTTAAAGTTAACTTAAAAGTCGAAATGTTAACTTCGTTAATTAACGATTAGCGGATAAACGAGTTAATGCCCAGCTATGTACGTACTTATGTATACTCATAAGTTCTTACCTCAGAGCTGTAAAATAACACATAGCTACAATATACACTATGATATATACACTTTTACTAACTTATCAAGTAACAACTTGTCGATGTTAAGCAAATGCACTTCTTTGTAAACAAAACCAAGTAAATAGTAAATATAGAAAATTTGTTTTTCAAGATCATTCTATAACACTTTATGAATCCACGAAAATAGTTGATCTAATAATAAAATTTACGAAAAAAAAACAACTGACAGACTAATTAATAACAACCGGCATTCAATTTATTATAAGAATTCCTCGCGATCCACGGTCGTTACGCAAAATTTATTTTTTACATGTCAACAACTAAACTTTCCTATTCGCGACATACATTTCTTTATGACTATGGGAGTTAGAGGAAATATTACAAAGAAAACCTGCAATGTACTTAAAACATGATTTTAAAACAATTGCAACAGCTGCGAGTACAACTGACATGTTGTATGTGTCATCTACAAAATTTGCTACTCTACTACTGTAAATTTTTAGCCGACTGCCCCAAGGAGAAGGGGTATGTTTTCAGGTCCAAATAGTGACAACATAAAAACAAAATACTCATGCCTGTGTGCGACATTACCCCATGTACTACTTATGTTCTACGATTTTAAAAATATTAAAATATACTATCTGCCTAGGTTTTTGAAATGATTTAGGATTTTTTTTACTACTTAAAAATACTTACTAACTAACTAACTAATAACTAAACAACTTAACTCTTTTTATTCGTTCAACCTATACTATAATAAACAAAATAATATATCAATCCTAAATATCCCTGCAATAAATAAAAAAGTAAGGCAATATTTCTCAAACATTACCTTCCCTTTCCACCCTACAAGACACCAAACATTGACCAACACTGTCCAAACAATCTTCAAACCGATATCAATCTGGGACGGGTGTACAAATATGACGAGAACCCATACTTCACTAAAGCCTTGTTGAGAGAACCTCGACCCTTGAACCGGGGATCAAGGTTGACATGGACCTAAGAATCTATTGGTCATAAAATTCACTCTAGGATGATCTTCGGTAAATCTTCTCTTAGGCTTAAACCTTAATTGGACTCTGGAAGATGCCTCACGCTACTCAAGGTAAGACGTGACAAGAGCTCCGGTCCTTACTAGGCTCTTCCACCGGTCTTGTAACCGGCGAAAAATCTAAGCTTGTAGGATGGATTTTTTTGGACATGTTATGAGGAGAAATGAAAGCCACGTCACTAAAAGAGTTATAAATATGAAAGTGGATGGATATACGGGAAAAGGAAGACCGAAAAAGAGATGTATGGGTTGTGAGAAAGATGATATGGGTAAGAAAGGAGTGGATGCTGGTATGACGGATAGAAGAGACGAATTAGAAGAAGAAGCTTACATATTGCGCCGACCCCAAATTATTGGTAACAGGGCAGGCAGATGATGGGGTGGGATGGTTTTTACATAATAGCTCTGGCACCCAGCAGTCGCCCGAGATTGTCTTGGCTGGATGCTCGTCACATTCGCAACGTTGCTTCATCTGGCGTATCATTTCACGTAACTTAGGTAATCATTCTTTTTCAGTGCCGCAAATCCCAGACTTCGGGATTGCAGTCCATACTTACTATCGTCTACTCTATACTGGTCAATCATAGGTTACGACAGCAATATTCTTTACTGATTAAAACTAGTCTTTCTTGTGTCCAGAATAACGTAGGTTTTTACGTGTTTTATTTAAAATTCTAGGTTACTTACCTACTTTAATACCTTGTCGTCGGGTTTTGCCTACGTTACTCACTGTGGCTTAGTTCAAGTAAAGGATTTCAAATGAATAGTACATAAGATCTAGAGACGGCCTAAATCTACAAATCTTCCATGTAGGTAAATCCCATGTATGTAGAAAAGGTAAGGAACTATGTGGTTATAAAAAAGTATGTACATATAGGTAGTTTCTGAAGTTTAAGAATTTTCCTTAGTAAGAGGGTAGGTATATCTAGCTAGCTTAAAAAATAGTCTTTGTTTATTTGTATAAGTAATTTAAGATCTGGCATCCATATCCATCCAAATCCATATCCATGACGGGCCACCCGCTCCGCAGATCGTGGGTTGTAGTACCACACAGGACCAGGACATGTTTTTGTGTGCATGAACATGTCTGGTATGTCCTGAGTCTGAGTGTAATTTAATTATGTATATTAAATGCGACTATATATAGAAGCGCTCGTGGTGTAGCATGATAAGCCGTTCTTAATCGATCGGCAAGTTAACCTACCACCGTCGTGTTCGGTACCTGGATGGGCGACCGCGTAGTGGTAATTCAAATCGAGCATTTCCGTGCTTCGGAAGGCACGTAAAGCCATTGGTCCCGGTTATCACTTAATTATGATAGTCGTTGAGCTAGATGGAGGCCTTCTAGGCGGCTTGAAAACTCCAATAGTAGGATGACGACTAGCCTACCTCCACCGATCCGCAATGGGCACGCGTGGTGGAGTATCTGCCCAGTCCCTTTCACTCTAATTTGTGAAAGGAGGCCTGTGATCAGCAGTGGGACATTATAGGCTGATGATGATGATGATGATATCAGTTATCAGGTTTCCATAGTACAAGCTCTGCTTAGATTGGGATCAGATGACCATATGTGAGGAATTTTAATTATTTATTTATTATTATTTATAGACATTCTACTAGTCCAACTCAGGAGTGCAGCTCAGAACAGCAGTGCTGTGTATAGAGTAGTTTTTGAGACTCGTGCAAACATAATGAGCACAGCAAAAACGGTTGAATGGGGGCGCGCTTCAATTATCCGCGAGGGGCGCTAGTGTAGGGTCGATCTCTATAGTCTCTAGAAATGCCAAATGTACTGAACTTTAACTGTTTTCCGAGCTTTTCATCGCCGATTCCGATGAAATTAAAGCAACACGGCTTAACGGCCACATTACCGTGATATGGAAATAGTTATGGCCGTAAGCGTCGCAAATGGATCAGGATTGGCCACACTCTCCGAAGGGATCCCGACCATATATCCAAGCAGGCAATGGACTGGAATCTACTGGGGAAGCGAAAGCGTGGCCGTCCCAAACAAACCTGGCACACGCACTCCGCTTGACGAAGCGAAGAAGGTTGGGAAATCTTGGAGTAAGATTAAGCGCGAAGCTCAAGACCGACCGGGATGGAAAGTTTCTGTGGACGCCCTCTGCCCCATCTAGGGGACGCAGGATTATAAGTCAAGTAAGTCATGGCCATACTTAAAACAAAACCTAGGTGTAGCCACGACTTATGGCCATAATTTTACAATGCCAATCAATATGGCATATGACGGTAGGCAAAAGCTCCGGCGGCGGTCTTCTTTCGCATATCAGAAGATTACTGCGGTAATTAATGCGTGTGTGGTCACACTTCCGTTTGTTCAGTGTGCAATGTAAACTTATCGGAAACGCACGTATCTTTTTTTACCGCCTAGTTCATGTCATATCTCGGTAAAATCTAGTGTAAGCACACCACTTTACACGGATAACAGGCGGTAGACGGTTGTGTGTTTAGTGTTTCCCTTTAGTTATTTTTTATTTCTAAGGCAGACTTAAGTAAGTCATGCTCATTTTAAGGCCTTTGCTTGCGGCGGCGTCGTGTGACGGGTCGCTCACTTCCCTCCAATATGGCGAGGAGGGCGATGGCTGCCACACGCGTCATACTTGTGAACAGGTGCTGCTTGTTGGGGCTGGTCTGCTTAAGTTTGCAATTTATTTACTTATTAAATATTTTTTCAGTCTACTTTGTAATTTTGCCGCCGCGCCGGGGCACGCAATTATTTTCAGTGCGATTAGAATGTAAATATTATGTAATGAATCTAAGCCTGTTTTGAAAAGAGTAATTGCTGAGTTTATTGCCGGCTCTTCTCAGCAAATGCAACCTTCCGAACCGGTATTAGAGTATTAGAGTCAGACTTTTCATAAGCCTGCGAAGGTCTATTTGAATAAATGATTTTGAATTTTGAATTTTGAAAGTTAGTGTGGCCGAAGCATTACACGCAAGATATTATACAGCAAATATACTTATTATTCCGACTAAAACTGCTAAAAGGGACCAGGAAGGAATGCTTGCCAACACGCCAATTACGAGTCATGATTCCGACATCAAAGAAATATAACTGCTGGACTATTTCAGACACATAGATTAATTATAAATTCACAGAAATATAAATCCATACTGCCCTAAACCCATCCACCTTTTTACCCATCAATTATTCGTCATTTAATCCACTGTCAAGGAACGCTGGATTTAAAATAAAATGTTGTGAACATAGAAATCCAATTGCGTATGGATAGAAGTGGTTTTTCTACAGCTACTGAGGAACGCATTAAAAAACTTTAATTTGTATTTCTTTTTATACCACTAAGGTGACAAACAAGCATACTGGCCGCCGTATGTTAAGCAGTTACCGTAGCCTATGGACACATGCAATACCAGGGGTATAACTCGCGCGCTGCCGACCTAGAAGTAATCTCTTCACAACCTTTTTGAAGAAGTGGGTTATTTGTCTACTTACCCATTACAGAAGTCTTTATCTGACAAAAAAATAAAAAGTGAGACGGGGCACACTATTACACTAAACCAGTGTAATAGTGTGCCCCGATTACCAAATGTCACCTGTCAGGTAAAAAGGTGGATGGGTTTAGGGATTATGAATAAGGGGGTTACATTTCTATGGTAATTATAAATCAGTGATATTAAACAGATCACCAATTCCGTGTAACTGGAACACCGCCCATCGCCACAAATTTTTACACCAGTTTAATGTAATTTCAAATATTTACTAAATAACATCACTCACACAGGGAAAATATAAATAAAAATTAAACGGTACCAAATACCGTAGTGTGCTTCGACCTTTTGGCTTTTATCGTGTTCTGGAAACCCGTAGCTAAGCTAAGTCCGACACACATGAATGACAATGGAACTAAAACGGGAAGTGTACCCTTCCAGTCAAAAAAAGAATTTTCCAAATCGGTTAATAAATGACGGAGTAATCAGGTAACAAACATAAAAAAAAAAAAAAAAAACATACAAGCGAATTGAGAACCTCCTCCTTTTTTTTAAGTCGGTTAAAAATATTAGACACGTATTTTTTCTTTTGTCAATGAAACAAAAAAATACGAAGATATCGTGTGTTGAAGTTCCGCGTGACGTCACGTTAGAGTACACGTTTTACTGTGAAAACACGAGCACCCCACTCCCGAACTTTAAGTCGCTTTATCTTTGTAATTTTTTTATGATTTGGTAAAGCAAAAATTACGTGACGGACTAATTTTGTTTTTTTTTTACCTAGGAACATCCCTATTGTAACAGCTAGACAGGTCAGCACAGCATATGTCCCTACATCTTGCTAACGGAGTTCCCTCAAAACTGCGTATACAGATGTCCTATAATTAATAGTCAAAAGCTGAAAGCTCGAAAGCTGAGACGAGATGACTGAGAGATGATATTCTATAAGGACTTCCCAAGTAGAACTGCTCATTGAGCCAAAAATCGCCATGCTCTGGTAATTACTCAACTACCAGTAATGTATTTAAAATAACATGTATATGTAAAGCTAATAGCGATATCATTTCCCTCGCGTTGGTGCTAACGTTTTAGTCGTCTGTCGTCGGCGATGATGGATGGCATCTGATCTCGGCCAGGCCCTTGACCTGGGAGCCTTGTGGGCCACCACGAAGCGACGGATGTCTTACGCTTTACTTCATTTTTAACCGACTTCAAAAAAAAAGTAGGTTCTCAATTCGTTTGTTTTTTTTTTTTTGTGTTTATTACCTCGTAACTCCGTCATTTATCAACCGATTTGGAAAATTCTTTTTTTGTCTGGAAGGGTACACTTCCCGTTTGGTCCCATTGTCCCATCAGATCAGGATTTTATTACTTCTTAGTGTACTTTGAAGTCGGTTTAAGTTAACAGTCCAATTATATTTTTTTAGTGTGGTGCTTTCTCGCAGATTTTTCAAGGGAAAAAAAGTAGCTTGATATTGTTAGTGAAATATCTGCTAAGATGGCAATCAAGCCTGTCTCCCGGCCATGCCAAGATTTTGTCGCTTTGGAGTCCCCCAAGCATTACTATAGGTACAAAGAAGATCAAATTCTACACAGCAAAGTCTTATTTTGATTTTGAATTTAGGCCCTTGTGTGGGCACTTATGAAGGTCAAAGCTACTGAAGTTACCACCAGTTCGTAAGGCGGCCTTCAACTGAGAAGAATTGGCAAGAAACACAGAAAGATTTCAATTTTAAAATAATTTTGGACAATATAAAATAATTATGTTATTCCTTATATATGATTCCGAGATATTATGTGAGTCCTTCAGATGTAGCTTTCTCATTAAAGCTTATCAGTGTAACTCAAGCTTTAAAAGCATATCAAATGAACTGCTCCGAACTCCGAACAAATCGGATCCGATTTAGTGAGCTCGCCGACTCTTTTCTCCGATGTCTTATTTATTTTTGTGTAAGTATTTCTATTTTAAAATCTAATTATTAGATTTGCTCTTTTACCTTTTTAAATAAAATAGTCTCCAAAATCTTCATGATAAATTGGAACTGGTTAATTAATCTGCGTATTTTATGAATTTGTGACGTCCAACAAAATGCAATTACTTTGAAAAAAGAAACTGGAGCAGTAAAATTATAACTAATTTTCATTAGAGCCAAGCGGCGCGCCACAATAACCTATACAACCATACAAAATATATTGGTGCTGATTCTGTTGTTCACAAAAAAACTTGAATTTATATCATTCTAACAAAGAACATCAGAAAAGGATGTAAGAAGATGTGTTTTAAGAGAGGTAGAGCATAGCGTATATTCGCTAAAAGAGCAGCTCGACTGGGGAAATACTTAAAACCTTAAACCTTACAAAATACCGCAGCCAAATAACTTTATGTTGCGTAAAGTTGTGTTCCTGCGCGTGAGTAAGGTCGCCAGAGCTCATTGGGGAACGGGGAAAGGTCGGTAACGCGTGAGCGATGCTTTTTGTGTTGCAAGCGTCCATACGGGTACGGTAACCGCTTACCATCAGGCGGGCCGTATGCTTGTTTACCGACTTAGTTGTATAAAAAAAAAGAAATTTTGTCCTGTGCAATTAGTCCAATGCTTCAACGTAAAGAATCATGGCGAGATTTGTACAAAAAAATAAATATTTTTAGACACGTTGAAATGATGTTATTATTGATCCTTAGTGCGGAATAACTTGAGGTATTTAAAATATTTTTAGATTCCCTGGATAAAAATGCGACATTCTATGCCATGCCGGCGACTCGCGACCAAATCCATTATGTTGTTGTTATGTTTTGCGGGGTTTTATTTTATTACAAGTATATTAATATGTTGCTGGTAATGTAATCTCAACATTGGAAGTGATTCAAAAGTCTCTAAAATGTTTTGTTTTTTTGTACAAATCAAATGTATGGATCTCGCCATGACTCTTTAGCAGCCATCTATCGCTGTTAGTCTATTCTCGAAAATTAAAACGGCAAAGACTAATTTACCAGCTTTCAATATATCCTTCCTTTTTCAATAATGTTTGTAAGAAAGAGATGTGATGTGACTAAAATTAGTTTAGTGCGATTTACAACAGAATCGACCAGTATCTAATTCAACATCTTTATTTATCTAATCCCAACAATGACAAATGCCTATTTCCTAATAACATGGCACGATAATGAGTCCCCGAACGCGATAAATCACCAATTCCGTTTACTAACAATAAATCCAAAGCAACTCCCACGGGGACATCAAAGGCAATTCATGAAAACAGTTGGAAAAAACAACGGTAACTTCATTATTACCCACTGAATCTCCGTAAATCTGTCCGCGGAGCAAACTAGTGTGATAAACGGCTAGTTTTTCAGTTTCCAGCTCTCAACTGGATGGCCACTTGTTTATATTAAGCTGCGGGAAGTTTCAGCTCCAAAACGTTAATTCGGTGAAAAATGGAGCGGAATAAAATGTCAGATAGCAGTGTGTGTTGTTCAGGGTATTGTATTAAAATTTAAAGTTATTTAATGACTTTTATAATGAACCCTAAGGGGTTTATAATAAGAGTAGTTAGAGAAAGTGCTGGAGGGATTTGTAAATACAAATATAAAATATCAAAACATCAAAAATAAAACTACATTTTAAAGTGACGGGCCAGTTGGCGCAGTTGGTTAAGACTCTGGTAAAGATTCTAGCTATTGCGCTGCAGGTCGTGGGTTCGATTCCCACACAGGACATCCATTTGTGTGCATGAACATGTTTGCATGTCCTGAGTCTGGGTGTAATTATGTATATTAAGTATGTATTTACAAACAAAAAGTAGTATATGTATTATATCAGTTATCTGGTTTCCATAGTACAAGCTCTGCTTAGTTTGGGATCAGATGACGGTGTGTGAGGAATGTCCCAGGATATTTATTTATTTAAAGTTTGATTAAAATATCAAACTAAACAACTCAAACTCCCACAGACGGCTATCCGATCCCAAACTAAGCGGATCCTCTAAATTGAGGAGGAATTGCAATTTTAAATGTGTGTTTGAAGGCCAGTGTAATATAATAGAGCGGAGAAGTTTTTTTGTTTGTTTTTGTGGCTAATCTCTGGAACTACCAGTCGGATTCGAAAAATTCTTTCGCTTATAGGAAGCTACATTATTCCCGAGCATTATAGGCTATAGCATAATAGCCATTCTTAATCGATCGGCAAGTTAAGCTACCACCGTCGTGATCGGTACCTGGATGGGTGACCGCCTAGTGGTATTTCAAATCGAGCGTTTCCGTGCTTCGGAAGGCACGTAATGCCGTTGGTCCCAGTTATCACTTAATTGTGATAGTCGTTAAGCTAGTTGGAGGCCTTCTAGGCGGCTTGAAAACTCCAACAGTAGGTTGACCACTAGCCTGCCTCCACCGATCCGCAGTGGGCACGCGTGGTGGAGTATCTGCACATTCCCTTTCACCCTGATTTGTGAAAGGAGGCCTGTGCTCAGCAGTGGGACATTATAGGCTGATGATGTTGATGATGAATTGAACCGCGGGGAACTGATAGTTGTCAAAATACACACAATTAAACCATGCACGCTCTGTTTCTAAGTAGGTAAATACGTAAATGTCTCGTACATATCTAATTTGTTGGCCGATAGAATTTCTATAGGTAGTCTAGGTATTGCGAGCCGAAGACAGCTGAGCCGAATTGTCCTATATTACTTGCCGCAGGATTCAATAAGGTTTCCTCTGTCTCACTCATTTCTATGAAAATGGGAAAATGATTGACGAAACTTGAAGAAGCGTTTTAAATATTGGCCAAATCACGGAAATGGGTAATCTGATTTTGATGGGACTTTGCGAACACAGTCATAATTTTTGGAATGATTTTGCTCAGTATCTGCATCTACTTGTAATCTTTTCTGTATTAATTGTTTGATACACTTTTACTTTTATTTTGTCTCCTAATCCCAGTTTGGGAAACCCTGAACTGATCTCTGATGTGCTTGAAACTAACTATTAAAAAAAAACATCAACAAGCTGTTGAAACTCAAAATTGTCACGTTAATATTCGTAGCGTAATTTATAACTTTGCGGCGTTAACTTTTACAATATCAACGCTGTCGATGATATATGATCAAAGTTATCCATTGCAAAGTTTAAAAAGCTTTAAATTACAATAAAATTAAATCATTTCGTGATTTAGCGCTTTTATTTCTGTAATATCACGCCAATCTCATCAGAGGCCTTAGCACGAAAATCTATCGCAAGCGTAACGTATTCGTATCGAGAGAGTTCACTCAAATTTGTATGGGAATGTGTCATTCGAATGCTGTCAAACGTTTAAATCGGTAGCACGAACAACTACGTTAACCTCACGTCACGCTACGTAAACGTGGTTTGGTCTATAATTTGTACCAATAAAATCAAAAATGTATGTTTCAAAATTTCTAGACGAATTTAACGTAGCTCGCAAGCTAGGTTTCGAGTAGACGATAGAACTTCTGTCAAAAATGACATCTACTCGATACGATGACGCTACGAAGGCGATACGAAAGTGGTTCGTGCTAAGGCCTCAGACAGTGAAGCAAAGCCTCGTTTGACAAATCTGCAGCCTGGGGGCGTAGAGTGAAGCTTTCTCTGTCTACGGTACTGGCCCAAGCAACAAATGGTACTGAGCCTTATTGTCAACGTCTCGATACCGAATGACAACCGATCGGCTTCCTATGGTCTATATGTGTGAGTGAGGCCATGTATTTACAAGAACGCCGGCTTCCTATTACTTGCGTCACTTAAGACAGACCGTTCCGTCTTTCTGTTCTTCTTGGTCTGAGATAAACATTAATATAAAATTAAAATAGTATTACAACATACTGATAAGTAATGTTTCAACAACACAATACTTGTGTCATAATGACACATCATTTTCAATGCATCTGCTTCGATGAATTTCGACTGGCGACAATAAAAAATATCTATATCCCGGGAAGCGCTCGTGGTGTAGCATGATTAGCCGTTCTTAATCGATCGGCAAAGTTAAGCTACGTCTGTCTTGGTCGGTACCTGGATGGGTGACCGCCTAGTGGTATTTCAAATCGAGCGTTTCCGTGCTTCGGAAGGCACGTAAAGCCGTTGGTTCCGGTTATCACTTAATTGTGATAGTCGTTAAGCTAGTTGGATGCCTCATAGGCGGCTTGAAAAATTCCAACAGTAGGTTGGCCACTAGCCTACCTCCACCGATCCGCAGTGGGCACGCGTGGTGGAGTATCTGCCCATCCCCTTTCACCCTGATTTGTGAAAGGAGGCCTGTGCTCAGCAGTGGGACATTATAGGCTGATGATGATGATATCCCGGGAAATACTATTCATACACCGTATAGCACGTGAGAGTGGGGCATACTGAAGCAATTTTGTCCTAGCGGCTGGCACAAGGAGTAACGCAGGACGGCGACGACGCGTAAATATCATATATACTCATCTGATACGCATAGCTTCAGTTTATGACGCCATTATGACTGTTAGCATTTTGAGAATAATGTCAACAGTTGAAGAGGCTGTATGGGTCGTGCATTTGCCTGGCTTAAAAAAAAAAGAGATTGAGTTGGCGCGTCAGAAGAAAAATATAGAAAAGAGAAGCTATAATGGAACTCAGTAATGTGAATAATTAGTTAAAAGGCAACTATGCAAGTGCATACAAAGTATGAGCTTTAGGCGAAGCCAAAAGAGGCTATACAAGTACTGGTCAACACACGACTTCAACCAGTAGGAGCTGGTGAGTGTGGAAAGGGACGGCTAGAAGGGGAGGTGGAGGCCGTAGGGGGGAAACCCCAAAATAACCAACATGGATACAAGCAGTAGATCTTCACATGGCGCTATTGTGTTATTAGACTACCAAAACTGTAAAATGTGTAAATTTTTACACCACTGATAGTTCATTGGAATACAATTGTAATAGCAGACTTGGTTGGGCCCTTGGTAGCTTGCACTCCTATTTAGTAAATTGACAGGAGTACATGCTGGCAGCTGATGACATTACATGTACTAGAAGACTACTGGTACAGTAGTAGTACCGGGTACAGTAGTACCCAACTAATATGGCTTACCAATGTACCTGCGCAGAAGATACATAGAATCGCGGTCTAGAATTTTAATGATGTAGGAATATACATCAACAACTTGTTGTAATAAAATCGGTCGTATAAATAAGCGAAGAGTATACAAAATATGCGGACTTATAGCGAAGATAGACAGACATTTTAGTAACAGGAAATTTCGCAATCTTGTTGCAGATGAACCGAGTACTTACAACCTAGTAAGTATTTCGTCGATCTGTGATTTACGCATCCGCGATCCAGCATTTGCTTCCCCGAAGCAATTTCCAAATTGTACAAAAAGCAAATCCGCGATCAACCAACATGTCTTACAGACAAAATTGATTCGGGTTCGATTTCTGACAGAGGAAACTTATCCGGGTATAATGCCGGTTCATTAGATCCGGGTTAAAATAAAAGTTTTTTTTTGTATAACTTTGTTTAATTGTGGCATTTAGGTCAGCTTTTGAATGATCTCTTCTCTCAATTTACAGCTATAAATAAAACAGCCCAGCAATAGCGTATATCGGCTGAATAAATGTAAGTAATAATGTGTACCGGGTCCTGAGTTCAATTACCGGGTCTAGATGGAATTGTATATCGTCCCACGGATATGCCACACAGATGTGGGGGCTGGTCTGCTTAAGTTTGCTATTTATTTACTTATTAAATATTTATTCAGTCTACTTTGTAATTTTGCCGCCGCGCCGGGGCACGCAATTGTTTTCAGTGCGTTTAGAATATAAATATTATGTAATGAATCTAAGCTTGTTTTGAAAAGAGTAATTGCTGAGTTTATTGCCGGCTCTTCTTAGCAAATGCAACCTTCCGAACCGGTATTAGAGTCAGACTTTTCATAAGTGTCTGCGAAGGTCTATTTGAATACATGATTTTGAATTTTGAATGGAGGGACGACGAAGTCGGTAAACAAGCATTTGGCCCGCCTGACGATAAGCGGTTACCGTAGCCATACGGACGCTTGCAACACACGAGGCATCACTCATGTTATGAGTCATGTGTTCCAGCAGTACCCAACTGATATGGCTTACCGATGTACCTGCGCAGAAGATACATTTTCAAAGCGCGGGAAATGCTATTGGTCGGCAGCTGCCGCTATGTGTGCGGGGGGGCGTGACTTGCGAGTGAGACGGAACTAACAGCTGCAGTGTATTATGAACCTTATAGTGTTATATATATATGATGTAAGTTAATCTTCGGGCCATACTTTCTTTTCTGTGCGAACGAAAATTCACGACGTGCCATATCAGTTGGATATTACTGTACCAACCTGTCCCCCCTCCCCAATGACCTCTGCTGAACTTTCTCATGCGAAGGAACACAATTCTGTAAGGTACTTCCGCAGTCGAACTGCTCTTTGAGCGAATAAACTCTACGCTCTACCACTCTCTATGTTTAGCATAAAATTATTTCTGACCTGTGCCCAGATTCAAACACATAGATGCAAATGTTTGTCTAGGCCGGAATTGGAGCCAATGGAGTACAGCATGGGGTTCTACAAAAAGGGTGTGAAGAGGTTTCACCGGGTCGGCAACGTGCGAGTGATACCACTGGTTTTGCAAGCATCCATAGGCTACGGTAACTGCTTACCACCAGGCGGCCTGTAGGCATGCTAGGTTGCCACATCAGTAAAAAAAAAATGTTTAAAATTCTTCTCTAGATAGGAAAAGTATCAAAAACATGTTTTGAAATACGCAGCCAAAAAACGTGGTTTTCAATAATTTTTTAACGTGGATTGCAACTAAATAAAGCTATCTTTATCAACAAACCGTTAGGCCTCAATTAAAAAATAAAATTGTATTAAAAGCGCGGATCCGAGGGCTCCGAATGGCTATCAAAACGGGAATCATCTGTTTCACAAAAAAAGGTTGCCCATAAAACAGAGCTTTCGGCAAAGGCACAAATTATTTGCGACTGTTTGGCCGCCCGCGACCCGGATAAATAATTCATTTGGCGACGGATTATGACAAACGATCTTACATCGAGATAAATCTTTAATGCTTTTGAGTGCATTTTCGAGTGCGTGTAAATTGTGATTGACCAATTATTATGTTTATTCGCTTTATAATTGAAAGTCATTTCATTGTATTTTATTATGAATCTATTTAAGCTAATATTTGAACCTACCTAACTAGTGCCCAGATAAGCGGTAAGCTGTTAATTTGAAATAAGCACAATTTTTGTTTTTAGAATAACTAAAGGAATAACTTATCTGAGGTTTATTAAGCGATTGAAAAATAGTAGAAAAGTAAATAGGTTAACTATGTATAAAAAATACCTACTTCATACAAAAAAAAACCTTATTTTAAAATGAATTCACTTTCTCTATCTCAAAGTAAGCACTCCAGAAGAGATCAAAAAGACATTCAACAACAAAAATCCTTTGATTAAGGATACATCCAGATTGAGGGTCGAAACTGTACACGCGTCGAAAAAAATAGCCCCTAACTGTTAGGGGCTAAATCAAATAAAAATAAATAAAATTGCAAAATAATGTTTAATATTTAAATTTCTCCCGATTTTAATTGGAATATTTCAACAACTGCTATCATTATGAACGTCACTATGACAAGCAGAATGACCTAGAGGGAGCGTAAAACGTAGCTGTTACGCGCAACAGCCTATAAAAGTTGGCCTGTTTTATATATCCGTGTAGTATGGTGACGTTCTTTCTAGGTATATTTATTTCTATGCAAAAATCATTATAGCTCTTATAATACTAACCCGTATCGTTTTAATCTCGATCCTGAAAGGTACCGCGAATAGAACAAAAATAACCAAAAACTCCATTCGTACGGGTAAACATTCGCTTAATCTGAGTACGGAAAGTGAAACATCGCGACATTTTTATTATAATAACGATATTCACCATCGCTTATATGTGGGTCGCGGCCATTTTGATGTATTGTTGTTTGCAACCATAAATATAATAATAATCTATAAAAGTATCAATACGTAATGGCTGTGACGTGTTATTGGCTTAGTTGGCACTGGAAGATGGCTTATATGGATTGCTTACATGATAAATGTAATCTTACTAATCTGTGAATGTAATTCTAATTTGGTTACTTTTTAAGAAGACTAATGCCCGGTTTCTATAAACAAAAACGAATCGTTTTGCTTACTAATGGTAGGTTTTTATTACCAAACTGGGCATATAGATCATTTCGATTCTAATTTTACCTGTGATAGCTACTTCCTTATGGGAGGGTCTGCTATGCAAAGCTTTTAGGTCTTTGCTTCATTATTAGTAAAGATATAAGAGTCCGATAACGGTCCGTTAATTATAGGAATCGGAATTATAGGAATAAGTCGCCGATCACACAACGAGCGGTCTAGAGTTCTGCGGTCAGAGTTCTGCGTTCCGCGGTCACTGTCTATTCAGCCGTTTTGATCATTGCACACAGCGGCCGCGGTCTTAAAGGAAAACGCATGTTCTGTCGAAGTTCCATTCTCGAAAGCTGGCAGGTTGCGATACGTCTGAGCTATCGGAACAATTATTGAGTGAGAAATCAGAGTATGACTTGTGACCGTTAGCGAATATTGCAGAAATCTAGAACTTTACACTGCTCGCTGTGTGCACCATAGTGACCGTGGAACGCAGAACTGAAGAGTGCGTGCTGTGGAACCGGGGGTGCAGAACTTTCTCTTTGACAGTGTCAATTATTGGAACTAATCTTATTGTGCATCCATGCTTGGCGAACCGAGCACGAGCCGAGCCACGAACGAGCACACTGCGAGCACGATTCGCGTAGCGTGGACGGTCTTGCGAGCCTCGACCGAGAGCGATTGTCAGTTTTTTTACGTACAAAGGGATTCGCATCGTGCTCGTTGTAGGCTCGTTCGTGGCTCGGCTCGTGCTCGATTCGCGTAACATGGACGCACCATTAAATTCGAATGGATAAAATGGTTCACGCATACACAATCCGTCCTTATAAACCAATGATACCTACAAACTGATAAAATGATTAAAGATCAAATTAAATTCGTTTGTAACAAACGAAGACAGGATGACAATTTCATTAAAATGTCCGAATACAACGGCCATTCTCGTTCCCAGAGCGGAATGAGGAATGATAATTAAAATCATCCGTCTGTAACCGACACCGACGGTTTTCACAGAACTTAAATAAGTTAAAATAAATAAACTGACTATATAGAGGTTCGATGACTCCATTTTAAAGGGGGATTCATCTTCCACCAGGCTTGGTCATCGTGTCTGGGGACCGCGGTCTAACAATAGACGTTGGACAGTTGTATGTATGCTTGTGGACTTGAAATTTATGATCCGGTTGAGCGCCATCAGCGCACGCCAATATGTCCACGTAAGGGTGATAAAGCAAGAGTACCTACAAGGTGGTATACTCAGAGGCCATTCCAAAAAATAACAACTTCGTTAGTGTGATGCAGGATATGGTTGCGCTATCTATCAATCTGCATGTGAACAAGCTTCCTTTCAGATACACGCACAACACACACATGAGGCGGCAAAGTCTCTCCTCAAGTCTTCAGACTAAGACGCCGATCCCACAGCGAGCAGTCTAGAGTTCTTCGGTCAGAATTCTATGTGGGTTCTCCTTGACCGCCGCGGAACGCAGAACTAGAGACCGCTCGCTGTGAGATCGGCGCCTAAGGTCCGTATTCTAGAACTTTAAATAAATGTTGACATTAAAACAATTTAATTTGGACCCTGCACCAATGATATTAGGTTTATTTCCGATTAGTACGATCTATTAGATTTGATCTGAGTTTGGATCTCGTTCTATAATTCAGGCCTATGACTATTGATTTCCCATAAAACCTCTAACTTCATACAGATCTAAACATAAGACTGGTGTAATCTTACATGAATAACAAAAAAATTAAACCACTGAAAAACTGAAAAGCAAAAAAATATATAGAATTTTGAATATAACATGAATTTTATAAGGTTTTGCAGTAAAATCGGTGAGTGAACAATAAATCACCCCTATTTTCCCCACCCTTAGGGAAAGTATTTTTTATCCTTTATACGGGACCAATTTCGAGGTATACCCTATCCAAAGAATTTAAAACGTCCAGAAGGATAGTCGCCTCTATGGGAACATGAAATAAACAAGCCAGAATTGACAGTATTTGACAGCCGTGCGCAGTACGAACTGAGAGCGATTTGCTCAGGGAGCCCCTCAAGCGGAGTGAAATTAAATGTCATGCTTTAGTAAGGCGGATTATCCATCTGGGTAGAGGCACGATGCCCTATGAAAATCTTTGACCCTATCCAATAAAAAAAGAATTATCAAAATCGAACTACTCTGTAAAAAGTTGTGCGTACATAATAAAAAAAATATATATATACGCGTTGACTTGTAACCCTCCTCCGGTTTTTCGTCGGTTAAAAAGTAAGTGAAAACGGAAATCAATTAAGGATACCTCAGCTTGCAAAATGAAATCTTCCAATCTCTACTTCTTTTATTGTAAACGAAGTTGGAAGAACTGCTTACATTGACGAGATTAAAAGGTTTTTTTAGGAGTTTGATATTAAGATAGCGGGGATACCTACCCAATTTTTCTAAAAGGTTTCATTTTAATTTATTAGTAGACTTAGCAATCGCTTTTCAAGTGCAGACAGGTGCTTGGCGACAGATTTTCAACATGAGTGTGGTAGCCAGCCAGATGGGTACTACAAACTGCCCTACCATCGTGCTATGGTTACCTCACGATGTTTTCCTTCACCGAAAGCTCAAGCTGTAGGTATGTAAGATTCGAACCGGAGACCTTCGTCTTGGCATCCGACATCACTACCACTGAGCTATCATCGCCATAAACATGGGTTTATGGCGATGATAGATGATAGCTCAGTGGTAATACATGTCCATGACATGTATTCATTTCACATCGCAAACGAATAATCTTTTGGTGCGTCCATGCTACGCGAATGGAGCACGAGCCGAGCCACGAACGAGCCTACAACGAGCACGATGCGAATCCCTTTGTATATGAAAAAACTGTGCTCGCAGTGTGCTCGTTCGTGGCTCGACTCGTGCTCTGTTCGCCAAGCATGGACGCACCATTTGATCCTGTATACACATAGAGGGGGTCTATAAATCTAGTTTTTGTCTCCAATCAAGTCAGTCTAATAAAAAAGGCTTAGTACCTACTGCCCACAAAGAATTTAATCTACAGATCGGTTCTCTTTTTCATTCACTCAGTAGCTCGTACATTCCTTTGTGAACGAACTATATATTGGCTATTAGATTCTATATTTTTGCGCAGTCTCGATAAAAAGCAGAGATCAAATTCTAGAGGTGACAAATCAGAGAAAAAAACTACATTTATTGGACTGCTACCACGGGTGAAAAGTTGACGAAAATCTTGCATTCGGAGAAGTTTTGTTTCCTTACCAACTCCGCCTATCATCTTTTACTATGGTGGTCAAACTCAAGTCTATCGTTGTTAGTAAATGGTTACAGTGCAGCCGCCGAAAGATTTGCCGTTTCCGTTGTTTGGTCAATATTAACAGGTGTCTGAAACGCATTCTCTTGGCGGCCGTATTGTAAGTGACAGATTTGTGAAGCTATCACAAAGCTAAACTATATTCGAATAAATAAGAGTCAAGAGTCTTCTCTAGTCGTACGTAGTTCCTCAATGACAAAAACAGGGTAAAGGCAAAAGTTGGGTGACCAATGTTTTTTTTAGTTTCCTTCGGGAATCTTGTGTGTCATTTGGTATTCATGTCAGATATCTGGGTAGAATTTGGGGTGTATGTGACAATATATGTGTGGGTTGCTTCCTTAGCTGACTTACAAAACTTTTTTGTAAACAAATCCGTTTGGTTCTTACTATTAGGTTCGGATTTCAAATGAGATGTTGACTTGGGATTTGGAAGAGACAAATTCTTATGGTGCGTCCATGCTACGCGAATCGAGCACAAGCCGAGCCACGAACGAACCTGCAACGAGCACGATCCTTTTGTTCGTGAAAAAACTGACAATCGCGCTCGTTCGAGGGTCGCGAGCCCATCCACGCTACGCGAATCTTGCTCGCAGTGTGCTCGTTCGTGGCTCGGCTCGTGCTCGGTTCGACAAGCATGGACGCACCATTAAATAATATCAAATTTTATTGAATAGGTATGTACTACCCGTGCGCAATAAATTAAGACCAGGTCCCAATTCTCGCGTCCTTTCTTTAATTTCGTGGGGCGGAATCAATCCGAACGGCCCCAATCCCAACCAATCAAAGCTCTAGTTGACTGGTTTTCTTTCTAAATATGCCAGCCGGTCTCCACATTGCCAGGATAACGAAACGTGATTTACACTCGATAAAACTTCGAATTCGTACTTTTTTCGATCAATTTCGATTGGGTGACATTTGGCTCACAGGCGCGGTGACGCTACAGTTGTGTGCTTGTATACTACACATCATGGATCATGGCTCCCGTATTGTACGTGTAGCTATGTAGGTACTATTAAATATTCTGTGGTGTAGCGGGATTATTGCTCCATGCTATAAGTACAATACGGGCGCCATCAGGGAAGTGCAGGGGAAGGAGGCGTGGGAGTCGCATTACACTCGGGTCTCAACTCATCGCGCACTGGTAGTAAAGACTTTTCGTATCGTATTTTTATGACTTAAAAAAATACAAAATATAATGTCCAGTCCCTCCAAATTATAACAATATATAACAAACTCTAGCCTTTATTCAATCAAATTGAATATGATTACGGAAAAATAATGATGACAAACAAATGACAAATAAACAGTTCCATTAACATTCTACCGGTCGGTCGTTGCCGAATACAGTCGCGTCAACGCTTACAGTAGCTCCACTTGTAAAAACATAACTAACTGCAGACAAAAGTAAACCATAAGTCTCACAAATAAAGTGTAAAGTGTGTGTGACGCGAAAAAAAAAGAAAAAAAAAAAAAAAAAAAAAAAAAAAAGAAGTGTGTTTCTAACATACATCAAGGTTATCTCATTGCTTTTTTTTTTTGGGTTTTAATAAAAGAAAACCGAAATATGTCTCTACAACATTCACCTCCAGGAAACTCATCATCCACTCCCGACTTTACGAGCATGATGCGTGATGAAGCCAAAGAAAATATCACCAAACGTAAACGTAAACAAGGCGATGTTCATCTCGAGGAGACGTCTGATGCTTTTAAATTAATGAAGGCTGAGTTCCAGTCATCATTAGAAGTTTGGAAAAATGAATTGCAATCTAGCATCACAGAGACAATTATATCAGCAGTGACGTCTACCCTCAAGTCGGAAATCACTTCCCTAACATCAATGATGGGTAATCTGCAGAAGGAGGTTGCTGACTTACGAGCTGATCACCAGGTTCATACCTCATCCCTGAATAGTATAAATACTAGAGTTACTGACCTAGAAAATGCTGCAAATTTCGATTCTACCCTTTTTTCAGGCCTAGACAAAGAAATTAAAGTATGTAACGATCAAATGAAGGAAAACAAAAACTTACGAACAGAGTTAAATGAGATCAAAAATGAATTTAAAAAACTACAATATGAACAACAACAAAAACAACAATGGGACAGAATACTAAATCTTGAGATCTCTTGTTTGCCGGAGGCAAAAAATGAAAATCTACTCAACATATTATCCGATATTGGGAAACATTGCGGTGTAGGCATAACCAGCGATGATATTGAGTTCGCAAATAGGGTCCAACCTCGCACTCCAAAAAAAGGGGTGCCAAGACCTGTTATACTTAAGTTGAAAAACAGACAGATAAAGGACAATATAATATCGGGACTACGCAAAACCCGTGGAATATCAACCAAAGATATAGGTTTGTCTGGCGAAACACGACGCATCTACGTAAATGAACATCTCACTGTGGAAAATAAAATTCTCTATAAAAAATGCCGTGAACTGGCTACATTACAACAATACAGTTATGTCTGGATAAAGAACTGCCGTATATATATGAGAAAAAACGACACCACACCACCGCTACACATAAATCGAGAAGAAGACCTTCAGAAACTAAAGTAAATATCTCATACTCACTGCGCGTTCTACCATTTCCAAATATATTATATTCCAACATTCGCCGTCACATGATTCGTCGCGGGCGCAAGTTTTATTATAATCTGTGTCCTACAACCACTCCACTAATACCATTTCAATGGTCATTTTCACCGCTTGCATTCGCGTCGAGTCACTCACGGTGTGTTTGTATGTACTATGTTAAAGATATAAGTATACCTGTTATTAAAACAAATGCACTACTTATTGAACAGATCCCTATAAACACAATACACAACAACAGTTCCGAAACAAATCTACGCATAAACACTGCCACTTGGGAAGCGTATAGTTCACAACTAATGAGGTATACACCGCTTTCTTTTCATAGCAGTAATCGTAGTCACCCATCCATCAAACTTAATACCCTTACTAAATGGTTTTCATTATTCCTAGTACCAAACAACACTAAATTGCAATTTAATCAGATCATGACCATACCTATCGGTCTTAGTAACGTTAGTAAGTTCAATTATAAAACCATACGACTAATTAATGAAAAAGGGACAGTTTTCAAGCATAATCAACATAACTTATACATATACAAAAACAATCTGAAATTAGCTGCTTCTATATACGACATCCATACACAATTCATATTATTTTCAATCTATTTTGCTATATATATTGCACTAATATTTGTCGATGGCTGGTTGACTATAAAGGTTCCGAGTACCATCTGTCCCATTGTTAATCGATCCTACCCCCGTGATAAACTAATTCAAACCTTAAGCCACACTCCCGTATATCATAAATCGATTGTGTTACACTACACATGGCTCCTCATAACTATTCCTATCTTTATAACAACTTATCAACATCTACCTGCTACCGTGCGTAATTACTTTAATAATAATGTTGTGACACATCTCGTTTGTTTATTTAAATGGACTAAACTATACAGCTTGATACGGTACTTATGGCTCAATCAACGTTAAGTATTTATTACCAAAATACACGTGGATTGCGCACAAAATGCCAGGAATTCTATAGAAATATCAGAGCCAACTCGTATGACATAATCATTATAACGGAAACCTGGCTTTGCGACTCCATTTACAACTCCGAAGTATGTGATGAGCGCTACGAGGTTTTTCGCAATGACAGAAATCTTGCACTTACCTCTAAGAAGACTGGTGGCGGAGTGATGATCTGCGTCTCACGTAGGTTAAATGCCTTCTTACGCGTGGAATGGTCAGATTCCCCAACTGAAATGCTTTGGATAACTATACCCTCGAGCTCCCTTATTAATACCCGCTCACGCATGTCGAATAATATACATATTGGAGTCACTTATGTACCGGGAGGAATGCCGAACCAGCCTCTCGATATTCAATGTATTGTAAATAAACTAAAAAATATTTATCATGCACATAATTCGGATAATATATTGCTTGTTGGTGACTTTAACCTACCATCAATCCGCTGGAATAACGACGGACCAATATTTGTCAGAAAAGGCCCAGTCGAGATCCAGGATAGTGGGATCTTCCTCGCCGAGGAGGTCTCTCTTCTTGGTCTAAGCCAACACAACTTATTTCCGAACTCTTCTGGCAATGTGTTGGATCTAGTGTTATCTAACTTCCCCTTAGATATAGACAATTGTTCTTGGCCGCTTGTACCCCCGGACTCGTTCCACCCCCCCCTTGTCATAGATGCAACTGATTTATTATTACTTCCTCTAAATGAGATATCTACGAAAAAGTTTAATTTTAGAAAAGGAGATTACGATAATATAAACAATTTACTTTCTCAAACTGATTGGAATTCTTTTTTATATAATTGCACGATAGACGAAGCTACTGAACGATTCTATGAAAAACTATATGCATGTATGGACAACTTCATACCTAAGATCGAAGTTTCTACTATTGGTTATCCAGTGTGGTATAGTAAAGCGTTAATTAAAATACTAAAAGAAAAGATAAAATGCCATAAAAAGTGGAAACAATACAAAAACAACCGCGACTACGATGAATTCTCCTTATTAAGAACTAGATTTCGGCGTATTGAGAAAAAATGCTTTGAACAGTATACAAAATCATCAGAAAAATTAATATCTTCTAATCCTAAATTACTGTGGCGCTATATAAAGTCAAGAAGGGGTGGTACGGGATACCCACAGAATTTCACTCTGGGCACAACTCAGTATACAAATGGGGGTGAAATAGTGGAGGGCTTCAATAAATTTTTCAGAAATGTCTTTATTCCCCAATCTCCAAATTCTCGTAGTAAAGATCTCGACTTATCCTCGCCTCCAAATAGTACAGAAATCATAAGTGAAATTTACATTATGGAGGAACACGTGTTGAAGTTACTGGAAGCAATTGACGCAACGAAAGGAGCTGGTAGTGATCGAGTTCACCCACTTTTTATAAAACAATGTGCAAAGCAACTTACAGCACCACTAACGATCCTCTTTAATAGATCCTTTAAAGAAGGAGTGTTTCCCAATATCTGGAAACAGGCGCATATAGTTCCTATACACAAAAAAGGATCAAAAAGTAGAATTGACAATTATAGACCGATCTCCATCTTGAATTGTTTCAGCAAGCTGGCGGAAAAAATTGTATATAAAAGAATTTATCCTACAATCTCTCATAGCATTTCAGATAGGCAGCATGGTTTTCTGAGGGGAAGATCAACTATAACAAACTTAGCAGTTTTCAGTTCATTTGTACTCAAGAATATGGAGGAGAGAAGGCAGGTTGATGTGATCTATACAGACTTTGAAAAAGCGTTCGATCGGGTGGATCATATCATCCTCCTTCGCAAGCTACAGTGTCTTGGAATCCATGGAGACCTACTTAGATGGATAACTTCCTACCTCTCTAATAGATCGCAGGCTGTGGTACTAGGCGGATTTAAGTCTGATTTTATTAGCATCCCCTCTGGAGTTCCTCAAGGATCCCTCCTCGCTCCATTGTTTTACAATGCGTTCTTGTATGATATCCATAAGTGCTTTGCTTACTCTGAGCACCTCCTATATGCTGACGATAAAAAGGTTTATATATCCGTTAAAAATGTATCAGACTGTCATAACCTTCAAAGTGATTTGTATGCCCTATCCAACTACTACAAACTTAATAACATTAAAGTAAATCTGTCTAAGTGTCAATGTATCACCTTTAGTCGCATCAATAAACCAATAAACTTTTGTTATGCTATTGACGGTATTCAAATCGAACGAGTCCGAGGTGTGCGAGACCTTGGCGTGTACCTAGACAGTAAATTTTTATTTGATGAGCATATAGATGCTATAACGTTAAGGGCATATAAGAATTTGGGGTTTGTCCAGCGAGTCTGCAAACCATTTGCGAATATTAATTGCCTAAAGTCCATATATTATGCGTATGTTCGTAGCGTGCTGGAGTATGCAAGCACTATATGGGCACCACAATACGTAACATACAAAGAACGTATAGAACGTATTCAAAGCCGTTACCTAAAGTTTCTGAACTTCAAAACTAGGAATACCTTTGATAATTACGAAGAGGGTTGCAGATACTATAATCTCCTAACTTTAGAACAAAGACGAACTATTATGGATGCTATGCTTCTTTATGATGTTGTAACAGGTCGTCTTGACTCCCCTTCCATGCTGCGTTCTATTAATTTTAGTGTCCCGAAGCGTCGCACGAGAGTGACCGCACTGTTTGAAGCCCCTTTCCATCGTACAAACTATGGGAAGAACTCTGTATTTTCGAGAATCACCAAAACTTATAATACTTTATTTAGTAATGTTGACCCGTTCGCACAAGATAGGAATGGTTATCGGAAAAATCTCATCACTCAAATTACACAACACGGGTAAAAAAAAAAAAAAAAAAAAAATAATAATAATAATATATATATAAAACAAGCTCTTAGATGGCACATAATCGAAGGTAGGTAATGCTGCTTCGAATAATATATATAATATAGCAAGCGTTTGTTATCGGCCTCGCTCATGTTACAAATTTTTTACGTCTCTTACACATACACCCACCCCCACATAAACACACACACACTCACAACACTTTCTCACTAACCCCCTTACTTGTAAAGCGTTATATAGCTAGTGTACTGTTTGAAGGGTCACATAAATAGCGTCACTCTATTGTCATAGTCAGATGACGTTGTTTGCGTGACCATTTAAACAGGGTATTGGTGGCGTTTTTATGAGTAAGTGGTAAATAAATAAATATATATGCTTACTATATTCTTCTCTTTTCTCTTGTTTTTACTAATTTGTATGCTTAATTGAGGAGATCTTTTTTAGCTGTTATAATAAGCTCAATTATTTTGTAACTATAATATAAACTGTAATGCTGTTCGATCTCTTAAAATAAAATAAATAAATAAATAAATAAACATTATTTGATTTCAAAATAAACTTAAAAAGCTTTTCTTAGCTAAATTGATACAATCATGCAATTTACTTTATTGGCTAGCGGTACTTCTACTTTTATATTACTACTGCACGAGACTGGACCATAGACATATAAAAAAATCAAGACGGAGTGTCACCTTATAAGAAAATGAAGCCGAAAATTTTCTACTTATGCGTGAGTAAAACCAGTAATGGTCCAAGCAGGCAGAAATGGTACCTACTGAGCCTATTGTCACTGTCAACGTCTCAATACGGAATAACAATCGATCGGCTTCCTATGGTCTATATGTGTGTGTGAGGCCATGTATTTACAAGAACGCCGGCTTCCTATTACTTGCGTCACTTAAGAACACAGACCGTTCCGTCTTTAATTTTTTTTTGGTCTGAGGACTGACCATAAAGAAAATAAAGGTCTATTCTAGGTTTTTTTTTCTTTGAGGATTTTATTTAGACCCTTCCTTTCAGCTTTTTGCTTAGCTGTAACGACGACTGTTTCAACACCCAAAATAAATAGATTCCTTCAAAAATGGCCGAAAATATGTGAAAAGCCACTGAGATATTCAGAAAGTACATCCCAAGTGCGGTCAAACGGAAATTATATCCGTAACCTTCGAAACTCCAAGGTTTCAAGACATGCCCTCTCATTTCCCGTCTCTTTCACTTGAAATCTTTGTTCGCTGATATTTGTTCAACAACGAAAGTAACAACGCCTATTTGCTTCGGTCTTCATATTTTCAGTATGACAATGTTACTTCAAAGTAACAAGTTGTAATCTTCTATACATATAAAATGTAGTATATGTATTATATCAGTTATCTGGTTTCCATAGTACAAGCTCTGCTTAGTTTGGGATCAGATGACCGTGTGTGAGGAATGGCCCAGGATATTTGTAGTTGAATTCACACGGACCGCATTTTGCCGTCACTACCGACCGCGTGTGTAATACCGAGCACACCGCAGCCGTGTCACCAGCAACACCGTGAACTAGCGGTACAAACATTTTAACATTTTGTAGCTACCACAACACCGCTTACCATCAGGCGGGCCGTATGCTTGATAGCCACTTAGAGGTATTAAAAAAAAAAGCCGAGCGAGCGAATTGTTGCAAAACCGAATAACATCATTCTGAGGTTGCACGGACTCTTTTGAGAGAGGTAGAGCATAGCGTTTATTCGCTCAAAGAGCAGCTCGACTGGGGAAGTACCTCCACCTTACAGAATACCGCAGCCAAATAACTTTATGTTGTGTAATGTTGTGTTCCTGCGCGTGAGTAAGGTCGCCAGAGCTCATAGGGGAGGGGGGAAAGGTCGGTAACGTAAAGGTCAATATGGCTACGGTAACCGCTTACCATCAGGTGGGCCGTATGCTTGTTTACCGACTAATTTGTATAAAAAAAAAAAAATGTTGTGGGCTCTTCTTTTCTGCAAGTAAGCTGTTTAGGTGGGTATTTTTGCGTTTTTGTTGCAAAAAAATGTGGAACGAACTTTCAAATGGCCAATAAACTGCCACCTCCAAAGAGCACACTGTAATTCTATACTTCCATCTCTCGGCCCACATAGGTCGGAAGCAGCGCGAGTCGCAAACTATTATTCCCCTTGCTTGACTCGTGTGACGTCAGCACGCTGTGAATCAATGGCTATTGGGTATATTTCCATTTTTCCATTCATTCTTTATAACAATACGTGTCAAGTATTGATAGGACTATCAGCTGCAACTTTTATCACAGACAGACAGACTATATATGCCACACGGAGGAAAAGTAAGCCGAAAGAACATTTTGATGAAAAGATACTTAATTGAATTATAGTTGTCGTTATGTAGCTAAATACGCTCTTTCACTTATACTATTGTTAAGATTATAGCGAATATTTTATTCTTAAATAAGAAATAGGTAATAAAAACCGGCCAAGAACCTAAATTTGACTCGAGTGACCAAGGGTATAATTCCTAGGCGTATCATTTCTTGGTTTGGGCCCTAATTGTAGAAAAAAAAACCCATTTCGGCGCCTTTTGCAATCAAAATAAAAATATTTCTTTAAATTGTTCTTTTGCAATATGTGTGGGCCAGCAATATTCATAACTATTCCGAAACAATAACATCAGTGGTTGCTGAAATATGGCGTTGTGGCAGATGGACAGATGGACGGTGTGGCACCATAAGGGTTCCTTTTTACCATTTTGATCCCCAAAAAGTACAGCTTTCGTAGAATATTCGGAGAGTTCGAATCCCGAGCTTGAGTTTAAACCTAGCACTTACTTTTTAAGCTGTGGCTACATTCCTGAAAAAATCTATTTAGTCCGTCATACACATTATCAAAAAATATTTTTCCTTTTGTCAATTAAACAAAAAAAAATACGAGGATATGGTTTGTTAAAGTCCCGCGTGACGTCACGGTGTGGTACACTTTTTAGTAACAAGTGACGTCACAAGCCCCCACTACCGAACTTAGTCGCGCTTTATCTTCGTTAATTATTAATGATTTGGTAAAGCAAAAAATACGTGTCCAATATTTTTTGATAATCTAACTGACGGACTAATTTGATTTTTTTTTTTTACCCAGGAAACATCCCTCATCATAACCTACATTTCTAGCACGGTAGTAAGGCACTTAGGTACTACTCAACCTGGCTAGCTTCCACCCTCCAGGTGAACCTTACCGGTGTGTACCTGTAGTTGACTAGCCAGGCCCTTCTAGGCCAAGAAAAGGTCAGCAACATAGGCGATCTTCCTGGTAACATCCACTCGTGACAGCAGACACGTACCATCAGCATGAACTGACAGCGTGGTCATCTTACTAACAAAATACCTACCCAAGTGAATAAGGATTCATAATGAAGTTATCAAACGTTGATTAGCAAAAATTCTGAAGTCTTTATCTGACACGTGACATTTGGTGATCGAAAGAGTGAGACGGAGGACACTATTACACTAAAACTATTACACTTAAGGCGATGATAGCTCAGTGGTAGTGACGTCGGATACCGAGACGAAGGTCCCGGGTTCGAATCCTACAATGAGCTTGAGCTTTCGGTGAAGGAAAACATCGTGAGGAAACCATAGCACGGTGGTAGGGTACTTTGTAGTACCCGTCTGGCTGGCTACCACCCTCAAGTTGAAAATCTGTCGCCAAGCACCTATCGGTGTGTTCCGACAGCTGCACTTGAGAGCCAGTTCCTTCTAGGCTTTGTGTGCTTACCACCTTCGGCCACATCATCACTTAAAATGGTGAGATTGTGGTCAAAACACAGGCCTATACATAATAAAAAAAAAAAAAAAAAAAAAACACTAAAAGCGATTATGAATAAGGGGGCTACTATCCGAAAATAGGCCTATTTCGCCAATACACATATCCCAAGACAATACGAATAAAGCTCTCGTAAATCCCAATGATACCAGCTACATATGATACAGCCTTCCCTAGATTAAAGGATACAAAGTAACAGACAGCATAATGAGCAAATGACCTCGCACGATAAATGAGAACCTTACCGGTCCTTACTAATATTATTAAGGTGGGTCTACGCTAAGCGAGCACAGCACGAGCCGAGCCGCTCTGCACGACGAGCGACGTTAAACAATCACTATCCACAAGCGCACTGATTTTAACAGGATCAGTAAGGAACAATCACTGCATCTAAATGTTTAGTGTGTCCTTGACTTAGCCAATTAGAACGCATTATCGTTGAACCGAAATTGACGGAATAGATTTCAAACTAAATTAACGTCGGTGGTGCCGATTCTGTTGTAAATCGCACTAAACTAATTTTAGTCACATCACATCTCTTTCTTACTAACATTACTGAAAAAGGATAGAACATATTTAAAGCTGTCAAATTAGTCTTTGCCGTCTTAATTTGCGGGTAGACGTAACCGCGATAGATGGCAACTAAAGAATCATGGCGAGATCCATACATTGATTTGTACAAAAAAATTAAACATTTTAGAGAGTTTTGAATCACTTCCAATGTTGAGATTACATTACCAGCAACATATTAATATACTTGAAATAGTTTATAAACCCCGCAAAACATAACAACAACATAAAGATTTTGGTAGCGAATAGTTGTGATTCGCCGGCATGCCATAGAAATTATCATTTTTATCCAGGGGTTTTAAAAATATTTTAAATTGCTCAAGTTGTTCCTTAGGCACCAAGTATCAATTATAACGTCATTCTAACGTCTCTAAAAATCTTTATTTTTTTGTAAAAATCTCGCCATGATCCTTTATATTGAATTGATTCTTACATCCTTTTCTTATGTTCTTTGTTAGAAAGAGACATGGTAAATTAGTTTAGTTGTCAACAACAGAACTTTCATAACAACATAAAAAAGGTCTAGGTCGGTTTTGATTGACGTAAGTTTTCACAAGGAAGAAACAACATTTGGCCTACGACAACATGTTTAAAGCTACATCCAGATAGAGTGTCGCAGCTGTGCACGCGTCGATAAAAATAGGCTCTAACTGTTAGAGGCTAAATCAAATAAAAATAAATAAAAATGCAAAAAAATGATCAATATTTAAATTTCTCCCGATTTTAATTGGAATATTTTAACAATTACTATCATTATGAACGTCATTATGACAAGCAGAATGACGCAGAGGGAGCGTAAAACGTAGCTGTTACGCGCAGCAGCCTATAAAAGTTGGCCTGTTTTGTATATTCGTGTAGTATGGCGACGTTCTTTCTAGGTATATTTATTTCTATGGTTTAAAGTGCCAATAAATATCGGGCCTTTAAGGGCCTTTTTAAAACCAGTACGTATTTAGTGTATTTGGAGTAAAATTTATTATATCATTAAACATAGTACATTGTATATTTAATATTTAATAATAATTACTAGTTGTCAGTATCAAATTAGCTGCGTGTATTATAATAGTATATATATATATATATACATATATATATATATTTTTATTTTTATTAAGCCGCTATTATGATGTGTAAAATATAATAACATGTAATTTTAGTAAGAGGCAAATAAATTATATCTGTTAACTCTGGTCTTCACGATACAGGCTTGGCCTAGTGTGAAGACCGCTGTAAATCATTAGTGTTTAAGTTCCTTCAACATCCCCATGTTTCAAATCAAGCTGTTTGTATATTAAATTTGTTGGTGTTGCAAATAAATATATTATTATTATTATTATTCCATTTATTCATCTTTACACTTATTTTTACACATTTAAATATAGATATACACAGATTACAGAATAATTCAGATGGAGCGCGCGGAACACGAAAGTGAAGCCAAAAAAGCAAATACAAATTGAAAATCTGATACCTGGTATTCGTTTTCCAGTTTGTATTTGCATTGTTTAACCACAGTTTATTAATAAAGAAGTGTTTTTTGTTACATAAAGTTTGTTAAACAAAGCAAATACACATTCAAAAGCGAATACCAGGTACGTGTTTTTCAATTTGTATTTGCTTTTTTGGCCTCACTCCCGTGTTCCGCGCGCTCCATCTGCCTTATTCTGTAATCTGTGTAGATATATATAAAAAAAAAAAAAACAATACATATATTTAAAAGTATAAAAACAGCTCCCCACCGGTATCGGGAACAAGGTCCTAGGTACCGGTGGTCAAGGCTCCACTCTTATTATTATTATTATTATAGTACATAATTTACCGCTAATTTACAAACTAATATTAAAACTAAAATAAGAATAAAAATATGTATTACTTGGCATCAAAAAATTCGTCCACATAGCTGACAACAGGAAAAGTGCCCCATTGCCAATTTGCCACGTTTGATGGCAATGCTGATTCTTTGGCCAAAAAAAGGCCAGCCCTCTGGTCTTGTGAAGAGTCGACCAACCGCTTAGCGATATCCCGAAATTGTATTTGGAAGGATAATTATGGGAACAAAAAAGTGTTGAACTAACTTAGACTCAAAAACAACTAAACTAACGCTGCTACCGATACTCGAACATTCAGGTAGGCATTCTACGGAATAAGTATGAATACTACCGGAATAATCTGGATACTTTCATTGCGAATCTGCTGAGAAAAACATGGAAAAAAAAACATATGTGAGTCGACATCTTATCCAAACTCTTTTGGGATAAACTTTACACAATACGTCCACGTAGGTTTGTAAGTTAGTTCATTAGTTAGACATTAGTTCGGTATGAAGAGAAGATCGAAGGGATCTTCGGCCATCTTATCTTATTCAACACTAACGAGATAAGGGAATGCTGATAATGGGAAGCTACACAAACATGTTGTGGTTGCTATGTGGATTGGTATATCTTTAAGCCATTGATCGATCAAAAGTATATCGATGCTAATAAGTGCGTATGGAGTACGTCATCTGGACCATCAAACCAAATTATATAACCCTGAAAGTATTAACGTTTTTTTTTTTCAATACGATTTATTTTTTGCAACATTCTTCGGTATTAATTTCTACGGTAACCGCTTACCATCAGACGGGCCGTATGCTTGTTTAGCGACTTAGTTCTACAATCTAAAAAAAACATTCTTATAGGTCAAAATCATCACGCTAAGTTGGTGACAAGTAAATAGCTAATATAGTGATGTCACTTTTAACTTTTTCACCAGGGGTACAACTCGCTAACCTTGCAAAAATCTCTTCAACCCTTCTTGAAGAACTCCATGCTGTCCTCCATTGGGAAAACCACGACAGTTATCTTATTCCAAAAACTGAGGGTCCGCGATAAGGAGACTCTCCTTGTCTTACTGCATGTCTTACTTATTGCCTGAGATAATCCCAATGGAGTACAGCATGGGGTTCTTCAAAAAGGGCGTGAAGAGATTTCTTCAGGGTCGGCCACGCGCGAGTGATACCCCTGGTGTTGCAAGCGTCCATAGGCTACGGTAACTGCTTACCATCAGGCGGGCCGTATGCTTGTTTGCCACCTTAGTGGTATAAAAAAAAAAAGGATAAGGTAAATATTATGTGATGTCAAACGTGCCGTCATAACGTGCAGCTAGATCTTTTACAAATGCTCAGAGTTATCATTCTGGAAAATAACAAAAACCAATTCATGTTGTTCAAAGAACGCGAGTCGATGATACCCAGATAGACAAGGATACAGTTCTGAATGTCCCTCGTAAACGTGCAGTAATTCTTGTCAATTGTGCAGATTACAGGATTGTGGAATCGTGACGATCTGTATTAAATCCTGCCGGCAATAGACGCCTGTTAATTATTACTGTTTAACGACCTGACTAACGCAATGAGCTACGGATGTTTCTTTGGCTTTGAGGTAAGATTGATATCCCGGATAAACTTTCGTGTGCACGATTTTCTGTTATTTCAAGTGCCGAGTGTAAACCGGGAAGAGATTTCGAGATGGCATATTTTCGAAAACTATGTTGGGTTAGTCATGCTGAACAACTTTTAATATGGGACCAACACAGAATTCTTAAAAGAAAATACTTACTTTTTTTTTTTTTTTTTTATTATGTATAGGCCTGTGTTTGACCACAACCTCACCATGGTAAGTGATGATGTGGCCGAAGGTGGTGCACACACAAAGCCTAGAAGGAACTGGCTCTCAAGTGCAGCTGTCGGAACACACATAGGTGCTTGGCGACAGATTTTCAACTTGAGGGTGGTAGCCAGCCAGACGGGTACTACGAAGTACCCTACCACTTACTTACTTTTTAAAAAGGTCGACCATAATACTACATGAAAAAAATTTTTTTGTTTGTCCCACAGTAAATGTTGTTCAGCATAACTAACCCAACATACTATCTCGACATCTCCATCCGGTATAAAATGATTTATAAGAAGTATATTGTATGTAGTATATCAGTTGCCTGGTTCAATAGTACAAGCTCTGCTGCTAGGAGCAGATGTGCCGTGTGTGCAGAATGCCCCATGATTTTATTTAGTAGGTAAGTAGCTCTTTATAAAATATTTTCAACATTCTGACTTCTTACATTGGTCGAAACCGAGCCATTGCCACGGGTGCCATTCGAATTGTCGACGATCCCGAGCTCACAAGCAGTTTAGAGCCCCTCAGTCTGAGGAGAGACTTTGCCTCCTTATGTGTGTTCTACCGCTTGTACAATGGAAAGTGTTCTGATGAATTGTTTGACTTGATGCCCACGGCAAAATATACGCCAAGACTTTAGAAGGACCTTATATATTTGTGTATTTTAAAGTAATTCCATTTGATATTTATAATCTGCTTTCATAATAGCTCGTACAAATATAGCGCAGTCTTGTAGCTCTTTGTCTGGGCAGTTTATTGAATTAATCGCGCGCACTAACTCCTGACCCCATTGCGGTACAGATATAGGTGCTTAAATGCCCAATATTTAGGGATCCTTACGTAAACGTAATAAAGGAACCTTTAGGATTAGAGTATTAGCATGCACTAGGCACAAGCGAGCTTTATTACCTATTTGAATTACACACACGCAGCCAGGGGTGAGGCCATTGGTCGATGGGTGGAGTAAAACTATCAGGAGTACTATCACACCATTATGTTGATGATAAATTCGCGGAGGGTGAGTGACCCGTATAGTCAGGTAAATTTACGTAATAATTAATTAGTATTCTTTAATATTGGAGTGCGTTTGTGTGAGAATGGATTATTGGAGCAAAATCGCAACGG
This sequence comes from Achlya flavicornis, assembly GCA_947623365.1. NCBI lineage: Eukaryota > Metazoa > Arthropoda > Insecta > Lepidoptera > Drepanidae > Achlya > Achlya flavicornis. Next base: position 2,843,003 of record OX392490.1, read on the forward strand.
GCAAAGGTTGGCAAGTAGGCACTTGCCAACCTTTGCCTAATTATTATTATTATCTCTATAATATAAAAATTAATCCCTATTTCCCTTGGTCACGCGATAACTTGAAAACGACTTTACAGATTTCATCCTTATTTTTTTTAAGTTTTCTAATACACTGGAGAAGGTTACGGCAAAAAAAATAAGAAATTGCGTAGAAACTTAAAATTTTTAAGAAAACTTACCGATAGATAGGGTAGGATATCCCTCGGGTACGCGGGTGAATTCGCAGGACGCTACTAGTTGCCAATGCCAATAAAAAAAAATACTAGGGTTGTTAATTCCCTCTTCACCTCAAGGGTGCGATTTTGGTCTATACGAGTATGACATGGTTAGTTTTCTCGATAGCTATGGTGTTGGACACTTTAATAACCAAGCCATGCACGTTTCTAGGGTATGCTCATTCTTGGGGCTGCACTTGAGAGCTAGTTGTTGTACTACTTGTTGTGTTGCAAGCTTCCATATGGCTACGGTAACCGCTTACCTTCCGGCGGGCCGTATGCTAGTTTACCGACTTAGTTGAATAAAAAAAAAAAATTGGTGTTTCTGTGCACAGCATCTACAGATTATACAGCCACATCACACAAAAAAAAATTATCAAGAATAACCTGGAATTATTTGAAATTATATAAATTATAAGGAACCCTAAGTGTGCTTGTCCACGTCGCACTTGACCGGTGTTTTATAGCCCTCAGCCCCCCAACAATGACGTAAACACTATAAGACACTCGTTGTGTTGAAACATTGTTACGAGTCAAGTTATGGCCTACAAATTAAGGGCCTATCGAATATGGCCTTGGTTATTATAACAGTTTATTTTGGCCTCTATTAACTGTTTTACTGCTGGCAAAGGTTTTTTTAAATCATGAATAGACCTTTCATCATCATCATCATCAGCCTATAATGTCCCACTGCTGAGCACAGGCCTCCTTTTACAAATCAGGGTGAAAGGGAATGGGCAGATACTCCACCACGCGTGCCCACTGCGGATCGGTGGAGGTAGGCTAGTGTTCAACTTACTGTTGGAGTTTTCAAGCCGCTTAGAAGGCCTCCAACTAGCTTAACGACTATCACAATTCAGTGATAACCGGGACCAACGGCTTTACGTGCCTTCCGAAGCATGAAAACGCTCGATTTGAAATACCACTAGGCGGTCACCCATCCAGGTACCGACCACGACGGTGGTCCTTAGACCTTTGTTTGACTACAATCTCAATATGGTAAGTGATGATGTAGACGAAGGTGCAAGTTTTAAGGACACAAAGCGTAGACAGGGACTGGCTCTCAAGTGCAGCTGTCGGAACACCGCTTGGTGCTTGGCGAAAGATTTTCAACTTGAGGGGGGGTAGCCAGGTAGGTCGGTACTACAAAGTACCCTACACCGTGCTATGGTTTCCTCACGATGTATTCCTTCCCCGAAAGCTGAAGTTCGTTGTAAGATTCGAACCCGGGACCTTCGTCACGGCGCTACCACTGAGCTATCATCGCTTTGACAGAGGTTATTTCTATAACGGAGTTACAGGTCGGTTAACGAAAGCTGGCACGTTCACAGTACTTATAAATTTGCAATCAGTCAAGTCTAATGGACGAATGCAAAAATAGACCACTCTATATTTATGAGCAGTAGCAAAAGCAAAACAATAACTGTCTCCTTCATACTCATAAGCTTGACTTTGCGCGAGAGAGACGGTGTAAATGTGTTGAAACGTGCCAGCTTTAGTTAACCGACCTGTACAAAATTACACCCATATGGGGGCAAAAGAGGGGATCGCAAGTGAATCATCATGATCGCAAGGTGGAAAGCTAGTCAATTAAAATGGTCACCATAACCCATATTAGGGTTCCCTATGTCCACTGTACTTTAAACAAATGACGCTCTGAAATACAAAGTGACCCTCCAAAATGAAACAAAACAGTATTTAGTTCCCAAGGATAATTTATAACAATATAGAAGTGACAAACAACACTCACTAAACTCGGTGTCATAAATAATAATGGTCCGCTCTCACGCACGCATTAAAAGCGAAAGCGTGTCCCACACGGGCGCGCAAGATGGCGAAAAAATTACGCATTTCTGTGTTGCCAGATCATTTGTTACAATGACAAGCTATTACATGCCTGTCTTATGTTGGCGAGGCAACATTTATCATCGAGAAAATATCACATTCTGCCTAAATTATTGTTAATGTTCGAGTAATGTTCATAGCAGTTACGGAGTTAGGTTCATTTGCTTCATTTCACAATCAGGTTGTGTGGGTTGCCAGTATTAGTTGCTTCTATTGTTTTTGTTCAGCTATGGACATATTTAGGTTAGAGATGATGAATGCTCGAAAACTGGAGCCAAGACGCAGTAACTTTGTGGGGAAGGAACGCCTACGATTTTGAGGGTTTGTAGGATTGATCCCGCAGTGAGTCTCTGAAATAGTCTCAATATGACCCAACTACTTGGTACCGAGTTTTAAAGATACCATACCATATTGTGAGGAATATGGTAAAAGGCCAGTGTGTCACTTAATAAATTAGACAGGGATAGATCAGACCTGTCACCTCACCTGCCAGTTTTAGAGAATGCAATTCCGACAGAACGCGCGTTCTCTTGGACGCCGATTTCTATGTGTGCAATGGTGAAAGGCGCCGCATAGATTACAGTGAACACGGAACTCAGAAATCTGAACGCAGAACTCTAGAACTATCTCTATGGGATCGGCGCCTTATGGTGCGCCGACGCTATGCAAACCGAGTACGACCCGAGCCTCAATTCTTTCGTTGCTCACGAGTTCAAGTGTGGACGTACAATTGACATACAACGAGCCTAGAACACGAGTGTCATGCGAATACCAGTGTTCGTCAAAAAACTGACAATCGGATTTTGAGAGAGGTAGAGCATAGCGTTTATTCGCTCAAAGAGCAGCTCGACTGGAGAAGTACCTCCACCTTACAGAATACTGCAACTTTATGTTGTGTAAAGTTGTGTTCCTGCGCGTGAGTAAGGTCGCCAGAGCTCATAGGGGAGGGGGGTAAGGTCGGTAACGCGTGAGCGATGCTTCTTGTGTTGCAAGCGTCCATATGGCTACGGTAACCGCTTACCATCAGGTGGGCCGTATGCTTGTTTACCGACTAAGTTGTATAAAAAAAAAACAAAAAGAAACAAAAAAAAAACGGCGGAGCGCAGTCGAGCGCGAGCCGAACGCTCGTTCGAGGCTCGTAAGTCCACGCTATGCGAATCCGTGCTCCACGTGTGCTCGGCTCATGCTCGGTTCGCGTAGCATGGACGCACCATAACATAATAAACAACTAGATTAAGTTATAAAATTACAAGTATAAATAGTTTCATATTTAAAGTTTTAATTAAAACAATAAATATGTGTCAAATTTTAATTACAAATCTGAAAATGTTCAAGTATGCCCGCAAGTTATCTAACAACAGTCTATGTAACTATTTTGTATATTTAATTAACTTTTAAGTTAACAAGTTGAGATACGTCACTTAGGTCTGCCCTGTTTAAGCCCACAGCTAATTTTATTCGACATTTGTAATTAGTTTGTGAAATAAGACAGACACAAATTGCTAATGAGGGACTAGGCGAATTACTTTTATACTAATAAATGGTTTATGAATTGAAGTAAATTATCGCGAGTTAGTTTAGAAGTAATTATTATTCTGCATAATATCAAAGAATAAAATTCACCTGTGGAAAGATTCAAAAGTGAGTTACCTGGGTGACCGAGCTTTGCTCGAAAATTCACAAAAACGCGTTTTCCCAGAGATAGACCATCTTAAATTTTCTAATTTGTCCCCCAATAGTGACGCCCATATCCCAAATTCATTTATTTAAGATACGCGTCCGTGTTTAAGTCGTAGAAATTCATAAAAATAAATTCCACTTAATCGGTCCAGTAGATTCGAAGCAGATGTGACAGACGGACGGGCAGACAGACAAACACACGAGTATAGGCTCGTGTGTTGGGGTTCCTTTTTTCCTTTTGAGTCCGTACCCTAAAAGTAGTTCAGAGTGGAAAAAGCGTGTATGTTTTTTTTTAAACAACCTTTTATTGCATTGTCAATTATTTCCAATACAAAGTAAACGTGTATCCAATTCTAGCTGAATCATTTGGGGATAACAGTTTTAAAAATCTGTACCCACACTAACAAGACAAGTTAAATAAAAGCTTGTAAAAATAAAAGGTCCAATTTTCCAGCCTCAAAGGATTAGACAGTTATTTTACTTCGACGACAATCATTACTTCTAACGGTCAGTTTAACATTTGATATACAGATATATTCTTTTGGTTTCAGCGAAATGATAATAGAAGCTACTTTACCCTTGTTTTTCATCAATAAATATGATCACAAGTAATGGAGCGATAAATTCCTTCGTAAAAATGTTGTGAAGAAACTGAGCTAAGATTTTGTAATTTATATAAATACTTATTTCTTTTATAATGTTATGTTGACAAGCGGTTACTTATAAACGAAATTAGACTGACGCACATAGGAGTATTTTCATGTAAAATCTCTCAGACCAAGAAAAAATTAAATACGGAACGGTCTGTGTTCTTAAGTGACAAAAGTAATAGGAAGCCGGCGTTCTTGTAAATACATGACTTCACACACACATATATACCATACGATTGGTTGTCATTCCGTATTGAGACGTTGACAGTGACCATAAGGCTCAGTACCATTTGATTTTACTCACGCACACGTAGGAATTTTTTGCTTCACTTTCTTATAAGGTGACACTCCGTCTTGATTTTTTTATATGTCTATGTAAAATCCGTTCAAAAGTCGAATTTACGAAGTTTTATAGAAAACTATTAAAACTACACATTTTTGCAGATTAACAACCGGCCCATCGAAGAGACGGCACTAAAATAATTTTTGTAGTTGACCCTTCCCGCACATGCAGTCGGAAGTCGGACGGAACCCAGTCGTTGTCTAAATCACATTTCTTCATTCTCGGCGTTTGATTTTTCTCACTGCAGAGTTTGAACTTTACGTTTGATTTGATGTAATAAATTGTGGGAAAAAAACTACAAGGTGCGTAGATTTTAATATGAAAATTAAATACTTTATGAGCCATTTATATGTACACACGGCTACAGATCAAGCTATACATTTCTAGTATAAGCTGACCTCCCATGGTACGGAAATCGTATGCGAGATCAGCTTATACTGGAAATGTATAGCTTGATCGGTAGCCGTGTGTACTTAGGTGCCGGCAACTATCTTACCAAATTAGAAATGGTCTCGTACTCTGCGGCCTCAAAGGAGCTTCCTACCGCGGACGCTCAGGCTGTGGAATTAGCTCCTCGCCGTGGTTTTCCCAAGGGAGTACAGCATGGGGTTCTTCAAAAAGGGTGTAAAGAGATTTTAACAGGGTCGGCAACGCATGATTGATACGCCTGGCGTTGCAAGCGACCATAGGCTACGGTGACCGCTTACCATGGTTGCTGCCATGGTCTCACGATGTTTTCCATGTCTGAAAACTCAACTTCATTGTATTCGAAACACGGGTTCGGTTCGAACTCAATCTCTGTCACAACATTTGACGTCAATATCACTGCACTATCGTCACAGCTATCGTCGCCTTTAACAGGGTTGAACCAAATTCATCAAAATAAAGGTACCTACTCACTAACACAATGTTAATATTTATAAATTAATGACTATGTACATTTCCGTCATTCAGTATAAGACCAACATAACACTTGTTTTACGAGCAATTAAAACGTTAACCCTGTTTTAGGCAGTAGTGGTTACCGTCCCTACACTCCTACATATTCAGGGCGGAAATTTATTGCCTAGACTTTGTTTACTGTCTCTAATCTAGGACGGTGTTATGCATTTAGGACAACATTCAAATATAATTTTAGTAGTTTCTTTACGTCTCAGTAATCAAGTGGGATGAACGAGTTTTTAAACTGGATTATTTTGGATACATGTATCAATATGATAGTTCAATTTGGTACAGAGGAACTCATAGTTTGAGGCGTCGTCCTAATTGGCGACGATCGTTGGAAACGATGCGATTTCGTCGCACGATCGCTTCTTCAATTAGGACACTCTAAAGCGTTTCGTGTATTTAATCTCGTCGTGCGACGAAATCGCATCGTTTGCTCGTACGATCATCGCCTATTAGGATTACGCCTGAGAAACCAGGTAGGAAAGAACAATGTAATACACAAACCATTTTCGTCTGAAAGATAGCAAATCAATCCGGGTGTATTTTATAGTTCAAAGCAAGGTTATTGAATGTCGTATAACGTGGTATCGTTTACCCACTAATGGGTCGTCGAGACCGCGGCAGATGTCAGCAATTACTGAAACTGATATTTTTGCGCAATCAAACAAATAATTGAGTTCGATAGCACTTAGTAGTTTTATGATAAAGAAACAATAGACATATCGAGCACTCATCAAATTGCACTTGAGAGACGTTCTCAATTAGAGTGCAGTAGGTAGATAATTTTTAATACAGTAGTGTACCCAACTAATATGGCTTACCGATGTATGTACCTGCGTAGAAAACATTTTCAAAGCGCGGGAAAAATGCTATTGGTCGGCAGCTGCCGCCATGTGTGCGGAGGGGCGTCACTTGCGAGTGAGATGGAACTAACAGCTGAACTGTATTATGAACCTTATAATAGTGATCTAAGGTTGATTGTTAGTTTTAAGCATTCTTTCGTTAATCTTCGGGCCATACTTTCTTTTCTGTGCAAACGAAGTTTCACGACGCTCCTTATCAGTTGGGTACTACTGTACCTAACTGATAAACTTTATTGTATGACCTATATCTCCTGTTTGACCCGGGATTAAGTATGTGGAATCGAACTACCAGAAATGCTAAAATCCATCACTTGTATAACATAGATATATGTTTCCTTTGTGCCTGTATGTTCACAGCCTAAAATAATGCACGCATTATGGTGTGTCCGTGCTACGCGAACCGAGCACGAGCCGAACCACCAACGAACAGGATTCGTTCGTTGCTCGCGATATCAAGTGTGGACGTACAACAAGCTTACAACGAGCACGATGCGAATTTTTGACCCTGCCCCTCCCTAATCCTGATGCCCTTTGTTCGTGAAAAAACTGACAATCACACTCGTTCGAGGCTCGCAAGCCCGTCCACGCTACGCGAATCGTGCTCGCAGTGTGCTCGTTCGTGGTTCGGCTCGTGCTCGGTTCGCCAAGCATGGACGCATCATTATATTTGTTCAAAGTATAGAATTTGAGTCATATGAATTCGAAGGCTCATTGCACAGAATCGCCTACCGCCCCGTACAGACGACCTCTGAGTATTCCCAATGCCACACTGCTGATTTTCCTAAGTAGGTATCTACTGAAATTGTGTTCAGTGTAGGTGGGCTGTATGCTTAAATACTTTAGTAGTATAAAATAAGGCCTTTCACATCATGTTCATAATACAAGCATATCCTTTATTTAGTAACTTGGGCAGTCTTCTACTACAGGATCCACAAATCGAATTTTATGGGTGATTTAAGTTTCCGATATAGCTGTTTACTGTATAAAAAAATACAATGTAAATAAATCTTAGTATGTAAACTAGGGCCATTATAATAGGTCACTTTTGATAGCCCACATACATCCATGTGCCAAAAAGAGACAAACAGTGCATGGAGAGACCTTCTTGTAAAATATGGCTTCTCATGTTATCCTAACTTTAGCAGGCACGAAAACGTAACCATGGACTTTTCTTCATGTTTTTCTTCATGCAGATTTATAATCCGTCCTCTTTTATGTGGTGGCCTAATGAAATTGTCTCACTAGGGGGGCCTAGAATGTGGCCCCCCGGAGCGTGCATTAGGGACCCTCTCAATGTTAGAAACGGTTGGTTAGCCTGTTCTATCGATCTCTTTTATTTATGTTACACAAAGAATGCGGTTTCATTGTTTATTAATGATTAAATGTGATGTCACGTCTGCTGGAACACTCCTGCCTGATGTTATATACCTGTACCTACTGTAATGTAGGCTACCTACTCCATAAGCACCTACATATATTATAACAAATATCTTCATGGTTACGCAAAAGTGAAAAAGGGTTTTTGAAATCTTTATTTAGAATGACGACAGGAAGACAGCTAGCAGTGGCGTAGCGATCGAGGTACAGGGAGGGGTGGAAGGCATTTTCTTCTTCTTCTCATGCGTGTCACTCTTTACAGTTGTCGGCGTGGTCGTCATGACGTGTAATTAGTGGCGCGCTTCACAACACGCCGCCATTCGTCCCTAACTGCTGCCTTGCTGGTGCAGTCGTTGATGGGACCGCCTATTGCGGCCTTAATTTGGTCGGTCCATCGCATGGGTGATCTCCCACGTGCTCTGGTGCCCTTCACCCTGCACCACCATTTACCGGCATTTTCTTAGGCATAGTTAAATGAAAGTCTCAGATGAGCAGTTTCCGTGCACCTATCAGGTGCCAAAAATGCATTCTCTCGGCGGCTGCACTGTACCTTTCTTCTATAGAGTATTTATCATAAAAAAAACTGGTGCTTCCGTGTTGCTGGAATAATTACTTACACCGCTAGATTAAATAAAACACTGAAATCAACGGTTAAATTATAATTCTGTGCTACGCAACACGTACATGATGTGTACAATACACTCTGTACGCACAATATTCCATCAGGGCCAACCCCAAAGGGTACAAAATTTTCGGTCCCATTTTTGGAGCTACGAAATAAGCAATTAAACCCGCCCCAGCTGTATACCAACCCCATTCACGATTATTCTTGGAAGAATAATAAGCTAGTGATATTATGTTAGCAGCAATGGCTACATTTCCAAGTTGGACATTGTCGTTTCCCGCCAAAGCCAAAGCGAACGGAACCAGTCCAGAGAGAAGATGGACGGCACTCAGCGTATCATCGCCCCAGTATAAGTCTGCCATTAGACATGGTAGGGCCAAATAACGGGAAGCCTGGTAGCTGATGGTGTAGGCTGCTTTGAAATCGTTGTCGAGTATTCCACCTGAAAGGAAAATAACCATTTTTAATTAATACTGTTTGTGTTGCTGGCGATGGTGATGGTGGTAGGTAACCACAGAACGTGTGCTCTCGAGTACTGTTGCCGAGGCCGGAACATCGTTTCAACCGCCATCTAGCGCACAACCATTGGCTGCTTGAGTAGCTTCTATTTTAGCGCCATCTACCGCCAGTTTTTATTGTTTAAAGATGACATTTTCATATTATTTTAAACTGTGTGACATTATGATCATCTGTGATTATTACGATATTGTATCGAAAACAGAAAAAGGTTTGAGAATAAGTCGTAGATATTTTCATTTGCTAGGAAAAAACTCGATTAAATTATTTATCAATTTCAATATAATCACGATATAGGTACAATGACTATATGGACTAGGGTTGCCAACCGTCCCGCGAGGAGCGGGACGTCTCGTTTCGAGAGCCGTAAAGGATACGTCCTGCGAAAGATGTGTGCAGAACGCCATTCGCTTTATGGTATTAACCTTCCTGGGAGAAACGTGGGTACTCGGCAAAATCAGTATTTTGACGACATAATAGATTTTGAATGCAAGGGTTTTAACGATATTTTTTTTTTAAAGTAGACGTATCTATTAAATGTTGCTAGTATGTACCTAAATAATAAAAATACTTAGGTATATTAGGTATTACATATAAAAAACTGTTGGAAGACTCATTTTTACTTTCTCTAATAGTTTCAACTTTTGTTAGGTATGTTGCATGCCAAAGTAACATAAAACATTCAATAAAACTATTTGAAATGTGAAAGATACATCTCATTTCCAAATGAACTTTGGATTGAAATAATTCAATGGAATTTTACGCTTTTCTCTATTTTGATAGGCGGGTCCCGCTTTTTTTTACCAAGTCCCGCATTTAGATTGCAAACCCAGTAATCCGTCCACTATCGTTGGCAAGCCTAATCGGGACCCTGTTACAGATCGCGCCAAACTTCTAGTCCGCTCTGAAGTTGAGGCGATTCGCGTCGCAGTAGCGATAAACAGGTACCGAGGGACGTAAGAGGAGCGTGGGGAGGTGCACGCCCCCGCGGGTTCCTGTGCTCCGCCGCGACCGCCTGTGTTCCGCGCGGCAGTGTGCGTTCGGCGCGGCAGTGTGCGTTCGGCGCAGGCGAGGCAACTTCAGAGCGAACTAGAAGTTTGGCGCGATCTGTACTAACTCTGATAGTGGAAGAATCCAAGTGCTCCGTGTATGAAGAAGTTAGCATGCATGCCGGGATGCGTGAAGCTCTTCCCCTGCACGCCACTGATGCCATTTCCAGCCACGCAGCACAGGACAATGTGCGCAATAGACGCATGAAGATTGTCTTCATCTCGACCCATCACAATTTACAACCCCAATAAGATATTACAAAAACATTGTAGAAGAAATATACCTATTCGAAACCATCACAAAGATTAAAAACAATTTTTGAGAGCTCTTGTATTTTTTTTTTGTGTTCCCAGCAATGTCTTGTTACATCAAATAGTTTTTATGTGGAATAAAACAACCAGTACCTAACTGAACATGTTTTTTTGTAATAGGTAATAATTTTATTCTTATTGTAGCACCCACAGAACAATAAAAACAAGTTGTTTTTATTGTTCCGTGGTAGCACCCAAAGGTAGCACCTCAGAGTATATAAATACACAAATAAATAAATAAATAGCACCAACTTATTTTACTTTTTGGCGGGAACTTCCAGAGTGACGTTGCGTTTGAGTTTTAATGTGTATTTTTGGCGGTATTTTACCCATTAAAGATCATCCATGTACATATCCATGTGCACCAGTAAAGTGAAATGAAATGAATTATGTGTATCGTGTCTTTTCAAGTTGTCTCAAAAAGTCCGTGAAGAGTTTTAGTACAAGGACCACCTTTGTAGTATAACATGACTTTTATGGACGGTGACTGACTGAGGACTTTGTTATTGAGAAGGTGATTTATTGTTACTAGAAACTATAATATAACTCGACACTGGCAGAAATTAGCCCTAATTTGGGCTTGGTTGCCAAACTTAAAAATAAGAAGAAGTACGTTAAAAATTATATTATTGTGTGGGCAACACTGCCGATCGCTGCCATTTTGCTGCATTTGAGTTCTATTGCGTTCGGTTTTTTTATAAAATAATCGACGCAAATCAGGGTGTGGGCTTGAAACTGCATTTAGTTTATAAATTTTGAAATCAAAGTAGCAAACGCAAAACAGAAATGGCAGCCAGCGATTCCGGGACGGATGAGTCACTGTACCCCATTGCGGTGCTTATTGATGAGTTGAAAAATGAAGATGTTCAGCTTCGTTTGAACTCCATCAAGAAGCTTTCGACCATCGCCCTTGCTTTGGGCGTAGAGAGGACCAGATCCGAGCTGATTCCGTTCCTCACCGAGACAATTTACGATGAGGATGAAGTGCTTTTGGCTTTGGCTGAACAACTCGGTAAGTCGATAACATATAAAGGAAAATATTTGTACAATCAAAGCATTGCACAATAGTAAAACGTTAAGTCAATCAGAGAACGTTAATTATTTTGTTCAAAACAAACTACTTGTGTCCTTAGATAGGACATTGTAACATGCTTATCTGATTTTATCAATAATAATAACAAGCATTACATATTGGTTGCGATAAATGTAATACTAGTGTTACAGCATTATACCATGTTGCACTAAATGAGCAACCTGATCTGGCTAGTGTAGCTATGTTAACCGCTTACCATGAGGCGGACCATACTACAGTGGATTTCACTTATTATGACCTCGGTTGTAGCAACCATTTACCTATAGCAACGTCAAATCTAAGTCCCTTGAATTTACTGCATACTTTAGTACAAAATTCATGTGGCTATAGCGACTTTGGATGTAATGCCGAGTTCGATGTAGCGACGTTTTTAATGAATCATTTGAAACAAATTCCTAGACCTGTCGGCCGCCAAAGACACAAAGATTTCTTTCTTTCACAAATATTTCTTATCTTTTATTTACATCCACACAGATGGTCAGCAAGTGTGGAGACCTTTACCTTTTGTTTATAGATATCAGGGAAGCATGTACGTTTCGGAGTTAAATTTATGGTTCAGTTACAAAGTGATATTCTGATTAGCAGCTGGGTTTAGTAAACTTTTGAATAAGTATGGCTGCTAGACGCACATTCACTACCTAATAATAACTGTGTGCAAATATTTTCAATAATAAATGAATATAAACTATACATGTGTATGTGTCTGTATCTCTTTACCTTTGCCTGTAACGACTTCTGGGGACTTCCGGATATAACAACGAAAATAGAGTGGTCCTTTCATCATCGTTATACCGAAATCCACTGTATTTACTGCCTATTCAGACTAAACAATACAATTTCAGGCAACTTCATCAACCTTGTTGGTGGTGGCGAATTCGCCCACTGCCTGCTGCCTCCACTGGAGTCCTTAGCAACAGTTGAAGAGACAGTGGTCCGCGACAAAGCCGTAGCCTCCCTCAGGGCAGTAGCTGCTCATCACACACCACAAGCTCTGGAACAACACTTTGTGCCGCTTGTTCAACGTCTTGCCGGTGGAGACTGGTTTACATCAAGGGCTTCGGCATGTGGTCTGTTCAGGTATGTTAATGATAGCTTATTTTTGGTAAGAAGCAGTAGTACTGGATTGAGTCAGCGCACAGCCCATAGCTTATGTAACCAATGGCCCACTTGAACAACTTTTACTATGGGACCAATAGCAAATTCTCAAACAATTTTTTTAACTTTTTTTACAAAATGTCTACCTTTCTTGATCATAATGTATGAAAAGCCTAATATTTTTTTTTTGACAATTCAGTGTTGGTCCCATAGAAAAAGTTGTTCAGGATGACTAATCCAACATAGGTTTCGAAAATATGCCATCTCGAAACCTCCACCCAGTATACTTCCATTTTATACAAGTTGAAATTGGTCTTAGAAGACATATATAAATAAAATGCATGATCAATATAAAAAATATATTGACGAAAACAAGCTTAATTAGACTAATTTTTGGAAACCTACATACTTATTAAAGTTACATTCTTGTTGAATTTTAAATGCAATAACATAACAATCATGAAAGCTGATGTTTTATTCAATTCGTTTTCCCACTGTCTTCAGTAGATTACTGCTGATTGAGATGCATTTGTGATGTCAAATTTGCGAAAGAGTATTGTATAATTATTCCTGTAGGGATCAGATGACACATGGTATACTGCAGATGATAATTTCAATACAAAGAATCATGCATCTATATCATTTTCTCCAGTGTATGCTACACCCGTGTGTCAGCCCCAGTAAAGGCAGAACTCCGCCAGCACTTCCGCTCGCTCTGCCAGGACGATACTCCGATGGTGCGCCGCGCTGCTGCCTACAAACTCGGGGAGTTCGCTAGGGTGGTTGAAGTGGAGTATGTCAAGAGTGACCTCATACCCATGTTTGTTAATTTGGCCCAGGTAAGTACAATTTTTGAAATTTTACTTTGTAAAGGTGCCGTTTGCAGCAGCAGGCGACATGTACCTGCGACACTACGAATTGCTATGAATTCCTATGTAGTGCTATGAAATACCTACCTACCGCGTGTGAAACCGGGGCGGGACAGCTAGTTATGCAATAGTTGTCAGTGCAAAAACAGTGAACTCTTTTAAAAATAGACTCAATAAGTACGTAAAGACTAAAGTGCAGTAATATACATTCTGATCTCACTGACAATAATTGCGGGCCCAGGCGCGGCGGCAAAAACTACGAACTACACTCAAGCGATATTCAATAAGTAAATAGCAAACTTAAGCAGACCAGCCCCCACATGCAGCATCTGTTCACAAGTATGACGCGTGTGGCAGCCACCGCCCTCTTCGCCATATTGGAGGGAAGCGAGCGACCTTTCAGCAGTGTTACTAAAGTGGTTTTACTGAATGGTGTAGGACGAGCAAGACTCCGTGCGGCTACTGGCTGCGGAGGCTTGTGCGGCTGTAGCGGCCCTACTGCCACCCGAGGACATGGAGCAGCTGGTGATGCCCACGGTGCGGGACCGCGCCGGGGACACCTCCTGGCGCGTGCGGTACATGGTCGCAGACAAGTCAGTACCATACATCATTATAATAAGGCCTGCTCTCCACAGATGTATAGCTTCATAGATGCTCCAAAATACGTCATGCAGCTTGTGCGGCTATACTATACTCTGTCCACGAGAGACAAGACATTATTTTGGCTTATTACTACATTCATAATTAGAAAATTGCATTTCATTCGACACATCACTCCAAACATTTTCAGTTACATCTTTTGTGGCATATTTGGCTAGATTATTGTTGTACAAACACGGATATTTTTCTACTATCTGAATTTCGATGCCGTTTCCGCCATATTAAAAAAAAATGAACACGTTTATTCGATATACGATCCACCGTATGACATGCGGTAGCGACAAGCGTATAATGACAAATACGCTTCTATGAAACTACGCGTCCGTTGACAGTATGCCTTAATTTTTATTTTCAGGCTACTTGTGGCCCATATTTTTTTTTTATACAAAGAAGTCTTTATTCTAGCGTATGGCTGACATTCCCCCCCTCCGCAATGAGCTCTCGTTACCTTACTCACGAGCAGGAACACTTCTGTAAGGTGAAGGTACTTCCCCAGTCGAGCAGCTCTCTGAGCGAATAAACGCTATGATCTACCTCTCAAATGTACCTAACCATCGAGGAAAGATCCCTTTAGAGTCGTAATAATGAACAATCAAATTACGAAACTCGTCAGTGATTTGTCACTGAATTTGAACAGTAAGCACCAATCACTGCATCGAGTGTTTTTGACTTGGCCAATCAGAGTGCATGCGTGCTTGACTTAGGCAGTGGTCCGACTGGCGACGATGAACGAGAAACGAGTAGAACTAGAAACTATAAACGAGTTGGCGATTAGCGGGAAGCGAGTGTAGTTTCGATAGTTTTGTCGCCGGGCTATAAGCGAGTGTGTAAGTGCGACGAGCGATTACTCGCGCCACTCGCTTGCTCAGTCCTGTGCAAACCTGCGTACGCGTCACACGTGTTTAGAAACAACTTTAGTTGCAAGTTCCAAGACACTATGGAGGAGTTTTTTATTGAATGTGTCCGACAATATCCTTGTCTATGGGACACAAAACTAAGTTCTTATAAACAATTAGATGTGAAGGACAAAGCGTGGAAAGAGATTTTAAAAAAAACGAACATGGCGAGTGGTAAGTTTTTTATTTAATCATATTGACAGTTGTATGTGTGCATTTCGATTGCTCAGACACAACTAAAACCGGCGCGGTCACGTTATACCATACGTACCTACAATTTTTTGCTTTTGAGCGTTAAAATTGTATTTTTTTAAACTAGTCATTTTATTTTAGTTGCCGAGCGATCGAAACGCACACCCATTGCATTGTAGCAATATATATTCGTTTACTTTTACATTGTCTTTTCAACGTTGAATTATTAGTTTAGAATTCTGTGTGTTATACGATCAGAGTCCAATATATGTTGCACACGATTATTCTGCCACGAAACCGTTCCAACGGAATTAAAGTATTCCGTGTGTTATACGATCAGAGTCCAATATATGTTGCACACGATTATTCTGCCACGAAACCGTTCCAACGGAATTAAAGTATTCCTTGAAATATTCTCTCACGAAAAAGGCATTTTCTAGATCAGCTGGGGACTGTTCTGAGCCATTACTTGAAAAATTATAAGGAAATTCTGACTGTACGTTGTCGATTTCTTGAAGGCTGTTTTGTAATTTATTATGTATTACATAATTATGTAAAACGCACGCAGCCTTCACAATTATTTTTGCTGTACATATTTTAAAATTTAATGGCCTAAAAAAGATACGCCACTTATGCACCAACATACCAAACGCAGATTCTATCATTCGGCGTGCTCTGCTCAATCTATAATTGAATACTGTCTGGTCATTATCTAACCTTTCATGATCAGGGTATGGTTTTAATAAGTGTGTCATCAAAGGAAATGCACAGTCACCAATAAAAACATAAGGCTGAGGCAAACCTCCTTCGTATAGAGGTTCATCAAGGGGCAATCTCAATCCATTGTTTTGCAACTT
Source organism: Achlya flavicornis (assembly GCA_947623365.1). Lineage (NCBI taxonomy): Eukaryota > Metazoa > Arthropoda > Insecta > Lepidoptera > Drepanidae > Achlya > Achlya flavicornis. Next base: position 2,859,130 of record OX392490.1, read on the forward strand.
ACTATAGAAGTTACTATCTGTGAATATTCCTCCGTCACTGAACCTGCCCATTGATCCAACGTCGATCATTATAAATCTCCCATGAGCATCAGCAACTGCCAACAGTACAATCGAAAATGTGTGTTTGTAGTTAAAATACTGTGATCCTGATTTAGGGGGTGAAAATATTACCACGTGCTTGCCATCAATAGCACCAAGGCAATTTTTAAAATTCCACAAATCATCGAAGTCTTTCGCTATAACTTTCCACTCAGATTCAGTAGGAATCTTCATTACTTTTGGCTGTAACCTGGTCCATATCGATTCACATACTTCTGGTATTATTTGCGAGAGCGTAGAACGGCCTACTCTATAGCTTTTTGCCAGTGCATTATATGTAGTTCCGGTTATGAGAAATCTGAAAACAAATAAAAATATTTATGAATACCTATGTATGTATTTTAGATCTGTAGTTTTCACGAGACATACCTGTTTTTTCGGTTATTCTGACGTATATTAATTTATTTTTCCTTTTTAGCTGATGTTTCGGCCTGCTGCGACCACTGGCCGAAACGATACCTAGTTAAATTAAAATAATGTAAATGCTTACGTAAGAATTACCGAAAAAACGTATTTTATTAATAGTTAAACACATGAAATTAACATACAGTGTGATTCTTGATTAAGTGTACAAACGGGCTGAAACGAAGGTCAATTTTAAATACATAAAAAAACATATAAAAAACATAAAAAAACATCCAGCCTGAGCTAGTTGGGAGGTGTGTCGCTTTTTTCTATTATTTAAATAATTCAAGTAAAAATAGCATTGTAAATGCAAAAATACTAAAAATATACATAAAAAAATTTAAATTGACCCTAGTTTCAGCCTACATCGTTTTGTACACCTGATATAGAATAACACTGTTTGATTATATTATTACTTTTAAAATAATTTGTTTTATTTACAGTTTCACTGGCAAAGACAAAATGGAAACATTTGCGAGACACTCACCGTGAAAAACTTAAAAAAATTAGCAAGACAACAACTGGACAGTCGCAAAAAACCATAAAACCCTGGAAATACATGAGTCACATGGAATTTCTGCTTCCATATATGACAAATACGGAAAGGGATACAAATGTTTCACCAAATCCTGATATTTCTATAAGTTTGGAGGAAACAGCTAGTACAGAAGATAGTAGAGACTATTCACTAGTAGAGACAAGTACCAAAAAAAGGAAGACTGATGAAATAGTCCATGATGAAGAAGATTCTTTGCTCAATTTTTTAAAAGAAATTAATGAAAATCGAGACAAACGAACTGCTCAGAGGGACGACTTACGTAAAGAAGTACTTACATCAGGTGATCCGTTGAAAGCATTTTTCGATTCAATGTACCAAAGTACAAAACAGATGCCGGAGTTTCATCAAAGAGCAATAAAAAGAAAGTTGTTTCAATCGGTAATGGATGCAGAAGAAAATATTGCCAATACAAACTATTCTGGTTACTACTCACATAATTATGGTTACAATACTCCTTCTACAAATCAGACAAATTATGTATCAGAAGACGGTTCTATATACTCACCTGGACCTAGCGTTTCTGGTGTGCAGCAAACTGAACCCAGCGTTTCCGCTGGGCAGCAAACTGAACCCAGCGTTTCTGGTGTGCAGCAAACTCAACAAGAAATAGTTATCCAAGATTTAATGCCTGCCACTCAAACCACTCCAAGCGATGCAACAAATAATAATTAGGTTTTGTTGCTCGAAATTGTTGTTGATTAATTTAAGACAAACTTACCTTAATGTAATAGCAAGACGCTCTCTTGTACTAATAGCTTCTCTATAATTTGTATCTTTTTTCTTTATGTCACATTCTATTAAACTGTGCAAATATTCAAACTCATCTCTTGTCATTCTAAAATATGAACGAAATTGATTATCTTGCAATTCATAAAAAAGTCTGAACTCACTATACTGTTTTCTTAAATAATTAAAATTTTCCATCCAAAATCGTCTTTTTTTCTCTCTCGATTTCTTGCGTTTTCTCTGTATTGCCACTGCCACTACAAAAACACTATCGTAAAATACATCATCGTCGTCGTCTGAGCTAGACAAAAATGAGAGTAGCAATGATTTCTTGGTATCCATCGCACGTCTACTTTCAATGCCGCACTGTATAGAAATGATGAAGCGGGCGAGTATCGCTGAACGAGTATTGCTGAGTGAGTTTATTTTTGAAAGCTCGTCGCTTAGCGGTAAAACTAGTAAAGCGAGTCGTCGCCGGCAGTGTGAACAGTCAGCGATCAACTATTTGTATATGCATCTCTTTTATTTACACGGAATGTTATATCTATTGTACGTTTCTTGAGCGAGAAAATAGTCGATAGTTAATCGTTTACTCGCCGTTGGTGGGACCACTGCCTTAGCCAATCAGAGCGCGTTGTCGACGGTGGGAAATTGGCGGAATATATTTCAACCAAAATGAACGTCATTGCGCTTCTTTGGGTTAATTGTTCGATGTACCTAACTAACCTTAATATGTGTGTATATGACAGGTTTGTGGAGCTCCAACAAGCTGTAGGACCAGAGCTGGCTCGCTCAGACTTAGCGCAGATCTTCCAAGCTCTGCTGAAGGACACAGAGGCTGAAGTACGTGCTGCTGCCGCTGGCAAGGTAAATCCTACTTTCATGTACTATGTATAAGGATTTTGATTGTTTTCCATGCTTCAGTGGGCACTCGTGATGGAGTATCTGCCCATTCCCTTTCACCCTGATTTGTGAATGGAGCCCTGTGCTCAGAAGTGTGACATTATAGGCTGATGATTGATGATGATGTATATAGAAAATTATGCCTATTATCAGGTGGTATTTGAAAACTTGACTATATATGCAGACAAGATTTTTTAGAAATTAAAAAAATAATGAAAAAAATATGGTTTCTGTTTGGCCGTAGCAGGAATCAAGCTTAATTTATTTATTACAAAATAAAAAAAAAAAATTTTTGTATATTGCCTTGAGCCATGAATTTATGTAAATTAATATAATCATTAGTCAGTTGTTGTAGTTATCGTAGCTATGTTGAAGGTTATTTCACACGTGATATTTTAGACTAGTTTTCCGCCCCGTGGTTTCACTCGCGATTCCCTTAGAAGGTTGAATTCTTGAGAACCCTCAAATCTGTAGTTTAGAAAAAATTCAAGTATTATTCGGAGAAATTTTGCACACAATTAATAATTACTTTATTGCAGGTGAAAGACTTCTGCATGAACCTGGACAAAGCCCACCAAGAGCACATCATCATGACCATGATCCTGCCCCAGATCAAGGATCTGGTGTGCGACGCCAACCAGCACGTGAAGTCGGCCCTCGCCTCCGTCATCATGGGCCTCAGCCCCATCGTGGGCAGACAGAACACCATCGAACACCTGCTCCCGCTATTCTTGACCCAACTCAAAGACGAGTGCCCCGAAGTCAGGCTCAACATCATATCCAACCTGGAGTGTGTCAACGAAGTGATCGGAATCCAGCAGTTGGTCCAATCCCTCCTTCCCGCTATAGTGGAGTTGGCTGAAGACACCAAGTGGAGGGTCCGCTTAGCTATCATCGAACACATGCCTCTATTAGCCGGGCAACTTGGCCAAGAATTCTTCGACGAGAAACTCACCGGTCTCTGCATGTCCTGGCTGATTGACCATGTGTACGCTATACGTGAAGCGGCCACACTTAACCTCAAGAAGTTGGTCGAGCAATACGGATCTCAATGGGCGGAGACCAATGTCATACCCAAAGTGCTTGCCATGTCCCGTGAACAAAATTATTTACACAGAATGACGTATCTGTTCTGCATCAATGTGTTATCGGAAGTGTGCGGGAAAGATATCACCACAAGAGTACTTCTACCGACAGTTTTGTCTATGGCCGATGATAATGTTGCCAATGTAAGGTTCAATGTTGCCAAGACGTTACAGAAAATGGCGCCTTTCTTAGACGCGGCGGTGATTCAACCACAAGTGAAACCTGTTTTGGAGAAGTTGAACGTGGATCCTGATGTAGATGTAAAGTACTTTGCTTCTGAAGCCATCGTCGGTATAGCTGGTTAATTTAGACAATAGTAGTTTTTTAATCTGTATAAATATTCATGTTAATTGATAAATGAGTTGAGTTAATTTTATTTATCAATTGACATCAATAAATGTAGTGTTTATGTTTTGCATATGAAATAAATTGCATTAATGTCATTACTATGCTTTATAATCGATTAGTATTTATTCGGAAACTTTCAGTAAGACCTTACTGTTCTTTTGACGATAATCGTATTAAACAATCAAGTAATAAGACATTAACTACTTCATTCCAAAAGTCAGTGTCCAGACTCCAGTCAGAAACAAGGTTGCATTTCTCAGAATGTACATAGCACTATTGAAAATTGTAATAAGTGAAATAAAAATTATTTAAAATCCAATATTGTTTCATTTCGAAAACAGCCGATGGTAAAAAATCATAATTTTGATGAAAAGTACAAGTGGCCACATTTTGATAGGCAACCCGGCAAAAATACGTTACCCATTCACAATTTTATATAAAAAGATCGATCCCGATCAAAAACTCGATTAATGTAGTAATCTTGCAGTTGGATCTCGTAGTATCAGAATGAAATCAAAAGCTGGGTACTCACTTAGCAGTGTAGCACGTAAAGTATCAGATACGGTATCAAGTGAGTACGTAGGCACGAGCCCGCTGCGAGCCGCTGTGGCTCGCGCGTGGAGCGCTGTAAGCTCGCAGTGACCCGCCGAGTGGCGGTTTCACTGCGAACACAAAGGCGGCTCGCAGTGTGCTCTCTAAGTATATACTGTAGTCTTTGGTGTGTATTCAATTATTCATTATGGAGTGGACTGAAGAAAAAGACTTAAATCTAATTGAGGTTTACCAGAATACTCCAGTACTGTGGGACCCTAAAAATAAGAATTATTACAAAAAACATCTAAAAGTGGATGCTTGGTAAACTATTGGACAAGCTATAGGTACGTCGGGAGAAAACTGTAAAAAAACCGGCCAAGTGCGTGTCAGACTCGCGCACCGAGGGTTCCGTACAAACCTGTAGGTATATAAGTGAATGGTAGTATAGACCTGAGTATTTGATATGAATTTCAATTAATGACGTATTAAAAAAAACTACTTACTAGATCTCGTTCAAACCAATTTTCGGTGGAAGTTTGCATCGTGATGTACTTATATCATATATTTTTTATAGATATCATTCTCTTATTTTAGAAGTTACAGGGGGGGGACACATATTTTACCACTTTGGAAGATTCTCTCGCGCAAACTATTCAGTTTAGAAAAAAAATATATCAGAAACCTCAATATCATTTTTGAAGACCTATCCATAGACTTATGGGTTCTATTAAAAAAAAAATTTTGAGTTTCAGTTCTAAGTATGGGGACCCCCAAAATTAATTGTTGTTTTTCTATTTTTGTGTGAAAATCTTAATGCGGTTCACAGAATACATCTACTTACCAAGTTTCAACATTATAGTTCTTATAGATTCGGAAAAAAGTGGCTGTGACATACGGACGGACAGACAGACAGACATGACGAATCTATAAGGGTTCCGTTTTTTGCCATTTGGCTACGGAACCCTAATAAGATGATCACATTATTGTCTTGCTACAGGAGAGGCGTGACGTCGTTGCGAGCACTGCGGATCCGGCAGCTCGTAGCTAGTTACGCGGAGAACCGTGGACGAGCCGTACCCACTTGCAGGTTGATACCGTATCTGATACGTTACGTGCTACACTGCTAAGTGAGTACCCAGCTAAATGGTAGTTCATGAACTCTTGAACCCTTATGTACATACAGAGATAAAAAAAAATAGTTTGACATGTATTTTGAGCATAGAGGTATCTTATGAATACTCCTCATTGACGCGTCCGGTGCCCCATGTGGGAACTAAATCCTAACTAATATCCTAATATTATAAATGCGAAAGTGACTGTTTGTTTGGCCTTCACGTCTCAACTACTCAACGGATCATCATGAAATTTGGCATGCAGATAGCCTATGGTATGGAGAAGGACATACTTACTTTTTATCCCGGGAACGCGGGGGACAGCTAGTATTATATAATTCTAGGTAAGGAGAAGCCAAACTGAATTGCGTGGTCTCTATCTCTATGTACTTGATACGTCTATTTTCAGCATCGAGGTTGTTCGATGATTTTCAGTAACACTACCTATTATGTTTTATACGTGCGTTATTTTTAGTACTGTTAGTTGTGCTATGTCACTACCGCCTAGAGAATAAATGATCCCATACTTACCAACCAAGTAGTATACTCCCAATAACATGACCAATCACCACAATATCCTGCTCGCAGGCCATGTCGAGGACCCGTCGCGACGTCCTTCCCAGTTTCGTCCGGTTCAAACGGCCCGAGCTGCTATGAGAAATCCTACCGCGCCTAAATCTTAGCCGTTTGCCATCTAAGGCAAAAACATTCTAGCTACACCTTTAAATTTTAAATTCCCAATAATATAGGTATATAAGATTTTTGATGATAATAATAATAATTAAATTATCCTTTCACGTCGTAATGGCTGAGCAGATCTAGGTGAAATTTTCTAAAGGAATACTCTCAACAAGTAGGAAGAATTTCATCTTATTAACGGAGCAGAAGCGAAGCGAATTTTTGAAAGTTACTATTTGATCTCATCGAATTTGTTAGTTATACTATAAAAATAAAGTCCAAAATGCAGTTTCAAACTCCAACTACAAAAACCGCAGGATGCTAACAATTACAATAATATAAATTGCGAATGTTCTTTCCATACTTTTTATTTAATTCGTAAACGGTACCCTAATCCACGTCAATCACCGAATTACAGATCGTGTTTTCGAGTGAATAAGGAAACAATTCGATTTGGAATGTAACACTTCGTTACTGGACTATTGCTTTATTTAGTTGATTTATTTACATAAATATTTGTCACTTTCACAAATTGGTGTAAGTTCAAGCTATAATATCACATAACCATAGTAATCTCATTGATTTTACAATGATTATTAAAAAAAAATGATTAAAAACAATTTGAACACATCTAACAGATTTTGTGCACAATAAAAAATGTGTCAAGCACCAGAAAAGAAAAAAAACAATTGCATCTTCAATATTTTTTTTACATTGAAAGAGTATATACATGAAACGGCAACATTATACTATTTTTCATGATAGCAACACCGTTGTCCATAGACTAAGCAACGCGTTTATAATAATTTCGTAACTTGATCATACATAATACATGTCGTGTAATACACATTAATAACTATTAACAACTTACTATTAAACAATATATTATCTTACAAGACGACGTGGTGCGACGTTCTAACTGTAAAATTCATAAATAAATATAATTTTGGTGGAAGAGTTCCCTCGAAAGTTGACATTGGAATAACGCGGCAAATCCAAAAATAGAACTGTCACATGACAGTTCCTCAACGGTGTTGCCATACCAATATTTTTATACAGCCTATGTCAACTTCCGTCGGTCAACTTGTAGTGGGCCAAGTTAGAACATGGGACCACGCAAATGGGGCCTAAAGGGGGGCTTAATGACGTGAGTCTCTGGGGTAGAACTCGGCAAGGACTGAAGCGGGGATACGTTTCAACATTTCCTTGGGGAAGATACGCAGGAGTTGCCAGCCGATGTCGAGCGATTCGAACACTGTGCGGTTCTCGTAGTTGCCCTGTGGGAAAGATATTTTTTTTAATACCGCATTATTTTTGTTCATGCCCATAAATGTCCTTGGAGGGAATCGAACCAACGACCTGCGGCGTGATAGGTAGAATCTCAGCCAAAATTCAAGGCAATGATAGCTCAGTGGTATTGACGTCGGATACTGAGGCTGAGGACTTGGGTTCGAATCCTACAATGAGCTTGAGGAAACAATAGCACGGTGGGTACTTTGTAGTACCAACCTGTACCTGTTTGTACCAGTGAAAATCTTTCGCCAAGCACTTATCGGTGTGCTCCGACAGCTGCACTTGAGAGCCAGTTCCTTCTAGGTTTTAAGCGCTTACCACCTTCGGCCACATCATCACTTACCATGGTGAGATTGTGGCCTATACAGAGTGACAATTTTTTTTTTCCCGTCAAAGTGTTGGAAGTGGTTCCTCATACCTGTGTGATGAAGTTCTTCTCGAACTTGGTGAGGAACTCGAGGTAGAGCAAGTCGTCGGGCGTGAGGGCCTCCTCACCCACGACGGCCTTCATGGCCTGCACGTCCTTACCGATGGCGTAGCACGCGTACTGGAATATTATACACGTTACTATTAGTATCTTTATACTCAGACCAAAAAAAAATTACAGACGGAACGGTCTGTGTTCTTAAGTCACGCAAGTAATAGGAAGCCGGCGTTCTTGTAAATACATGGCTTCACACACACACATATACACCATAGGAAGCCGATCGGTTATCATTCCGTATTGAGACGTTGATAGTGACAATAAGGCTCAGTACCATTTGTGCCTGCTTCGGCCAGTACTGATTTTACTCACGCATACATAGGAAAGTTTCGGCTTCATTTTCTTATAAACTCCGTCTTGCTTTTTTTATGTCTGTCTATGTTATTACTGTGCTGTATACTGTTATTTTTGTCTATGTCTTTATATATAAAATTCTACTGTACGTGTGTATGTCACTGAACTCCTAAACGGCTGGACCGATTTGAATGTTTTTTTGTATGCGTTTGAGTGGCGCCCTGGATGGTTTAGATAGGGTAGGGTAGGGATAGTGGTAGGGTAGGGGTAGTGATAGGTTAGGATACCACGCGAACGAAGTCGTGCCGGGCAGCTAGTTATATATACAGAGGCCGGCAAACAAGTTGAGCCAAAGTGGACGTAGTGGGGGTAAGTTCGCGCATGTACACTCATGCTCGGCCAATAGCGTGGACGCGTGCCGACAGAATGCCCCCGCGCACCTCTCTTTCCACCAACGACACCTTAAAATCGTCTACTGCGCACTCAAGGTCATGGCTCAAGTTGTTTGCCGGCCACTGTACAATATTAAGGCGAATAAGTTTGAGGAAACAAAAAAAATACAAGCTTTTTATGGTAACTGTACTTTTTGTTGTCTATACTTGCATTGTCATCCAATATAATAATGTATACGGAGACATTTTGGCGGGAACTTGCAGAGTGACGTTGCGTTTTCATTTTTATTTTCATACATTCGTGTATTTTGAGTTTTATTGCATATTATCGATGGTATTTTACCCAATAAAAATCTATCCATGTGCACCAGTGAAGTGAAATGAATTATGTGTATAGTGTCTTTTCAAGTTGTCTCAAAAAGTCCGTGAAGAGTTTTAGTACAATTACCACCATTGTAGTAAAACATGACTTTTATGGACGGTGACTGACTGAGGACTGTGAATGTGATAATTATTGTGACTGGAAATTATAATATAACTCGACACTGGCAGAAATAAGACCTAACTTGGATTTGGTTGCCAAACTTAAAACTAAGAAGAAGAATGTATACGGAATTTCAGCTCGATCGGACAATGGGAAGCGGGTCAAATTTAACTGGCAAGATTCGATTACAGACACCGGACAGATGGAACTAGGGCATGTAATATCGGAATATTTTTCAATTCCGATATTGATTTCCGATATTGGATCTCAATATCGGAATTCCGATATTAATATCGGAATTAGACATTTTTATTATAAATTGCACATATTCCTTATAATTAGCACATATTCCTTATAAACTTCACATAATTATCTATCTATACTAATATTATAAAGGGGAAAAGTTTTTTGTTTGGTTAACTGACTAATCTGTGAAACTGCCGGTCAGATTCGTTTTTTTTTTCCCACTTATAGGAAGCTACATTCTCCCTGAGTATTATAGGCTACTTTTGATCTCGGGAACGCGGGTGAAACCTCGGGGACAACTAGTTCGTTATAAAGTTGGATTGAAAACAACTTCTGCTCAGTCGAGCACTCCTGTCAGAGTGGTCGTGGTTGCAATAGATAGTGTACATGGTGGGTCTTCAATTTTCTCCTTGACTAGGGTTACAGCTTTCGTAGTTTTGCGAGTACACTCTCCCACCCTGGACAATAAGACTCTTCATCGTGTTCGTTTCTGCAGATGTAACCAAATAACTTCAGAATTCGAAGCTGCAAAGTCTATGAAAGACTATCTGTTATTCTAAGCTCCTGCAGGATCGAGTTATTGGTGAGAAAGGCCGTCAACGGAATTTTCAAGAAGCGTCTTCAGCACCACATCTCCAGTGCGTCAATTTTCCGGCGATCTTGTAGGCTTAATGACCAAGTTTCAGCTCCTCAGAGAAAGATCGGAAATACCAGGCATCTCATAAGTCGAATCTTTGTTTTCCTCGTTATCCTACTGTCTTTCCAAATCTTCCTACTGCTGATCTTGTCATTGCGCATGATCTTCTGATCTCATCATCACAGTCTCTTATGTTGGAAATGGTAGAGCCGAGGTAGATGTATCTTTTTCGCAGTACGTCCATTCTATTAAGTTAGGCCCGGTCTATTATTAACATTTAAATCTTGTGTGTTGATTGCAAGTCCGAATTGGAGGTTAGTGGTTTCATAATGAGCCAAGAGGTCCTCCATGCTATTATTGGAAAGTCTCCTCGTCTATTAGTGGAAAAAAATCGAATCCGACTGGTAGTTCCATAGATAAATGCATTAAAACAAACGAACAAAAAATCTTCAGTTTCATTATATTAAAACTGTCCCCCGCGGTTTCACCGTTTAAACAAACAAAAAACCCTTTATTATATAAGCATCATCATATCAGCCCATGGATGGCCACTGCTGAACATAGGAGGCTGGAAGTCGTCAAACCTACGTGCGAGACGATTCGTATATCGATATTAGTAAAGATGTTAATATATTTAGTATAATTAATATTATATTACTATAGAAAAAGATAATGGTACCGATTTTGTTGTAAATCGCACTAAATTAATTTTAGTAAAATCACATCTCTTTCTTACAAACATTATTAAAGGATAGAACACATTTAAAGCTATGAAATTCGTATTAACCGTCTTCATTTGCGTGTATTTAGACGTAAGACGTAACCTATAGATGGCGACAAAATTTGTGTTGAAAACAAGCATTGGATTAATTTGACAGGACTAAATTTCTTACATCCTTTTGTTATGTTTGTTAGAAAGAGATATAGTGAGACTAAATTATTTTAGTTGTAAACAACAGAATCAGCACCATTTTATGTTTATTTTTTAAACGCTATTTTTCTGGCTAATATTTTCCTAAAAACAAAGCGTCAAGCATTTTTATGGATAATGAACATCGTATGTTGTTGAAAAAATACGCTCACTTGCAACACTGGTAGGAAAAATTGATGTACGATACGTTAATTTTATAGCTCTAGGTGACCATACCTTGTGGCGCGCTTAAAAGCTCTATTTAAAAACTCAAATAGAAAAAATATCCGATTCCGATATTACGATATTGGATCACTCAATTCCGATATTGTAATATCGGAAAAAATGGTCCGAGATTCCGATATTACGAGATTCCGAGATTCCGAGATTCATGCCCTAGATGGAACTAACTACGCTTTTTTTTTAAGTTAGTTTCATAAATAAATAAATAAATAACTCACCAGCTGGTTAGAGACATCGGAGTGGTCCTTGCGGGTCATGCCCTCGCCGATGGCAGACTTCATGAGACGAGACAGGGACGGCAGCACGTTCACCGGAGGGTAGATCTGCCTGTTGTGGAGCTGACGGTCCACGTAGATCTACGAGAATATATGTTGTTTACATACGGCCCGAAGCGCTCGTGGTGTAGCATGATTAGCCGTTCTTAATCGATCGGCAAAGTTAAGCTACGTCTGTCTTGGTCGGTACCTGGATGGGTGACCGCCTAGTGGTATTTCAAATCGAGCGTTTCCGTGCTTCGGAAGGCACGTAAAGCCGTTGGTCCCGGTTATCACTTAATTGTGATAGTCGTTAAGCTGGTTGGATGCCTCCTAGGCGGCTTGAAAACTCCAACAGTAGGTTGGCCACTAGCCTACCTCCACCGATCCGCAGTGGGCACGCGTGGTGGAGTATCTGCCCATTCCCTTTCACCCTGATTTGTGAAAGGAGGCCTGTGCTCAGCAGTGGGACATTATAGGCTGACGATGATGATGATGACATACGGCCCGGCTGATGGTAAGTGGTTTATAATTTTTAGTAAAACCAAGATAAAATAACACATTTGTGCTGATTATGTTGTTTACAACTAAACTAATTTTAGTCTCGCTATGTCTCTTTCTAACAAAGAAAATAAGAAAAGGACGTAAGTTTAGTACTATCAAATTAGTCCAATGCTTGTTTTAAATATAATTGCAGTCGCCGTCTATCGCGGTTACGGCTAAACACCCGCAAATGAAGACGGCAAAGACTAATTGGATTGCTGTAAATATGTTCTATCCTTTTTCAATAATGTTCGTGAGAAAGAGATGTAACTAAAATTAGTTTAGTGCGATTTACAACAGAATTGGCACCATTATAGACTTTTGCTACACCTAAAAAGTTATTAAATTATGGTTTAATGTAAGATTTTAGTATTGTTTGCTTTTTTATAATATTATTATTATAGCTTTAGTACCTAACAATTTCATAAGCATTTATATATCATTATTTATTTATTAATTTGGTTCTTTGTTAAGTGGCCCCATGGGTAAAAGCCTCCTCCATCCCTTTCCAACTTTCCTTATCCTTGGCTATGTGCATCCAATTCTTTCCTGCCTTGTTGATTGTGATCAGCTCATCTTTTCTTTTACCTACCTAAACTTCTAATATACTTAACTATGTAGAACGAGGCAGAATTTTTTTTTTTTTAATATAGCAGAAATCAATTTGAATGAATAGTAAACACTTATTGTTTGTATTATGTTATGTAATCAATGTATATAAGAGAGGTAGAGCTTAGCGTTAATTCACTCAAAGAGCAGCTCGACTGGGGAAGTACCTCCACCTTACAGAATACCGCAGACAAATAACTTTATGTTGTGTAAAGTTGTGTTCCTGCGCGTGAGTAAGTGAGCCAGAGCTCATAGGGGAGGGGGGAAGGTCGGCAACGCGTGAGCAATGCTTCGTGTGTTGCAAGGGTCCATATGGCTACGATAACCGCTTACCATCAGGTGGGCCGTATGCTTGTTTGCCGACTTAGTCGTATAAAAAAAAATAGGTTTAAACTTGCTCCGCAATTCGGAAAAAAAAAAAAAGGTGGCCAAAAAGTATGCCAAAATCTTCGACCACCTTTATTTCGGGTAAACATAACGAAATCCAAAACCTACCCCCTTACTCATAAAACGTTATTTAACTTATATACTGTTTAAAGGGTCACGTAAATAACTTCACTCTACAATTAAACAGTATATTAGTTAAATAGCGCTTTATGAGTGAGGGCGCTAGTGTATAATAAACAATACTGACTTGTCCCTCAGTAATATAGCCGGTCAAATCGGGGATGGGATGCGTGATGTCGTCGTTGGGCATGGTGAGGATGGGGATCTGCGTGATGGACCCGTTGCGCCCCTCCACGCGGCCCGCGCGCTCGTAGATGGTCGCCAAGTCCGTGTACATGTAACCTGGACCACAACATTATTATATTATATTATATTCAAATTATAAGGTAAATCTACTATATAAAAATAAGTCGGGTTTTCCTTCCTGACGCTATAACTCCAGAACGCACGAACCGATTTCCACGGTTTTGCATTCGTTGGAAAGGTCTCGGGCTCCGTGAGGTTTAAAGCAAAGAAAGTAGGGTAGGGTAGGGTAGGGTAGGGTAGGGTGGGGTGGGGTGGGGTAGGGTAGGGTAGGGTAGGGTAGGGTAGGGTAGGGTAGGGTAGGGTAGGGTAGGGTAGGGTAGGGTAGAGTAGGGTAAGGTGGGGTAGGGTAGGGTAGGGTAGCACCATAGAGTAGGGTAGCACCACGCGAACGAAGTCGCGCCGGGCAGCTAGTAACGTATATAATAATAATAAATCATTTATTGACTCCTCTCTGGCTACTCTTCACTCAACGCTTCTCACACACACTCACACACACACCCCCACATGATGCGACGACCACCGTTTGCTTTAGTTTGTAGTTTCTTTAAAGTAATATAGTTTCCTACCCTTTAGTTTTGTTAAATAATTTTACAGAGTAGATATTCATTATTGGCAAATGTATTAGTAATGTAAGTTCTATGTTTTTATAATTTTTTGTTAAATGCTGTGTAATATCATGTTAAATAAATAAATAAATAAATTGCCCAATACAAAAAAAAAATACAGCAGGCCCTACGCCAAATTATCACTCAGTATGCAGGGTGAATACGACATGGGACCAACGTCGTAATCGCAAAAAAAACAGCGTTTTATACATTTTAGCCGAAGAGACATTGACCTTTTGTATGAAAATCAGATTTTTTCTTTTGCGATTTCTACGTTGGTCCCATAGTAAAAAATCTCCGCTGTCCGTCTGTCTGTCAGTGGGCTTTATCTCATGAACCGTAATTGGGAGGCATTTGAAAATATGTATTTCTATTGCTGCTATGACAATAATAAAAATGAAATAAAATTAATACAAGAAACGCAAATCCCTTCGTGTGCGATAGAATGTGAAAGTTTGTGACTCCATCACACATAAACGGCTGAACAAATTTGGGTGAAATTTGGCACAAACGTAGAATATGTTCTGGATTAGCACATATGACACATTTTATCTGGAGAAACCAATGTTCCTCGGGAGTACGAGAATATAAGGAAGGTAGTCGTACCAGGGAAACCACGTCGGCCGGGCACTTCCTCACGGGCGGCGGACACCTCACGCAGAGCCTCGGCGTATGAGGACATGTCTGTCAGGATTACCAGCACGTGTTTCTGAGGAAATTGATCAACGTTATTATATCTAAGCAAAGATAAACTTCTACTTCGGTACAGCGGTATGCCGGTGCGGCCATGATAAACAAAATTTATATAAAGGTCCAATTTACCACAGTCTGGCTATTTAAACGCGCTAATACAATACACTAATACTGTAGCAGGGGCGTCCAAACGTCAACTAAGGTTGCCGCTGAAAATCAGCGTTGTGGCTCAATACCACAACAATATTGCTGAGCGGCTACCCTTATTTGGCAGTATAATTAAATATTTATAATTTAGTTTAAGTGAGGTATTTAGTTTAAGTGAGGATTGTTTTACTGTCAAATAAAAAGTTATTCTATTCTATTCTATTCTAATCTCTGGAACTACCTAGTCGGTTTCGAAAACTTCTTTCACTAGTAGAAAGCTACATTATCCCAGAGTGTTATATATAGGCTTTTTAACCCAGATAAAAAAAAAACCGGCCAAGTGCGAGTCAGACTCGCGCACCGAGGGTTCCGTACAAACCTGTAGGTATATAAGTAAATGGTAGTATAGACCTGAGTATTTGATATTAATTTCAATTTATGACCTATTAAAAAAAAACTACTTACTAGATCTCGTTCAAACCAATTTTCAGTGGAAGTTTGCACCGTAATGTACATCATATATTTTTTATAGATTTATCATTCTCTTATTTTAGAAGTTACAGGGGGGGGGACACACATTTTACCACTTTGGAAGTGTCTCTCGCGCAAACTATTCAGTTTAGAAAAAAATGATATCAGAAACCTCAATATCATTTATGAAGACCTATCCATAGACACCCCACACTTATGGGTTTGATGAAAAAAAAAAATTTGAGTTTCAGTTCTAAGTATGGGGAACCCCCAAAATTTTTTGTTTTTTTTCTATTTTTGTGTAAAAATCTTAATGCGGTTCACAGAATACATCTACTTACCAAGTTTCAACATTATAGTTCTTATAGTTTCGGAAATAAATGGCTGTGACATACACGGACAGACAGACAGACAGACAGACAGACATGACGAATCTATAAGGGTTCCGTTTTTTGCCATTTGGCTACGGAACCCTAAAAACGGTAAGTTTTGTTAAAAATTTCATTTTTAGTACTAGCTTTTTTTGGTGACTGTACTTTTTGTTGACCAAATAATAATAATATCAAGTCAATCCGACCAATGGAAGTGTGTGAAATTCGACTTGTAGGTTTTGACCCTGGTAAAAATAAAATAGGCATTTTCTAGGTACGCGTGCTTACATCCTCGGCCTCGTCAGAACTCCTCATGGGGTTACTCGAAGGCCAAACCAAAACCAGGGTAATATCTCACCTCGCACTGGTAAGCCAAGAACTCAGCAGCGGTCAAAGCCAGACGTGGAGTGATGATTCTCTCAATGGTAGGGTCGTTGGCCAAGTTCAAGAAGAGGCACACGTTCTCCATGGAACCGTTCTCTTCGAAGTCCTGCTTGAAGAATCGAGCTGTCTCCATGTTCACACCCATAGCTGCGAAGACAATGGCGAAGTTGTCTTCGTGGTCATCTAGGACTGACTTGCCGGGCACCTGAGGGGATTGTATGCTTATTGTTAAGGGCAGTAGGTGTAAAATTGCTTGAAGTAAAGTTGCTATACGTTTTTTTCTTCACTTGTATCCGCTATACAGTTGACACTTTGAGCAGATACGTTTTTGCCAGTGGATAATTATATCAGGAACTATGAACGCGTAAAACTTTATCCGCTTATCTCCAGAGATGATTTAAAGAAAGTTTAGTAAGTAGTAGTAAAACAATTAAGGTTTTCTTTAAACCATGTTTTTTAAAAAGGGGGTATTATAACTTACGGTTATATAACCGTTACTTTTTCACGACATATAACAAAAAGAGCAACCTTAAAACTTGGGTTTCACAAGACATACTTTAACTATATTTAGTAACTAATATAATAAAGCGGGTTTTTTTGTTTGTTTATTTGTTTGTTTAAACGCGCTAATCTCTGGATCTTCCAGTTGGATTAAAAAAAATCTTTCACTAATAGGAAGCTAAATTATCCCCGAGTATCACAGGCTTTATTATAGGCTTTTATCACGGGAACGCGGGTGAAACCGCGCGAGGCAGCTAGTTTAGTAAGAATACTTGAAAATTACTGTAATATTTCATACTTTTTGTGGTAAATACATAAAATAACATACAAAATCTTTGGTCAAACTGAAAATTCTTTATTATGATATGTTCAGTTGTATAATGTAAACTTTTTCATATTTACCTTGACAAGACCAGCCTGTCTACAGATCTGGGCAGCAATTTCATTGTGAGGCAAACCGGCGGCGGAGAAGATGGGGATCTTCTGACCACGGGCGATAGAGTTCATGACATCGATGGCGGAGATACCTAATTGAGATTAGATAATGCACTGTAATTTGTCAAGCTGTTGAAAATACTATTTCGATGTGTTCCGACAGCTGCACTTGAGAGCCAGTTCCTTCTAGGCTTTGTGTGATTACCACCTACAACCACATCATCACTGACCATAGTGAGATTACTGTCAAACAGGCTTATATACAGTGATAAATTTTTTCAATTTTTTTTCTCAAGTACATCATAACTGTTTCAGCTAATATATATACATACCAGTCTGGATCATCTCCTCAGGGTAGATACGGGACCAGGGGTTGATGGGCTGGCCCTGGATGTCCAGGAAGTCCTCGGCGAGGATCGGGGGCCCCTTGTCGATGGGCTTGCCGGAACCGTTGAATACACGTCCTGAACATAACAGTTATTGATATATATTAATCATACAATAGAGTCCATTTATTAACATCTATTCTACATGAACATGAAGTCAAAGTCAAAGCCATTTATTCAATTTAGGCCTTAGAAGGGCACCTATGAAGGTCAAAGCTACTGAAGTTACCGCCAGTTCGTAAGTCGGCCTTCAACTGAGAAGAACAGGCAAGAAACTCAGCAAGGTTACACTTTTTAAATATTTTCTTTTTTTTTTTTTACAATCTGACTATATATTGGCTATTTTTTCCAAAACATTAGTAGGTATACATACATACTTTTTATTTTACAAAATAAAATACACAATCATCAAAACGAATAAACATAAAAAAAAAATCAAAACAAAACCAAAATAACAAAATAAATAAAAAATAATAACCTGCACTGGTTCATAATAAAATCATGAATGAAACCTAACTTTTTTATCATTATTATTGTACCCTGAATTTAACTACATCAAACATCATCGTTCAATTGACCAAAAGCAAAACCTGAGAACATTTCAATGACTGTAAATCATGTGATCGGATTAGTATAACAAAAATGTACAAACATTTGCTGTAGCAATTTGTTTTGAAGTTCAAATAGTCTCACTTTGTTTGATAGTTGTCCTTACCCAACATATCTTCAGACACTGGTGTGCGAAGAATGTCGCCGGTGAACTCGCAGAGGGTGTTCTTGGCATCAATACCTGATGTACCCTCGAACACCTGGACGACGGCTTTGGAGCCGCTGACCTCCAGCACCTGGAGAATGTCGGAGTTTAGCAGGGAGAAGTGAGAGCTGCCATATTTTATTGATTTATTCAATTAAAAAAATAAAATGAACTTATCCTTACTATCCCAACTAATATTAAAATGTGAAACTGAGTTTGTTACGCCTTCTCGTCCCAACTACTCAAGGTTTTTTGGTGTACAATACACAGTACAATGTACAGTGGTGTGTATGTGGTGGCGCCGCAGGATTCGATTCCCACACAGGACATGCATTTGTGAGCGTGAACATGTCTATATGTCCTGTGTCTGTATGTATTTACAAACAAAACGTAGTAAATGTATTATGTCAGTTATCTGGTTTCCATAGTACAAGCCCTGCTTAGTTTGGGATCAGATGACGTGGGTGAGGAATGTCCCAGGATATATATTTATTTAATAGTGTTATCTATTTATTACCAAACCTTTGCTTTACAATATTATTATTATACAGGAGTGTCCTTCTAGATGGAGTTAGCATGCGTAGAAGAATCTTAAGAACTCTCAATAAGTAACAAGATAGTGGGATGTACCTGTAATTCTAATATCTAAAATCATGTTGAAAGAAACTGAAGGAGCCTAATCAGTGCTCGCAAATGTCAGACTATTGATTGCCTAAAACTTTTTATCAGGGAAATGTTTTCTCCCATTCCCCTGATAAAAAAGTTTTTGAAAATAAGGAGACAAAAGTGGAAATGGGCAGGCCACATGAGCAGAGGATAAATCGAGCAAAATAATCATGCAATGGTACCCAAGAGATGGAAAGAGAAAGAAAGGTAGACCACAAAAGTGGTGGGGTGATGACTTCAAAAAAGTCACGGGAATAACATGGGGTAGAGTGGCCATAGAAAGGCCAGAATGGAGAAGATTGGAGGAGGCATTTGCCACCTGGCAAACGGACATACAAAAGTGGAACAAAAGAACAATTTATGAATAATATATTGTCATGTCTGAATGAAGGCTATATTATTATATTTTATCAAGGAGAATAAAATACTTGAATCCTCCACACACCCTTTTAAACGTTCGTTTATTACAGCCTAACCTTTAGCCTTTTATACTCCAAAGGCCCGCATTTGGTTGGCTGACAATACTGTGTAAGGAAATTGTAATAATCTTCATTCAAATTGGGCCCCATTATCCAATAATTTGATTTGTAGATCCCACACATGTGGCATAGATCAGTCTATGATATTTAGACATTTATATTTACCTGACCGGAACGTAGGGTGCCATCTGCAAGTCTCAGCTGCACAATCTCTGAGAACTTGGGGAATTTCACCTCATCAAGGATGACCAGGGGGCCGTTCACACCAGACACTGTCTTGTAAGCTGTATAGAGAAAAATTTATATAGATATAGTTTTAGGGGTAAGATTATGGTAACTCTTAACTGTTAATATATTACATGCAATGGTTTAAGCCTTATGTTTAAGTTTTACGATAGTCCTGGCTCTTTTTGTTATATGACGTTAGAAAGGGACAGATATATTTAAAATCTAGGTTTTGTTAGACTTCACAGCTCACATAATAAGGGGGTAATAGTCTAACTGTGTGGGAAAATATTTTTGATGCATAAGTTAATGTCTAAATGATGCTGCTTATTATCTTTGTTTAATGAATAGCTACAGAAAAGTACATCATCATCATCAGCCTCGTTTTAAGTCCACTGCTGGACTTAGTCCTCTCCCAGAGCATGCCACTCCTTCGAGTTTCTTGCCACCTGCATCCAGCCCAGTCCACTTTTTTGAGGTTGTCAGTCTATCGGGATGGGGGGCACCCCACACTATGTTTGCCAAGATGAGGTCAAGAAAGAAAAGTGCAGGTCTTGAGAAAATCAACCACAACTTAATAATAATTTAATCTGAGTGTGGACATAAAATGTTGTAACTGTTCAAAAGATCTCTTAATGGCAGCCCCAAAGCTACATAGCACCTTGCCAATCCCTCAATATATGTTAGTCATATATATGCCTTTATGTTACCAATCAGCTGACCAATTTAGTCAAGATGGCTAAATAATTGTACTTATTACAGTGAATCTAAAGAGCTGGGTCAACTATACATATGCTGAGTGTAAATATGACTTTGTTAACACTCCATAAAGTCTGATTTGGGTCAACAGTTTTGTATCAGCTGATCAATTTGTTCTGACTATGACTATAGCGAAGCAAAAAGGAGGGTTATGATTTTGACCGGTATGTATGTGGGTATGTATGTATGTTCATCTGTTCCCAAATAATTTCTAAACTACTTATTATCACCTACATTTAAGCCAGATTCCAAATCAGCTGACTATGATCAATTTAATTTATTAGATCAATTATATTTGTTAGGAAATTATCCTAAAAACATCAGATGTAATAAAATAAAAATCTTTTTCACACAGTCTATGCATGTATGAGGTCATGTGAATTACAATTAGCAAGTTATGCACAATACTTTGCTGAAAATATATTTTTTAACTTGTATTATTTTGTATGTAAATTCTAATTTTTCTTAATTTATTCTATAACAAAATGTTTGTATCTGATAGGTTTAGTTAAAACTTGGGAGCTATTTGCTGTAATTATCTTAAATGATCAAATATAACAATTTAAACATGGATTTAAATTGATATACTCCAAGATAATGTATCCCTTTATAATAATAGAACCTTAATTCTCATAGTACAACATCATTGATTAAAAAAAAGGAATTTGTCTTTATGATATGACGTAATTTTACCTTTTTTGGACAAAATTGCTGAAATCTCTTTTTCATGACCAAGACGACCTAATTTATGATTGCGCGTACATACCTATCTCTTTTAGTAACAATTATATTGAACTCAATATCTCTCAATCAATCTTATTCGAATTTTCCGTATAATGCGATAACGGTATTCAAAAGAAGGAATTTAGGAACTAATCATCTGTCTAAGATCGTTTACGAAAATGGTGTCCTGACTTTACGAAGATAAGGATGGGCTCCCATGTTTTACTCT
Source organism: Achlya flavicornis (assembly GCA_947623365.1). Lineage (NCBI taxonomy): Eukaryota > Metazoa > Arthropoda > Insecta > Lepidoptera > Drepanidae > Achlya > Achlya flavicornis. Next base: position 2,880,550 of record OX392490.1, read on the forward strand.
CTGTTTAAATAAAGCCCCTGTAAATGAGATCGAATCTAGATAATTAAGATTTGTAGCAAAATAAATAGGTGTAACCAGACAACTGAACAGCAAAATCGATATTTTGTGACAAGTGTGACGTTACCTGAAATATGAGGATGTAAATTTTGGGGTACTCACTCAAACGGGGCTGGCTGATGAAATCCCTGGATACAGCCAAGACATGCTCCTGGTGAGCCTGGGACGGCGTCATACGTGTTGAGCTCATCGTTGAGTTTTTCACTTTTTGGCACTCCGCTCAATAAAACTCCAACTTGCGCTGCCTCTCCGCCCGAAAACTGACGAATGGATGTTTTGTCTATGAACCTTCACGTGCTGTCATGTGACCCATCACAAGGCAAAAGTTGCTCTATGGTAATATTTTTCCCCAAAAATGTACGGAAAAGATATTTTAGTATAGAAGCCCTTTTTCTTGTGTCAATCTAATGCTACTAACGCACGTTCCGACCGTTCCGCCGTCGGAGCATGCGTAGCGCAGCAGGACCGACATAATTATTATTAATACCGGTTCACCCTTGGATTGGTCGGTATCGACGTAGGTATTAAGAAGGTAGGTAAGTGTAGGAGTCCGACCGTCGGGTGGTGCGTCACGGCTTAAAGTATCGTTTGGTCGTACGACTTTGTAGTAAAATGCCTAAGTAGCGATTTCGTACTAATAATAAATCATCATTCGCTTATGTTACTTCAATGAAGGAGCACTTAACCACGACGATGCAGCCAATGTCACGTAGATTGATTCTAATTCTTCATCTGCGTGTCGTTTAACGACCGATTATCGGAATAATGAGGAGTTTTCTTATGATATTCATGAACTTATGGAACATAAATCATGAACATAAGATCGAATCGTTCGAATTATCAACAGTTTGACAGGTATTTTGACCATTGTATCATAAGAAAACTCCTCATTTACGTGCAATAAATGATGCACTAAACTTTGCACCAAATGGATGGCCACACTATCATATAGATTTGAGCTATCGTCTAACGATATTAATAATGCCAAAGCAAAATAACGCGGTAACATCCGAGCATATCTGCGTTTTGCATGCTATGTCAAATAACGCGCTAATTAATGGCATTTCACGCAGGTGAAGCCCTAGGGCTAAGTTAGGTCCCTAACTTTAGTCAACCAAATAAATTCTGCTATAGTTAATAATTATCAATAAGTTATTTCCCGGTATTCTCTATGACTTGAAACAAAAATATTTTTCGAATAGACAATAAGGTAAGGACCCAAAATCGGGCCTTACAAATCAGCGAGCAAGCTCTCAACCGGATAACTTCCAGTTACCTTACTTTCGCTTTATACATATAGGATCACGATTAGGATCTGAAATAAATAAAGACGTATCTTGGGGAGTTTCTCCTACCTGGCAACTCATATATTTCAAGCTTATCTATATTGTCTATGGTTACTGCGTATTTTTGTGGTATTATTGCGGCGTATTGTTTATATTCTGTGGTATCATCGAACAATTAACCCAAAGAAGCGCAATGACGTTCATTTTGCTTGAAATCCATTCCGCCAATTCCCCACCACCGGCAATGAGCTGTGATTGGCTAAGTCAAGGACACACTAAGATTTAGAGATGCGGCAGACAATTGTATCGATATCGATACTTGTTGCACTATTATAAATGTAGGAGTATTCTAATAGCAGTCGTTTGTCATGGTTTTTTACAAGTATTTCTACATTATCTAAACAAGTAAGTTTGTATATCATAATTGTTTGCATAGTAGGTATATTTCGGTATTAATTCGGCAGTATGATGTAATCATTCTCGATAATGGCTCAACCGATCACAATGAAATTTGGAACGCAACGGTATGGAAAAGGAAGCTTTATCCCGGAAACGCGGGTGAAGCCGCAGGGGACAGCTAGTCTTATAATAATGGGATAAGATATAATAGTATTAGACTTTTGTATTAATAAAAATTCTGCATTCAAAAGAATACTTTTCTTTTCGTTACGAGGTAGGTATCTAAAACGTCGGCATACTACCTAGATTATCTGTCCCTGTCAATGCGACTACTTATATTTAGAAGAAAAAGAAGAACTGTGTCCTGTGTGTCAAGTGTAAAAAAATATGTTTTTTTTTTGTTTGTTTACTAATCTATCTTCTATACTAATATAATATATATTATATAATAATAATAATAATAATAATAATAATATATAATATTATAATATATAATATAATATTATAAAGAGGAAAGATTTGATTGTTTGTTTGTTTGTTTGCATTGAATAGGCTCCGAAAGTACTGAACCGATTTGAAAAATTCTTTCACTATTGGGAAGCTACACTATCCCCGGGTAACATAGGCTATATTATATTTTCAAAAAATTAGGGATTCTTACTAAAACTCCAATAATGTAACCTAAGGTGTAAAAAAATTACCAAAAATATTCATTACATCGCGTGCGCTGCGAAAACTATTGATGATAGAATAAAATAATGTACTACGACTTTGCAGAGCACATTATTATTTACAAAAAGTATCGCGATACCATATGTCTAACTATTATAGTTATGCCACAATAAGTGTTTTTCTATTTTAAAAATTTTATTGAAATGCCGCCGCTAGAAATGGCTCTCTATTTGTATCTTGGTATTAATCCTTATCAAAATAAATTGCTTCATATTCAAGACTGCTTCAATACCTTTATATAACTTTTTGAATGATTCAATTCGGACATTCCAATCAAAAGATATCACGAGTTAAAAAATTTAAGTATTAGCAGAAAAATCACGTCACGGGTACGGGCCGTACGGGAGGGAGTCAGTACCACGGACATATTTATTTTATATTATAACTAGCAGACCCCCGCGGTTTCACCTGCGAACGGTTAGATTTTTTTTGCGCGGAACACTTATTATTTTTCAAAAATAAAAGTAGCTAAGTTTCTCCTTATACATCAGCTATGAACTGGAACGGACAGACAAACATGTTTAAAAACTCAATCCGATTTTATAAAATAGTTGAACTCTATGTGAGTTGGAAGCTTGGTGCAATGCGTAGACCAAGAATTGTAGGTAGATAGGCTGTCAGCGTATAGCGAAGAAGATAGCAATAGTTCAACATAATTATCTCATCAACAAATATCGACACTGAGGTCTAAAAATAAAAACCTATATCTACGCGAGATAGGGACACAAAAATACGCTTAGTCCTGCTCATACATACACGTTTTGACATATACGTATCTTGGCTTGTCTAACTATAATTCTCCGTCTACGGTGCAATGCAATACTTGTGGCAATACTCTTTAAAATTAGAATGTCAAATACCTATCAAAGAATATTTAAATCAAAAGCACTAAGGAGTATTGATATCAATTTCGATGCAAATCATCCCTAAAATAACTTTCTACCCCTTTTTAACCAGTTAGGCGATGAGTTTCAATAAAATATGAAACACGTCTTCCATAAATCCTGTTAAAGAATGTTTATGCAAAATTTGAAGTAGATCGGACCAAGGAATCACTTTGTCCCATACAAACTTTGCCCCCGTTTTTCACCCCCTTAGGGGTAGAATTTCGGAAAATCCTTTCTTATCGGATGTCTACGTCATACAAAGTACACACCCTCCAAGTTTCAGGTCTCTACGATCAGCGGTTTAGGCTGTGCGTTGATTCTCAGTCATTCAGGACTTATAATATCCATTGCATTTGCATTGATCATGTATAGATTACCTAAATTACATCCGCGTTAATAATATTGCAAATCCTTTTATCTTTGCTGTTATGTATTCCAGTATTAATACAATATCGTAAACTGAAATATTTTACTCTCTGAATAAAATAAGTTTGCTAATTATTCGCTAATATCGATACACAGACGTATGAATAGTACCTACATACGTCTGTGTATCGATAATGATTTTCTTATCTTAGCCCAGCACTAGCGGGGGAGGAGCGATCATCGAAAGAAAAGGATGAAGATAGAAATATAATGGGTGAAAGTGAGATGGAGATAAATGACGTCAACGCGTCCGTCCAGTATATCTTGATCTGTGATTAAAAATAAGTAAATTCATGTAATACATTATTACTTACCGATGAAAAGTGATTCCGTTTGTATTATAAATAGAATTTCGACTGTTATTCCCACACCAATTAATTGAAGAGCAAGACATTGTGAAATATTGTCAAAAAGTATATGTTTCATACGTACGCACGGATCGAGTTTTTGGTCGATACTGTACAGGGGCGCTCATGAGCAGATATAATTCAGTGACAAATCACTGACCAGTTGCGGAATCGGATTGCACGGTATTACTACTCTAAGGGATTGTTCCTCGATGTGTGGTATTGACGGTACTGCGCAAGGTGCGCAAGGATATTATACAGGCTGTTTTTTTTTTCTAGCCAGTGTGGGCAACTTCTGAACTACAGGTCTTAGAGAAAAACGCTGTTTTTTTTTTTTTTTTTTTCTAATACATTTTTTTTCGAAATTCTGCTTCTACCACAGAGAAAAGAAATATAAATAGAGACGCTATGCTAGCGGAGCCCGCGCGCCACACATGACAAATGGGCATATATCAACCAAAACACGCGTCAACGCTTCGTAGTATCCGCCATACTTAGCAGAGGTGCGTAGCTCCGCGAAAAATATTAATTATGTCGTGATGCGCTATTATTTCCTGTAGAAAACCAAGTGAGGAGTCGGAGTGTAACTCAAGGAGGGATTTCCTTTCATCGATGAGTCTACAAACCTTTATTTAATTGTGATATTTATAAAAATGTATTCGAGATTATGATAATTTTAGGTGTAAACGATAAACTCTGATACTACTGCAAAATTATACATTGAAGGCAATGTACTCACTTTATTTGTACGCAAGGTAGCGAGCGCAACTCCGCACGTAATGTATTGCGTTCTTTCACATTCGTCGTGAGTCGTGACCTGTCGTGACCCCAAAACACGTGCATCGATAGTTTTGTTCGATCAATATCGATAAAATACATCTTTTTATCACTGATTTGATTAAGGCAATAGTTGAAAGTTATATCAATATCCGCATTCATCTGTTAAAATTAAGCTTTCAAAACGAGAATTTCGAAACAAATAATTTTTATTTCAAGGGCAATAAACTGTGTAAAAATAACTTTTTTTTAATTTACTTCATCATGTTAAACGTTTTTTTTTACAATTCAGTATTCTTTGCACAATTATTCTTATCGAACGTGAATTTTCTTACGGAATTTCTAAAAATATATCGACGAAATTAAAATATCGATAATTTTATTGATATTTTATCGATTACTTTCGCTGCATTAAGCGAATAGTAATAACTGTTGCTACTCGACGCCAGTCGACGCAGCTTTTACGAAATTATCAACATTATGTCTAATGCGTTTAAGTTCAAAATTGCGTTCCATGAAAATAAGGCAATCTAGTGCCGAGTGGCAGAACTTTCTCGTCGATTGAATCTAGTTAGTTTGGAGATTACAAAACGACGTAAATACTTTGTACGCTATTGAAAAATAAATTTTATGTTAACGTAAAAAGGTATATTTTCATATGTATGACCTGTGTGATTAAAGCTATTTTTGGGGAAAATAGAAACGACCAATCAAAAGGATTGTTTATTTGTAGTACAATGGTGCCGATTCTGTTGTAAATCGCACTAAACTAATTTTAGTCACATCTCATCTCTTTCTTACGAACATTATTGAAAAAGGATAGAACATGTTTCAAGTTGTCAAATTAATCTTTGCCGTCTTATTTTGCGTGTATTTAGGCGTAACCGCGATAGATGGCGACTAAATTTAAATTGAAAACGAGCATTGGACTAATTTGACAGGACTAAATTTCTTACATCCTTTTCTTATGTTCTGTGTTAGAAAGAGACATAGCGAGATTAAAATTAGTTTAGTTGTAAACAACAGAATCAGGGCCAATATATGATTTAACATTTATTTGTGTGAGTTTGGCTACACTGGTTCCGATACAAATTCTAACGCATCGCCCTTCCAGTGTATTCTCTTTTCCGTGGCTTCTACTAGTGCGTTCGAATTGGAGTGATGTCGTTTTTAACAGTTTCAAAATGGGCATTTTCGTTTAAGCGTTCGAATTGGAAAATTTCAACAATTTTGCAACTTTTGCCACAAACGATATTTCCCAAATCGAACGATTAGATACAAAAATGACATTTCCATGCTGATCGCCTGCATGTCACTTGTCTCAACCTACCTTTTCCTTCATTAAATCATTAAACAAAGTTAATCTAACAAATTATTCTCTTACCTGTTAGTATATCTATAAATTTTTACAATAAAAATTAGAATTTTCGCTTCCCGTATGAATTTTCCGAAACTTATCTGTCAGATTCAAAGATGTCAAAATATGATCACAAACGACCCTGCCTCGGAGGTGGGTCAAAATTTGCAGTTCACGATGTCGTTTTTAACTGTTTCCAAGCAAAACGAACGGTGAACGAAAACTGTTTACTGTTATTTTTGCTACCATACCCCAATTCGAACGCACCTTAGGTACGTCACAATATGAACAAAATTACGTATGACAATCTTTCTCACAAGTTGCTAGAGAATATTATTTTATATTTTCCTTGACCATGGTTTTATCCTGCATGACGAGGTAGAGCAGATCTCGCAGGGACCTCACTATGTTTAGCCATAAAGAAATAGCTCTTAGCATTCTGACAACGATAAAAACGGCGCGCGAGCATGTTGCATCTGACTGCTAAAGCTCTTCTCTCGCGTTCAATGTCATTGTCGTCTTGAAGATTCTCCGTCAAGATATGTCCAAGATATTTGAACACCTCCACTCTCCGAACCTTTGACCCAATCAAATACAACGAAGGCACCGTCTCCGGGCCTCTTCCACTCTTGAACACTAGCATCTCCGTTTTGGAGGCGTTATACTTAAGTCCATGCCTTTCAGCGTACTTCTCACAGAGAGCCAGTAGTTTTCTAAGAGCTCCTATAGATGGACTGAGGAGCACCATATCATCAGCATAACTTATGTTGTTAACACAAGTGCCGGCAATATGGCAACCCACTCTGGTGCTCCTCAGTTCATCAATGAGGCCATTCACATATACGTTGAAGAGATCCGGAGACGTCAACCCGCCTTGACGCACACCACAGTCTAGCCTATAATCGTTAGACTGTGTGTCGCCCCATCGTACATTATTGGTTTGGTTCTCGTACCAGTGTCCCAACAACCTCACGATGTCATTTGGAACCTTGGACTCGATGAGTTTTGACCAAAGCAAATCATAGTTTACCAGGTCAAAAGCACGACTCAGGTCCAAGAAACACGCATATACGTTCGTACTTCTACTCGTATAGTATTTGACTGTGTTTTTTAGACAAAAAATTGCGGAGTCAGTTGAGACACCGGGACGAAAACCAAACTGTGCATCGCTAATACATACATTCTTCATCAAATGGGGATGAATAAGCCTTTCAAGAATTTTACCTATAACTGTACCTAACGAGATCGGTCTATAATTATTCAAAGCACTTAAGTCCCCAGTCTTATTTTTCGGGATTGGAACCACCACAGTCTTCATCAAATTTTTTGGTATGTAGCCAGACTTAATACATACATTAAATAAGCTACATAAAACACGCGATATCTCACTACTAGCATGGAGAATATGCTCGATACTCAACCCATCGTGACCCGGAGATTTTCCACGCTTCATCTCCCTTATCACATTAGTGACATCTTTAGGTGTAAACTGGATCGAGTCCGACTCCGAGCCCCGGGGCCGATCACCGCCCATACACCCCAACACAGGCAGCGGTTTTACACTAAAATGATCAGCAAAAAGGTTTGCGATTTGTTTTGGTTCTTGCAAGTTCCCTACACATATCGGCAGACCTGGTTTAAGATTAAGACTTTTGGTTGCATTCCAAAATTTTGAAAAGTTTTTGTCAGCTCTGTGCATTGCCAAAATATTCATTTTAATTTTAATTTAATGGATTGACCTTGATACCTTGTACAGTACCTTGATCATTTGAAAGTCTAAAATTATAAGAATCCTGACAGATATGGAGCTTAAGGATTCCATCTTATCAGTATACTATTTTGTAACTCTGGTTCCAATTGAAGTAACTATGTACATCATTAGTAGCCATCAAGTTGTAAAATGAGACTATATTTGAAATAAAAATAAATGAACATGTAATTATATTAAATTTTCAGGAATTGATGCTATGCCAGCTGCTCTTTTAGATGGAAAAAACATAGAGGGCATCAGTTCGCCTTCCATTTCAGGCCACGGATGCAATACAATAATAAAAGCAATCGCAAAAGGTGAAGTTCATAATAATATTTTTATTGCATTATTATAAATCATGCTTTTGAGTAGGTAATTGATATGCAATAATTTTTAATTTTCAGACATGGATTCCACGTCCACACCTTTACATTGGAAAAACATTGATGGGTCTCACCTTCTACTTCAGGCAATGGTAATAATACCTTAGAAAAAACAAGAAGAGGTAATGCAAATCCTACTTTATCTTATTGTGCGAAAGATTTTGTGTGTATACTAGGGCGACTTGTAATTAGTAAACGATACTTAGATACATGATTGTACTCATGAAAACAAACAACTTTCCCAAAGAAACTTTTTTTATTTATTTACTGAGCACATGAGCTCATAATATTTAGTACCTAACAAGAATAAGTATACACCATCAGCTTTTATTTAATTTAGTTATTTATCCCTATTTGTTTCTTTGGGAAAGTTGTTTGTTATCATATACATTACATTACAATCATGTGTCTTAGTATTGTGTACTAATTACCAGTCACCCTATATGTTTGTGACCAGTCAGTATCAGAACTACTTACAAATTTTGATGAATATCTGTTTAATTTTCATGAAAGTTTGTAATTTGTTTCGTTAGGTCCTGGATTGAGACATAGGACACTATTTATTCCGGAAACAAGGGTGAAATCGTGTGGAACAGCTAGAGATTTTTAAATTAGAATAGTTACTCCACAGTCTCTTTTATAAAATTATTTCTGTATACTTTTTCTTGTACCATTATATTCATAAAATTGATATTGCAATCTGCACATAACTTTATTACGGTCAACTTATATTTTTGAGAGTTGTTTATATTGAGGAGTACCTAAACGCTTTCATCCATTTAAATATGACTTAAACTGTACATTTTAGTTACAACATGTAAATAACTATGATAAGGACACCATTCATATATATATTTTTAATTTTCAGATTGCGTTTCCTCTACACCTACAAATTCGGTAGGAAAAATGTAACCGAGTATTATTTTATAGAAAAAGTCACTGACACCTATCTCGGAAGCCGTTGGAATAATAATATTAAAATTATTAATAGAACAGATGTGTTTAGGTGGATAGATAAAATGTTACCTTCAATGCAACAAAAGGCACTTAACAAATAAAACTAAATTAAAAAATAAAAGGATCAATAAATAACAAGGTATTTTATTTTTACATCGACTTCCTCATTCCTGACAATAAAAATGTAGAATATAGAAATAAAATTATAAAGGCACTAAAATTAACGAAGGCAAAAAGACTATTGTTCCGGGTTCAATACACTACTCAAGACGCCCAAAAAAAAAAAAAAACTGTCATAATCATTAGTCATGCCATTCGTAATGCGATATTTTTACTATGGGAGTGCCCCGTCTGATGCGTTAGCATCTCTACTAAGTCTGTGGTTACACACCTCAAGTTAAATTTGACGTCACAAACAAACCATAGATGCTCAATCCCGACCGCCCGCGTTTCGGTTCTTGTAATCCACAGATAAAGAAACTCACTTTTTATTTCCTAAAATAAAATATTAAAAAATTATTATTATGCAATAAACATATTGTGTAATTATTGTTAATCTATTAGCTATCATATCTAACATATTTCATGTGAACTAACATATTTTCTATCTAAGTAGCTATCACAGGAAAAATTAGCTTACGATATGATCTATATTATATACCTTAGTGGTATAAAAAAATATATGCCCAGTTTGGCAATTAAAAACCTACCATTGGTAAACAAAACGATTCTTCTTCTTCTTATTTTTAATTTTGGCAACCAAGCCCAAATTAGGGCTCATTTCTGCCAGTGTCAAGTTATATTATAGTTTCCAGTCACAATAAATCACTTCAAATTATAGTCCTCAGTCAGTCACAGTCCATAAAAGTCATGTTTTACTACAATGGTGGTCTTTGTAAAAATAAAAATGAAAATGCTACGTCACTCTGCAAGTTCCCGCCAAAAAGTCAAAAACGATTCGTTTTTGTTTATATAAAATAAATCGGACATAGGACTTTTTGGCGGGAACTTGCAGAGTGACGTAGCATTTTCATTTTTATTTTCATTAATTTGTGTATTTTGAGTTTTATTGTGTATTTTTGGTGGTATTTTACCCCATAAAGATCATCCATATGCACCAGTGAAGTGAAATGAAATGAATTATGTGTATCGTGACTTTTCAAGTTGTCTCAAAATGTCCGTGAAGAGTTTTAGTACAATGACCACCATTGTAGTAAAACTTGACTTTTATAGACGGTGACTGACTGAGGACTATAATGTGAAGTGATTTATTGTGACTGGAAAGTATAATACAACTCGACACTGGCAGAAATGAGCCCTAATTAGGGCTTGGTTGCCAAAATTAAAATTAAGAAGAAGAAGAAATCGGACATATATAAATTAACATTTAAAATAAAAATTAGTAAGAAAAAAAACATTATTTGCAACTTGATGATTTTTTTTTTCATTGTCACCTTGATTTTTACCATCGTTATTTATAAATAATCATTATATTGTATAATTTATACAGCATAATCTAACCATGCAACTATCGATACCAAGTTCTATATGTATAATGATCGATAATCGAACAGAGTCATTAAAGATTATATACTACCCGTAGATTGAGGATACCTATAGATTTGCTGTCAGCGAATGGCGAAGAAGAAAGCTACATACAATTAATACTGCCATACTTACACTTTTACCCCATTATGTGGGTAAACTGGTATTGGGTATTTTGGTTTTACTATACAATGGGTGTGGCAGGTGTCAATCCCATACATAGGTTGATCGTTTACTAACGATGACGATTGTCGACAACCATTTTGTCTAGGGGGGCAGATGACACTGTTATAACTTCATAGAAGTCAAAATAAAACACGGGATTGATGAAGTATACTTTAATTAAGACCTTAAGAGACATAAGGACTAGAAGACTTTTTTTATGAGTTGTTGTGACGTTGTGACTTATCACGTTTTGACCGCAACCTGCTCAGGTATTGATTGTATAAGATTAAATATTCGGCCGGGGCGTGGTTAAGAAATAGTTAATTTAATACTTTATATGTTAATGTTAATAATGTCTTCGTACGTACAATAGCTTTTATTTTTTACGTACAATAGCATTGCCGAAAGTTGACGCCTATTGAAAGGACTCAATAATCAACGATGTTAACGCTCTACTGTGGTTTTGCGAAAAATTACGTCTGAATTACGGATTTGGGTTGAAGGTAGTGCGAAAAGCAATATCCGAATTCGGTCCGAGTTTTCTAGATCTGTATTTTCGCGGATTCGTATCGGACGTTAGGCGGAACCGCTCTAAGGCTTGTTACATATTATAGAAAATCGTAGTTTAGAAGGAGTTAGTTGACAAACAGACGGAAAGCAACTTCATTTTATAATATGTCGTGAAGACTGATTAGACAACTGATAGGTGAGACAATTATACCAAACTATCCTTTGCTTCCATATAAACTCCCGAAGTTTCATATTTAGAGTTACTCGTTTGAGCCTGTCGGATCTGAAAGAGAAAAAATATTTATTTACCTATATATCTGTTTTCTATTTATTTTATCTGAAATAGAAAATATGTATGCATATTATTATCCTCTTTATTATGTTTGGTGGTTTAAAAATTAGGCACATGCATACATATATTGCTTCCATGTATCATCGTCGTTATTTATAAGTTATTATTTCCAAAGTAATTATTTTTAATGATTGTATCAAACTTACGTATAAATATATAAAACAAATTACTAATGTAACTTACGTGGATTAAAACTACAAAAAATAAAACACGCTATTTAAAGTGGTAAAAATAATAAAATGCTGGTATCCCCATCAACTTATAATCCGACTATTTACGAATGACAGGTAGTACCATAGTTAACCACTCACAATAATAAGCCTCACACTTTGGTCGGTTAGAAAATTGCTTGCCATCAACGAGGTCAACGACACTGATTTTGACACTGATGTCAAGAATAGAAACCTATACGCGAGATAGGGACGACAAAATATGCTTAGTCCTGCTCACACATACACGTTTTGACATATACGTATCTCGCTTTCGTAATTATTATTATTTTAGTGGCAAATCTAGGGATCCTCAATCTACGATACTACCACATCCCTAATATTATCAAGATAAATTATTTGACAGAGCCACAGAGCAAAGCAAATAAATTCGATTTACTCGATTGAACTCAAAGCAGGCAACTGGCGGCGGGTGTCGCTTTCCGTGTCGTAAATAAATAACTCCATTCCTCGTAGTAAAACCCCAATTTTAAACCCCATAACATAATATTTATAGTGTTTAAAATGTCGGTAATGGGTAAAGTTATACCTCAGGTTTCGAGCCTCAATTTTGGAAGAATTAGTGCCGCGTTGTGTAGTGCCAAAACGAATAGGAGTTATTTTACGTATACACAAGAATTATCGCAGCCCCTCGACAGAAAACCGGAAACCCTGACTGCGAAGGAAGCTTTTGAAAAATGTTTGAAATCCGGTGAGTGCATATCTAAAAATATTTTAGCGATTATATTTTGCCTAAAATAAATTTTGTTCCCACTGATACAAATTAAATATTTACCAATGCTTAGATGATAATTTTACATGTGCCATTTTACTGAATAAATCTGTTATATATTTATATGTCTGTGATTTATATTCTTATTGGCAAGATTACATTTGTATTGTATGTAGGTTTTAATTGATTCATAGACAGTATAAGCAGACGTCGTTGATTACCGTACTATCTAAGGGCCAATGTAATCGCCAATTATAGCAATTCAAAGTTCAATATGGTATTTCCATCATGAGTAAAGGACCTTGAACCTTAATCTCTCATTACAGATATGCCATGTTGCTTTTGGGTTTTAGATATTATTATGTAAATAGCCATGGCATACAAATAAAACTGAATAAAGTAAAAAAAAAAAACTGAGGGTTTCAATAATCTTTGATGGTGATTTAGAAATAAAGTCACACTTCATCCTTATATTATTGATTATTTTTTAAATGCAATGTTAGGTCTGTAACAAATGTTTGAAAGTTTAAGTTGACAAATCAGATAATACAATAGAAAACACTCACACAACTATTCAAGTCTCTATAGTCAAAAAGTGACATACCTAGTTTGTAAAAATATTCATAATAAACTATAAAAAGTTGTAAAACATACATGGGGAAGATTCAAGTATGTATACATTTCTCAATCTCTGCACTTCCACTTGGCACAAATTCTTGGGGACACCTGTATAATTTTATTTTAGGGTCGGCAACTCGCGCGTGATACCCCTGGTGTTGCAAGCGTCCATAGGCTACGGTAACCGCTTACCATCAGGCGGGCCGTATGCTTGTTTGCCACCTAAGTGGTATAAAAAAAAAAAAAAAGTTAGTTTCAAAAGCTCATTAAAACACATGCTCCCATGGACATATAAAAAAATCTGAATGTAGTGTTGTAAGAAATATAGTGCCAGTGGCGTAGCTACCTAGGGGCTAGACGGGGTAGTGCCCCGGGGCCCCCAAGGTCAGGGGGCCCTTCGGACTCTGACTTAAAATATAAATTGACAAATTATAATTGAACAGTTGTTGACCCTTCATACGGATTATCATGACTGACAAGATGGTGGAACATGCTACAATATGTCTTTTTTTAATGTGTGAGTGTAGTCTTGCTCCAGGTTTAAAAACAAGTTGGCTTGATATGAACATTTTAAATATTTTTTTTGGAGCCCTACATGGCCCCTAGTTTATTTTTGTCCCACAGCCTTTGGTTACCTAGCTACATCACTGTATAGTGCTTCACTTTCCTATAAGGTAGTGCTTTGTCCTGATTCCTTTATAAGTCCATGCATACACCTAATGTTTAGCTAAAAACAAAGTGTTCTGTTTGGTGGATTCAACTCATTCAACACAAGAATGTGGTCATGGAAGAATATATATGGTTGTAGGACCTCTCTCTGCACTTACATCCCCTGGCTAAGTGTAAATTTCATGAATATTGTAAATGAATTGTTATATAAATTCAAAAGAAAGATCCATTAAAAATGCCTTGCTGAGTTTCTTGCCGGAGTCTTTGCAGTTTTAGTGTATTCTTAAAAAGTAGTAGATTCAAATTGTAAAGTCACAAGTGCTTCAGACATTACAATAAAAATTAAGAAAACACATTACACAACAAAATAAATATAAAACTACAACACACATAAAAGTACTACCTAGTTATACAAGATTACTTGACTGCTCCAATCTCTACAAATACCCAAGTTTTAAGAAAAGGGAAGTCTAGTTTATTTGATATCTCTTTCAGTATGTTGTTGCCACTACAGAGTGTCCTGCGCATCAGTGGTGCAACTCTCATACATCTGATTGCATAAAATTCATCAGTATGCCATTTATAGAAGTTACAATATAGAATAGTGGATAGTATTTTTTTTTGTTCAAAGAGCAGTTAATCTGGGGATATACCTCCGCCTTACAGAATACAAAAAGAAATACTTTATGTTGTGTTCCTGCTCATGAGTATGGTCACCAGAGCTCATTGTAGAGGAAAGATCTATAAGTTCTGTAACACGCAAGTGATGCCCCGGGTGATGCAAGCATCCATAGGGCTGCAGTAGTCGCTTACCATCAGGTAAGATGGATGCTTGTTTGCAAATTTTGTTGTATAAAAAAATATACAGCCATATTACTTATCTATCTGTAAATCTACTTCTAGCCAGCATTTTGTCCCCTATAATTCTAAAGTCATTCATCAGGCAGAAGTAGGTTATGACAAATGCAGTTCCCCTCTTCAATATACTGATCATTGGTGTGTAGGTATACAAGGCATTATGTGGCATTCATTCAATTTGTTACATCATGGGTAGGAGACGTTATCACGATACTTTGGATCATAGGAATATATAGATTATTTTGTTTATTATAGTTAAGTCAAAGTCAAAGCCATTTATTCAATTTAGGCCCTAGATGAAGGTCAAAGCTACAGAAGTTACCGCCAGTTCGTAAGGCGCCCTTCAACTTAGAAGAACAAGCAAGAAACTCAGGAAGGTTACATCTTTTAAATATTGTTTTGGATAATCTGACAACGTTATTGTCTATTTTTTATAAATAATTATTAGAATATACAATGGAACCCATTCATTAACTAAATAGACAATGGGACCCATTCATAAACCGTAATAGGTACATTTACTATTCTGTAATCTGTGAGGTACATTTGAATTTTTTACAGAATGTGTATTTCTATTGCCACTATAGGTACAAGAAATAATAAATGTTAAATAAAATTGAAAATTAAAGGAGGCCCCCACTAGAAACGTATCGGATCCCGTGGGGAGTCCGATTCGCACTTGGCTGGTTTTATTTATATTTGCTCCAACCCAGCCCACTCGACCTTTTGTGTTGCATACCCCACATTTTGTACAACCTATAGTATTTATTTGCATATACCTGTTTAATTGAAATTAGTCTCAAAATAGTATAGGACGGGTCCTATACTATTTTCAATTAAACACGTAAAATCTATCGAGTCATAATAATTTAATCACCATCATCGACTTCCAGTCCGCCACAGTGTACTCTACTTAAATTATATGGCACAAATATCACATGAAGTACCTAGTTAAATGATATAATCACAGCACTGCAGTACTACTGTAATCTACCATGATTATGTTCAACTGAATAAATTGAAATCTCTTTTACAAAAAACTGAAACCAGCTTCAAAGTAAACTTAAAAAGTTATATCTTAACCTGATTACAATGGGACAAAACGCGAAGTGTACCCTTCCAAACAAAAAAATTTCCAAATCGGTTAATAAATGACGGAGTTATGAGGTAATAAACAAAGTTTTTGCATACGGTCCGCCTGGTGGTAAGCGGTTACCGTAGCCTTATGGACGCTTGCAACACACGAGGCATCAGTCACGCGTTATTGCAGTGAAATTCAGAATGGAATAAACTCTGAATCGGTAGAAATATTTCAAAATCGGAAATGGTTTCATTTCTAATGAACAACTGTTTGTATTTGCAATTATCAGAACGTAAAAAAGTTATCAGAAAACCACTATATTGAAGCGATTTCATTCAATTCGAAAATTATTGAAATTTAGTTACGTAATCGCCCTGCTGGCAATCTTACACTACATTATGTGGTTGCGGTATTCTGTAAGGTGAAGATAGGTACTTCCCCAGTCGAGCTGCTCTGTAAGTGAAATAACGGTCTGTAATAATCCTCTACCTCTCTTAAATTATGGGTAAAAACCGGACATAATTGTCTGCATTTTGTCGGCTTATAATATAACTAGCTGCCTCGCGCGGTTTCACCCGCGATCCCGTGATACTCGGGGATCTAGCTTCCTATTATTAACGTGTATTAGTGAAAGAATTTCTAGAATCCGACTACCTAGTAGATCCAGAGATTAAACCGTTTAAACAAACAAACAAAAAAACTCTTCCGCTTTATTATATTATTATAGTATAGATTAATTCACATTGCTCAGCTTTATTATAAAATGGCACTGTCAGTTACTATAATTATATTATATTATAAAAGATTTGTAAAATACATAATAAAACAACTTTAATGTAGTGTTTTGTTCATTTGGATCTGTTCAGCAGGGTGCTGACTGTACCTAAGTGCCACTAAATGGTAAGTACACATCAAAACAAAATTATTATTGGGAGATATTAAGGCCGATAAGATAGGCGTATTTAATTGTAATAAAGAATTCATTCATTCTATGCCGGGCAAATTTGGATTACAAAAGTTTGGCGTCACGCCCAATTTACCAGTCGGATAATTCGTGAGATACGTGTTATTAATGTTTACCTACGTTTATCTTTAGAATAGGTACACAGTTATTCTGAATGTCTTGTAGTGAATGTTACATCCACTTTTAAACCATAGAAAAAAGTGATTTTAAAACGACTTTATTTTCGTAATTATGAAGTTAAATTAACATTTGCACATAGTATTATTATATTATTATCCAATAAACGTTATTATAGGTACACAGTTATTCTGAATGTCTTGTAGTGAATGTTACATCCACTTTTAAACCATAGAAAAAAGTGATTTTAAAACGACTTTATTTTCGTAATTATGAAGTTAAATTAACATTTGCACATAGTATTATTATATTATTATCCAATAAACGTTATTATAGGTACACAGTTATTCTGAATGTCTTGTAGTGAATGTTACATCCACTTTTAAACCATAGAAAAAAGTGATTTTAAAACGACTTTATTTTCGTAATTATGAAGTTAAATTAACATTTGCACATAGTATTATTATCCAATAAATAAAAAGGAAAATAAAAAGGAAGCGCTCGTGGTGTAGCATGATTAGCCGTTCTTAATCGATCGGCAAAGTTAAGCTACGTCTGTCTTGGTCGGTACCTGGATGGGTGACCGCCTAGTGGTATTTCAAATCGAGCGTTTCCGTGCTTCGGAAGGCACGTAAAGCCGTTGGTCCCGGTTATCACTTAATTGTGATAGTCGTTAAGCTAGTTGGATGCCTTCTAGGCGGCTTGAAAAATTCCAACAGTAGGTTGACCACTAGCCTACCTCCACCGATCCGCAGTGGGCACGCGTGGTGGAGTATCTGCCCATTCCCTTTCACCCTGATTTGTGAAAGGAGGCCTGTGCTCAGCAGTGGGACATTATAGGCTGATGATGATGATGATGATGATTATCCAATAAACGTTATTATTATTATGAATTAAAGGATTTGAAGATTTTGGCATACGTTTTGGCTGTCATTTAGTTTTTTTTTATATGGTGGCGCACTTTGTATCGTGTATACACATCGATTGGAGAGACACATAAGAACAAAAAATTACTAGGGTGTCTAGTCTATTCCTAAAACCTCACGTTACATACAATAGCTATTTGCAAAAATGATCGATGTTTGACAAATTCAATAACTATGAAAAATCACTTAATTAAATGATTTAACATTTACGCATTCTATGTTGCTAGAATAGCTAGATTGAATTTATTATATATATACCATAATAGGTATGATATACACCCGCCTGATATATCCCAGTCTCCGAACAAATATCTTCGAATCCTTTCACCTTAGGTTCCTATTGGTTTGCTGGCATACTAAAAATAATGTATACCTATACTTATAATTATGGGCCAAAAACAGCCGAATTGGCGTAATTATGTTAGAAAAATAATAAATATAATATTACCTGGTAGGAAGTATTTATAATCATTGAATTATTTATTACGACTATTTAAATTAGGATTGGCTACTATTCACATTTAACTAATAAATATTAAATTTGTCTATCTATTGTCTTCCTTGACCTATAGGTACAGTCAATTCAATTAATATTGCAGGGTGCTTTATTTATGAATTGATTTTAGTACCTAATATTACAAAATGAAGCGCTCGTGGTTTAGCATGATAAGTCGTTCTTAATCGATCGGCAAGTTAAGCTACCACCGTCGTGGTCGGTACCTGGATGGGCGACCGCCTAGTGGTATTTCAAATCGAGAGTTTCCGTGTTTCGGAAGGCACGTAAAGCCGTTGGTCCCGGTTATCACTTAATTGTGATAGTCGTTAAGCTAGTTGGAGGCTTCTAGGCGGCTTGAAAACTCCAACAGTAGGTTGACCACTAGCCTGCCTCCACCGATCCCCAGTGGGCACGCGTGGTGGAGTATCTGCCCATTCCCTTACACCCTGATTTGTGAAAGGAGGCCTGTGCTCAGCAGTGGGACATTATAGACAGATAATGATGATGATTACAAAATAAATACACCTTAGGTTATTGAATGTCCCCGACTGCAATTTTAACATAAATGCGAAAGTGAGTTTGTTTGTTACGCCTTCACGCATCAACTACTCAACGGATCACTATGAAATTTGGCAGGCAGATAGCCTATGGTATGGAGAAAACATGAGATCTCTTGGGAACGCGCGTGAAACTGTGGAGCGAAAACTACATAAAGATGGAGCGCTTGTCGTAAAAAATGTGATCCTAAGGGCCGTAAGATCAATAACAGTTTAAACTACAAATCAAAGTTTAACCTTCCGTTTTAGATTATTTATTAAGATCAATTGTATTGTATTTGTATTTCGTATTGTAGTTAAAGTACCAGTGACAGTTTAAACTGGACCAGCACTACGGTTAAAATCTCGAGTAGGGTTTAAACTGTATACTTTGACATTTATTTCAATATGGCCGCATGTTGTTTTTTGGTCGTGGTATTAAATTAAAATGGAAAATTACAACAGTGATTCCGATTCGGATATTGAATTGCCGTTTGTAATAGATTAATCGTAGTTTAGCTAATATCCCGATGTTTTCTATTCGATCTTATGACACAAGATTAAACCATAGTTTAAACTTGATCGTCGATTTCGAAATCTACAGTTTAAGCTTTTATTGATCTTACGGCCCTAAGTGTAACATGACGACAGGTGCTTCTAAACTTCCAACCAGCGTTACATGATTTATGGGCATTCCTTAATAAGCGCAACTTTATTGTTCCTTATTTTATTATTCCGTTTGGATGTTTACGTACTATTTAATTACTCAGATTTCTATATGTACTGAAGTGTAACATTATATTTATGTAATGTTATTGCACTCATTAATTATTATTTATTGTGTAAGAGGTAACTATTAACTCTCGTTATCACATTGTCATGTGTGTTATTTGTACCACTCGTACTAATAAACCAACTACTGACTTATGAATGAACCTATTGCGAACAGGACATTATGTAAATTGTGTCTTTTGATACACACGGCTACACATCAAGCTATGCATTTCCAGTATAAGCTGACCTCTCATTGTACGGAAATACCAAACAATGCGAGATCGGTTGCCGTGTGTACAGTCGGTAACATAAGTTTATACATTAAATTATTAAAAGAAACAAAAAACCCGACTGCGTAAAACAAAATATAACTGAAAAGAGAACAAACTCTAATCTATAAAATTTTAAATAAAACTTGAATTTTATAAGTTACTATGCCCCGCAGTTTCACACGCGTTCCCTGTATAAAAAGTAGCCTATGTCCTTCTCCATACCATAGGCTATCTGCGTGTCAAATTTCATCGCAATCGGTTCAGCGGATTAGGCATGAAATACTAACAGAGAAGGACAGAATTAGTTTCGAATGTTAGTATGGATGTTTGAAATAGTATAGCAACAACACGAGTTGTGTGGCTAACCCTGTACTGAATTTTCAATGACAGGGTTAACATATCTCGATTAGATAACAACTTGCACAGTAACATGATATAGTCACGACTCACGACTGATATTTGTCGTAGTAAACTATTATTTTACTATGTTTAAGTACTTACTCTTGTTTTAATACGGCACAACCCTGATGGGAACGCTGTTACCGAAACCTGTTACCTTTTGTGTGAAGCCGCATTGAATTTGGCCCAAGCTCGAAATTTAAACAAAAGAGGTTTTTTAACACATCTTAGGCGTCGTCCTAATTGGCGACGATCGTACGATCAAACGATGCGATTTCGTCACCCGATCGCGCTGATGTTCCTGTGCTCGCGCGATCTTGCGAGCTTCAATTAGGAGACTCTAAAGCGTTTTGTGTATGTTTGCTCGTACGATCATCGCCAATTAGGACGACGCCTTACTCTTCTCAGCAAATGCCCATCCGAAGATAGAGATAGAGTCAGACTATTCATAAAGGGTTTGATTGAAGATTTTGTCATACTTCTCGGTCACCATATTACTTTTTTTTTAAGGGGCAGACTTGGGCAAAATACACTACATTGCTGCCCAAATTATATGAAACCTGCTAACTCTACGGTGTTGAAATTGAAATATATGATACTTAAGGATATAACAAACACATCGCCCGAGCCGAAAAAACGATTTCAATTAAAAGCCTCGATAAAAAAAAATTTCAAACATACCTCTAAAAATCAAGAAATTCCCAAATATATCCAACGCCTGAAGGTATTTTGATACGATTTTTTTCATCGATATAGTACATATCATAAGAAAATAAACGCCCGATTTAGTTTTTTGAATTAGCTATTCAGTTTTTCATAATAATGATTTAAAAAAAAGTCACTTACGTCAAATTCAATCCGAGCACCATCAACATCATACCGCACTCTATTGTCCTGCAACTCGCGTATTTTACTTCGCGCTCACTCGCATTCCGCGGCGATCCGCGTTGCTAGATGGACCTGTGTCATTTTCTTTCAGAATTTTCACAAAAATAAAACCCTCTCAAATGAGTAAAAAATCATATCAAATTATCTTCAGAAGGCACTGGAAATGCATGCTAGTCAAATTAAGGCAATTGAGCCTTTTATTTGCTTGTTATAAATAAAAATATATAAAATAAAATCTGTTATGATTGATACTTTTGAAAATTGTCATCGAGCCATGTCGTGGTACTGACAGAGACTAATACTTATTTTCGTCTATGAAGGGTATGGCTTGGGTAGTCTAGGGGGCTAAAGTGCGGGTTATTAATGTAGGCGCCGACTGAAGGAGGTGATGATTCAAATCCCGGAAAGTGATTTTTTTTTATTTCAAATCATACAAAATGAAAAATCAGCAATATATATTATTTTTAATGAGCAATTATCTATTTAGTTACTTACCTGATTAAATAACACCTCATTCAATGTTGTTTATTTTGAGATCAAAGAAAAGGTATTGAAGGTAGGTTGACTGATACTGGTAACAGTAGGTGCCCCGAAGTCGGGGCGGGCGTGCCAGTCACTACTGCGGTCATCGAGTCATCTGTAGTCATCGAGTCGAGCCGATATACCTTTATATTCATTGTATTATTGTGGTCCAGTCGCGTAGTCGTGAAGTGTCAATGGCACAGTAAAATTAGTACCAGTAAAGAAAATATTACACATCTTACGTCTTCTACTACATCGAGGAACAACCCTTAGAGAATTTATACCGAGCAATCTGATTCCGAAACTAGTCACTGATTTTGAACTGTAAGGACCAATCACTTTATCGTGTGTTCTTGACTTGGCCAATCAGAGCGCATTGTCAATGATGGCAAATTGGCGGAATAGATTGCAAGGAAAATCAACGTCATTACGCTTCTTTGGGTTAATTTTTCGATGTTCTACTACTTACTGAATCGGTTAGTTGGAATGTGAACCCATCGTAAATTTACAATTACTATTAGTGAGCTCGGCTATCATTGTGCCGATTAGGGATTGCAAAATCCGGTTTTTTTTCAAATCGGGATAGAAAGTTTATCATCACATATAAATCCGGATTATCCGGATTTTTCGTTTTTTTTTATTTTTTTTTGCAATCTTTTGTAATTTTAAATTGTACGCGTATTTTATGCTTAATTATTAGTAGTTTGAAGAGAGGTGTTCTATTTTATTGTATTTCCATTGCTTGCATTTGAATAAAAATTCAATTAAACTGCAAGTAATATTAAAAAAAAAATGGCTTGTATTTGGCCACTGAGCCGTCCATAAAGGATAATGACGAAGCCTAAGGTGGAGCACGCTAACCCAAATGGAACCTAATCATTCAGGCCGTGAAAGTCCCTAGATTCTAAGAGTCAGGAAATACAGTCGCTGGAAGCAAGTTCCACTCCCTTGCTGCCCGCATTATAATTGAAGATACAAAAGAAAAAAAATCCCCGTGCCTTGTGGTTCGGAGTAAAAAGCAAGCAACCTTTCTTCGATGGTCGAGGCTCGTGAGTTTCGTCATAATTAGTCTCATATTCGATGAGTCTTCTGGCTTGGCGGTTTATTGAGTCGAGGGCAAGAGCCTGGTGGAAAGGACTCCGTTTGGTGAAAAGACACACCTGCGTCTTGGTGGCATTAAAAGTGAACAGAATGGCATTGCCCCAATCGGAGACTGCCTGTAAAATTACGTTCAAACGCTCTACCATGGCCTCTCGCAACAATTGGATCTATGACAACGGTGCTATCGTCTACGTACCCAAAGATACCGGGCTTCACCAGATCGTTAATATGCAGCAGAAATAAGGTTGCAGAGAGAACCGAACTCTGTGGAATTGATTGCGGAAAGGTCCGACGAACACCCGTCTATGACTACATGAATGATCTATTCACTTTATCTACCTATTCACTCACTACCTATCACTCTATCTATTCACTTCGCTCAGGAAATTGTAAACTGTTAAGCTGCAAACTAATAAATAAATAAATTCAAGCGCACAGACCACCAGAGATTTCATATCAAGGAAGCTTGCTTAGAAGCCTGGTGTGTCAGACCCTTTCAAAAGTAACAATTTTCTGAGATCAGTGTCCTCCCTGTCACGTTCCGCCGCCTCCTTAGCGGGCATAACTCGCTCGCAAAAGGAGCGGAGTGCATCCCACGATCTCTCGTTTTCAACCACAGCGCGAACGACGCTCGGCAGCGGGAGATCAGTCCACACTTCGGCGCAGAGCTCGCTGCTAGGCCCCCTCTTCGAGGCACATATGCTTTTTTACCGAAAAAGTTGTATAAAAAAAAACAGCGTTCGGCAAGCTTCGCCATATCTTCAAGTCCAGAATACCTCAGAGTCAGAGTCTTAAGAAAAAGGTTTACAATCAGTGCGTGTTACCAGTGATGAAATACGGAACACGGACGTGGTCTTTCACTGCTGGTCTAATAAATACGCTCAGAGTCACTCAGCAAGCTATGGAATCAGCTATGCTCGGAATTTCACTACGAAACAGGATCCAAAACGAGGACATATGTAGGAGAACAAAAATTCTCGATAAAGCTTAGCGATGGGCGATTGTTACTAAAAACAATCGAATTATTCGATTGTCCAATTTATTCGAATCATTCGAATAACAATTGACTTCTTTCGATTGTTCATAATACGCTTCGTGCGGCACCTTGCGTGGCCTGTGCCGTGCGCTGGCTGTCCGCCCGCCGAATGAATGAATCTATTCGCCCACGCGCTCACCCGTCGATTGTGCATACTATTGCAACCTGCGTGGCGTGCGTCACTTTTCATTCGAAAGGGCGATTGTTATTCGATTGTTTATTCGTTAGAACGAATGAATCGACAATCGAATGTACAGTTTTACAATTGTCGATTCTTTCGATTCCTTTTTTTTGAACAATCGCCCATCGCTAATATAGCTCGTAGAGTTCGTATGTTGATGTGGCAATGGGCAGGCCACATCGCTCGAAGAACCGATAACCGATGGGGATGGAGGGTTCTCGAGTGGCGGCCACGTACTGGAAGGGGACACCGTACGTGGATGTCCCACCAGGTGGACCGTCGACCTGGTCAGAGTTACTGGGCGCTGCTGGATTCAAGCGGCCCGAAACCGCTTGAAGTGGAAGTTAATGGGGGAGGCCTATGTTCAGCAGTGGATATCCACTTTTTATACGCGATACCGTGACCGGGTGGCGTGGGCTGCCGCGCAAATCGCTTCACTGTCACCACATTATGACATTGTACGGCGGGTCGCTAGTACTTAATATACATAATTACACCCTGAATCGGGACATGCAAACATGTTCATGCACACAGATGCATATCCTTGGTGGGAATCGAACATACAATCGGCGGCGTCGTGGAATCTTAACAAACTACACCAACTGGCCCGTCAAAAGTTTTTTTTGAGGTATATCAAAATTTATATTTTTAAATGTTTGTCTACAGTTTGTCTACTGTTAACATTTTTACTGTGTCCAATTCAAACAGCTTCGTTCTCGCGGAAATGTATAGATGGCGGTTTGTCACGTTGAATTGTTTGCTTGCAATGACGCACTTCTAAATAGAGGGAGCTAGTATTTTTTGTATGCTTAGTTCCGGTAATTTCCGCAAATATTACGTGAAAATGTGGCGCAAGGGTGAAAACTGAAATCTGCTCGAGAGGAGTCTGCGCCTTAATGGCGGCGCACGATGAAACCTTTATATATAGATTGAAGACACTCATACAAACAAAAGAATAATAGTTATAGAGTTATATGCAAAATAAGATCGATGTTTGACAAATTCAATAACCATGAAAACCTAGCGGCCCGGTACGTGCTTCGCTACGTATAAAGTGAAATAATAAAAATGTGATAAATGAAGAACCGCTCGACCGATTTTGTGCAAACTTCACATAAACCATCTACTAAATAGTCAGAACAAAGCCTAAACATTTGGTTTGGATAGGTGAGCCCGTTCTTGAGTTATAAAATTACAACGAAAAGTGGCATTGATTTTTATATATAAGAGAAGATATAAGAAGAAGAAGATTCTACCTTCGGGAACCGAAGAGATTATACCTTCATACATAGAGATTATACATTAAATACCATCCAATATAACACGTATGTTGAACAAATAAAATTATCTTTATCTCTTTAGTATACGCATTTTTTAGAATAGCTAGATTGTCTTAATCGGCTCCGAACAAAATTCTTCGAACCTTTGCGCAGGTTTATTTGTTAAGTATTTTTATTTTGTGAGATTTTTTGTTAAGGTTTATTTAACAAACATGTTTGTATTGTACTAATCTTTAAAAATAGTGATAACAAAAGGTCAAACTGTGACGGTAGTAAGTAAACAGATAAGGGTCCGCAATGATGTATAGTACACACCCCATTTACGGTTAGTGGCATTCGTTTATTATTGTTACATAATTCATATTGTATACTAAAAACGTATAAAATTGAACTTTGATGTCGACTGTTTTGCGATTTATGACAATTCGTGACGTAAGCCTGATAGGCTATTCTAATCTATCTATATATATAAAAATCAATGCCACTTTTCGTTGTAATTTTATAACTCAAGAACGGGCTCACCTATCCAAACCAAATGTTTAGGCTTTGTTCGGTCTATTTAGTAGATGGTTTATGTGAAGTTTGCACAAAATCGGTAGAGCGGTTCTTCATTTATCACGTTTTTATTATTTCACTTTATACGTAGCGAAGCATGTACCGGGCCGCTAGTTTTTATAAATATATTTTAAAATGTTCGTATAATATTTAGATTCGATAGTAAGTTAACTGGTATTTTGATTTACAAATTAAATATAATTTTTATAATAATTTTTCATTCGCATTTCTAATGGTAAAAACTATACAAAAATACTTTAATAAATTAATTTTGATCTATGAAAATACTCTATTCGTTGAAAATTTGACAATTATTATGAACATTTATATACTTTTATTTTTAACCGACTTCAAAAAAAGGAGGAGGTTCTCAATTCGAGTGTTTTTTTTTTTTTTTTTTTTATGTTTGTTACCTCATAACTCCGTCATTTATTAACCGATTTGGAAAATCTTTTTTTGACTGGAAGGGTACACTTCCCGTTTGGTCCCATTGTCATCAGATCAGGATTTGATTACTTCTTAGTGTACTTTGAAGTCGGTTTAAGTTTTTGTAAAACAGTCCAATTATTATTATTGCTTTTCTATCGAACGCGAGATAGTTGATTTTAATTCATAAGTGCTTTATCAGGTCCTAAACTGAATAAACATCCCGTACATGAACTTAATTAAAATGATCTTCTATTTTACAAGATCTATTTAACTTGCAATATACAGTAACTATTTTAGTTCGGGTGGAATCTTGCAAGTCGAATTCCACCCACTTCCAGTGGTCGGATTGACTTGAGATTTGGTATACATTAGTATATTGGAAGACAATGCGGGTACGGTCACCAAAAAAAGCTTGTATTAAAAACATTGATATATCGATGAATAAAAATGGATTTTTTAACAAAAAACTTATATTCTACAATTATAATATATTAATGGAACACGTTAATACCAAACGAGTAAAGAAAGCCATCCATTGACTCCTCCTGTGACCCGCTTGAGGTCTAAATGTTATAAAAACTATGTAAAATACTCATTTCTTTTCAATTCTGTAACTGTTACCTTTGTAACGTTTATTTTGTATTTATAGCAAAAATCGGCAAACCCCTTTCGAATGAAATACGAAAAATTGCAATATCTCGCCATAGACATATAAAAAAATCAAGACGGGGTGTCACCTCATAAGAAAGTGAAGCCGAAAATTTTCTACGTGTGCGTGAGTAAAATTAGTACTGGCCCAAGCAGGCACAAAAACAATAACAATGTTATTTCTATGGTACTGAGCCTTATTGTCACTGTCAACGTCTCAATACGGAATGACAACCGATCGGCTTCCTATGGTGTATATGTGTGTGTGTGTGTGTGTATTTACAAAACGCCGGCTTCCTATTACTTGCGTCACTTAAGAACACAGGCCGTTCCGTTTATCCCGCACACTGAAATGAAATGGTCTCATAATAATAAACTAGTAACCTTATCACGTAATGTAATGGCAATTGGCATTCAAAATTTACATACATGAATATAATACTGGCGTTGAAGAGGTAAAAACTCAGATTTTCTGCGCTCTTGATAAACCTTGAAACGTATTTTTACTGACTCACTTTGTCCTTCTTTCACTCAACAACGGAGCACCATGACAATGTGATTTTTTACATGAGATAGGTTATATTTTTTTTCCCGGGAACGGTGAAACCGCGGGCGGAAGCTATAGTCTATCATATTTCAGTGAGTTACAAGAGTTGCTATTTCAAAATAATCTCGGCGTCGTGTGACGGGTCGCTCACTTCCCTCCAATATGGCGAGGAGGGCGATGGCTGCCACACGCGTCGTACTTGTGAACAGGTGCTGCTTGTGGGGGCTGCCCGGCTGGTCTGCTATTTATTTAATTATTAAATATTGATTCAGTCTACTTTGTAATTTTGCCGCCGCGCCGGGGCACGCAATTGTTTTCAGTGCGATTAGAATGTAAATATTATGTAATGAATCTAAGCTTGTTTTGAAAATAGTAATTGCTGAGTTTATTGCCAGCTCTACTCAGCAAATGCAACCTTCCGAACCGGTATTAGAGTATTACAGTCAGACTTTTCATAAGTGCCTGCGAAGGTTTATTTGTATAAATGATTTTGAATTTTCAATAATTTACCCTGAGATGCACGATGACGTTCATTTTGTTTGAAATCGACAATGCGCTCGGATTGGCTAAGACAAGCATAAACTAAACATTTAGATGTAGTGATTGGTCGGTACTCTTTTTTATCAGTGCAAAATCACTTGTTTTGTTGTGTTTTTTTCCTCGAATCCCGACACGTAAAGAACGATAACAAGCTGAATAGCCATTTAATATAACATTAAAAAACATGTCATCATCTTTCGCGCCTGTTTGATCCTAATGTAATGGTAATGCACTTTCACCTTTTATGATTTGACAAATCCAAGAAGCATACGACCCGCCTGATTGTAAGCAGTTAACGTAATATAGACGCTAGCAACACCAGCCCCCCTAGACAAGATGGTTGTCGAAAATCGTCATCGTTAGTAAACGATCAACCTTTGTATGGGATTGACATATCAAATCGAAATATCACGTGATTCTTATGTCAATCCCATATATAGTTGATCGTTTACTAACGATGACGATTGTCGATAACCATCTTGTCTACTGGCCCTGGGATATCACTTTGGCGATGCTGAAAAAATATTCACACTCTTGAAGAACCTCATGCTGTACTCCCTTGTGAAAACCACCTTCAGGCTCTTCGTTGATCATCATTTAACTATTTTTTTCCGTAACCGTTCCTCAGGAAGGAACACAACATAAGTTATTTGCTGAATAGCTGCGGTGTTCTGTAAGGTGGAGGTACCTAGCTACTTCCCCAGTCGAGCTGCTCTTCGAGTGAATAAACGCTATGTTCTATATCTTTGTTTATTGTCCATCAGGTCAAACGGTATACGCCCAGGGTGCCGCGGCGACACCAGTTCCCCTCCTCTGTGCCATGACAGAGGTCGGCAAGGCCGGCTCCCTCCGTGACATCAAAGTTGTCCACATGCATACGGAGAAGGAAGCGCCATATGTTGCGCCGGAGTGCAAGGATATATTCAGGTAAGATTTCTACATTATATGAAATTGTACACAGATACACAAAACGTATGCGGAATAGGGATGCGGTCTGAGTAATACAATTCTAATTCTTATTCATCATATCAGCCTAGGGATGTCCATTGCTGAACATAGGCCTCCCCCATTAACTTCCACTTCGAATTCTAATTAAATCCAAAATAAAGCGCGTCAAAGTTCGGGAGTGGGGGCTCGTGCGTGACGTCACTTGTTTGAGAAAAGTGTACCATCGCGCCTTTCTCTCAAGGATAGAGTTCGCAACTATGAGTTTCCGCACTAACTAAATTAACCGACATAGCTTTGAGAATAAGCAAGCTGAAGTAGCAGTGGGCAGGCCATATTTGTCGCAGAACCGATAACCGATGGGGTAAACGAGTTCTTGACTGGAGACCATGCACAGACAAGCGAAGTGTGGGCCCCGCCCCCCGCCATGTGTACCGATGACCTGCGAACCTTGGCGGGCGGTAGGTGGATGCGAAAAGTGGAGGACCGTAAGACTATTGGGAAAGGCCAGCATTGGACAGTCCACAGGCTGATGTTGATGATGATGATGTACCATCGCGTGACGTCACGCGGAAATTCAACATGCCATATCTTCGTCCTTTCTTTATTTTAATGACAGAAGCAAAAAAACGTGTTTATAATATCTATATCTATACTTAATATTATAAAGAGGAAAGATTTGATTGTTTGTTTGTTTGCATTGAATAGGCTCCGAAAGTACTGACCCGATTTGAAAAATTCTTTCACTGTTGGGAAGCTACACTATCCCCGGGTGACATAGGCTATATTATATTTTCAAAAAAAATAGGGATCCTTACTAAAACGCCAATAATGTAAACCAAGGTGTAAAAAAAATACCTAAAATATTCATTACATCGCGTGCGCTGCGAAAACTATTGATGATAGAACTACGACTTTCCAGAACACATTATTATTTACAAAAGGTGTCGCGATACCATATGTCTAACTATTATAGTTATGCCACAATAAGTGTTTTTTTCTTTTAAAAATTTAATTGAATTGCCGCCGCTAGATATGGCTCTCTATTTGTATCTTGGTATTAATCCTTATCAAAATAAATTACTTCATATTCAAGACTGCTTCAATACCTTTATATAACTTTTTACCCGACTGACCCGGAAGGAGGGTTATGTTTTTCGAGTGTATGTATGTATGTATGTATGTATATATGTATGTATGTATGTATGTATGTCTATTTCTTTGGCACGCTCTACAGCCTAAACGGCTCGATGGATTTTAACCTATGAGGTGTCGTTAGATTCGTCTTAACTGTGGGAGTGTCATAGGGTATATTATTTTTATATGGCGTCTACGAATACAAAAAGAGGGGGGGTATTTAAAACAAAAATGTCGTTATTATAACAATATGGGTATCGAATGAAAGCTTGTAAATAGCCCATTCCAAATATGTATATATTATAATACTTTTATGCTACCATTTTGAAGTAAACTGCAAAAAACCACGTTTAATGCAAGGACAGTACCTATTACCTAACCTACTGCGCGGTTACCGTACGTAAATCACAGAATTGCGATGGTAGTTAGCTTTAATTTACCGTACCACTCATTTACTTACTATAATACATACAACTCATTCATTAATAAAACTAAAAAGTCTGAAATAAATTAAATTATTAAAAGAAACAAAAAACCCGACTGCGTAAAACAAAAATTAACTGAAAAGAGAAAAACAAGCTCTTTCATCTATAGAATTTTGAATATAACTTGAATTTTATAAGGTATTGCAGTCGGGGATAAACAAATATTACAAAATAAATACTTACTTAAGTTACTGGTTTGTCCCCCTACTGCAATACCTTATAAAATTCAAGTTATATTCAAAATTCTATAGATGAAAGAGCTTGTTTTTCTCTTTTCAGTTAATTTTTGTTTTACGCAGTCGGGTTTTTTGTTTTTGTATTATTCAATTCGGACATTCCATTCAAAACATATCACGAGTTTAAAAATATAAGTATTAGCAGAAAAATCACGTCACTGGGGTACGGGCCGTACGGGAGGGAATCTCTTTGCGTGTGGCTCAGTGTTTGTAAAAAACTGCTTGACGGTAGGGTAGGGTAGGGTAGGGAAGGGGGAAGGGTAGGGTAGGTTAGGGTAGGGTAGGTTAGGGTAGGGTAGCACGACAGGGTAGGGTAGGGTAAGGTATGGTAGCACCACAGGGTAGGGTAGCACCACGCGAACGAAGACGCGCCGGGCAGCTAGTTATTTTATAATTTAAATGACGGACTATATCGTTTTTTTTTACGACTAAGTCGCTAAACAAGCATACGGCCCGCCTGATGGTAAGCGGTTACCTTAGCCATATGGACGCTTGTAATACACCAAGCATCGCTCACGCCTTACCGAACTTTCCCCATCCCCAATGAGCTCTGACGACCTTACTCACGCGCAGGAACACACGTTACACAACATAAAGTTATGATGGCCCGGCTCATTTTGTTTTGACAATGACGAATATATTTAAAAAACGAGGTTATATTATACCTCTTCAAACCATATTTCTGTAATAAGGTGGTTTATATTCTGACTGGTATGCTACACGCAAATTGATTTATTTTATAATTTTCTACATGTTGGGAACACGTCGACCCCAATTGAACCCTGCTTTTGGCAAAGCGTATATTATGCGAGTCATGCATTCAAAAAAACATGCTTATGCGATGCCAAGTGCAACAAGCAACAATGTTGTATACAAGATGACATCATTCGGGGAGACAACACGGACAGGTTTTCTGTCATAACACCTGTTTTCAAAGTCGAAAGCCATGCAGTTTGGACCTCAGGAGGACACTTAAGAAGGTCTAATTGAAGATAGCTCCGGTTAACTGCCTAGTCTATGAGCTAACTGAAAAGAACCGGGTAGAAAATCAGCAAGGTTATATATTTTTTGACAATCTAGGTATTTTTGGCCTGATAAGAAAGGCTAATAAAAAAAAAGTCTTGCTATTAAAAAAACACATTTTAGAATAAACTAAATTATAAATGATCGTTCACCTACTAAAAGATTAATATAAAGACTGTTTTTATGCAAAGTCGTGCAAATTGGTAAACAAGGTCATTTACGTACGAGGCGCCATTTCACTTACGTCAGAACACGTGGAATAACAGTTCAGGATGTCGCTCTTGCATATTAGTTGGACAAAGACAGACTATTTTGACAAGATTTAAAAAAAATATGCTAGTTTTTGGTCCAATCTAGCCTAAATTCCTTGATTTTTGAGGGTTCCTTAGGTAAACTAGAAAATTGTGTCGTCCGGCGGCGGCAGGCCGGCGTCCGCGGCGACCTGCCGGGAAAATTTGTGTATGGTACTTATTTTAGTTAGTAGCGCTATCGTTAGGGCAGACTATGGGTTTTAATATCAATATTATCAACATAACATCAAGCCAAATAATCCATTTATGAGCTGATAGATACACAGCGATGTTATATAAGTGTCATAGCATAGATAAGATAGCGTTAATATTGGAGTTTGTCCTTTGTAACTTTAATTCAATCAAATCAGGAGTTATGGCTTCCTGAGTCGTGTAGTTATGAGACTGCTCAAACCTGTCATTCTCAAACTTTTTGTACAGCCCCCTTAGACCAGATGGATGATAAATCAGGATATAATATCAACTTACGTACACTCACGTACGTTAATTCAATCAAATCAGGAGTTACGGCTTCCTGAGTCGAGTAGTTATGAGACTGCGCAAACCTGTCATTCTCAAACTTTTTGTACAGCCCCCTTAAACAAGGTGGATTATAAATCAGAATATAATTTCAACTTACTTACACTCACGTACGATTCACGTAATACATACAAAATTAAAATACTTTCTCGTTGAAGAACTTTTGAAGAAAGTGCAAGAACGCGAGTTACAACTTTATGTATAAAACATCCACTTTTAGTAAATCTCGTCTGAATCATACGCAATTTAAATACTTTCCTGTCACTGCGCTCTTACAATGTTTATGAACTTACGCATACATAATGCAAGTGAGAATTATAAGTATAGATACCGACAAACTAAATAAAAGAAAATGCAAAAGTTGGCATGGATTTTTACTGCACGTTCATAGCTCCTGCTTGCCCATAGATAGTATTACATTACTTTCCGTATAAAAATTAAAATCAAAGGTTGTGGGCATTTTTGTAGTGTATCCACAATCCTGCGATCTTTAGGGACATAGCATGAATGCTATGGTTTTCTCACGACTTTCCATCACGGAAAGCTCGATCTTCATCACGGTGTTTCAAGGGTGTGACAGATCATGTCCCGGACTTCCACTAGTACGGAATAGCCGGACAGACCAGCTAGCATTTAAGTCGGCCATTTGGGAAGAGGACGGACATTATAAAGATTTATTGTCCCTATTATTTTTCTATGTAAAACCAGGCTATTTTGATTATGTGACCTAAATTATTTTTAAATTCTAATGCAAAAAGCCAGACAGGTCAGACACCGTCTAATTTTCCCGGATATTCATCTAAAAAGCCGAACTGTGTCTGGATATATCCGGACGCCTGAGAGCGCTATGTTCGAGGATATCCAAAGTGACCTTTAAGGGTGCGGTTGGTGGAATGGAGCTACCGACTTACTTATTCACTTCAGTCTTACTCTAATAACGGTTCGGAAGTTTGCATTTGCTGAGAAGAGCCGGCAATAAACTCAGCAATTACTTCAAAAAAAAAATTAAAAAAATTCAAAATCATTTATTCAAATAGACCTTCGCAGGCACTTATGAAAAGTCTGACTCTAATACTCTAATACCGGTTCGGAAGGTTGCATTTGCTGAGAAGAGCCGGCAATAAACTCAGCAATTACTCTTTTCAAAACAGGCTTAGATTAATTACATAATATTTACATTCTAATCGCACTGAAAACAATTGCGTGCCCCGGCGCGGCGGCAAAATTACAAGGTAGACTGAAAAAATATTTAATAAGTAAATAAATAGCAAACTTAAGCAGACCAGCCCCCACAAGCAGCACCTGTTCACAAGTATGACGCGTGTGGCAGCCATCGCCCTCCTCGCCATATTGGAGGGAAGTGAGCGACCCGTCACACGACGCCGCCGCAAGCAAAGGCCTTAAAGTGAGCATGACTTACTTAAGTCTGCCTTAGAAATAAAAAATAACTAAAGGGAAACTCTTTTCAAAACTAGCTTAGATTCACATTCTAATAAGTAATAATTACATTCTAATCGCACTGACAACAATTGCCTGCCCCGCGGCAAAACTAGAGTAGACTGAATCGCAAACCACAAGCAACACCTGTCCACAAGTATGACGCGTAGGGTTGGGTTTCTTCCCGGGAATAAACCCAACTTCGAGTAAATTTCCAATTTAGTGGGAAAGAACCCGGGAATTTTCCCATTGGGTGGGAAAATACTCAAATGGTCATATTTAGTAGATTTTGCGTATATAGCGAGAAATACCTTTACCAAATCGTTTGAATAACATTTAACATGATTTCTATTAGGGTCATAATCATATCATACAATAAAAAAAAAAGTTGCGTTTTTTTTAAAAAATGCGACGTTTTGGGGTGTAAGGGTGTGGTGGACAGTCGGTGGACAGTCGGACAGACGGTCTCGTGCAGAAAGAGCACGTGTGCACATGTACGACGCTTATATAGCCCGTCCCGGGTCCCGAGGGAGGTGTTGCAAGCGTCCATAGGATACGGTAACCGCTTACCAACAGGCGGGCCGTATGCTAGTTTGCTACCTAGTTAGTATAAAAAAAAGTGTGATAACTTCCTCCAAGGTCCGCGTAGGTCCGCGCGTAGGTGATGTAGATACATACAACAGCGAGTATGATTAAAATAACAATCAAAAGCATCAACAAATATTTTTTTGAGGAACATAAAGCCATTTGAGTATTTTCCCGCCGTTTGGGAATTTTCCCGTATTTTTCCATTCTTTTCCGTATTTTTCTTTTCTTCCCAATATTTTTCTTTCCCTGCCCATCCCTAATGACGCGTGTGGCAGCCATCGCCCTCTTTGCCATATTGGAGGGAAGTGGGAATCATATATACACATTATATATACTCCAAGACACGAATTAAAGTATCAAGTTTGTTTGCAGCAGTAATTTTAGGGTCATCGACATTTTATTTTTAAACTTGATATGCGACTAAAATGTGTATAAAAACATGGTTGTGGCAATTCTTTACTTCAATGCGATGAATCTCCTGTTTTTGATAAACTTGTTATCAGACAGAAATACTGCGATAATGATAACATACATCATAACTCGACATCTATCTTGACAGATTATAGTAGATAACAGTACATGTATATTGTATCATGTATGTCCGATTGTAGATTATGGTTAAAGATAGCGATGCACTTCATGTTCATGGTAAAGCTTAAATAAAAGCCTAATTAAAAATCTATACTAGGTACTATAATATTTTTTTAATATAATAAAGCTGAAGAGATTTTTGTTTGTTTGTTTTTTAAACGCGCTAATCTCTGGAACTACAGGTCGGATTCGAAATATTCTTTCACTATTAGGAAGCTACATTATCCCTGAGTATTATAAGCTACTTTATGATCTTGAGAACGCGAGTGAAACCGCGGGGCATAGCTAGTGTTCTTATGAAAGTCAACATAACTTGAGCAGAAGAATATGACAAGATAAATCAATTCTTTTCCTCCTGAAGATCTGGTACAAAAAAGATCTTCTATAATCCCTTGCACAGGGGGTCTCAAACTTATAGTAACACGATTTTTTAAATTATAAAATTAAATTTGGTAAAGCTTTGTCACAAAATTATCAGGAACTAATCATGGTGAGTTGTGAGTGGTGGTGTAGTACAATACAAGCCCTATGTTGGGTTTACTCACGGTATACTACTAATACTGTGGAGTTTAATTAATTTATAGGCTTGCTAGTTTTTTTATTGAAATTCAAGGGTCAAAGGCCAATGCGACCAACTGAAGCGTACTCCTGGTCCGCGTAACAAAGTTTGAGAAGCCCTGCACTTAGCCTAGAGCGCAATAATCCTACGTCTAAATCTATTTCTAAATTCTTTCCCTCAGCATTTCTAGTCTTATGAAATGCGTTCAATGATGATGAACTGACAATAATAGGAGTAGCAAATAAATATGATAGTAGTATTTCACATTAGATAGATAACATTGTCAGTACTATAAATAATTGTAAACATAAATTTATCAACGTGGCGGACGTCTTTAAGCTAGGAATAATTGTCTCTCATGTCTCTGGAAACTAAATGCAATAAATCACCACAATACGGTGCAAAGTATCATGATCGTTTATCTTCTTTTAATATCGCCATGGTCGCTACGAGGTGGATACGACAATAGATGAAACCACGTAAAGTACTCATGGATACGATCAACTTTTACTATGGGTAAAAAAAATACTGCTTTTCATACATTTTTGCCGAGGAGACATGTACCTTTTGCACGAAAAGCAGTTTTCTTTTGTTGCGATTTCGTGGTTGGTCCCATAGTAAAAGTTGATCGTATACATAAGTACTTTACGTGGCCGCGTAGTTTCATTCATTGTCGTATCCAGCCCGTATAAGCTTGCGACACGAAGGTGTATCACTGTGAAGAGTCTCAGCGAAAAAGACAACATTTGGTCAACACCGCTGGTCCCCACAGTGCCTCTTCGTGGAGCTCTGGCGACCTTATCGAAGGAATACAAAACCACCCACATTAAAGTTATTTGGCAGTGATCCTCAGTCGAGTTTCTTCGAATCCTGAAGCCTTATGCCCTACGTCTCTAAAGCTTATCTTAATTTAATTAGATAACTTTCTATCCAGGTCGGTATCCCTCTTCATGGCTGCGAACGTGCGCAAGTCGGTCGCGGAAGGTCGCTCCGACGCCATCCCCATCTTCCTGCAAGATATCCCCAAACTATTCCACAGGAAGATCATCCAGCCCGACATCTCACTTATCCAGGTTTGACATTAAATTATATTATTACGAATAAGTTAATATTGTAGGAACTGTAGCGATGAAAGAAGATTATACAGTTTGTTATACCAGGTGGATAGATGGTGCCACAAGTTTTTGCATCGCGCTATAGAAATGCAGACAGCATTCTGCATACATACAACTGTCCAACATGTCTAATTGGACCGCGGTCCTCTGCCACGATGTCCCAGCCTGGTGGAAGATGTTCCCTTTCAAATAGAGTCATCCTATATCCAACCTTTCTCCTCCATAGGAACCATTAAAAATTCACAACCAAACATCATTAATCGCAGTGAACTCTGATTTGTTCATTTCCATCCTAGAGATGGCATACGCCATGCACGGACTTGTGCTTTGAAGTTGTAGTAACTTCAGGCGGGGGGTACCGCTTGATCTAGAAGTGGATACCCAGCATTCTAACAGCTTTTTTTGCTTTCGCGCGTTGAGATGTTGAGACGTTTTAGCGTTTCTTTCAAGCAATATCGATGACAAGTTTGGCCTCTACGGTGGTGGCCTTTGATTGGTGGCTGGTCGTGAAGCAGCCCATTTATTCTTTGACTTTGAATCTGAAAGCGTGATATAATCCTTGACATTTGTGGCTATCCCCAGACGCCAGACCAAAGTAGGAAAAATTCGGGGAAACCTGAACGGATGACATAGAATCATTAGTCTTATCATACATTGTATTTGCAGGTATCTCCCCCCGACCACCACGGGTACTGCAGTTTGGGCACATCAGTGGACTGCGTGAGGGCAGCCCTAGTCAACTCCAAAATTATTATTGGTGAGTCTACTTTGTACTCAATATATGATTGACGAAGGAACTACTTTTCCGCCCAGCGGTTTCACTCCTAAGTGTTGAAAAAAATCCTTAGGGATTCCGTAGGGATCCACCCTACGTTATTTAAGGAACATGTGTGCAAAAGGGTAGGCCACTGGTGTGGGATGCTACATAAATGTCTACCCACCCCACCATACAGTTATCCAAGATCTTATCCGCAAGTTTGCTGTTCCAAAAAATACCAACATAATCGGTGTTTGGAGTTGGAATTCTTGGGATCTTGGGGACTGTAAGCGAGTTTTTTGTGTCTCCTATTATCCCCTTTAACATACATAACTTTAACCTAAAAAGGAGCTGATTATAGTTGAACTGTTCCTGTTCTAACCCCCCCCCCTCCCCCCGCCCTTCTCGATTGCAGCTCAAGTAAACGTGCACATGCCTCGCACGTTCGGCGACGCGATCATCCACAGCTCGCACATCGACTACGTGGTACAAGACAATACGCCGCTGCCCGAGCACGGCGGCAAGGGAGCCTCGCCCGAGGAGACCAGGATTGGACAACTCATTGGACAGAACTTGGTCGAGGATGGAGCTACTTTGCAGATGGGTGAGTTTTTGTTAGCTAAGTAGTGAATTTGGTCTAGGGTCTTCTAGTGACCAGAAGACTTATGATTGGACAGTTCACCGTGCAGAACTTGGTTGAGGATGGAGCTACAGGCTGATGGGCGACTTTATTAGCTAGGTAATGAACAAGTTCATTATTTGGAATCTAGGATCTTCTAGTGACCAGAAGACTTAAGATAAAACAGTTGGTCTTTGTGAATAATCTTGGGTGTGGACAATGTCAATCTCTTAAAAAGTTGAAGATGTGAAAAGTTTTTTCGGAGTGGCATCGCACGAATGTTTCCCCTGGTGTTGCAAGCGTCTAACCGCTTACTTTCAGGCGGACCTTTGCGACGTTAGTGGTGGTTAACAGAGGGGTTGAGAGAAGTCACCGTGCCGGCAGCGGGGGTAACATTGGGATAACTGCCAGCGCAATACCGCTCATGGAACTTTGCTCACCGCAGGAATACGACACCACATTGAAAGTTACGTTCTTTCCCAGTACTTCCCCAGTCAGGCTGCTCAGATATTTGAAAAGAAGTACTCGTTACGCACTACCTCTTTAAAAACACTTGGGGAGGTGATGAGAAACGTCGATACAAATTTTAATGTCGTAAAATTATCTTCGTCGTCGTCTTCTGTCGTGAAGTTGAATAGTTCATGCTGATGATGATGTAATATCCAGGTATCGGCAGCATCCCGGACGCCGTGCTGTCGGAGCTGAAGGGGCACAAGGACCTCGGCATCCACTCCGAGATGTTCAGCGTCGGCGTCATCGACCTCGTCAAGCGCGGATGTGTCACCAACAACAAGTATGTTATGTACACTACACTACAACTTCACATTACAAGAACTACATGCACTCTTATTACAACTACATGCAAATTTAATGAGTAGATGGGACGCGCTTTCCATATCTC
Source organism: Achlya flavicornis (assembly GCA_947623365.1). Lineage (NCBI taxonomy): Eukaryota > Metazoa > Arthropoda > Insecta > Lepidoptera > Drepanidae > Achlya > Achlya flavicornis. The sequence continues at coordinate 2,920,082 of OX392490.1, forward strand.
TCAAGTGCTATACGGTTTATGAATAGTATTTCCCAGGATATAGATATTTTTCATTGTGGCCAGTCGAAATTCATCGAAGCAACATACAAATTGTATTGAAAATGATGTGTCATTATGACACAAGTATTGTGTTGTTGAACCATTACTTATAAGGATAATTCTATATATTACTATATAGTAATTTAATTTAAATAAAATTTATAAAAAAAAAAAAAAAAAAAAAAAAAAATGTTTATGTACACACGGCTACACATCAAGCTATACATTTCCAGTATAAGCTGATCTCGCAATGTAAAGGATTTCCGTACAATGAGAGGTCAGCTTAGCTAGTATTATTGACTATAATGGTGTTATGATTTGCAATAAATAAATAAATATCTACATATTATGAAAAAAAGACAGGTTTTCCAACTGTTATTCAATGATTAAGACCATAGAGATATAATATTTATAGAGCGACAGTATGTGCCGTTAACAAGGGCACATACTGCAACAATGCATTTACTGAAGTTACCACCTGTTGGGGCTGTCCAACCTCTATGCCCGTGACATGACTGACTGACTGGTTGATTAGACGATAATTGGACTGTTTTACAAAAAACTTAAACCGACTTCAAAGTACACTAAGAAGTAATCAAATCCTAATCTGATGACAATGGGACCAAACGGGAAGTGTACCCTTCCAGACAAAAAAAGAATTTTCCAAATCGGTTATTAAATGACGGAGTTAAGAGGTAACAAACATTAAAAAAAAAAAAAAAAAAAAAACACAACCGAATTGAGAACCTCCTCCTTTTTTTTAAGTCGGTTAAAAAATACCGAAACTTGAATTTGAATAAGACTGACATTGAAGAAAAACAATATACATGAGGTGACTTGACAGACGGAAACCAGACCCTGGAGTGTAACGACGACGATACAAGAACACAGACCTTTGGAAGACGTCCAAGACCGTTCACCACCGGTTCATAACTCGGCCTCCAACTGAGAAGAATCCGGCAAGAAACTCAGCAAGGTTACATATTTTAAATATTTTTTGAATCTGACTCTACTTGGCTTTTTTTTTTTTTCAAATAATTAACAATAGAAAAACATAAGTCTTGTAGTCCTAATTATTTTAATGTTTTTTTAGGAAGAAAAACCACAAGGGACGTATTGTAGGCAGTTTCTTAGTGGGCAACCGAGAGTTGTACGACTTCGTCGATAATAACCCCTTCATTGGTAAGTTCCACTAATTTTATACCAGAATTTTATAAGAGAACAAGTTGAATTTATAAGACATTTGTTATAAGACCGAACCATGATAAAATTCATAGAAATGTTATATTATGTTATTCTAAAAAATGATTGAAAATTATTTTACAAAAAACTTAAACCGACTTCAAAGTACACTAAGAAGTAATCAAATCCTAATTTGATAACAATGGGATCAAGCGGGAAGTGTACCCTACCAAACAAAAAAATAATTATCCAAATCGGTTCATAAATGACGGAGTTATGAGGTAACAAACATAAAAAAATAAACAACCGAATTGAGAACCTAATTTTTTTGAAGTCGGTTAAAAATAGGGACATTTTTCGAATCCTACAATGAGCTTGAGCTTTCGTTGAAGGAAAAACATCGTGAGAAAACCAAAGCACGGTGGCTGGCTACCACCCTCAAGTTGAAAATCTGTCGCCAAGCACCTATCGGTGTGTTCCGACAGCTGCGCTTGAGAGCCAGTTCCTTCTAGGCTTTGTGTGCTTAGCACCTTCAACCACATGATCAGTTACCATGGTGAGATGTCATTTAAAAGCCATGTTTAAAGTATATTTGTTTGTTTGTAGAGATGCTGGAGATCGACTACGTGAACAACACGCACGTGGTGTCGCTGCAGCCCACCATGACGGCCATCAACTCGTGCATCGAGGTCGACCTCACCGGACAAGTGTGCGCCGACTCTATCGGTCAGTTTATACTATTAAAGAAAAAAAGAAAAGAAAAGAAAAATGATTTAATTCAGGACAACACACAACATTACATTAATGATAGGACAAAATATAAAAATAAAATTAAAAAGCAGAACAAAAAATAAAAACTAAACAAAAATGTAATGTCGCGTGATGCCAAGAATAGGTCTCGACTCAGCATTGTGCTTAGGTCAGTAAAAAACTAACCCTCGCGCTGGTTTTCAGTCGAGGCCCACGTTCATATTACTTGTTGTGCCCTGCGGTTTTACCCGCGGTTCCGTGCCACCTGTTGTCTTTCCGGTATCAGAATTATTTATTTATTTATTTATTAGTTTGCAGCTTAACAGCATCAATAAACAGCCAAAACGCTACAAAAACAAAATTCATTATAACATTAAAATATTTCATTCATCGTTCTAACATTATTTTCCATTCATTCATCAATCGTACCATCCCTGTCACAAACAAGTCACAGTGAGGTGCGTCCTGGAATTATGTGTTTTTAGGGGGTTCCGTCCGTACCCGAAGGATGCCAAACCGTCCGTCCGTCCGTCCGTCTGTCTGTCAGTGGGCTTTATCTTATGAACGGTAATAGACAGCTGAAATTTTCGAGAATATGTATTTCTATTGCCGCTATAACAACAAATAATAAAAATGAAATAATATAAAAAATTTAAGGGTGCGCCCATACAACAAACGTCTCTTTTTGTTGGTGTTTTATTTTCATAGCACAATGACATAGTTAATATTTTACGGAACCCTCCGTTTGTGTGTCCGACTCGCACTTGGCCGGTTTTTTTAAAACACTAAGGTTGCAAACTAGCGTACGGCCCGCCTGATGGTAAGCATTTACCGAAGCCTATGGACGCTTGCAACACCAGGGGTATCACTCGCGCGTTGCCGACCCTGCATAATATCTAATCACGCCCTTTTTGAAGCACCCCATGCTGTACTCCCTTGGGAAAACCATGGCGGGGAGCTCGTAACCGTACAGTACGAGACCATTTTGGTTCCAAATTTGGTGGAAGGTAGCCGAGGGTATCAGGTCAAACAATTCTTCATAACACTCTCCGTTGTACAAGCGGTAGAACACACATAAGAAGGCAGTCTCGTAACCGCTTGTGAATTTGGGATCGTGAACCAACAAAATATCAGTCAGTGTTTTAGCCAGTAAATGGTGTTTTTTTTTTTTTTTTTTTTTTTATAAAACTTATTCGATAAACAAGCATACGGCCCGCCTGATGGTAAGCGGTTACCGTAGCCATATAGACGCTTGCAACACACGAAGCATCGCTCACGCGTTATCGACCTATCCCCCCTCCCCTATGAGCTCTGGCAACCTTACTCACGCGCAGGAACACAACTTTACACAACATAAAGTTATTTGGCTGCGGTATTCTGTAAGGTGGAGGTACTTCCCCAGTCGAGCTGCTCTTTGAGCGAATAAACGCTATGCTCTACCTCTCTTTCTCTTTCTTTGGTGTAATATTTCTGATGTTCACAATTTAAGGGGAGATTTTCAGGCAATTAATTAAAAAAAAGAACCCGAAATAGGCTCGAAAATCCATTGGCGGAAAGATCCGGCTCAAGTGGTCAAATTAAAGTTTACAGGTCGGTTAACTAAAACTGGCACGTGCAACACGTTGACACGTCGCGCTTGTGTAGTGTCTGAATAAGCCCGCGGCGTCACTCGCACTGCATGCGCAACATGACAACTCTGTCCGTCTCTCTCTCGCACGCCACCAAGCTCATGAGTATAAAGTAGACAGTTATCGTGGTCTTTTTTAGGGTTTCGTAGCCAAATGGCAAAAAACGGAACCCTTATAGATTCGTCATGTCTGTCTGTCCGTCCGTATGTCACAGCCATTTATTTCCGAAACTATAAGAACTATAATGTTGAAACTTGGTAAGTAGATATATTCTGTGAACCGCATTAAGATTTTCACACAAAAATGGAAAAAAACAATAAATTTTGGGGGTTCCCCATACATAGAACTAAAACTATTTTTTTTTTTAACAAAACCCATAAGTGTGGGGTGTCTATGGATAGGTCTTCAAAAATGATATCGAGGTTTCTAATATCATTTTTTTCTAAACTGAATAGTTTGCGCGAGACACACTTCCAAAGTGGTTTCAAAAATGTGTTTCCCCCCTCCTGTAACTTCTAAAATAAGAGAATGATAAATCCATTGAATTATTACGCTTAGAACCGAAGTATCGAACAAAAATCCTCGCGAAGCGTAAGCCACTTGACAACCAATGTGTGCGGGAGTACCATATAATTACACTCGCTGACACGCACACAAGCGCACGAGTAATGTTGCAAGCTAAACGAAATTTTTCTGTAAAATTATTTCCGATTCCGATTTCGCCTACTAGTGAAATTGGAAGTAAGTATTCATACAATTTATTAAATAGTTTTAAAAGTTCTGCATCTTAGATAATTTATCATAGACACAGGCCTGTTATTTATTTATTACTAGTTTAATGGTTATGTTTCATAGTACTTATTTCGGGTATTTTCAACCGACTTCAAAAAAAGGAGGAGGTTCTCAATTCGGTTGTATGGCTTTTTTTTTTTTTTTTTTTTTTATGTTTGTTACCTCATAACTCCGTCATTTATTAACCGATTTGGAAAATTCTTTTTTTGTCTGGAAGGGTACACTTCCCTTTTGGTCCCATTGTCATCAGATCAGGATTTGATTACTTCTTAGTGTACTTTGAAGTCGGTTTAAGTTTTTTGTAAAACAGTCCAATTATAACATAAGAAACCAAGACAATATGCAGAGCTATGAACGATCGTACAATTTGTAGCTTTCCTTTGTAATTATAGGTTTCATATATGATAGGTTGTATAGAAAAAGGAGATTAAGTAGTATGTAGGTATTTAGGTAATTATCATTAACACAATACATAAAATTGAAATTTAAAAAAAAAACTACCTGTAAAACTACTACCTGCTGTGTAAAACTACCAGTTTGATTCGAAATTATTTCACTAATATGAAGCTACATTTGTTGTTTTATTAAATTCAATACAGGCTTCATTAAAAGGTAATGGTTGTACCTATATGGCAACACTGTATCTTAGGGTTAAGTTTCTCTCTCTATGTGGCAACATTGATAATGTGAGTTCTATCTATTTTTCTATTCAATAAAATAAACTAAATTCTTAATAAAACTGTGAGTTATTGCTTCCAAAAGTCCTGTAATCTAAGTAAATTATCCCGAGTATTATAGGCTACTTATCCCAAGAAGCGGGTGAAACCGCGGGGGACAGTTAGTTGCCTAGGTATCGGACTCAATTAATTTAATAATAACAAATTCAGTATCAATTACGTAAAACAACGCAAATTCGCATACAAACAGCTGGCAACACTTTGCTCGAAATCTGAGTGAAGTATATTTAATTTTGAATTTTGTTATTTTAGATGAATTACGCAATAAAATTAGTGGCTTTCCTGTGGAATGTTACATCAGGGTTCTTATCATTCTTCCCTGATGAATTATGACACAATTTTACTGCACAAACCGTCATATTTATTAATTTTCTGAGAGCTGCACTGACTATAACGTCACTCAGTACACTGACAGCGCGGCGGTCAAATGAAGCCATATATGGCTTCAATTGAATGGATTAGTTTTCGCGCGCGTACTTTGTTTCTATGTGTAATAATTCAATGGATAAATCTATAAAAAATATATGATGTACATTACGATGCAAACTACCAACGAAAATTGGTTTGAACTAGATCTGGTAAGTAGTTTTTTTTTAATACGTCATAAATTGAAATCCATATCAAATACTCAGGTCTATACTACCATTTACTTATATACCTACAGGTTTGTACGGAACCCTCGGTGCGCGTGTCTGACTCGCACTTGGCCGGTTTTTTGTATTCGTCCATTAGAATTGACTGACTGATTAGAAGCAATAATGTTATAAAACATCCCGTCCCGTATCATGAATTGCATATGCGTGAGTACTTTGAACATGTCAGCTTTAGTTTATCGAACTGTAATAAGTATGCATTGGTCATTGACGGGCCAGTTGGCGCAGTTGGTTATGACGTGGAGTCTTAACCTATAGCGCCGCAGGTCGTGGGTTCTATTCCCACACAGGACATGCATTTGTGTGCATGAACATGTCTGTATGTCCTGAGTCTGGGTGTAATTATGTATGTTATGTATGTATTTACAAACAAAAAGTAGTTTATGTATTATATCAGTAATCTGGTTTCCATAGTACAAGCTCTGCTTAGTTTGGGATCAGTTTACCGTGTGTGAGGAATGTCCCAGGATATTTATTATTATTATTTATTTTGGTATAATACGTTACAAAAATGATATTTTGATATTTACTCATTTATTAAAACGGTTTATATCAACTTTTTTTTAGACCGAAAACTGTTCTTGATTATTTTTTGTAATGTGTAGGTACCCGCATGTACTCCGGGTTCGGCGGGCAGGTGGACTTCATCCGCGGCGCGGCTGAGGCGGTGGACGGCCGCGGGAAACCCATCATCGCACTCGTCTCCACCACTAAGAAGGGGGAATCCAAGATTGTACCCACGCTTAAACTGGGTCAGTACACTTAAACACCGCCCACCCCCCCCCACACACTCACCCCCCCACACACTCACCCCCCCACACACTCATCCCCACACACACTCACCCTCCAAACACACTCAACCCCCACGCACACACACACCCACCCACATTGTATTGAAATTGTTTTGGAAACTTGGCGAACAATAGTTCAAAATCAAAAAAAGTTGTAGTAGTGTAGGAGCCATGGCAATCAACCCACATAATAAGCCAACACTCTCTCGAACACACATACACAGCACACTTCACATTTAATTTGGTTCTTTGTTTAATAATTTGGTAATTTTCGCATTGTTTTTCACTTTATTTAAGTTCTATTGTACTTGTGTTGTGTTGTGATGTTAAATAAATATTTCTTATTCTTATAAGCGGGTGATGATCAGGCAGCAGTAAAAAAACTGTTTGTTTAGGTATACAAGTATAAACTTTATGTTAAACAACAATCTCACCATGATAAGTAATGATGTGCAACAAAAGTAAACTAAGTGCACACCCCACACACACACCACCGGACACACCAGACCACTATCCAGCCAAAAAAGTCACTAAAAGTTAGCCAAATCATTAAAAATTTACAAATTAAAGCTCGTCAAAGTTGGGGATTGAGGACTCGTGACCACCACTCGTGACCAGTGTACCATAACGTGACGTCACGTGAAACTTCGACACATGTTTTGTTTAATTGACAAAAGAACAAATACGTGTCTTATTTATTTTTTCCCCTGCGGTTTCACCCGCCTTCCCGGGATTAAAAGTAGTCTATGTCCTTCTCCATACCATAGGCTATCTGCATGCCAAATTTCATGATGATCCGTTGAGTAGTTGAGGCGTGGATATAATATAATATTAGTTAGGATAATGTAAATAACTAAATAGATTTTTTCAGGAATCTAGCCTATTATAATTAATCCCATTCTCTCCCACCAGGCGCTGGCGTAGTAACAACCAGAGCTCACGTCCACTACGTAGTAACAGAACAAGGTATTGCCTACTTGTTTGGAAAGACCCTGCGCCAGAGAGCGTACGAACTCATCAAGATCTCCCACCCGAACCATCGTGAAGCACTTGAGAAGGCTGCCTTCGAACGTCTAGGGTGCATGCCGGCACCTTAAATGTATTAGTGAAGTGATAAAGTTAAAGCAAATTATGTCCCCTAAACGTATAAGTGAAGTGAAGTGAAAGTGTTATGTAGCAAAGGGCATTTTCACCGGAGATGCTTGTTAATGTGTTTTCAGCCGTGCCGTTCCAATGTCGATAGTATTGCTTTTCACAGCTTGTAATAGCTCTAATGAAGCGGGTACTATTAGCAGTTTGAATCTATAGCTACAAAATGTTGGTGGAGAGCGGTTTTATACTGAATGGTGTCCCGTTTAACTGAGTCAGGCCTAATGAATATGATGTATAAATAAGATTGCGTTGAGAATAACTTTTTGTGGCCATGTTTGACAAGTCATATCCTCAATTTTATGTCGTCTCGATGATAGTTGGGGACATAATAGCGATTCCTAATACCTCGGTGAAATAGTACATATACCAGTTAATACGTACACCTGTAATCTATTGTAAGGCCGGGATTTACAAAGCCCTGAAATTTAAACGAATGCCTATCACCAATCAGTGAGAGATAAAATCATGAAAATAACAATTAAATCTTTGATCAGGTGTTTATTTAAACTGGTCCTTATTTTAATCAGCATAAAGGTGACTTTATAAAAGCTGTGCACTAAAAGAATAGGATTATACAATGGCGGTGTCTCTTTTTGCTTCTCGTTTACTTGATATAGTATCTAAATGAGATGCCAATAGATTTGTGGATTATCACAATTCTATTCTTTATTTGGATTTGCATAATGTTCAGTATGGTTTTTTTTTTATGAGCAATGTACCGAATTACCCTTTGTATCAATTACATGCTAAGTTCGACTTTGATATTACTTTATTAGAATACATTGTATATTTTTATTGTTTTTTTTGTAGCAAGTTTATATTTTATTAGTATTTTTTTAGGGATACGTAACTGCTTGGATGGCGCCATAATTTGGCGATACACATTTTTTTTTGTAGTGAGTTTATTATTTTAATAGTATTTTTTATAGGGATACGTAACTGCTTGTACCGCAAGAAAAAGCACTACTAGGAATACTACAAAAAGTATTTCATTAGAAAAAGACTAGATTTAGACTATCTAGAGTATAAGATGATAGCATGTAACATTTGCCTTATTCAAGTCAATAGTAAACCGATAAAATAAATAAGTTACGCAACAAAGTAATATAAGCATAATTATTATTCCAGTTTATTTTATGTTTTTGTTGAAATTTACTCAAATAATCGAGTTAACTATGTGTATTTTATTTTTATTGACATATTTAATCGGCTGTATACATCTCGTTATGTACTTTCGTAGAAATAAAATGTAATGAATATATGTATTAAAATTGTTTTGATGCCTTTATTTATTCATCCAACACGAAGACGCTTTGATTATTTTTTTTAATTTAATTTTTATTTTATTCTTTTTAAACTTTATATCTCAGATTGAGTGCCGAAGCTGTGCACGCGTCGAAAAAAATAGCCCCTAACTGTTATGGGCTAAATCAAATAAAAATAAATAAAATTGTAAAATAATGTTTAATATTTAAATTTCAAACCGTTTTTAGGGTTCCGTAGCCAAATGGCAAAAAACGGAACCCTTATAGATTCGTCATGTCTGTCTGTCTGTCTGTCTGTCTGTCTGTCCGTATGTCACAGCCATTTATTTCCGAAACTATAAGAACTATAATGTTGAAACTTTGTAAGTAGATGTATTCTGTGAACCGCATTAAGATTTTCACACAAAAATAGAAAAAAAACAATAAATTTTGGGGGTTCCCCATACTTAGAACTGAAACTCAAAATTTTTTTTTCGTCAAACCCATATGTGTCTATGGATCATCATCATCATCAGCCTATAATGTCCCACTGCTGAGCACAGGCCTCCTTTCACAAATCAGGGTGAAAGGGAATGGGCAGATACTCCACCACGCGTGCCCACTGCGGATCGGTCGAGGTAGGCTAGTGGTCAACCTACTGTTGGAATTTTTCAAGCCGCCTAGGAGGCATCCAACTAGCTTAACGACTATCACAATTAAGTGATAACCGGGACCAACGGCTTTACGTGCCTTCCGAAGCACGGAAACGCTCGATTTGAAATACCACTAGGCGGTCACCCATCCAGGTACCGACCAAGACAGACGTAGCTTAACTTTGCCGATCGATTAAGAACGGCTAATCATGCTACACCACGAGCGATATGTCTATGGATATGTCTTCAAAAATGATATTGAGGTTTCTAATATCATTTTTTTCTAAACTGAATAGTTTGCGCGAGAGACACTTCCAAAGTGGTAAAATGTGTGTCCCCCCCCCTGTAACTTCTAAAATAAGAGAATGATAAATCTATAAAAAATATATGATGTACATTACGGTGCAAACTTCCACCGAAATTTGGTTTGAACGAGATCTAGTAAGTAGTTTTTTTTTAATACGTCATAAATTGAAATTAATATCAAATACTCAGGTCTATACTACCATTTACTTATACGGAACCCTCGGTGCGTGAGTCTGACTCGCACTTGGCCGGTTTTTTTTTTTTTTATACCACTTAGGTGGCAAACAAGCATACGGCCCGCCTGATGGTAAGCGGTTACCGTAGCCTATGGACGCTTGCAACACAAGGGGTATCACGCGCGCGTTGCCGACCCTGCAGAAATCTCTTGACACCCCTTTTGAAGAACCCCATGCTGTACTCCATTGGAATATTTCAACAACTGCTATCATTATGAACGTCACTTGACAAGCAGAATGACGCAGAGGGAGCGTAAAACGTAGCTGTTACGCGCAGCAGCCTATAAAAGTTGGCCTGTTTTATATATTCGTGAAGCGCTCGTGGTGTAGCATGATTAGCCGTTCTTAATCGATCGGCAAAGTTAAGCTACGTCTGTCTTGGTCGGTACCTGGATGGATGACCGCCTAGTGGTATTTCAAATCGAGCGTTTCCGTGCTTCGGAAGGCACGTAAAGCCAGTGGTCCAGGTTATCACTTAATTGTGATAGTCGATAAGCTAGTTGGATACCTCCTAGGTGGCTTGAAAAATTCCAACAGTAGGTTGGCTACTAGCCTACCTCCACCGATCCGCAGTGGGCACGCGTGGTGGAGTATCTGCCCATTCCCTTTCACCCTGATTTGTGAAAGGATGCCTGTGCTCAGCAGTGGGACATTATAGGCTGATGATGATGATGATGATATATTCGTGTAGTATCGCGACGTTTTTCTAGGTATATTTATTTCTATGCTTTATATATTACTAGTAGACATGCTCTCGACACCCTACCCCTACATTCACACATTTACGTACGTACTTTCGAGGAGGAAACATGAAACAGCGACAGAAGATCTTGTTTCAGATTAAATTCAGTTGAATGCTGCATATCAAATTGTGTATATTGATTCACTCTTTAATTCTTTCATTACACAACAACGGATAACAATATTTCATATCGAATGAACGAGTGAAAGTAGCTTAGAATCCCTAACTTTATGATTATTGCTCATTCTTGCTCCATCAACCGACTCTGGTCACCATCTATTCATAACCTTTTCATTGAGATCTTTCGAATGAGGCGAAACACAATACCTCTGCTGTAAGTTGGTGAGGAATTCGGTATCCTGCTGATGCCAGGTGATGCTGCAGCATCAAGTCAAGGTAACAACCATGTTTTTTTCGATAACATTGAAGTTACAGGATCGCACATTTCAAATCGATCAGACCTGTGAGAGTTGCTCACTTAGAAAATCAACTAGAAAAGTGTTTTATAATAAAACAAGTATTAATTGAAACTTATAATTAACTTCTTAGGCTAGGTTCCAGCAAGTAAGTCTATCCTATTCACAGACAATCCAGAACATATTTTTTAATACCATAGATAATGTATTACTACTTTTTTATAAAACATCTTCCCCTTATAGCAGATACCTAGAAGGAAGTCTAACTGCTCTACCACTTCTAGTTACCTTTACATTATTAGGCTCCATATCTGTAGTAGGAACCACATTTTCACTACTATTATCATTACAAGAAATATCAACATCTGGTGCAACTTCATAAGGGAAATAACTCTTATCCGTGTTAGTATAAGATTTTCTCAACTGATTAGTACTTCTACGTAGTAACTTGTTGGGACTGTACGAAGGCCTAATCCAATAGGAACGAGGGTGTACATCAGGTTTGATAATAATAGCTTTTTTCCAAAATTTATCTTTTTCAGTTTTGAATACAACATTTTCCCCTTTTTGAAAGGTAACCTCCCTCTTCTTTACATATTTATTGTATTGCTGAGAATATTTATTTTTATGTAGTTGTAGCTTTGTATGTATACTTATTGGTATTTTTGATTTCAGATGCTGATACACTACAGGAAGCTGTGTACGCAGTACTCTACATTGTAAGATTTGAGCTGGTGATACATTCAAGTTACAAATGGGGCTATTGTTATAATACAATAAATTATCTCTATAATCTTTGTTTTCTTCATAACTTTTTTGTAATATTTTTTTACATATTCCTACAGCTTTTTCTGCCATGCCATTACTTTGATGGTAATGTGGAGTACTAGTTTTTAAAATAATATCTTTACTTTTGTAATATTTTAGACATTCATAAGACAAAAATGGGTTATTGTCAGCCACTATTTCCATTGGATAGCCAAATCTACAAAAAATTTCTTGCATTGAGTTTATAACTGATTTTGAACTTTTGTCTACAAGTTTAATAAGCTCTATCCAATGGGAATAATAATCAATACAAACCAAATAATCTTGTCCCTCAAAATACAAAATATCAATACCAACCCGTTCATAGTTAAACTTAGGTGTTTTATGTGCTAACATAGGTTCTTTATAGTTATTGCGACTGAATTTTTCACAAGATCTACAAGTCTTAACGTAATTTATGATATCTGCTGACATCTTAGGCCAATAAAACAGGGTTCTAGCTTTGGAAATGGCTTTGGAAGAATTAATATGACCTTTATGTAATAACTTTAAAACATATGGTTTCAAATTGCTTGGTACTATAATTTTATGATCCAGAAATAAAATACCTGCTTCAACATAAATATTAGTAGAGAAATTATAATATGGTTTACAATTTTCAGGTGTATTACCTAATTCAGGCCATCCATTATAATAAAATTGTATCAGGTTTTTAAGGACAGAATCATTAGCTGTCTCCTTTCTAAAAATGTCTTTCCTTTCCTCACTCATTGGCAAATATCTTGAGATAGTATGTACCATTTCAGACATGTCTGGATCTTTTGTTTTTATATTAAGAAAGTTTCTAGAAAGCATATCTGCAAAATTTAATTTTTTACCCGGTATATATATCAATTTAAAATCATATTTCAACAGCTTCAATCTCAATCTTTGTAATCTCACTGATCCAATTTTACTAATATGTTTATTTATTATAGTAGTTAATGGCTTATGATCAGTATGTATCTCTACCTGTACACCGTATATATACTTATGATACTTTTGTGTGGCAAAATATATTGACAACAGTTCTTTTTCAGATTGGCTATAGTTAATTTCAGATTCATTCATTGAACGAGATGCACAAGCTACTAACTTTCCTTCTTGAAACAGACAACAGCCCAAACCATTCTTTGAAGCATCACATTGTAAGATTATCTTTTTATTGGGATCAAAGGATGTCAGAGCTGGAGCATTAACAATTTTTTTTTTGATTTCATTAAAACATTTGTCATGTATAGGTAGCCATTCAAAACATACATCTTTTTTTAATAACTTACACAATGGTGATAATGTTTCAGCTATGTTTGGAACATATCTTCTTATATAATTAATTGACCCTATAATCTTTTGTAACTCTTCTTTATTCTTTGGTATTTTTAATTGTAACAAAGACTCAACCCTGTCAGGATCTAACTTCATTCCTGTCTCACAAAATATCTGTCCTATATATTTAACTTCTTTTTTTTTATATTGCAATTTATCTTTGTTAAAAACAGCATTAACTTTTCTTGCTCTATTTACTATTTCTGTAACTGCTTTGTCATGTTCCTGCTCCGTTCCCCCCATGGCCAAAATATCATCATACCACATAACAACATTATCAATATCACCAAACAATTTTTCAACCTCATCTTGGAATAAATCGGGTGCATTTTTTAAGCCATAAGGTAAAACTAAATATCTATAAACTCCATAGGGTGTTGCAAAGCAGCATTTCCAAGAGGCGTCTTCTGTTAATTGACAATGATGAAAACCTTCTTTTAAGTCAAATACACTAAACAATTTTTTATTATTTAACTTAGTAGCTATATCTTCAATAGTTGGCATAGACTTAGGTTTTCTTACAATATACTCATTAAGGTCCCTAGGGTCTAAACATAACCTCAACTTTTTGTTTGGTTTTTCTATTAATACAATTTTATTTATACAAGCTTTTTCAGAAATCTCTTCAACTTTAGCAAGAGCTCCTCGGTCAATTAATCTATCTAATTCTTTTTTAAGAGGATCTAGTAATTTATATGGAATTCTAGATGACGGGTGACAAATTTTACCTTCACACTGTATAGTAGGTATATTACATTTATTTTGAAACCGTCCTGATCCTTTAAAAATGTCAATGTTATTCTCTACAAACTTATCTTTAGCTTCATCCTTTTCTGTATTTACTACTGTAGACACTCTCTTTACTAAATTTAACTTGACACAACCTTCGCTGCTTAATAATAAGGACTTACCATTTGAAATTATCATAAAATCTATGTAAGATACTATACCTTTACTCTCACATTTTAAGTTCACAATGCCCTTAGGTACCGTTTTAGTGCCATCAAAAGCTTCCAGTTTCACATTAGTTGGTCTGATAGGCAGTCCAGTCTTTAATGATTTGAATATTTTCTCTGGCATGATACTCACATCAGCACCTGTATCCAACTTGAGTACTAAGGGTATGTCTTCCACTATGACTCTCTCTTTCCACATGTTACCTTTATGTGCTGAGACTGCATTACAGCGCAATGATTCACTGTCGCTAAGATTACTGCTGTTATCACTTTCTATATTTTCTATATCATGGATTTTCAACTTACAAGCTTTTGCAAAATGATTAAGCTTGTTACAATTTTTACAAATCTTTCCATACGCTGGGCAACTTCTGTATTTGTGTTTTGTTTTACAACGGTTACAAAAATATTCTTTCTTACTGTTACTGAATTTATTCTCTTTATTAAATGTGGTAGCATCAACCTCTATATTTTTCTCTTTTTTATTATTTATTATATTCGCTTGTTTCTTGCTTATCTCATTGCTTTTACATATATTAATAGCTTTTTCTAATGTTAAGTTCTCTGTCCTCAACAGAACTTCTTGCACAGCTTGGTCGTTGATGCCATGTACTAGTTTGTCTCTTAATAGTTCGTCTTTTAAATTAATAGTATTTTCATAACCGCAAGAGGACATCAAGTTCCTGCATTCGTTTAAATAAATATCAAATGATTCTTCCTGTTGGACATGTTTGTTAAACACATATCTTTGGAACACTTCATTGCATTTCGGATTTAAGTGTTTGTTAATTGCGGCTATTGTTGCTTCATAGTTAGTTTTTTCCTTCTCTTTTATTGGTAAATTTAACACAACTTTTGTAGCTTCTGTTCCGAGTAAATTCCGTAGCAACGCAATTTTTACTTTATCGTCTGCCGAATCCTTGTCTGTTGCAATTAGATAGTCATTAAAATAGCACCAACCAAGGCTGCATTCCGAATTAATGATATAATCGCTGTAATCGATTTGAGCGTGCTTAAACCCGTACCGAATTGAGTAATGACAGATTACGTTGTCCCGTGAAACGTCATAGATGACGTCATGATATCCGCCATATTGCGCTCACACCGACCATGCCCTAAACTGATATCACCGTGAGCGCTGTCAAAAGTGACGGTTAATTATTGTGTTTTCGGCAGAAATTCTAATAAGATTCTTGGTTTTCTATTTGGCAAAGATACTTTTTATGATTTTATGAGAGAAAAATAATAAAGAACGCGAATATTCCTTTTTGCGAGTCAAATTAAAAAAGATCTAAGGAGTCCTAGCGCATTGTTAAATCAGATTTTAATTAAATTCTCAAATGTTCTGTTTTGAATACTGTGAGCGCGATAACGGGCGTTCCGAATTGTTAACAGTTCTTAGCTGTCAATATCGTGATATCTAACTCGGTACGCAAATTATTGCTGTGAGCACTGTGAGCGATATTATTTAATTCGGAATATAGCCCAAGTCTTCCATTCTGTTGCTGCGCCCATATTATTCATGTCAAAGGGCGGCGGTAACCTTACAGACGCCGACGACGCCATTGCTTGAACTTGTTTCGCAGTTTCACTCCGTCAGATCAGATCAAGTATTATTTTCCATCCGAATTTTACATTCCACTATATATTTTATTGTTACTTGCTATCTGACTGCGCCATGTTTTATAATAAAACAAGTATTAATTGAAACTTATAATTAACTTCTTAGGCTAGGTTCCAGCAAGTAAGTCTATCCTATTCACAGACAATCCAGAACATATTTTTTAATACCATAGATAATGTATTACTACTTTTTTATAAAACAAAAAGAGCTGATGATTTTCAAATGGCTTAACCGATTTTCATAAAACATATCAAAGAAGCAGCACAAGAAAATCTGCTTTCAAATAAAAAATACCACATCCAAATCAGTTCACTCGTGTAAGAGCTACGGTGCCACAGAGAGACCAAGTGGAAGTTGCTCACATCCCTTCATCAACTAGAAAGAGCTGATAATCTTCAAACCGAAAATTTTCTTTCATATAAAAAAACCGCATTCAAATCAGTTTTATAGTAGTAGTAAAGTGTTGAATTTATTCTACCAAATAAAAAGATACAGTTTAACTCCTGGTAACATTCAAATATAAATGGCTGCTTGTCTACGTTTAGAAAGCTGATAACGTAAACTGGTTACATGATAATAATTGTGTGTTTTTTACTAATTTAAATTATTATTGTCCATAATGAAGTTATTTTATTTCATTACTTTATAAAGAATTTAACTTTCTTCGGATTAACGTTATTAATTGAACGAAAATATAGCAAAAGTATGTAATTGAATTTTGATGGTCTTAATAGTTTACTACTTTGTCCTACTTTATGAACACACCACGTCCTCCATTCAGTCACAGTTTCGTAAAATGTAGCCGAGAATTTTTATCATTGTTTTTATTCAAATAGTGCGTAATTTGTGATTTCGAATTATATTTTACTTACTTAACCCGGAACGAGCTTAAGTAAAACGTAATTATGGCGACTTTTATGAGTTCACGAAAGGAAATATTGATTACTGGAAAATATAAGGTGTTGAAAAAAATCGGTGGCGGATCGTTTGGTGACATATATTTGGCGATCAACATAGCTAATGGCGAGGTAAAGTGTTTTTCTAATAAGCTGTTGTGTTCTGAAGATTCCGTAGGCTTTTGTGAAGAAATAAATGTCTCTCGCGTCACTTCTGTCGCGTTATGGCAGCGGGGTGCGGGGTGATGTTGATTATAATTCTGTGACGTATTTACCTGGTTATTTAGAATCTTTGATGGAGATATCATATCTCCACAGCTCAAATATTGCATGACTAATTTCCTGAACGTTTTAAATCTTCAATTACCCTGTTTACGTAACTTTCATGTTCTTATTGTTCATTTCACGCCTTCAGATGTTTTCTCGTTTGTTAATACGGAAATATTAGGTCTTGACCTTCTTCAAGGCCTGTGTTTAAAAAAGTAGCTACTTCTAGGATGGACTACATTTATAATAGTCTACAGGGTCTTAGATATTCTTATTATAGGTAAATATTGATTCAAGGAATTGATAACATTTTCTGACCCTTGCCAAAATGTGATTATCCATGCTTATTTGACTAGCTTGATACTATTCATCTGGTTGCCTAGCATGGTAGGCCATGTGGTCCATTATTATGTATACCTGCATTAAACATTTTAAACAAGACCATATAAGATTTTCATTTTCTAAACTTCACCAACATTGTACAGTGTACACTATTTTTATAAAGAGGTTAGGTTGCATGTATATTTGAAGAAATATTGGAACTATATTTTGTAATCAAATGGATAATGCTCTAATTAATTCTAATGAGATACTTTGACAACTAAGGTTAGTTCCACTTGTTTTATTGTAAGTAATAAACCATATTTTTTATAGAATGAATTTAGCCATAAGTAATAATGCAAGAACATACTCATTTGTTTGACATAATTATCTTATCACTGTATGAAGCAGCAGAGATAACTACCTGTTTATTTGATTGTATTTAACTTAGAGAATAAATCTACACACAGATTGTGATAGTGAGAATTCCCTTACTTAATGAAGGTTTCAATAGTGCAGATTTCATTATGTTATTCTAATGAAAATAATATACAACACGATGATGAGTATTTGTAACACTGCATGTTGTGTTGTATAGCCCTGTTTTTGACATGCAAGGAAAGATCAATAAGCCTTCATAAGATCATCCACACATAGTCAAATACAAAAACAGGCAAATATGCTAACATAACTCTGTATGTGGTATATTGACTTCACTTGACTATACAAGTGCGGGCATAAAATCGGCATAATGTTTAATCATTAAGTTGCCTAAACTGATATATCTGATCTGCTGTGACACTTGGCAAACAGGTGTTTCTTTTTTTAGGTGTATATCTAGCTTGGCAAACAAGGATTGATACATAGTTTTTGTACTATCAGGTCTGCATTGAATTGAAATTACTCGCAGTTCTAGAATAGGATAATTTAATACAAAAAAAAACACCCAGTGGTGAATTGAGCATAACATTCAATCAAGTAATTTCAGTTTGGGGTAGAGGTAGAGGCATTCCCCACAAAGCCTCCAATTTTCATTCAAATTTAAATCAGAATATAGGTATCTGTTTTACCAATGAAACTATTTATGGGGCCCTATGGCAGGAAGTGAATAATTTAAACATCTTTAGGTTAGTAGGACAAGTAGTAGGTAAGGTAAATTATTTGAATACAAAACATCTAAATTAAATAAATCTTATTTCAGAGCCAATTCCTTGATCTGCAACTTACTACCCATAAGCCATAAAAAGATTGGTGCATTTTCATCTGCTAATTATTATTAACATTTATAATTGATTGAAACTGACAAATTGAAAATATCCAAATTTTTTAAATTTAATAATTTTGTAAATAATTAAAAACATATTCCAGTAATATGCCATAAATAGTTTTTAAAATAGTTAATTTTATTTATTTCTTCCAACAAAATATTTCTACTATTTTTAGTTTTTCTTTTGGCAACATTGGTTTCGATCGTGGTAGTTTTTGCTACCGTTTGAAGATGGTAACACTGCCATTGTGACGTCACGAGAAATAGGCTGACGACATCTTATTAGTCTTCGCAATAAAATGGTTTTCATTGGTTTTTCTTAGTGTTTCTACGATTTATAGTGTTTTTGAACTGTTATAGACGCTAAATCATTTATGTGTTGTGACGAAAATCCACTCGGTGCGATGGGCCAATAATTTTTGTGACGACGAGTGATGAGTGTAAAAGAAAATGGCTACCTTCGAACGCATGTTGATAGCCAGGAAACATGTACTTATTTCGGAAAGATACAACGTTATTCGCAAAATCGGCGGTGGAAGCTTCGGGGATATATTCTTAGCGATAAATATCAACGATGGAGAGGTAAATGCACCTTCACATATTGATTTTCTGAACATTCATTTTCACGTCGTTTTCTTGTGTCAAGAGACGGTCGTGTATTTCGGGATTTTTGTTCTTGAAAATGGCGGTTTGGGCGTATTCTCTATAGAACTGCTTGGCTAAAACAGTTTGATGTTAGTAAATCTTGTTATTTGCACTTTTGCCAAGGAGTTCTAAGGATTTCGTTATTAGGGGCCCATAAAACCCACCTCTGGTTTGGATCGAAACCAAGAAACAAGTCCATTGTCATATAATGAACTTGGTGGTTTTACTTTTATGCAAATACACCTGAACTACAGTTGTGTTGCAATATTGTAACAATGGAAGATGTTAGGCAATTACAAAATTTGTATGAGAGGTGGGCAATAAATAGAGATTATTTGTATGAAACAACAATTCTGATGTATGTATTTAGGTCAATCACTGTTTTGGTGAAATAATTATGAATAACCATTGACAAAATGTTGTGTCTCATCCATATTTCTGTATTTCTAATTACAACATTATGTTGAAAGTGAAAACTGGTAAATTTTTTGTTTGAGGTTTGAAAAAGACAGCTTTCTTTGTATGCCCACCAAATCTTTATATTTGGGTTGTGCCACATCATTGTTAGTGTTATAGACAAAGTTATATTCATGCTATGTTGATATTGATAGAATGTTTTGAAAACAGTTTTGATCCAACTTTTTTATAATCATAGGTTTTAATTAGTAGTTATATCTATGTACAATCATTGCATCCTATTTTGATGAATTTTCCTTCATTTTCTCGTTTATACATTGTGACAATCAATATTTAGGCTCTGTGAAGCTATTGCAATGCAATATTGGATTTTACAAGAAAAGGAGTCACCTTTGTTGATCAAAACATAATGGTTTGATTGGTGACTTCAACTTCTATTTCTTCTGTGAGCCATAATAACCCTATAGGCTTAAACAATAGAATAAAAAATGGTTTGGCAGGCAGATCTATGAGATATCTACATTGTTTTGTTGATGAATATTTTTTAATCGCTTGACTGTCAGCCCATCTGTGCGGGCCAGGATGCAAGACAAGGATTTAAGAATAAAGACAGCCTTGGCACCTTAATGATGCTTTCCTAAGCTTGTTAGAGGAATATGTCACCTCAATAATCAACAAACATTCACATTATTATTCACTTCTTGATTAGTGGACTTACATGCCTATAATTTATGCTGCATAAGTTTGTTTAGCAAGTGGAACTGCAAGGCAAAATTGCATGGCACAAGCGGTTGACAGAAAATCATACCAAGTTTATGCATATCTAAAATATGGGTTAATTGACTGTTAATTCAGAATAATATAATATATATCAACGATAGTATAGTTGGCTAGATTGTACATTCATTAAGTTAAGAACAATAACCACTAGCTATTTTTAAGGAGAAAAGTAATTGTCATCCTTCCTCATACTCATACATTGTCTCAATTTCAAATAATATCATGTAAACAAAGTCCTATTAATCTTGAAGTAGACTTGACAGATGGCTTCTGAGTTAGCAATTTCATGTGGCCTATCATGGCACAACATTGGGGAGAAACAAGTCTAACAATTGATAAATAAATTAAAACAATTAACCCCAAGAAGCGGAATGACATGTAATTGAAATCTATCCCCCGATAATGCACTCTAATTGGTTAAGTCAAGGACACACTAAATATGTATTATTTATCCTAGTATAACCTTTCATACCCTCTAAAACTGGGTAAAATCATGGATAAAATGAACTTTAAAATCTGTATGGTAAAATCTAGTTTTCCATATTCCATTATCCCAGAGGTGGTGAACCTCTGATGATGAATATCATTATAACTTTCTCAACATTTATATGTCTATAATTTTATCATATTTCTAGTAATAATGGATCAAACATGTAAACAAAGAACAAAAGAGCCATTGTGCTAGAAATATTTGAAACATATCATATTCATGACCTGATTCTTTGAATGTAAAATGAACAATATAGTATATTAGTGAAAATTGCTGCATTTTGAGCATAAAAAGTATAATACCTATTGCTGAGTAGGTCAACATATTTTACCTTTCAAACCTGATGGCTCTGGGTTACTCATAATTTGGAAGTGGATTGTCTTTAACCTGTGTTGCTGTTATCATACGCTACTGTGGTGTATAAGACACAAGGTTTAATATTATCTGTCATTAAGTTATGTTTCCTTATTTTTTAATTCTCAGTGCTCAGTTGTAATGAAGAGGGCCTAAAATTGATTTACAGACACTTGTTTTTAATACATCATTAATTATAAATGTGATGTGAGCCATAGCAAACAGATCAGAGCTGACATGCAAGTGCTTGTCAGGGTAAATTAAACCAGATGATAACTACTCATGTGAGTTGACCAGATAGTTGGCGTGTTTGGTTAACCACCCACCACCTCCACCTACTACGCCGTTGGTCATGGGTTCGATTCCCACGTAGTACATGCATTTGTGTGCACAAACATATCTGCATGTCCTGAGTTGGGTGTAATTATGTATTTACAAACAAATACAGATGTATATGCAGTATATCGATCTGGTTTCCATAGTACAAGCTCTGCTTAGTTTGGGATCAGGTAGGTGTGTGAAGCATATCCCAACAGCTCTTAGAAATATAATCCACAAGAAAATACAAAAGAGTTGCATACTTCTCTTTTTCTGTCAAAATGTCACTTAGGCGTGCGACGAAATCGCATCGTTTGCTCGTACGATCATCGCCAATTAGGACGACGCCGTAGACCTTAGTTAGATCCAGTAACTTATTGGTCAGACCTAGTGGAAGTAGATGCTGGCGGCCCACCCTTCAATTCTTTGTTGGTCTAAGTTGTTTCATTTTGTTGCAGGAGGTAGCAGTGAAAGTAGAATCTATAAAAGCGCGGCACCCACAGCTTCTATATGAGAGCAGAGTATATAAGATGCTCCAAGGGGGCATCGGCATACCACATATAAGGTGAGCACATAACATTATCAGCATCAGCTCATGTACTGCTTGGATGTAAAGCTTCAACGCGCGCCTCAACCATCTGCTTTCAACGTGTATGTATACGTGTAACTCAGATGTATCAAGAATAGATCATGTTAATTGAAAATAAACCTAATATCATCAGTGCAGGTAATAAATTCAATTGTTTTAAAGTCGAATCAAAACTTGCATTGATTGACGTTCTGGAATATGGACCTTACTGCCAGTTACTGAAAGCCTAATCAAAGTTAATCTATAATCAGAAATGTTGCTGTCTTTGTCATGAAACGGGTGAAGGAAGACTACATTAGGTCTCTCTAAAAAGTTTCAGCCCAAAATAAATTGCTCAATTTTTTTTGCTTCCATCCAAGTTTATTGAATTAAAATCATAACCAACATGTCACCGCTCAATGAGGGTCATTATCATTTTGCGCCACTTGCTAATATTAATAATAAAAATTTCTTTTCCGCGATCTGTACCGAAAAAGTGCATTACTGTTATGGATATACGTTTTCCGTTACACGTATATTCAAAGACTTTGACCTAAGGCGTCGTCCTAATTGACTATGATCGTACGACCAAACGATACGATTTCGTCGCACGACGAGATTGAATACATAAAACGCTTTAGAGTGTCCTAATTGAAGCTCGCAAGTCATCGCGCGAGCACAGGAACATCAGCGCGATCGTGCGACGAAATCGCATCGTTTGATCGTACGATCGTCGGCAATTAGGACGACGCCTTAGACTATAAAAACACTGCTGCATATCAACAAATGTTTTTCCAGTTCACGGACAGGTAGCAACAGTTAAATTATTGTGTAAATTGTTCTCTGCAACTGTAATATTTGATATGGTACAAGCGCCTTCCAACGGTTTTATTTAGCACGTTTCATTGATTGCTTTGCCACGTATTTATACGTTCCTAACTATCGGAGAACCAAAACATTAAACATGGCTACTGATTCCACAGATCTTAATGTTTAGTCAGTATATCTATTGGTCTCATTTCGTAGAATACTGGACGCAAACTAGACGAATTGCTATTTGAGCTATGCTAGATCGAAAATAGTTTGAATGTGTGTATTTGACATGAAACTTCGCAGATATATGTATTTCTTAGAACAGATACTTCTAGACGTTTTATAGTCTGGCTATAAAATAAAAAATATAGAAGAAAAACATTTATTTCGTCATACGCACAGAATTACACAGTTAAATAAACAATAGACACAGCAGACTCACCAATAAAGTGTGTTAACTGTTATTTAAAAATAAGCTATTTTTTAACCGACTTCAAAAAAGGAGGAGGTTCTCAATTCGGATGTGTTTTTTTTTTAATGTTTGTTACCTCATAACTCCGTCATTTATTAACCGATTTGGAAAATTATTTTTTTGTCTGGAAGGGTACACTTCCCGTTTGGTCCCATTGTCATCAGATCTGGATTTGATTACTTCATAGTGTACTTTGAAGTCGGTTTAAGTTTTTTGTAAAACAGTCCAAGTATTTAATCTCACTACATCTTTTTCTAAGAAAAGGATGTAAGAAATTATGTCCCGTCTAATATTTCCAATTGCTGGTTTTCAACCAAAAAAAATGACAACTTTTCAGTCGAGATTAAAATAAAAAATGAATTTGGAACCTGCACCAACATATTTAGGTTTATTTTCAATTAACAAGATATATTCTTCAGAAACACAGGCATCAAAATGTTTAATTTTTCCTCAAATTACAATACCATTTACTAGTTCTACAACTATCAATATTTTAACCATTTTCAAAACTAAGAAAGAAATTTAAGATGTTTTAGTGCCATCTGCAATAGAATCAGCGTTATTTTGCAAAACTAACACTGTCATTCTGGGTTAAAAGATGGCGCTTCAAATCTTTCTTTCATCTTACTTCCCAAATCTAATTCTCCAAAATATATGTAACATAGTACGCCTAAAATATGCCCTATAACTTAACACGGGATATCTCCGTTACAGAAACATTACTTAAATAGATGTTTGACCTTAATCTAACGTTAAATGGTTACAAGGTCCCTTAGCTCAACAGATTTCAATATGCTATAGTGTTCGCAGCGTTGAATGCGCCTGCGCCGACGCCGAGAGTAATGAAGACCCGCGAAAAACATTGTTTATTGGCTCAATCAAATGTATTTCATGCGTAAAAGAAATACTATTCGATATTATATAAATTCTGGATCCAATCAGCATCATCAACAAAAAAAATATAAGTATTGTCTTTTGATTCTGCTATCACATACATCTTCAACGCGGAGTGTTTTTAGAAGGCAATTTAAGGCTTGAAGCCTTAGTTGAGTTAATGCTATCGGCATTTTCAAGTTATATTTTCGAAAAAAAAAAAGCTTCATCGATCCTGTCTCCGACAAGGATGAAAAGCCATCGGCCCAATTTTTCCCATACATATTGTTAGGAAAATTAAGTGAAAACTGAAAAGTATTTATTTCAAAATGTGTAAATGCCGATAATCTGCATTTATGGACGCCCCATAGCATTCACTTAAAAATGATGGTTATATTAGTCACGTAAGATCATACACCCTTAAGGTAGCTTGCCCTTACTGACCCTTCTCAAATGTCCATCCTGTATAACCCCACTCTTTCCACATTCATTCGTGTTGCTATGTGCCCAATCTACCAAACAAAAGATACGTAAAACCAAGGTTTCATGGTACAGCGGTATTTTGTAAATTCGCGTACAATTCGCCTTGAGATTAACTTATTGTTGCAATTTTGTGAATTGTACAGTATTTATTAATCACACGGATTAAAGCCTTGAGAAAAAGGCCTTCATTTTGACAACCTTGTTACATAAATCCTAAGTTTTGGGAACCTTATAATACGAAAGGCTCTACACATTTGTATTTTATCGATTTCGAAGCAATCAGTAAAAATATTCCTTATTTCACAGTACTTTATCTTCTGAACATTATTTCTCGACGACTGTATGTCACGTCTTAACCATAGAGTTAGCATTCACAGATATATCGTTCACTCGTTGATTTATGTCGATATGGATTCCTTGTCGTTTGTTCTCGGTAAAAGTATCGATAAAAAATTGAAAACTGTTTTAAATAAACTTAAACCGACTTCAAAGTACACTAAAAAGTAATCAAATCGTGACCTGATGACAATGGGACCAAACGGGAAGTGTACCCTTCCAAACAAGCAAAGAATTTTCTAAATCGATAAATAAATGAGTTATAAGGTAACAAACATAAAAAAAACCCAACCGAATTGATAACCTCCTCCTTTTTTTTGAAGTCGGTTAAAAAACGAGAAATTATGATTCATTATTATATTTTAGTCGTTTAAACTATGAACGCGCACTTCATTTCAAGGGGTTTCGACCGTACCGGTGCTCACGGACCGTACTATAGTACAGTCACTCTATTTATATCAGCTCGCTTGATCCTCTCGCATAAACCTATCGCGGCTTTCTGACGGATATAATATAATGCTAATGCGATAATATTAATGAGTTAATTAGTCGAGTCTAAAGGTACCTAGTTACTTTGTACCAGTCGATAGAAACGTGTTAAGTTTTAACTAATTTAGAAAGTACTTTACCGTCGATAACATAACACCGCATGTAAAGGTTTCCGCACACTACGTGTTACCATGACAACACCATTCAAAATGCCACCCACAAGAACAGTATTCGTGCTACGGATAATGTGAAAAGATTGCACGCACACTCATAACTGTGTCTAGAAACTTTAAAGTTTGCGGAAATTTCCTTTTATACCGTTTACTATGGAAAGTAATATATTTTAATACTACTAAGTTGGTAAACAAGCGTACGGCCCGCCTGGTGGTATGGGGTTACCTTAGCCATATGGACGCTTGCAATACACGGGGCATCACTCACTCGTTTCCGAACCATCTCTCCTCCAAAATGAGCATTGGCTACCTTTTTTTTTATGCATCTTAGTCATGCATGGTAAGCGGTTACCGTAGCCATACGCTTGCAACACAAGAAGCATTACTCACGCGTCACCGACCTTCCCCCCTCTCTTATGAGCTCTGGCGACCTTACTCACGCGCAGGAACACAACT
Source organism: Achlya flavicornis (assembly GCA_947623365.1). Taxonomy (NCBI): domain Eukaryota; kingdom Metazoa; phylum Arthropoda; class Insecta; order Lepidoptera; family Drepanidae; genus Achlya; species Achlya flavicornis. Next base: position 2,946,534 of record OX392490.1, read on the forward strand.
TTACACAACATAAAGTTATTTGGCTGCGGTATTCTGTAAGGTGGAGTTACTTCCCCAGTCGAGCTGCTCTTTGAGCGAATAAACGCTATGCTCTACCTCTCTCAAAACCTACCTTTAACAAACAAACTCTACCTTTCTCTCGCGCAGAACACAAAGTTGTTTGGCTGCGGTATTCTGTAAGGCGAATAAACGCTACGCTCCACGTCTTTTGTCTTTGAGTTAATAGGTCACCACCACAGGTTTAAATGATTATTATATTCAGAAAATTAATGTCTCTTAGGAAATCTTGTAATGTGTGAAAAGCATACCGACCTAGTTAGCTAAGAATCTGAGTAAAACAAGACCGTCACGCCCGCGCCGCGCGAGGCGAGAAAAAGTAACATTTAATGAAGGCGTTACGCAGTCACGCACCTGCGCTATCGCTTCCACCATGAAATCTGTCTGCTATAAACTGAATGATAAAACGAATCAACTGATTCTATTCTTGCTTTAAATAAAATGAAGTTGACTTCTAGACTGTTTGCTTTACCACCATCTGCCATTCACGTGTGAAATTATGGTGAAACTCTATCCACACAAGACGCCGGGAGAATTTCCACCCATACGTTGTCGACATCCCGCGTACCCGGACTCAACGCTTCGCTTCATCGTTTCTTATACGAACAGCAAAGGAGTGGAACTCTCTTCCGGGATCTGTGTTTCCCGACACCTACAACCTAGATGAATTCAAGGCCAGAGTGAATAGGCTTTTTCTGGGTAAGCGTGCTACATCCTCGGCCTCGACTTAACTCCTCTTGGGGTCAGTCGAAGGTCAAACGCAAGCCCATTCAACATAAAAAAAAAAAAAAAAAAAAAACACATAATGAAACGGTTCTCAAGATCGTTTGTTGCGGCAAATAGGAAGTTTTATGGTCATCTCAGTAGACGAGCCAACGCCCTCTACTTTTTAGTTTGTTTCTGAGCACCTAACTGTTTGGACAGCTGGGCGGCTTTACCTATTTCCCACCTTCAGCTAGGTACCATGCGATAAGTAAAAAAAAACCGGCCAAGTGCGAGTCAGACTCGCGCACCGAGGGTTCCGTACAAACCTGTAGGTATATAAGTTAATGATAGTATAGACCTGAGTATTTGATATGAATTTCAATTTATGACGTAGTAAAAAAAAACTACTGGCTAGATCTCGTTCAAACCAATTTTCGGTGGGAGTTTGCATCGTAATGTACATCATATATTTTTTTAAGTTTTATAATTCTCTTATTTTAGAAGTTACAGGGGGGGGACACCCATTTTACCACTTTGGAAGTGTCTCTCGCGCAAACTCTTCAGTTTAGAAAAAATGATATTAGAAACCTCAATATCATTTTTTAAGACCTATCCAAAGACACCCCACACTTATGGGTTTTATTAAAAAACATTTTTGAGTTTTAGTTCTAAGTATGGGGAACCCCCAATTTTTTTTGTTGTGAAAATCTTAATGCGGCTCACAGAATACATCTACATACCATGTTTCAACATTATAGTTTTTATAGTTTCGGAAAAAAGTGGCTGTGACATACGGACGGACAGACATGAGGAATCTATAAGGGTTCCGTTTTTGCCATTTGGCTACGGAACCCTAAAAATAATAATAATACCAATTGGGGTGTCAAAATTTCGTACTACTTGGGCGAAAGCTAGCCTTTATATAACCAAAGAGTCATATTTCAATTAAACGTTACGTGTACTAACCTACTTCCGACGAATGATTTTAAGGCTTCGCTTAGCTACAAGAACAACGGCTTTCTAAGTCCTTGACGGTTGCGAATGATTCATCGTATTGTCGTGTCCGGGATACGGTGTAATATCAAACCATTCGTGTTGATCCCTTATTGATTATGTATTTCATTTGTACAGACGAAGCCGTGACGCGGGGCTTCGTTTGTACGAATGAATAAGCTGAAATGAAACTGCCAAGTAATTGCGACGATAAATTAAAATGTTATGTAAGTCGCTTGTTGTGGCTCTTCTGTTTTGGAGACGTTTCTTAGTGCAAGGTCGACATAAGCGTAGTTTTCTGATAGTCTCACTAGTTTCAGTGGGGAAAGCCCCAGCATTAAACACGTCTAGTCTTGTACCATTGTTTGGTTTCCGAACATAACACCCTCAAGTTTTATTTGACAGTCGCATATCAAAGCCACTTTCCTTCGAAGCTTTGGTCAAATAAAAAAGGTTGTAGCTATTGTCAACTTTAATCAAACGCCACATGTAAATTGGGTCAGCCGACGTTTTCCAACATCTTTCTAGCTCGTTTAATGCGTATAAGGAAGTGTTGGTACCGAGCTCCGCATGGTTGAGCGCTGTCAGACACGCAAAGACACGCAGTTGGTGCGTCACACCCACAGACCTGATATCTTTTAGACGCCACATCGACTAACTTTTGTATGACAATACAATCGTAAAATGTTTGCGGATGGCTTATTTTAATTGGCCATTAGCAGTTTTAATTCATTTGTTTTTTTATTTTTTATTAAACTGTGTATAGGCCTGTGTTTGACCACAATCTCACCATGGTAAGTGATGATGTGGTCGAAGGTGGTGAGCACACAAAGCCTAGAAGGAACTGGCTCTCAAGTGCAGCTGTCGGAATACACCGATTGGTGCTTGGCGACAGATTTTCAACTTGATGGGTGGTAGCCAGCCAGACGGGTACTACAAAGTACCCTACCACCGTGCTATGGTTTCCTCACGATTTTTTCCTTCACCGAAAGCTCAAGCTCATTGTAGGATTCGAACCCGGGACCTTCGTCGCGGTATCCGACGTCACTGCCACTGAGCTATTATCGCCTTAAATATATGGTATGCATACGTTTGGCGATCGCGGGTATACGGCTAATAGCAGTCTAAAGTCTATCTGGTCTGTGGTCACACCATTATCACGGGCTTTCTTTCCGCGTCTCGGAATGAACTCTGATGTTTATTTGGTGGTTTTTGTATACAACAGTATTCGATACGCCCGCATAGGTTGTTCGATTGTAACAGTAGGTAAAGGCAATACTGTTTTGTTTTTTTGTTGGTATTCATTGTTGACTTGGACGATGGCAACTTTATGAGAATATCAAGGTAAAAGGTACTAGTTAATACGGGCGTAAAGGTTTCAGTACGAAAATAATCTTATCAATGATTAATAGTTCAAAAAATCAACCTGAAGCAAAACTTATTTAAAGGTATGAAAATCTAATGGTGCGTCCATGCTACGCAAATCGAGCACTAGCCGAGCCACGAACGAGCCTACAACGAGCACGATGCGAATCCCTTTGTACGTGAAAAAACTGACAATCGCGCTCGATCGAGGCTCGCGAGCCCGTTCACGCTACGCGAATCGTGCTCGTTCGAGGCTCGGCTCGTGCTCGGTTCGCTAAGCATGGACGCACTATAATAATACAAGCGCAAGTAAAAATGTACCTTTAACTCGTCGATATCTAAATAACCAAATTATCCCAGTGCCAATCATCAAAATTTATTCGGCAGTACGTGTTTACCAAACAGACTAAACAACTTTCGATTTCATTATATTATTACTAGCTGCCCGGCGCGACTTCGTTCGCGTGGTGCTACCCTACCCTATGGTGCTACCCTGCCCTACCCTACCCTACCTTACCCTACCCTACCCTACCTTACCCTACCTTACCCTACCCTACCCTACCCTACCCTACCCTACCCTACCCTACCCTACCCTACCCTACCCTACCCTACCCTACCCTACCCTACCCTACCCTAACCTACCCTACCCTGACAACAAAATCCCCATTAACAAAATGATCCGCCATTTATTGAATTAATTTGTTACAAAAAATGTGATAAAGAACCGCTCGACCGATTTTGTGCAAACTTCACATAAACCATCTACTAAATAGTCCGAACAAAGCCTAAACATTTGGTTTGGATAGGTGAGCCCGTTCTTGAGTTATAAAATTACAAAGAAAAGTGGCATTGATTTTTATATATATAGATTAATAAGGATTAGTAAAGATGAATGCTTTTCAGACATGTCTCACGCGCCTAATGCTTTTTGCTCAATTCTATCAACCTGCAGACATTTCACAGCTGGACTCTAGCAGTCCTAGCACTATCACATCATCACACTGACACCAAAACCTGGCCGCTGGCCTACTCCGCATCATACCCTGGTATTTTGATTTTGCTACTGTAATACAATAAGCCCATGATGTCCAGGTTTTATATATCGAAAATTCAACACAGCTTCAGATAATGTATTGTTGTAATTTAATATTTTTTATTCTGTGGTAGTAAAAAAGCATACGGCCTTGGTAAGCGGTTACCGTAGCTGTGGACGGTTGCAACACCAGGGGTAAAAATTCTTCTTATAAATACAATTTATTGAATATTTTTTACAATAACACAGTCACACATTGTTTGTATGAGCTAATGTTATATTGAAAATAAAAACGAGAGTTATCTTGATAAAACTAAAGATAACAACAAAACGATTTCATAACGTGATATTTATCACTTACGAATCCTGTATCAATATAATCGCCTCGAAGAAAGAAAACTGGGTTCGAATCCCGGTTTGGAATAGGAGCATTTTTTTAGACTAATAAGGACGTATACAAACATACGGCCCATCTGATGGTAAGCGGTTACCGTAGCCTATGGACACTTGCAATACCACGGGTATCAATCAAGCGTAGCTGGACCTGCAATTTTTTTTTACATCCTTCATGTACAAACAGTACTCCATTGTATAAAGGTGCCAGTTCGCAGCCGACCGCAGGCAGCATCAGCAGGCGACACTACTGGTTTCTATGTATTACTATGAAATACCTTCCGTAGCCCAGCGACACGTCTCGCGGCGTCGCGTCTCGATAGAGACAGAAACGAATGATAAAGGATTTGTTTCTTCGCGTGCTGCTGCAGTCTGCAGTCTGCTGCGAACTTGAACCTTAGTGTATGGTGTAACGTCTCACGTTGCAGAATAAGCTGATAAAGGTTCCTCTTTGGCCTCCCACTAAGTTTTCCTGTGTCTATACTTCTATATTGTATTTTTTTTTGTATCCAGAATAAATGTATTAATTTCTTTATTTTAAAGTGTCATGTCTTGTGTCTTGAAGATGTATTTGTACGATGAATGTATATAAATGAATTGTCTTGTTGCAGATGGTACGGCTACGAGAAAGACCACAATATTCTGGTGATGGACCTGTTGGGTCCGTCACTTGAGGACCTGTTCAACTTCTGCTCGCGCCAATTCACTATCAAGACTGTTCTCATGCTGGCAGGTATGTCATAGTTGATTAATTATTATCTCATTTAATTTAAGTGTAACCCAGTCAGTTGTCTTCTCAGTCTAATGTAATTTTTGTTGACATTTTTATAGTCATATTAATTTTATTGGGAATTATTTTGTAATGATTGCCTGGGTGAAAAAAAATGCTAATTAGTCATGGTCAGATTAAAATATTGTGCACGTATTTTTTGCATCATCAAATCAATACAAACTTACATAGATAAAGCGTCTCACAGTTCGGGGCTCGTGACGTCACTTGTTAGTGAAAACTGTACCATGTCGTGATGTCACGCGTAACTTCAACACAACATATCTTCGTCATTTTTTGTTTGATTGACGAAATAATAAATACGTGTCTAACATTTTTTTGATAATGTAAATTTCGTTCTATATATAATTTATCGGGGCGTTAGTCTATTCATGATTTGACAAATGAATGAGCCATCGTACCTCCGTATAAGTCTTTAACCTATCTAAATCAATCCTTTAACCACCGTAATTGCGCCTTCTCTAAATCACTCTTGTTACCATTGCCTGTTATTTGTTATATAACGTGAAAGTTTGTAACCAGGTCGTATCTCGCTGAAACTATTCACGTAACCACGTCTGAAGTGTATTGTAGTATAACGATCCTATATTACTTACAAAGATTAGCTTTGTCTCAAAATTCTAGTAGTCATAATATAATACAAAGCGACAGGATCCAGGTAAAGAAAAGAAAACGTAACACCTAATGACAATGACACGGTACGACGAAGACAAGACCATTGGTGGTCCCTGATTGTATGAAAACATTTTTGTTTTTATTTTCTATTATATATAGGCCTGTGTTTGACCACAATCTCACCATGGTAAGTGATGATGTGGGCGAAGGTGGTAAGCACACAAATCCTAGAAGGAACTGGCTCTCAAGTGCAGCTGTCGGAACACACCGATAGGTGCTTGGCGACAAATTTTCAACTTGAGGGTGGTAGCCAGCCAGATGCGTACTACAAAGTACCCTACCACCGTGCTATGGTTTCCTCACAATGTTTTCCTTCACCGAAAGATCAAGCTCATTGTAGGATTCGAACCCAGGACCTTCGTCTCGGTATCCGACGTCACTACCAATGAGCTATCACCGCCTTACGCGATACGCGTAGATACGCGGTGGAACCCCTGGAAAGATAACTGATTTGTATGTGTTGTCGTTTATTTAGGTCGCCAAAAACAGGCAAAGGTACAGCCCCCTTAGACAAGATGGTTGTCGACAATCGTTATCGTTACTAAACGATCAATCTTTGTATGGGCTTGACATAAGAGATTGTTAAAAATCACGTGATATTTCGATTTGAAATGTCAATCCCATACAAAGGTTGATCGTTTACTAACGATGAAGATTGTCGACAACCATCTTGTCTAGGCACCCTGAGCCATTACAGCCTTCTCTTAAGAAATTTACAAGTTCCCGCTAAAGATCCGTCTAAAATTTTCTTTGCCTCAACTCCAGTGTATTTGTGTAGATCAAATGCTTGGGCGCGTGGAGTTCATCCACTGCAAGTGCTTCATACACCGCGACATAAAGCCCGACAACTTCCTGATGGGCATCGGCAGGCACTGCAACAAGCTGTACATGATCGACTTCGGCCTCGCCAAGAAGTTCCGGGACCTTCGCACGAGAGCGCACATCTCTTATCGCGAGGATAAGAATCTTACTGGTTAGTTTGCCTATTTATACTATCGAGGATTTTATATTGGAGAGGTTATTAACACCGTTTTTAACCTAATTTTAATCAGATCCTGGATTTTTACTTATTTTGGTACGGTAGCTTTGGGCTTATGGAGCAACTGCACATTTTTTGCTGTAGGTCTTACAAATAAAAATAAAAAAAGAAGACAGGAAGGGCCCAGGGGTAGCGTTCCCACTGCCCCTGTCCAACTAGGATCTCTATTGTCCTCTGGAAAGAAAGGACTAGGAATAAGTCAACATGTTCAATTTATAACTAATATTATTTAAACTGCTCTCACCATGAAGTTTCCATGACGGGCCAGATGGCGCGGTTGGTTAAGATTCCACCTGTCGCGCCGCAGGTCGTGGGTTCGATTCCCACGGACATGTCTGTATGTCCTGAATCTGGAAATAATTATGTATTTACAAACAAAAAGTAGTATATCGGTTGTCTGGTTTCCATAGTAAAAGCTCCGCTTAGTTTGGGATCAGATAGTCGTGTCTGACTGTTTTTTTTTTTTTATACTTCTAAACTTATTGTACTCATCAGTATGATCAACTTTTACTATGGGACCAAATCAGAAATCTCGACAAAATTATTTTATCTTGCAGCGCTGGTATTTTTTTAATGAAAATAGCAATTATTATTCGAGATTTCGGCGGTGGTCCCATAGTTAAAGTTGATCATGATGATGAGTACAATAACCCCTGAAAATTTGGCTAGAGGTTGTAAAGTAACAGTGTATGTAGTAGTTTGGTATGATTGTTTGTCCACTCCACAGGCACGGCTCGGTACGCGTCCATCAACGCCCACCTCGGCATCGAACAGTCGCGGCGGGACGACATGGAGTCGCTCGGATACGTACTTATGTATTTCAACAGGTGAGATGATTGCCTTCACGATTACCATAGAAATCACAGTTGGGTGTAGAAGTGGTATGCGATGTACTGAGGCCCGATTCAGGTAAAAATAAAACGATAAAACTTCAACATTGTTGTAGCGACATCAACGATTAAACTGTGTTTTAACCGACTTCAAAAAAGGAGGAGGTTCTCAATTCAGTTATATATTTTTATTTATTATGTATGCATTGTTTTCCCTTCTCTCTGATAAACCATAGAAGCCACTTCTAATAAGTTAAGATTTCTATGACCCACCCTTTCATGTGGGTGGACTTGCCAATGTTTGCTATGAGGTTATCTAATGTTTGGCTTAATGAACACCTTATATGGACGCGTTGATTTCTTATGACACAAATTGATATTTAAGCAAGGTTCTTAAGTGGTTCATTAGTTTAAAGAGGGCCCTTCATGGCCGACGCAACTTCAACGCAAGCATAGCCTAAAAGTTTGTTCTTTCATCCAACGTAATGTTTGACTGCGAGAAAAGAGAGACAGCATCAGAGCCGTCGGTTATCAGTCGGTAAATTCCGCTGATCACTCGCGGCCGCTTCGCTAGGTCGTCATTCATGATTTGGCATAACATAAAACTTGTTCCAGGAGTATAAAATCTTACAAGTTTATAGTGCACAAGATACATATTTTCTTAAAACATCAAACGAAAAATGTTTAACAACGCCATAATAAGTACAGAGTTTTTGTATGAAAAGTATAGCGGGATGCCTGCTCTTAAGTAAAAATAATTTGCTCGTGCGGTTCTATAGAATTATTTCGACAGATTAAAAACTAACATGAAAGATGAACAAACCTATTTCGCATTTATAGTATTTATTAGCTGTCCCCCGCGGTTTCACCCGCGTTCCCGGATTAAAAAGTAGCCGATGACCTCCTCCATAACATAGGCTATCTGCATGCCAAATTTAAATCATTTCAACGCATTAGGGGTGAAAGAGTAACAGAGTTTAGCAAAGTATGGTTAGGGGAGTAATTGATATCTTTGGTATACTAAAAATAATACATATATTTAAAACGTCAGACACGTTTTTACAACGAAATCAATATACGTGACAGTTCCAGAGTACCGTCCGTCGTCCGTGACTCATGGTGGTATGACTCACGTGTGAATTTTTATAAGTCAACAACTTATTGTTATCCGTACCGAAAAGGTAGCTTTTATTGACATTGGTGTGATTTTTTAATGTGTGCTGTGAGTTGTTTGAATCTATTTTTATATAATTAACTACCTGAACGCCGCTGTTTTACCCGCGTACGGTTATATATTTACACGGAACCTTATTTTTTCTGAAATAAAAGTAGCCTCCTCATATATGCCAGTGAAAGTCCCGTCAAAATCGCTCCAGCCTTTTCGTAGATTAACCGGAACAAACACAGACAGGCAGTTTATTTTATCATAGAGTTAGAATATTATTGTGCGAAGTGCGAGCAGTTTCCATATAGATGCATTCACAGATATATCGTATACTAGTTGATTTACAGTCACACAAAATGTCGATAAGGATTCCTTGTCATTTGTATCGATAAAAAACGAGAAATTGGTATTCATTATATTTATTTTAGTCATTCAAACTATGTACGCTTCGTTTTACGACATTTAAACCGAACCTGTGCTCACAGACCGTATTCTAGTACAGTCGCTTTAAAATATTCTAACCTCTATGCCTATATTTTCATGTACATTTAGTAGAAAACTGTTATATTGACATTACAAACAGACACTTCAATTTTATTTATATGTATCTAGTAAAAAGCTGTTACTTTTACATTACAAACAGACACTTCAATTTTATTTATTTGTATAGATATAATAAATGTGTAAGTAACTGCCAGTTTCTGAAAGCCAAATCAAACTTAACCTATTGATGACGTCTGAAATCTCAGACGGCAACAGTTTTGATTAGAGATTAACTTTGAACTGCCTTCAGAAACTGGTAGTTGGTCTGTTGGCTATGGCTAACCTAGCTAACAGATTTTTATTACTATTTGTATAACGATAGATTATGCGGTGGATTCAAATCCCGTTGGTCTTGAAGGAAAATTATATTGAAAAAGATAATCGTGAATAACGTCGCCGAAGTGCTTGTGTCCTGGTCTCAAAATCTGTCTTCCTTTTTCTGGTCTGTCTGTTCTTGATCATATTGTTTTTGTCATTGTCTTGTCGGACAGTCAGTGTCCGTCAGCAGAGGTTAAGGAATTTAAGAGAGGTAGAGCATAGCGTTTATGCGCTCAAAGACCCCGGCTGGGGAAGGGCCTTACAGATTACGCAGCCAAATAACTTAATGTTATGTTCCTGCGCGTGAGTAAGGTCGCCAGTGCTTATTGGGGAGGGGGTAAGAGTCGGTAACGCGTGTGTGTGATGCCTCTTGTGTTGCAAGTGTCCATTTGACTACGGTAACCGCTTACCATCAGGCGGGCCGTATGCTTGTTTACCGACTACAATAGATAATTGATATTTTTTTTATGCCTGGTGTTAGGGACATAAATTAGACTTTCCGTCATTTATAGTGATACTAGCTGCCCGTTGCGACTTCGTTCGCGTGGTGCTACCCTACCCTACCCTACCAGGGGTATGTAAAATAGTTTACGTTCTATTCTCAGACCTACTGAATATAGATACAAAATTACATAAGAATCGGTCAAGCCGAGGAGTTTTGTTACAAACTCTGTGACACGAGAGTTTTATTTATTAAATTTTCAGTACTTAAATGTATTAAATAAAATATAAAAAGTTCATAATACTCATTCTTAAAAATCGTTACGAAGGAGCATACAATCCTTTTTCCCACGGCCCGGACACCGCGACGATTTCGCTTCCAGAACTTTCTCTTTGTATTTCATTGTACAATACAAATTCATTTAATTATAATACAAGTTGCATTTAAAATACTGCACTTGATAACTACACCAATAAAATTGTACCGTTACTGACTGACAGACAACTTGTTCTCAACCATTTCAGGGGGCCAAGTCTGGTAAAATGTCATACTGACACGATACTATTGCAATTCCATTATCATTGAGCCGATGTGCGCACTCTACTAATTCATAAAGGTCTCATAATTAACGAAAATAATTTTAGTACAAAAACGGTCAAAACTGACAACTAAAAGATCATTGTGGCATGATTGTAGTTTCTGTGGAAAATCATTGGAGAGCTATTATGACGCCATTATGACGCTATTGTGTTAGTAGACTACCAAAACTGTAAAATGTGACAATTTCGACACCACTGATAGTTCATTGGAACCAAAGATATACATCTAAATAGATGCCGCAAGTGTATTTACTTTGCTTGTCAAAATATGTGCAAAAATGGGGCACAATGTTCATCTTTTGAAACTGTTTTTTTTTGCACGGACAGGGAACTCGCATAAGGCTGCATGTTCACCACAGATTTGTAGCGAGGGATGTGTTTAGCTGACAAATACAATAGCTTCATTTTTACGTTAAAAATCTAATGAGAGGCTGCTCTCTAAATTAATCATGTAATATTCTTGTAGGTACAAAAAAAGGTATAGTAAGGGTCACGAGTGGTGAGCACAGATACCTGCGCAGTAGTAAATTTTTAAGTCTGTTTGGCGGAATGAAGCAGGGGGGAGCGGCGAGCTGCACACGATTGGTTCGTCAGTCGATGCTCGTCGTCTATTGGATTCTTGCGTGTCATTTGGCTACTGTGATTTGGTCAAAAGTATACATGCGCGATCTTGCCCCCACTACTGCCTATCTGTGCTCACCATTCGTGCCTCATACTGTACACGCTTGGTTTTCAAACGGTTCGCGGGATTTGCGTTATCTATTTAGATTTATGTCTTTGATTGGAACACAATTGTAATAGCAGACTTGGGCCCCTGGTCGGTGCAATATGTACGCTTCTTTCATTCTATCCGTCATACCAGCATTTAATCCTTACCACTCCATCCATCTCTTTTTCGTATTCTCATATTCTCTTATATATCTATATTCTTTATATTCATAACTCATTTAGTCACGAAAACGAAAATTCTGATCAAGTCTCAAAAATAGATCCTGTTATGCGAAAATAAACTGAATATTGTCGGTGCAGGTTCCAAATTCGTTCTAGAATACGGATAATAATAATATTGTATCGGAATTTCAAACCCGTAAACATTGATAAAAAGCTATATGTATAAATAATTGTTTCTTTGTCTAACAGAGGTTCTCTGCCATGGCAAGGGCTCAAGGCGATAACCAAAAAACAGAAATACGAAAGGATTAGCGAGAAAAAGATGTCCACGCCAGTCGAGGTGCTCTGTAAGGTACGTCATCTATCACAATCAACATTTTTAACAAACTGGTCGCAATAATTGAGCTCCGCCATCTAGAATTTTAGTTTTCACCTTTTATTATAGGGAATTAACATTTTTAAAGTGTTTAGTAAAGCCTTTAATTTTACAATCTTAAACTTGAGTCACGACTCACGGCTCGTACAGAGTACTCAGTGAAATGCTGTATTCTGTAAAGTTTGACGTGAAGCGACGCTACGCTCACTCAATAAAATAACAATAGAATATAGAACTTTATTCAGTAAACAAAAAGGTACACATTTCAGGGAGAGAATTCGCCGCGCGAGTCACTTATCACGGATTCTCTCATTAAAATGTGCACCTTTTTTGTAGTAAATAAATTTCTATATTCTATTGCTATCTAAATTTGCCGCATCGCGTCTCACTGTGTAGGGAACGCGACCCTTGTGGTACGACAGCTGAATAAGAAGACTTTTGTAACACTTTAATAATGTTTATTTCGTCTAATTATATGATTGATGGAGAAGCTAATGAATGCGACCGTGTTGCTGACCGGAAAAGTACGCACTGAGGTAAATGCACACTTGGTGCGGCCTCGCTATTTTATTTGTTGGCTCAGCAAAACGGTGTTCGATCGGATTGCATCGAACACACTGTGACCCTAAGTGTCGAAATTATTTGATTAAATTGATTATTGATATAATTGTCGTCCACAGGGATTCCCGGCCGAGTTTGCGATGTATTTAAATTACTGCCGCGGTCTTACCTTCGACGAGGCACCAGACTATATGTATCTTAGACAGGTGAGTCCGTTTTATTATTAAACACAATCGGTAATCAGTATGAAGCGCTCGTGGTGTGGCATGATGAGCCGTTCTTAATCGATCGGCAAGTTAAGTTACCACCGTCGTGGTCGGTACCTGGATGGGTGACAACCTAGTGGTATTTCGAATCGAGCGTTTCCGTGCTTCGGAAGGCACGTAAAGCCGTTGGTCCCGGTTATCACTTAATTGTGATAGTCGTTAAGCAAGTTGGAGGCCTTCTAGGCGGCTTGAAAACTAGCCCACCTCCGCAGATCCGCAGTGGGCACGCGTGGTGGAGTATCTGTCCAGTCCCTGTGTGGGACTACATTATAGTCTGATGATGATGATGAGTAATCAGTAGTATTAGGAGTTGTTAGTTCAAATTTAATGTTTTCTCGGAACACATTAAAATGTAGTCTTATCTCTTTTGAAAACAATCTTGTTTTAGGGAGAGACAACAGTCTCTCCCTAAAACACATTTTAACGCCCTACTACTTTTTCCATTTTCGTGCTATAGCTATAATGTGATTGTATTAAAAAAATAGTTAAAATGAGAATTTTAGAAGGCGCGCTTTTTCAGGTAGTAAGGTGAAGCAATACGCTGATAATATAGCTGAGGGTGAAACATGTCAGTTTGACATGTGATAACTAAATGTGATGTTGTTGTGTTATCAGTTGTTCCGCATCCTGTTCCGCACGATGAACTACCAGTACGACTACACGTTCGACTGGACGATCCTGCGGCAACGCAAGCAGCACATGGAGGCGGGCGCCGCGCCGCCCGACCGCCGCTCGCCCTCCGTGCAGCGCCGCGCCGCGCAGCAGCCGCCGCAGCCGCCGCCCAACAACGAGGTACACACGACACACACTACACACCGCACACTGCACACCACACACTACATAACACACACTGCACACCACACCACACAACACACTGCACACCACACAACACACTGCACACCACACGCTACAGAACACACACTGCACACCATACACGACACACTACACAACACACACTGCGCACCACACTGCACACCACACAACACACTGCACACCACAAACGACACACTGCACACCACACACAACACAACAAAACACACAAAACTACAAACCACACTATGCTATACCACACCATGCCACTCTGCAACCAAACAAGCTCCACATAGATCCATGCACCCTCCGTGCAGCAACTAGATTCAAATTGACCGCAACGAGACGTGATTGTAATGATGCGTGTAAATTCTCAACATTACGACACTGTATCAGCCTCCACCACCAGTGTTTGATCAATCCTCAATTCTCAGTCCTAATTCCAAACTCCTTTTAGGTGAAATCTGTCCACGCTACGAACGAAACCGCTCCCACCAAGCAGAACGTTAAGACACGCCAGTCAGTCGTTCAATTGAAGAAAATACTCAATACCCTATCCTAATTCTTACACTATTATGTTTCATGATTATTGGAAATGCACCTTGAAGTTGAATATGACGTATCTATTGTTGCATGGCATACTCGCTTTTCTGAACAACTTTCTTTACTTAAAATAAATTGTACACACGGCTACACATCAAGCTATAAATTTCCAATATAAGCTGATCTCGCATTGTATAGGATTTCCGTACAATGAGAGGTCAGCTTATATTGGAAATGGACAAACATGAAGATATCAAAAAAATATCATTAATTTCAAACTGTTATATCACAAAGTTTGATTTGATAAGATAATAATATTTGAATATCACATGACAATATGTATGTGATATGCGGTTATATATTGTATTGTTTCAATCTGTCTAGCTTTTTCGACATAACCTAGCGAACTGTATTGTCCAACAGACAGACCAGAAATACTGGTTTTTTTGGGAGTATATTTGAATGACTGCTTACGATTTCAAACGACTTGAGTAGTCGTTCTTCACTGGAATAGGGTTGAAAATTGTAAATCATATTTGTGTCGACTCTGTGTCATTGACATTTATTTGCAGGTTTTCCTTAGAATATACTGAATATAAATATTAAATTGAAAAATCCGTTTAATATTTTAATATAATGCTGTATCTAATATATTCTTCAGAATAATTTTTAGTAGTGTTTGCTGAAAATACGGAGAATTTCGACGCGAAAGAATGTTTTGTGACGTAACTTATTTTTATCGGGAATATGAAAGCACTTTTTAATATTCTATTCGGTAATCATTTTTCTTAAGACCCTTTTCTGTCCAATGTATGGATTTTTGTGTGAGGTAATTTCATTGTGTTACGACATACTCGACTCTCAAAAACAATTTTTATGAATTTTGAGGTAAGACCTAGTCTTTATTATTTAATAAATAAAGTTCAACATTCCTATTCAAGGTGCATTTTGAATGAATGCTCTTCTGAATTCTCGTAGGGACGTATGTTATTTATTTAAGGTCTTTTAATTAATTCTTAGAACATTAAATCTGAATAATTTCACAGCGAAACAAATTAATCGCGTCGGTACATAAAAAACTATTGTTGTAGTTATTGTAAAACTGTGATTGAATGTGTGAAGGCGTGTTCGTATGTTTGTGCTACTTGTTCTATGTAAATTTTTACTTTATAAGGTTTAAAATATTATAACAGTTTAGTTTGGTTTTAGTCATTTTTTACATGAATTATTATTTTCAATTAAAACTTGATAGTAATTTTGTTAATAACAAATATACAAGGAATTGAATTGAATAGAAACATTCGAATATGTATACATTTATGTAGGAAAAAATTGTATAAATTACAAAATGAGTTATGTGTAAACTATAAAAATATAATAATGTGTTTAAGCTACGCTCACGACAGGCGATATGATGTGAATTTTGTATAAATTGATTAAAAACTTTCAAGTAACCATTGCGTATTACTGGAACTACAGTTATTGAAAAGAATTATATTGACGGTAATATTTATTTCTTGTATAGTAGTATCGATGGCAGTAGAAATTCAAAGTTGCTGGTACTCGTTGCTCGTTATTTACATTACGTTTCCTACTAGATAATTTTTTACACATTGTTCAGGATTGAGTTGATTATGCGATCAAAATAAGAATAGGAATTTATTTCTATCATGTTGTGACGACATAGGTCTTGTAATCATAATAATTAGTTAAGGCGCGGGCTGACTACGATTTTGACAGCACTCGTTCTTCACTGGAATAGGGTTGAAAATGGTAAATCATAAATGTGTCGACTTTATGAAATGGAATTTACGGGTTTTCTTTAGATTATACAGAATATACACATTAAATTTAATAATCTAATATAATTCTGTATCTAATATATTCTTAAATATAAAATTGTTGTCATCGCTGATAATACGGAGAATTTCGACGCGAAAGATGTTTTTGTGACGTAACTTACGAAATTTTTATTGGGAATATCAAAGCACTTTTTAATATTCTATTCGGTTAACATTTTTCTCAAAACCCTCTTCTGTCCACAGTATTTTTTTGTGTTAGGTATTTTCATTGCTTTACGTCATACTCGACTCTCAAAGAAACCCATTTTTGTGGATTTGAGGTAAGACCTCGTCTTAAATAAAATGTGTATTTTTTTCCCTTTTCCTCGAAAACTGTACGTTTTAAGTAACAGTTGACAGTTTTTTTATGTTGAACGGGCTTGCGTTTGGTCTTCGACTGACCCCAGTTGGAAGTCGTTGATGTTCCGATTCTTATTTTGATCGTATTGTATGTAATATTGTAGCCTATTGTAGAAAACATAAGTCTATTAAATATTAATATGTTTTTTTTTCTGTTCCGCAGTGAAAGAGATTACGACGTTCGGCAGCTGCGGGAGGTCCGGCGAAAAAGAGAGCGCGATAGCATTTGTGTGTGTGTACGTGTGAGTCAGACGCTGTGTGTGTGAGTGTGTGCGTCTCGGACACGCGTCGAGCGTCTAGTGTCTAGTGTCGAGTGTCTAGCGTCTAGTGAGAGTGAGGTTGACGTCACGGGCGACACAACAACGGCTCGCTGACACGGACTAGATCATTTTTGTTCGATTACAGAGGCCTTTTTTAAGTTATATATTCGGTATTAAATGTACGGACGGCCGAGGTTGTCTTATATTATATAAAAATAGCAAATATGCATGTGTGTATATATATACAGGTGCATATTATATTATACAAAAGAACTTCGGTGATTAACTTTCGTTGTGTATGTGCACGCGATATTAAAATATTTTTTATGTCTCTATTATTATTATTGTTATTATAATTTTTTTGTACCGTTCATTATTAATGAATATTCGATGTTTAGAGTCCATGGAAAGCATTTTTTTCTGTGAAGAAACTTATGATAAAAACAAAAGGATTTTAAATGTAACATGGTTAACTGTTCAGTTGTAGTTAATTAATATTACTCTCGATATATTTACTTAGTTTTTCGATGTTAGTTTTCCTAAGTAGCTAGTGTTTACATTCAATTAATTGATAAACGTATGGCCGGCGGTATTTCTGTCCGCTCTATGTAAATACGCGAGTGGTGTATGGAATATGATCGGTCGGTAACTGGACGCGATGTAACACAATATTAGCGAGAAGTTCATAAACTCATCGTTCATTGATCACTAATTAAGATTAAGTAGGTTTCCGTATTGAAAAAGTGAAAAATGTGTAAAAAAAATCGAAAAAATATTGAATTAGATAAGTGAATTGATTTCGAGTTTATTTGAAACGCATCGTTCGTGACTTCTAATAGATTTAAGACATAATTATTTCGGTTTGGCTTACACTTATAAATTGTACATAGAAATTGAAAGCGCGCGGTGCGTTCCAAGTAAAAGGTTACGTATCGTATCTTATATTAAAGTAACTGCAAGATTCATTGTGTAAATATGAGACAGTGTTCATTTAACTGTTATTTTTCTAAGACACGCTAATAAATTTCTGTTTATTTTCTTCCTCTGTGACGTTTCGTGACACTCCTATGAATTACAGTACCATTCTACCTTTGTAGGTGATATTTTTATACGAACAAACAAATACGCCGATATTTCGATAGTATTTCTAAAGAGTGTTATGAGACATGTTTATTTTAAGGGCAATACAATAAAAACGTATGCGTGCGGATTGAGACGAGTGATTGCGAGCGAGGGAGTGTCAAATGGAGACAAAATATAAAATATACCTATCAATCGACAACACAATTGCAACGGGACTTTGCGGTCCCCTTTTCTTTTTTCTTTTGTGATATTATGGATCTCATATTCCTTACGAGTTCGCACCTCGACGAGCGTACTCACTGTTTACATAAAAAACAATAAGACGTTTATTTTGTCTCCGCTTGAATGTGTATACTCAATGTACCGCACTTCTAACTATAAATTAATAAATAATAATAAATGATACATATTTCTTTTCATTTACACGTACCCTTTTGAAGTATTTAATATGTGGTAGTAGGGATGGGCAGGGAAAGAAAAATATTGGGAAGAAAAGAAAAATACGGGAAAATACGGAAAAGAATGGAAAAATACGGGAAAATTCCCAAACGGCGGGAAAATACTCAAATGGCTTTATGTTCCTCAAAAAACATATTTGTTGATGCTTTTGATTGTTATTTTAATCATACTCGCTGTTGTATGTACCTACATCACCTACGCGCGGACCTACGCGGACCTTGGAGGAAGTTATCACACATTTTTTTATACTACCTAGGTAGCAAACAAGCATACGGCCCGCCTGTTGGTAAGCGGTTACCGTATCCTATGGACGCTTGCAACACCTCCCTCGGGACCCGGGACGGGCTATATAAGCGTCGTACATGTGCACGTGCTCTTTCTGCACGAGACCGTCTGTCCGACTGTCCACCGACTGTCCACCACAACCCTTACACCCCAAAACGTCGCTTTTTTTAAAAACAACGCAAAAAAAATTTTTTATTGTTTTTTTATTGTATGATATGAGTAT
This sequence comes from Achlya flavicornis, assembly GCA_947623365.1. NCBI lineage: Eukaryota > Metazoa > Arthropoda > Insecta > Lepidoptera > Drepanidae > Achlya > Achlya flavicornis. Next base: position 2,965,439 of record OX392490.1, read on the forward strand.
GACCCTAATAGAAATCATGTTAAATGTTATTCAAACGATTTGGTAAAGGTATTTCTCGCTATATACGCAAAATCTACTAAATATGACCATTTGAGTATTTTCCCACCCAATGGGAAAATTCCCGGGTTCTTTCCCACTAAATTGGAAATTTACTCGAAGTTGGGTTTATTCCCGGGAAGAAACCCAACCCTATGTGGTAGGTTTTTAAAGTGATTTGGGTGAAAAATTCTCAAAAAATAAAACACCAATACATTTTTACACTTTATTCAACATTGTCATATAACTTACAGTAATTAACAATAATTATTTTCACATAATTGTTTATCAGCCCGCACACGAGCTACTTACAGAACGAACACCTAGTTACTAATCGGATAACACTCGAAGAAACACCGATTCCATTTATGCAGCATCAAACGAGGATACATGAATAATACTGCGAGGAGTAAAAATGCAAGTGAATATTGTAGCATGTATTACAACTATAGTAATAAATTAATGTTGGTCTCTAACATTCAGATTATTGACCACCGATTAAAGGGATGGTAGAATTTTAAACCCCTCGATGTGGCAACACTTAGTTTACACTGGCAGCCACACCGCGACTTCGCATATTTTGAGTAAGTTTAATTAATTCATCAGATTATAATATAATGCGTCGGAACTAAACGTTTGATTCTTAATTTACAAGAAGCTTCCTACCAACTTCTTGTAACAATAAATTGGTAGATAATTTCTTTAGGTACTCGAAATACTTTCAGCAGTATTTTTTTTATTGTATTTATTACGATTTATGTAACAATCGACGCTATAATTAATTTGAATTTTATTCGCTTGTAAAAAATAATATTAGATTTTATATGCCCTAATAAACGAATTAAATATTTGAAAGGATTAACAGACGAAGGTTAAGACCAACTACCTTACATGTCTACTATATTATAATTTATTAATTACAAGGTACAAATGACTAGCCAAGTTTATTTGTAGACTGGGGAAATAAAACTGAAGAACTTACAAAATATATGCGCACACATAATGTTTCCATGTATTGGAGATAACTATATCTTTTAGAAAGACTAGGTTAACAAGGGATAAGAAATCTAACATTATATAAAAAGTTAAATAGGATAAGCATAGTTAATTCATAATTCTCAATAATGTAATATTTTTTTGAAAATTTCAGATTTTACTTAGATCGAGCTGGTAACATTGAAACTTCGGCGAAAAGCTAAAAGTGTAAAACAAATGAAAAAGTATGTAACTATATTTCGTCAATCGTGTTTATGGTAAAAAGAGACTCATTAATTCGTAATTATTCATTCAAAATATTTCATTTAAAATATGGAGGAAGATTTTAGAAAAAAAAATCTGTTAACGTTACTGTGCGCACAAGCAACCAACATATGAATTTGATATGAATGAAGCTTATAGCAACATATTCTACTAGCATCTAGTAGCTATGCTAACGTCATAAATATATGTAATAAAAAACGATATACTAGGTAATACTAACAATTAGAATGGTCCACTACTATTTACACATACTAAGTTAATTAACTAAAAAGGTACTATCACCTTTTTTTTAATAAGTCCCAATGTTAGGGTTGGTATACATTTTAGGATTTTAAGTGGTCAATAAACGTATTTTCTTCTAATTATAAACTCTAATGTGTTACACAATCCCACCATGGTAAGTGATGATCTGGCTAATGATAAGTGGCTGGTGATAAGCTAACGAAGTCTAAGAAACTAGCTCTCAAGTTCTGCTGCCTAAACATAGTGGCAGGTTTTTGGCCAGCTAGGCGGATACCACAAAGTACACTACCACTACCACCGTTCTATGGTTTCCTCATGATTTTTCCTTCTCTGTGATTTTTCCCATGATCCCATCACTGAAAGCTTAACCTGTACGATTCGAATCCACTTTCGTAACTGCATTCGACGTCACTTCCCTGAGCCACAGATGAGCTATCACGCCTCGGAAATACGTATTTCGAAACAAAAAAATATTTTCAAGCGAGAGTAAGGCCGTTTTCACACGAGACGATAACGACACAATTTTGTGACGATAAACGACCGACGATAATTGGCAAACGGTCGTGTCGTCCTTCGTTTTCACACGAGGAACGATACCGCACCGTAACGACAGTTACGAATATTAATTTTAGCTACTAAACGTCCATCATGTGGCGAAATTTCAATCGCCGGCAACTGAACTTAGTTTTTTTTAATTGACTTGATTTTTTTTTCCATGATAAAACCACTAGAAAACTCTTAACCAGTAAACAAACACCATTAAAAACAAACAGCGAGGTAACAAGAAGTGTCGTTATCCTTATCGTGCAGTTCGCCGTGTGAAAGTCCTGACGTTTTTCAATACATTTCGAAGGTCCGCTAAATCGCCACTGTAAAAAAATCGTCACGATCTAGCCGAACCAACGACATAGCCGAATTATCGTTCCTGTGTCGTGCAGTGCTGTGTCGTTATCGTTGCGTGTGAAAACGGTACATAGAAATGTATGGTCGGCTAAATCGTCACAGTTTTTTTACTGTGTGGTTACGGTGTCGTTATCGTCTCGTGTGAAAACGCACTAAGCGTGACAGAGCATACCGAGGCGCATTACTTTATTCTTTGCATGTTCGTAATTGAGTCAATAATATCGAAATTACTTTTTTTCAAGCCTTCAGTATTCCTTACATACTCAAAACATTAATATTCACCTACAAAGAACATTTCGACATCAACAAAGCCGTTACATAGAAGGTTGACATGTTATTTAGAACCTTAATGTCTATAATAATTGAATATAATATCAAATTGACATTAATAATTGATGATTCATGTTATGTTATGCTTAGGTAGCTATGCAGATATGGTAGCTACCTACCCTACAATATAATTTAAATACCTACTTACCAAAACTATTTGGTACAAAAGTTATAGGTAATGGTAGGGCCCCTAAAAAGGAAGCTAAAGCAATATTGCTAATTGCAGGGTAGTCTTAAGCCATGCCGGTGCCCTTGGGCACACAAGAACTTGGGGCCCCGTTGGAAATAAAAATGTGAATAAAAAAAACCATTTTTCTGCTATGATTTCATATTTGTACTGTGGTTAAAATTAAAAACAGATCGGTGTCCGATTAAAATTTTAATTTAGAATGTTGAAGGTAATTCTTCCTATCTAGTATAAACGAATATATCTTTCGGGGACCCCGTGAGTGTGGGGGCCTTGGGCCCGGGCCCCGTGTGCCCTTATGGTAAAGACGGAGCTGACTATTTGCTGAGGTCTCTTGCCTGTTCTTCTCAGTTGAAAGCCGACTTACGAACTGGTGGTAACTTCAGTAGCTTTGAAGTGCCCTACTAGAGTCTAATTTGAATAAATGGCTTTGACTTAGACTTGGAACTAAAATAATTTAATAATAAACGAGAATTAGAAAAAAAAAACATTAGCAATATTGATTTAGCTTTCTTTTTAGCCCCCCAGAAAGTGCGCATTTGAAATATGTAATAATAGGTAGATGGAGCGCGCGAAACACGAAATGAAGCCATAAAAGCAAATACAGACTCAAAATCTCTATTCACATGTACCGCAACCACACCACAGCGTCGCGACAAAATGAAGACAAGCTGTGGCTACGTATGAATAGTATCGCTGCAGCTTTTAGCGGTTGCGTTGTGGTAGCTACCAAATGTTTGTACCGCCTTAGTTACGGTGTGGCTGGTGGCGTTGTGGTTGCGTTGTGGTTGCGATGTGGCTGCGGTGTGGTCAGTATCATACATGCGATCGATAGTGATGGCAAAATGTGGTCCGTGTGAATTCAACTATTAATTTTCATACAAATTAGCGCCCTACCACGTGGTGTGGTTGTGGTACGTGTGAATAGAGCCTTAGGTATAGGTTAAGCATATGCTGACAAGCTTGCTAGATCTTTCTCTTTTGTCCTACCATTTGTTGTTTACATTTTTTATATTTTTTTTTTTCTAAAATTGAATAGATACTTATATTAAAATACGGACATGATGAAACACTTATTACAATGAATTGAAACTAAATAGTGACTACAAAATTTAATATTTTTCTTATTACCTCCCTACTTATACGTAGTTAGGTATCTTATTTCTTAACATATTTGATAATTAATGCATGACATGAGCGATGTTCAGGCTCCTATTAGTTGATCAGTACAAACTTTTGCAATATATCGATAACTATAAATAAATATGTAGGTAGGTATAGGTACTTCATCCGCACATTACACATTTTTAAAAAAGGTCCTATTCGACTACAGTGGTGATACCTGTTTGTTAAAAAATAACTTCACTTTGGGTCTGTGTTACCGACTTATTTTGGATTTATTTTTATTTAGTCAATGTCGGATCCCTTGTTAATAATTTAGTTCAGCGCGATTCAGTTATAAAAAAAAGATAACATTACCGTAGTATCGGGATCAAAATATAAATGTAAATATAAATATAAATCAGACAAGACATTTTATTGCAATTACAGCACTATGACTTAAGATTAATAAATATAGCAAGGCGTGTTAAAATTGTTAGACATTTATTTTGTGACACCGATTTGAATAATTATTAGGTAAGTACTGCTTACTTTTTATTCTATGCGCCAAATGCCTAGCATCAATCTAAAAATATTTTTAAATTGCGTGCCTATTTATTTAATTAAAAATAAAAACAGTATTTTGACATCCACAGATATATGAAATAGGCACACGCTATTAAATACAATACAATAGGTACCTAAATAGATCACAGAATTGGAATGGGTTTGAGATCAGATATAATTAATTAGATTTAATAAATTAATTAATAATGGAGATTGGTGAGGTATTATCGAGATTTGAATTATTTTCAGTCATTGAAAAGCCTAGATTGACCACTAAATTTATGGAAGATCGGGATAGGATGGGAAAATTGTAAGTCATCTACATAGGGTAAGGGTTACTTAACTTACCTACGTAGGTACACACGGCTACAGATCAAGCTATACATTACCAGTATAAGCTGATCTCGCATTGTATAGGATTTCTGTACAATGGGAGGTCAGCTTAAACTGGAAATGTATAGCTTGATTTGTAGCCGTGTGTACATTGTTTAATAATATTGAATGTGTAACAGATTTTTTTATTATACAGAAAAAAAAAAGTGAAAGAGGTAGATAGGTTATAACTCCGTGAGTGGCACGTTAAAACTTTGCTAGTTAGCTCACTTTGGCTATGAGTCGCGTCAAAGTGTCAGTGTGCCATTTATGAAGTTCAAATCTTGTGTAGGTAACCTATACCTCTTTACTTATAATATCATTGTAATCATCAATTAAGTATTAGGGCCCTTAATTAGAGGCCCCATGATTATATTAGTATAATTATGGGGCCTCTAATAAAGGGCCCTTATAATAAAAAATCTGTTTCCCTAAATATTAAAGTGTTCAGTAGCAAATATTGTAAATATAGTCATATTAAAAAATTGCATTTTTCTACTATTATTATGAACCTATTATTATGAATTCGTCAAATACTCGATGTAATTGTAATAATTTAATACTTAACCCAAATAACTAAGGATCGTCTATGATTCACGCTATACTTTTTTTTATTATTACTTGACGTATGCCATCTTAGAGTACGTCTGTTTATATTCAAGCTAGGTATTTTTAGGCAAATTACTGTTACTACTTTCTACCATTCAAAGCGTAGCGTTAATTATTGACAACCCCTAACGAAATAATATTGTATTTTGATTTTCACCTACTCTTATTTTATTAATATCACTTTCAAGAACGAAAATACAATGTCTGCGTCTATACGTGATGCTATATTTTTGCACTAAAACTATGTTAATATTCATAAGATATTCAAACACCTCGACCCATGCTATTTCAGTGCAAAATCTTCATATTAATAATTTTTTATAGAAAAAATGTGGCATTATGCTATTTTTAATACAAATATGACATTCTTAGTAGATACAAAGGTGCAAAGTGTAATTTGTAGCAAATAAAATGTTATCAAACCAAGGTAACATTTTGTGCGTAGCTTTTCATGTAGTATAGCTAGCTTTTGTAGCAGTCTAGCAGTGTTTCTACAGTTTTTAGGAAATTATTCATCAGTAAAATAAACACAATGCATTTTTTTTTAAATTTAGCAGTATCCTAATAATGGATTACGGTACAGTAATAGAAGATTAAAATTATCAAACTTATTTAGGGTTTGGTACATTAGGTACAGAATAAAATATATTAAATGGCATGTAAACTTGTTCGATTTTTATTGGGCTCATTCAATTTATCAGGCACATATTAATCAAACCATATCATAAAATACCTACTATAAGATATTTTTAAGTAGTAATGCTTATGGATTAAACTATATTACTTATGTGCTTACAGTCCTAGCATGACTATTTACTGTAAGTTGTGAAAATAACTACATTTTGGTGCGAATTATTTTAGACATGTTTAGATTAGAGCTGTGGAAGAACATAATATATATTATTATTGTAAGAATCTAAATAATTTTCGTAAATCTTGTATAAATCATATTTCTCAATATTTTTTACTACATCATTTTTTATTACAATAAGTCTGACTCAAAACATTTTAAATAGTAAGAATATGTTATTTTTTTAGAATATACTGCATTTTAATATAAGAAGCATATTATTGAGGCTAACATCGATGCATTTTGTATCATAAGACGATGGCATTATTTCTAAACTTAGATGCTTATTATGTAAGTAGGTATTTTAATTTAAATAAATAATCAAATAGAGTACCTTAATAGCAGACTAAACCGAAACACGTTTCTAATATAGGTACATAGGACAAAATATAATTTGTAAAAAGCATGTGGCAATAAAAAATAAACAAGAAATTTTAAAGTTGTATGTAATAAAAAAAACGCTGTTTTTTCGACGGTAATATACGGTTAATGCGTGCATCTTAAGGAATAAATGCAATAATACATTTTAAATGGTAAATAGATTTACGGTATTATCCACGCACATGATAATTGGACTGTTTTACAAAAAACATAAACCGACTTCAAAGTACACTAAGAAGTATTCAAATCCTGATCTGATGACAATGGGACCAAATGGGAAGTGTACCCTTCCAGTCTAAAGAAGAATTTTCCAAATCGGTTAATAAATGACGGAGTTATGAGGTAACAAACATAAAAAAAAAAAAAAAAAAAAACAACCGAATTGAGAACCTCCTCCTTTTTTAACCGACGAAAAAACGGAGGAGGTTTACAAGTCGACGCGTATATTTTTTTTTTTTTTTTTTTTTTTTTTTATGTATGATCACGCATAACTTTTGACAGAGTAGTCCGATTTTGATAATTCTTTTTTTATTGGATAGTGTATACCTCGAAGGTGGTCCCATATAAATATGGATAAAAAATACCTACCCTAAGGGTGGGAAAATAGGGATGATTTATTGTTCACTCACAGATTTTAATGCTGAGTTGTGTATTACATCAAAAGAAATCAAAAATTAAGCATGTAGTAGGTAATTAGTAGATTAACTGACGAAAAAACGGAGGAGGTTTACAAGTCGACACGTATATATTTTTTTTTTTTTTTTTTTTTTTTTTTTTTTTTTTTTTTTATGTATGATCACGCATAACTTTTGACAGAGTAGTCCGATTTTGATAATTCTTTTTTTATTGGATAGGGTATACCTTGAAGGTGGTCCCATATAAATATGGATAAAAAATACCTACCCTAAGGGTGGGAAAATAGGGATGATTTATTGTTCACTCACAGATTTTAATGCTGAGTTGTGTATTACATCAAAAGAAATCAAAAATTAAGCATGTAATAGGTAATTAGTAGAGTAAAGCCACAAAAAATTATAAAATAAAAACTTTTTAACAAAAAATAAACCACCGAAAAAACTGAAAAGCAAAAAATAATTTTGAATATAACTTGAATTTTATAAGGTTTTGCAGTCGGGGACAAACCAATAACATAAGCTATTACGACAATACGACATTAAATCAAACCACGTAAAGTACTCAAGTATACGATCAACTTTTACTATGGGCTCTTCCGCGTAACTTTGGTGTTAATCGTAACGAACACCATTAATGAATTATTAATTAAGGTAGAGCGTAGCGTTAATTCGCTCAAAGAGCAGCTCGACTGGGGAAGTATCTCCACCTTACAGAATACCGCAGCCAAATAACTTTATGTTGTGTAAAGTTGTGTTCCTGTACGTGAGTAAGGTCGCCAGAGCTCATTGGGGAGGGGGGAAAGGTCGGCAACGCGTGAGCGATGCTTCGTGTGTTGCAAGCGTCCATATGGCTACGGTAACCGCTTACCATCAGGTGGGCCATATGCTTGTTTGCCGACTTAGTCGTATAAAAATAAAAAATAAAACATGAATTACTTCCAATCAGGGCCCACGAATGGTCATCGTCGCGACATACCGCGTGCGCATCATTGGATGAAATAATTAATGGGGTTCGTTACGATTACCACCAAAGTTACGCGGTAGATAGACGCCCTAGCTTTAAATTCGAAAAAATTAATTGCGTTAGCAATATTGCTTAGCTTCCTTTTTAGACAAACATTACATTTAACAAATATTACAAAAAAAAATACATATCTACGTAGGTTATCGGTTTGTCCCCGACTGCAAAACCTTATAAAATTCAAGTTATATTCAAAATTATTTTTTTGCTTTTCAGTTTTTTCGGTGGTTTATTTTTTGTTAAAAAGTTTTTATTTGAAGTCGGTTAAAAAACATACAACCGAATTGAGAACCTCCTCCTTTTTTTGAAGTCGGTTAAAAATAGGATTAAAAGTTATGGCAACTTTATTGTTCTCATAGAATTAGGGTGAGTAAATACTACCTCGAGATAACGAGAGGCAACTATTGAGTCAAATTCATCATAATATCATTTATACTCACACTCACACGAAAAAGGTACCTGTGCCTTGTTTATAGGTAACATTTATAGTTAGTAAGTACCTAATCATCCGAATATATATCCACACTTGTTAACCTGGCCTTAAGTCTTTAAGTATATATTTCTTTTAAACATTAACTAACCGAAACATACACCTTTAGCCAGGGCCGTCTTAGGCCATGCCGGGGGTCCTTGGACACTCAAGAATTTGGGGCCCCATAGGAAAACAAAAAAGTGAATAACAAAAATCATTTTTCTGCTATGATCTTATTTTAAATTAAATTTAAATTTATTTGAACTGAAAATTAGTATAACTAGACAAGATTATTTGACTTTATTAATTGATGAAAATATGTTTAACTGTTTAAAAGTTACAGACCTTTCCGCAATGGTCAAACAATCTGGGGCCCAAGTCTGCTATTACAATTGTGTTCCAACGAAATGACGTCAAAATTGTGACATTTTACACTAATGGCGTCATAATGGCCAAAATGACTCCATTATGACGCCATAATGACGCTATTGTGTTAGTAGACTACAAAAACTGTAGAATGTCACAATTTTGACACCCGGCCAATAATAATATACAATATACCGGCCTTTCGTAGCCCCCGTTGGGATGGGGGCCTTTCTGGTGTGCCCTTATGGTAAAGACGGAATTGTCTATAGCTAAATCTAAATTACAACAAAAAATCAATCCCGCTTGCCATCAGGCGGGCCGCATGCTTGTTTACCGATTTAGGTGTATAAAGAAAAAAAAAACACCCGAGTGTGACACGACCGTTATAATCAAGCAACAAAATCACGTGCAAATAAACTGATCAACATAACGTAACATAAAATAATCAATAATATACAATTTAAATGTAAATGAAGTTACGCTATCATACATTTTACATTAAAACCAGACAAAAAATAATAAGTAGCATATAAATCATGCCTATATACAACTTAACTCAGGACCATAAACCACAAATCATAGCATCCAATGGTGTGGCCGCACCTGCCTATCGTGACAAAGCTTCGCTTATTGCTATTCCTTTCCCACTGATGTTATACGTGGATGTAAGAGAGGGATAGCTAATGTATGTGCGAACCTTCATTACGAAGCCTTACACAAGATAAACTTTCCACCAGCATCACTGTTTGCGGAAAGCTTATTTTGCATCGATAAGTATAAAAGCATTACCAGAAGACCTGCCGACCTGACTGCCTGCAGAGAACCTGATGCGGCAACTATCGAACAGAGGGTGACAGCAATATACGTCAAAAAGAGAAAGGAGTACAGCCAGGCGTCACCTTCTCTTTTTAACGTATAGCGCTGTCTTCCTCCGTTCGGCGGTTCGGTCACACCAGTTTGATCGTCTGGTAATGCTATAAGTCGTGTGACTTGACTGCTGCATACAAACACCACACATAATCCCAAATCTTACGGAAAATGTGGTTAGTGTTTAGATAAGTTATGGGGCACATACGTTTGGCTTTTGTCTAGACTTAAAAGTGCGGTCTCACTATAAATTATCAAACCCAGACTAACTAGAAATATCATCCGCAAATAATATCAACCAACATACAAAATTACAAAACTTAAAAACGAGAGCAACCATTTTAATAGCTGGAGATGCAATCAGGGTGGTTGAAGTACCCGAAGACGTTGAGTTCGTAAAGACTAGCGAGGGTAATGAAGAGGATGTACCAAATCATCAGCACTACTCCGTACTTGCGGTCCAGCTTCCAGCCGTTGGCGTGAGTTGCTACCACCAGGAATACCACCGTTGAGAACAGCGACAGGGTTGAGTAGATCAGACCTGGAGAATGTTAGAGGAAGATGTTGTAATTGCTATGAAAGATAGAGTTAAAGATGATATTTACGAAGAGCTGAGTATTTGCTTAGCAGCAAATTTATAAATTATAAAGTCTATCAAATAGAAAATGGCCGAAGAGTGAACAGGCATTTTCTGGGCAAACGTGGTACATCATCGACCTCATATAAACTTCTTCTAAATAGATTCTTTGAACAAACAGAAGCCCATGTGTCTTTACTTCCTAGGGCGATTATAAATTGGGCATACGAGAGTGGTTGAAGGTCTCGGTCGAACACTCGTTCGTTGTCTTTCGTTCATTATGTCTTCGTCCGCTCTCCTGTACATGATTTAATCTGAATAATATTTAAGCAGAATGATAATTAAAAAAAGAGAAAACAGCAGATTAGGTTACAGTAGTATCTCGTCACCTTTGCTGATGACATTGACATGGCTACCCGGCTGGATGATGGCGGTCTGAATGAACCACGGCAGCCCGAGGCACACCAGGATGTCAAACACGTTGGAGCCCACAGCATTCGATACCGCCATGTCACCGTACCTGGGGGAAGTCAGTTCAAGAGCTTTAGTTTTGGATGATCAAGATCAATCGATCGCAGACTTATCTGGCGCGTACTGCATATCTGCTGGCTGACAGAAGTGATAACAGTCCACAGAAATATTCTCTCTTAAATTGTTATTCTCCAATTCTGAGTGTTTAGTTGTTCAGAAGAATATGGAAAGCAGAGCAATCATATGTCAAAAAGGATTACCAGAACGAAGAAAAACAGTATAAAATTCAATATTAATAAAATATTTATTCAATTTAGGCCCTGATAAGGCACTTATGATGTTAACAAATGACTACACCGGTTCCAAATACAATTTGAACTGAGAAGACTGCGGCATGAAACTCAGCAAGTCTTTTTTTTAAAATGTGTACTGATTGATAAGAGAGACATTAGATCGAGATCACGTCAACTAAAAACCCAATCTTTTGAGCAGATAAATTGTCTAAAAGGTGTTGAACAGCACTGACCCCTCCTTGATGACGGCGAGCGAGGAGAGCGCGTCCGGCACCGACACGCCGGCCGCCACGAACGTGAGACCCATCACCGTGTCCGGGATGCCCAGAGTGTACCCTGCATATACATCACAATCACAACACATCACATCACATCACATCACATCACATCATTCATCATTATCCAATAGATACAATTTTCAAGCATAAGCAATTGAGCACCATTAGGCTAAATTTTGTGTACAGTGACAGCTATCTGCGACTATCTTTGGATCTCTACAATAAAGATTTTCATAGGGCATCGTGCCTCTACCCAGATGGATAATCCGCCTTACTAAAGCATGACATTTAATTTCACTCCGCTTGAGGGGCTCCCTGAGCAAATCGCTCTCAGTTCGTACTGCGCACGACTGTTAAATACTGTCAATTCTGGCTTGTTTATTTCATGTTGCCATAGAGGCGACTATCCTTCTGGACGTTTTAAATTCTTTGCTCTACAATATATGCGGATAATGCGGATAAAGTAAACAATTTGAAGAAACTTTGAAATCTTACCATGCTGGAATTATGTGTTGACTCTATACGATTCTTATGGGAATACTAGCGTAATAAACCCTCCTGGGTTACATTTTGAAAAAGAAATGGAAGTTACTCAAGGAATATTTTACCCCAAATTATTAAACTCTTGGTCCATCGGTTTGTGTTTGCGGTGTTCTTTAGTCATTCCTCATAACGTTAGGCTGCCCAAACATCGGGCAAATTTTAATTGAATGTTTTTATAATGACATAAGAAAAGGGCGACCTCCTTTTTAATCCAGTTTTTTACACTTCCAAGTCCCACTAAATGACACCAGAGAATAAAAAACAAATCTTACCAATAATAGTGATCATCCAGACCATGAAGTAGGAGTAGAAGGAGATCCAGAGCATGGAGATGATGAAGGTGACGGGGTACCAGCGGCCGCGGCAGTCCGGCATCGTGTGCCGGCACGACCAGTGCACCGGGAACACGATGTACCACCACACTAGTTGCAACTTGCCTAAACAACAAATACTTGCCTCAATATTGAGCGTCATCTAAGCCAGGACTCTGCTGTTTATGGACACGATTAAAAATAAACTCACCGGCATTGAATTTGGCCCAAGTTCGAAAGAGGTGTTTCCAGCAAATATTTTCTCTACTTTAATATTAGCTTTTTGCACTGCATTTGCTAAAAGAGTCAGCTTGCAAACGGTGTTATCATTTTAAATAAGGTAACGTTCATTTTTACCATTCATTTAAAAATCATTTTAAAGAGAGATAGAGCATAGTGTTTATTCGCTTAAAGAGCAGCTCGACTGGGGAAGTACCTCCACCTTACAGAATACCGCAGTCAAATAACTTTATGTTGTGTAAAGTTATGTTCCTGCGCGTGAGTAAGGTCGCCAGAGCTCATAGGGGAGGGGAGAAATGTCGGTAACGCGTGAGCGATGCTTCGTGTGTTGCAAGCGTTCATATGGCTACGGTAACCGCTTACCATCAGGCGGGCCGTATGCTTGTTTACCGACTTACTCGTATATACTGTCCATACTAATTAACATTTTTGGCGTACTATAGGAGAAATGGCACAGTAAATTCAATTGAAGTTTCCAAATGCCGACTCTTCTATCTTTTATAAGTATGATACAGTTCCTTAAATCAACATTAAAGAAGAGAAAATCTTTGCTGATAACACCTATTTTGTATGAATCTTCGAGCTTGAGCCAAATTCTGTGCCAGTGAGTGTAAGAAGGCTTTTGTTTTAACTGCTTATTATTCTGTGCCACATCAAATTTACGAACCTCCGATGATTACGAATAATCCGATGAACATCCGTTGAAGCGCTCGTGGTGTAGCATGATTAGCCGTTCTTAATCGATCGGCAAAGTTAAGCTACGTCTGTCGTGGTCGGTACCTGGATGGGTGACCGTCTAGTGGTATTTCATATCGAGCGTTTCAGTGCTTCGGAAGGCACTTAAAGCCGTTGGTCCCGGTTATCACTTAATTGAGATAGTCGTTAAGCTAGTTGGATGCCTCCCAGGCGGCTTGAAAAATTCCAACAGTAGGTTGACCACTAGCCTACCTCCACCAATCCGCAGTGGGCACGCGTGGTGGAGTATCTGCCCATTACCTTAAATCTTCATTTGTGAAAGGAGGCCTGTGCTCAGCAGTGGGACATTATAGGCTGATGATGATGATGATGAACATGTATGATAAACTTACCGGCACCGATGGGCTTGACAAGTGGATCAATAGCAGTCTCAGGGTTGTACTCCTTCGCTTTGTAGTAAGCTGGCTGCGCTGGGGGCTGGAACCAACAATGAAAATTAAAAATTAGTTCTTCTGTGTTTATAAGCTTATCAACCAAGCAGATTTCGATGATGTAGGAAATTTTTCATCATGGAAACGCAATTGGATGCGCGGAGTACAGTTAGGCTCTATCATCATCATTATTAGCTGGTATCTTGTATCTACCCACTGCTGAATATATCTAAACATATTCCTTGCAATCTACAGAGCACGGAATCAAATTATTTTCTCGTGGCCGCGTGTTACAAACCCTTCTGTTTTTGCAGATCGCATCCATGCCTTTTCTACGATCAACTGACTTTCATAATTCGGTTCGCAGCATTCTAAATAGTTCACCTAAGAATCTATTCGAATTCGGTCTCTAAGACTGACGACTAGCATACCATGCCTCTCCTGCCTATTGCGTCATCGCTGTCATCTGCGTAATACACGCAACTGATAGTGTAACGCGACACAGCTACGGCCGCATGCGGTAGTCTCTCGTGGATTTGCAACCTTTTTGGTCTTGTTTGGAGAATGATTACCGACTCGTACGTTGAACCCTGAGCTTCATGTATGGTAAGGACGCGTGAGCAAGTGGCAGCCCCGTATCCCTGGTTGATAAGGGATGCCTTTTCTTCCTGTAACAACTACACAATGCAACTACATTACCTGTGGTGGTTGGTGTGGCTGCTGTGTTTGGTCTTGCTGTGGCTGGCTCTGTGCGGCTGGTGTCGCCTGGTACGGGACGGCGGTGGGCTGCTGCGCGCCTCCCCAGCCCGGGGCTTGGGTCTGCCACGAGGAACATTATTGACATGCTTACATAATATGGTAACAAATGAGTGAATGCCGATGTGACAGATGGTAGGACCGAAATGGAAGAAGCGTCCATATTGTGCCAACCCCAATTAAACGGGAACAGGGCAGGTGGATGATTTCATAAGCGTGGAAGTCATTTTCAATCATCGAACAAATAACCCAATGAAGCGCAATGACGTTAATTTTGCTTGAAACCTCATCCAGGCGGGTACAAAAAGTACCCTACCACCGTGCTATGGTTTCCTCACGATGTTTTCCCTTACCGAAAGCTTCCTCGGGACCTTCGTCTCGGTATCCGACGTCACTACCTCTGAGCTAACATTGCCTTTAGTATGGTCCATTTTAAAACTGGTACCTGTTCTCCCCAGGCCATGTTGGGGTCCCAGGTGTAGTTGGGGTCGGCGGCGGCGCGCGCGGCGGGCTCCGCGTTGTACGCCGCGTTGTCGTACGCACCGTCCGGGTTGTACGCTGCAAGTACACATATCAACCATCATCATCAGTTCCACTCAGATTCCTGGATAGAAAGTAGAGGGCTACCCGCTAGACTACCTTTCCGGCAATCCTGGTGGTTCAAAGGATAGATGTGTGGATGCGCATTGAGTTGTGGTAGAGTCAACTGTATAACGTTCATAAGTGCCTTATCAGGGCCTAAACTGAATAAATTAGGCAGGACCTACCGCAAATGGTCCCTGAGTGTCCCTGACGCTTCGTAAGGGGTTGCCAAGAATAGTGTGCCACACTTTAATGCCTAAGGGTGGGTAAGGTGGCCACTATATAAAATCTAAGTAATCTTGAGCTGAGTTCGAGGAACGATGATAAAATTGATGATATAAGATAGACTGTGATATAAGTAAGAAAGGAGTAAATGCTGATATGAGTTAATGCCGACCCAAAATAATTAGAAACAGGGCAGCTAGATGATGATTTCAGTTCCCTCCTATGAAAGTATTGTATACTTACCTATGTCCTATGTCATTGAAAACATTAAGGGGTTGGGCCCTTGATAATAATCTCTTATTTCTTTGTTCATGGCCCTGTAAAGAAGAAGAAGCTATAAGGGTTCTCACGTGCGTCTTGCAATGGGGTCTCCTTGGTTTGTCCATCCATCTGTGTGTACTCCTCGCCACTTGGAGGCGCAGGCTGAGATCCAGCACTCCTGGACACGAATTAAAAAAAAATTACACTGTAAATGCAGTGTATTAGACGTAGAGAGAATTAGATTTAATGTTTTTCACGAAATTTTCTTAAAAAGGAGCTTGGTAGGAGGTCTTGGATTCGAATCGCCTTGTATTAGTTAGCCTCTTACTACCTACTTGTATGTGACGAGTGCGGCTTGTTCCTCGCGCGTGGGCAGCTTGAAGGGCAGCGGCAGCGCGGTGGCCCAGCGCTCCAGCGCCGTGTTGAAGCGCAGCGCCACGCAGTACACGCCGTACATTATCAACATGAACAGCGCCTCAGGCCTGGGGAACAAAGGGCGCTCAATATTATTTAAGAGATAAAATCTCCATAAAAAACGAAGTGTCTTGATATGCTATGACAACAATTTTAACGGTTTGGAGATCTTTTGGTGCGTCACTGAGTCAACATTAATTAATTAAATTGAAGCGCTCGTGGTGTAGCATGATAAGCCGTTCTTAATCGATTGGCAAGTTAAGCTACCACCGCCTAGTGGTATTTCAAATCGAACGTTTCCGTGCTTCGGAAGGCATGTAAAGCCGTTGGTCTTGGTTATCACTTAATTGTGATAGTCGTTAAGCTAGTTGGAGGCCTTCTAGGCGGCTTGAAAGTTCCAACAGTAGGTTGACCACTAGCCTACCTCCACCGATCCGTAGTGGATACGCGTGATGGAGTATCTTGCCCATTCCCTTTCACCCTGATTTGTGTGCTCAGAGTCAAAATTGTATGACATCTAATTGAATCTTTAGATATCCCTCGAATGGTATCTTCTATTAAAACACCACCAAGTCTACCATCGGTAGGATAGATTAGTTCTGTGAATCTCACCAGGACACGTATCCATTACAAATGGTGCACAGCATGACGAGTATGGAGAGCGCGTAGAAGAAGCAGTCGCGGCACAGCGGCCACCAGTTGAGGTGCGACACGGTGCCGGCGCACATCGCGCACACCGAGATCACGAACATTATGTTGAACACGGCCGAGCCTATCACGCCGGATACACCTGGGAGCAGCAAGTAAATTCACTTAAAATTGACTCTGGTAGAATGGGTTGAAGGCGGTGTTGACGCAAAAAATCTTACAAAACATGTTTAGTGAACGTGTTACCAAAAAATTTCGTCTTCTGCGATTTTAATAAAATGACATGTTTGACAACATTTGTAAGAGAGGTAGAGCATTTGTATTTTTTCGTTCGAAGAGCAGCTCACCTCGGGAAATACCTTCTAAGGGTCAGTTCACACAGAGAAGCGACGCGACCTGGCAAGTGTAGATAGCAATAAAATATAGAACTTTATTTACTACACACTAATTTCTACAAACTTTGTGACAAGTAACTTGCGCCGCCGCGAGGCGTGACCGAATTCTCTCCCTGAGATGTGTACCTTTTTGTTTAAATAAATTCCTATATTCTACTGTTATTTACGTTTAGTCTCGACTGTGAGCTAAAATAGAGCAGCAGCTATTTATTACTTATTTTAAATATAATAATAGGTAAATAAGATGAAATTGAAAGATAGATTGGTTGGAAAATATTGGCGATGTTCGAAATCAAACTTCAAAACCATTTCAAAACATACCCTTTCTCCGGCAGGCGAATGCAGGGATGTTATCCAGTGGCTTCAGATAACGTGTTAGCGTTATATATTTTGTTTGGCTAGCATTTAGGCCACGACCCCATTTTGAATTTTGCTTGGAAAACATAGGCGCTTAATTCTAATAATAGCATGGTCGCAGGAGCGGTACTCGCCTTTAGGCACTTCATTAATGAAAATAACTTTGCGCTATCGAAGATACATTACTCTCGACACCAGTATGGTTGCGGCAAATGGACACAGTGTTCGTGTAGTGTAGAAATTGAATATATTAGCAGTAAAAATAACGAAATAAAAAATGTTAGATCAAAGTCAAAGATAGTCAATGCCTCTATCCCTCAAGGAAGTGTCATTGGATGTCTTTTATTCTTGATCTATATTAATGATCTCCCTTAAAATCATGGAAGAACCGTGTGTTTTATTTGCAGACGATATTTCGCTTATCACCTCATGTCAAAACAGCAAAAACTTAAACGAAAAACTAAATTCTATACTACAAAAAACAACAGACTGGATGAACGACCATAATCTTGAAATAAACTTTTTAAAAACTAAATTAATGATTTTTCAACCTTATCAGAAGACACCTTTAAAATTAAATTTCATATATAACGGTACAAAACTAGAAGTCGTAAATGAATTCAACTTGCTAGGTTTAGTTTTAGATACACATATCAGCTGGAAACAACACATTCAAAAAACCAGAACAAAGCTATCCAGATTTATATATGCGCTTCGTGAAATAAAATAAAACTACTGATCTTCCTCCTGCACTTGTTACCTATTACGCCTATGCTCATGCATGGATTAGCTATGGAATTATCTTATGGGGAAACAGTACCGATTCACACACCATCTTTACACTCCAAAAAAAACTAATACGTATTATAACCAATATAAAAGATACAGACAGTTGCAGACCGCATTTCCAGAAGCATAAAGTTCTCACATTAACAAGCATCTACATTTTAGAAATATGTAAATTCGTTAGGCAAAATACAGATATTTATAAAAAAAGAGAAGACGTACATTCCAAACAACGGCGATATAAAAGTAGATTAATGGTCCCAACCTCCCGATTAAAAATGCACCAATTGAGTCCTTTTGTAATGTCCATAAAAATATACAATAAACTACCAGAATTATTAAAACAAGAAACAAATAATAAAGTATTTATAAATAAATTAAAACAACTATTAATAACAAAATCTTACTATACTATAAATGAATACCTAAGCGATAAGTTAAGTTAATGATTAAATTTTATATAATTTTTCCTCTTCTCTCCTACATTGCTTAGTGCCCAACAGGGTCCTTAGTGTATAGTGTTATTTATTTACCTTAAGGTGCCTATGTAACATTGTATACCTATGTAAGGAAAGCAAAATAAATAAAGTACAGTGTTCGCTTACGGACACAGTTGTCGCTTACGGACACCAGTTTGTAGAAATTCAATATTTCCGCCAGTGTCAAGTGGATATTGATGATGTGATTCTATCGATTGCAGCGCAGATTACGTATTACAGTCGACGCAATGTAATATTTTTTTCGAAGCGTGAACAGCTTCAACGGTCAATCTGGATTATATCATTAATCAAAGGCTTACCTATATCATCCTGAGCACAGAAGACGCCAATGACGACAGTCGCAAGTTCAGGAGCAGAACTGCCGGCTGCCATGAAAGTGGCGCCTGCCACGTCTGGAGCCAGTTGTAGTTCTGGAAGTGCACAAAATATTTATTAAATTATATCACGCCTCTCTTTCTCACTCTGCTGGAGATAAGCCACCTCTCTCTCTCTCAGAGATGAATTGTTTATTTCAAAAATAATTTTGTACTAGCTCTGGCTTCATGGTTTTACTTGCGTCCCCAAGAGATCTAATATATTCCAAGGATCTAAGGTAAGCTGGTAATATTGATATAGATTTCTTTTACGCATTTAGGTTTTTTGAAGGACTACAGAAAGTTAGACCAACCTTCACAGATCCTGTCGAGGCTGGACACGAAGTACTCATCACAGACAATAGCGAGGCCAATGAAAGTAAAGACTGCGACAAGGACGTGCAGGATCAGGCCGCCATGCTTACGAGCTGACTGACCCATTAGGGGCTTGGGGAACTAAGATGGAAAGAAGATATTATTTGGGACTTTATATTGACTCTGATAAAATGCATTTTGGTATGCCTAATATCTGTATACAAATGTATGGCAAAACAAGTTTGTCCATCAATACTCTTTGTGAACTTCAATGTCATCAATTCATGTTACTGGAGTTATACTTCAATCTAGAAATGTCATGATATAACCGCAGTCCAGCAGAGAACGTGTGTAGAGAACGGGAACGAGTTCTCACCTGTTCAATAGCTGGTGGTGTGCAGTTCTCCCTGAGTGGATGTACGGTTGGTATCCCTGGCTTCATCATCGCAATCCTCTCTTCCTCACGAAGCTTTATCGTTTCTTCGTCCTGAATAATAACCGTAAAATTTAACTTCCCTAAAAAAGGGATTACATGCAGTCCCTGAAGGTCTGGTGCAGAGCGCCCCAGAAGAGGGTGAATTTAATTTGTAGGGAGCCAGCTAAGTGCGCGCGTGAAAGAGCCTCGAGCAAGTAGCGCGTGCATCTCCCACGATTCGGTCAGTCACACCAAAAGGCAGGTATGAACATGAGGAGAGGAGGGAGAATACAGCTACTCTAATACAGATAGTACGCGCACGCAATGCCAATTATGTGTAATAATACGTTGACGGATATGGAAAATTAAACGCGAAGCGCTTAGCAAACAGAGAGTGTCCTGTTTGAAGGTAATTCCCGTTAATAAAAAAGATAAATATGACTAAAATACACTGTATGATGGCTGTTTAGACATGTGGGTCTCTCTTTCTCTCCCTATGCGTGTTTTTTTAGGCTTAGTTATAGATTATGAAGCGATCGTGGTGTAGCTTGATTAGACGTTCTTAATCTATCGGAAAAGTTAAGATGGGTGACCGCCTAGTGGTATTTCAAATCGAGCGTTTCCGTGCTTCGGAAGGCAAGTAAAGCCGTTGGTCCCGGTTATCACTAAATTGTGATAGTCGTTAAGCTAGTTGGATGCCTCCTTAGTGGCTTGACAAATTCCAACAGTAGGTTGACCATTAGCCTACCTCCACCAATCCGCAGTCGGCACGCATGGTGGAGAATCGCCCAGTCCCTTTCATTTGTGAAAGTAGGCCTGTGCTCAGCAGTGGGACATTACAGGCTGATGATGATGATGATGGTGATAGATTATGGACTGTCAAAAGTCCTTAGTAAGAATTCGAACATGAAATTTCTTTTCAACTTGATACAAATATTTAAGCATTTCAAGGAATCTATGCTATAAGTATAGACTAAAGGTGCAGGCAGCAGCAGCAGGGGACACTGACATTGGCGACTAGTTTTTGTTTTTCCCATATAAATCCCTTATATTAATTTGTTTCGATCTATCTCTGTTTATCTTGGACATACATGATAGGCTATAGAAATAAATACGATAAACCTGAAAGCATAATAATCTGCCGCAAATTAAAACATGGAATTAGAAGATCTTGTAAATTAAAATCAGTTCGGGGAATTGAAAAGCTCCGTAAAGTATTCACAAAATAAAGTAACTGGCAGAATCTAGACAATTATTCTGGCCGAAATCTTAGGGAATTTATTTATCTGTAGCCTCTGGGAGCCGATTGTAAGATAGATAGAACCTTGAATAAGGTAGGAGAAGATTAGATTTCCCGCTGCGGATAAAATCTTTGTTGGATGTTTTTGTGAGCGGCCTTGTATCGTCCGGAGGATTTTATTTAGTAATCTTCTGGAAATAGATAAAATAGTTTCCCCTAATATTTACTTCGTACTGTACCTACGCAATTGAATAACGGTGTCTTAGGATGAAGAATTTATGATAAATCTTTAAATTGACAGCATCTGCTAACGTAAGGAATTATGCATTTCAGGCAAGAAGGGTATCATACTGGGTCTATAGAGAAAAATTGCATTTTTGTTCTTCAACTTTGGTATTGCCACTAATCATATCTAACAAAAGATGGCATAATAGAAAATGAACCATATGGATGATGATTTTCAGCTTTTGTATAAGCATGTCATGACGGCTTAAATTGTTAAGTTTTGTGTTCGTTATTTTGTAGCTTGCGAGCAAGGCTTTCTGCAGTAATGTATTTAATTTCATTTAAATAAAACATTACCTTCTGGACAGTTAATTTTATTAATTATACCATAGAGTTGGAATATTATAAAGTGATAGCATTAACATAACAACGTTACCTTGCGCGAAGCGTGAGTACATATAGATGCATTCACAGATATATTGTACACTAGTTGATTTACAGTCAGACAAAATGTCGATATGGATTCCTTGTCATTTATTCTCGGTAAAAGTATCGATAAAAACGAGAAATTGGCATTCATAATATTATGTATTTTAGTCGTTCAAACTGTGTACTCGCACTTCGTTTCAAGGCATTTGGACCGTAGCGGTGCTCACGGACCGTACTATAGTACAGTCTCTCTATAAATATTCAATTATGTAAATAATACTACTTACGTCTTTATAACCATCATCTTTGAGCGTCTTTTTGTCATCTTCCGCTTCTTCCTTTTCCAAAATCTCTTTTAATTTCTTCTTGTCACCTTCTTCAGCATCTGCCTTCTTATCGCTTTGCTCATTTGGAATATCAGATATCTGTGTTGCGATTTCTAGAAAATGATGAACAAAGGATATAGTTCTTAATAGATTTTAAATAAGTAGGTAATTACAAAGGTCTCTACTCCTAATTTCTAAATTAATTTTAAAACCAATTTGGTCATATGTCCAACTGTGGGGCTCCACCAGTGACTTCAATATAATGATAGTATTAAGGACGAAAAACTACATTCTAAAACAAATATCAAATGCACCATAGTTTATCAGAACGAAAGTATACAGTTTAAAAAGCGACGGGATATATTTGATCAACCCAGTCAGTTAGAAGACTGACTAAATAAAAGAAAGGGTTGCTTCCACTGGGAGTAGCACTCCACCTGTCACTAACCTACATCTCATCTGCTCATAGTCTTATCATTTTAATGAATTTGTATTGAGATCACGTCCTGATCATGTTAGCTTTTGTTGTAATAACTTGGCTTTAAGGTTACTAACCATTAACAGCTTCTTGGCCAGTGGTTGCAGATCTCATGGTAGATATAACGAGCTCTCCATTCTGAGTCAATTTTTCATTCAGATCTTCTGTGATGGATGCTGGGGAGCTGACTGCTTGGAAGATGGAGTATGCTATGAAGAATACTGATACTGTAAGCCATCTGTGTCGACGTGGTCTTCTCATGCCCTGGAAGAGAGTTTAGAGTGTGATTTTTTTACAGATAGAATTTGAACTCTATAGAAATTAACAGAGTGGCTATTTTAGTCCTTTGGAAGAAGTTAGTTGTGGCTTGTGATTATAAGTTGCTAGCGATACTCTGAATGATTTAAGTGATCTTAGTACAAGATTCAGGATCCCTCAGAATTTGTATTTTGCATCGGTCTTTTAAAGAGTTTTGCGCACAACGCCATGCGCCATTAGAAAAACAAGATTGATCAAAGGTTCTCGCGCATGATCAGTGCAGTAGGTAAGTATACCGCGTCGATCACGGTGTTGCGAGGTTTTGTGCGTTAAATTTTATTTAAATATTGGTCAAACACATGAAAAATCTCTATGTTTATTATATGCGAAAATAGCTCTACCTGTTTGTTAGCTCTCCAAAACTAAAGCTCTGAAGAAAGAGCTCAGAATATTTACAAATGAGGGAAAAATAACAACAGTTACAATAATATGTCGATAAAAGATGCACATGAGCGTTATTAATGTGATAATAAAACAACTGTGTTATAATAGATCTCATTCGTGCTTTTGCAAATCTGCAAGTGTTCAGTAGTGTTACAAAAGTTCCAAGTATTTCTCCAAAGCATGAATAAAACACCAAATCTGGCCTAATGTGCCTAGAGTATTTTTTAAAAAGATCTGAAGAATCTCCTACGTCAATAATGGTTGTCCATCTTTGGCCTAAGGTATAATGAGGTACAGACTACCTTACGACAGACGACACACAGACGACTTTCTGCCGATTATTAGGGCGAAACCGCGGGGTATTTTAGAAATTTTAGTTATTTAGCAGTTGCTGAAATATTAGAAGATAAAAATAATTGTTGGAGAGGTCACTTTTACAATGATACCTTTATTTCATTTGTGCTTTTGATAACCAATTGATAACTTCCTAGTGGCCGAACATTTTTGTAATTTTCGTAGATTTTCAGTTTGGTACAATCTGTCAAAATATTGTGTAAATTTTTGTCGAAATTGTGATCGCATAAGAAACATCTCAATGGTCCGGAATGAAGCCTCCTTTATTGCTAATAATTCTCAAATTACCTATCTCGAATCGTATTCCGTTGCGATAAAGTTGTAAGTTTACGAGTTTTAACATAAAATGTAACCCCAATAAAATGGGAGTTTATTGAGTGGCAAATTATTACTGTTTTATAGATGTGTATTGATTTTTCTCGATACAAATCGTACTAAAGCGAGTTAGATTTTTCGTATAGGTTCCGACTTATTTAATATTTCTAATTGTTTGATCGGTTTAGGCCGGCCACATCCCATAAGAAATTTTCTGTCAGATTATTTCTTACGCCCGCCAGATGGCACTTTGCTCAAAGATTTGGTTCTAGACCCCGACTATCAGAAAATTCTGACGTGTCTGACGTCCAAAAATTTATGAGAAAGCGGGCGTCAGAAACTTTCTGACAGAAAATTTCTTATAGTATGTGGCCGGTCTTATATTGTAGAGTATCATAGTGTCAAGGAAGGAGGAGGCTCCATGCCTATGACTAGTGGGGCCACTGGTGGCAGCCACCATTCGACTTGTAAAAATGCTATGTCGAATATCAACCCACAAACACGAAATCAAGGATAAATCGTATATAGAAACATGCAGTTAATGAAACTCAAATACTAACTCACAGACAACGCATAGCGTAAACCGGTGGACCTAGAGATTTGAATATTCCTTTACCTAAGAGTGCACTAAGAATTTCCCGAAATTTAACTTCTAACGCACTAAAATAAGATATTGCGGTTGATCCCACGAAGTACTTAAATATTGTCCTCAGACAACGCGTAGAACTTCCGACTTCCAATTCCGCAACTAGTCAGTGATATTGCACTGATTTTGAACAGTAAGGACCAATCATTGCATTGGATGTTCTTGACATAGCCAATCAGAGCGCATTGTCCATGGTGAGGAATCGGCGGAAAAGATTTCAAGCAAAGTGTCTTTGGGTTAATTGTTCGATGTTAAACAATGACTAGACCACAGGCATATAAGAAGACTAGACTAATCGACAAAATAGCAAAACTATACTGTGATATTGTCAAAGTTGCAATAGCATAAAAATAGTATTATTATATTTATTTACAAACATGCCGAATCTACCGAATGAACCAGATTTCCATTAGTTGATAGTAGCTGATTTAATCTATTGCTTCGCTATTTGATAGCTAAAGTAGAGTAGGTATAATCTATGTTTTGGCAATCTAGATACTATAAAGCTAAAGAAGTGTATGTTTGAATGCGCTCGAACAAACAGGGGCCCAAGTCTTCTATTATACAATTGTGTTCCAATGAACTATATCAGTGATGTAAAATTGTCAAATTTGACAGTTTTGGTAGTCTAATAATTCTCAGTAATAATTCAATAGCGTCAAACTCCGATCACAGAACAAAAGGTAATGTTCTGTAATCTGTGGCGTCAAAAACCATTATGAATTTAATAGACATTGGCCCTGATTCTGTTGTTTACAACTAAACTAATTTTAATCTCACTAAGTCTCTTTCTAACAAAAAACATAAGAAAAGGATGTAAGAAATTTAGTCCTGTCAAATTAGTCCTATGCTTGTTTTCCATATAAATTTAGTCGCCATCTATCGCGGTTACACCTTAATGCAAAATAAGACGGCAAAGATTAATTTGACAGCTTTAAATATATTCTATCCTTTTTCAATAATGTGCGATTTATAACAGAATCGGCACCATTGTCTACACTGCAACGCACAATGGTCCGATCGTGTCAGAATGACATTTTTGATTTAAAATAGACTTGGCCCCCTGTCCGATTCACTTTTTTTTTATTTTGTTAGCCCCTTTATTTGAGAAGGTAAGAGTAAGACTCGCTATATGTTGTGTTGTTATAGGTATAGATCAGAGGGCCAACCACAAGCTCTTAAATGAATATTATTATAACCTTATTTGTCTTTTGTCCTGTTATAGGTATAGATCAGAGGGCCAACCACAAGCTCTTAAATGAATATTATTATAACCTTATTTGTCTTTTGTCCTGTTTTGACATCCGATGTCAAAGAAGGACAAAAGACAAAATAAATAAATAAATATCCTGGAACATTACCTCACACACGGTCATCTGATCCCAAACTAAGCAGAGCTTGTACTATGGAAACCCGAAACTGATATAATACATATACTACTTTTTGTTTGTAAATAGGTATATTTGATATACATAATTACACCCAGACTCAGGACATACAGACAAGTAAGGTTCATCATAGGCTATATCGCATGTGACACTGCGGAGCACGGCTATGGTCGTAGGCTCTCGAGCCTACGTAGGACTCGTCCTACAATGGCATTGAACTGTCCGTGAAAAAGTCGTGGGGAAAACAGCACGGTGGTAAAGTACTTGTGGTAGGCTACCACCCTCAAGTTCTGTTAACAATCCTACCTATTCCTACCTACTTGTGTGTTCTGGTAACAATACTTGAGGGCCAGTTTATTTCTAGGCTTCATGTGCCAATGACCTTATTGTGGAGACCTTCGCTTATAATATCTGTTACCACGATGAGTTGTGTGTGGTTAATCCTTAGTAATATACTGTACAACGATATTTCTAGCCGAGCAAGAGAGCCGATCCAACACGATTTTAAGTTGAAATTTCTACGTTTTAGACGTAGAAATTGGAGTTGGAACTTGTACAAGTATTCTAAAGAATTGTTCAAGATGATGCCCACGGCTACCTTTCACCATCTCAACTATCGCCATCGACGGGGAGTCCATCCTCACACATTGAAACCAGAATTGTTTCGAACTGTGCAGGCTAAAAGGAGTTTTTTGAACTGTGGAATAAGCTCCCCGCAGTGGTTTTCCCAATAGTACAGCATGGGGTTCTTCAAGAAGGGCGTGAAGAGATTTTTTCAGGGTCGGCAACGCGCCAGTAACACTTTTGGTGTTGCAAGCGTCCATAAGCTACGGTAACTGCTTACCATCAGGCGGGCCGTATGCTTGTTTGCCTCTTTAGTGGTATAAAAAAAATATGTCCCACTCTTCTCTCTAAACCCCTTGGTGTGAAGAGAATGTAGGGGAACGCGCGAGTGATACCCCTGATGTTGCAAGTGTCTATATGCTACGGTAACCGCTTACCATCAGGACGTATGCTTCTTTGCCACCTTAGTAGCTGTGCACGATGATGGTGCATGAGAATAGATAGTCCACGATTTTTACCATATATTAATATACGCACACAAGTGATAGTTCCACACATACACACAAATAAGATACAGTCTGAAAGATGAACAGAGAACGAAGATATAGAACAGAGAAAAAATTACTCGTAATTAATAGCGGGAAAATGC
This sequence comes from Achlya flavicornis, assembly GCA_947623365.1. Taxonomy (NCBI): domain Eukaryota; kingdom Metazoa; phylum Arthropoda; class Insecta; order Lepidoptera; family Drepanidae; genus Achlya; species Achlya flavicornis. The sequence continues at coordinate 2,992,802 of OX392490.1, forward strand.
GCATACAATCAACGCGTGTGTGCGTTGGAAGCTCGAACCGCGACTGTCGGTGACTGAGAGATAGCGGGTGGTTGATAACTGCGCATACGCAGCTAACTACATATGCATGTATTGCATGCCAACTTATACTACAGGTATCACGCGACTTTGCTGCTTTTTTATACTTCCAAGGTAGCAAATAATAAATGATGGTAAGCGGGTAACCATAGCCTTTCATCGCTTGCAATAGCCATAGGTCTCTGGTTCATATCCGGCTCGAAGGACCACGTAGGAGACTGCCTATGCAGTTTGGTGGTTTATCAGGATGCAATAAAATGATATATGATATATTCAGTAAAAACACTATTTTTTATTCCATAAAATACACATAAAACTGTTCAGCTTTTTTTTTTTTTTTTTGGCTCCATTGTTGCCAAGCTGTATTTTCTTAGTTGTATTAGTTTACATATTAAATTCAATGTTGCCAACAGGCGTATCACTCGAGAGAACCCTCTTCACATTCAAAAGGGGTTTTAAAGAGTAGTCGCTATGCCAACAGTGGAAGGGCTAATATTATGGTGCGTCCATGCTACGCGAATCGAGCATGAGCCGAGCCACGAACGAACCTACAACGAGCACGATGTACCTTTGACAATCGCGCAAGTTCGAGGCTCGCAAGCCCGTCCACGCTACGCGAATCGTGCTTGCATTGTGATCGTTGGTGGCTCGGCTCGTGCTCGGTTCACCAAGCATGGACGCACCATTAGGTACTACACCACTAGCCCCCATTGGCGTATACAGAGGAGGTAAGCTGGAGCCAGTTGGGTTGCAGGATACTTTAGGTTTCCAGCAGTATCGACACATTGGCAACTGTTTTTAGGCCAGGTCTCTCTTGGAAATTAGCTCTAGATACGCCAATGCTAGCCCCCGCACACTGGCAGCACCTCCTCGTGGAGCTCTAGTGACGTTACTCACCGCAGGAACACAACACCACATGTTATTTGGCTGCGATCTTCTGAAAGATCGAGGTACTACCCCTGTCGGGCTGCTCCAAATTTCGAACGGGAGAACCCATTATCCGTATTAAAAGGCTGAGATTGAAATTATAATTATAATTGTTTTGATGCCTATAGATATTATCACAGAGGTAAGATATAGATATCTAAGAGGAATATAAGAGAGGTAGAGCGTTGCGTTTATTCGCTCAAAGAGCAGCTCGACTGGGGAAGTACCTCCACCTTACAGAAACCTTAAGGCGATGATAGCTCAGTGGTAGTGACGTCGGATACCGAGACGAAGGTCCCGGGTTCGAATCCTACAATGAGCTTGAGCTTTCGGTGAAGGAAAACATCTTGAGGAAACCATAGCACGGTGGTAGGGTACTTTGTAGTACCCGTCTGGCTGGCTACCACCCTCAAGTTGAAAATCTGTCGCCAAGCACCTATCGGTGTGTTCCGTCAGCTGCACTTGAGAGCCAGTTCCTTCTAGGCTTTGTGTGCTTACCACCTTCGACCACATCATCACTTACCATGGTGAGATTGTGGTCAAACACAGGCCTATACACAGTAAAAAAAAAAAAAAAAAAAAATGTTATGTTTATTTTATCATATAATTTGTTTTTCTTTTGTGTAATTGTACTAATTATCTTTATCTTTATCTTTTAAACATAAAAAAACATATTTTATGTGACCACAGTTAATTGTACGACGATCAATTTTAATGTAAAAGCAATTTATGTTACATGTCCTGTATTTACCATCGATTAATCAACTTGTGTTGTGTTAGGGCTTCCACAAATAATATTACATTGAAAAACTGGTATTTATAAAATAATTTTAAACAATATTCTGATAATCATGTATCATGTTTACTGACTGAGTATCATGGTTATGTTTAAATAAGATAAATAACAAACAGAATATGATTGGAGTATTAAAACACATTACTTAGGTACAATAAGACCCTTCGCACACGTAGCTACTGAAAAGAAACGATTCTGATTAGTGACCAAACCTCGCACACGAATGTTAATTTTATTTACATGTCGACAGAATGTTTTACCTTGCTATTATGTCTACAATTGAAGTCATGAGAATATTATCCATACAAATAAATAAAATTTGTGTCTGTAAATATTTTTTGTTCCAGCTAATCTCCGAAACTTACCTATTTTGACGGAAAATTCACTAGCAGACAGCTGATGTTATAAGAAGTAGCGAAAGCTACTTTCATTACAGAAAAATAATTAGGGTTCCGCGCAAAAAAAAACTATACGTGGGTGGAACAGCGGTAATCAGCTGTGCAGCAGTCATATATACATTTTTATATATAGATTTGGTTCGATCGCGTGGCAACCAGCACTCCGCGTCACTTAATACTTTGTGTATAGAATCGAGCGCCTGAGCACCTACATTGAAATACTAACTGCTAGCATGTGCGAGTGACTGGTTAGTCATTCATGTTATTAATTGGTTTTGTTTCAGTAGCTACGTGTGCGAAGGGCCTTAGAGTTATACAATGTGGCTTTATCGCTCAAAGTTATCTATGACCGGGTGATCTAACCAATAAAGGTCATGTATATTCGTTTTCGTGAACTATGTTTTTATGTTAAATTATATGTATAAGTCATCCGGAATGATAATTGATTAACACACTTTTATAGTCCCAAAAACCTGGTGGTCAAAAGAGGAACTAACGACAACATTTTTAAATGTCAATCGCCTCTTGTCAAAGAGATAAAAAACTCTACGTTCATTGTTGTTTCCTCCACCAAATGCAATAACAGCGACTCTCTCACCGGGTCAGATAAGTTTCTGGGACTATAAATTGGTTCAAGCATTTGACAGTTATGTTGGAATAAAAACCCGAAAAAGATATACATGAATCATGAAAATATTACACTCTTTTTTCGAGCTGCCTGAAAAATATTAATTAAATATATTATATTTTGAATACAGTTGCTCAAAAAGTGGCGTATTGCAGGGACATATAGCGTTTGGGATGTGGGCTATTACATACTCAAGCTTTTTCTATACCTTTTCCGAACTCGTGCGTTCTCTTTCCCAACTGTCAAAATAATGTCTATTAAAAAGAAAAAACCAAGCACGAAGTATTTAATAAAAAAAAAATATATATTATTATTTTATTTTTCATTTTTCAATTATAATTTGTATAAGAAATAAATGATTAGTTAGTTGAGTTTAAGCGTTTTTATTATTTTATTAAATTGCTTCATTTTTTCGCAACTGTATTAAACTTAGTTGTTCAGTACACGTGCGGAACCGTCATTGCAACTTGTTACGACTGTCAACCCTCACCTTCGGCTGCGCCTCGGCTCGGGTACACATTTGTCGGAACTCTTTGCAATGACAGGCTTTCCGCACTCGTAATGAAATATAACTATTTCAACACACTCGCTCGTAAAGTGACAATTATTGCAAAATTGAAGCCTGTTTTTTCCCCGCAAGTGTGTTGAAAAATGTCGTATGACACTCGTGTGCATTGATTTATTACACTCTCGGCTCCCTTATCGCCCTCGCTTAATACCGCCTGGAGGGTTAATAATCAAATTGGACTACATCATTGATGGATGATGAATATATGTCATTATTTAAATTATTTAAATAATAATTAATTATTTTATGAGCCGCTAAAAGTACATATTACGTTATTAAGTAGATATTCACTTAGCTACAGATCGTCTAAATGTATTTCTCAATTATTTTTACACGGCTTTCTGATCCCAAACTAAGTAGGGCTTGTACTATGGAAACCAGACAACCGATATACTACAAATACTCAATTTTATTAGTAAATAGTAAATACTAGTTCATATACATTAGATAATTAATTAATTAATTTTAAGAGAGGTAGAGCATAGCGTTTATTCGCTCAAAGAGCAGCTCGACTGGGGAAGTACCTCCACCTTACAGAATACTTCAGCCAAATAACTTTATTTTGTGTACAGTTGTGTTCCTGCGCGTGAGTAAGGTTGCCAGAGCTCATAGGAGAGGGGGGATAGGTCGATAACCCGTGAGCGATGCTTCCTGTGTTGCAAGCGTCTATATGGCTACGGTAACCGCTTACCATCAGGCGGGCCGTATGCTTGTTTATCGACTAAGTTGTATAAAAAAAAAACACCCAGACTCAGGACATGCAGACATATTCATGCACACAAATTCATGTCCTGTGTGGGAATTGAACCCTTTGGCGCGACTTTCACAACTTACGAATATGAGTAATCCTAATATACATACCTACAGTTGTCAACCCTAATGCCTGAATACCATCGCTTCAATGGATTCACATTATAAACGGTTTCCGAAGCTTTTACGTAAACGCCTTCGGTAATATGACCTTTTAACGAACGTGTCTTCCTGTCTTCTTCTAAGTAAGCAAGTGTATGGAAAAGAGTCTGTATTACGATGAATATTTTACTATGAACTATATTATTATTATTATTTTTTCTTTATGTCAATAGTTTGACAAACAGGCAGACGGTTCACCTTATGGTAAGTGGTCACCGCCGCCTATGGACATTTGCAATACTAAGGGGATTGCCGATGTGTTGCCGACCTCGAAGAGCTCTTTTCACGCCCTTTTTGAAAAACCCCATATCGTAGCGCTGAGGGAAAACCGTAATGGGGTGCTCATTCCACATCCTGATGGTCCGCAGTAGGAACGTCCGAACCGTTGTGAGTTTATCTTGTAAGGATATAAAACTTTTTAACAAAAAAAACCACCGAAAAAACTGAAAAGCAAAAAATAATTTTGAATATAACTTGAATTTTATAAGGTTTTGCAGTCGGGGACAAACCAATAACCTACGTAGATATGTATTTTTTTTGTAATATTTGTTAAATGTAATGATTGTCTAAAAAGGAAGCTAAGCAATATAGCTAACGCTATTAATTTTTTCGAATTTAAAGCTAGGGCGTTTTTTTTATATGACTAAGTCGGCAAACAAGCATATGGCACACCTGATGATAAGCGGTTACCGTAGCCATATGGACGCTTGCAACACACGAAGCATCGCTCACGCGTTGCCGACCTTTCCCCCCTCCCCAATGAGCTCTGGCGACCTTACTCACGTACTAGAACACAACTTTACACAACATAAAGTTATTTGTCTGCGGTATTCTGTAAGGTGGAGGTACTTCCCCAGTCGAGCTGCTCTTTGAGCGAATTAACGCTACGCTCTACCTCTTAATAATTCATTAATGGTGTTCGTTACGATTAACACCAAAGTTACGCGGTAGAGCCCCCGGTCCCATAGTAAAAGTTGATCGTATACATGAGTACTTTACGTGGTTTCATTTAATGTCGTATTTTCGTAATAGCTTATGTTATTGGTTTGTCCCCGACTGCAAAACCTTATAAAATTCAAGTTATATTCAAAATTATTTTTTGCTTTTCAGTTTTTTCGGTGGTTTATTTTTTTGTTAAAAAGTTTTTATTTTATATTTTTTTGTGGCTATACTCTACTAATTACTACATGCTTAATTTTTAATTTCTTTTGATGTAATACACAACTCAGCATTAAAATCTGTGAGTGAACAATAAATCATCCCTATTTTCCCACCCTTAGGGTAGGTATTTTTTATCCATATTTATATGGGACCACCTTCGAGGTATACCCTATCCAATAAAAAAAGAATTATCAAAATCGGACTACTATGTCAAAAGTTATGCGTGATCATACATAAAAAAAAAAAAAAAAAAAAAAAATATACGCGTCGACTTGTAAACCTCCTCCGTTTTTTCGTCGGTTAAAAAACATATTTCATGTGACCACAGTTAATTGTTCGACGATCAATTTTAATGTAAAAGCAATTTATGTTACATGTCCTGTATTTACCATCCATTAATCAACTTGTGTTAGGGCTGCCACAAATAATATTAAATTGTAAAACTGGTATTTATAAAATAATTTTAAACAATATTCTGATAATGTATCATTTGTTATGTTTAAATAAGATAAATAACAAACAGAATATGATTGGAGTATTAAAACACATTACTTAGGTACAATAAGACCCTTCGCACACGTAGCTACTGAAAAGAAACGATTCTGATTAGTGACCAAACCTCGCACACGAATGTTAATTTTATTTACATGTCGACAGAATGTCTTACCTTGCTATTATGTCTACAATATAAGTCATGAGAATATTATCCATACAAATAAATAAAATTTGTGTCTGTAAATGTTTTTTCTTCCAGCTAATCTCCGAAACGGACCTATTTTGACGGAAAATTCACTAGCAGACAGCTGATGTTATAAGAAGTAGCGAAAGCTACTTTCATTACAGAAAAATAATTAGGGTTCCGCGCAAAAAAAAACTATACGTGGGTGGAACAGCGGTAATCAGCTGTGCAGCAGTCATATATACATTTTTATATATAGATTTGGTTCGATCGCGTGGCAACCAGCACTCCGCGTCACTTAATACTTTGTGTATAGAATCGAGCGCCTGAGCACCTACATTGAAATACTAACTGCTAGCATGTGCGAGTGACTGGTTAGTCATTCATGTTATTAATTGGTTTTGTTTCAGTAGCTACGTGTGCGAAGGGCCTTAGAGTTATACAATGTGGCTTTATCGCTCAAAGTTATCTATGACCGGGTGATCTAACCAATAAAGGTCATGTATATTCGTTTTCGTGAACTATGTTTTTATGTTAAATTATATGTATAAGTCATCCGGAATGATAATTGATTAACACACTTTTATAGTCCCAAAAACCTGGTGGTCAAAAGAGGAACTAACGACAACATTTTTAAATGTCAATCGCCTCTTGTCAAAGAGATAAAAAACTCTACGTTCATTGTTGTTTCCTCCACCAAATGCAATAACAGCGACTCTCTCACCGGGTCAGATAAGTTTCTGGGACTATAAATTGGTTCAAGCATTTGACAGTTATGTTGGAATAAAAACCCGAAAAAGATATACATGAATCATGAAAATATTACACTCTTTTTTCGAGCTGCCTGAAAAATATTAATTAAATATATTATATTTTGAATACAGTTGCTCAAAAAGTGGCGTATTGCAGGGACATATAGCGTTCGGGATGTGGGCTATTACATACTCAAGCTTTTTCTATACCTTTTCCGAACTCGTGCGTTCTCTTTCCCAACTGTCAAAATAATGTCTATTAAAAAGAAAAAACCAAGCACGAAGTATTTAATAAAAAAAAAATATATATTATTATTTTATTTTTCATTTTTCAATTATAATTTGTATAAGAAATAAATGATTAGTTAGTTGAGTTTAAGCGTTTTTATTATTTTATTAAATTGCTTCATTTTTTCGCAACTGTATTAAACTTAGTTGTTCAGTACACGTGCGGAACCGTCATTGCAACTTGTTACGACTGTCAACCCTCACCTTCGGCTGCGCCTCGGCTCGGGTACACATTTGTCGGAACTCTTTGCAATGACAGGCTTTCCGCACTCGTAATGAAATATACTATTTCAACACACTCGCTCGTAAAGTTACAATTACTGCAAAATTGAAGTCTGTTTTTTCCCCGCAAGTGTGTTGAAAAATGTCGTATTACACTCTCGGCTCCCTTATCGCGCAGTGTTAATAATCAAATTTGCACACATGTATCATAATGTACTATTAACTGACGGGACTACATCATTGATGGATGATGAATATATGTCATTATTTAAATTATTTAAATAATAATTAATTATTTTATGAGCCGCTAAAAGTACATATTATGTTATTAAGTAGATATTCACTTAGCTACAGATCGTCTTAATGCATTGCTCAATTATTTTTACACGGCTTTTTGATCCCAAACTAAGTAGGGCTTGTACTATGGAAACCAGACAACCGATATACTACAAATACTCAATTTTATTAGTAAATAGTAAATACTAGTTCATATACATTAGATAATTTATTAATTAATTTTAAGAGAGGTAGAGCATAGCGTTTATTCGCTCAAAGAGCAGCTCGACTCGGGAAGTACCTCCACCTTACAGAATACTTCAGCCAAATAACATTATGTTGTGTAAAGTTGTGTTCCTGCGCGTGAGTAAGGTTGCCAGAGCTCATAGGAGAGGGGGGATAGGTCGATAACGCGTGAGCGATGCTTCCTGTGTTGCAAGCGTCTATATGGCTACGGTAACCGCTTACCATCAGGCGGGCCGTATGCTTGTTTATCGACTAAGTTGTATAAAAAAAAAACACCCAGACTCAGGACATGCAGACATGTTCATGCACACAAATTCATGTCCTGTGTGGGAATTGAACCCTTTGGCGCGACTTTCACTTAACTTAGCTAACTTACGAATATGAATTATCCTAATATACCTAGTTGTCAACCCTAATGCCTGAATACCATCGCTTCAATGGATTCACATTATAAATGGTTTCCGACGCTTTTACGTAAACGCCTTCGGCAATATGACCTTTTAACGAACGTGTCTTCCTGTCTTCTTCTAAGTAAGCAAGTGTATCGAAAAGAGTCTGTATTACGAAGAATATTTTACTATGAGCTATATATATATTTTTTTTCTTTATGTCAATAGTTTGACAAACAGGCAGACGGTCCACCTTATGGTAAGTGGTCACCGCCGCCTATGGACATTTGCAATACTAAGGGGATTTCCGATGTGTTGCCGACCTTGAAGAGCTCTTTTCACGCCCTTTTTGAAGAACCCCATATCGTAGCGCTGAGGGAAAACCGTTATGGGGAGCTCATTCCACATCCTGATGGTCCGCAGTAGGACAGTCCGACTGAACCGTTGTGAGTTTATCTTGTAAGGATATAAAATGAAGTTACATTTACGGCATCAAAAAAGAGGAGGTCCTCCTCTTTTTTGAAGGGTATAGATTAAGTATAGTCGAGGCGTATGTTTTATGTTGACGGATTTCTTGGAAATGGGTTAACCGATTGTTACAGTGGCCGGCAAACAACTTGAGCCATGACCTTGAGTGCGCAGTAGAAGATTTTAAGGTGTCGTTGGTGGAAAGAGAGGTGCGCGGGGGCATTCTGTCGGCACGCGTCCACGCTATTGGCCGAGCATGAGTGTACATGCGCGAACTTACCCCCACTACGTCGACTTTGGCTCAAGTTGTTTGCCGGCCTCTGTAATTCCGAGATATGCCGCTCCTACCTAATTTGATTAAAATCTGACAATGGAATTAGAAGGTATGATGAAAATAGATGGATGGATGGAAAAAGCACAAAAAATGCACTAAATGACTATTTATTGATTATGCACCGGATTTTCGTAAATTCATGTTAAAATATCGTTCACAAAGATCCAAGAAAATTGTCAATTGTTTGGTTTTTATAATGATACTGGTCAAACTATTATAGTTAAGTACATCAACTGTTCAGTAAATATTCCAAATATGTACTTAAATAACCATCGAGGAACAATCCCTTAGAGTAGTAATACCGAACAATCCGATTCCGAAACTAGTCAGTGATTTGTCACTGATTTTGAACAGTAAGGACCAATCACTGCATCGTGTTTTCTTGACTTGGCCAATCAGAGCGCATGAGTCCTTGTCTTAGCCAATCAGAGCGCATTGTCGATGGTGGCAAATTGGCGGAATAGATTGCAAGCAAAATCGACGTCATTGCGCTTCTTATAACCTATCATAATCACAAATTGCTTTTTTTTATTATTATTTGTTGTATTTTTAATTAATAATTAAATTAATTAAAAATATACACATACTTAAACACTCTTATATTTTAGTTACAATAAATATGTACAAAATAAAATCTGTATTTACAAAATACAATCTATATATAGAAAATTTCCTCAAGCCTGCCGCTGCTTCCGATTAACGGAAAGGTTCCCACTAAGGTTAACACTCTTATTATAAAGTTATATCGATATTTCATGCGAACTTCTGTGGAAAATTCAGACGGAACCAGTTTCAATAAATTAATTACATATTAATTGGAATACAGCCCCCATACGAAACATTTTTCCCAGTCGTCGAAAAACGTAGCGTCTTGCTGACGTCACGACAGCTTTCTGATTTTGCCGAGCCCCGATTTCTGGTCGAAAGGTCGAAAATGCCGAGTAATCATTACGCATCTTATACTTACAGGACACTATACTAGCTTCAATATCAACTCGTTCTTACTAAAGAAATGCATGTGGTTTTTCGAGGGTTTCACTTTATCGAGATTTTATTTGATATGAACATTTATTTAAACTTCTTTTCAGAATTCGGCCCTTCTCTCACGAAGTAGGTAAGCCAAACTCCACTACTAACATTACATAACTACCATTACTAAAAACTAACAAATCGCTATTCTATGCTGCAGACTCTGAAACTATATTTATTCTGCAGAAAAGTGCAATTCGTGCATTTGTTTGGGTCCTCGCGAATCACTACGAAGTCTTTAAAATTCATTAAAATTTTTACTTTACCGTCACAGTACATTTATGAAAATATTATGTTTGTTCGTAAAAACTTTTTTTTTTTTTTTTTTATATATTTTATTATGTACAAAATACAATCTATATTTACAAAATACAATCTATTTATAGAAAATTTCCTCAAGCCTGCCGCTGCTTCCGATTAACGGCAAGGTTCCCAGAAGGCTGGCAGCGTTTCCTCTTTGGATTGCCAAGCTGACGCGTTGGCGGAAAAAGCTCCCCGCCCGCTGGTATATTGGTATTTGAAATTAGTTGTATCCACCATAACTTCAATACAAGAAATTAAGACAAAATTGTGACACCTAGATTCAGGTTATCTAGAGGTTATTTCTCGGAAATTGCGTTCGATTCTATAATAAAATCCCACTCGAAGTAACTAAAAAGTCTTCTAATAAATTCAAAGATATCATAAAGCAGAGGTTAATTGACAAAGCCTACTGTGGCTCGTAACGTGGAAGACAAGAATATATGGTTGTAGTAGCTTCTCTGCACTTGCATCCCCCCTGGCTATGTGACAATTGTATGAATAAGCATAATAATTATATGGTATATTGTAAAGAAGCTGTAATATGAAAAGATCTTCCACACAAAAAAAGAGCCTTGCTGAGTTTCTTGCCGGAGTCTTCTCAGTTTAAGTGTATTCCGAACCGGTGGTAAATTCAACTTATGTGTTAATTTAACGTTCATAAGTGCCTTACCAGGCCTTGTACGTAGTACTTATATACTCTGAGCCAGGGCCTAAACTGAATAAATGACTTTTTGATTTGATTTCATTATGCGCTAGGTTCAAATGACGTACTTACTGATGAAACCAAATATAACCCTCATTAGTTGAATTAGTAGACATCTTGGCAAGGGACTTACACATATTTTGAGAGCAAGTGATTAAAAATACCGTGATTATAGCAAAATGTGCAAAGTTTGTTTACTTACTAAGTTAGTAACCTTTCCCGACACTTTTGACTCTAATACCGGTTCGGAAGATTGCATTTGCTGAGAAGAGACTAATTTATAATTCCAGAGAATTCTTAATAAGGATTTACTACCTATATGGATTTGCCTGAGAAATCTCTCTCCTACAATCTCTCGACCGTCCCTTGACGTCATATAATATAATCCTCCTTTGAGATTTGAAATGCCCTTGAAGGTCAGGGTGCCTTTACAACTGTCTCCATCAATACGTATGTATATAGGTTTGGGACTGTGGTAAAGCTGAGCCGTTTAGCTATGAAGGGATGAATAAGTGTAGGTATAGCTTTAATCATCATTTTTATGATGAAATTTTAGATGAAGTTGGACGGTTTGTTGGTTGGTTTATCTTCAGATGGCTTCACTCTAAGTTTTTATGAGAGATTAAAATTAAAATAATATCAACATCCAATCAGCTAAGGTATCTGACCCCGCCACCGTTAAATCGGAGATGGGACGCGCCCATAGGACCTTCCTATTCCTCGAAATCGAGGGACTTCACTCACGCGTTACCGAACCTTTACCCCTCCCCAATGAGCTCTGGCGACCGCCACTCACGCGCAGGAACACAACATAAAGTTATTTGGCTGCGGTATTCTGTAAGGTGGAGGTACTTCCCCAGTCGAGCTGCTCTTTGAGCGCATAAACGCTATGCTCTACCTCTCGTATGCTTGCATGCAAGACTGTCTAGACGGGCTATAAGCCAATCCATAAAACCAAGTCATCATTGTAAACCAACACACACTTAAATCACAACAAAAAGAGGGATCAAGTAAATTGGAGGTCACGAGCAGTAAATGTAACGAAAGGGACGAAGTACACCTCTCCACGTCTTGTACTAAGGAGTTGAGAGTTGGTTGTATATCCGTACATCCGTCGAGAGGCGGTAAGAGTCCTCGGGGGATAGATCGGGAGTCGGGACTATTCGTGCGGGGAGTACACTTGCGGACAAGTTAGAGGGTATGCATTTTATTATAATTAAGGAGGGATTTTATTACAATTTTGATTGAGTTTTTATGCTTCGAAGAAGACCGAAAAAGAGATGGATGAATTATGTGAAAGATGATATGAGTATAAAAGGAATGAATGCTAATATTACTGATGGATGGACCGAACGGCTTTTTGGGTAATTAGTAGTTGTGTGTTACAATCTTTGACCACATTATCACTTATAATTCGGTATCTGTAGTCAAACATAAGCCTAATCATAGTAAATAAAAACAAGTTGAATATATTGATGCATTTTCTCGATTGTAAATATTAAATTATTTCAAATAACAATGGAAACGAAAATTACTATTTAAATTTAAATTGTTTTAAACTCCACCGTTTCATAGAAACAATACCAGTGCAACAACCTGCTTGTAGCAACGTCTGAGATTACAACTCGATAAACAACATTAAATAAAATAAATAAATCGTTTTGTATTTAATCCGTTTATTGATTTTTAATTTATTGTCAATTTGTACTTAAACTTCTAGTTTGAAAAAGAGAGAGATGGTATCTCCCTTTCGCCATATATATTGGTTCTTGAATGGGCTGTCAAAGGGTTACAATGAGGTTACAATTATGAAAAATTACCTATACAAATTTACTTTTAATTAAATTAACAATTTTTTTTTTCAATAAAGACGTTTTAAAAATATTTCTATGCTCTAAAGTACGTTGGACATATAATATAAAATACGCCAATCTCAGCGGCGTAATGTGTACATCCAGTGAATTCCTGCCAATACGCCAGCTTTGAAATACACAGCCCTTTCTGCGCCACTTTCACGGAATGTTTGTACCTCGAGTGTTTTATATCGTCTACATTTTTATGCCCCCATTTTACGTGTCAAAAGAATTTTCGTATTTTATTAATGCCAGTGGCCAGGTGTGTATTTGTTTATTTTTACTGTTTTCGTTAGAATACTTTAGTTTAACAAGATGTTAGTAGGCAGGTAGTATGCTTTGATTAAGAATACATCCAGATTGAGAGTCGAAGCTGTGAACGCGTCGAAAATAATAGCCCCTAACTGTTATGTGCTAAATCAAATAAAAATTAATAATATTGCAAAATAACGTTTAATATTTAAATTTCTCCCGATTTTAATTGGAATATTTCAACAACTTCTATCATTATGAACGTATTTATTTCTATGGTATGTGTGAATCTTTGATTAAGGATACATCCAGATAGTGTCGCATCTGTGCACGCGTCGATAAAAATAGCCCCTAACTGTTAGGGGCTAAATCAAATAAAAATAAATTAAATTGCAAAATAATGTTCAATATTTATATTTCTCCCGATTTTAATTGGAATATTTCAATAATTACTATCATTATGAAAGTCACTATGACAAGCAGAATGACGCAGAGGGAGCGTAAAACGTAGCTGTTACGCGCAGCAGCCTATAAAAGTTGGCCTGTTTTATATATTCGTGTAGGTTGGCGACGTTCTTTCTAGGTATATTTATTTCTATGGTAGGTATGTGTGAATATAGGTATATTTATTTTCTGGGGAAGCGTGCATCATTTTCGTCTTCGATAACTACTTCTAGGGCTATTCGACCTTTCAATTTAATGGAGAATTTATCGATATTTAATAAATGAAAGTTACACAGCATTAAACTCACAGAGAAAAGAAATATAAATATGTATTCTCTTTCCCGTGATTAAACTGATGACTATCATTAATCAATCAATAGTTATACAAAAATTAACTCATCATTAATATCTTAGGGATATAATACATGTGTTAATCTTCGATTGTCCTAATTTAGTCTACAAATGCCTACAACCCCATCTCAATTGAGCCAATGCGCGTTGTCTTCTGAATTCGTAATGGTTTTTGCACAATTGAATTAGTAGACTAGCAAAGCTGTCAAATCTGTCAATTTTGACACCACTGATACTTCACTGGAACACCATTCGACAGGTACATCTTTTAATTCCTCCTAAACGACAGGACCGATTTGAATGAATTTTTTTGTGTGCGTTTAGGTAGCGCCCTGGATGGTTTAGATTCACAAATCATACGAAAAAATTCATTCAAATCGGTCCAGCCGTTTAGGAGTTCAGTGACATACACACGTGCAGTAGAATCAACTAACTCCCTGGATGGTTTAGATAGGGTAGGGTAGGGTAGCACTACGCGAACGAAGTCGCGCCGGGCAGCTAGTAATCGCAATTTTCTATTCAAAATGCAGCCTAATTACAACCAGCGAATCGAAATATAGCTTCAACAAAGTGGCTGTAGAGTAAATGTTCATGTTCATAGTAGGTACATACAATAGTTCCTCATACACACAAACAACTATTAATGTATTTGCGTAGGCTTTCACACACGCTGACACAAATAAACGTCACAAGTAACCCACACATCAACGGTCTTTGTACATGAATGACATGCCGGTATCATTTGACCTTCCCCACCTCTCTTTACATGCTACAATATCTGCTTTATAGAGGAAATTCCTGTGGTGTTCACGGCTCAACTTATAATGGTTGTTCCGCAGTTTCACGCACACATTGATATGTTTCTGTCGATCAATACTACTGACGTATTACGCTACCCTTATTGCACTTGAAATGTTTGTAAATTTCCTGTTTTAATATTTACGCGCTTCGTTGTATTTTGAACTGTAACGAATGGGGATTCAGTGTGAATTCTATTAGGTTATTTTCAATTTGTATATGTCACCGTATTTTTGTGAAAACCGTTAGTTTATAATCTAGATTAGAAACTCCCCGATATATTGTCAAAAAATTCAATTCAAAATTCAAAATCATTTATTCAAATAGACCTTCGCAGGCACTTATGAAAAGTCTGACTCTAATACTCTAATACCGGTTCCGAAGGTTGCATTTGCTGAGAAGAACCGGCAATAAACTCAGCAATTACTCTTTTCAAAACAGGCTTAGATTCATTACATAATATTTACATTCTAATCGCACTGAAAACAATTGCGTGCCCCGGCGCGGCGGCAAAATAACAAAGTAGACTGAACTGTTTGTGAACTGTACCATACTGCTTACAATATAACGTATTCATTTTCGATAGTTTATAATCTAACGTTGTCAAACCGTCATATTGTGAACCGTCACTGATTGGTCAGTCTTGGCGGTAGTTAGTTATGTATTCATAGAGTTAGAAAACAAACATAGGATTTAACCGGTGACACGTTGGATTAAACATGGGAGCAAAAAATTATGAATTTTTGAGTAATATATTTTGAGCTGAACCTTTTATAGAGAGTCTGTCTGTACCTAATGTAGTCTTTGTAATATTAATGTATCGGGTCTATTCGCGCACAGATTATTATCAAAATTTAATTTTGACTAACCTGAGTTCATAAGTGACCACGATCAATGCTACTTGGTCGAAACGTCGAGTATAGTCAAAATTAAATTTTGATAATAATTTGTGCGCGAATAGACCCGATACATTAATATTACAATGAAATTAGTTCGCGAAAGCTTAAAAAGTACTAATGTAGTCTTCACCCCTTTCAGATAGACCTTTTCACACGTTGTAGAGAAGCCATATTTGTAATTGATTTGCAAGTTTGAAGGACGTTTAAAATAAATTTTGAGTCAGCTGAGGTAGTTTGAAGGGTGTATGTGGATTTAGGTATAGGTGATGTTTGTTTAAGCTTATACCTATAATAATATATTGTAAGTACTACAGTTTGATGTTTTAAGCTTATAGCTACTACTTTGTGTACTTCACTCATCCTTCCTCGTATCAAAATCTGTCTATCTTATCTAGTAACTCTAAATAAATAGCGCATTTTGAAATATTATCTAGTAAATAAATATCCTGGGACATTGCTATCTGATCCCAAACTAAGCAGAGCTTGTACTATGGAAACCAGATGACTGATATAATACATATACTACTTTTTGTTTGTAAATACATACTTAATATACATAATTACACCCAGACTCAGGATATACAGACATGTTCATACCCACAAATGTATGTCTTGGGTGGGAATTATAATCGAACCTACGACCTTCGTCGCGATAATCCTACGCCACCCACGCCTACTGGCCCGTCAGCTTCTGGAGCTTCTCACTCCAATTCCCAAGGGATCTAATATTTTCCGGAGAAAAAGAATAATTTGTTTTTTTCCAAGTAATAATCTATAATATGTACCAATTTATCATAATGTTATATATCTTGTATAAGATATCTCGTTTTAATATCTTTTTAGCTATTATAATTTATTTCACATAGGATAAGTCGTCAAGGTCAAGGGTTTTATTACCAATATCTTGTGAAATTCCATTTGATTACTCTGAAATAGTACACACAATATTTCATGAAACCTCGCTCTATCATAGTATTCCTTTATTATATCGAAATTAACGTTAACCATTGAGAATTCTAATAAAATACCATGTGTCACCGAACTCTTTTTTTTTTTTTTTTTTTTTTATTTCCAAAAAAACCTTACATGTTTTCTTAATTTTAATAGTCGCCAAACTACTATTGCTGTTTGTAGGCGTGCACTCTTTCACAGTTTTGTTGGTTTTGTACGTACATATACCATTATTTACATTATTATTACTACATTACATTATAATCTACTATAAGACAAGATTAAGCAAACTTACAACAAAAATGTTGCTTAGAATTAATCTGTAATCAGTCTCTTATTCAGTTTAGGTCCTGGTTAGGCGCTTATGAACATTAAGCCGTAGAATTAAAGCGAAGAGCACGAAGAAGCACTAGAGTTGAATTGTATATTCTTCTGTTACACGTAATGAGCCACCTTATATTAGGTTATACCAAAGCACTGTAAGTTTTGCTAACAAAAACCAGTAATTAATGATAAAGATACCGTATGCCTCGTTAATAGAGATACCATTCAAGTGTTTGATACGTTGGACGCTAATTATATATACAGATGGCCAGATATATATGCGTTTTATCATTCTAATAAATAATCAAAGCCTTTTCATTAGTCCATTATGTGACGTCACATACAATAACAAATAAACTACGCACGGTCGTATGTCTATTGTTGTAGCTCGTAGCCCCGCTACGGCTACGGAAGTACTACGGTGACGTAGCGCATTCTACGATGGATACGTTCTCCTTTATTCACACCGTAAAAGGGTTTATAGATTAGACATTTAAAAAAAAAGGACTTGCCGAGTTTCTTGCCGGAGTCTTCACAGTTCAAGTTGTATTTGGAACCGGTGTAGAATTTTGTTTAACGTTCATAAGCGCCTTATCAGGGCCTAAATTGAATAAATACTTATTGATTTTGATTCCAAGTATTTTGGATAGATCTTCGAGAAAAACCCAGTTGCAAACCCACAGACCGCTGCAAATTTCCTTCTTGGATCTTTGTAACGGCTCTGGTTATAGTAATTGTGTCCATATGTCTTCGTATTTGTGGCATATTTATGCAAGATGTTGTTTCAGCAAGATAAGTTATGCTAATTTTCAGAATTAAGCTGCTAATCGAAACAAAATTACATGACATTTTTTATTTTTTATTTAATGTATGTCCAGCATTTGATCTAAATCATAACATCAAAGAGGTTAGATATTGAAGAATTCGTAACATCAATATTTTGCTACTTAGCAATTTGTTAATGTTCTTTAAATTATATTTATTCGACGGGCCAGCTCGCCTTTTAGGATCTGCTTGAATTCTCCATTCCATTTAACTAACATGCCAAATGTATATGACACTAATCCCAATAACCTACTTATTCTTGGAAAAGTCTTAAAGTGCACAATCAAATAAAGTTGATACTAATAAACTGAGGAGACACCATTATGGGAAGATTTATGTACCGTATGGCTGAAGTCCGATGACGTAATGTAAAACCTAGTCTAGACGTCTAGTATTATTTTAATTTATAAACCGATTTTAAAAAAAGGAGGAGGTTCTCATTTCGGTTGTATGTTTTTTTTGTTTGTTTCCGCGAAACTCCGTCGTTTATTAACCGATTTGGAAAATTCTTTTTTTGTTTGGAAGGGTATGTTATTACTTTTTAGAGTTATTTGAAATTGGTTCAAGTATATACTAGCTGCCCGGCGTGACTTCGTTTAAGGAATATCCTACCGTTAAGTTTTCTCGTTTGTGTTGTTTTTGTTTGTAAATACATACTTAATATACATAATTACACCCAGACTCAGGACATACAGACATGTTCATGCAAACAAATGCATGTCCTGTGTGGGAATCGAACCCACGACCAGAGGCGCGATAGGTGGGTTCTTGACCAGAGTCTTAACCAACCGCACCAGATGGCCCGTCGAATAATTTAGATACCTATAGAGATTGAGTTTAGGATAGAAGCTAGAACTAGCTAAAAGAGGAGACAAACAGACATAATATTAATGAACTACTATTAATGAAACTGCAAAGTCAAGAAAAAAGACAAATCTAACGAGCCTCTATCTTTCTCTAATGATCTATCTAACACGCTTTTATTAGCTTCATCTGTATGCATGTATGTAGGTATGTATGTAATGTAATGGAATCTTGAAAAATTATTTTCCGAAGACAATATAAAATAATTTGGTACTGCATAATACTTTTTACTTTTAGTACAGCGCCCCTTGACAAGCTGGTTGTTGACAATCGTCATCGTTAGTAAACGATCAACCTTTGTATGGGATTGACATAAGAGATAGTTAAAAGTCACGTGATATTTCGATTTGAAATGTCAATCCCATACAAAGGTTGATCGTCTACTAACGATGACGATTGTCGATTACCATCATGTCTACTGGCTCAGGGCTTATTCTTAAATCGTGTCTTTTTAGAACACTTTTAACTATAATTTGAGATTATAAGTTAAGAAATTCCTTCCAGCTCGATCATCAGGCCAGCCCTATTGGTTTCTAGTATGCTACAAAGTAGTAGGTATGCTACATGAAAATTTAAATTATCTTTAGTCTGGAAAATCTGTTGCCGTCAACATTATGTCTTAATATCGGGCTGAACGTAACTGGGGTACGCGAGTGGCCTCAAACATGGCGCTCTTGTCTAACGTCCGCGTGAGACCGACATATCGTATTTAAATGAGCTATTCATTCATAAATACATATGCTTTATATTCAAATAGAATGGAAGATCGGATAAATTATAGATTTGACATATTTGTGAGAGGTAGAGGTTTATTCGCTTAAAGAGCAGCTCGACTGGGGAAGTACCTCCACCTTACAGAATACCGCAGCCAAATAACTTTGTTGTGTAAAGTTGTGTTCCTGCGCGTGAGTAAGGTTGCCAGAGCTCATAGGGGAGGGGGGATAGGTCGATAACGCGTGAGCGATGCTTCGTGTGTTGCAAGCGTCTATATGGCTACGGTAACCGCTTACCATCAGGCGGGCCGTATGCTTGTTTATCGACTAAGTTGTATTAAAAAAAGAAGTAATTTATAGAATTTTAGGGCGCTGTTGGTTTTTTTTTTCACGCGGGTGACCGCGGGGTCGCCATCTCTCAAATCTGGCAACCAGGACAAGAAGCGTGAAAGCCCCGGATTTGGGAACTTGGATCCCGGACATGTTATGCGTGTTTTTTTTTTAAAATAATCAGTAAAATAAAAAATAGTTTTGATGAAAACTTTAAACTCGGACAAAAAATGAAAACCCTCCCGAATGCTCTCCGGACGCCCTCTGAACTAGGACAAATCCGGGGAAACCCGAATGGCACCCCTACCGCGGGGGACATCTAGTCTATTATATTGTGTAATCTGTGTTTTGTAGTTCAGAATGACTAGAATCGATTGCAACTTAAACTTAAATTATGATTATGAAATTAAAGCAGACCTTAAGATGGCATCTTTTTGAAATATTTGTTTGGATCGTTATGCTGATTAATTTTACCATGGGACCAACTGTGACTTGAGGGAAAAATAACTCACTATCTTGTTTTTCCTGACTGATTATAAAATCTAGGGACTTTCATGGCCAGAGTGAATAAGTTTCTTCTGAGTAAGCGTGTTCCATCTTTTGAGTTTCATTTTCCACTAGCGCTATCGATTTAATTTATTTCTCCGTATTTAATACCGAATGGCTAAGTATTGTACAATGTTTCCTTATAACATTATTCTTGGCATAAATACAATGGTTTTTCAACCTTGACCCATCTTGGGCAGAGCAGACGCGCTGTCTAGACTCTCTGACTGCGTTGTATTGATTGATCATCCTGAGTCAGATACGGTTTTTTTTTGCTATTTTCTTACCGAGTTATAATTTAATAGATGATACTTATGGACCCATTAGGACCTAGAATGTGATCTATAGACCTAGATATAATTTCTCCTGGATAGGCTTAACAATTTGATTATTATGATATATTGTAATAATAATCAAATTGTAGGTATAATAGACTTATTATTGTGATATATAAATATAGATTTTTTTCATTGCGTAAAAATATAAAGTTGGAGCACGGTTTCTCTATTATAAATTATGAAAAAATACTTAGGTACAAAAATTTATGTACTTGAATTGATAGAGAAATATTAAAACTGATGAAATAGACAATCTTTGTCAATATTTAATTGTAATAATCAACCATTATGTTTTATATGTGATGCTAAAACTAACCAAATAAAAAGATAATGGACAGAAAACTGTCACTTATTTCATTGTTTAGTATATAAATACTTATGGATTACGAAAACCTACAACTCACTGACAGTCTAATGTTAAAGTTTACAATGTACCGGATTACAATGCTGTCACTAAACTTCTAGTTTGGCTTTTAACCCCCAGTTTAAACTGGGTTGATTGATTTGGTTACTGTGTTCTACTAATACGAAAGTTTATGTGAATGTTACCCAATCTAGGCGTAGGCTTTGTAACTTGCATTACATCATCATGTAAATTTAAATGTTTAATTTTGCGCGCAACGTTTGGGTGCCTGGTGGTCTGTAACACAGGATTTTCGTCGCTCAGACACTAGTCCTTCACAATTAAGTTTTTGTATCTTGTGTTTATTGTACCTAACAATTTATTTAATGTTTTCTGAGAAAAATAAATTATATTATTATTATTAAATAAACTATATTATTATAATCAATATAAGGTGCAGCGCAGACGGCGGCACACAAAACGTCTGTGAAAACAAAGGGTTGTGCACCGGACTTTTTGCGCGTCGTGTGCGTTACTACTTAGAATTGTACAGGGCCTGCCCCCCCTAGACAAGTTGGTTATCGAAAATCGTTTACTAACGATGACGATTTTCGATAACCATCTTGTCTACAGGGCCTGTAGACAACTATCTTGTCGGGGGGGGGAAGTTGGCGCAGTTGGTTAAGACTCCACCTATCACGCCGCCGGTCGTGGGTTCGATTCCCGCACAGGACATGCATTTGTGTGCATGAACATTTCTGTATGTCCTGAGTTTGACTGTAATTATGTATATTAAGTATGTATTTACATACAAAAGTACTATATGTAACCGTTTACAATCAGGCGGGCCTTACGCTTGTTTTTTTTTATTCTACTAAGGTAGTGACGTTAAGTGGTCACCGTAGCCTATTGACACTTGCAAAACTAGGGGTATCACTCGCGCGTTACTGACCCTGTAAAACCGACACATAATAATTAAGTTTATTATAATGTATTTTCACTTTAAAATCTTATTAGTGTGTAGGTTGAATGGTATGATAAAAATCTAAAAATAATCGTTATTTTCTATTTAAACTCTATAAAAAGAGTTTAATGTAGCCGGTAATGTATCTTTTAAAAATAAAGGTAAATGTTTTTAATGAAAGTTGTAAGCAAGGAACGTGCCACTGTCTGCCGTTAAAGGATTAGAGACTAGCAGTGTTGTCACTATTTACTCAAGACATTTTAACACTTTCGAGATACTTCTCGAGTGCTGCTGTCATTTTATCCTCAGTCCTATACTTTTATTAAAAGAATCGTGACAATAAGGTACGAGTTTCAGAGAATTCGTTTCTTTAGGGCTATCTAAAAAAACAAGTTATTGTTTAAAATAAGTGGGCTGTGTATGTAAAGTACACTAAAATTAATGCTAGCTTACACAATTTTTTTGAAATTCTTTTCTCAACTCTTTAATTATTTGTTTTCTATCATTAATGTAAAAGACTTCAACAAGTTCCGCGTGGCGTCACGTTACACTTTTTACTCTAAAGTGACGTCACGAGCCGAACTCCCGAACCTTGACTCGCTTTATCTTCGTACATTTTTAATCATTTTGTAAAGTTAGTTAGATTATCTCGTAGGTATTTGACCTACGAGATAATCTAACTGACGGACTATTTGGATTTATTATTGTTTTACCTATGAATCAACCCTATTCTTTTGTTATAATGATTATAATCAGTTGATTTTGAATCAGCTTTATTTGTCATACTAATGTTAATTATTGTATAGGTAAGTATAGAAATGTATGTGCTATAGCTGTCATGATAAACTGACAAAATAAATTTATGTTACTCGGAATTATTCAATAAGGCAATTGGGCAAACAAATCTTACGTCACATCTGATATCCGAATATCACTACTGAGGAAGAGGTATACGAGTACCTATCAGAAAATATTTCAGGTTTTATATTTTTGTGTTATTGATTATTATTTATTACAAAATAATTGTCTAATCTTTGAAATAACACGTAAAATATTACTATAATAATAGTTACTTATTAGGTATTTCAGTATGATCAATAATAATACAATCATGTTTTTTTTATTATAATTGAAAATATAATATTTCTCACCGTTGGCGGCGGCTGCATGGTGCCTGGCTAGCGGCCAGCTGTTCTCAACCGTAGGTCGCTATTTATACGCCCGGGGTATCGATTTTCCCCGGAACAGTTGCGTAACTTACACACGCCAAGGAAAAGGTTTGGCGCCTCTACCCCTGACGTCACTCATAGAAAAACGCACATGTCTATTCGAAAATTAAAAAAGCTAGTTTTAGTATCTAGTATCTGCTATTTAATCTAACACGTTTTTATTTTTTTTTAATTTATAAATGGAATGTTCTAAATTGGATTTTTTAAATGTAAAATGGAAGGTGGGAATTGACTGTGGGGATTGGGTCCTTTTTGATGCACAATTGACTTGTATTTCGGTGTGGAATGCCTCGATGGCGGAGTGGATACAACCGAGCTCAGTGGCGCCACTGGGCTCACTGCCGGCAATATAAGGCGACTGCGCGGCGTTCCATACTCACATACAACCTTTATAACACTTACTTTTAATTATAAACTCTACGTCTATACCTATAAAGTTCAATTTAATTTGTTATATCCAAAATATTCACCACCAATTTATTTTGCAGATAAACTTGATCTTATGTCAATTGGGTAAGGTTTATTTTAATGTTAAGTAGTTTAACAGGAGGATTGTATTATGTAAGCTTTGTTTCAGCATTGAGGGAGGAATAGACACGATGGCGTCTATTTTCATTCATTTGTCGCCAGGTTTAACGTATTCAGCATTTTATATGCTAATACCTTGTTTCAATTCAATTCAATTCAATTTATTTATTTGCATCATGTAGTACATAAAGGTGTTATAATTAAGTTAGTCCACAACATGAGCCCTGCAAGGGCATTGCATCATTAAATGGTGATTACTTAGCTATTTTAATTAATATTTATTAGTATTTTAGATTTAATTATTTATAATTATGTTAGTACCGGTTAGTTATTTAGACATACAATTTTTATTTATTTAATTTATATTATACATTATGAATTGTGATAAGTTTATTATTAAACATTAATAAGTTTGATATACAATTATATTATTATCGACGCTTAGTAGGAGACCGCGAGACCGTTCAATTATTAAAAACTTTATGATTATGTTTGCTCCATTTTATCTATCATAAACTCGTCAATTGAATAATAGCATTTTTTTGTAAGGTGGTCTTTTAATTTATTTTTAAAGGTTGAATCTTTCTCTTCATTTTTAATATAATTTGGTATTTTATTGAATATGATTATTGATCTGTAGTATGGGCTATTTTGGTACATTGTGAGCTTAGATTCTGGTATAACTAATTGGTTTTTACGGCGCGCACTTTTTGTTAGTTCGAATATCGATGCATTTTTCCTTACAAACAGGGCAATTTCTAGGATATAAATGGATGGAAGAGTGAGCATTTTTTCTCTTAGAAAGTGTTGTTTACAGCTCTCAGTTTGTCGAATATTTTCAATAACGCGTATGCATTTTTTTTGCATTACGAATAGGTCATGGGCGTCGGTACTATGGCCCCACAAAATGATGCCATATCGTAACCAAGAGTATGCGTACGCGTAGTACGCAGATTGTGCGCATTTTTTGTTTGTATTCGTCTTAAGGACGTTCAGTGCATAAATGAATTTTGATAATTTAGATTTAATGTTTAAAATGTGGTTTTTCCAATTTACGTGCGTATCAATTGTTAATCCTAATAAATTAAAATTATTTACTTCTTCGAGGTTATGTTTTTGTGATACTGGTTTTATGTCTATTGGTCGTTTTTGATGTGGTCTAAATTGAATTAGTTTAGTTTTTTTATTGTTTATTTCCAAATTATGATCAAGTAACCAGTTTTTAACTTTTTCAAAAGTTTCCTCTATAAGTGTGTTGCTATTTTGGTTATTGGAACATTTAAGGACAATAGATATATCATCAGTCACATCAGTCATCAGTTTCACAGTCCTTTTTGAATAAACAATCTTTATTAATAATATTTATCTGAATCTTTTAAGTAATAGTTCAAAGGACTTTGAAGATATGGATGAAATATCTATGAGTGATCTACGAAAGTGCTACGGTGAACACTTTCGTAGATCACTCATAGAGATTTCGTAGCAATAAATAGGAACGAGGACGCCTTAAGTGATTTGACGATTCAATTAATTTTAGAACTTAATTTTGTTAATTGAATAGAATTTAAACAATATTAGATCTATTCTTAGAGATAAGAGCACACATTGTACAGTCATTTTAATATTATGTTTTTTTTAGGGTTCCGTAGCCAAATGGCAAAAAACGGAACCCTTATAGATTCGTCATGTCTGTCTGTCCGTATGTCACAGCCATTTATTTTGTTATATACTTGTTAGTGTAAAATAAAGATTTATCTATCTATCTATAGTTACAAATTATTGTTTTGTTGACGGCAATAAATAATAAGCAATTCCTTTAAACCCGGGATTAAATCGTCATGTTTATGTTTCCGGGTTGTGTTTGTTTTTAGAGGAGGTATTGACCACTCTATACATTATTTACTTTATCGATGTTTAGGTAAATATACTCTATCTATTCCGATCTTTATTCATGGTGCGTCCATGCTTGGCGAACCGAGCACGAGCCGAGCCACGAACGAGCACACTGCGAGTAAGATTCGCGTAGCGTGGACGGGCTCGCGAGCCTCAAACGAGAATTCGTAGCGTGCTCGACTGCGCTACGAACACAGGGATTCGCATCGCGCTCCTTGTAGGCTCTTTGAAGGCTCGTGAAATCGCGAGCAACGAACGAATCCTGTTCGTTCGAGGCTCGGCTCGCGCTCGCTTCGCGTAGCATGGACGCACCATTACACTATTTAAAAAAGTCTTATCGCCATCGTCATACAATGTCACAATCAATAAATTCATTCTACGAGTTCCCGTAGCATTGTAGACCTATACCGGGCCTCTACGAAGCCTCTACGAATATATGCTACGAGCTTTTTGCAGAGTTCTCTATTGATCAGGAAATGTTTTTAGACACTTTGCTTGTGTAGTTTACATTGTTAATGTTACCTTAAGACTGGCATTCGCCGCGCGGTTTTACCTGCGTTTTCAGGGTAAAGTATTTTTATTTAATGCTATTTCAATAATTTACGTGGAGATACAATTTCGAAGTTTTATTAAGTACCTATTATTATGTTTTATAATAAATATTATTTCGCTTTTACATAATAAGCTCAGAAGGGAAAATTACTTGTGGATGTATTATTTTTTAATGATTACCATTTTTAGGGATTCGGACCTCAAAAGGAAAGATTTTAAGATCACTCCGGTGTCCGTCCGTCGTCTTTCAAAGAGGTTTTACTCGAAGACGAATGTAGAAACTTAAAATTTGGCATAGTGATAGATCTAGACGATGCGCAAACATATCTTAATAAAAAAAACTATTTTTGATTAATTTTGGGGGTCAGTTTGGATAAAAAAAGTTTAAATCAATAACATATCGTGTAGGGAGACATATGAAAGTGCTCCTAAAAATATGTCTTTTACAATTTTTTGCTCAGTCGTCACAACGATATAGTTTGGATAACGATATAGACAAATGTCCGGGAAAGTATAGTAAATAGGTACTATCTCTAGTTATTACTGAAGTTTACACTTTTCGCGAAACATAATATTCTTATCTCAGCATGACATATATTATAAGGTGCCTTCATCATCATCATCAGCCTATAATGTCCCACTGCTGAGCACAGGCCTCCTTTCACAAATCAGGGTTAAAGGGAATGGGCAGATACTCCACCACGCGTGCCCACTGCGGATCGGTGGAGGTAGGCTAGTGGCCAACCTACTGTTGGAATTTTTCAAACCGCCTAGGAGGCATCCAACTAGCTTAACGACTATCACAATTAAGTGATAACCGGGACCAACGGCTTCACGTGCCTTCCGAAGCACGGAAACGCTCGATTTGAAATAATAGGTGCCTTATAATATATAAATAGTACAAATGCAACCCTCCGAACCGGTATTAGAGTATTACAGTCAGACTTTTCATAAGTGCCTGCGAAGGTCTATTTGAATAAATGATTTTGAATTTGAATTTTGAATAATCTCATAAAAAAATATGTTGAAAAAATATTTTTGCTTGTCTGAAACCTCAGACTTCCGTCTCACTCGTTCTGTTAACAATCTCACGATGGAATTATCATTTTATGAGAATCTTATCAGAATATTTGGTGATTGTATTCTTATTCAATTCATAGCTAATAAGTATAATTTCTGATTGAAAATGTTTTTAGTATTAGCGACATCTATCGCAGGGTGGTAACCAATTTTTTGTATGTGTCGTTCACTGAACCATTGCAAAGTTTTCGACCATCGTTAATAGAGGGCGACTCTCTATTAAAACAAAAAAAAAGAGCTTCGATAGAAAATAACAGAGATTTGAATAAGATTAGTGGAGAGTGGTGGAGAATTAGTATTATTGCTTGAAGGATTTCCCTGCAGATGCGATTTACAAAACATCAGTCTATTTTTGGACGCTCCGGCTGTGGAATATGCTCACCAGCATGGTTTTCCTAAGCGAGTATAGCATGGGGTTCTTCAAAAAGTGTGTGAAGAGCAACGCGCGCGTGATAGCCCTGTTGCTGTAAGCATCTATAGGCTACGGTAACCACCGCTTACCATCAGGCGGGCAGTATGCTTTTTTGCTACCCGTACTTGCGTCACTGTAGTATAATCATCCTCAATTTTAAAGAAGTAACACTGAAAAAAAGGTTCTACAAAACTAGTTTATGTATGTTGACGTTTTGTTGTCGGGAAACTAACTTTAGATTCAAATAATTTAGTAATGAACCAAAACTAGTTTTGTTACTGGTAATTGTTTGTTCGCAAGTCACTCTGTTATTGGTTATTGGTAGTAACATTTTGTGTTACTGTTAAATAAATTTTTATTTCAGTGAAGGCTGTTCGTGGACGCAACTCTGGAAACTTAGAACTAGCTATCTGTTCTTCGTGTGTGTATTGTGCGACGTTGCTTGCCCAATGCCACTTCAGCTTACTGATTCTACGTGTTATGCTTGTAGCTATTGTTCTTTTACAAATATCCTGATCTCAGGCCGTCGTAGATACATTCCGACCATATCCGATCAGCAAATTGAAATAGACTTTGATGATAACAATATAAAGGTTGCTTAGTACAGATCACTTTCAGTGATATAGCCGTCCATTGTAACACTTTCGCTATGAGAATAAATATTATTTTATATTTATGAGAATAGTAGGTGATATTTTTTAATAAAACAAGATTTTTCAAGAGTTTCCTTCCGCGGACGCTCAGACTGTGGAATGAGCTCTCCGCCGTGGTTTTTCCAATGGAGTACAGCATGGGTTCTTCAAAAGAGGTGTGAAGAGATTTCTGCAGGGTCGGCAACGCGCGCGTGATACCCCTGGTGTTGCAAGCGTCCATAGGCTACGGTAACCGCTTACCATCAGGCGGGCCGTATGCTTGTTAGCCACCTAAGTGGTATAAAAAAAAAAACATTATTCCATTCCCACAACGATGCGGTTGCAATATACTGTGACCATTGACTTTGTAATGGGGTGCCGACATAAACATTTCAAAAGTTAACAGTATGGGAGTGGCGGAACAGATGTGCGCGACAATGACTTAGTTATATTGCCGCAAATAATGTAAGTATATTATGTATTTTTATTTTATGTTTTCCCAAATGTTGTTGGTTACGTATTCTGACTCTACTTTGACTCTTCTACCCGTGTTGCTACATTTTATTATAAAGAATATTGGTACTGTTGTACGAAAATCCAAAATCACTTTATTTGAGCATATTGAAAAATTTATCAATTTTAATTTAGTGAAATATTATGCCGAATCGTGTCTTAGTCTGTCAATTCATTTAAATGCCTATGAAAGCCTATTTGAATTTAATTTTGTAAGTTATCAAACATCCCCACACAATTAATATTAATGTCAAATGACATCACATTTTTGTAATTTTATCACAAAAAATATGTGTAAGTATGTCAACGGTAAATTTTTAACAACTTTCTATAAGGTCTCAAGCTGAGTTGTAAATTAAAACATCCAAAGATTCGACACGCAACATCGCCCCGTCACACGATTTACCAAAGTCAAAA
Organism: Achlya flavicornis; assembly: GCA_947623365.1. Lineage (NCBI taxonomy): Eukaryota > Metazoa > Arthropoda > Insecta > Lepidoptera > Drepanidae > Achlya > Achlya flavicornis. Next base: position 3,021,989 of record OX392490.1, read on the forward strand.
TTTCAATTACGCACCACACTACAAAGTTATACCTCACTACCATTGCTTCTAACATTTCAATACATACTCTATTCCCTTAAAAATAAGGACTGATATAATTCGGTAAAGGTGATAAATAATATGTTTGCCATTTCAAGTACTTAGTACAGGATGATATTGTTGAAAAGATCATGAGCATATTAGCTTTTGTGCGTTCGAATACAAAACGATCAATGACAGACGTCACTTGCAATAGAATCTTACTTTGTAACCTCAATTGAAGAAACATCGACTCTATTTCAAGGTAGTAAGCGTTGTATGAATGGTAGATAGTAGTTAGTGATGTTGTAAAGATGAAATGAAAGGATTTTTTTTGTCGTACTCTCGGTAAATTAGGTTTATGCATTATGTCGGCTTATGGGATTCGAGTGTCGCAAACAATAATGTTTACGGGTTTTTGTTTGTAATCCGATTACAGGATTGTTTGTTATTGTTTTCACTTATTGAGAGTTTGACAGTTTGTCACTAAAGGTTGTCACTTTCGATTGGGATAAAGAGATTAGATAGAACAGGTGTTGTGTGTCTTTAAGGGTTTGTACTTATTTTTATTTTTATTACGGGATCTTTTTGTTCGGGTTTGAGTTAGGTATTTGAAAATTTGAAATTAGAATACGCTGTAACTTTTTGGCTGGAACTAGTTGAGCGGACGTTGCATTTTCGTGTTATTTTAATAAATTAGTGTATTTTGTGTCTTATTGCATAGTATTGCGGTGGTGTTTTATGCATGTGTACCAGTGAAGTGAAATTAATAAGGTAGATTCCGAACTTTTCAAGTTGTCTATAAAAGGCCGCGAAAAGTTTTAGTAAGACCACCATTTTAATAAAAATTGACTAGAACTTATAACTCGACATTGGCAAAATAAACAGTGCGCAATGCTAAAAAAAACTACTTAGTATATCTTTAAATGTACGCTCAGAGTTTGTGAGCTAAAATTAATTTTGATCATAAAAAAACGAATACTCATTTTAGTTCAAAAGAAGTTTATACTAAAGTTTAAAATCCCCGGTTTCTTTGGCCCGTGTCAAAGTATTTTATATTATTATATTTTTTTTGCCATCTCAAGTGGCAGATGTGCGTTGAAAAGGCAATATTTCATATCGCATTGTGCGGTGTGGCCACATGTGACACTCGCCTATAATCACTTAACGGCCCTATGTATTCAACTTTGATATTAAATATATACACTCGTTTCTTTTGGAATTTTATTACTTATTATCTGTAGAAGGAATTTTGGACTCTTTAGTTGGACGCCATCTATAAATTACTTGCCATTTATAGGCTCTAGAGAAGAATTATTATGAACGTGTCGATTCTATTGATACTACCAATACTTTATAATAGTCAAGAAATTAAGATAGATATAAATATAAAAAATTGATCGAGACCTCCGGAGACCAGCGGGCGGGGAGCTTTTTCCGCCAACGCGTCAGCTTGGCTATCAAAAGAGGAAACACTGCCAGCCTTCTGGGAACGTTGCCGTTAATCGGAAGCAGCGGCAGGCCTCAGGAAATTTTCTATATATAGATTGTATTTTGTACATATTTGTTGTAAATATACAACGTAAGTAAACAGTAAATATAAGTATTTAAAATTGTCAAAAATATTTACCCCTTATTCATAATAAAAGTATAATAATAAAACGTGGATTAGTTAAAATTCCAAAGTCTTTATCTGACACTGATTTAGTTATAATGCGATTTTGAATAGAGGTAAGACGATGCAAATATTTATACATATTCGGGTTCTAATGAGCAATTAAATATAATAAAAATTTTAAGAGAGGTAGAGCATAGCCTTTATTTGCTAAACGAGCAGCTCGACTGGGGAAGTACCTCACCTTACAGAATACTTTATGTTGTGTTCCTGCGCGTCCTTTTTTTTTTTTTTTTTTATTTGATTAGGATGCGTGTCCAATCTGCTAGCCAACTAGGTCTCCCAAATCTTTAGCGGCGTTTGTCTATTTATTTGACCAATAACTTTGCAGATTCAAATGTAATTTTAATAGGGATTGGTCATGTTTTATTTCCCAAACTTTCATAATAAATCTACATAAAAAAAAAACCTCCATCTGCACCATGCAATAAAACTGTAACACCAAACGCGAACAGCCGCAGCCAACAATAAAATACATAGCAGTGAATAGATAACAAATGATTTGTATCCATAGTTGATGTGAAGTGATGTGGAAACTGCCATGGGTGCGTGATGGGGCTGACCGCGTGAGGGGGCCGCTGCTTGATTGACCGAGGGTTACAAGACTTTAAAGTTGCCTGTTTAAGGGGGAAAAATCATAGCTATAGCACACATAGCCTATGGCGTGGTGAGACATGAAAAAAGTAACCATCGATATATGTCTGTCCCTAAATATGCCTCCAATCTCATCCATTTCAACGAAACCAATATTTTTAATAAATTCTTTGCATAACAGTTATGAGAAATGTAATGTAAGACTTGAAAAGTTAATAAACATGCATGCATATAACATATTTCTACAAGGCAAGCGTGCTCCACCTTAGGTTTCGTCATTGTCCTGTAGCATTCACAGCTTTTGGTCGAGTCAGTGACCAAACGCAAGCACATTGAATAAAAAAAATGTTATTACAGTCACAGGATTTACTGTTGTGTTAGGGAGGTGCGAGTCGGTAACGCGTCTTATCAGGGCCTAAATTGAATAAATACTTTTTGAATTTGAATTAAAACTAAATTCCCAAGCAGCGAGATGTTTACCAAGTAATCCTATATATACGACTTTTCATTTCGATAACTCAATTTCACATGTCTATTTTGCAAATCGCATTTTGAATTCCCATCACGCAATTTTGACTTATACGGTATAAGTCAAAATTGCGTGATGGGAATTCAAAATGCAATTCAAAAATGTTTTGTAATAAGGGGGTATATGTTCTATATAATGTCTCTATGGTGCAGCTTAGACGACAGACTTTTCGTGCGAAGTCTGCGGCACACAAAAAAGATTTTTCACAGATTCAAAGCATTACATATTATTTAACGTATTTTAACATCTTCGATCATTCTGTTTGCGGGACTCCAGCTAGGGACGTACATGCTATGGAAATACAGAGATTGCGATCAAAATCAAAAAGTTATATATTCAGTTTAGGCCTTGGTAAGTCACTTATGAACGTTAAATTGGTACATACAGTTGAATTTACCACCGGTTCGACTGAGAAGACTCCGGCAAGCAACTTTTGGAAGCTAGATTATCACCGATAGGCTACTTTTTATCCCGGGAACGCGGGTGACACCGCGGGGACAGCTTGTTGTTTGTAAAGAAGGCATCCAAACCCATCTCATCGAATTGTGTCAAGTACTTAAAATTTTCAAGCGATAACAAACATACATGTCAACCTGCCCAATAATAGCATTGACAATACTTTGCAAAAGTGCCGCTTTTGCCGACAAAACTTTGATGCGCCTTCGCCGCGCCACCTTACAAAGTCACCGCGCCCCGCCCAACGCTCCATACTGAAACTACCGTCATAATAGTGCCATTTTATTTATTTTATTGTCCGATGACACTGTGACTTGTAAATTAGATTACAAGTTGTCGGTAAGGTTTTGATGTGGCGAATTTTTGTTTGCTTTTTGTGTACCGTGGCTATTGTGGAGTGATGTAGGTGATGATGTCCAGAAAGATGTTACCTACGTTTCAAGCTTTTGTTATGTAATCGTAATAATTTTAATGAATGTAAATGAAAGAGGACTGTTATAGATTGCTAAGAACGTAGCTAAAGATAAGTTGGCTTGGCACCTTTGGTTGGCATCACCATTAGGATCTGGTGTTTTTTTACTTTTTTTTTATTATTATTTTTTATTGTATTGTGTAATTTTCTTTGCTTGTTTGATTCTTGATTTTTTTATGCGTCGAATGGCGGGCAAAAAATAAAATATTTTTCTTTCTTTCTTTTTTCTAATATGTCTGAGAATAAAGCCTCTACGTTTAGTGGACAAAGAGAAGCTTGACTAGGGAGTACGTACACCTTACAGAATATCACAGCTCAATAACCACGAATTATATCAATAACTTACATTAAATTATATATATAAAAAAGTTCTGAAAGCTTATTACTAAGTAGCTGATTATATTACTAGGGAAGTACCTCCACCTTACAGAATACCGCAGCTAAATAACTTTATGTTGTGTAAAGTTGTGTTCCTGCGTGTGAGTAAGGTCGCCAGAGCTCATTGGGGAGGGGGGAAAGGTCGGTAACGCGTGAGCGATGCTTCGTGTGTTGCAAGCGTCCATATGGCTACGGTAACCGCTTACCATCAGGCGGGCTGTATGCTTGTTTACCTACGTAGTCGTATAAAACAAAAAAAAACTAAGGAGTTTGCGTCATATGAGAAATTTTATTAAAAATGCAAACGCGATAGCGACGTTAATACTTTGAAAACTTTACACTCGGAGTACAGGAAGGGAAGGTAACGCGTGTGTGATGTCCCGAGTAATGCCTAACAGAACAAAATACCTTTTGGAAATTATTAATAAATCGGGCTCGCCCGCTCTACACTTGCCAAGAAGACGTCGTCTTCAGTCTATTAACAGACTTCGTTGGACCACTGCCACTTCAGCTGTTTCGCTGAGCTGTGTCGGAAGACATCAAGCCTTCTAGGCTTCGTGTGCTTAACACCTTCGGCCACATCGTGAGATTGTGGTCAAAGGTGTTTTAAAAAGAGACATTCGATAAGTTGGCGACATAGCTGACTGGGCAAAGTGATCGTAAAGTGGCAAGCGGGTTGCACCATTGTTTGCTATTTACTTTATTGCAAAACCAATCTGTTATGTTCGGTAACGCCTTGTGTGTATACTATCTAAAGGTCTTGATACTTGTTGTTATATAGTTAGTTAAAAAAAAGTTTTGATTGAGCGAAAAGGATAATCGATCTCTGTTTTGGAAGATTTCAGTCAGCTACAACATAAAAACTAAAAAATGATTGTCGAAATATCAGCGTAATGCAGAAAAGCAATGCAAAAAAGCTCATGTCATTGGAAACTTGTGAGGGTTTGGTACTTGGTATAAAAAAAGTTATTATACATGTAGTCACTGAGAACCGCTGGATGAAAGCTGCTCATGACTGCCTATTTTGAAAATCTATATTGGCTTCTATGTGCGATGTAGATGTGGACGTGTTAAATTGAGAATTGGGTTCTTTTCATCATTTACACGACCTTGAAATTAATAATTTCATGCAAAAGTATCAAAACTCTTCACACGCCGTATACTTTCGCTCCATATCACTCAATAGTGTAGTTTTGAATCTCTTTCAAGTGCGCCGCATGGGATGGGCGGAGCAGCCGTCAGCGGCCTCTTTGACACCTCTGTGTGTTTGTTTGTTTGTCGGCGAGCGAGTTAGTTTCGCACCTTGGCGTGGCTTGGCTACAAATGTCACTCTACGTTTATATTGCGAAGAATCACTCAAGCGTGGTTGTATGGGCTGGTCTGGTAGTGAGAACCCTTCTTTGGTAGCTCCTTATGATTTTACGCAGATTTTGTGTCTGTTGACGCCGCAGGCCACTGGATGCAAATGGTGATGGTTCATGGTATAATCAGCTGCTATAGGCAATGATCTTGCCATGCGTTTTTAGCAAAATCCGTCCTGACACAACAGTTCATATTATTTGCAGTGCAATAAAATTGTGTTACTAACTATCTAATGCCCCATTCAATATTTTATACTAGTCCGTATATGAATTTTTAGTACCGTGTGCAACATCATAATCTAGTTCTATGTTAAAAAAAATAGTCTCTACATAGTTGATCGGAAAGTTACCTACAAGAAAACGGTTAATAAAACGTGGTAAAATAAAAGGATACTAGATGATCGATCAATCAAGTTTACAAGCTATTCTAAAGGCGTGAATATAACATTACAAATAAGACGTGTAATTGTGATGAATCGGTTTCCCAGCTCAGCTCTTGAACAGTGGTTCAAAAGATCTTACTACGTACAAAGAAAGCTTGGAGGATATCACCAGCTATAAGGTTTTAAGAGACGTAGAGCATAGCGTTTATTCGCTCAAAGGGCAGCTCGACTGGAGAAGTACCTCCCACCTTACAGAATACCGCAGACAAATAACTTTGTTGTGTTCCTGCGCGTGAGTAAGGTCGCCGTGCTTATTCGGGAAGGAAGGGTCGGTAACAAGTGTGTGTTGCATGCGTCCATATGGCTACGCTAATCGCTTACCATCAGGCGCACCGTACCCTAGTTTACCGATTTCGTCGTATAAAATAAAACGGATTCGAAATGTGGGCCCAGGGTCGTTTAGCAGATTTTGTCTTCACTAGATTGAAAAGTAGTGTATCTATCATAAAGTTTCTGATTTTGAAGGCAATATTGCACGAATAAAGTGTTTGTGACACACGCTATTTTACTTTATCTTCATAATACATTGTTTAAAACGTATTTTATGATACTTTAATGAAAAACCCTCATAAAGCAATGCCTTACTACCTTTTTGCCGGAGTTTTCTCAGTTTGAGTGTAATCCGAACCGATAGTAGAGTCAACTGTAATTGTGCGTCCATGCTACGCGAATCGAGCACGAGCCGAGCCACGAACGAACCTACAACGAGCACGATGCGAATCCCTTTGTTCGTGAAAAACCTGTCAATCGCGCTCGTTCGAGGCTCGCCAGCCGGTCCACGCTACGCGAATCGTGCTCGCAGTGTGCTCGTTCGTGGCTCGGATCGTGCTCGGGTCACCAAGCATGGATGCGCACCATAACATTCATAGGAGCCTTCAAAGAGAATATAACGCTACGCTGGAGCCTTATCAAGGGCTATAACTCAAAGTCAATGTCAAAGCCATTTATTCAATTAATAGTAGGGCACTTATTATTGCGTTTAAAAGAACTACGCAAAAAACTGACAGAAATAGCGGCTCTATCTAAAGATAGAGAAGCTAAGTGCGTAAAACCTTTTTTAACCGACTTCAAAAACTCATACATCCGTCATTTATTAACCGATTTGAAAAATTCTTTGTTTGGAAGAGTACACTTCCCGTTTGGTGGTTCCCATTGTCATCACATCAGGATTTGATAACTTCTTAGCTTTTTTTCTTGGTCTGAGCTTCTTAGCTTCTTTTTTATGTAACATTTCTGTGTAATTTTTAAGTCACAAATAAATTCTATTCTATTCTATTCTATTCTTAGTGTACTTTGAAGTCGGTTTAAGTGGTTTTCCCAATGGAGTACAGCATGGGGTTCTTCAAAAAGGGTGTGAAGAGATTTCTTCAGGGTCGGCAACGCGCGAGTGACACCCCTGGTGTTGCAAGCGTCCATAGGCTACGGTAACTGCTTACCATCAGGCGGGCCGTATGCTTGTTTGCCACCTTCGTTGTATAAAAAAATAATGTTTTTTGTAAAACAGGTTTCAATTATTATTTTATCATTTGACCATGTTTCAATAATGTATATTTATAGTGGTTAGCTCATAGAGTAAGAACGTTAACATGCCTTTTGCGAAGCGTGAGCAGTTTGCATATAGATGCATTCATAGATATATCGTACGCGAGTGATTTACTCGAAGGTAAAATGGCGAAATTAGTTCCTTGTAATTTTTCTCGACTAAAAAACCTATGGATAAAAAAAAAATTGGCATTCTTTATAATATTTAGTATATTTATTATATTTAGTTTTGTTATAAACAAAACTATAATTATGAAACTTGATAATATTGTTCAATTGTTAATGTAATAAAATTTAATGTACCTGTTTTGTTCTTCGAAATTGTTAATAATTATTATGATATGCATAAATTGTTAAACAAATATCTTGTATAAATATAATTGGTGACTGTATTTAGTTATTCTGAGTAAGAAATAAAAGGCTGTTTTATTTTTTATTTATTTATTTATTATATTTAGTCGTTCAAACTATAAATGCGCAGTACGTTTCCAGGCAGCGTTGCATAGCGTTGCGGTGGGCCGTATGCTTGTTTACCGACTAAGTTGTATAAAAAAAAAAAAAAAAATACCCGTGCTTACGGCACAGACTCTAGTACAGTTGCTTCTTAGGAAAAATGGCATATCTCAATAATAACAAAAAATACTGAGTTATAAAGACATCACCATTTTTCCAGCGCCATTTAAAAATAATAATAAAAGTAACAGTTAAGTGTAACCCCAAAATCAGGCAAGGATTCCCCTCTACGATGGTAAGTTGGGGTCCGTGACTCCTCCCCGATTGACCCTCGTGAGCACCATTACCGTGGGGTTCCGTAACCGCTTCATCGCTTTTTGTGGTTAGATTGTGGCGATATTTCTTTATTGAATTAAAGATAAAGCTTGAGGCAGTTTAGTATAGACTTTAAAGGAATGGTAGATATATTTTGAACCTAAACTCTTGTAAGTGCACGTATATTTCCTATAGGGTTGATAATAAAGATTAAATTAGCTCAGCCACCGTTATTATTAAAAAAAACCATAATTTTGCTGATTCTGTTGTTCACAACTAAACTACTTTAGTCTCACTATATCTCTTTCTAACTAAGGTGTAACGAAGATGTAAGAAATTTAGTCCTGTCGAATTAGTCCAATGCGTAAACGTAAATACCACGTTTCAACGTAAATTTAGTTGCCATCAAAGTTACCTACGTCTATATACCTACATACGTCTACATCTACATATATAGGTTACCCGCAAATGAAAACGGCAAAGACTAATTTGACAGCATTAAATATGTTCTATCCTTTTACCCGTCTGGCCCGGAAGTAGGGTTATTCAAAATTATTGTAAGAAAGAGATGTGATATAATTAAAATTTGTTTCGTGCGGTTTACAACAGAATCGGCTCCACTGCCATGTTTATATTTTTCCATTATTTGGAAACTATAAAAATACTCGCCATTATTTAGTTGATTTCATAGGAATTCTATTGTTTTTTCATTCGCATTACATAGAAATTAACCCAGTGAGAAAGGTGCAGAACACTTAGCTGTCAGCCGTGGTTTTACTCGGGTAGGTAACCAAGATAAAAGGTAAGCTATCCATAGGTTAAGGCGCCTAGTGTCGTGAAATGGTCATCTTTGAAGGGCTAAAGCTCTGAAACTGAGAGGTTAAAAATATCTTACACACTGATATTTAATCTTAAATCTCAACGTTTAAACATATTGTAGAACAAAAAATACTATATGAAATAAATTGATGAAATTATGCCTTTTTATAAATTCTTTCTCTCAACTGCTTATTATGAAACATGAATCAATACGTACCTACTAAAGTCATCAAAAACTCAGCATGAATTAAAAACGTATGAATAAAATACTATGAACCAAACGTGAAGTACCTCACAGGGCTCGGCGTCATATCGTCTAGTAAGCCATGAATGGACGCCATGGTCTATAGGACAATGAAAGACCGCAGTAGATTTATGGCGGTTTTTGTTCTTGTTACCACTTACGATATTTCGCCATAGTTGTGTTCAAATAGCTCACGGACCACACAGGGGTATCGCGAATTGAGTTTTACAGGGTGTTTATTATAGTTAGTAAAGAATCATGGCGAGATCCATACATTGATTTGTAAAATAAATAAAACATTTTAGAGAGTTTTGAATCACTACCAATGTTGAGATTACATTGCCAGCAACATATTAAAAACTTGAAATATTTTATGAATCCCGCTAAACATAACAACAACATAATGGTTTAGGTCGCGATTCGCCGGCATGGCATAGAATGTCGCATTTTTATCGCGGGGTTCTAAAAATATGCCTGCGCTATCTCTCTTTCACTGCCGGCATAATGACTACTCTCAATGCCTCTTCAAGGTATGAAAGGTATGTAGAGTCGGTAAAACGTGAAGGAGACACCTGGTAGTTGCAAACTTCCATACGGTATCCGCTTAATATCCGGTAGTATTAAAAACAAGTTAATCTGCGTAGATATTGGTAAGTATGAATTCTTCTAGAGTAGGACACACTGATTTCTTTGCATGTTCTCTATCTTATCATGAAAATCATCTTTTACTTTTCCTTCTAAATACAGCCTTCTCGTGTCATTTAAATCAGCTTTATGAAGACTGACAAAACAACTGACAGATTTAGCATACAGGTTCAATAAAATAGAAGAGTTTTTCAAAATTATACCCTAAGTAAAAGCTCGTAAAAGTGAGTATATTCCCACGAGATACTGCGGGCATAATTAAATTAAATTTATCCATAAAGTGAACACCCCACCTACACCCACGTGTATCTTGTCCATTCACAAAACGTGCACTACTTTATGACAACCGTAGTAATTGAGTACTACAATAGTCAACCAGAAAACATCCAAAAACCGAATGAAGTTGTCACGCTCCTCACAAATTCAACTAAATGATACTTAGAATGATACCCGTTGCATTATGGAGCGAGATTTATATGAATTTCATAAAGAAATTAAGGCAAAAGGTATTTAGTTATTATTATGAATGAATTGAGGTTTGTTAATGGACTTAAAAATTGTGTGGTTTGATTTATTTATATAAAATGGACGATATAAAATTTAAAAGTGTAAGCTATTCGAAAAGATGATTCTTATTTTACTGCTGTTTAAATTCCTCTTCATATAAAGCTTGTCTGCGGTCGGTTTGTCGATAAAACCGACCATTACATGACGCATATCCTGCGCAATGTTACTGCTCCGTTTGTTTGCGTACTCGTATTATGATATAGATAGTTCTAGATAACTTAGAATTAATTAGAACAAAAACTATTAGCGATATCATTCGGCAGAGCTAGTTGTCTTTCTAGGTCGGCAACAGCAGATCAGTGACAGGTTGGCATTGCCACACATGTACCTACCATATCTGTGGCAAGGAGTATAAATTAGAGAGAGTACTAATGTCCATGCAATGTTCAGAAGCTCATCAGGGGCTCTACCGCGTAACTTTGCGTAGCTTTTTTGTTTGTAAAGTTACGCGGTAGAACCCCGGGTCAATCTGTCTGCTGCCTGCTTGTCGGAATTGATTTGATTCATGCTGTTTTGTTTTATTCTATATTGTTTTGAAACTGTTGAACATTTTCGCGCAATTTTTTATTCCAATCAGATTGTTCTTTTTTTTTAAATGTAACTATAAAAAACACTATACTACGATCCAAAACACAAATCGCTGATGTGTCTTTTAAGACGGCTAAGTTGAAGTGGGACTTTGCTGGTCACGTGTGCCGCATGCCGAATGATATGTGGGCGAAAATTACCACAGAGTGGACCCCACAAAATGTTAAGCGGTGCCGTGGCAGACCTCGCCGGAGATGGTGGGACGAATTAGACAGTTTCAAAAAGAACTGGTTCAGCGAAGCAGCCGACCGAGAAGTATGAAAAATGGAAAGGGAGGCCTTTGCCCAACAGTGGGATATATGGGAGTATAGGCTAATAAAAAAGAAAAAAAAACCCTGCATAGTTTCTTGCTGATTATTCCTGGCCTATATAAATGCATCTTCTATAGGCTTCTGTGATAGCTTACAATCAAGCGGGCTGTATAATTTTGTGCTACTAATTGTGTGGGCTTTGACTTTCGTTGAGATCACTGTCTACCTCCTCGTGAATAAAGGTAAAGTATTTTTTTGAGTTTCTTCTAAATGTTATCTACTCAAATTCTTAAAATCTTAACTATAACGGCATATCGATCAATCGGGCCCGCGACATTTAAGGCGCGACTCAACAAAACTTATAAATAACACGTGAATTGTCAAAGAAATCCAACAGAAATCTTGTCATAGACTTGACGAATCGAATTCTGTTATGATGTATCTTATTTTGTACAAAACATGGGGTTTGAAGACTTTGGATTCGAGTGATCGCTCAACTTGAAATGTAAAATTGTTTCTTTGTCGAAAGTTTTAGGTGGGCTTCCTCGCAGTGATACTATTTTTTTAACTGTGTTCCATCGTTTCACCCGCTTTCCATTACGCATAGGTATCCATCGTTCGGATCGTGAGTTATGCTTGCGTGTTTCTACACTAGTCCCATGGAAAAAGCAGTTTCAGTTTTTCCCAAATTTTCCGTTAAAAATTGCCAAATCGGTCCAGCCATCCTCATTTTTTTTTCCGTTAGAACCTTCTCCAGATTATTAAAAAACTTGCAGAGGAAGTCCACTGATATCATTTATAAAAATCGATAGCTGACATCAATACAATCATGAAATACTATTCTGTGACAAAACCTCGTAAAGTGTCACTTTTCGAAGTTATAAGCAACTAAAGTTTTACTCTTAAGAAAAAAAAAATACTACACCCAAAAAATATACCCAACAAATTATGGTTAAAAAAACTAGTAAACACGCTTTAAAAAACCCTGCAATAAAAAGTGTTAAATAAAAATTAACCTGTTTTCTGTCTATCCCGTAAGAGCCAGTGAGACAGTGTAGGCAATTTTTTTAATTAAGTCTTAATTTTATTTTAATATTTGTGTAGTAATTTTATTAAAAAAACGAAATTTTAATTTTATTATTATTATTAGTCTTGTTAATTATATCTTCGAAACGTGACACTTTTTGGTCACAGAATATTTCTTGATTGTATTGATGTCAGCAATCGTTTTTTATATAAGTCATCCGTGAACGTCATTAGGAAAATCAAAATGGCCGGCATATATGAATGCACAGCTCCATACTAAAATCTTCCAACTCCTTTATTTTGAAAACAATTGGACTAATTTGACAGGACTGAAGTTCTTACATCCTTTTCTTATGTTGTTTGTTATAAAAAGATAGTGAGACTAAATTAGGTTAGTTGTAAACAACAGAAAGCACCATTATAGGCTACACTTTTTATCCCGCGAACGACAGTTCTCCAGTCAGCTACAAAATTGGCAATCTATAACGGATATGATGGACACAAGTAGGCATCTATAGTATATTTATAATACTTTTTTACTTCGATTAAGGATACATCCAGATTGAGTGTCGAAGCTGTGCACGCGTCGAAAAAAATTGCCCCTAACAGTTAGGGGCTAAATCAAATATAAATAAATAAAATTGCAAAATAATGTGTAATATTTAAATTTCTCCCGATTTTAATTGGAATATTTCAACAACTGCTATCATTATGAACGTCACTATGACAAGCAGAATGGCGAAGAGGGAGCGTAAGCGTAGCTGTTACGCGCAGCAGCCTATAAAAGTTAAGCCTATAAAATGAAGCGTCCTCGGGTGTTTACTTTTTCTTATTTACATAAACGATCTTCCTAAAATTATGAACGAGACGTGCGTACTGTTCGCAGATGACATCTCCATTCTAACACCGTGCACTACAAGCGAAAACCTAAACGCGAAATTGAATAATATTCTTGACAGCATTACAAATTGGATGAACGACCACAACTTAGAAATTAACTTCAAAAAAACAAAAATAATGCAATTTCGACCGTATCAGAAGCGCCCTTTAGATATAAATTTTACATACCACGGTATACATTTAGAAAGTGTCAAAACGTTCACATTACTGGGGTTGGATTTGGATATTCACATTACTTGGAAAGCACATACAAAAGATTAAAACAAAACTAGCAAAATTTATATATGCCTTACGAGAAATAAAGAAAACAACAAATTTTAAAACCGCGTTAGCTATATACTATGCATACGCATATGCATGGTTCACGTATGGTATAATTCTCTGGGGCAATAGTACAGATAGTAAAGATCTTTTTATTTTACAGAAAAAATGTCTCAGAATTATTGTAAATATAAGTGAAAGGGAAAGTTGTAAGCCACATTTTGTAAAATACGAAATGCTTACCTTAACATCATTGTACATTTTTGAAATTTGTAAGTTTGTTAGAAAATACCCTAATTTTTATACAAAACAATCTGATATGCCACGCCGACACGCATCACGTTTTAAAAATAAATTAATATTACCATCGTCAAAATTAGAATTACACAGTACAAGCCCTAATGTAATGTCAACTAAAATATATAATAAAATACCGGACGATATAAAAAATGAGGAACGGGAAAATGCCTTTAATAAACGCCTGAAATCACTATTAATAAATAAATGCTACTATACTCTAAATGATTTCCTCAATGATAATGATATTTAATTTAATTTAATAACAAATAAATTGTAATTAATGTTGTTCCTATGATTGTGTATTTTTAATTTTTTATTTTAATTTATGTTTTTTTTTTATTTTTTTCTTTGCAATATTATACTAAATTTTTTAAATTGTTAACTATACTATATACATTTTTATGAAATTTTTATGACTTTTTATTCTAATTTTGTAAATGATTTTAATTTAGTTACGACATGTCTTTTGGTTGATTATAATTTTGATTATTAGAGTTTGAATACCAAATATGTAAAATGATTCTAGGCTAGTTATTAAGTTTTAAACTATTATGCTGTATACTTAATTTACTAATGTGTCTATATATATTGCTGTGCCCTACAGGGTCCATGTGAACTGTTAAACATAAGTATTTTTACATCTTTTATACACATGGTGATGCAATTAAATAAATGAAATTAAATAAATGAAAGTTGGCCTGATTTATATATTCGTGTAGTATGACGACGTTCTTTCTAGGTATATTTATTTCGGTTTTATTATTAGGTACACTCAATGACCTATGTACATATATCTATGGGTAGTACACTGTTAGAATAATAAAATTAATATTGACCTAAGGCAACATATTCTCACGAAGTCCGATTTTAACCACAAAAATCATAATAAGACATTTTTTTGTTTATCTAACATGTTGCACAAATAAAACATGAATCAAACGCGATCGCGGGCATTCAATCTAATCGATCACCGCGCGCCAATTTTTGACAGATCGCGCCAATTCCGAAATACGTTCGGATAATCGTCCAAAAATTGATCAAAAGCGTACGCAATCAAGACTATTGTATTTGAATAGATATAACTTGATTTGTTTAGATTGATCCTTACCATCCATTTTGTGGTGGCGGTGACAGATTTTTTATTGAATCCAGGAAACGAACGAATTTTATACAACAATACCTAGATTGTTACGGATCCCATTTTTTTTGCCGCAAGTTAAAATTTAAAAAAAAAAGTAAAATTTATAAAATATACCACATAGAGTAGGTAAAACTTATTAGATTAGCCTAGTGGTTTAACCCGCGTTCCCGAAGGATGTAATGGTTTTCCGTGAATAAAAGTAGGCGCCTATGCTATATTTCTAGATATCTAATTACATATATGTACCTAATATTATACCCAAATCCGTGCGATCCGACATCCACGCAACCATACCCAAACTCAAACTTTACCATTTACAATATTAGCGGAAATGTCTCTAAACATCAAACTTCACCCCAAAAATATCAACAGGTGAACCCGATGATCATCATCATCTGACCTACTTACCTAAGTGGATTAGACCCAATATATTATTCTACATCAATTTCTCCCTTTTCCCAGCGTAATTGAAGCATTTACACCAGTCCTACGCATGTCAACATTACTTACAGATTTTCTTGGGAGCCAGATATTCATGGTTATAACTTAGTACAGATCAATAAAAAAATATTTAATTATTATATTATACTGGGTGGAGATTTCGAGATGGCATATTTTCGAAAACACTGAATTCTTAAATTTTGTTTTACTCTTCATACATTATGATCGAGCAAAGTAAGGTTTTGTAAGAAAATTATTATTTTTTTGAGAATTAATTATTGGTCCCTTAGAAAAAGTTGTTCAGCATGACTAACCCAACATAGGTTTCGAATATATGCCATCTCGAAATCTCCACCTGTTATTTAAACATCTCATAAAACTATTTTATACCAACACAAAATTAATTTGAACATTTCCCAAACAGCCACTGGGGAAATAAAATTGTTAAGTCTCCCATAAACAGTTAACATTAACAATACAACCGCATATACATAGCCCCGTGCATAGCCCCATGCGTGCGTATGTAACATAAATCGTTCTAGGCTCGCAACAATTGCAGAAATCATTAAAACAAACAAGTTTGCAGCTGCGGAGTCGCGGCCACTCGAGCGGAACGCTCGGCCCCCTGGCCCGCCCCCGGACCACGCACAAAAATCAACATAAATAACAATACACACCCCTATCTCAGACACTATGACAACTCTACCGACAAAAAACGACGTAACCACCAACCAAAATCACCCCAAACCCTCTTGTATGTATCCGAACGTAAAGTCCAAATTGGCGGCAATACCTTAAGGCCATAGATGAAAAAAGTATTCACCAAGATCAAGTGTGCAACAATTGAAAAATATTTCGTCTCTTTCGTCCATTCAAAGGCATCGGTTATCCCTCTACTTTTGGGAGCTTTTATTAAATTTATTGTTAAACGAATGTATATAAAAGTTGTTGAAATGAAAAAGGGTCCCAGTCTATGACTTTGGTCGCGTGTGACTACACCCTTAGTGATTGCGAAAATGTTTTCCGTCGAGCAAACATATTCAAGGCTTTTCAGGCCCTGGGACGTGAGTGACAAGAAAGTTGAACAAACTAACTTAACCTGTGATAAAACTAGTATAAGCACTTCGGAGATGAAGAAAAGAAAACTAGAAGAGAAAAGGGAAAATCGATTGAGGAAAATTCGAGGCAGTTTTAAGAAAACCGAAGCTAATCTCCATCAAGATGCAACGGTATCTACAACAACTGATGATAATGACGATGATAAAAAACCTACAACTATAGACAATATGACAGAAACGAACTCGCCAGTAGCTAATTTGTCTATGTGTTGCGACCGCCTTTTACAAGAACCGGAGAAAAAAGAAAAAATTAAAGACGATTTAAAATTGGAACACTATTCACCGAACGCGCTTCCACAAAACATACCTCATCCAAACATGTACGCTGGATACATTCCTGACTACCTCCCCACGGCTGACCTAGCACAAGCTTTAGGAGTCCCGCCAACAGATCCTTTACTTCTAGAATCTCTAGCACAAGGGTACGCGATGGAGCTAGAATATGCGAGAATACTCCACCAAGAGAACGAAGGTAAGCTACTAAACGCGCGCAAACAGCGGCCGAAGAAATACAAATGCCCGCATTGTCACGTTGGATTTTCAAACAACGGTCAACTGAAGGGACATATCAGAATACACACCGGAGAACGCCCTTTTAAGTGTGACGAGAAAAATTGTGGCAAGACCTTCACACGAAACGAAGAATTAACCCGGCATAAAAGGATCCATTCAGGAGTCCGTCCGTTTCCATGCCAAACTTGCGGGAAGAAGTTCGGGAGACGAGATCATTTGAAGAAGCATACGAAGACGCATTATTTGCAGGCGGAGAGGATGATGCCAGTTTTTGTTCCATTATCTGCCGTACCACATGTGGGGGGCTTCCCATATCTTTATAGTTACTGACAGTTTAAGAAGAAGAAAAGGTTCAAAGTAAAAGTGCTGGTAAATTAAGGACCTTTAGGATTCTAATCAAAGAAGCAAGAGAAAAATTTAGAGTGTGAATGTTAATTAAATAAAACAGAGATACAGTCTGGTAATATGAAGTCATAACTGCGAGTTTTCGAGTATTCAAATGTATACAATAATTGCCTTACATTAAGGAACATTATGAAATGATGAAAGAAAATACATATGTAATTTTCCTATTAAATTATTACTTGAGAGTGTATCTGAAAATTTGAACATTGTATTTTAAGTCCTAGATGAATATAATTAAAAGCTATTGTTGAATCAATAGCATATTGTGCCAGTAAACGAGTCCATTTAGTTGTAAGTAATTAAGTAAAGTTATATTAGAAACAATTGTTTCGCAAATTATTTGTCAAAATAGTTTCTAAGAATAAATAAAATATATTTTCTCAATTTTACGTTTGAAATTTTGTTTAAAACTCACAGGAATCTTATCCCAATATTTCAATGAAAACACTGATTCGAAAATCAGTAGGTCGAAATTCCGTAGACCGTAAGTCATAAAATGTTTAAGTAGTACAATTTTAGCTTTATGCACTCCAATAAAAATTAACTTTGCCAATTCTCACACTCTGTGCACGAAATATGTTTAAAAGGTTTTCTTTTCACATATAAATATATTGAAAATAGTACCTTCTGAATATAAGTTACATTTAAATAAATACAACACAATGAAGCTCTTTACGTCCAAATCTTTTTTGGCGCCGGCAGAAATGTCGTGTTCTAACATGTACTCAAAGACCGACGCATCTAATCTCAGAGTAAGGTCTAATCATAAAGGCAGATCAAACTAGAGGAAACCAGGCAGAAGGACACATAATCTTACATCAAGCGAGTACCTACTTCTTTTGCTTTGAAATAAAAACTTTACTAAGTATGACGCATTATTTTTTAGGGTTCCGTACCGAAAGCGTGCCAACGGGACCCTACTAAGACTCCACTGTCCACCCGTACATCCGTCCGTCTGTCAGTGGGCTGTATCTCATGAACCTATTGCCACTATAAAAACAATTAATAAAAATTAAAGGTGTCCCCATACAAGTAACGTTTTTACGGAACCCCTCGTATGCGAGTCCGACTCGTCGGTCACGACTCTCAAAATTGAAGACTTACGTATAAAGAAAGAAAACTTTTTATTTCTGCGCGCCATGCGACGCATAAAAACACAGTAGGTACAAAATACACACAAAGTCATACTGCAAAGTTAATAATAATGGTAATTATAACACAAAAACAAACAAAAAACGAAATCATAATGATGATGCCAACTTATCAAACTTATAGCCAGCGACTTATGATATCGACTTTTTTAGACGGTAAAAATACAACTAATAAATAGTAATTTATAGTGCTACGATATTGCTACGACAGTGCTACGAAGTAATATAAATGGTTTTATTGATGTGTGCTTGTTTGTGTTTAAGTTTATGTGGATGTGTGTTAAACAATCACACCGAAATGGACTTATCCATGTCCGTCCTGTAATGAAATAAATAATACTTTGTATCCCGGGTAAACATCGATGATAGATTCGAAGGTACTGGCGTCTGATGCCGGCACGAAGGTCCTGGGTTTGAATCCTGCAATATGCTTGAGATTTCAGTGAAGGAAAACATAGTGAGGAAACCATAGCATGGTGGTAAGGTATTTTGTAGTACCCACCTGGCTGGCTACCAATCCAACCTTCAAGATGAGAATCTATCGCCAAGCACATATCGGTGTGATCCAACAGCACTCGAGAGCCAGTTCCTTCTAGGCTTTGTGTGCTTACCACCTTAGACCACATCATCACTTACCATGGTGAGTTTGTGGTCAAACACAGGCCTAAAAACAGAAAAAAATATATATAATTGTGAAAAATATACATAACCGACTGTAAGGATGACAACTTTTTATTTATAATACCAAAACTTTAAGATTTGCGTGCATGAGACATCGTCGTTTTTCTTGATACTTAAGACCCGGGTGCAGCCAAGGGGCAAGCAAGTCAAACATAATAATAAGAACCGTAAATCGCCTCCAAAAGCCCAATGTTATAAAATCGATATATCATTCATTCATATCGATTTCTATTCACAAAAAATCGTATACTTACGCAAGTAAAATAACTATATAGCATCTCGAGTACGGAGTTCCGTTTCTCGTCAATGGAACAATGGAAACAATTTGTTATTTGCAAAATATTTTGACTTCCAAACATTGTGTTACGAAAAAAACGCACACTTGGGTCGAGAAAAGAATTTCGAGAAATGTTACTTAATATAATTTTGATGATTTTGTAGAGGTAAGTTTTTTTTTTATACTAAGATAGCAATCAACCATATGGCCCGTCTGATGGAAAGCGGTTACCGCAGCCTATGGACGCTTGCAACCCCAGGGATATCACTCGCGCGATGCCGAACCAGCAAAAATCTCTTCACACCCTTTTTGAAGCACCCCAGTCTCTCTGATACCTTGCCCCAAGTCTCGGGGCAAGGTATCATTTAGATTTTAGATAGATAGATAGATAGATAATACTTTATTGTTACACCAAAAAACAAAAAGAAACAATTAACAAACAAAACATAAAAATAATAAAGTGTTACAATGTTACAATTTATTAACCGACTTCAAAAAAGGAGGAGGTTCTCAATTCGGTTGTATGTTATTTTTTATAGATTTAGCTTGTACCCATTCCACTAAAACTGCTGATCTAATTCTTTAATGCTAGGCTACTATCATCCGGAAAACGCGGATGAAACCGCTGGATTTAGCCAGTATTTTCATAAATGTGCAAAATTCGCACGACGAGAAAAGTCCCTTTCATTAGTAGTACCTTCTTATGGCCAACGAATCTATAATAAATATTATTTTTAACTTCAATTGCATTCCATAGAAAAAAAAACAAATAATAACTACGTCTCATTTACGTATTTAATATCTGAAACTGGGATTTACTGTGTAAAGCAATAAATAAGTAAATCTTTTCTTCGTGTCAACATAGTAGGCACTATTACAACTAAATTAGCAACATTCCCACGTTCAAACTTGCCCCAGATAAATTAAAAAAACCATTGTACAACTTCGGAAGTCCGTTACTATCTCACAGTATGTGGTAGCATTTTAGAAAGAATTCTGCAAGATTGTCTATGGGCAGTGCAATTTTAATTGGCTGAATGGCTTGTTGTCATTGCGCACAGCGTGAGGTCTTTTAACATGTCCTCACTTCCGATAGTAGTTTAACATCGAGTCCTAAGCTAAGCAGAGCTTGTATTTTAGGACTCAGGGAATGCAAAACATTATAAATTTACAGGTTAGGCTAGATGTGAACACTAAAACGAGATGCAAATACATATAAAGTAAATTATGTGGAGTATATAATTCATAACTCAAAATTCAAATAGCTTCATAACTCTTAGAAAAAATAGTATTTTTTGGAATCTAAATTTTATTAGCTATACTAGACTAACTACTTCTTAAAAAAAATAGCATCAGAGAAAAAATAATTCACCTTTTTCGTTCCCACGTCGAAAAAACTAAGATCTAAAAAAATCGGTCAACATAACCCATCGTAGGTGTGACCCGACGTTTTTAACCAAGAACTTTTAATGCTTTAGACAAATATGGGAATCAAACATTATTTATAATAACCCGCCTACTATACGAACAAATTTGCTGAATAGATAATTTATTGCCCATATCTAAGCTTAAAACACTTTGTGCCGCGGACAAAAAAAAAACAGAAGTTCTTTTCATGCAGGTGGCAGCGCTGTATCGCGGAAAATATTTTTTTGAAAAAAGAACGCATAGAATTAATGACTGGACAGTGTAAACATTTATTGTTTGTGAATGAATGAATATTTTTTCGCTTGGTGCATGGGGATTTCATTTCATTCACTAAATAAAAGAAACACGGACCGTCTTTCTACAAGATATTGCTGATATCTTGTTACTTACCTAGTATTATTAATTTTAGCATGAGTTACTCGGTTGTTTTGCGCAAAAAATGGCATGCACTAATTTTATGAGGCCCACTTACAACCTTGTCAACCTAGGTTACAATTTTAACTCAGGTTGACGTAAGAAAGCCTAACTAAGTAAAACAGGCAAGGGGTTTTTATGTTAGGTACCGTAAAGGTTCCTTCAAAAGATCAACAGGAATGAAAAAGGAAAATTACGTTTATTTCTTTGCATTATCCCTCATTTTTTTAATAGTATCTGGCCTAGTGGATACTAATCTTTTACTCTCTTTAAAAACGTGTCTATATACTAATATAATAAAGTGGAAGAGTTTTTTTTTGTTTAAATGGCCTAATCTCTGGAACTACCAGACGGATTCGAAAAATTATTTCACTAATAGGAAGCGATATTATCCCCGAGTATTATAGTTTTATCCCGGGAACCAGGTGAAACCGCGGGTCACAGCTAGTTTTGTAATATTGAGTCAGCATTTGACTTATACACGGTTTGCCTAAACTTCAAAATTAAAGCTGTCCATTGATCTCGCTACAAAAATGCCCACTGCACATTATATCTAATTTGGAGTTCCAATAAATTTGCGTCAATAGCTCGGTAGCAATTACAATGGGCATTGTCCATCCCATGGGAACCGTAGTCAGGTGTCACGCCTCTGCACTGAGCACTTTTTATATTGTGCTACCTGGGACTTGTTACGCTTGAAATTGGTGACCATATTGAATGAATATTTTTAAATCCTCTTTTTGGTGTAACAGTTTTCATATAGATACGATACGGTAAGTAAGTAAGGTAGCCAGAGCTCAAAGGGGTTGCAAGCGTCCATATGGCTACGGGAACCGCTGACTATCAGGCGGGCCGTATGCTTGTTAACCAACTTAGTATTATATACCTTTAGTTTATATACTAGTGATTCGGCTATTAGGTACTTCCTAACGATAATAAGTTAATCTTAATTGTTTTTATTTATATGTAGTTATGTGTTAGTTTGAACTAAACATTATCATTATGCTCTCTGGGTAAATGTTATTATTTAAAATGTTTATATTTGCATATGCAGAGAATATTTAAGTATATAAAATATTGAGTCTTAATTAAAGCACAGAATAGATAACATAACATTAAAGTTTGTCTCACAAAAATGCCAAACGTATGGCCACCTTCCACCTCAGTTCAAAGAGATGCCAAAAGACTGCGTTAACAATACAAATAGGATTATTTACCGCGGTCATTACATCACAATACTCATTCATGACTTCAAAAATAATATAAAAAAGTAACAATTTTATTCTCACGCAACGCAAAGCACTTCACTTGACTTTTGCGCAAATTCGTTCCGGCAGGTTGTCTGTCTGGGCTCAATGACATTTGACGGTTCATGAATGCACGCTTTTTATGAGTAAAACATGATCGATTTGATTCGATTTTTGTGTTTGTTTAATCAGTAAAACTCGACTTTTACCATCCACATACACCTTGTCGGAACTCCCACGCAAATTTTATAAATATCAATAATTTTTCGTACCTTTGCAGAGAACCAATTTTTTTCTCAAGATTTTACTTTTTCTATACATCTTTCTTGTGTTGTGTATGACCATGATCTCACCTTGGTTAAGTGGTGATGTGGTCTAATGGTATGCATATTGAACGCGGAAAGCAGAAATCCGGTAGATTAGACAACACCGATATAGGGTGCTTGGCTACTGGAGGCTGGTGACAGGAACCCAATCCTAGATATCCGCCCTTATTTTTCACCAAATGTATAATGCAACACACAGGACATGCATTTATGTGCATGAACATGTCTGTATGTCCTGAGTCTGTGTGTAATTATGTACCTATGTATTTATTTAAACAAAAGTAGTATAATGCAGTCAATTATCTGGTTTCCACAGTACAAGCTCTGCTTGGTTTGGGATCAGATGAACGTGTGTGAGAAATGTCCTAGAATATTTATACGAGAATGGGGGGTACTGCGAAGTACCCTACCACCGTGCTATAGTTTCCTATATCGCGATTTTTTCTTTCTCCGAAAGTGCTAGTTCATTGAAGTATTCCAACTCACGATCTCCACCACAGCGTGTCCACACTGTGGTTTAAAATCACTACCACACCACTGAGCTAACATCTCTCCATAAAAATGTATTGTTTTCTAGGGATAGTCCTGTAGTTGACTACAATCAGACCATGGTAAGTGATGATGTGGCCGAAGGTGGTAAGCACGCAAAGCCTAGAAGGAACTGGCTCTCAAGTGCAGCTGTCGGAACACACCGATAGGTGCTTGGCGACAGATTTTCAATTTGAGGGTGGTAGCCAGCCAGACGGGTACTACAAAGTACCCTACCACCATGCTATGGTTTCCTCGCGTTGTTTTCCTTCACCGAAAGATCAAACTCATTGTAGTATTCGAACCCGAGACCTTCGTCTCGGTATGCGACGACACTACCACTGAGCTATCATCGCCTTAAACCACGAGGGATCCTAATTTTATATAATACCAATAAAACGACCATGCACCTATTCAGGGCAATGATAAACCAATTAAGTAACAATGTTAATGTATTTTTGTATATTAACAAGTAACCTATAAATAATATGTCGGGTATAAGTAATAAAAATAAATAAAAATCACTAATGATACGACTTCCCGGTCGGAAGGAAGCGCGGGAAAGTGCAACAAAACCAAAATGGCGGGCCACCCATGGCGCGTGATTTGTCATCGCGTAATGATCGTTATCTTTTAGATTGCATGCTGTGTGCATTGCCATTATTGAAATCAATTGTGGTTTTCAATGTGTAAAGATCTCTATTAATAATCATGGGTCATGATTACCTGGAGTTCAAGTTAAGAGGATCTCAATTTTAGAAAGGAAATGTACATCTAAACAAATAATTAGCTGACCGTGTGTGAGGAATGTCCCAGGATATTTATTAATTAATTATAATAGCGCCAAACTAACACTGGCTAAATATTATCTGCTTTAATTATGAACAGTAAGTAATACCTATCATAAAACGTATTCCAATGGCCTAACAATAAGGCCGAGAAAACTATGAAATAAAACCATTTCCATTCTTATACTAATACTTATTTAAGTGCTCTGTTAAAGATCATACTTGGATACTCTTCCCATTTTTTATGTGTCTATCATATAATATTTAGAAGGATCATATAGGCAGCGTACAGGCCTCAGGTGGATGCGTGAAACAAAATTCATGTCGGCAATGAGGTCGGCAACATGTCGGTCCCTCCACGTAGGTATGTTGTCTATGGCGCACAGCCTGTTCTATACTACATCATCTGCCTCAATCCCTCCTTGCATCGTATACCTCATTGCTGAGGGACGTGACCTTTTTGGGTTCTTTTCATGGACTATTGCACGCCATCTGGGTCGATCTTCTGCTGTGTGGATAGCAGCACACACACTGGTATCCAATGCTGCGCGTATTTGATCAGACCAACGCATCGGGCTTCGACCCCTCGGCCTCTTTCCGTCCACCTTGCCAGTAATTAGCAACTTCTCCAGGTTGTCGCCTTTCTTTCTTGCAATGTGGCCGAAGTACTCAAATATACGGCGTAGACAGGTTGTCGAAAGTCTTTGAGTAATTCTGAGTAAGCTTAGAATGGATGCGTTGGTCCGGTGCGCTGTCCATGGAATCTGAAGCATCTTCCTCCAGCACCACATTTCAAACGCATCTGCCTCAATACACTCCAGCAAAACCTTTTTGGTTCTGCGATTCTCCAAGAAAATTTACCATAGTTATCCCTGACAACTGTCTACCAACGCGCGAACGCAATCCAAAACAGCCATTAATAAATTTAAATTCACCTATCAACATAATATTGCACAATAAATCAACGTTTAACAATCGCAACAGATACATCGAACACAATGGCGTATTGTAAGCAACTATAGGAGCCCTAGCATAGAGTTGCAACCCTCGACAAAAGCGCAACGAAATTATTTGCGGTCGATAACAGACCACACGTAGGGTCGATTTCGAAAATAGAATGAGAGAATTAAAAAAAATATAATACTATGTATTATGGTACTGAATACTACAAACCATAGATTACATAGGGGCTATATGCATCATGATATATATGTGTATGTATCAAACAAGCATACGGCTCGCTTGATGGTAAGCGGTTACCGTAGCCTATAGATGCTTGCAACATCAGGGGTTATCATGCGTTGTAGACCCTCTCTACAGTCACGCTCTTCCAGGGCCGTAACTTGAAATTGGTTTGTTTAACACGTATTACTTTTACCAAAATTCAATGTTACACAGATCGTGCATATGGGTACAAAAAATATGATCTAGTATGGACATTTTATTCGAAGATTTCGTGGGGTTTTTGACCTCCCAATTCCATGCCTTCACCCTTAGTGAGGCAGCACAGCGCCTTCTAATGTAAATGGAGGTCTGGCGACCTAAATCAACGCATTCTTAATTTAAAAAAATATTCTAACTATCCTAGATACAGTAGTGAGAAGAAGGGAATGATCCAAATTTTAAATTCTTCTCTTCAGTAATTCATTTGGATAATAATTTGGAAACAGTGACTGAAGAAAGGGTTAAAAATTGAAAAATATAAAAAAAAATATCTATGTAATTAAAAATTAAAATAAACCTTAAAATTCATCCCTAGCTGCCGAATACTTAATTTTATCAGCGATTTCCTCCAAAACTAATTGAATATCACTGATATTATAGCCTTTTTCGATAAAGCTCTCCTTTTTCTCCGGATCTTTCACGTACTTTAGGAAAGTATTGAACAATTCCACGGCTTTATATTTTCCAATGTAGTTCTTCACACAAAACCGTTTTACATTCTTGATCAGGTCAAAAACCGTTGCCATTACTTTATCATCTGCGTTAAAGGACCATGTAGTTTCAAATATATTAAGTAGACCGTTGCATACAGTTGGTGTCGACATACGTTCCAGTAGACCTATCCTCTGATACAAAAGTAAATTGTCTGAATCAGCTTTATTTTTCTGTCTTTTCACATTTTCACGTACTTTCAAATGTTCATTCAAGACTTTATTGAACAGTTCTAACAAAGTATTAATGACCTTTACGTCTAGTTTTGATATCTGATCGTAAAATGGCTCTAAGCCTTTTATTTTCATAACGTGCGCTTGAATTTTAGGGTTTTCTGGTAGCCAAATATATAGGATGTCTAAACAGCGAGCCTTTAAAGCCAAATTGTCATCGTTTTCAAATATATCCAACAGTCTATCAACTATATTAATGGGTATGTGTATATTTGTAGTAGTTGGTGCCACTTCAAAAATAATTCTCAATAAAACAAGAAATTGATTCCTCAATTCTTCAGAAGACACCATCATATTCGGTGCTATAACTCTATCGATACCATCAGCTTTCAAGAATGCGTAAACGTTGTTTGGGTCTTTCATTAGTTCTAAGATATCATCGAGGTGAATAGCCATTTCAGTGTAGATTTTCTCAGTATCTTCCTTGGGTACTATACTTTCTCGGTAAGATTTTTCAGCGTCTCTAGCGAGCGTTTCGAAGTTTACTATGGATTTTTCCATAGTATTTGAGTCTTGCACATCTTGTGAATAAACTGGCAACAATGCAAAAATAAAAATTAAAGCACAATAAGCACTCGTGGTGTAGCTTGATTAGCCGTTCTTAATCGATCGGCAAAGTTAAGCAATCACCGGTGTGGACGGTATGCAGATGGGTGACCGCCTAGTGGTATTTCAACACGAGCGGTTTCCTTTCTTTGGAAGGCACGTAAAGTCATTGGTCCCGGCTATCATTTAAACTCTGATAGTTGTAAAGCTAGTTGGAGGCCTCCTAGGCGGATGTGCCCTCCAAGAGCAGGTTGACCACTAGCCTAACTCCACCAATCCGCAGTAGGCATGCGTGGTGGAGTATTTGCCCATTCCCATTCACCCTCATTTGTGAAAGGAGGCCTGCGCTCAGTAGTGGTGATGATGATGAAGTTTCATTCTTCTTAGAGACGGCCTTATTGTATAAACAGTACCTATATAATTATAACTTAGTGGCCATTTTCTCGCTTCATTGGACCAGTCAGTCCTTACCTTGGACCTAGTCACCATTTCTACATTTATAGATCTATTATATGGAGAGTTCTAATCTAGAAGGTTAGGCAGGTAATTGACAGCTTATGGCTTCAAGCTAGCTAGCAAGAGGTTCGAAATTACCTACAACTCTGATAAAAACATTGTATTTTGTTATGTTTAGAACTTTAGATGTTATGATCAATTAGGTACCTCTTTCTTCTGGAATGACTTCTGTAGCAACAGTGCAGCTAATAATTAAGTTAGTTAGAAAGGACAAACACAGAAACCGCAACATTTTTTGTTCGTCTTAACTACTCTTGACAAATTAATCTTACTGACAGAAATTTAAAGCATAAAATTCTAATTCAAAAAATCAAAAGAACCTATTTGTCACAAGCTATTTGTACTCTTTTCTGAAATTCTTACTAATATCCCAGAGTACCTATATAAATACTACGTACAACTAATATCCTAACTAATATTATAAATGCGAAATTAAGTTTGTTTGTTTGTTGTATAAATCCAAGACCCATAGTAATCCAGGACCCTTAAGAGCACTCAGCTCACCATACTTTTCATACAAAAGCTATGTACTTATGATGGCGTTTTTAATTAAACACTTTTCGTTAGATGTTTTAAACAAATTGGTATCTTGTGAACTATATCTAGCAGTATAACTAGGCGAAAATAAAAAAAGTGTGAAACAAATTCGGTAAAAGCCTCCGAAAAACAGCGGTTTTGCACAAATTTTACCTGAACTTGTAAAAGTAAAGAAAACAGCTCTAAACAATGCTTGCAAATGTATTGGAGATTCTAAATAACTAACTTTTTTTTCACAAACTTGTAAGATTACATCACAGGAAGTATGAGCCTGGAACAAGTTTTATGATATGCGAAATCATGAATGACGACCTAGCGAAGCGGCCGCGAGTGATCAGCGGAATTTACCAACTGATAACCGATGGTTTTGATGGTGTCTCTCTTTTTTCGCAGTCAAACATTACGTTGGATGAAAGTACAAGCTTTTAGGCTACGCTTGCGTTGAAGTTGCGTTGGCCATGAAGGGCCCCCTTATCTATGTGATATGACTACCTAGGTACATGAATTTTGCTTAGGTACTCAGAACCTCTCGGACCCCAAACCTCCTCCGATGCTACGAATTAATTGATTACCTACTTACATCTTCTGTCACACTGACATTCTCAAGAAGGCGAATTACTTCAATAGTTCCATTAAATGAATGGACTTCTTGTAATATCGACATGCGGGGACGGTTCATGCTGCTGCTTGCCATCAAGAAGTGCCATTGCTTTAATAGCTTTGTTGAGTTTGGTAGGTAAGATTAACAAATACTTTTTTTTATAATACCACTCACATGACTTATCTTCCTTTCCCAGATGGGGAAGTGGCTATAGTGCTAAGCCATTTCATAAGATTTTAAGCTGAAAGTTTTAGCGATATCCGTCGCTTCTTCAAATATTTGGCCTCCAACTTGGTGTGGTTCATAGAGTTAGAAAATTATATAGCGACTGTACAAGAGTACGGTCTGTACGAGTGGGCATGCGTGGTGGAGTATCTGCCCATCCCCTTTCACCCTAATTTGTGAATGGAAGCGCTTTGCTCAGCAGTGCGACACACTATTTCGAGCACCCTGCTCAGGCGCCCAGGAATTTCTAATAAATAAATAAATAACGAAAAAACCTGGGACCTCAGTTCTGGATCCTTAGGGTCCGTTCACATAGACCTATTCTCTCCTAGCCGGTCTGTGTGAAAGGACCCTAAAGTAGGATAGCAGACGCGCCCACGGAGATATTTTGGTCTAACACGAGTCTATAGGCTTGCTATACTGGGAGGAGATTTCGATACATTATGATCGGACATTTGCTAAGGACACTTAAAACAAATATTTGAGAATTCACTATTGGTCCCATAGTAAAAGATTCAGCATGGCTATAACCCAACGTAGGTTTCGAATATATGCCATCTCGAAATCTCCACCTGTTATATGCTAATATTCTTGAATACTTGGTAATTCCAGGTGGCGTGTTTCACAGACAAGTCAACAAACGACGCGACGCCGGCGACATGCGAGGCAGGCTCCGCTGTGGTGGAGTACGTGGAGTCAATGAGATTGGTTCTCGTCACGCTCTTCCAAATGGCTAATTTGTTGTTATTGTTGGCCTCCATCGTGGTACGTTGAATTTGATAGCAACAAATACTAGCCTACGTAAAGGAGCGATACTCACCGCTAATGTATCGTTGCCCGCAACGTTATGGCGTGACAGTAGGCTAATCCTGAGAGTATTGCCTCGCCCATCAACCAATGGCATCACCGCTCGCTGCGTGTGTGATTCAAAACCTAGGTACTTAATTAAATTAAATTCAGAAATACTTTCGCCAAGCTCTCGGTGAGTTAAACAGCTGCACTTGAGAGGCAAGCTTCCCTTCTAGGCTATGGCCATGTTCAGATTACAGGCATATTGGCCCGATTCTGTTGTTAACAACTAATCTAATTTTAATCTCACTATGTCTCTTTCTAACAAAAAACATAAGAAAAGGCTGTAAGAAATTTAGTCCTGACAAATTAGTCCAATGCTTGTTTTCAAAATAAATTTAGTCGCCATCTATCGCGGTTACGCCTAAATACACGCAAAATAAGACGGCAAAGATTAATTTGACAGCTTTTCATATGTTCTATCCTTTTTCAATAATGTTCGTAAGAAAGAGATGGGATGTGACTAAAGTTAGTTTAGTGCTATTTACAACAGAATTGGCTTTTCACTGCACCGGAAAAAACAATTAGTATTAACGATGGGCGATTGTTACTAAAAACAATCGAATTATTCGATTGTCCAATTTATTCGAATCATTCGAATAACTATAGACTTCTTTCGATTGTTTATAATACGCTTCGTGCGGTACCGCGCGTGGCCTGTGCCTTGCGCTGGCTGTCCTTCCGCCGAATGAATGAATCTATTCGCCCCCGCGCTCGCCTGTCGATTGTGCATACTATTGCATCCTGCGTTGCGTGCGTAAATTTTCATTCGAAAGGTCGATTGTTATTCGAATTTTTATTCGTTAGAACGAATGAATCGACAATCGAATGTACAGTTTTGCAATTGTCGATTCTTTCGATTACTTTTTTTGGAACAAACGCCTAATTAGTATTAAATTCCAGGAGAATGCAACCCTCATACAGATATACGTGTGGTACACCCTCAGTTTCGTGGTGCTGGGCTTCATAATGGCGATAGTGGACTTCTTGCTGCGGATCAAGGTGGACGGCATCGGGTGGAGCTTCGTCAGCTTTGTGCCTGACGTTGCCTTCCTGTTTGGTGTGTATTAACGTCAAAAGGTCTTCACTCAGTATAACAGCACGGCTACGCCTCGGCAAGAACTTGCCATCCAAGTGACACCTTTAAATCATGTGCGTTAAAGTAAATTTTATAATGACAAGATGAAACATTTGACGATTCGCGGCAAGCATCAACTGTTGTTGTCAACGGCAAAAGAGGTGTGCTCAAGGGCGTCGCCAGCCGATGGCGCAGGGGGGGGCAAGTTGACCTTACCTACTACAATTCATACTTCTGAGAAAAGTAGGTATGAATTGTAGGTAAAGTCGACAGCACATGAAGCTTTTCACTTGTACTACGAGCCTTACATCTACAGCGATTGTAATAACAACAGTATCTTAGTACTATATACATATATATTCTGTGACAGCTTCAACGATAGAGTAGAGCAGAGCGTAGTTGAGCGTAAGGAATATTAAGAGTGGAATTGGTGAATTCATTCGAGTTTCGACGTACGGGAATGATTGTTCAAGGCTTGAACTTCAAGCAAATCAACTAAAAGACTTAGGACTTTGGTTGCATTATATTTGGCAAATTTTTTAGAATCTCTAGGGGGGGGCAGCTGCCCTTCCCTGCCCCCCCTGGCGACGCCCTTGGGTGTGCTGTTTTAGTGAGTGGTGACCTATATTAAAAAAAAATGCAAAAGAAAAAACCATGAGATCCCCTGGTTTTCCCAAGGGAGTACAGCATTGCTTTCTTAAGGGTATGAAGAGATTTTTCCAGTCGGCAGCGCGCGATTGATACCCCTGCGGAAACCGCTTACCATAGAGATACAATATTAATAGAGCGACTGAACTTGAGTATGTGCCGTCGGCAGGGGTATGTGCACCGCTATATTAAGTTCATAGTTTGAATGCCAATTCTCGTTTTTCTATCGATACTTTTGCCGAAGATTTTTCAGACTGTAAATCAATTGTATACAGTAATACCCAACTAATAAGGCGGTTCGTGAATCTTCGTTCGCACAGAAAAGAACTTATGGCCCCACAGAACAGAAAAAACTGTTTTTTCTGTTCTGTGTATGGCCCGAAGATTAACGAAAGAATGCTTAAAACTTACAATCAACCTCAGATAACTACTATAAGGTTCATTCATAATACACTCACAGTTCACTGCAGCTGTCAGTTCCATCTCACTCGCAAGTGACGCCCCTCCGCACACATGGCGGCAGCTGTCGACCAATAGCATTTCCCGCGCTCTGAAAATATATCTGCGCAGGTACATCGGTAAGCCATATTAGTTGGGTACTGCTGTACGATATTATGTATGAATGCATCTATATGCGAACTGCTCACACTTCGCACAAGGTTATGTTATTAAAGACATCACTCGCTTACCATCAGGCTGTATTACATTTTGCGAGTATTCTTCTCACTATGCAACATTCAAAATAATTATTAAATAAAGTATTATACTTTTTAAGCTACTGCATAGCTTCTATCGCGGGCCTTGAGCGTGGAGACCGAATCCAGAAATTCAATAACCTAACACACCCCACTCCGACCGGCACAGCGGTGATACTTTTTAGTTTTGCCATCTATCGATGAATAGCAGAACTTTTAATGACTTTTTGAAATATCACGCTTGTCTCTTTAGTTCAGCAACCCGCCTCTAGGTGGCATTGATGCAATAGCTTTACCGCGGCAGTCTCAGAGTGGCACGTTTTTTTTTTGTTTTCAGTGATATACCGATGTCTGCCATTAGTTGATACGTATGGAAAACATTTAAATGGTGAATCTTCAATAAAGAACTAGTCATATCAAATAAAATATTATAATTGTTTGTTTTTATTAAGTAGTTGAAGGTAAACACTGTTGCACAATGTAAAAAATAAATAAAACTAATTTATCAATTTTAAACTTTTTTTCATTTAATATTTTTGTACTATCTACTATATACATGTGTGAATATTAAATATCTATAGAAAAAACATAGTCGTACAACAAACTTACAACTATCGCGAATACTAAAATAGACAACACTGTTATCGCTTCACTCAGACACACGCTTGCTTCTTTATTAAAAAAAACTAAAAATTACTTAACTTCCAAATGCAACACATATTTGGAGTATACATAATATAAAAATCTCACACATAACTACTATACAAACAATACTTAGAATAAAACTAAAATATCAATTCAAGATGGAATATCTAACATTTTTCACACTACTTTCTGTAAATCAAAGATCGATATAGATTCTACTCTCTAAAAAAAGTAAAATAATATTACATTGTTTTACAATTCTGTATTTTTTTCGAAAATCAAAACTTTTCATTAAAATAAACTTAAAAATAAAAAATTTATCACAACTTTTTCTCCGAACTTTCAATATTCGAGTAAAAAATTGTTTTCTCACAGACAAATCTAAATAGATAACACAAGTCCCTCCATCCATATGAAAACTAATCGTGCTACTTTTTTCTACCTACCGTAATGTCACAAGAGGTTAGGCTCGCATTAGCTATAACGTAGAAATGAAGCGATCCTATTCGTCAGCTAAACACATCCCTCGCTACACATCTCTGGTGGACATACGGCCTTATGCGAGTTCCCTGTCCGCGCGGAACAGTTTCAAAAGAGGAGCATTGCTCTCCCTTTTGGAACAGGTTTCGGCACGCGAAGTACATACACTCGCGTCATCTATTTAGATGTATATCTGTTTTCTTAATGCCTCTAATATGCATTGTATTTTAATAGGTATTAACAGTAGTACCCAACTGATATGGCTTACCTATGTACCTGCGCAGAAGATACATTTTCAAAGCGCGGGAAATGCTATTGGTCGGCAGCTGCCGCCATGTGTGCGGAGAGGCGGCACTTGCGAGTCAGACGGACGGAACTAACCGCTGCACTGTATTATAAACCTTATAGTAGTGATCTAAGGTTGATTGTAAGTTTTAAGCATTCTTTCGTTAAACTTCGGGCCATACTTTCATTTCTGTGCGAACGAAGATTCACGAGGCGCCTTATCAGTTGGGTAATACTGTACCAATTAGCAGTGAAATTGATAAACGTCTGATAATAAAAAAAAATACACAGTGAAATTGGAATGGAATATTTTCGATGTAATTATTATTTATTTGGATATTCCGATTACTAAGCGGCTATAAAGCGTCACAGGCTTACATTTAAGGCATGTTATCCACTAAAGTATATTAACATTTTACCTATAAATGTTTTTTTATATATTTAATTGATATCAAACGATAAAATTCGAGTTTTGATGAATTCAATTTTTTTTTATTTAAAATTGACTCATACAAAAAACCGCCATTAGGGGCCAGTGAAGGGTTTAATCTTGTATTCCGTATAACAAATATAAATATTATAAATGAACACGTCAGCTAGTTTTGTCGTACTTGCATTATTGTCTACATACACCAGAACAAAATTTGTATAAATGTTAACAGTTGAGGTAATATTTATATGATTTATTAGCATTCATCTAGCGGAGAATTACTACGGCTTATTATGTACAAAGGCACGATGCACATCGACACATTCCGTTCCAATTACACTCAAAATAATATATTAACTACTTAGGGAACATAAAAACTATGAAAAAAACGCAGTCGAATATAGTTTTTCGGGCATCATTATGGCGCTTGTCCGACCGCTGGCGAGTGGCGAGCAAAATATACAGGAATAGAGTACCTACGGTAAGGATGGCGGGCAGATATGATGCCAGCGCATTACAAATTGTATTAAATACAACGATTAAATTAATTACAAGGAAATTACATGTATATGTATGTTGTATTCTTTAAATAAGCCTTATGTAGTCAGATGGTCACTGCTCCAACTTTCCATAGAATTTACACGGACTTAAAATAAAAATTAAACAGAAATGTATATTATATCGACTGACACAAATGATTGATTCGCGTCCAAACTGGTTTTCAAACCCCAGTCATCCTTTAAATATTCATGTTTCTATTTTTATGTAGAAAATCAGTGTAAAATAATTTCTACTATGGAATAATTAATAATTAAGGAATAACCAATAATTATAGATATCTTTTTATATTATACATTTGTAGAGCGAGCAAATAACAGTTTTGCTCGCTTTCTCGCTGAGAGTTGGACAGGTGCCTTAATGTCCTTAAAGCCACACTATATAAGGATTGGAATCCTAAAACAGTATTTAGCGTTAACCTTATTCATATATACAAAGCACTGTATCAAATATATTATGTACTAAAACCATAGGATATTTTCGTAAAAACAATAAGATTTCTATAAAACTTTCACAGAAAATAATTTATGTTATCGTTGTATTGTATACCGGGTGGAGATTTCGAGATGGCATATTTTCGAAACCTAGGTTGGGTTAGTCATGCTGAACATCTTTTACCATGGGACCAACACTGAATTTTTTACTTTCCTACTAACGATAAACGTTGATCGATCATAATGTATGAACCAAATTTTTTTTTCGAAATTACTGTGTTTGTTCCTAACCCAACATAGGTTTCGAAAATATACCATCTCGAAAAACCCACCTGGTATACAGTTGAACGTTTTTTCTAGCCAGTGTGGGAGGTTCTGAATTACAGGTCTTATAGAAAAACGCTGAATGGAACAATGAGATGAAATAAAAAAAAAAAAAAAATGGCAAAAATTTAAAAAAGTGTATTTTCGGATATGGAATCCCAACTTTTTTTTCGATATGCTACTTCTAAGTCACAATACAAACAAAATTATGTATGTCAATCTTTGTCAAAAGTTACTAGAAGTTGAAATTGCCCTTACTGGCTAGAAAAAAAACACCCTTTATCTGTTTAGTTTAAAAAAACACATTCGGAGGATAAACTAAAAATTAAAATCTTACATAGCTTGGTCATTTATTCTGTCGTTATTTAATCTAGAGTAAAATATTCACACCTATACGAAACACATCCTCGCGCGTTCTTAAAATCACTTTTACTGAACCATACTTTTTATACGGGTAATATGTAACTTCACATATACAATAAAACTAAAAACTAACTATTTATAACAATGAAGGCTCTTTAGGCATCGTTCAATGCTGACAAACTCATTTATATAGACATTACTTCAAGGAGCGTTTTCAGAAATACTTATTAAAATTTCAACAACAATTTGCATCATATAGGTACATCTATGCTAATAAAAAAACCGGCCAAGTGCGAGTCAGACTCGCGCACCGAGGGTTCTGTACAAACCTGTAGGTATTATATGTAAATGCTAGTATAGAGTATTTGATATGAATTTCAATTTATGACGTATAAAAAAAAAACACTAGATCTAGTTCAAACCAATTTTCGGTGGAAGTTTGCATCGTAATGTACATCATATATTTTTTATAGATTTATCATTCTCTTATTTTAGAAGTTACAGGGAGGGACACACACACATTTTACCACTTTGGAAGTGTCTCTCGCGCAAAATATTCAGCTTAGAAAAAAATTATATTAGAAACCTCAATATCACTTTTGAAGACCTATCCATAGACACACCACTTATGGGTTTTATTAAAAAAAAAGTGTTTCAGTTCTAATCATGGGGAACCCCCAAAATGTATTGTTTTTTTTCTAGTTTTGTGTGAAAATCTTAATGCGGTTCACAGAATACATCTACTTACCAAGTTTCAACATTATAGTTCTTATAGTTTCGGAAAAAAAGGCTGTGACATACGGACGGACAGACAGACAGACATGACGAATCTATAAGGGTTCCGTTTTTTGCCATTTGGCTACGGAACCCTAAAAACGGTCAAGTGCGTGTCGGACTCGCACACGGAGGGTTCCATACAATAATACCACACAAAGATTGATCGTTTACTAATGATAATGATTGTCAACAACCATATTATCTCCTGGCCCTATAGTCTTAGATTAACCCCCTTACTCATAAAGCGCTATTTAACTAATATACTGTTTAAATGGTCACGTAAATAATGTCACATTATTTGACAATGACAATAGAGTGACGTTATTTACCTGACCCTTTAAACAGTATATTAGTTGAATAACGTTTTATGACTAAGGGGGTAAATCCTTAAGATGCTTTAATCCTAGTTTATTTCGAACCGGTGGTAAATTCAACTGTATGTACCTACCAACTTAACGTTCATAAGTGAATAAATTACTTTTTGATTTTGAGATGTTCCATAGATGGAATTGTTGTTGAAATAAAAATTAAAAAGCAATTTAAATTATTGGTAAAGAAATTCACGATTCAGCTTCCAAATGTGTATTTTACACAATATATTAATAAACTATAATTATTACACAATTTAAACTTCCATAATTCATTTTTGAAAATCAATTTGGCACTCGATAATATTGAAAAGTATTATCACTTTTCAGACAATCCAACGAGATCACATATTGTAAACTTAATTATAAAAAAACGGAATAATTTTTGTCGTTTTTCATGTAATTTTAAATAGCATTTTTATAATATCTGGATATGCCAGATTTTTGTTGTCACGAAAAATAATTACTTGTTGTGACGTTAACAAGGCTTAGTTTCGCTTGTGGAATTACCACAGCAATTCGTCTTTAAAACTGTTACATAAATTAACGCTCATCAATTTTGAACCGTATAGTTTTCGCATAAATATTCATGTGTAAATAAAACTGTAACTTTAAATCTATTTCATTAAATAACGTACGATCGGGTGTCATGTTGGATTTTAATATAAAAATATTGCTAGCATAGTGTTGTTTTCATAAACGAAAAAACATCGGTTCTATACAAACCGTCCAAAATTACAGTAAAATAAGGTGAACAGTGAATCAAACTATTATTAGTAATTACTTAGGCCTCAATATTCAAGTCAACGAAAATTTTGTAGCGTCAATTATATAGTTTTTCAATTGAATATAAAAATCCATTAACAGATTAGAATACTATGAGAGAAAAAAGAAAAGATACAAACCTAACGGAAAATTGCTCGAGCATTTTTCCACGTTTAATTAATAATTGTCCTTATCCTATTAAAATAGAGTTGCAATTAGTTTACAGAAAAAAAAGGGAAGAAAGAGCGAACGTGCTCCTATCAATTACGAATTGACGCAAAAGATGTTCTTCAAGTCTCAGTTTAATAATTCACAAACGACATACATTTTCGTGTTATCACATCATTTATCAACATAATCCGTTTAATGCAATCTGCATAAAAATAATTAATAACTATCCCCCTTACTCATAAAGCGCTATTTAACTAATATACTGTTTAAATGGTCACGTAAATAATGTCACATTATTTGACAATGACAATTGAGTGACTTTATTTACGTGACCCTTTAAACAGTATATTAGTTAAATAACGTTTTATGAGTAAGGGGATATAATATTTAAAAAATAGCGCCAATTAAATAATTAAACGAAATTAGTATTAACTTCTTTACGAAACTAATAATTAGATTTGAAACAACCAAATTGTTTACCATTTTGGACATTTCTAATAAAACAGACTATACATACAAACTTGACTCACTGTTCAACTTTATACTACATAAAACAACTTAATGAAATACCTAAATTTAACTCACGCTCTGATTGGCTATCGAAACGACCGGCTGTTGGTTATTGGCTGAGATAACTGTCGATCCTGGTGGTATCTTCTGTGGCACCATTCCGTCTATATGCCTGTACTTCTTGAGTCTTGTCCACTGTCCATTGTTGTAGTTCATTTGGAAATGCATCTCTGACAACATTGTTAGGTATGTGTCGTCTGATTGGAGTACATTTTCTATGTTTTCTGATAGTTTTATTGTCACTATATTGCCTAGGTTTGGACAGGGGTTATCTGTGAATGAAAAAATGGGGTTAGTAATAAGTAGTTTTAAGAGAGGTAGAGCGTAGCGTTTATTCGCTCAAAGGGCAGCTCGGCTGGGGAAGTACCTCCACCATACAGAATACCGCAGACAAATAACTTTATGTTGTGTAAAGTTGTGTTCCTGCGCGTGGGTAAGGTCGCCAGAGCTCATTGGGGAGGGGGGAAAGGTCGGTAACGCGTGAGCGATGCTTTGTGTGTTGCAAGCGTCCATATGGCTACGGTAACCGCTTTCCGTCAGGTGGGCCGTATGCTTGTTTTCCGACTTAGTCGTATAAAAAAATAATAATAATAATATGGTCAGCAAAAGTAGCTGAACAGAGAAATGACCTCACAGAGGTTTCCTAGAACATCAATCAATGCTCAAGTGGAAGTGATGTCGGATGCCGAGAAGAAGGTCCCGGGTTCGAATCCTACAACGATCTTGAGCTTCCGGTGAAGGAAAATGTGAGGAAACCACAGTACGAACCACGGTAGGAAAAATGAAAAAAGGTAAAATAAAGACTCCCTCGTGGAGGAATATTGTCAGTTTTGTCTATGGTACATACCCCTTGAGCCGGCCATAAAGCCGAGTATGAGCGCCT
Organism: Achlya flavicornis; assembly: GCA_947623365.1. Taxonomy (NCBI): domain Eukaryota; kingdom Metazoa; phylum Arthropoda; class Insecta; order Lepidoptera; family Drepanidae; genus Achlya; species Achlya flavicornis. The sequence goes on from OX392490.1 coordinate 3,061,200, forward strand.
TCTCGGGTCGCGTGACTCGGTTCGCGTTGCGGAACATGTCCTGAGCTTCCAGCATTTGCTCGCGCTGAAATATTACAAAACAAACGTTAAGATGCACTCACGTATATTATTTTGATGTTTATTTTTCATTCTATAAAATATTTTCAAAAGTTTATGAAAATCAGAATACCCCTCATCTGTATCGTATTAGAATTTTGGCGACAACATGCCGGACTTTTGACAAAATGTACAGATTTTTTTAGATATAAGGTAGACCTTATATCTTAGTAGGTAGGGGCGCGGGTCGGTAACACTTAAGTGATATCTCATGTGTCTCAATAGTCCATATGACTCCGTAAACCGCTAACAATCAGGCGAGGCGCTTGTTTACCGACATCGCATAAAAAAAAAAGATATGCGTCATGTTTTCCGGCAAAATCGAATTCCAGATTGATGTCGATGCTAGAATTGGGCTCCTGCACCTTAGTAAATACACAATATGACATGCACACTTGAGATCTGTCGACTCAAGTGTGCATGTCATATTATAGTCTAAATAGAGAAATGTTCTTGTTTTGAACCTGTTCCGCGCGGACAAGGAACTCGCATAAGGCTGTATATCCACGAAAGATGTGTAGCGGGAGATGCATTTTGCTGACAAATAGGATCGCTTTAGTTTCTCGTTATAATTTTTTGCGATAATATAATGCGAGCCTAACTAAAGCGCTCTTGTGACGTCATGGTAGGCAGAAAAAAGTGGCACGCTTGGTTTTCATACGGATTGAGGGACTTGCATTATTGTAATTGAATCGATTTTTTATTGTACCTCGTTGCCATGGTTACGTACTCTTTGAAACCATGATTTTTCTATACGTTTCCTATGGTTTATAATTCACCAAACGCGTACATTTTGTCGTCATATTAGTAGTATATATTATACCAATTTTCTTTTAAACTCGGCCACTGTTGTCTCTTGGACAGCGGGACAGAATAACAATCAAGAAAAAGTAGTAGTTAGATTTGTATGTGGTTGGGTGAGTGTTGTACACAGGTGTGTGGTGGTAGTGGTAGTATGTGGTTGGGTGAGTGTTGTACACAGGTGTGTGGTGGTAGTGGTAGTATGTGGTGTGGTGTGGTACATACCGTGAGGGATAGTCCCCGGCGCGGCAGTAGCGGCTGTTGCTGCACGTTCTGCTGCGGGGCCGCCGGGGCCGGCTGCGACACCTGCACCTACAAACAAACAAACAATAGTTACTATTACTTATGAACACACTCACAGCTTTTCCTAATTGAGATTCCAAAACTAGGTTCAACAATGGTGCAGATTCTGTTGTAAATCGCACTAAACTAATAAATAATACTAATCTCTTTCTTACGAACATTATTGAAAAAGGATAGAATATATTTAAAGCTGTCAAATTAATCATCGCCGTCTTATTTTGCATGTATTTATGCGTAACCGCGATAGATGGCGACTAACCCCCTTACTCATAAAGCGCTATTTAACTAATACACTGTTTAAATGGTCACGTAAATAATGTCACATTATTTGACAATGACAATAGAGTGACGTTATTTACGTGACCCTTTAAACAGTATATTGATGATATGATTGGTGTTGCAAGCGTCCATAGGCTACGGTAACCGCTTACCATCAGGCGGGCCGTATGCTTGTTTGCCACATAAGTGGTATAAACATATTAGTTAAATAACGTTTTATAAGTAAGGGGGTAAATTTATATTGAAAACAAGCATTGGACTAATTTGACAGGACTACATTTCTTACATCCTTTTCTTATGTTCTTTGTTAGAAAGAGACATAGTGAGATTAAAATTAGTTTTGTTGTAAACAACAGAATCAGGGCCAATAAAGCTTGCTTACATAATTTTAGCGCCTACATTTAGTTTATAGCCGCTCTTTAGTCTGTTGCACTGCATAGTCTCTTCAGTCAGGCTTTATGCCCTTGCCACCTTCAGCTAATATTTTCATATATTGAGAAATTGTTCACAAATATTCGGAATTTCTTACTAACACTGATATTATTCTTCATATGAATCTTCAATCTTAATAATTGAAAATGTTTTTATAAAAAACACAGTAATCAAAAACTGACCTCATGACAATGGGACCAAACGGGAAGTGTACCCTTCCAAACAAAAAAATTATAATGTCCAAATCGGTTAATAAATGACGGAGTTATGAGATAACAAACATAAAAAAAACATACAACCGAATTGAGAACCTCCTCCTTTTTTTTAAGTCGGTTAAAAAGCACAGTTACAGTAGTTGAGTTCAGATTCTTAAATCTTCAGGAAGGGGTAACAAACTCCACTTTTTTTTCAGGTAATAGTATTATTGACCGATTGATTGATGCGTTCAGCTTGGGCAAAAATCCTTTCGTATGTCCGGCTGCTCTCCTCTATAGAACGCATTTCTCAACCGATTCTCGTGAAATTTTGTGAGCAGGTTCGGTTATTATATGGATTTTTTGACTATTCCGTTTTTGGAAATTTTTCAAAATGTCGGAGCTATGATAGGAGGGTTTGAAAAATCGGTCAAATGCGAGTCAGTTGGAGGGTTCCGTACAATATTAACCAACTCAACTTTGCTATAAAAAATCTCAATCAAGGCATTTATTGTATGGTGTGTATGTATATTTTTTTTACTTTATTTCATTATTATTTATGTTGTTATATTTTCTTCTTCTTTATTATTAGTCATCCTATTACGGTTCATGACATACATCCCACTAACAGACAGACGGACGAACGGATGGAAGGACAGCGGAGGCTTATTAATAGGGTCCCGTTGAGCACCCTCTGGGTACGGAACCCTAATGCAAAGATAGACTCGCGAGGTCTACAGAGAGCCACTAGTGTATTCCGGCGCATACGGATTGCAACTGTGTTCGCCAAGTTGCATAGTAATATACCTTACATTTAGGTATACAGTGCGATTTAAATCAAAATGTTAATAATTAGCAGGGTTTTTTTTTAAGTTATTTTCTTGGGTCATCTATAAGGGCACTAAATGGATCGGAATACCTTGCACACTGTAAACCAATATTTAAAGAGTTAAAAATTTTACCGCTCCCATGTCTGTATATTTTTGACATATGCTTATTTGTAAAAAAGAATTCCTCACTTTTCCCACTTCATGATGTTGTTTTAAATAAAAAAAACAGCAGAGACTTGTATAAAATATATGTGCCAAATCAAAGATTATATGTATACTGTAAAAATGTCCATTGTATGGCAATAAGAATTTATAATAAATTATCAAAAGACATTAGATCATTACCTTTTCAAAAATTTAAAGCGAGACTTTTCGATTGGTTAATTGACATGTGTTTTTATTCATTGCAGGAATTTTTCGAATATAAAATTTAATTTAATTTGTGCTAATTTACCCTTTGATTATTATTATTGAAATTTTTATTGATGCTGGCTATTGACATTGTTTTTTTTTTTTTTTTTGTAGGTATTTCCTTAATTTAATTTCTTATATTTTGTGTTTTGTTTCGTTTAATAATAATCTGATAATCATGCTTACTAATATTTCTACACCTGGAACAGGTAGAATATGCTGAACATCTCAATTAATATGACATCTTGTGTACCATATTTGAAGAAATAAATAAATTATTATTATTATTATTGGTTCATAGGTAGTTTACGACTAAACAAAAAAAAAAAAGCCTTGCTGAGTTTCTTGCCGGAGTCTTCTCAGTTTAAGTGTATTTCGAACCGATGGTAAATTCAACTGTGTGTAGCAATTTAACGTTCATAAGCGCCTTACCAGGGCCTAAATTGAATAAAAAACTGTTTGATTGTGTGTAGTAGTAGTGGTGTGTACTCACAGGTTGTTGTATCTGGTGGTGTAGAGCGGGCGGTGCGGGCGCCGGCACAGCGTTGCGCGCCGCCGCCTGTTGCACTACCGCCTGCGTTACCTACACAATGTACATATTGAACATTCATTTCAACACAGCTTAAGCGTTATTTGTTCGCTCAAAGAGCAGCTCGACAGATATAATCGTAGATTAGTTGATCTACAGTAAGTTTACAGTCAGACAAAATATTGATATGGATTCCTTGTCATCGATAAAAAACAAAAAAAATAACGTGTGGCACTCGGAGACTGCCGCGGTAAAGCTATTGCATCAATGCCACCTAGAGGCGGGTTGCTGAACTAAATAGACAAGCGTGATAATTCAAAAAGTCATTAAAAGTTCTGCTATTCATCGATAGATGGCAAAACTAAAAAGTATCACCGCTGTGCCGGTCAGAGTGGGGGGTGTTAGGTTATTTTCGTTACGGAATTTCTGGATTCGGTCTCCACGCTCAAGGCCCGCGATAGAAGCTATGCAATAGCTTAAAACCTTCGCGCGGCTTCTTTGATTTGCATAGAGACAGTATAGGATTTTTATTTTTTTTTCCCTCGGATTATTTTTCTAATATTATTTTTTGATTACTAATGACCTATACATTCATCCCTCAAGAGGAAGTTCACTAATTTATTAGGACCTTATATATTACTGGTGTAAGGACTAGGCCAACCACGCGACGAAATGGCACCAACGCACTGGCCCTAAGTCAGTTTAGGGCCAACGCGACTCCGTCGTCTGCGGTCCGCGGAACAGTTCGTTCGTTTATTGTTTATATTTTTCTTTTATGTGTGCATTCTACGCACATACAAGGTTACATCATATGCCTATGCAACGCGGCACTTCGTAGTTCGATGGATTTTAAACAGATGGCGGTACTGTTTACTTGTATGAAGAAGATTTTTGCAAAATGTTCCGGTGGGCCTATCCTTATTTTTTACATCATTGGTTTCAAGTCATTTGGACCGTGCCAGTGCTCACGGACCGTACTCTAGTGCAGTCTATCTATTGATATAGTAACTGTATGGTATGTACTGACCGGTTTGATGTTCTGCAGCAGCACAGCCTTCCCGCCAGGCTGCAGTATGACGGCGGAGGTGTTGAGCAAGTTCTGCGCGGACAGCAGTAGCGGCTTCCCGCCCGCCTGCCCCGCCAGCACCAGCTTCGGCTGGTTGCCTATCACTATTGGCTTTGCGCCTGTGCTCTGTAACCAAAAAAGATGGATGTGATCGGTAAAGCCGTCCTCATGTTATGGCGTGACCAAGGGAAATAGGGATTCATTTACATACCTACCATTTACGGACCTAATGTAACCAATATTTTTGTATATAGATCTGTCAGACATATCGTAGAGCGAAATTGATCCAAAGAATCGGCGATGCCGCCGAATGCGATTCTGTTAATGTCCAGTTAAAAAAAACATTGCAAAAGCAACCTTCTTAACTGTGCCTGTCTAAAAATTCATAATTGCCTGTGAATATGACTAAAAATATTTCATTTTATATTACTAATTATGTTGACGAAACTCCAGATGTCATCACTTGCAGATATGACATCACTATCAGATATGACTACAATATCGGATATGACGTCAGTAAAAGATATGACATCAATATCAGATATGACTTCACAACCACATATGATATCAATACCGGATGTCATCAATGTCGGATATGACATCAATATTAGATATGACTTCACTACCACATATGATATCAATACCGGATGTCATCAATGTCAGATATGACATCAATATCAGATATGACTTCACTACCACATATGATATCGATACCGGATGTCATCAATGTCAGATATGACATCAATATTAGATATGACTTCACTACCACATATGATATCAATACCGGATGTCATCAATGTCAGATATGACATCACTACCAGATATGACATCAATATCAGATTTGACTTCACTACTAAATATTATAATTATCAATACCGGATGTCCTCAAAGTCAGATATGACATCAATATCGGATATGACGTCACTACCAGATATGACATCAATACACGCTATAACATTATTACCAGATAAGACATCACTGCCGGATGACATTACTACCGAATATGACATTAACAGAGATGCCAAGAGCAGTTTATTTATTAGAATGTGTTGTGGTGGTGTGACAGCACAGTCCCCATACCTGTTGCACTAATATAGGGCTGGTGAGGGGCGGAGGCCTGTCGGCGGAGGGCGGCGGGCGCGGCTCGGGCTCCGGCGCGGGCTCCGCCGCGGCCGCCGACCTCGACACCGACACCGACGTCGGGGACGACAGCGGCGCCGGGGTTTCTGTTGTACTCGCTGATAAATTGATATAAACATATTTTAGTGGACCAAATAATATGTACTAATATTATTTAACTGGCGACTTTGTGTTTTTGTGAGTTTGGATGTTTTTATCTCAATCACGCTTCAATCTGAACGGATTTTGATGAAATATGGCACATAGATGGAAAATATTACATAAAAAGTATCTCACCAGCCGGCTGTTCTTCTACCTTGGGCAGTGTGTAGTTGTTGAGCCCCTTCGCGTAGTCTGGAGGGGGCGGGGACGAGGGGGCTGCTGGGACTGCCTTCTTTTCGCCTGCCTCCATTTCTGAAAATAATATATTGTTAAATAAAGTACGCCCAACGAGACGAGATAAAATACGTAAAAAACCTGACCTTTACTGAGTTATGGAGGATAACAGGTGGAGATTTCAAGAAGGCATGATCCCAATAGTGAATTCTCAAAAAAAAATAGTGTCAGTATACTCACCGAGCTTCCTTCTCTTCTTGATCTGCGCATGCGTGGCGGGCTGCTCCGTGATGTCGAGCAGCTTGATGCCGGGCCGCGCGGGCAGGGGCCGCGCCGCCGCCCCGCCCGCCGCGCGCCCCGCACCCGCCCCTGCGACACCGCCCCCGCCGCCGGCCCCGCCCCCGCCCGCCCCTACCGCCGGACTGCGCCCCGCCCACCGCGACGGGAGACCTTTCAGGGGAGCTGGGGGGACACAGGCTTCATGTTTACTCAACTGTTACATCCAAAGATCAGTAGGGACTTTATGGCGGGAACTTGCAGAGTGACGTAGCATTTTCATTTTTATTTTCATAAATTTGTGTATTTTAAGTTTTATTGTGTATTTTTGGTGGTATTTTACCCAATAAAGTTCATCCAGCACCAGTGAAGTGAAATGAATTGAATTATGTGTATCGTGACTTTTCAAGTTGTCTCAAAATGTCCGTGAAGAGTTTTAGTACAATTACCACCATTGTAGTAAAACATGACTTATGGACGGTGACTGACTGAGGACTATAATGTGAAGTGATTTATTGTGACTGGAAACTATAATATAACTCGACACTGGCAGAAATGAGCCCCTAATTTGGGCTTGGTTGCCAAAATTAAAAATAAGAAGAAGAAGAAGAAAGATCAGTAGAGTAGCGTTTCATTGCATTGTTGTTATTAAAACTTTAACGTGAAATGGTTTAAAGCTAATCTAGCAGGTATTAAATATATCTGTTACTTTCTAACGTCATATAAGAAAAAGAGACTTTATTTTAAAACTTGTGTTTGCATTCAACCATATTTTGTTATATGTGTCGTGTTATCAATTGTAACGTTCGTAAGTGCCTTATTAGGGACTATATAGAACAAACAATTTTTGAATTTTATAAAATGCTTTATCCTGAATGACTGACTGATGTATCAACGCACAGCCTAAACTGCTGACCGTAGAGACCTGAAACTTGGAAGGTGTGTTCTTTGTATGACGTAGGTATCCGATAAGAAAGGATTTTCTGAAATTCTACCCCTATAGAAGGTGAAAAACAGGGGCAAAGTTTGTATGGGACAACGTGATTCTTTGGTTTTTTTGAAGAAAATTGGATTGAATTATATGGAGTAACTTAGTCTGATAGTTAAAAATAAAGTAAATAGCCCATGGCTCTTTTTGTTATATAACATTTGAAGTGAAAAATATATTTAAAACCTGGATTATATTAGACTTGCTAAACAATATTATGTAATAAAACACCAAATTGTATCTTAAAAAACACAGTTTTTATGTCTGATTGCCATCAAGTTTCAATGCATATGCATAGTACTAACAATGTGTTGCTAAGCTATAAAAATACAGTGGAAACTATTTCTGATGAAATCTAAATAAATTGGGGAAGAAAAGTGCTCAGTGACAGATATACAAACAAAAGTGTCTCACTAGTATCAGTCATTTTCCTGGGCATCCCCCGACTGCGAACCGGCACGGTCGGCGCCTGCGCCTTCTTCTGATTGGCTTGCACCTCCGTAGCTTTGGCTAGGAGTTCACTACGCAATGCCACTGACTTGGGCTTGCGTTTTAACGTGAAATGCTTCACTGGGTTGGGCTGTTGGCCTACCTGTAATAAAGAAATAATCAATCTATCAAATCAGTTATTTCAAATAGACCTTCGCAGGCACTTATGAATAGTCTGACTCTAAGGCTGCTTTTCCATCAGAGATGTGCTATGCTACGTTGCTATGGATGCGTTTGATATCCACCAATCATATTCATAATTTATACATGCCCAGAAAATTAACAAACCTATGTCAACAATCATCAAGAAAGGTTGGTTAAGAATAACAGCATGATTTTAATAAATCTCATACAATGTCAACAAATATCAACCTACTGACTCCACTACTCTGTGAATGACAATGTTTCATAACAACTTGCTTATTGATTAAAATGTCATAAGAGAATTTATTAATACTCAATTGACTGATACTGCATCATATATCTGCATCAAGGACATTGCATATCAAACAACTTTTTAATAGAAACAAGTTTTCAGATAAATTGATAATTAAAATACATGAACATAAGTTGATCATCAGGTCAAGCAAGTCAACCCGTGATCGGTATATAGGCCTTTCTTATTATTTACTAGCTGTTCCCTGCGGTTTCACCCATGTTCCCAGGATAAAAGGTACCCTATAATACTCGGGGATAATCGGGTAGCTTCCTGTTAGTGAAAGATTTTTTTTCTTTCTTTCTTTCTCTATCTATATATCTCTCTCTACCTAGTATTTGATTCTCCTCAGAAACAAATACTTACTAGTGTGGTGTGGGACACCTAATGGATGAAAATGATATGTGTTGTATGTATATATAGTGCAATGCATTGCAGCGTTTGTAACACTAATTTCAGTATTAAGACTGAAGCCCATACTGACTGGGTATTAAGAAATTTGCCCCACATCAATGGCATGTCCACTGATATATTTGGATCAAAACCCAGAATATTATGTGGAGACAATGAACTCCGCACAATCGTGTGTACAAAAATATAGTTGTGTGAAACTGACGACAGATTTACTTACCACAGAGACCAAAGCATTTTTATTTAAATAAAGGCACTCAAGAGGCAACAGTCCAAGTTCTGAATGTTTTCCCAATGCCCTTCGCAGTTCTCCAATCATATCACTGAAGATGGGCCTGGTTTCGTCAAACTCTGCTATCTCTGTATTAAGGGTACCGGCTGACGGGAAGGTCTTAAGGACTTCAGCAAGCATGGCAACCCAGAGGTCTGAGTCCACAGCTGCAACTTCAATAATCTCTTCCAATTCATTTTTCCACTGGAAGTTTCAAAAAATATGGTTATAGCATATTTTGAGCCTACGAAGTACATAAAGTTTAAGCAATTCTAATAGGATAACGTGAAAGTTGTATATCAGGATGTCATTTGTGATTTATGAAGATTTTTGTTACTCTCTCATGCATAAACAACTCAATGGATTTTGATGAAATCTGGCACATGGATAGAATATTTTCTGGACAACACATAGGATAATTTAATTCCGGGAAAACATATATTCATAGTATATATAGTCATTCATATATTCGAAGGTCTCAGCAGAACCCATCGAGGAAAGATCCCTTTAGAGTAGTAATAATGAACAATCAAATTCCGAAACTCGTCAGTGATTTGTCACTGAATTAGAACAGTAAGCACCAATCACTGCATCGTGTGTTTTTGACTGGGCCAATCAGAGTGCATGCGTGCTTGACTTAGCCAATCAGAGCGCGTTGTCGGCGGTGGGAAATTGGCGGAATATATTTCAACCAAAATGAACGTCATGGCGCTTCTTTGGGTTAATTGTTCGATGGCAGAACCTTTCTTATTTCATAAAAATAAAATCACATTGAATTGAGAATATATTTACAATTCATCATGCATAAATTGCTGAAGATATCAAACACTTTCTTGATGATAATCATGGCACCTTTGGGATTATAAATAAATAAAATAATAAATATCCTGGGATAAGGATACCAATTAGAGGTACCTAACCTACCTAGTGGATTTGTTAGGTATGTCTTGACGGCGCCTGTGGGTGGGAAAACTTTACTTGTCCCTAACCTGTTAACTTTCATAATCCAATCCAACTGTTTTTTATAAGTACATCACTAATGCAACCATATATGAAATCATATATTAAAATGCATTTACAATTACATGCTAAAAAAGTTGTTAGTAATAATCCAGCTGATTATATTATATTATGATGCAATATTAACTTTGATACATTCTGTATTATCAACAATTGCTAGAAAAACGTAAATAAAATAGATTTACATTTTCTTGTGTATGTACTTAATATGGGACATTTATAGAATCAATTATTATTATGTTCAATGTAATGCTAGAAGTATTTCACTATGTAATTGAAGGCATTGATCGATAAATCATAATCCCATATCATATTTTAAGAGCAGCTCGACTGGGGAAGTACCTCCACCTTACAGAATACCGCAGCCAAATAACTTTATGTTGTGTAAAGTTGTGTTCCTGAGCGTGAGTAAGGTCGCCAGAGCTCATAGGGGAGGGGGGAAAGGTCGGTAACGCGTGAGCAATGCTTTTTGTTTTGCAAGCGTCCATATGGCTATGGTAACCGCTTACCATCAGGCGGGCCGTAGCTTGTTTACCGACATAGTTGTATAAAAAAAAAAAAAAAAAAAACCCGCCAAGCCACTGGTCGGCATGGCTAAGTCCTTGAATACCTTTTCAGTACCTAATTGGAAAATTGCTTATTTGTAGGTTAGGTTTTATCTTTATTATTTGTTGCCAAACAGTATAACCCAATAAAGTGTTTGTTAACAAATATTACACTTTTCTATTACATTGCGGTGGTAATGATGCATGGTAAGCGCGAAATAATTCATTATTCATCATAAATAGACGATAAAGGAGGGAAAATAGAAAACGTTGTACAAAATAAGTTTGGTCTCAAACGATGCAAAAATTGATGGTGCACTTCGAAACTCGATTTCCTAATAGGAATGATGCCAGAAAATCTTTGATATTTTGGTTTATATGAATTTTTAATATTTAAATTATATCAACACAACAAATAAAACTAATACATACATTTGTATTGCATCTCGTTTTAGCTCATTGCCATCAAATGGCCATGAAAGAGATAAACAACACAATACAGTTACGCAAATTCATAGCACATCAAAGAGAAAAGTTAGGTACCTCCTCAACATTTCTGCGCGGGATATGAAAGAAACTTAGCAATAATTTCAGTTTCACTTGTGTTTGCAAATCTGGAAAACAATCCTTGATATTTTTCAGCACTTCGGCGTTTAATTGTGTGCAAATTGAACCACTTGTCCACGAATCATTCGAAGTACCGAGTTTATTGTGGAGCCACAAAGATGTGTCACTATCCCGAACGTTCGCCATCTTGCAACTGAGATAGTGACAAAGTGTTGCCAGATGCATTGAACCTTGTCTATGGTATCAACTGTAGATTATTTTCTCTGGGGAGCGTTTAAGTAGTAGACTTCGTATATAGGTATATCGTATACAGGCTACTAATTAATCCTAATCCTAACTAATATTATAAATGCGAAAGTGAGTTTGTTTGTTTCTTACGCCTTCACGCCTCTACTATTCAACGGATTATCATGAAATTTGGCATGCAGATAGCCTATGGTCTGGAAAAGGACATAGGCTACTTTTTATAACCGCGCGTATATATCAAAACATGTGTGTGTGGGCGCAGGACTAAGTTTTTTTTTTTTCCCTATCTCGCGTATATATTGTTTGCCATTAGTGTCGTTGGTGGCAAACAAGTTTGTGGTGCCAAAAGATATAAGAGCTGTGAAACCCTAATTGTTTGTTATTAGTGACTTTTTATATATTCTCAAAGATATTGTTTAGTGAGAAGTGATGGTAAATTGTTGTCTTATTGTGTGTAAAAGCCGTAGTGAACGAAATGAACTGATAATTACCTATTTTATATTCCCCTTTTAGTTACCAAATCCTAACCCTATATAATAAATACTGCAAGGTCAGCCAGTGCTCAAAGTAAACATAATTATGATGAGGGTAAGTGTAACCCAGACACGTTACTTTTAGCACGGTAATAGTAGATAACATTACCGGTCTTTTAGCATTGGCTATATTATGGAGTTAGGCTTAACTTAGCAGTTGCCGATTCTGTTGTAAATAGCACTAAACTAATTTTAGTCACATCACATCTCTTACTTACAGACATTATTGAAAAAGGATGGAACATATTTAAAGCTGTCAAACCAGTCTATGCCGTCTTAATTTACGGGTACAACGGAACGGAACCGCGATAGATGGCGAGTAAATTCATATTGAAAACAAACAAGCAATTTCTTAAATCCTTTTCTTATGTTTTCTGACTAAATTAACTTAGTTGTAAACAACAGAATCGGCACCAACTATTTAGGACTTGGGTTACTGCAGCATCAAAAAATACTCATACGTGGAAGATCTGTTCCAAATAAGTACCTAAAGGTAAAAAAAAAAAAATGTGCAAAACTGAGGTGCAAAAGCAAAAAAATATACACCTAATGCACACCCAATGGGACTATTTTCTTCTTCTTCTTATTTTTAATTTTGGCAACCAAGCCCAAATTAGGGCTCATTTCTATATAGGTCATTTTAGGTACCGAGTCTATGGTGCGAACTTTTTCTTCTACAATTTACGCGCCATGTTTGAAACGTAAACACAACAATATTTTGCTAGGCAATTTTATTGATCAATTTCTAGATTGTATTGTAACTATATTGTGACGTAGTTAATGCTTATTTCGGCTGATTCCATGGTCTAATACTGTACACATGTCTGAAGCGTTAGATTTACCTTCTCCGCTAAATATTTACGAGGAAACGCTCAATGAGGAGACCACATGTGACATGTCCTCGCAGGGGCTCGTTGCGATGCCGGAAATTAATAACAGACTTCTGTGTGTATGTTAAACTCCAATCTTATCCTATTGTTTCTCATATCATAGCAGATATATATATCCATGTTAGTTTAGGTAGTCAGATTTTTATACATATAATACTAGCTGCTATTTGCCCGTAGCTTCGTTCGCGAAGATTATAAAATTTTTAGGTCTGTAGGATAGGTATACCTTGTTTCCAGTCAGCCACATTTTTTTGCTTCAAGCTGTATAAATGTCTACTTCCTCATTTCGAACTGCAAAAACTTCGCACTTCCCATACTTAGGCAAGTAGGGTTAATGTAGATAAAGTTTGCTCTTTACAGAAAATCATTTACATTATTATTTTCAAAGATATCACACATTTAAAATTAGCAATAAACGGTTTTCGCGATACCGTGAACGGGCGGGCCGAAAGGGGCAAAGCGCGTAAATCGCTCGACACTACACGACCACGATACTGCACCCGTGCGAAGCCGGAGCGGGTCGCTAGTTTGTTATATTTCTTTATCGATGCATCTATCCTCGCATAGTGCAGGTTATAAATCGTAATTATTTCCACTCGCCTACCTTAAGATACCTAGCTAGATGCTAGCTAACCTAATAATAGCTAAAATGACTGTCTGTAAATATTACAGGTACTCTATCTTCAAAACAACAAACTAACAACCCTGCCAGACGAGTTCTTTCCATCCCTCCCAAGTCTCATGTGGCTAGACTTGCGAGATAACCGTCTAACAGATATACCTAAAACAATACAAAACCATCAATGCCTAACTCACTTGTTGCTTCAAAATAATAAACTGACATCACTTCCCAGCGAATTGGGTTCAGTCGTCACTCTGAAAGTACTACAAATGAGCGGTAATCCTCTATTCCATCCACCACCGGATATCATGAATGCTGGGATATCGAAAATAATTGATTATTTACACGAAAAATACATCCTCGAAATGTTTTCCCGTTCTCAATCTGATATTTCCGAAGACACTGTCAGTAATGGAAATCCCCAAGAATATACACCACATGAATTAAGCTACAACTCTGTCATTGATAAAAAACAATTAAAAGCGAAGACTCTTTCTGTTCAATTTAATGAAAAGGAATTAGAGGATTCGGATGAGGAATATTATGCTAAAGTTAAAGGCAAGTGTCCAAAGTTGGCTAAGAGTCGACATAAGACCTTACCTTTCAGCCAAAGTGCAAGATACCTTAAAGCTTTAAGAGCTGATAACTTGGATACACAGACTCATAATATAAAGCAGAATTACTTGAGAGAACGAGCTATAAAGAAGCATAAAGACTTGCTCGCGACCAGAGACAAGATACTGCAGGAGAGAAAGTGAGATTTGAATCCGCACAATAACATTTTTAGTGCACCGATATGTCTATATCATTTCATTTATTTCACACATTTTCTTTTGAGCTATTCAGAAATAACATCTACGTAAATTGTTTCAATATAGTCTTAAACAATCTAAATTCCCTTCTAGAAACGCAGAACTATTACGCAACTGGCGAATATCATACAAATACAGACAGCAGACTGTCGATGGGTCATACAGACTAGAATCAAATAAATACCCTTACGACACAAATCCAGAATACATGACCTTTTTAACTAGAGAGGACATTGAGAAAGATCTGCCTGATAAATACAAGAAGCAGTTAGTGAGGAAGTGTAAGCCTTCGGCGCCAAGGAAGTGTAACAACGATGTGCATTTGGCATTAAAAATAAAACAGCTATTTGAGAAACTAGAAGCGATTGACTTAAACACAGATGGTTTGACTCCAAGGACCGAACAGAAAGTCCTTATGAATGAGATACAAAAGGTAATTTGTATAAAAAAAGAAACAATAGTAATGATTTGTTTATCTAACGGTACTGTTTTTTTTACAGATATCTGAAATAAAGCAGAAACTAATGGAGCTATCTACAACTAATGTGAAGTCTGTGGCGAATGATTAGAAAAAATAAGTAAATAGTTTTTAATACAAAAATTATTTCATACATTCAGCATATCAATTTCATAAAAATAAACCTATAATCCTTCCTAGACACTTCCTGGCAGAGCCACGAGACAAAAGTGGATATAACTCGATAAAATATAAGATATCATTAATTTACTTTAGATATAATCTAAATAATGTATTTCTATTTTCGAATCAGATATTAAAATTAATAATATTCTTCAATAAAACACAAACTGCTATTTCAAAAGTTGTTTTATTTATGTATTTATCGTCACGACGGCCGGCACCATAATAAAATGTTTATAACACATAACAAATCAATAATATCGTTACAGTTATATTGTACACAAAGCAAATGGTATAAAAATGCAACATTCAACTTTAATTAAAACTACAAAAGCATAAGATGATGTATGTTTTACGCCCAAATTATGTACCTAATAAATTAATTTATATAGGCGTAGAAAATACATATTTCCCAATAATCGACCATTAATTCTTATCATTGTCAGTAATAGCTGACTACCCTAACGAAAAGAGCGGACTTCGTTCATACAATAATAAAAGCAAAAGTTATAATTTTGGAAAATAAAAGCAATTTTAATACTGATGCATCAAAAGTTGGTACACACCATGTAAACTTAATACCTAAATATTGTAATTGCAGTAGTCTTAAATGCAATTTTGCACAACACTAATAGGATATATCTTAAACATATGGTTTTAACACAATATTACATAAAGTGTGAATATTTAACATAAAAATAAACCTTCATTATTTATTGAGCGAGAATAAAATAAACATGCAATAAATGGACTGTAATCTATAATAATACATGAAATAATTCTGACTGAAATAAAATGCTTTATTTCCACGAATAAAATTGACGATATTTTTTATATCGTAAGGGTCAGTTTACGACGAGACGCGACGCGATGAAGCTTGAAGAGGCCAAAAAGAGTTACTCTAATTCTCTCAATGAAATGTGTACCTTTTTGTGTACTTAATAAAATATCATATTGTATCGCTATCTTCCTCGTCACAGCCTCGGTGTAAACTGACCCTTATGATATAAAAAATATCGTCTATCTTAATATTAATACAAGCTCTGCTAAGTGATCTGTGTGTAGAATGAATGAAAGTTTTCACGTGTCAGAATGGCTAGACAATATATATTTTAATTAAAATAGCTTACCCTATTTAAAACTAAACCTGTTGCCAACTAAGTAAAAGGAACTAGCTAAAACTATTATTTCAAATAAAATATGGTTCTAGTACGGTCAGCGACATAAGTAGAAACAGATCTAACACTATGACTATCCATAATATAGAAGAATTAAAGTAAACGGTGTAAATTTATACAAAAATCTACACATTATAAATGTGGATAGTATTAGTAAACACGTGTTTTGTAAAGTATCTGTTCAGCTACTTATATTGCTGACCGTACCGAATAGCTGCTACAAAATAGATATACATTTAAACAAATTAAATACATGGCACAAGATCTTTTCAGTGCCAGATTAGTATGTATTTTGATATGAAAATTAAAGTCAATAATATACAGACCGTACCGCGACTAGTTTAAGCATTATATTAGTTTATGATATATTTATAGTTACATTTACATTTAGACGTCTTATTCGGATTGGCAGTTTTGCATTGATATAAACATTATTTATGTTGTGGAGATTTATGACTACATACTGAAACGCCACACCACTTAAGATTTAGAAGCGGCTTAAATACTTGCGAATAGTCGGAACTGTCAAATGTGGACATAATCCACATCTTACTAACGCCTTTCTCTACAGATTCCCTACTATTCAATCGTGTCAGTGGGCGGCACCGTTTTACCGACAGATGACATAATGTATTGTGTAATAATTTAGTACTTTTGTTCTCGTTATAAGCGCGCAGAACTGATTGCTTTGAATTTGAGTGGTATTTCGGTATTTTGGGCATAACAAAGTATTACCAGTCTGTAAAACCATACAGTCGTCCGACGCCTTTGATCTCATGGAAAATGCCGACATACTATAATATGCTGTGTCCCGAACTACTAACATAGTTTTGTTCGCAGGTCGGGCTCGGCTTTCCCGCGTCTCACCCCTCACACCCCGTACGATTGCCCTGTCTAGACGCCTTTTTCGGACGACTGTATGGTTTTATTGACTTTGGTATTACTATGTAGATTTTAAACCAATAATCATATTTTTTTAACTTAAAATTAATCATGCCATTATCTTCTTTAACATGTATTGATGAGTTCTTCAAAAAGATTCAAACCAATGTGTAATTATTTATTTAAAATTTTCACAAGAACGAAAAAAATATATATTTTTGAAGAACTCTTATTTTTCATACAAAAAACCAAGTATGTCGTTTCAATGCCAGCAAGAATCGACATACACTAAGAAATGATCCACGTGGATCGTTTAAAAAAAGCTAACATAACATTCGGTAGTTATTTTCATTTAGATAATCAGATAAAATTTGTTCCAATGAATTGCTTCCGGTTTTTCCAGTGTTGAACCGAACTCAAGAACTAATCACTATATTACATTTAACCGCATTTCAATTTTACAAAATATAATATTAAGACAATCTTCTATACATTCATAATAACAATGACCTAATCTTAATTACCTTTTCACACACGCACATTTGTCATATAAGGGCAATAAATAATAGAATATTCGAAGGGTACAGGCATGTACAGGTTAAGGACAGGGAATGTCCTAATTAATCGATTAGTTTTTGTGAAAACAACATACAAGTAGATAAAAAAACAGCAATTTCTTCATCCATTTTCCGCTCTGGTTGTCAGGCAACCTTAGCTTTTATAAAAGAATCTATGGACAGAATGAACTGAGCAATAGCCTCTCAAAAAACTCTCTAGAAACAGACAAAGCGACTGTGTGGGTGTGGCCAATACCAGTATTTTCTGTAGTCTGCCCCGATGATTGCGCGAGACAACTGGTTCACGATCGCTTTGTCTCTCACACTTTTCCTTACTTCAAACTGTCCATTATGTGTACCACACCACTACTGGGTTCACAAACAGTCCATACAGGGTGGAGATTTCGAGTTGGCATATTTTCGAAACCTATGTTGTGTTAGTCATGCTGAACAACTTTAACTATGGGACCAACTCAGAAATTATATTATTTTACGCTTCATATAAAAGGTCAACCTAGATTATATATACCTTCAGTATGACTATTAAAGACTATTTTGACAGCTTTAAATGTTATATCTTAGTAGGAAACAGATTTGATGTGATTAAAATCAACTTTGTAGCGATTTACAACAGAATCGGCACCAACACCATACTATTGAATATGTTATGTGAGCATGTGAAAAGAACCCATATGACTACACACTGACGTCACGAACTACTACCTACCTAGATGATAACGTTATCACAATCGATCTTGATCCATTCAGCAACATTACATTCAGTCTTTACCAAAACGCTTGACTAGGCATTTATGTCCTTAACAAAAACCGTGTTAAGAAGCGTTGATGATGATAATGTTCACCGATGACGATATAAGTAAAGTGAAGCTTAGATTACAATGTTATAGAAATCCTTTTTTAGCCGGCTTAAAAAAAGGAATAAGTTCTATGTTCGACGCGTATGTTTTTTTTACAGTTCCGTAGGTAAAAAGAAAAAAAAATGGAACCTAGGATCACTTTGGTGTCAGGCTTTCTGTTCTTCTATCAAGGCCCTTGTTTTCAGGAACATGTGGAGGTATCAGCTGAACACAATATCAAATACTCAGGTCCGAAATCCCTTGGAGCAGAAAAAAAAATCTAACTTTAAGTGAACGCAAAAAAAAAGATACGGCCGTTTATGCCCCATATTTTGACGATCGCAAGGAAATTAAAACCTACAGGTACTTCCCGTTGAAATGTGGCAAGAAGCAAGGGCATGTAGCACAAGTAAAGGAAGAATTCCGAAAACCGTAAATTTGAAGTTACACCACTCGATTCCCGTGATAAACGAACTATTCGAGCGAGCCAGACTCGCACTTGGCCGGTTTTTTATTTCGTTATATTCACCGATTAGGTATTCGGAAACGTAAACAGTGTTATATCACGTAGATACCGAGGTCGTCCCATATAAATTATATATAAGTAAGAGGGGGCGAGCACGTAAGACACTCGGCCCGTGAGAGACCAACTAACTCAAGGGTACCAAACTCGGGCCGGCCCGTTTCTGGGGAGTGCTGATCGGGAAAATTAAAGGCGGAAAGGGGGAGGTACCTACTTTTATTTTTATGTGTTTCTATAACAAAGTAATCTGAGCCATATACAAGACTGAAAAGCATGATCTTACGCATAACGTAAGATAAATAAAATGCTTAGTACATATACTAAGCATATTTATCATTATAAATATACAATACTATACATTGAACTATAACTTATACATAACTACAGTGATACTTGATAATTACATACATACATTACATACATTATTTTAATACATATACTTATTTTTATGTGCACATATAGATTTCAGATCTTAAATCAATTTAATGGATTTCCGAATCTGTTTTGTTGCCTATCTCTTTCTTATACCCATGAGCAGAGAATGATAGCCAGTAAATAGAGAGATGCATAATATTGCCGTTTAAATAATGTTGTTATTGTTGGAAAGGTACAGTCACGTACAGCAAATGTTTAACCGAAAACGTAAGTTGGTAATGTGGATATTGACAACGCGTTGTAAACTGACGTCACTAGAGGCAACTGCTGTCAGATATCGCGTATTTCAATCTTATTGCATTATGGGTTTTCAAGAAAATGGGTCTCATACATTGGCGTCTGTAAGAATCCACGTGTGATACTATGATTTTTACACTAAGAATTATAGGAAACAAATCTCAACTTGAAAATGCAGTGACTAAAAATTAAATGATAAAAAGATATCGAGTATCGGAATCATGTTTGTAATGATCATAATATTAACTCTTTTAAAGGATCTTGAAACATTATTCTTAATACAATAAATACAAAGTATCAAAAAAGTCAATTTTTGCGTCCTTATTAATATTTATGTTACGCTTATTTACAATGTTATTAATTTTGATTACAATTTTTATTTACTTTTATTTTTTTATAAAAAAGTGTGTAAAAACAACTAGTTCGTTTTTGTGATGTAAACGTCGTTAGCCATAATATGTAGCGGCTCAAGGGTTAATTTTCATTGGAGCGAAGAGCAGGTCGTCCATATCACATACTTCGCGCTACAGATCTCAGAATCAAAGGAAACTCATCTTTATGATCTTTTTTACGCCAGAAACTTATAATTTGCCGGATTCCAATGTAGATCTAATCGGCAGCAACTGATCAAAATGGCTCTAATACTGGCTAAAATAAGGTTGAAAATAGAAAAAAAGTTTGTAGGCCTCATTTGGACCAACAGTTAGCCAATTTGTATGACCAACGTTGGCCAATGTTGAACAAACATTTGTACCAACTTATATAGCCATGATTTGCATTCTATTGTGTATGCATACTATATTGGTGTTTGTTGGCCCGTCGCGTTGGCCTCGGTAGTACCAACAGCCGGCGCTAGAAGGCGCGGGCGAGGAATACGCGGCCGGAACTCCTATGTAGCTCCACAAACCCTAGTTTGCTATAGAACTGATGTAGGTTGTGGTCCGTAGCGTTAATACATGCGTGGACGCCGCTAGCACCTGCGGGAAAGACATTTATTTATTTATTTATTAGGTCTGCCAACGTATATTACACATCTTAAAGTAAATAAAATCATGTAAATCAACACTATCATAGTGTAAATACAATTAAAGGCAAACACATCATGTTATTAAACTAAACTAATTAGTGGTGCGTGGTATGGAAAACATTAAATGGCTCATTACAAAAAAAATAAAAATAAAGTACTATATAGATATAAACTTAATTTCATATTTACTACTAAGCAACACAACGGTGGTACGCGAACAAACTGAAGTGGCAGTGTAGTGGGTAGTGGTATTATAGTGGCAGTATAGCGGTGGAAGTGTAGGCGTACTGGCTGTGTAGTAGCAATTTAGTGGTATTATAGTGGGAATTTGACGGGTCAGTTTGCACGGTTGGTTAAGATTCCACCTGTCGCGTCGCAGGTCGTTCGTTCGATTCCCACACAGGACATGCATTTGTGTGCATGAACATGTCTGTATGTCCCGGGTACTATAAAAATGGCCGAGTATGCCGAGTACCGAGTAATAACCGAGTACTCGGCGCATCTCTGGTATTATAGTGGCAGTGTAGTGGTGTTATAGCTGCAGTAGTGGTATTATAGTGGCAGTGTAGTGGTATTATAGTTGCAGTGTAGTGGTATTATAGTTGCAGTGTAGTGGTATTATAGTTGCAGTGTAGTGGTATTATAGTTGCAGTGTAGTGGTATTATAATTGCAGTATAGTGGTATTATAGTGGCAATGTAGTGGTATTATAGCTGCAGTAGTGGTATTATAGTGGCAGTATAGTGGTATTATAGATGCAGTAGTGGTATTATAGTGGTAGTGGTATACGATACCGTGTGCTCTGAGCGCGGCGAGCAGGCAGGTGAGCAGGCGCGCGGGCGCGTGCAGGTCGCGGCGTGGTTGTGTTGTGTTGTGTAGTGGCAGTGTTAGTGTAGTGGTAGGGTACGTACCGTGTGCTCTGAGCGCGGCGAGCAGGCAGGTGAGCAGGCGCGCGGGCGCGTGCAGGTCGCGGCGTGGTTGTGTTGTGTTGTGTAGTGTAGTGGCAGTGTTAGTGTAGTGGTAGGGTACGTACCGTGTGCTCTGAGCGCGGCGAGCAGGCAGGTGAGCAGGCGCGCGGGCGCGTGCAGGTCGCGGCGTGGTTGTGTTGTGTTGTGTAGTGGCAGTGTTAGTGTAGTGGTAGGGTACGTACCGTGTGCTCTGAGCGCGGCGAGCAGGCAGGTGAGCAGGCGCGCGGGCGCGTGCAGGTCGCGGCGTGGTTGTGTTGTGTTGTGTAGTGGCAGTGTTAGTGTAGTGGTAGGGTACGTACCGTGTGCTCTGAGCGCGGCGAGCAGGCAGGTGAGCAGGCGCGCGGGCGCGTGCAGGTCGCGGCGTGGTTGTGTTGTGTTGTGTAGTGTAGTGGCAGTGTTAGTGTAGTGGTAGGGTACGTACCGTGTGCTCTGAGCGCGGCGAGCAGGCAGGTGAGCAGGCGCGCGGGCGCGTGCAGGTCGCGGCGTGGTTGTGTTGTGTTGTGTAGTGGCAGTGTTAGTGTAGTGGTAGGGTACGTACCGTGTGCTCTGAGCGCGGCGAGCAGGCAGGTGAGCAGGCGCGCGGGCGCGTGCAGGTCGCGGCGTGGTTGTGTTGTGTTGTGTAGTGTAGTGGCAGTGTTAGTGTAGTGGTAGGGTACGTACCGTGTGCTCTGAGCGCGGCGAGCAGGCAGGTGAGCAGGCGCGCGGGCGCGTGCAGGTCGCGGCGTGGTTGTGTTGTGTTGTGTAGTGGCAGTGTTAGTGTAGTGGTAGGGTACGTACCGTGTGCTCTGAGCGCGGCGAGCAGGCAGGTGAGCAGGCGCGCGGGCGCGTGCAGGTCGCGGCGTGGTTGTGTTGTGTTGTGTAGTGGCAGTGTTAGTGTAGTGGTAGGGTACGTACCGTGTGCTCTGAGCGCGGCGAGCAGGCAGGTGAGCAGGCGCGCGGGCGCGTGCAGGTCGCGGCGTGGTTGTGTTGTGTTGTGTAGTGGCAGTGTTAGTGTAGTGGTAGGGTACGTACCGTGTGCTCTGAGCGCGGCGAGCAGGCAGGTGAGCAGGCGCGCGGGCGCGTGCAGGTCGCGGCGTGGTTGTGTTGTGTTGTGTAGTGGCAGTGTTAGTGTAGTGGTAGGGTACGTACCGTGTGCTCTGAGCGCGGCGAGCAGGCAGGTGAGCAGGCGCGCGGGCGCGTGCAGGTCGCGGCAGGCCGGCACGACGCAGCACGACACGAGCGCGGGGTGCGCGCGCGTCACGCTCTCCGGCGCACGCTCAGACACCTTGAACTGGTGGAAGTGCTTTATGCACTCCTGCGAACATCACACACCACTTATAAGTCTGTGCTGGAACCATGTCTCATTAACGTCCGCATGACGTTTACTAAAATGTACACTCAGCTAGGCTTAACTGTCTGTAGCTGACGTCAATATGACGTCACCAAAATGGCGCCCAGACGCATTAGCAATTTGGGTATTACAACTCTCCCTCGGTCGAAACACCTCCTCATTTGGATTGAAATACAAGGTATTCATAATATCCCAACTAGCTGTGATAATAGGCAATATTTTATCACTAAGTAGTGATATTAATGACGCATCTAAGTAACGCTTATCATGGCTAGTTGCATATCGGTGTTTTGAAACACGTATTAGCTGTATAAGAATATACATTGTTGATTTTGATATTAACTATTACATAAACATTTACTCAGCTGCTTTGTACAACATATATAACATGTTGTACAGTACAGTGTATTTCGAACCGGTGGTAAATTCAACTGTATGTACCAATTTAACGTTCATAAGCGCCTTACCAGGGCCTAAATTGAATAAAAAACTCATTCAAAAGGGGTGTGAAGAGATTTCTGCAGGGTCGGCAACGCGCGCGTGATACCCCTGGTGTTGCAAGCGTCCATAGGCTACGGTAACCGCTTACCATCAGGCGGGCCGTATGCTTGTTTGCCACCTAAGTGGTATAAGAAAAAAAAAACTTTTTGATTTTGATTAGATTTCATGATGCCATTAAAACCCAAATATAAACTCATGTGGCTCTAACATCACTAAAATAGCGTTAGTGATATATTGATGACCACTGTCTGTAGCAAACCTCTGATATAATAGATTTTATTGCAGCTGTTATATCTCAAATATGCTTCAAATAAGCATCCATTAACGTTTGTTCCAAATAAATGGTCAGGGGATCTTTATTAACACTAATAAGATGTAATGAAGCTTTGTGGGTGCTCATATATCTTCAGTGATTTAAAAAGGTTTTTTATTTCTAATTTAAAGCTAATAAGATACATATTTATTCAAAGGAACACATTTATAAAACAACCTTTCAACTGCAGTTAAGAATTTCTGTCACCAAATTATAAACCTTAAACTTATGATGCGTTTGTTGTGTTTTCACTCGTGTTTACATCCACATCATTTTCATTAAAAACAAACAGGATAATATATGTTTCTGTCGTTAAGATGAACATAGTTAAGTAAAGGTTTATTTATTTTCTTCAGGAGAACCCTAAATATTGTAATGGCTGCAATATGTCGGATATCTTTTGAGTAGCCGCAACAGTAACACTAATTAATTGTATGTTGGTGTCTTCACAAATAACTCATAAATAAAATAATTTTTGTTTAATTAAATACTACATCGAATTCGAAGGGGTCATTAAAATAGAATAATATTATACTTGTTATTTATCAATAAAATTGCAAGCGCATTGCGGTATTTATGATTTGTACACACAATACATATGGGATAATATACATTGAGCAATACGATTGTTACTTACTTAAAAATCATTATAAACAATATAAGTTATTAATATTTTTCTATCGAAAATCCAGCTAGCTATTAAATTGCATACAATACGGTCAAACAGTGTTATAATAGAATCACAATCTCTAATATATCATCAAATAACTCGATATCAGTGTAGCTGCGACCGTTTTGTTACTTAATTGTGTTACAACTGATTTAAGATCTCTGATATAATGCTAAGGAGATGAAAAGAACACAGATATATCACGAATATGTATCCAAGTAGTCCCTAAGTGGAGCTCCAATAAATACACTATAACACTTAAATTTGCTAAAAGTGGGGTTCGCATTGTAGAAACGTTTCGGACACACATATACGATTGTATATGTCACCTATATACGTCTATGTTTTAGTTTGTTTTGCTAGTTTGGTTATAGAAAGCAGATATTCACTGATTTAGAGGAGGCTCAATCAATCACATCATAAAGTAAATTATTCAGTTAAGACCCTGGTACAGTAGTACCCAAATGATAAGGCGCTTCGTGAATCTTCGTTCGCACAGAAAATAAAGTATGGCTCGAAGATTAACGAAAGAATGCTTAAAACTTACAATCAACCTCAGATCACTACTATAAGGTTCATAATACAATGCAGCTGTCAGTTCCGTCTCACTCGCAAGTGACGCCCCTAAGCACACATGGCGGCAGCTGCCGACCAATAGCATTTCCCGCGCTTTGAAAATGTATCTTCTGCGCAGGTACATCGGTAAGTCATATCAGTTGGCTACTACTGTAAGGCACTTACCTTAACTTTCTTTCTCTTTCACTAGTATAAGCCCATCGGTCTTGATATAAAATGAAACAAAATCTTCATCGTTTAAGCGCGTCGTAGATCAATCCTTGTCAAACTAAACTACTTAATTCTTTTTTTTTTTTTTTATTATGTATAGGCCTGTGTTTGACCACAATCTCACCATGGTAAGTGATGATGTGGCCGATGGTGGTAAGCACACAAAGCCTAGAAGGAACTGGCTCTCAAGTGCAGCTGTCGGAACACACCGATAGGTGCTTGGCGACAGATTTTCAACTTGAGGGTGGTAGCCAGCCAGACGGGTACTACAAAGTACCCTACCACCGTGCTATGGTTTCCTCACGATGTTTTCCTTCACCGAAAGCTCAAGCTCATTGTAGGATTCGAACCCGGGACCTTCGTCTCGGTATCCGACGTCACTACCACTGAGCTATCATCGCCTTAAAAACTTAAACTTTTACTTAATTCCATACCTTATTAACGAGCTGCCAATTTCATTAAAAGACGAGCTAACTCCTAATAATTTAAAAAAATATAAGCTAAAACGATACTTTGTCAATAATATTCATAGTTAAATATACACATTTTTGATTCTTTTTACAGACATCACATCACAAATAATAATTTAAAAAAAACCACATATACATACACTGTACAGTAAATACACCATCCTGTATCGAGACGAGCGCGGGCTGCGGGAGGTGTGGTGTCGAGCCGTTCAACAAAGGGTTTCTTCTATTTCTACCTCCTTAATTTTTATTTTGTACTAACTTTTTATTACTGTACTAGTGAATATAATTATTGAAGCAAGGTTGACCTCATTAAGTACTAATATGGCATTTAGTGGCGGCGATTACCTATGTACCTAATTAAAATTATGACTGATCTGGTGTACGGTAAAACTCGAATGAGTTTATGTTATACCTTAATAATGTATCATGATAGTTTTAATTTGGAATAAATAAATAAATAAAAATAATAAATAGGATCCCTTACCTTCGCAGCGGGAGTAAGGTCCTCCCTCTCAGCCAACTCCTCGGGGTACTTCTGACACATGTCGGGTATCCAGGCGATCTCCTGCTTCTTGTACAATTCCTTACTGTTGAGCGCCGCGCACGCATAGCCTACTATTTCAGATTTGACTCCATTGACCCTCCCCCCGGACCCTCCTGCCCCCTCCTCATCATCCTCTATCACCATACAAAGCTCCGGAACCAGCGTCAAGAACGGCATTACTAACCTGGATACAAACAATCATTTTTATACGACATCGGTAAACAAACATACGGCCCGCCTGATGGTAAGCGGTTACCGTAGCCATATGGACGCTTGCAATACACGAGGCATCACTCACGCATTACCGACCCTTTCCTCCCCAATGAGATCTGGCAACCTTACTCACGCGCAGGCACATAACATACACCGGAGCACGCAATTGTTGTCAGTGCGATTAGAATGTAAATATTATGTAATGAATCTAACATTGTTTCGAAAAGAGTAATTGCTGAGTTTATTGCCGGCTCTTCTCAGAAAATGCAACCTTCCGAACCGGTATTACAGTATTAGAGACTTTTTTTTTTTTTTTTACTGTGTATAGGCCTGTGTTTGACTACAATCTCACTATGGTAAGTGATGATGTGGTCGAAGGTGGTAAGCACACAAAGCCTAGAAGGAACTGGCTCTCAAGGGCAGCTGACGGAACACACCGATAGGTGCTTGGCGACAGATTTTCAACTTGAGGGTGGTAGCCAGCCAGACGGGTACTACAAAGTACCCTACCACCGTGCTATGGTTTCCTCACGATGTTTTCCTTCACCGAAAGCTCAAGCTCATTGTAGGATTCGAACCCGGGACCTTCGTCTCGGTATCCGACGTCACTACCACTGAGCTATCATCGCCTTAAAACTTGTTCACTTGACTTTTCATAAGTGCGAAGATCTATTTGAATAAATGATTTTGAATTTTACAGTTATTTGTCTGCGGTATTCTGTAAGGTGGAGGTACTTCCCCAGTCGAGCTGCACTTTGAGCGAATAAACGCACCAGTGTAGCTCAACGGTATGTACTTGTATTTATATGATGATATATATATATATATATATATTTACATCCGGCATTTACATGATTATCCAATGCACCGACTTTTTTAACTCCAGTGAGGTCATTGTTCCTAAATGCGACGTTGCCAGCTTTTTATTCAATTTTGCATCTCTTTTTATGGGCTATCATATTATTATTGCTTATAAATACCTAGGTACAAATTCAAAAGCTTCTGTAACGTTTTTAACAGATAACGTTTTTCTCGAAGAAGGATAGGATTATGGTAGTAGGTAGCGTAGAAAATCCTATAGTTCTTTTCCCCAATCAATAATTAGATTTTCTGAATAAATAATTACTCGATGGATGATTAAATTACATTGTAACTCAACTGTAACAATTTAGGATTAAAGGGATACGGTGTGACATTATTTATAGTTTACTCGCACCGCAGAAAAATCATTTCAGGAATAGCCAAAAACTATAAAGCTTTAATAAAAGCCCATACGGAAGTATATTGTTATTTGGGGTCCAAATAATTTAGTTATCGGACGTCCGTATATTACTATCGAGCGTCCGTATATGCTATCGGTCGTCTGTATATAGCTATCGAACGTCCGTATTTTCTTGTAATCGAATGTTTTCTCAGAAGAAGAGGGAGACCTAGCAAACGCTTAAGAGTACAATTGGTCGCTTATGAAAATAATTTGATAATTTGAGAGGTGACCCAAGTACATGGATGGAAACGGAAGAGTTATCCTTAGCGGGGGGATGGAGTAAGTTAAAGGGAAAAACTTGAAGTACTTGTTAGTGATGCGTAAAAGTAGATAATTATATAATTCGAAATCTTTCATTCCTATTTTGTTATTTGGCTTCTGTACCAAAGAAATTGTATGTACAAGAAAAACATAGCCAGGTATAAGACGAGACGAAAATGAATGTTAGGGATTTGTATGGGAAAAATTAAAACTAGTCTTGAGTTACATACTTATATTTTTAGATATAGATAAATGGATATACTGTTGTAAAAACTGATTTTGAAGCCGATTAAAGTTTATATTGTGATAAAATAGAGTTGAAAATATTCCAATGAAAAAATATTTACCTGTGAAACGTATAATTATGTGGGCTACTTCATACTATTCACATCACATTTGCTTACAGAACAAGTGACAATGTCTATAACATACTCTTTACTAGTTTTATTTGTATGATCGTAATTATTTTCAGTAACTTACGAAATCATACATAAACACCAGGGTTCTTATAGGTTGATCTTCGAAAATAAAATTGTCTCACGACTAAAATATGTATGCGTCTCTTTCTCCCGCGCAAAGTGTCATAAGGATTGTCATATTTCGTTTCCATGATTTGTATGTTTATTAAGCGTAGCGAAATTATAAGTCTATGTTCTGTACCGTCTATCAGACTCCCATATATGGCTACCGCACATCCGTTTATAGATATCGGGCGTCGATTTTTCCACTTCTTAAAACTCAAAGATGGTAAGTATAATAAAAAACAAAGTAGATACTTTTACTATGGGACCAACACTGAATTCTCGTTTTTTTTTTTTACTTTTTATACATTATGATCGATCAAGGTTGCCAATTTGTAAGAAAAGTTAAAAAAAATTTTTTGGGAATTCACTATGGGTCCCGTAGTAAAAGTTGTTCAGCATGACTAATCCAACATAGGTTTCGAAAATATGCCATCTCGTAATCTCCACCCAGTATAGCCATCGGTCGTCTGTCTGTATTTTCTTGTAATCGAATGTTACGTCAGAAGAAGAGGGAGACCTAGCAAACGCATAAGATTTTACATGGTCGCTTATGAAAATAACTTGATAGAGGTGGCTATTGACCCAGATACATTGATGGAAACGGGAGAGTTATCCTTGGCAGGGGGATGGGGTACGTTAAAGAAAAATATAATAGGTATAGGATAGTGATGCTTAAAAGTAGATTATTTTATCATTAAAAATCTTGCATTCCTATTTTGTTATTCGGCTTCTATACCGTTCATTAGACTCCCATATATAGCTATCGGACGTCCGTATATTGCTATCGGACGTCCGTATATTGCTACCGGACGTCCGTATATTGCTACCGCACATCCGTATATATCGAGTGTCGAATTTTTACACTTATTAAAACTTAAAGATAGTATAAAAAACAAAGTAAGTAGATGTATTTTTATTTTTCTGGATATTCAATTAAGAAACTGCGCAAAGTACCTGCCTTTGTTAGAAATAAATTGGTAGAACAGTTGAGCTCTCACCGTTATGTTTTCGTGGACTTTTTCTAGAATCTTGGGGTAATTGAAAATATTGACAGACGTATAAAATAAAAATAAATCTCCTGGGTATGGGACAATTTCGGAGATTAAGTACCTTCTTAAAACAAACTCACAAATTTTACCTCATTTTAATATTAGTATAGAATTAGGTACATTATTATATTATAACTACTAACTTCCATCTTGTAGTTTTACTTTTACCCGCATTTCTGTGAAATCTTAAGTTTTCCCGGGATAAAAAGTATACTACCTATATGTGTTATTCCAGGGTATGTAATCCGCTTTATTTTTTAATTTAATTTTATTTTTATAATTTGTTGTTGTAGCGGCAATAGAAATACATATTCCGTGAAAATTGCAACAGTCTACCTATTACGGTTCATGAAATACAGCCCGCTGACAGACAGACGGACGGACGGACAGAGGGAGGCTTAGGTATAGGGTCCCGTTCGGTACCCTTTGGGTACGGAATTGTATATTTTATTATGTAGTTCAAACCGAGCACCGCCGCCGCTCTGGACGCCGGATCACAATCAACGCGTACTGTTTAGGAATGTGAATATGGGAATGAAAGACAGGTACCGCGAATACCGCGATGCGATAATTCAACCGAGCATAGCATACGAGAAAGAGAAACTGAGAAAGCTGGCAACGTCGCGAACTCGCGAAAGAGGATGCCAAAAACGCGGCTTCTTCGTCAGAAATCACCAAGGTATACGATTGTGGATATACGCGCTGCAGGAGCGCCACACATCTGCTGCGAAAACTCTCGGAACCTTTTTATATACAATTGCTGCCAGTGCATCGACTTTTTGACTTCTGTCGATTTTTATTCTATAGCTACCTAGGACCAAAAGGACGCAAGTGCTAGCCAAATAAAAAGTGGCGTCCGGTATGCGGACGTTAAATGCTGGTGGAAGCCAATTTAAATGCACTTTTTTCTTCAGCGGACTGCAGTTTGCCTTGGGGATGAATATATATATATATTTATATATATATATATATTTTGATGATGAGAAAGAGAGAGCATTAATGCTTTTAAAAACTTCTAAAAATATTGTTTATGATAATGTAACTTACCTATCGGCAGGTAACGTCTGTAGATCACTTGGAAACAAGTCGCTGCAGTCCGAACCGTCACGACATGTCTTGTGGCATATCGCGCATACCTGAAAATAAATTTTAGATTATTTCCTCACTTCACCCTATGCCATAGACTTAAAGTTTAATTTAGTATGGCCACACTATAGTCAGCCAAAGTCAGTTTAGTCTAACGGCACGTATCCAGGTCAATGTAATGAATCCACCACTGATTCGGAAGTCAGTTTTCAACTGAGAAGAACAGGCAAGTAACTTAAAGTGAATTTTTTTTGGACAATCTGTTCGGTATTATATGTTTCTTCAAATTATTAACTATTAGCTGTAACTAGGGTTGCCAGATGTCCGGTTTTCGACCGGACAGTCCAGTTTTCTATAAGCTTGTCCGGTCAAGAAAATCTTGGTAAACCGGACAAAAGAATGTCCGGTTTTAGTCAAAATTACGTTATCTGGCGTTTGAACAGCTCTCGCCCAAACGCTGCGTTCGACACGTCGCCACCCCAGCCCCCCGCCTCCCGCTCGCGCGATTGTCGCGGGTCTCACTCAGTCAGCTCAGTCGCTAATTAGTTACAAGTGGGAGGAGTTCTCAATTACGTCTATTAGTTATTTATTTAGTTTTCCGTTTCATTGCTGTTTTGTTTGTGTGTGGGTGGTTTTGATCATCAAAATGGAAGAAGAGGAAGCATCTACCAGTCAAGGAACTCCAACTAAGAAAGTGAGAAGAGTTTGCCACTATAATGTTGACTGGGAATCGCGATTTTCATGGTTAAATAAATGTGACCAAGACAACACAAAAGGCTACTGCAAATTATGTAAAAATACGTTCACTGTGGCTTATGATGGCTTAAAAGCTTTAACGCATCACGCCGCGTCAAAGAAGCACAGAGATTCACAAAGTGCAACGGCCATGTCTCAGCGAATGAGTTCTTTCTTTACACCAAAAGGTAGCGCCCAAAGTGAAAAAGTTAGCATTGCCGAATTGACTGAGGTTTATCATAGTATCAAGCACCACATTTCATATCTTGCTCAAGATTGCTCATTAAAAGTATTAAAACAAATAATTACAGATTCAGATATCGTAAAACAAATGACAGGAGGACGCACTAAATGTACTGCTATCCTAAATCAGGTTTTATATCCATATTCAATGGAACTTGTGCAGGAGGATTTAAAGAATGAAGTTCCGTTTTCTATCGCAACTGATGCTTCTAATAAAGGAAATAGAAAATTCTTTCCAGTTGCTATTCAATATTTCTCCCCAAAAAACGGTATTTGTCATAAAATTTTGGACTTTTACGAAGACTCATTCGAAGATTCAAGATCTATTAAGGAACAATTAAGTAAAGTCTTGAATAATTCACAGCTCCCTTGGAGTAGAGTAACAGCCTATGGAGCGGACAATGCCTCTGTTAATTTCGGAGTTAATAATTCCGTTTTTCAAAAGTTAAAGTCTGAAGAAAATTATGAAATAATAGCTGCTCACTGTAATGACCACATATTTCATAACTGCGCAAAAAATGCTTTAAAAGTAATGCCTGTTGATGTCGAAAATATAGTGATGAAAGTATTTGCAGAGTTTTCCTGTTCCGCAAAGAAACGAGAAGAGTTGAAGGATTGCTTTAATTTCTTTGAGAGCGAATACAGAGAAGTTATACGGCACGTTCCAACAAGATGGCTCAGTTTGTTTAAAGCTCTTGATAGGATGCTTTCGTCGTGGGGGCCATTGAAAAGGTACTTTATAGAACAAGGTTCAGATAATTGCCCTAGGGCTCTTTGGGCTATCTTATCTGATCAAGAAGACGAAATTGCAAGTGAAACCACTCCAACTTACAATGAGTTATATTTGTATTTCACTCATCATTTTATGTCTTCTTTTCAAGAAATTTTGCTATTGTTAGAGAAACATACCACAGCAGCATATAACTTGCATAATATAATGGTGAAATTTCGGGACACTATTGCAAAGAAAATAACTGATAAACATTTCGGAATTAAAGTCCACATGGCATTAAGAAAAGGCTATCTTTCAGTTAATCAATCAGAAGAATTCACTGAAAACGCTATTAATGTATACCAAAGAGCACTAGCTTATATAGAGAAGTGGTACCCCTTTGAAAACAACAATTATAAAGCTTTTAGTTGTTTAGATCTCGAATGCGGAAGATTGCCTACGCTGGATCAATTGATTGAATTATGGTCATTATCTCCATGGAAGCAGCAAACTCCCCCTGAAAACATTTATGAAGAACTGGCTGCACTTCAATGTGTTTTCTCTTCACTTGAAGGAAACTCTCTAAATATGTGGTGCAAATTTTTTAACAGTGAAGCAGCACCAAATTTACTGAAAATCATGCAGTATGTGTGTATCATTCCCATATCTAATGCTTTTGTGGAAAGAATCTTTAGCGTCATGGGAAATGTATGGACAGACGAAAGAAATCGTCTCAACGTAAATACTGTAAAAAGTGAATTGTGCGTTTTCTTTAATATAACTGCTAGTTGCACTGAATTCAAAGATGGTATCTCAGGCAATAAAACCTTATTAAAAGCAGTGACATCGAGTACTAAATATATGAAAAAGTAGAAAAAGATTGACTCTTATTTGAGCATTTGTTATTTTAATTGTTAACAAGTTTGTTAACAGTAAATTTATCTGTTAATAAATAAAAATTAAAAACTTGTCCGGTTTTTTTTTGCAACACATCTGGCAACCCTAGCTGTAACCCGTGCTTTTTCCGCATTTATATGAATGCTAGAATACCTCATCATTTTAAAAATCTTCTCTAAAAGGGGCAAAGTAAGGGGTACTTTGCCCCTTTTAGAGTAGATTTTCCAAAAAAGTTCAAACATGTATTTCTTTATTTCTTGCCAAAAGCCTAAATATGAGGAATTATAGATTGCCCATACAAATTTTCGATTTTTTTTTGAGATGAAATATTCTCTGTCCTGCCCCAGCCTAATTTCATTATCTTATCTTATCTCGTGGCCCTCCACGAGAAAAAACTCTGACAATTCGACCTATTGGGATCTGTGTTGGTCCCTTAGATAACATACTCCTCCCCAGTCTCGTAGAAAACTCTTATCATGAGTTTTACAACGAAGCTAAAAGATATGAGCCTATAGTCTTCTGGTTTTGGATATCCAATCCCTAGGAGACTCATTCGCTTACCAGCCAGTGCATCGCATGTGCACAGCCAAATTTCATTACGATCCGTTGAGCCGTATAGTCGTGAAAAGGTAACAAACAAACAAATAGAGCTACTTTCGGTTCTAAAATATTAGTTAGGATTAA
This sequence comes from Achlya flavicornis, assembly GCA_947623365.1. Classification (NCBI taxonomy): domain Eukaryota; kingdom Metazoa; phylum Arthropoda; class Insecta; order Lepidoptera; family Drepanidae; genus Achlya; species Achlya flavicornis. Next base: position 3,095,290 of record OX392490.1, read on the forward strand.
AAATAAGTATATCAGTGTATTTGACGGGCCAGCTGGCGTGTGTTAAGACTCTGGTCAAGATTCCACCTACCACGCCGCTGGTCGTGGGTTCGATTCCCACACAGAACATGCATGTCTGTATGTCCTGATTCAGGGTGTAATTATGTATATTAAGTATGTATTTACAAACAAAGAGTAGTATATGTATTATATCAGTTATCTGGTTTCCATAGTACAAGCTCTGCTTAGTTTGGGATCAGATGACCGTGTGTGAGGAATGTCCCAGGATATGTATTTATATACTCACAGCCAGTAGATCGGCAGGGGTATAAGGTCTGACAGTGATGGGTAGGGCCACCAGTGGGTGAGCCGGTCTGATGGCGTCCGTGGCGCACTCCACGGGAACCAGCCGCCGCAGGTCGGCCGTCAGCCCGCCGCGGAACACCCACGGCTCTTGAGCACCACTCTCAAACGCCTCGCGCCACCCTTTTGAGAACCCTACACCAGGGAATAGAAGTCTTAACATGGAGGGAGATGGTAGATTCTTCCATTAAAAGATATTATGGAAATTTTAGATGGGTCAGTGACGGCAGCTACTTTATGGGCTGAAGCCACGCATCGGGAAAAAATCCCTAAGAGTAATAAATACTGTGGAATCTAATTCCGCAACTAGTAAGTGCTTTTGCACTGATTTTGAATAGTAAGGATTAATTCTTGTGTAAAGATACACGGCTATATATAGTGCACAAGATACCAATTTGCTTAAAACATCTAACGAAAAATGTTTAACAACGCCATCATAAGTACAGAGCTTTTGTATGGAAAGTATGGCGGATTGACTGCTCTTAACTCAAAAAGTTTGGGGGTCTTTTAAAACCATATTCGCGTAGAGTCAAACCTAAAGCAATTTGCCCGTCTAAAATGTCCACTCTGTATGTGTCGAGTGCAGAACTTCAATGAAGGTTGTAATGTCAATTCGTACAGAAAATTCGGGCGCCGTCTGATCATTGCTTAAAATTTCTGAACTTTGTGTTTTTGGTTGATGTCGCTAGAGGTTCACAAGAAACATGGGTAAATTGGAATAAGCTATTGAAACACTAAGAAATAATAAAATTAAGACATATACTTACACGTATAACTTCCTTGTGTAATAGAAGCTATGTTCGGTGGAAACTTGCCCAATTCTGAAAATAAAACAGTATCCATTAGTTGCTATGCTACAAATACAAAATGGTCCTACCAGAATCGTAAGGAGTCGAACTGATAGAATCCCACTAGGTTTTTTTATGTCTGATAGAATTGCGTTTGGCCTGCAACTGACCCCAGGACTCATGACGAGGCCGAGGATGTAGCACGCTTACCCAGATAATCTGGCCAATCTGGCCTTGAAAAAAATCTAGGTTATAGGAAATCGACCCTTGAAGAGATTGCTGCTTTGCTGTTCGCAAAGGAATTCGAACAGCAAAGGAGTGAAGGAGTGGAGCGAAGCGTTGTGTCCGTATAAACGGGATGTCGATAACGTCGATGTCGACGATAGCTCAGTGGTAGTGACGTCGGATACCGAGACGAAGGTCCCGGGTTACGAATCCTACAATGAGCTTGAGCTTTCAGTGAAAAAAAACATCGTGAGGAGACCATAGCACGGTGGTAGGGTACCTTGTATTACCCGTCTGGCTGACTACCACCCTCAAGTTGAAAATCTGTCGCCAAGCACCTATCGGTGTGTTCCGTCAGCTGCACTTGAGAGCCAGTTCCTTCTAGGCTTTGTGTGTGCACCACCTTCAATTACATCATCACTTACCATAGTGAGATTGTGGTCAAACACAGGCCTATTCACAGTAAAATTAAAGTAAAGTTTTTAATTCATTTACCTAAATGTATGTCTTTAATTAATTAAAAAATTGTTTAAGTAACTGATGACACTTTAGTCTAGCTCTTAATTAGCTCAATTGTTATGCTCAATTATCTTAGTTTATAATTGTCTAATCTCAACTTATTGTAAGTAACCTGTGGTTAACGGTGCTGGTTACACTTTTGTTAATATCTCTATCATATATGTATATAAAGTATGTAATGTGTAACTGTTCTTCTAAAAAGTCTTGGTTCTTAAGCCCAAATTACGGCTCATTTCTGCCAGTGTCGAGTTATAGTATAGTTTCCAGTCACAATAAATCACTTCACATTATAGTCTTCAGTCAGTCACCGTCCATAAAAGTCATGTTTTACTACAATGGTGGTCATTGTTCTAAAACTCTTCACGGACTTTTTAAGACAATTTGAAAAGTGACGATACATATAATTCATTTCATTTCACTTCACTGGTGCACATGGATGATCTTTATTGGGTAAAATACCACCAAAAATACACAATAAAACTCAAAATACATAAATTTATGAAAATAAAAATGAAAACGCAACGTCACTCTACAAGTTCCCGCCAAAAAGTCCAACTGTTAGTTGACCCAATTTTTTTTTTTTTTATGTTGTCAATTTTGCGACTAGGCAATCTGTGATTGTTTTCACAATGAGCTATTACGTTGTCCATATTGAAAATTTCACAATACAGAGTGCTGGCCCCAGTGAGCTCTCTCATATGTTGTCTTCAAATCTGTGTCTAAATCTTCAACAAGGGACACTGTGTCTTTTAAGTCGAGAGTGATTAACGCTTTCTGTGCCCTAATAAAAAAAAATTAAAAAAAGTGTGGGTGGAAAGCTCCCACAGGTAACGGTGCAGCTGTTCTGCACTACAGTACAGTAGAGTTTTTTTTTTTTTTTTTTTTTACTGTGTATAGGCCTGTGTTTGACCACAATCTCACTATGGTAAGTGATGATGTGGTCGAAGGTGGTAAGCACACAAAGCCTAGAAGGAACTGGCTCTCAAGTGCAGCTGACGGAACACACCGATAGGTGCTTGGCGACAGATTTTCAACTTGAGGGTGGTAGCCAGCCAGGCCGGTACTACAAAGTACCCTACCACCGTGCTATGGTTTCCTCACGATGTTTTCCTTCACCGAAAGCTCAAGCTCATTGTAGGATTCGAACCCGGGACCTTCGTCTCGGTATCCGACGTCACTACCACTGAGCTACCATCGCCTTAAGAGTAGGGTAGAGTATGTGGTGGTAGTGACCGAGCCAGCGCAGGAAGGCGTCGAGCAGCGCCAGCACGGCGCAGAGCTCCCACAGGTAGGGGCTGAGCTCGGCGTGCAGCTCGCGGTTGCGCGCCGCGTCCACGCGCCGCGCCGCGCGCCGCACGCGCCCCGCCCACCACGCGAACCGCCCGCGCCGCCGCCGCCACTCGCTCGTCTGCACCGGACATACAATACAACACTACACTACAGAACAACCTTCATCTCTATAACCCGTTTTTCAAAATACAAAATCATTTATTCAAATAGACCTTCGCAGGCACTTATGAAAAGTCTGACTCTAATACTCTAATACCGGTTCGGAAGGTTGCATTTGCTGAGAAGAGCCGGCAATAAACTCAGCAATTACTCTTTTCAAAACAGGCTTAGATTCATTACATAATATTTACATTCTAATCGCACTGAAAACAATTGCGTGCCCCGGCGCGGCGGCAAAATTACAAAGTAGACTGAAAAAATATTAAATAAGTAAATAAATAGCAAACTTAAGTAGACCAGCCCCCACAAGCAGCACCTGTTCACAAGTATGACGCGTGTGGCAGCCATCGCCCTCCTCGCCATATTGGAGGGAAGTGAGCGACCCGTCACACGACGCCGCCGCAAGCCGTCACACAATACACCATTAATTTAAGATATGAACCACATTTATGGTTTATTCATGGGCTTCAACCCTATAGCGGGTTAGTCTAATATTTTTTGCTAAATATCTGTTTGAATATAAACGTGTCAGTACAGATTTTAAGAAGACTTTCGACAAAGAATCATGGCGAGCTTCATACATTGATTTGTACAAAAAAATAAAACATTTTAGAGGGCATTGAATCACTTCCAATGTTGACATTACATTACCAGCAACATGTTAATATACATGAAATATTTTACAAACCCCGCAAAACATAACAACAACATAATGGTTTTGGTCGAGAATAGTCGCGATTTGCCGGCTTGCCATAGAAATTCGCATTTTTATCCCGGGGTTCTAAAAATATTTAAAATGGCTCAAGTTGTTCCTTAGGCACTAAGGATCAATTATAACGTCATTCCAGCGTCTCCAAAAATCTTTATTATTTTGTACAAATCTCGCCATGATCCTTTGATCACGAGATGCTCCAAAATAAAATTGATTTCAATGGAATACATGAAAATCTTCTTCACTGATTCTCTTCCTAAATACAAAAGCGGAAAAAGGTCGTTTTGAGCGGTTTTCAATATAACAATATAGATATATAACGTAAGGAGTGCCACAGGGGTCGATTTTGGGGCTCATTCCTTTTACTCTTTACATAAATGACATTAAATCCTGTTCTAATATACTCTAATGTATACAACTTGTATAATTATGTACGCACATGTCTTATTTAATAACTTATAATATAAACCTATTCACATGGTTGAAAATTGTCTGTTGTTTCAGGAAGACCTGTATAGACCTATAAACTATTGTTTTATCAATACACTGCCACTAAGTTTACCCGTAGTTACATACATTTAAATATAGTTTTCTCGGACTTTTCACAAGCATTTGATAAGCTCTGGGGTGTTAATTTAGGGCGATGATAGCTCAGTGGTAGTGACGTCGGATACCGAGACGAAGGTCCCGGGTTCGAATCCTACAATGAGCTTGAGCTTTCGGTGAAGGAAAACATCGTGAGGAAACCATAGCACGGTGGTAGGGTACTTTGTAGTACCCATCTGGCTGGCTACCACCCTCAAGTTGAAAATCTGTCGCCAAGCACCTATCGGTGTGTTCCGAAAGCTGCACTTGAGAGCCAGTTCCTTCAAGGCTTTGTGTGCTTACCACCTTCGGCCACATCATCACTAACCATGGTGAGATTGTGGTCAAACAAAGGCCAATACATAAAAAAAAAAAAAAAACTGTTATATAAAGTGTAAGTAATGTCTAAACGATATGTTAAACCAAATAAGGGAGATCTTATGGTACATTTAGAGTCTCATACCTCAGGCTTATTCCCCCGGGGCAGTAAACTGGCAGCGTGCATGGTAAGCCAGTTATAATCGTGCAGCAACCGCAGCCCTCGCGCTCCGTGCTCGAACGGCAAGTAGAACAGGTCGCATAGCAGCATCAGGTCTTCGCATACCAGCTCGTTGGCATCCTCAGTGTGGACCGAGTTCTCCACAGGCCTACATCACATGTTACAAAAATAATTGTTGACGAAACTTTGTGATAGCATTTAGTATATGTTACTTGGTATATCTGCATGACAATATTAGGTTTATTACGTACATGATAGTTTATTAAGTTTTGTTATCTCGACACTGGGTATCCTAATGTGGGCTTCAAGGGAATACTTTCTGAGATTGTAGTTGTAAAATATATTTTATGCTTAGAAATAAATATACCTAGAAAGAACGTCCCCATACTACACTAATATACAAAACAGGCCAACTTTTATAGGCTGCTGCGCGTAACAGCTACGTTTTACGCTCCCTCTGCGTCATTCTGCTTGTCATAATGACGTTCATAATGATAGTAGTTGTTATAATATTCCAATTAAAATCGGGCGAATTTTAAATATTGATCATTATTTTGCATTTTTATTTATTTTTATTTGATTTAGCCCCTAACAGTTAGAGCGTATTTTTATCGACGCGTGCACAGCTGCTACTCTCTATCTGGATGTATCCTTAATCAAAGATTTTATGTATAAATTATTATTAATAATTAATTATAAATGAACTGGTAAAGTTTCGCCAACTAATAAATTTAGCCTCGCATATCCAACAAATATTGTAAACACGGTAATGGCCCTGATTCTGTTGTTTACAACTAAACTTATATCGCGGTTACGCCTAAATACACGCAAAATAAGACGGCAAAGATTAATTTGACAACTTTAAATATATTCTATCCTTTTTCAATAATGTTCGTAAGAAAGAGATGTGATGTGATTAAAATTAGTTTAGTGCAATTTACAGCAGAATCGGCATCAATGGCTGACTGAACAGTATTTAACGAACTACGGAATTAACATAAAACCATATACCATACCCTCAGGAACGCGGGTTCGCGAGATAGAAACAAGATTATATACTATATATTTTAATAGATCTGAAGAACTTACTCGTCTGTAGGATCTGCGGACTCGGGAGGCTCAACCATCATGTCAGAGCCGATTGGACTGTTGCTTGGTTCCACTTGCATTGAACCATTCTGCAACAAACAACGGCATTACTCAATCATGCGCTAAATAGATTCGCTCAAAACTAGGCTTGAGTTATAACAGTGGTTGTAAATTCAACCTTATGCCAGCGTAACTAAGATATAAATTTCAATGAATAACTTTCTGTAAATTATCAAACAAAGGGGCATTTATTTAGATTTTTCTGGATCCCTGGATTTGTTTGATGGTATTTAGTACATGGTCGTCACTAAAGAATATTTCTACCCCATCAGGGGTACCCCATACATATTAAATAAAAATCAGCCAAGATTCAATCTGACTCGCTCACCGAGGAGTCCGAATTTCCTTAGACGTATAATTTCTTGATTTGGACCATAAGTGTAAAAAAAACGGATCACATAACTAAATTAGTTTGTGAAGGAATTTTGATGATTTCGAAAAAACTGCTAGTTGGGAACATCATTCTATTTATCCTTTAATATTTACATCAATGTCTGTATTTATTTCACATGTTTGGCTTTGCAAACTTCGCCGATAAGGGTGTGGTATCTTTTTTTGCCATTTCTCATCATAAATTGAAATTCCAAAAAAATTACATCAGTATATGTTCAGCTATGTATAATCAATAGCGGTATATATGAAATACGCGTTTCGCCCTCGTTCCCGGGATAAAAAGTAGCTTATGTCCTTTTCCATACCATAGGCCATCTGCATGCCAAATTTCATGATGATCCGTTGGGAAGTTGAGGCGTGAAGGCGTAACAAACAAACTCACTTTCGCATTTATAATATTAGTTAGGTAACCGCTGTGACAGACTGACAGATGGATGGAGTGGCACCATATTTGTTTCGTTTCGGAACCCGAAAAATGGACCTTGAGTTCGACAGCTGCACTATAGACCCAGTTTTAGTGCCATCGCGTGATGAGGTAGAGAGCTTTTTTTTTATACAACTTAGTCGGTAAACAAGCATACGGTCCACCTGATGGTAAGCGGTTACCGTAGCCATATGGACGCTTGCGACACAAGAAGCATCGCCCACGCGTTACCGACATTTCCCCCCTCCCCTATGAGCTCTGGCTCACTTACTCACGCGCAGGAACACAACTTTACCCAACATAAAGTTATTTGGCTGCGGTATTCTGTAAGGTGGTGGTGGTACAGACCTCGCTCAAGCCGTCGTTCATGACGACGTCGGCGTCGGCGACGGACGGCGGGTCCACGTCCAGCGGCTCCGGCTCCACGCCCACCTCCAGCATGGAAGGACGACTCGGACTTAGCGTTTGTGGTGTGTCTACGAATACAACACACATTTATTGCTGCATAAAGTTACATTCAATTCACAATATTTTATCATGATATCTATAAAAATGATCTAATTAAAACATATTTTATTAGGCAAAGGCCTTCCCCATCTCTTCCTACTTTAATGCTAACTTTTCTTCTCTATGGCAATCTAGCCTCCTGGACTATGTCTACTACTATACTATATACTATTCTAATTATTACTTTTTATTTTGGTTTTATTGTACAGTGTACACCCGACGCTTTATATTATATTATTTAAATATAAAGGATCTCCTCTCTCCTACATGTTGTTATTTTTGCTGTGCCCAACAGGGTCCACAATGTTATTTAGACATAATTTACCACCTAAGGTTTAATATTGATATTGTGGAATGCAAATAAATAATATGAATATGAATATGACGCGACGCAGCAAGCTAACTTTATAATCTTCACAAAAAGGTGCACATTTCAGTGAGAGAATTCGTAACAAGTGACTCGCGCCCGCTGCGAGGCGTTTACAAATTTAAATTGACCAAATTCTCTCCCTGAAATATGTACCTTTTTGCTTACAAAATAAAGTTCTATTGCTATTTTAAAAAGTGCACGCCGCGTCGCGTCACGACACGTCTCGGTGTGAGCTGACCCTTAGTCCAACTAGTTAGACGAACCAAACTTTTAGGTGTATCTTATAGGGTGACTGGTAATTGTAAAACATAGCTAGATCTCTGCAACAGACAGATCTTGAGTCATATGAAAATTAACCTTATAGATTTACAATAAGGTTCATCTGTTTAATCTGTGGTTGATTTTATTATGGTACAGATAAACCTTATGCTAAAGCCATAAGGTTAATTTTCATATGACTCAACTGTCGCAGAGATCAAGCTATCTTTTTTCAGGTTTAGACACATGATAACAAACAACTTTCCATCATCAAATTAACTTACCACCAATACTCATATCACCATTCTGCTGTCCTTCACCAGCAGCTTCCGCATCATCAACTATGATCGTATCACTTTCTTCTTCCTTCTTCACTTCCTCAAAACCACTTCCCAAAACACTATCATTTGACACTTCACTTGTATCCACCACTTTGTCCATATTCTGATCCGTTTTCTCTTCCAATGATTTGATACCAAGTATCGGTACTGGTAACGTTGATACCGGTATCTCTGATGGTAGAGAGATGTTGGAGCTGGCCATTGGTATGATGGGGTTTTGGATGGCCTCGTTGAGGATCACTTTAGTTGGTGAAACTAGAGAGTTCATCACCGGATTCGATACTGGAGTGAAGGTTTCGATTGGAGATATCTGCAAGAGATTTTTACTGATAATAATGTACAATCGAGGACATAAATATGTATACAATTAGTAAAATTCAACAACGGTTTCCTCTTAAACTACTGATTGAAATTATGAGATATTATAAAGGCAGAATCTTCTAACATATAGTATTATGATTTGTGTAATAGTTTAACACTTAAATGTTAAACATGCGAGAAAATCGCTTTTGAATTTCAAAAAGTGTATACATATTTATGTCCTCGACTGTACCTATATATCCTTATTTTTTTTTAGTAAAATTGATCGAATATAAAAACAGACAGAAAATCTGATTAGATGATAGCTTGAGCAGCGACGACATATTTGAAATAAGTTATTTTTTTAAATTTAATTTTTAATACAAGCTTATTTTTGGTGAATGTAATTTTTGTTAACTGTACTTGCGTTGTCTTCCAATATTCTAATGTATACCAAATATCAAGTCAATCCGACCACTGGAAGTGGGTGAAATTTGATTTGCAAGATTTGACTCCAACATTGCAAGTATTTGCAAGTCGATCCTAAACTATTTAAAGAAAAGAACATTTATTTTATGGAAGGTTGCTCGCATAATGAATTTTCTCAGCATGATGGATCCAACTTGGGTTTTAATAAGGTATAGAAATACTAAGTAAGTATATGAAGTTTATTTATACGAATCAACAAAACTGTCAGTCAGGCGAGACAGGTACGATTCAGAATAAAATAAAGAAAGTAGTGAATAGTAGTAAAAAGCTTGTAAGAAATTAGATTAATTAAAAAAGAAGTTAATGGACCAACCCGAACCAATTCCTAATAACACAATGGATTCTTCTATCACAGTCATCAAAATAAATTGCTTGATATAACCGAGAGGGAAGACAAGTATTGCCAAGAATTAAGCAATTTTAGTTGCCTGTGTAAAGTTATTACGGGGCGTTTCAAAAGAGGCGTTAAAAGAGCTCTCTAAAGCGTCCATATGCGGCGTTGACCAATTAAGCATCAAATGCAAACTTGAGTAAAGAAAATTTTATACAAGTATTAACTCACCCCAGTAGACAGTATAGGTCGATCAGGCGTAGCAGAACAAACATCAGCGAGCGCTTGCAGCTGGCTAGTATTGACCGTCGGTATGGCTGGACTCATGTCGGCAGTGCTGGTAGTCGAAGTGTTACTAGTGGAAGTCACCAGCGACATGCAAGTGTTCACCGACGGCAGGATCGGCACTATAGGCACCGCGGGCACTGTGGCCAGAAACACTTAATGTTTGTGTCAGTTTTATGTTTGGATATATTTGCCTAGCCTATCGATGGAGGGTGAGGGTGCTTAGTTTGGGATCAGATAACCATGTGAAGAATGTCTGGATATTATTATTTGAGGCGAAGGCTCACTGGTCGTATCGTCTGCTGATGCGGTCTAGATTCCGGTGAAGGAAAACATCGGGAAGAAACCATAGTATGGTGGTTCATATTACCCGCCTGACTGGCTACACCTTCGAGATCCAGTTCCCTCTTAAGTTTCGTGTGCTTACCACCTTCACATCATCACTGATCATGGTGAGATTATGGTCCAACTCAGGCCTATATGTAGATAAAATATGACCGACATAAAGCATCATGGCGATCAATTTTATTGTGTACAAAACCTGCCATCACGATCTTTCAGTAACAGTGATATATGTGACCAGATGATGATGAGATTTTAATATAACTAGAACAGCATTTGGATCCATCCACATGTCATTAAAGCCTAAAGACTTTAAGAACTGTAGACCATTATCGCCATTATATTAAATTGAGTTCTTTAATATCTAAGGTTATTATTATATGGAATGTGAATGAATATGTGAATGAGATAGCTATATTTATCGATAGTAGATACCGTGATCTTTTCTATTTTATACAGGGTGTAACGGAAAGTGTATATCCATTACAGTAATTCACTTTTTTTGTACTAGGCGCACAGATCGCGGTTTTTTTATATATTGATACTAGCTTCCCGGCGCGACTTCGTTCGCGTGGTGCTACCCTACCCTATGGTGCTACCCTACCCTACCCTACCCTATCCATAATGAAATGACAGAAATGAATGACATAACAACATGCTTGTACTGTCAACACTGAAAAATGTTTAAATTTGACAGCACAATCCCCATCTGAAAAAAGTTTAAATTTGACAGCAAAATCCCCATTAACAAAATGATCCGCCATTTATTCAATTCATTTGTTATAAAAAATATGATACTTCACATAAACCATCTACTGAATAGTCCGAACAAAGCCTAAACATTTGGTTCGGATAGGTGAGCTCGTCTTGATTTATAAAATTACAACGAAAAGTGGCATTGATTTTTATATATATAGATTAGTAAGGGACGCAAAATGATAACGACCATTGACCGGTTACATGTTGGTTATGATTTTAATTCAATAAAATTTGATGCAAGAATTCTGTTTGAAGTTTTGAGTATTTAATTTTGAGCTGTAACTTTTTATAGAGAGTATGTACCTGATGTAGACTTCAACCCTTTCGCATGTATATACCCTTTTTGTTACACCCAGTATATGTTTTTTATACGATACGCAAAAATACATGTTGGTAGTGAGAAACACCTACATGTCCGTGTTACGAACTAGAGAACCAGATTCTAACTTCTAAGTTAAATATACCACCTTCGGTCACATCCAGCACTTACAATAAATCATGGCCTATCCGAAAGCAGACAGAAAATTAACTTCCAAAAAAAATCTTATTTATAATGAGGACTATCGTTTCTGAGCTCACCAGCTGGCGCTACTTGCGAGTAAAGTCCTATCGCTGTCGTTGAAAACGTATTTTATAATACGACAGGGCCAATAAATTGATAGTTACTAAATAAATAAAATATTGATTGTGGCTTCAGTGTTGCACAGTCCAATATTGATCCAAATAATTGGACTTCTTTACAAAAATACTTAAACCGACTTCAAAGTACACGAAGAATATCAAATCCTGATCTGATCTAATGGGACCAAACGGGAAGTGTACCCTTCCAGACAAAAAAAATAATTTCCAAATCGGTTAATAAATGACGGAGTTATGAGGTAACAAACATAAAAAAAAAAAAAAAACGAATTGAGAACCTCCTCCTTTTTTTGAAGTCGGTTAAAAATAGACATACGTTTCCGAAAGACAAAACTCGCCAAAAACATTGGTTGGTAGCGATTCGCAGTTCTGCCATCATCAAGAATGCCACAAATCCGCGATGAAAACCTCGCAAGCAGAAACGTTCAGTACAGTTTAACATTTCTAGAGACCTCACTCTACACTAGTGCCTCTCGCGGCGAACTCAAGCGCGATAGCCCTCATTGCAAAGTGCTAAGTCCACAGATTTAGAGTAGGGTGGATACCACAAGCGTGGCTGGCAAGTAGGTGCAATGAACTAACTTGTCGTTCTACTAATATATATTGACTTGAATTTAGTGGCAAGTCGTGTCGTTTAAAACTTCATAATGCCAAATTGTGCCATAATGTTATATATGTCTACTTAAAAAAAACGGCCAAGAGCGAGTGTCGCACTCGTAAACGGAGGGTTCAGTACAATATTAACTAACTCATTGTGCTATGAAATAAAATACCAAAAAAAGAAGTTTGTTGTATGGGTGCCCCCTTTAATTTTTAATTTTATTTCATATATATACATATTCTCTGAAAAATTCAGCTGTCTACCTATTACCGTTCATGAGATACAGCCCACTGACAGACAGACGGACGGACGGACAGCGGTCTCTTAGTAATAGGGTCCCATTTGGCACCCAATTTAATTAAAATGCAGTATCTATCGTACTCCAAATCTGTCTTAACTACCTTACTCAAAGACTTCAATTAGAATTTAATGACAGATTAAAGTATTTCTATCTTTGTTTATTGAATAGCTATAGAAAGAGAGGTCTAGAGATAACGAATCATTAACACTCAATTGACGTCACTGACTACGGCAGGTAACACACACCCCCTTATTCATAATCGCTTTATAACTAAATCAGTGTTATAGTATCCTCCGTCTCACTCTTTCGATCACCATACGTCACGTGTCAGATAAAGACTTCGGAATTTCATAACTTTATTATGAAAAAGGGGGACGGTACAGGTCGGGTCACTAAAGCTGGCACGTTCACAGTACTCACACATATGTAATTTCACGATACATAATGTACAATATATTGATATTGATTAAAAAAATGTTTTGAATAATTACATTATTGCTTCAAATCAGTCAGTCAATTCTAATGGACGAATGCAAAAAAGACCACACTATATTTATGAGCAGTAGCAAAAGCAAAACAATATCTGTCTCCTTCATACTCATAAGCTTGACCATGCGCGAGAGAGACGAACAGTGTTGTCATGATGCGCATTCAGTGTGACGTCACTCCGCGCGCTAATTCACAGACAATACACAAGCGCAACGTGTCAATGTGTTGCACGTGCCAGATTTAGTTAACCGACATAAGTCTTAGTTTTAGATATATTTCTATATAAGACTAAATATTCGTAATACCTGTGACTGGTGGTTGTGGCTTGATAACCGGTCCTTGTGCAGTCTTTGGAATGGAGAACTCTGGCAACCACTCGTTGATAGCGAGCCTGGAAGGGATTAAGATCAATATATACAAAACCTCCTAATAATAGGTTAAAAAAACTGGTCAGTCGGCCAAGTGCGAGTCGCACTCGCAAATGGAGGGTTCTGTACAATATTAACTCTCATCGTGCTATGAAAAAAAATACCAAAAAAAAGACGTTTGTTGTATGGGCGCCCCCTTTTATTTTTAATATTATTTAATTTTTATTAATTTTGTTGTTATAGATACCGGCAATAGAAATATATATTCTCTGGAAATTTCAGCTGTCTACCTATTACCGTTCGGACATCGGAGTCTTAGTAATAGGTCCCATTTGGCACCCTTCGGGTACGGAATCCTATAAATTAACAAAGATAAACGCCTCAAAGTTCTTGGGGGCTCGTGACGTCAATTGTTTGTGAAAAGTGTACCATAGCGTGACGTCACGCGGAACTTCAACACACCATCATCTTCGTCATTTTTTGTTTGATTGTGAAAAGAAAAATACGTGTCTAATATTTTTGATAAATAAATAACAAAATAAAGGAGCCTATTAATTTTTTAATAAAGATTATTTTTTGTATTTTCTTTCTATTTTACAGTTATTTTTACTCTCTTTAGGTTATTATTGTATATTTTGGGCTCGCATGATGACATTCCTTTTTGGATATGCTCTTAATCCTAACTATACCAATTAAAATTGAGTATTCTTATTTTTTTTGTTTTTTATACGAAGAATATTTTTATATTGCAGTGCGATTAGAATGTAAATATTATGTAATGAATCTAAGCTTATTTTAAAAAGAGTAATTGCTGAGTTTATTGCCGGCTCTTCTCAGCAAATGCAACCTTCCGAACCGGTATTAGAGTCAGACTTTTCATAAGTGCCTGCTAAGGTCTATTTGAATCAATGTTTTTTTTTATACTACTAAATCAATAACAAGCATACACCCCGCCTGATGGTAAGCGGTAACCATAGCCATATGTACGCTTGCAACACACGAGGCATCACGCGTTACCGACCCCTTCCCCCCCCCCCCCACCCCCCACCCCCATGAACTCTGTCTCGCTTACTCCAACATAAAGCTATTTGGCTGCGGTATTATGTAAGGTGGAGGGTACCGACTGCCCCAGACTGTATGGTGTACGAAGGCTATAGTTAGACAGCTAATATAATACCTGAGCGCCTGCCGGTGATGGTAGACATGGCTCCCGAGCGGCAGGGGCGCGTCCTCGTCGCACACGCCAGATTCGCTCTCTCGCTCTAGTTTTATGTCCCATGATACTGCTTCCACTACAAAATAATATCTCATCTCACTTCTCACTATCTCACTAATATTATAAATGCGAAAGTTTGGATGTTTGTACCTCAATCACGCTTCAACATCTGAACGGATTTGGATGAAATTTGGCACGCTGATATAATATGTTCTGGATTAACACATAGGGTACTTGTTATACCGGGCAATATATCTTTCCGATACGCGGGTGAAACAGCGGGGTGCAACTAGTTATACTATAATACACGTAATATCTCTATCTATATATATAAAAATTAATGCCACTTTTCGTTGTAATTTTATAACTCTAGACCGAGCTCACCTATCCAAACCAAATGTTTAGGCTTTGTTCGGACTATTTAGTAGATGGTTTATGTGAAGTTTGCACAAAATCGGTCGAGCGGTTCTTCATTTATCATATTTTTATTATTTCACTTTATACGTAGCACGCTACGTATACATAAAATATAAAAATCTTTTTGATAGAGATACCCTATGGTTATGGAGAAGGATATAGGCTACTTTTTATCCCGGGAACGCAGGTGCAACCGCGGTGGACAGCTAGTAATCTGTATTGTATATAAAAATGAATTCCTATTTCCCATAACTTGAAAACGACTTTACCGATGTCATGTCATCCATCTTTTTTCTAGTAATCTAACTCTTGACAAGGTTATGTTATTTTTTTAATAAAGTTGCGTATAAAATAAGAAAATTAAAAAAAACTTAACGGTAGGGTAGGATATCTCTCGGGTACTCGGGTGACACCGAGGGGCGCAACTAGTAATGTATAAAATGACGTTGGGACATTTTTCACCAGTACTCAGCATAAACACGACAAACAACAATCTAGCCAATTAGGTGCGTTGCCGTACGCCGTTCGTTACACATTTTATGATTTATGTCTTTGTAAGTTGTTGTTTTTTTTATGATTAATACTTTCGTATTTTTGTTAGGAAATATAGTCAGATTGTCCAAAAAAATGTAACATTGCTCAGTTTCTTGCCAGTTCTTCTCAGTTGAAGGCCGACTTCCGAACTGGTGGTAACTTCAGCAGCATTGACCTACATAAGTGCCCTACCTACTAGGGCCTAAATTGAATAAATGGCTTTAACTTTTAACGTTAAGAAGCTTCTTAAACTTACTATGCGCAGGCGCATCCAAGCTGCAGCTGGCCCAGTGAGCCAGCGTCCTGATGGGGATCATATTGGCGTTGTACTCGCAGTTGGGGTTGCTCAGCACGCCGCGTAACAATGGTATCAGTTCTGGCGATCTTCCGCAATACGGACCTGAGGGTATATATATACTGAGTGTAACGAAAAGGGTATATACATACGAAGGGGGTGTAGACTACATCAAGTACAGACTCTCTATAAAAAGTCTCAGCTCAAAATAAATTACTCAAAAATTCATATCACAAATACCACAAACCAAATTTACCAGCTACCACAAATTAAATTTGACGGTGTTGCTATACCTTATAGCGAAGTTGTAAGAAACCTTGGTATCTTGATTGACCGAACCCTATCTTGGGCTCCGCAAATAGCGGAAGTGAGTAGGAAGGTGTTTGCCGCCGCTGGCTCTCTTAGACGGTTGCGTAATTTCTTACCTATGGACACTAAAATTGCGCTCTCACAGTCTTTACTTTTACCGCATCTCGATTATGCTGATGTCAGCTACCTTGACCTTACAGAGGAGCAGCTGAATAAACTTGAGCGTCTTCAGAATTTTTGCATACGGTTCATTTTTGGCTTGCGCAAATATGACCACGTCTCCCAGTTTCGTACTCAGCTCAAGTGGCTTCCTATTCGCCTTCGCCGGAATACTCACATACTTTCACTTCTTTATACTATTCTTTTTAATCCCAAATCCCCTTCTTATCTTAAGGAGCACTTCGAATTCTATAGCTCGCAGCATCACTCCCTTCGTACCTCTCTTGAACTTCGCCTAAAAACCCCTTTACACACTTCTCACTCTTTTTCTCAATCATTCACTGTCCAAGCTGTTCGTCTTTGGAACGCCTTACCCCAGACCATCAGACAAGCTCAGACTATTGAATCCTTTAAATCTCAAATATTCTCCTACTATCACTCTCTTTAATTCCTTTTATTTTCCTTTATTTACCTCAATATTATTTAATACTAGCTTTTTGCCCGCGGCTTCGCTCGCGTAGACTTTCAAAATTCAAAATTCAAAATCATTTATTCAAATAGACCTTCGCAGGCACTTATGAAAAGTCTGACTCTAATACTCTAATACCGGTTCGGAAGGTTGCATTTGCTGAGAAGAGCCGGCAATAAACTCAGCAATTACTCTTTTCAAAACAGGCTTAGATTAATTACATAATATTTACATTCTAATCGCACTGAAAACAATTGCGTGCCCCGGCGCGGCGGCAAAATTACAAAGTAGACTGAAAAAATATTTAATAAGTAAATAAATAGCAAACTTAAGCAGACCAGCCCCCACAAGCAGCACCTGTTCACAAGTATGACGCGTGTGGCAGCCATCGCCCTCCTCGCCATATTGGAGGGAAGTGAGCGACCCGTCACACGACGCCGCCGCAAGCAAAGGCCTTAAAGTGAGCATGACTTACTTAAGTCTGCCTTAGAAATAAAAAATAACTAAAGGGAAACACTAAACACACAATTTGTTATCACTGTGACTATTGACAAGCTTAGACTAAATATCACAAAATAAAAAAATATAACAATTAGACAGACATAATAAATCGATGCATTTATATCAAACTAAATAAATGAAGAACATTGAATTGAATTAATTTAATTACAATAGGTAATATAATCTGTAACCTAAAAATAGTACTTATAATAATAATAGCATACTTTGAATTAAAATGGACCTTGAACTATCTGCTCAGTGAGGCAGGTGCAGAGAGAAGCTACTTCCATACATCCTTGTCGTCAATATAATGAGACACTTTATAATAAGCCCTACTCAACAGCCGCTTTTTGATATGTTCCTTAAATTTAAAAAAGGACATACTGGTCACGCTATGAGGAATTTTATTGTAAAATTTAATACAATTCCCAAGAAAGGACTTATTTACTTTAGCTAATCTAAATCTAGGTACAGTTATTTTGTCTTTGTTTCTAGTGTTTCTATCATGATAGTCACTATTCACTGGAAACAAATTAATGTTCTTGCGGACATACATAATATTTTCAAAAATGTACTGAGAGGGCAAAGTTAGTATATTAATATCCGGAAATATATTTCGTAGAGACTCGCGAGAACCCAAACAGTAGATGGCGCGAATTGCCCTTTTTTGTAATACAAAAATTGATTCCAAGTCTGCGGCAGAGCCCCACAGCAAAAGGCCGTAAGACATAAGACTATGAAAATATGCAAAATAAATTAATCTGGCTGTATTAATGTCCGTCAGTTGCCTTATTTTGCTGACTGCAAGATTTGTTCGCGTAATAAACGCTAAGATATTCATTTCGTGAAGATTCCTAATAATTGTTCTTGTGAACTCGGTGGCCAATGCGATGATGGGAGCGCGGCGCGGCGACAGCTGGTGGAGGACCACGTGCTCCCATCCATCAATCAGTCAGCCAGGACTTTGCTTTTTAAATGAGTAATTTGAATCTTTTATATAAAACCGGCCAAGCGCAAGACTTAGTCTCACTCGCGCACCGAGGGCTCTGACCTTCCTTGGACGTATATTTATTGGATTGGGCCATCACTGTTGTTTAAAACCGGACCGCATAATTAAGTTTGTTTGTGAAGGAATTTGGATGATATTGAAAAAACTGTGCTAGTTAGAAACATTGTTCTATTTTTCCTATATTTTTTCCAGATTTTTCGCATTGCGAACCTTGGAGATTGGAATTATTCATCAACAGTCAAAAAGTCTTAAAAAATAATAGAAACATGTTTTAAAATGTACAAATAAAGCCCTTTCACATGATACCTCACTTAAATTTGTAGCCCTGCTTTGAAATTGTAGGGCCCACTCTGTTCACCTTTACAACCGTAAAAGTAAAAAAATATATATATTTGCAATAAGGTTGGGTAAGCAATATTTAAAACTATTCCAAATTTTAAATCAACACCATTACTGGTTGTTGAAATATACCTATCGCTGTAATAGTCGAACAGACTAACTGGCACCATAAGGGTTCCTTTATTAGCTTTTTAGTTCGGAACCCAAATAAAAACGAAATACCAGTCACTAATAACGATATCCCAAGCACTATACTAAAAATTTGTGGCAAAGTAGATGCCTCATAGAGTAGGTATAGGCTACACGTTAAGAAAGGATTTCCCGAAACGTAACCACTTGAAAGAGAAATTGGACTCTGGCTGCAAGCAGGTTCTCTCGTTATCAATTTGGAGCAGCCCGAGCAGGGAGGTTCCTCCCCCTTACATCGCAGTTGTGTTCCTGCGGTGAGTAAGGTCGCCAGAGCTGGGTGTAGGGAACCAGTATGTAGTAGGCACCAAAATAATACCTACCGCTGCCGGCACAGCGACTCCTCTCAACCTTCAAACACTTTTTCAAGAAGGGTGTGGAGAGGGATTCGGTAAAGCGTGAGTGATACCCCTGGTGCTGCAAGCGTCTATAGGCTACGTTAACTGCTTGCCATCAGACGAACAGCAAGTTTTTTATTTGTCCTGTCTTCGTCGTAAGTGTAACTATTTATATGCCCTATATATGCCTATATGGCTACCAGTATGGTACTTTTGTCGATCAGGCTGTCCACCACATACTATCGTGTGTAAAAAGCACAGGCAGGATTCCGCTCCACTCCGATTTTAATGACATCATTAATAGGGCTCTTGCCAGAGCTCTCGTGTCAGCTATTCGTGTATCGAGTGGCTTGAAGCGTAACGATGATAAGAGGTCCATCTTACATTGATGTCCTGGAGCTCATTGTATTTTTCGCGACATATCGAGGCGTCTGATTGACGGTTCCTATAGCCAAAGGGCTGACGAATACTCCAGCTAGAAGATTAGCATCACCATACAAAATGGCATCGCCCGCCGCCTGCAAAGTTTGGGCACACTACCAACTGGCAGCAAATTAGATCAGCTATATTTTCTTTGTGAACTGCTGGTCTCTTTTTTTACTTTTATTTGTGTTCTGTTTGTTTTCTATTTCCCACTTAGTCTGTCAAGCAATTTCATCATATCTAAATTGTTCATGGTCGTTTTTGAGAAATCGATGAACAAAAAAAACATACGCGTCCAACTTAGAGTTTCCTCGTTCCTTTTTGAGTCGGTTAAAAATAGGATACCTTTTATCACGGGAGAGTTCCCGCGAGGGTGGTACAGTGGGAATAGTTACTCGACCCAGAGCTATGCCATATGTAGGCAAAGAACTTTACATGAGAACACATCGTGAAGTTTTGCAGGTTCGATTCTTACTTAGGTAAGCCTTTTTCATAAGTTCTTCAATCACAATGCAGCTGTACTTATTTTATTTGTTAATTCAAGCTTTTTTTTTGTAGTGAACTAAAAGGTCAAATGGGAGAGCGCTGATGGCTCTCATCAACCAAAAAAATTGTATTAAAATCATTGATCATCTCATAAAATTGTGAGAACGAAACCATAGTGCGATTCAGGAAAAAGACAACGCCATCTAGTAGTTCTCTCCTCTGTGTCTCATAGCCGTGAGACGGCCTGTAAATAAATAAATTGAGATATATTTTTTTCCCGTGAGCCGATTTTGATGAAACAAAGCCTAGTTGAAGCGCCAAGCAACGCTCAATCACCCTGTGGAAACCCCATGCAAATCCGTTCAGTAGATTCGAAGATTATCCTGTTCAAACAGACAAACAGACAGACAGAAAGACAGACAGACAGACAATTTTTTTTAAAATGGTATTTATGTATTGTGTTAGTCATTCTACATCACCCCCAATCAGTTTTTGGTAAATATATTAAATGTACAGACACGACTTTTCTACAGTTTTATTATATGTATAGATTAGTATTTAGTTTATTTACCTACTTATCTTTATTTATTGTATGTATGTAAGTATTAGCATATTACTTTATATATCTCAAAGTATTATAGTATTTGTGTATAAATAGTATTAGTTTATTTCATATATATTGTATTATTTGTAGGTAGATGCTCAACCTGCCGCCTTTTCTAGTTTTTCCTGTACCAAAAGGTTGCCTGGAAGAGATCGCTTAAGCGATAAGGCCGCCTATATTGTATAACTTCCTCTAATTTGTGTTGTTGTAATCATGTGCTCTATGTAAGTGTATACAATAAAGAATATTTCATTCATTCATTCATTCAAATTTTTGCTTACCGACCAATAAAATTTCATATTTCATATTTCATTTATTAATTGCGTCATGTTACATTGTAAGATGTTAAAGTACTTTTCTTAAATTTTGCAAGTAGTCGGCAACTATTGTAGAGATTTTAACAGTAAGGACCAGTCACTACATAGTGTGTTCTTGACATGGCCAATCAGAGCGCATATGTCCTTGACTTAGCCAATCAGAGCGCATTCTCGGTGATGTTTTTTTTTTTTTGTTGGCAAACAAGCTTACGGCCCGCCTGATGGTAAGCAGTTACCGTAGCCTATGGACGCTTGCAACACCAGGGGTGTTACTCGCGCGTTGCCGACCCTGAAGAAATCTCTTCACGCCCTTCTTGAAGAACCCCATGCTGTACTCCATTGGGAAACCACGGCGGGGAGCTCATTCCACAGTCCGAGCGAATTGGCGAAAAGATTTCAAGCAAAATGAACATTATTCATCCCCAATCAACTACAAAATATCGAAACGTTCGAAAGCCAGGATACTTCTTAATACCCAACAAGTTGATATAATCAGTCGTAAACCATTATTGGTATACACATAAACCATGATAAGTTTATTCTGTTATAGATAGAACCTCAATGCCTTGACCGTCTCAAATTCTCAATTACATACCTAATTCGCAAATTGAACCTTATAACTGACATGAGAAAAATCATTACTGCTTGTGACAGTATCTTTCAAATATCACTATTCGCAAGAATAGCAAATTGATATTTATAGCTGACATGAGAAGATGCATAAATCCATGTAGCCAACAAAATTGTGAACATTGCAAATTGTTCTTTATATCTTACCAAGGAAGATCCTTTTCTGATCATAGTCGTTGGCGTGTAGGTTGTCCCAGATGACCGGAGGCCGCCGCAACACTTGAGTTATTTCCTCTATACATTCTGTTGTTAGTATTTTCGATATCACCTTTGGACCTAGGATAAAAGAAGCCAATAATGATGTCCCATTATTTTATTACTAGCATTCCGCCCCGCGGTTTCACCCGCGTGCCCGGGATAAAAAGTAGCCTATATCCTTCTCCATACCATAGGGTAAAATATCCATTCTTATCCTAACTAATATTATAAATGCGATAGTGAGTTTGATTGTTTGTTTGTTACGTCTTCACGCCTCAACTACTCAACGGATTATCATGAAATTTGGCATGCAGGTAGCCTATGGTATGGAGAAGGACATAGGCTATTCCGGGAACGCGGGTAAAACCGCTGGATACAGCTAGTAGGCTATAAAAGGAACTAATGTATACAAACTTTTGAGTTAATTGTGACGCAGTAAAATCCTCCCCTTAGGTTAGGTTACCGACTTTAAAGTTAATCGGACCGCGAGGTAGGTCCGGTAACTTTATATATACAAGATACAATATAGTACTTTATTTAGTAAACAAAAAGATGCACATTTCAGTGAGCGAATTTGACTACGCCTCGCGGCGCATTTTTACTATGGGACAAACGCTGAAATTGTGGAAAAAGAAGTTCATACTAAAGACCATCGCTTTTCGATCACAATGTATACTACATAAATACTATTATATATTATAAATAATAGTAATACATAACAGTTAAACACCAAAGCGCTAATAGAAAATTCAGCTTAAGCACTCAGACATAAAGTTCAATACACCATGACTCAAGTGTTAAGGTCATCAACATTATAACCAAAAGTTCTGAACTATGAGTAATGAATGGAAAACTTGTAAACACATAGACGCATGGCGTAGAGTTCATTAGCATGTGTTTATTGTTAATCCAACTGTACTTTAGACATACGTCACAATAATTCCACGCCTTCCATACAGCCGCTTTTTTCACACTTCATTCACTTTTTAAGTAAAGTCGATGACGTACATTTTCTCGCACTGTAGTATATGTTGAAATATTAAACAAATCATAATAGTATTATGTTAAAAGATTCTGCGTGTAGTTTAAGAGAAAAACCGTATCGAATTTCACTAAGTGTATACATTTTTCGTTTTTTTTTTATACCACTGAGTTTGCAAACAAGCATACGGCCCGCCTGTTTGGTCCCATTGTCATCAGATCAGGATTTGAATACTTCTTAGTGTACTGTGAAGTCGGTTTAAGTTTACGTTTGTTTTTTGCTTCGTTGACACAGAAAAGAAAGTATGGCCTGAAGCTTAACGAAAGAATGCTTAAAATTTACAATCAAACTTAGATCACTACTATAAGGCTCATAATACAGTGCAGCTGTTAGTTCCGTCTCACTCGCAAGTCACGCCCCTCCGCACACATGGCGGCAACTGCCGACCAACAGCATTTCCCACGCTTTGAAAATGTATCTTCTGCGCAGGTACATCGGTAAGCCATATCAGTTGGGTACTACTGTATGTACTTGAATATGATATAGAAATCAAACAAAAGCCTATTGACAGAGAATTCCCCTAACCATACAAAGAAAGTTAACCAACCATTCAAATCTATACGGAAATTACTTACCAGTCCACATAATATCAATCTGCTGCGACAGTTTAGTTCCCAAGGTGTTGAGGTACTCGGAACTGTTGACAGTTGGCACAGCTCGAGTCGAGCAGTACTGCGTTGGGCACAGGAGGAATCTGGGGCAGCCGAGATGCTGGTGGATCTCGTTTGTTATTGATACCTAAACAACGTTTCATAAACTATTGTACAAAAAAAATAAAGATATTTAGAGACGTTGGAATGATGTTGTTGATCCTTGGTGCCTGAGGAATAACTTGAGGCATTTAAAATATTTTTAGAACCCCGGGATAAAAATGCGACATTCTATGCCATACCGGCGAATCACGACCAAAACCATTATGTTGTTATGTTTTGGGGGGTTTATTAAATATTCCAAGTATATATGTTGCTGGTAATGTAATCTCAACATTAGAAGTGATTCAAAACTCTCTAAAATGTTTTATTTTTGTAATCAATGTATGGATCTCGCCATGATTCTTTTGCAGAAAATGTGTAGTTTTATTTAAATGTTTGATAATCTCCTAAAGATTTAAATATTAATGAGTATAGATGATGACACAAAAAATAACATGTAATTTGGATACTAGACTCCTAATGCTAAGGGTGGCTTGATTTTGTGGATATATTTAAAGCTGCGAGTAGGCTGTTGCATTAGAGCAAAGATATATTAGAAGAAAGATTGTCGAATCATCCTTTAAATATGTGTTATTTTAAGTAGATAACAAATTCAAAGTTCATTTTAAAAGGCATACAGATAGTGTGTTGAATATAGATAATCCTTAGAAAGTCTAACTTACTTGTGCATGAGCAAAGCTCTGGAATATCTGTTTGTCTGCCTCACTCATCTCCGGCTCAATGTCATCAAACAGCAGCGCAAAGCAGGTACATCCGAATTGGGATACCTACAACAAATACATTTGATTGTTTATAATAGTACCTATAAGGCTTACTATCCACCTGAGCGAAGCGGTTATTGCACATGGTTGTTGCATCATTTTTATTATAAGTTATATTTTTAGGTTACAGATTATCTGTGCCTATTGTAATTAAATTAATTCAATTCAATGTTCTTCATTTATTTAGTTTGATATAAATGCATCGATTTATTATGTCTGTCTAATTGTAATATTTTTTTATTTTGTGATATTTAGTCTAAGCTTGTCAATAGTCACAGTGATAACAAATTGTGTGTTTAGTGTTTCCCTTTAGTTATTTTTTATTTCTAAGGCAGACTTAAGTAAGTCATGCTCACTTTAAGGCCTTTGCTTGCGGCGGCGTCGTGTGACGGGTCGCTCACTTCCCTCCAATATGGCGAGGAGGGCGATGGCTGCCACACGCGTCATACTTGTGAACAGGTGCTGCTTGTGGGGGCTGGTCTGCTTAAGTTTGCTATTTATTTACTTATTAAATATTTTTTCAGTCTACTTTGTAATTTTGCCGCCGCGCCGGGGCACGCAATTGTTTTCAGTGCGATTAGAATGTAAATATTATGTAATTAATCTAAGCCTGTTTTGAAAAGAGTAATTGCTGAGTTTATTGCCGGCTCTTCTCAGCAAATGCAACCTTCCGAACCGGTATTAGAGTATTAGAGTCAGACTTTTCATAAGTGCCTGCGAAGGTCTATTTGAATAAATGATTTTGAATTTGGTCATCTCTATTGGTACATTTTATCTAGGTTAACACTGCTTCTTTCCAGTTGACAAACAGCTCAAGTGTCCCACCCAAATGATGTTCAAAGATTTAGATAAAAGGCTTCATAAAAAAAATAATGTGGGTATATCATATTACTTGACAGCTGTAGCTAGCAAAATTCATATGAAGTTATTTAGATTTGCTTCTGATTTTAACTACAATTGTAGACATCATTCAAGATTTAACACTGCCGATAATTTCTAGAAGAACTAACCTGTTCTAATTTCCGTTTCAAAGTAGTAATCTCCTTTTGGCTGCTGTACGTGATATCCAGTCCGGGTGACAAAGCGTAGCAGAATATGATCCCCTGGTCTTTAGCGGCTGTTATCAGTGAGGTGAGGTGTTCAGCTTCCTCGACTGTGTATAGCTCCCGCCAGTATGCACGGTGCTTGTAGTCGTCTTTTGGAGCATAGACATACATGTCCATACCCCATTTCTTTAGCCTGTGAGATTGTAATATGCTATAGATTCACGTGTCGCCAATAGAGGGGGCTATATGTTTATGGGCACTCAGGGCTCACATTGCAACTTCAACAAGGGTCAGAAAGAAGTTCAATAAAACAAACTTTACTGTGCATTGTGATCTTTATGCTTTAAAATTAAGGTTCATATTTTGTTATGTTAGTAATCTTGTGAAGTTATTCAAGTGTTGATATTTTCGGATTTTTATTGGACAAATAAGTATTGATACAATAATTTCTGTTCAAAAGTCATGTGATAGATATTCAGTTAAATCAGATATGCTATCAGGAACTTATTGGTGATCTGGACCTATATAGAAGGAAGAATTATTTATAACAAAATAATTTTACAGACAAACATTGCAATATTTTGATAGCATTCATATTCTATGAAACATTGGTGAGCTGTTTGTTGGGATTGTTTCTTGCATTACAAGAGGCTTACTTATGCCAGACATTAACAACAAAAACCGGCCAAGTGCGAGTCAGACTCGTGCACCGAGGGTTCCGTACAAACCTGTAGGTATATAAGTAAATGGTAGTATAGACCTGAGTATTTGATATTAATTTCAATTTATGACCTTTTAAAAAAAAACTACTTACTAGATCTCGTTCAAACCAATTTTCAGTGGAAGTTTGCACCGTAATGTACATCATATATTTTTTATAGATTTATCATTCTCTTATTTTAGAAGTTACAGGGGGGGGGACACACATTTTACCACTTTGGAAGTGTCTCTCGCGCAAACTATTCAGTTTAGAAAAAAATGATATTAGAAACCTCAATATCATTTTTGAAGACCTATCCATAGACACCCCACACTTATGGGTTTGATGAAAAAAAAAAAATTGAGTTTCAGTTCTAAGTATGGGGAACCCCCAAAATTTATTGTTTTTTTTCTATTTTTGTGTAAAAATCTTAATGCGGTTCACAGAATACATCTACTTACCAAGTTTCAACATTATAGTTCTTATAGTTTCGGAAATAAATGGCTGTGACATACACGGACAGACAGACAGACAGACAGACAGACAGACAGACAGACAGACAGACAGACAGACAGACAGACAGACAGACAGACAGACAGACATGACGAATCTATAAGGGTTCCGTTTTTTGCCATTTGGCTACGGAACCCTAAAAAGCATAAGGCCCACCTGATGGTAAGCAGTTACCTCCACTATATGGATGCTTGCTACACCCAAAGCACTACTCACATATTACCAACTCTTCCCCTTCTCAAATGAGCTCTGGCAACCTTACTCCCGCACAGGAACACAACACAAAGTTATTTGGCTGCGGTATTCTGTAAGGTGGTGGTACTTCCTAAGTTAAGCTTCTCTTTGAGCGAATAAATGCTATGCTTTAGCTTTTATTTTTTATACAACTAAGTCGGTAAATAAGCATACGGCCCGCCTGATGGTAAGCGGTTACCATATCCATATGGACACTTGCAACACAAAAAGCATCGCTCATGCATTACCAACCTTTCCCCCTTATCCTATGAGCTCTGGCGACCTTACTCACATGCAGGAACACAACTTTACACAACATAAAGTTATTTGGCTGCGGTATTCTGTAAGGTGGAGGTACTTCCCCAGTCGAGCTGCTCTTTTAGCAAATATATGCTATGCTCTACCTCTCTTAAGTTGCAAAGACATTTGCCACTTTTAACTCAAATCTAATGCAGTGTTTTTACTTCCTAACTCACTTAAATCTGGACGGATTTCTTATCAAAATTTTCAATGCTTGTGCACGCAGCAAAGAAGAGATTTAATGTTCTTAAATTTATATGTAGGTGTTATTATTTATTGAATAACAATGGCCATTTTTTTCAATCATCTATTTAATTATACCAAAAAAAAGGAAAATACCAAAATGTTAAAATGTTAATACCAAATAAAAAATGAAATCAGTTTAGTAATAAAACAATAAGTCTAATGGATAGCCAAGATTTATAATGACATTTCGTCGATAATACTGCAATACTGTGTAACTAGCTTTTCTCATAAGACCTAACTTGGAATTAAATAACAGTGAAAAAAAGGTCCGAAAAAACTAGTTATGTGGTGTTGCAGTGTCACCGATGATTTGTAAGCATTTGATGATCATGCTGTATGGCAAGGACCACTCCCAACCCTAATAATATTGTGTTTATTAAGAGGTCCTACAATTAAACAATAGTTTTTGTGTTGGATCAGGCTAAGGTATATTAAGAAGGAATAACTTACTTTTGGAACAGATCTTTCCTTTGCTCGGTAGTCCATGGTCGACCGTAGAAACCTGTAACAGTTCAGCTTAGGTCATTCACTCCGTTACAAACTTAGATAGCAAATGTATAACTATAATATGCCATAATGCATATTTTTGCTGTCCTACGTTTACAAAAGCAAGAGTTACCTTCAACAACTCCACATATGAAGTTCTTTCGATGCGAATTCGGTTCATCCGGTGAACTTTCAGTCATATTTACACGCAAATTAATTTACTGCACGGTCAAAAAATCGAGAATTGCAATCACTTTCGTAGCGTACTTTACAAATCACAAACTGTACGCGGTTTGTATTGAGTATTGACTAACTCAAGATAGCCGGAATTGGCCGCAATATAGGTAACTGTCTGTATTATTAATTTAGTTAAAGCACCGGTTGTCTCGTCATACACAATAATTATTAATCTTCCCGACCCGACATGATAAAAGAAAACTACAGAAGAGAAATCATGATGGAATGATTATTGGAATTGGAATGGAAGTGTCATGGAAGGAAGTGTCAAACTAACAAGTGTTGCCATATCTGATTTCAAAAAATCTGTAAAAGCACAAGTCACTATAGATTGACGTTAGTTCTATGATAGATGGCTTAAAGATCTACTTTTTTAAGTTATTTGTAAAACAGTCCAATTATTTTACCACTTGATCACTTTATCAATAGAAATAATTGTATTTTATTTACTGAGCCATCATCGCCTTAAATATTTCATAGAGTGAAGAATACGATAAATAACATTATACATTTACAAATAGAAGAAATGAAATGTGACTTCTTAACTTCAATTCTTTATTGCACTTTTAGTAAAGTCCTTTATGGATTTAGATTTTGTGATCCAGTTGTGATTTATGTTTCCTTTCACTTGGTAATTATTTCCTATTCTTACTAGCTAGCTGTACAAAATTATAGGTCCTTACTGCCCCGTGGCTGCACCCACTCCACCTCTTTTAACAAAGTTATATTTTTAAAATTCTACGGATAAACCTTTAGGTCAAGCTTTTGGATATTTTTTGCACAGACAGATAAAAATAAAGATAAAGATAATTTATTTGTTCAACATACGTGTTACATTGGATGTTATAAAATGTATTATGATTCAGGATGTTGTACCAATCTTGGCTTACAAATGATAATATTATTCAAAGTTAGTATACCATTTCAAAGAACAAAATACAAAAATTTTATACAATAATAATAAGTAATTCGAAAAAAAAAACAACAATAACAAAAAAAAAAAAAAAAAGTTAAACCAATAATCAATAGTAGCAAAGGAAAATAATGTCAAATTTAAATCATAAATGTCTACAATTGAAAATTTGATATTAAAATTAAATCACAATAAAATAAACACACATTATCAAGTACCATTAAGATATTCAACATTATCATAATAACATTTATGAATTAAATAATCACTAAATTTCTTCCTAAATGAATTGTCATTAAGCTCTTTAAATGCTTTCGGTACATTATTATAAATGTTCTGTGCCATACAAAATATACTTTTATTCATTAGCGCAGTATTAGAACTACGCATGCAAAGACGACTATTATCTCGTCGATTACGCTTTACGTTATCGGCTAACGATGGGAACAGCTCTTGATTTGTTCTTACAAATAGTGCGGATTCTAAAATATACAGAGATGGTAGTGTTAGAATTTTATATTTTACAAAATACGGTTTGCAACTATCCATTGCTTGGAGCCCAAACATCGCTCGAATACATCGCTTTTGAGCTTTAAATGCTACTTCTTTATTAGTTGAGTTGCCCCAAAATATTACACCAAACCTTAAAATTGAAGCAGCAAGACCATGGTAGGCCATGAGCAATGCATCCTCGTTAAGTATTGAGGCAAGTCTATATAGTGCGTAAGCGGAACTGCTAACTCTCTTACTCAGTACCTCAATATGTGCTTTCCAATTAAGTCTACTGTCGATCATTATCCCTAGAAACTTTGTGCTTTCTACGTTATTAATCGGATTATTATTATAACTAACATTAATCTCAGGTACAGAGGATGGTCTTTGACTGAAGTGCATTAATTGTGTTTTACTTAAGTTTATTTTCAAATTATTATTATCTAACCATGAAATTATTGATTTTATAGAATTATTTATGTCGTTTTCATATAAATTAGGATTTTTACTCGCTATTGTCATAGTAGTTAAAGTAATCGTAGTTTTTAGGTGTCGTCAGCAAAAAGGGTCATGGGCTGTTGTATTGATTTTGGTAGATCATTTATATAAGCTAAGAACAGCCTTGCATTTTTTTTATATTTGTTCATGACCATGGATACTAAGTCCTTCAGTCGCATACATCAATTTATATCACTTTTATATAGTCCGCAATCATCGTTAGAATATATTATATAACTTTCACATAGTTTGCACTGTCAGTCACCGTATTTATTTACTATACTATATACTCTGCAAGTTCCCGCCAAAAACAGACGGCTTGCAACGGCATCAGTGCTTCCAGACTCACTATAATTACAGTAGATTTACTGTAATTTTGAATCATTTACCCATTTATTGTACAAAACATAATTTATTTTATTATTATTATTTAGGATTTCATAGTTTACTGTAATGAAAAAATATAGTTTAGCGAGCTACAGAGGCCGGCAAACAACTTGAGCCAAAGTCGACGTAGTGGGGGTAAGTTCGCGCATGTACACTCATGCTCGGCCAATAGCGTGGACGCGTGCCGACAGAATGCCCCCGCGCACCTCTCTTTCCACCAACGACACCTTAAAATCGTCTACTGCGCACTCAAGGTCATGGCTCAAGTTGTTTTCCGGCCACTGTACATAATTAATTACCTACAGTAAGTATTTAACTGTAATTAATTATGTAACACCTAATCAAAAACAATGCGTAAAACGAAACGTAGCAAAACGTAGCTGAGAGAGAGGGAAATCCTCGATGAATCAGTAGCCTACTACTACTTGTACGTAGATTCTGTATACTCTGACTCTGAGGCACAGCTCTGAGGTATCTAGCAGTTTCCTAATTATTAATTCATTCTGGTAAATACGGTTAATGAAACGATTTTTCATTGATTTGTTATTATATCGAAAAGGAAGTAAATACTTACCTTCTAATCCATGAGTCCAAGTAGGCAGTGAAAAAAGCCATATTCATGCTGCTGTGCCGTCTACGCCCAAAAAGACGTTCGTCGCAACGCGGATTAGTTTTATACCAAGAGAAATGTAAACGAAAATAAATAGATGACTGGCAATAATTAATAATTATTAAGTTTTTGCACAGACTATTATTATTATTAATATTAACTAAGTATTAGTATTAACTAAGTAGGTAGGTATTTAGGTATCAATTTGCCAATTAATATTATCTTATTTACAAACTTAGGTACGCAAATTTTTTAGGGTTCCGTAGTATACAGAACCTTACATTTTCATGAAGTCCGTAATTTTACTCCAAGACTACCTAATGCGAATTATTAATACCTACCTAGGCTTTGAATGAAAAAAAAATGCAGTAAAATAAAATATTGGATTATTTGGTGGAAGTGGGGAAAGATAGGAAATAAAGGTTAAAGTCTTCAATAGGTTATTTTTATTTCGTGTATTCTTTTAATTTACAATTTCTCTATTATAATAATACTGATACTTACAAACGATTGAACTCTTTATAAAAATGCGGTAAATTGCAAAAACTAAAGAGCAATAAATTACTTTTTTAATTTTGAACTTTACTTTTTAATTCCAAAAATAAGTAGGCCAAAATAAAAACTATGATTAACGCAATTAGGTATTACTGATTTATTTTTGTATCGTGTTTTTTTTAATTATTTTTTCTTATCCTTACTCTAAAAACTTATGCTTAAAAATGTTTAACTACAGTGACTAGATCAACGCAATACTTGTTTTGGTACAATACAAAGATATTCTTAAAACTAGGTGCCTATTTACAGTTTTAATAATATATGTACATTTATATCAATATTTTTATTTATGTTAACATTGGCATATAGCTCTGAATATTATTAAATCAATAAAAACATGGTCACAGCATACTGCGTGGTAGTATTTTACAAATTACGATGACTGAAACTGAAATTAATTCAGGAACTATAATTTGTTTCTCTTGTCTTTCTGGCGGGAACTCAAGTTGTCTCAAAAAGTTTTAGTAGAGTAGCAAATAAGGGAAAGCTACGTGACTCTGTATATCAAGTATGTATTTACAAACAAAACGTAGTATATGTATTATATCAATTATCTGGTTTCCATAGTACAAGCTCTGCTTAGTTTGGAATCAGATGACCGTGTGTGAGGAATGTCTCAGGACATTTTTTTTTTCCTAGGCCGGCTTACGGGTTTCGGAAGTAAAGAGAAAGATGTGCATATAGTACAATCCATAATAGAGATCTATATGGTTCTATGCCATATTATCGATGGGAATAGTCGAGATACACACGGCGAGCGGGGGCACCGCACGTCGGTATGTGTCAGCCGAGCATGCCGCCCGACATGTTGCCGTGCACCCGCATGTGGCGGTTCAAGTTACCTGATTGGGAGAACCTGCCACAAACAATAAACATTAAAAATAAGCTCACAAATATTCAAAGATGAACATGATGATTACACTCCGGAACCACTTGGTCTAGGGAATATTGCAACTAGGAATTCAAAATGACACAAAAAGACATTGTAATCGTATCGAAAACCACGAAATCCTTATGCATATGATACTACACTGTGTCTCAACCACAATTTCAACATGGTGAGTGAAGATGTGGCCGAAGGTGTAAGTAACATAATAATAAGTATAGAAGGGAACTGACTCTCAAGTGCAGCTGTCGGATCGGAACACACCAATAGTGCTTGGCAGCAGGAGCCTATCAGGCGGGTGCTACAAAGTACCATACCATCGTGGTTAGTTTCCTCGCCATGTTTTCCGTCACGCCATTTGATTTCACTACTTTTCAAATTCAAATTCATATTCAAATAGACCTTCGCAGGCACTTATGAAAAGTCTGACTCTAATACTCTTATACCGGTTCGGAAGGTTGCATTTGCTGAGAAGAGCCGGCAATAAACTCAGCAATTACTCTTTTCAAAACAAGCTTAGATTCATTACATAATATTTACATTCTAATCGCACTGAAAACAATTGCGTGCCCCGGCGCGGCGGCAAAATTACAAAGTAGACTGAATATTAATTTAATAAGTAAATAAATAGCAAACTTAAGCAGACCAGCCCCCACAACTACACTAACTCCCTGCGAGCTGTCTTTAAAATAAAATGATTAAAAGTTGTAAAAAAATTTAACTTACCTGAGTAAACATAGTTTACACTGGTACGGTTTCTCGCCCGAATGTATGCGGAGATGTTTCGTCAATGTTGAGCTGTCTGAGAACGCCTTTTTACAGGATCGACACCTGTGGAAGAGAAAATCTAAGTAATTGAAGGCTACACAGAAACACAAATCTCACCAATTTAGAATTATCATAATAAGCACAGACATTAATAAAGAGGCATATGACAATAATAATAAAAAAAGTATACTAAATATATCAACGTGTTACTGATTACAAATCAAGCCATTGATTGAAACTAAGCAGTGAAAGTAAAGTTTGTAATCGTGTAAACTATAATCAACATACTGGTAAGGTCTTTCTCCGGAATGTGTCCTCATATGCGTCGTGACGCTGGAACTTTGGCTGAAGCGACGGTCGCATATTGGGCACCTGTTTACACATAAGAAAAAATTGCATAGTTGTATTTCGATTCGCTTGCTTGCTTGTCAGTCAAGGCAAAAGTTCAACGGGTTGGACCCAAAAATTCTGAATCCTATTTTTCCTGAGAATCTTCGGAAATATTCATTTCAACGTTTTCTTTATCAATCTAGAACCGGCCAAGAGTCTGAGTCTGACGCGCGCACCGAGGGTTCCGACCTTCCTAGACGTATTATATCTTGGTATGGGCCATAATTGCAGGAAAACCGGAAGGCATAACTAAATTTGTTTTGAAAAAAAAAAAAAATAGAATATTTAAAAAAAACTGCTACTTAGAAACGTCGTTCCATTTTACCTGTAATACTTACATCAATGTCTATATGCTGTCTATTTCAGATTTTTGGCTTTTTTTCATCATAAGTCAAAAACTACGCATCATAAAAGAAATTAAAAACCTGATTTACTAGATACAAATTAAGCTCTTTCATATGATACGGACAGACGGAAGGAGTGGCACCATAAAGGTTCCTATTTACCTTGACCTGGAACCCTAAAAACAGTGGAATATGAAAATTAATAAATGTATGAAATATTATTTATTTTATTGCACTTACTATTTCATATCAAAGTTAAGTTACAGATTGGTACCACAAAATTGAATCCCTTATTATTATCATTGTACGGAACCCTCCGTGCGCGAGTTCGCTTCGCACTTGCCCACAAAAACTAACATTTTATTTTATTAATATCAAATACTGATACAATCGTTGCTGATCATAAAGTTTTATGTTTGGAACACCACTGCTTTTAATGCGAGCTCAAACTCAACCCCCAATAGCGAAAATCAATATCT
This sequence comes from Achlya flavicornis, assembly GCA_947623365.1. Classification (NCBI taxonomy): domain Eukaryota; kingdom Metazoa; phylum Arthropoda; class Insecta; order Lepidoptera; family Drepanidae; genus Achlya; species Achlya flavicornis. Next base: position 3,129,785 of record OX392490.1, read on the forward strand.
TATCTCTACCAAATAAGCCACAGGCCCCCTAAAAAGGAAGCTAAGCAATATTGCTAACGCAATTCATTTTTTCAAATTTAAAGCAGTTCTTATGCAATTCATCAATTCCAAATCTTTTAATGAATTGAATTGTATATAATGAGTAACTATTTTACCAAAAAATATTGGAATCACTTAGAATCTGCCGATAATTCGAAAAACTGAATTGCGTAGCAATATTGCTTTAGCTGCCTTTTTAGCCCCCCAGTTACAATACCTAAAAGGTTTTTGACCAGTATGCGTCCGCACATGTGCAGTCAAATTAGCCGCTTGTGAGAAGCTCTTGTTACAGTCCCCACATCTGTAGGGTCTTTCACCAGAGTGCGTCCGAAGGTGCGTCTTCAAAGTGCTGGGTCGAGCGTATGTCTTCCCACAGATTCGGCACAGGTTCGGCTTCTGTTCGTCATCTTCTGAGCACCCGCTTAGTGCTCCTACCTGACATTATGAAGTAAGTTTATAAGTGAGTGAAGCGCTCGTGGTGTAGCATGATAAGCCGTTCTTAATCGATCGGCAAGTTAAGCTACCACCGTCGTGGTCGGTACCTGGATGGGTGACCGCCTAGTGGTATTTCAAATCGAGCGCTTCCGTGCTTCGGAAGGCACGTAAAGCCGTTGGTCCCGGTTATCACTTAATTGTGATAGTCGTTAAGCTAGTTGGAGGCCTTCTAGGCGGCTTGAAAACTCCAACAGTAGGTTGACCACTAGCCTACCTCCACCGATCCGCAGTGGGCACGCGTTGTGGAGTATCGCCCAGTCCCTTTCACCCTCATTTGTGAAAAGAGGCCTGGGCTCAGCAGTGGGACATTATAGACTGATGATGATGATATAAGTGAGTATGTATGATTAGCGAAAAGCTAGTCTTTCGCCCCGCGTCTCACCTGCTATCTCCTAACCCATTACCCCCTTAGGCGCCGATCCCACAACGAGCGATATAGACTTCGGTGGTCAGAGTTTTGCGTTCCGGGTTCACTATTATCTATAGACGTATAATCTATACGGCGCTTCCGATCATTGCACACAGCAACCGCGGCGGTCAAAGAACGCACGGAGAACTCTGACCGCAGAACTCTAGACCGCTTGCATTGGTAACCCCATAGAGTTAGAATATTATAGAGACGTTACCTTGCTTGCGCGAAGTGTGAGCAGTTTCCATATAGACGCATTCACAGATATATCGTACACTAGTTGATTTACAGTCAGACAAAATGTCGATATAGATGTGATGTGTCGTCATTGTTCTTTAATAGTATCGATAAAAACGAGAAATTGGCATTTATTATACGTATTTTAGTCGTTCACACTATGTACGCGCACTTCATTTCAAGGCATTTAGACCGTACCCGTGCTCACAGACCGTAGTCTCGTGCAGTCGCTCTATACTATTCTAACTCTATGGGTAACCCAGTGGATGCCAAACGTGAAGAATTTCATATTCCTAGATCCTACGATTTGACCTGTCGAACATTCAGTTTTTTTTTTTTTTCTTTATACCACTTATTTGGCAAAAAAGCATATGCCGTCATATAAAAGGTCCGCCTGATGGTAAGCGGTTACCGTAGCCTATGGACGCTTGCAACACCAGGGGTATCACGCGCGCGTTGCCGACCCTGCAGAAATCTCTTCACACCCCTTTTGAAGAACCCCAGTTTCTCATTTTTATAGTAAAAATATGAAATAGAATATAGATATGATGCAATAGTTGCTTGATATTATCGGCGGTGTTTTCTCACCTTAAATGAGTACTTGTTACTTCATGTGAAATATTTATTCGTCAAGCCTAGATCCCAAAAATATCGACATTTGAAAATATACTCGGATAGGGCAATAATAAACGTATAAGTTGAAACAGGGAGGGTTCCATCCAAGTTGCCTCGGTTACGGAAACCGTACAAGTCGAAAACAGTCGAAAATGAAGCGCCAGACTGATCGATTTTACGAAATGATGCCGAGTTGAGTATCAAAAAAAATTTGAAAAGTAATCGAAATCAAAATCAAATCAAAATCAAAACGTCATTTATTATTTTAGGGCCTGGTAAGGCACTTATGAACGTTAAATTGGTACATACAGTTTGAATTTACCACCGGTTCGGAATACACTTAAACTGAGAAGACTCCGGCAAGAGAGATAACTTCATTATCTTCCTTGAAGTAGTATTAAGCCTAGACCATAGTCTAATCTACACTAATAATAAAAAGAGGTAATCTTCGGAACTACAGAACAGATTCTGAAAATTATTTCACTAATTAAAGTACCTACAAGCTATATTATTCATAGGTTACTTTCATATCTGGGACGCGGTTAAAACCACAGGGGATAAGCTATATTCATAAAGAAGCAATCTATAAGCGGGCGGGGAGCTTTTTGACGGGCCAGTTGGCGATTCCACCTATCGCGCCGCAGGTCTTGGGTTCGATTCCCACACAGGAAATACATTTGTACATGAACATGAACTATGAACATGTCTGTATGTCCTGAGTCTCTGTGAGGGTGTAATTATGTATATTAAGTATGTATTTACGAACAAAAAGTAGTATATGTATTATATCAGTTATCTGGTTTCCATAGTACAAGCTCTGCTTAGTTTGGGATCAGATGACGGTGTGTGAGGAATGTCGCAGGATATTTTTCCGCCAACGCGTCAGCTTGGCAATCCAAAGAGGAAACGCTGCCAGCCTTCTGGGAACCTTGCCGTAAATCATAAAAAAAAATTGTATAGGAGATTTTTGTGAATAAATACTGTCATTGAAGAAGGAATAAATCACTTACCTGAACTTTACCAGACGCAACACAAGCGGTATACCCATACTCCTGCGGATGCATCTGACCCTGATGATTCAGTATCGTGTACCCTCCACCCATATTCTGGTCCTTCTGAACCTCTTGCATATACAACTTTGGTGATCTCTTCATTTGCCCTATCGTCTTCTGAGTCGGAAAATTCGGCTTTTGTTGAAATATCGCGTAGTTCGTGTTCGGTTTCTGAGTGTTCTGTAATATAGGCTTGAAGGTAGACGTGGCAGTGATGAGTGGGTCGGATTGGTTCGGCGTTCGGAAGTCGGCGGTGAAGGAGTAAGTGGCTGAAGGGTATGAGTTTGGGCTGATGACGTTTTGGGTCTGTGGGTACACGACGTTAACTGGTGACGAGGCGTTTTGGTTCCATTGTACCTGCGGAAGATTATAGTGATTTAGGAGCAGGAGAACATTTTAAAAGTTTGTGTATAAATAAATTTATTTTTGGATTATGCATGGAGAATTGGCTACTTGACAGTTATAATGAAAAAATATGAAATATGTTAGATATGATAGCTAATAGGTTAACAATAATTACACAATATGTTTTTTTCATAATAATAATTTTTTAATATTTTATTTTAGGAAATAAAAAGTGAGTTTTTTTATCTGTGGATTACAAGAACCGAAACGCGGGCGGCCGGGATTGAGCATCTATGGTTTGTTTGTGAGATTTGTGTCGTCAAATTTAACTAGAGGTGTGAAACTCATCAAAAATACGCGAGCTGCATAACAGCTCACGGCTCAGTTGTGTGAGCTGGTTCAATGACTCAGCTCGCAGATCAGCTCAATTTGTACCTATAGTCCACGATAAGCGCGCACGCTCACTGCGTATCGGCTCGATTCGACGCGCGGTACGCGTTACATCGAGAACTATAGGTACAAATTTAGCTGATCTGCGAGCTGAGTCATTGAACCGGCTCACACACCTGAGCCGTGAGCTGTTATGCAGCTCGCGTATTTTTGTTTAGTTACACACCTCTAGTTTTGTTTATAGAGACGTGACGTCACACCTGACAAATGTCACGTGACCGGGTGTATTTGCGCGAATTTCAAATGAAATGTTAAAAAATATTTTTTTTTCCTTGTAAATAATTTTTTTTTGATAAAAAGATAATTGTAAGAGGTATAAAATACACGTATGTAAATTTTAAAATATGTTTCCGAAAACTGTCAAGTAGCCAATTTATTCGAAACGTGGGAAGAAAGGGAATCATTTTTATGAAATTTTACTTATCGGCTAACTGGTTTTTGCAACTTTTTTCTGAATTTTATTACTCGACCAAGTCCAAGTGGCCCGCTAAAACTAACGCAAGACACGACAAACTGGAATCTGGAATATTTCAAGAAAATCAAAGGTTCTAGATTTATTGGTGAAATTCATAAACAATCTGTCATTATACGATACATAAACTGACTACAACTCTCTTGAGCCATTATTCATCATGCGAACAGCAAAATAGTGATACAAATCTTCAGGGCTAGAATGAACAGACATTTTCTGGGCAAGCATGTAACAGCCTCGACATAACTCGTCCCATAATGTCTGAAGCCAACCAATAAAAAACAAATTCATGTAAAACCTGTGAGCATAGCTGGTCAGGCGGACAGCCGTGCATGGTCATGTTCATGGAGACATTGACGCTCATGGTGGGGAAGAGTGGGGTGCCACCATAGTGCTCGTAGTACGGGTACCCGGTGCCGCTGTTCACCATCATCTGTGACATAGGTATTATACATTATTAATATTTATTTATTTATTAAACCCTCGTGTTGTAGCATGATAAGCCGTTCTTAATCGATCGGCAAGTTAAGCTACCACTGTCGTGGTCGTTACCTGGATGGGTGACCGCCTAGTGGTATTTCAAATAGAGCGTTTCTGTGCTTCGGTAGGCACGTAAAGCCGTTGGTCCCGGTTATCACTTAATTGTGATAGTCGTTAAGCTAGTTGGAGTCGCCTCCTAGGCGGACCTACTAGCTTAACGACTATCACAATTAAGTGTTTAAGTTAGTTGTTTACCGACTAAGTCGTATAAAAAATTTAAAAAAAAGGCGGCTTGAAAGCTCCAACAGTAGGTTGACCACTAGCCTACTTCCACCGATCCACAGTAGTCACGCGTGGTGGAGTATCTGCTCATTCCCTTTCACCCTGATTTGTGAAAGGAGGCCTGTGCTCAGCAGTGGGACATTAAAGGCTGATGATGATGATGATGAACTTTTATTTGTTTACTGTCTGAGCGTGTGGAATGAGCTCCCCGCCAGCACCCGACTCCAGGCAACATCAAAATTCCTTCACAAAAAAAAAAGGTAACCAGCCCAGTTTTTTTCTACGCTTATGGTCCACCAAACCAAGAAATACGTCTAAGAAAGGTTTCAGACTTAGCGTGCTAAAGGAAAGACGTGGTTTTATTAAACTAGACTTGTACCATTATCTATTCTGTAATCTAGACTAGACCCCTTCGGTCACGCGCGTTGCCGACCCTGCAGAAATCTCTTCACACCCCTTTTGAAGAACCCCATATGCTGTACTCCATTGGGAAAACCACGGCGGGGATTTAATTCCACAGTCTTAGCGTCCGCGGAAGGAAGCTCCATTAGAAATTAAATAAAAAAAAAAACCTAAGTATTTTTATTGTAGGTGTTAAATTTGAGTGCAGAGTGGTTCCGGCGGGCGTCAGAAATTTTCTAACAGAAACATTCTTATACCTAGTATGCATGCGGCCGGCAAAACCGACTTTAAAGTAAACTAAAAAGTAACACTTAGAATTTATTTTTAGTCAATCGCCAGTTTAGTTATTTTTCCGCAAACAATATTTTTTGCCGCTCGGGTTAGTCATCATCAGTCACCAGTAATGTTTTTATTCGCCCGTTTAACATTATCCCGTTCCAAAAGCATATTTCATTAGCTACAAACCTTCAACCATTATAATCTCCTGCACTAACGAAACCCTACTCGGTATTCCCATAAAAACGAATCTGAGATTAAAACCCTACCTATACACACTACATTATTAATTGGAATAATTTCATAACGATTTGGGGCGTATCTATACATTTGACGGGGATTTTCTATACAATTCTCAACCCCTCGCTAGACAAAGTGAACCCACCTAACAGACAGGTCGCGAAACTTAAAGCTATCACTGTTTAGTGTATCGAGGGGTGCGTGAGAGTGAGAGAGATGTGTATACCTGTGGGTGAACGGACTCCGAAGCGCAGTCTCCATGGACGACGGCATGTTTGAGGGAAAGGAGGACGTCCGCCGCCTCCCCTCCGCCGCGCTCCCGGCATTCGGATGTGTTGGTCCTGCTGAAATAATGGTACGCGTGAGACTATTTACACTCCTGGCCCTAAAAACCCATTTTTAGGTTTCCGTAGCCAAATGGCAAAAAACAGAACCCTTATAGATTCGTCATGTCTGTCTGTCTGTCTTTCTGTCCGTCCGTATGTCACAGCCACTTTTTTCCGAAACTATAAGAACTATAATGTTGAAACTTGGTAAGTAGATGTATTCTGTGAAGATTTTCACAAAAAAATAGAAAAAAAAACAATACATTTTGGGGGTTCCCCATACTTAGAACTGAAACAAAAATTTTCTTTTTAATAAAACTCATACGTCTATGGATAGGTCTTCAAAAATGATATTGAGGTTTCTGATATCATTTTTTTGTAGGTGGCCTATGATTTAAAACATAGAAACCCATCCCCATGAAGGTCTGACCCGAACAACTACCATTTATTTATATACCTACGGGTTTGTACGGAACCAAGTGCGAGGCTGACTCGCACTTGGCCGGTTTTTTAATGACTTCTTTTCTATTAAAAATAAGATGTAATAATGGGTGTATCACACCATACTGAAAATATTTATACTGGAAAGCAGCGATCTTGCCGGTCTCTGTTCGGTATTTAGCTATCTGTCAACAATGTAATGTAGAGGCTTCATTGCACTTAGTAGAGATATTAAGGTGCGCCTACGCTACGCGGATCGAGCACGAGCCGAGCATACGTGGAGCACGAATTCGCGTAGCTTAGATGGACTTGCGAGCCTCGAACGAGCGTTCGGGTCGCGCTCGACTGCGTTCTGCCAACTGTCACGTTTTTTTACGAACACAGGGATTCGCATCATGCTCGTTTTTCATCATGTTCGCAGGGCCAGCTTTACCTATAGTCCAGGGTGTGCGGTGCACACGGGCGCAGGGTCTTAAGGGGCGCCGGACGCCTCTAAAATGCAATCTTTTTCATGAAATAATGATTTTTTACCTCCTGAATTGTGTCCTGTACTAACGCGTCTTTTCGCGCTCTCCTATACCAAAATAAAAGTCCCATCTTTGTCCCATCTTTGACTGCTGACGTGCACTTAGAGAGTGTCCAAAAAGGGCGACCGATCAGACCCAGCGAATCACAGGCCCATTGCCTTCACCTCCCTTCTCTCTAAAGTGATGGTGCGAGTGATCAACACGCAACTCTTGAGATACCTAGAGGATCACGATTTGTTGAGCGACCGAAAAAACGGCTTCCGCCACAGTCGCTCGGCTGGTGACCTCCTAGTGTATCTCACACACCGTTGCCGTTAGTCACTCGCCATCGAGTCACGGTGTTGCATTGGTAGTGAGCCTAGATATGGCGAAGGTTTTTAATGCACCCGAATTTCCGATTACTGGTGAAAATAAAACCATTTCGAGCCTACTAGAGGGCGCCAGGGTACTGATTGCACCCAGGCGCTACAATGGGCTAGAGCCGGCCCTGCTTGTACGTGTTGTAGGCTCGTTGTACGCACACTTGACATCGCGAGCGACGAATGAAGAGTGGCTCGGCTCGTGCTCGGTTCGCGTAGCGTAACACACTATAATACTCTCACTCTTACTGACATGTTACTGACGTACTCAGAGAAGTCAATTAGAATTCAATGACAGATTTAATTATCTCTATCTTTGTTTATTGAGTTGCTATTGAAAGGGGCAGGGGGCCTACCCTTAGATTTGCTTGTTATCGTGAAAATAAGGTGTCTGCCTCGTACCAGACCAGGGGGTATACCACAAGCTCTTAAAACAAGGTTAAAATAACCTTATTTGTCTTTTGTCCTGTTTTGACGCCGGATGTCAAAGAGGGACAAAAGACAAATAAGGTTATTTTAACTTTGTTTTAAGAGCTTGTGGTATACCCCCTGGTCTGGTACGAGGCAGACACCTTATTTTCACGATAACAAGCAAATCTAACGTATATTATAATGAAAAAAAAACATACAATAAGGATATGTTCACTCTTGCCATTAATCTGCAGGCTTAACTATTATTTATATTATTACTAGCAGACCCCCGCGGTGACACCCGCGTACGGTTCTTTTTTTGCGCGGTCTCTAATTATTTTTCAAAAATAAAATAGCTATGTTACTCCTTATAACATCAGCTATGAACCGGAACAGACATGTTTAAAAACACAATCCGATTTTATTCAAAAAAAGCTTGGTGCAATGCAAATACTCTAAAATAATAATAATAATTTATTTCTCCATAGTTGCATTAAATAGATACAATTAATTGACTTACAAACTCATTATGAATCTTTACGGGTCGGTCACGCACGTCAGTATCTGTACTAATAAGAAATTACTGTATCACAAACACCAGCGCCTTCCTGAAGGTATATCTAGAAGTAGACATTGTGTATATGCCAATTTAGTTTAGACGCCGATCCCACAGAAGAGTTCTAGAGTTCCGATTTCTGAGTTCCGCGTTCACTGTATCTATGCGGCGTCTTTGATCATTGCACACAGAGAACTCGGCGTTCAAGAGAATGCGAGCTCTGTCGGAGTTCCTTTCTGTGCTTGCTGATTTCTTGATTTTGAGAAACTATCATAAGCAAAGGTTATATCCCAGTTTTTAGAGTAAACTAAAGTTATCTTTAGTGCTGAAACAATAATTAGTCGTCTAAGCAGACAGTAGAAACACGTAGCGCTATCAAAAAGCTTTTAGGAGTATTTTTCTCGCAAACACCGTGATTTTCACGGCACTTACGCGTTTTGTTAATCGTTCTACAGTAACAAGTGTGGTCGGATGGCCTCACTTTTGACATAGTTGTGATGTGTGGCGTCTTCTCTATACGTATTAATAATAGCCCAATGGCTGTGACAGACGGATGGACGGAGTGGCACCATAAGGGTTCCTTTTTTACCTTTTGGTTTCGGAAATCGCTATTATTAATAACGATAAAAATATTGGGTTAGCGTTAAAAAAGCACCTAATTCTCTATTACGTCGTCGACAGATTGTATTGATTCGTCATTTTACGGCGTCGTCAGTTCATGAACACTCGCTGGTTTGCAAAAAGCCGAAGTCAAATTGTTAAATGCCTCGTCATTTTGCAAAAGGCCATGTAAACCTAATGACGATTAGAACGGCGTTTACAAAATGACACACAATACTAAAAATACACAATTTTGAACGTCTCACTACAAACATCTGTATATATAAAATTCAAAGTCCTGACTGACTGACTGACTGACTAATATATCAACGCACAGCCTAAACCGCTGGTCCTAGAGATATGAAATTTGGAGGGTGTATTCTTTGTGAAGAGTAGGTATCCACTACGAAAGGGTTTTTCGAAATTCCACCCCTGAGGGGGTAAAATAGGGGATGAAAGTTTGTATGAAAGTCCGTCACTTTCGAAGTTAGGATCTTCAAATTTTGTGTTTAGGCTGAAGATTGAAAATTAATATATAGGTGTCTGAGCGTTTGTTATAATTACACCCCCGTAGGGAGGAAAAGAGGGATAAAGTTACTTATGCAAGTCCTTCATTTCCATATTAAACACCACTAAATATATTATTATACAGTGTAGGCATCCACTAACGAAGGATTTTTTGATATTACACTCCTAAGGGAGTAAAAAAGGGGATGAAAGTTTGTATGAAAGTCCGTCAGTTTCGAAGTTAGGATGTTCAAAATTAGTGTTAAGGCTGACGATTGAAAATTAATTTATACCTGTCTCAGCGTTTTTGATAATTCCACCCGCGAAGGGATGAAAAGCGGGATGAAGTTGTGTATTGGATCTCACCGACTAATATATCAACGCACAGGCTAAACCGCTGGTCCTAGAGACATGAAATTTTGAGGGTGTGTTCTTTGTGAAGTGTAAGTATCCACTAAGAAAGGTCACGTGTATCATAGTTTTTTTCGAAATGGGAGATGCCTAACAGAGTCAATAGGGCAAGAAAAAAAAACAATTGAGAGGAAGTGAGAGCACTTATTACGTTTTTTTTTGAAGAAAAATATGTCATTTGTTTCCTGTAGGCCACGCGGGTGAAGCCGCGGGCAGAAGCTAGTAGACATATAAAAAAATCAAGACGGAGTGGCACCTTATAAGAAAGTGAAGCCGAAAATTTCCTACGTGTGCGTGAGTAAAATCAGTACTTTTTTTTTAATATTATATAGGTTTGAGACCGCAATCCCGCCTGATGGTAAGCGAAGATGTAAGTCTAGGGTGGACCGCGCGTACCCATAAGATGCCTGTTCACTCTGGCCTTGAATAAACCCACGTTATAAGTGTCTGGAAACACGTTGTCCGGGAGAGCATTCCACAACTTGGCCGTGCGTATAAGGTAAGAGGAAGCGAAACGCTTGGTACGGCAAGATGGAATGTCGACGACGAAGCGATGGAGACCCCCCCGACGCCTAGTGGTCCGATAGAAGAACGGGGATGGAGGGACAAGATTATGGAGTTCTTTATCGCTCTTAATTTATTCTTTATAGTACTGGCTCAAGCAGGCCCAATTGGTATTGAGCCTTATTGTCACTGTCAACGTCTCAATACGGAATGACAACCGATTGGCTTCCTATGGTCTATATGTGTGGGTGAGGCCATGTATTTACAAGAACGCCTGCTTCCTATTACTTGGAACACAGACCGTTCTGTCTTTCATTTTTTCATCAGGCATCAACGAGATCCGTGTGTATACAGATGGCTCTAAAACCTCCAATGGTACTAGAGCCGGCGGCGTCTTCTCACCAACTAATCCAACATAGGTTTCAAAAATATGCCATCCCGAAGTCTCCACCCAGTATAAGTATATATAGTTTATACTATAGTTGTTAACGATATTGTGAATGCATCTATGTGCAAACTGCTCACGCTTCGCGCAAGGTAACGCTCTTTAATATTCTTACTCTATGATTTTTTATTTGCATTTGAATCTAAATGCTGTCGTGTTCAGCTCAGAGTCTATTAGCTGCTTTAAGTAAGTACTAGAAAGCTGTAATTTGGCATGAGCATACATTATACATATTAATCACGCCGACAAAGTGGTTAAATAAAATCTTGAAAATTCGAAATAAGTACAAAAACAATCGCGTATGTTCTGAAAAAGTAATAATACAATCGTAAACTCGTAGATGTTGTAGAGCGCGTAGCGACTAGACTACGAAATACGTAGCAACACTAGACTACGAAATAAGTAGCTCTACGAAATTATATGTAGCACTGTTTAGCACTGTATGCAGTATTTTTATCAGTCTATTTCACGTAGGTTGAGTTGACTTGTGACATTACGAAGTATCTTTTAAAAGCTTTTATTGTTTTTTCGGGTGGAATCTTGCAAGTCGAATTTTACACACTTCCAGTGGTCGGATTGACTTGATATTTGGTATACATTAGTATATTAGAAGACAATGCAAGTACATTCAACAAAAAGTACAGTACCCAAAGAAAGCTTATATTAAAAATGTTTTTTTAACAAAATCCATATTTTGAAATTCCACTTATTTACTCTATGAACTTATCAGTGGTATCAAAATTGACACATTTTAAAGTTTTGGTAGTCTAGTAATAGAGTCATAATGGCGTCATAATATCTTTCCGATGATTTCCCACTGAATAAAACGAGAACTGAATTACCTACAACGTATTTACGCAATATCGCCGGGCAGCCGACGGGATTGCATTTGGTCTACCACCGACTAATAATAATAGTGGTCAATTTGGCTGGACTAGCACTGTCTCTCAAAGTTGGGTACGCTTACCATCAAAACGTTACGCCAGTTTATTGAAGGAGAAATACGCAGAAAAAGATCTGCTCAAAAAAATTTGCCCACCTTTCATTTTTTTTCGTCTGCTTTGCAGTACGGTACCTATTTTTATTATTAATGTTAGCTCCATACCTCTAGGAAATTTAATAGGGGTTCTTGGGGCTCCTACGATCGATGCCAATTACTCAGAGCTGCGGTAAGTTCTAATAAAAAAAATCTAGCTCCAAGCCTAACAAACACTCACTTGTACCCAGGGCATGGCGAGAAGGGAAACAGAGCTGGCATCGGGTCCAGTTCCAGTGGTGGCAAAGAGAATGACCCCATGTCTTCGACTGGCCAACCTTCGCCAGCGCTCACGTCTCCATCGCCGAGGGTCACGTCGCACGGCGCGATGGAATCGCTCAATGCGTTTAGATCCTCGCCATTTTCTGGGCAGCAGTTGTCTGGTTCTTGCTGTTGGGTTGATAGATGCTTTTGTTTATTGAGGAGGTTCGTACTCTTTGGCTTTTGATGTATGAATCTAATGGTATTTTTTGTGAGCGTGAATCGGTAATGGTATACGGCGTTCTTACGGAAAATGTTTTACGTAATGGTCTTATGCAACCCTACGATGTGCACAAAGACTCGTCACTACAAAGGATATTAAAGGATTCAATTGGGCTAGTCTTTTTGCCGTAATAGATCATTTACACACCTCAGTCCACTTTTCTTAACTAATATGAAGCACAATCACATAATGCCGTTGACACACCTGACAGCAATCCTCCGGGAAGTCGCGCAACTGATTCTCGAGACAATTGCACGGCTGTAGGGGATCGCAGCAGAGGCCGTGGCCGTAGTCGACCAGGCCGAACTGCGGGTTGTTCGGTACATAGCAGTCCATGGCCCCGCCTACCGTATGCGCGCATCTTACAGCGCAGGGGCGGCGCTCGGGAACATTGTCGGATGCTGGATGCTAATGTTTTCTTCGTTTGTAGTTTCTTCTTGGCATGGCTGGAAGTAGAGGTATATTATGAAGAGGTTGTTTGAATTGTTTGCTTGTTTTTTGATGTTAGTATTTGTGATGTTTTTTTGTCTGGTTCCGATATTATTTTGAAGATAAAAGTTATGAGCTAGAGAAGGGTTATGAATTTTTAAAAACCTATAACAGATACCTAATGTTTTAATGTTACACTCAGTTGCATGAAAGCAATCGTTCAATAGCGCATAATGCTCCACATATTCGTGGAATTAATTATACTTGGACAATTTCTAATTCTATACGCCAGTGTCTGGGTGATTCTTGGTTCTGCATCATTATCAAAATTGGGTCCGCTATTCAGAATTTATGCTTCCTTATTATTATTGAATTTCCCTTACAAGACGCCTATGAATCAGTACAGAGGTTGAATTGATAAAAAAAAAAATGGGTGTAAATAAAATCTCTGTGGAAGAGCAAGCAGACGTGCGAGTGGGTAGGCTACGTTCGTTTGACTGTGGAATTGTTGATTGTAGACCACGTATTGGTAAGTGAACTGTGGGACGACTTCCACTAGGTATTCTGATAACTCGCGGAAGGTGTATGTGGCAAATTAACCCTTGATGATGTGCCATATATAGAAAGAAAGGATGATTATTTATTGACCTATTGACTGTTACATAAATGTATATTTTGTATCTATCTATAGTAATGATTATTATTTAGAGTTTATTTCTTCGTCTCCAGTCCAAAGACAACTCATCCCTATAGACTGCCTGCCCAGGACCAGTAGACAAGTTGGTTATCGACAATCGTTATCGTTATGTCTACGATCATTTCTCATTTCCTGTTTGGTAGATCCCGGGGCGAATCAAACCTAAGGAAATTGGGTTCAAGGTTATTCCATCAGTGCAAAAAATAATTGTATACATCATGTTTTCGCAAAGTTATAGCATTTTAATCTATCTACCCTAGTGCTGGTAGGTCGAGAAAGACCTGCCACACACGCCGCCGCACCAGATAAAGGTTTATGACTTTACTTGCCGCAGCCAAGGTGTTAAGCTACTTGGAAACCTCCTAGGTGGCTTGCAACCCCCAAGAGAAGGTTGACCATTAGCCTACCTCCGCAAATCCGCAGTGGGCATACGTGGTGGAGTATCTGCCCATTCCCATTACACTCTCATTTGTGTGTGCCCGTGCTCAGAAGTGGAAAATTATGGGCTGATGATGATGATGATGATGATGGATAAATAGAGTTTTATCTAAAAGACTAAAGATAAAACTAATCCTACACCATAAATATTCCGCTGACTTAAATTATCTGCTAGGTAGGTACCATCGGTAGGTACTTAGCCGTGTCGTCGGGTAGAAAGGGCGCGACGGGAGTCGGCGTCTGCTGGTTTAATTAACACATAATACCTACTGCTAACCTTAGGGTTAATATTACCTGTATAGATATATATTATAACGAATATTCAAGTATTTAGAACGTTGCTTTCATCTTGTAATTGTTTGATGATAAACATAATTGGCTCGAACTTCGATTTAGTGCACACTTCATTTTTAACTTATACTCGCGGCTTCAACGCTTTGTTATTTTTGTCTTGTTACACTAATGCAGCATTAACGACAGATTTTTTGTGCGAAGGAGTCTGCGGCAGAGAAAAAAGTCCGTCACGGATTCTTCACAGATTCAAAGCACACAACGTACATCTCCGATCATGGGCGTACCCAGACCAAACGGCCAAGCCGTATTTTGACTAAGGTGTAGAGTTTGTGAAGTTAGGGCTTGTAGAGTTAGGGCATGTAGAGTTATAAGCTTGGCTCTACATGAGATCTGATAACTTTTTTATAGTGCGAGCCATATGTCTTGGCAACATTTTACATAAAAATGTTTATATTATGCGTTAACGTGGCGGGACATTTTTGCTCTCACTGGTGACAGTGGGACAGACAGCCTAGAGGTTAGTCCCGCCCGCCTAAAGCGAGACGTATGGTGTGTCCCCGTGCCCCGATCATTCTGCCGGCGGAACTCTAGGGAAGTTTACGCTATGGAAATGCAGAGATTACATAAATACTTGAAATACAGAAAAGGAATAAGAAATTGAGAATTTTAGGAACATCCTATTCTTTCACAGACTTTTTGCGCGTCGTGTGCTTTACTGCTTTTCACAGACTATAAAGTGCGGCACGGATAGTCTGTCGTCTGTGTTGCACCTAAATGAGTCACTGCACAGTGACAGCGCAATGATTCAAGAAATCTTCCTCAAGAAATATTTTAGGTAATTGTGTAAACTGCTTAAAAATCCATGCTGTAGTTCTCTATCATGTATAATTACTGGATCCAGCTCCTGGTGCTTATGAGTTATTTAAAATTATACTTTGTCGGTAACGCTCTGCCGGCTGACAGCTATCGTTACCATGAGATTGAAATACCTACTGTGATTACAAAACTGCTGCTCGAATCTACTTCTTCTTCTATAATGTCCCACTGCTGAGCACAGGCCTCCTTTCACTAATTAGGGTGAAAGGGAAAGGGCAGATACCCACCACGCGTGCCCACGGCGGATCGGTGGAGGTAGGCTAGTGGTCAACCTACTGTTGGAGTTTTCAAGCCACTTAGTAGGCCTCCAACTAGCTTAACGACTATCAACATTAAGTAACAATCGGGACCAACGACTTTACGTGCCTTCCGAAGCACGGAAACGCTCGATTTGAAATACCACTAGGGCCACCCATCCAGTTACCGACCACGACGGTGGTAGCTTAACTTCGCCGATCGATTAAGAACGCCTAACCATACTACAGGTCGGTTAACTAAAGCTGGCACGTTTCAACACATTTACACCGTCTCTCTCGCGCAAAGTCAAGCTTATGAGTATGAAGGAGACAGTTATTGTTTTGCTTTTACTACTGCTCATAAATATAGAGTGGTCTATTTTTGCATTCGTCCATTAGACTTGACTGATTGCAAATTTATGAGTACTGTGAACGTGCCAGCTTTCGTTAACCGACCTGTACACCACGAGCACTTCGAATTTACTTCATACAAATTGTTCATCGAAGTAGCTATCGAATATCAATCACGGTATTCAATTCATGGTAGAGTGCGGTTGAACCATGTTGAACAGATATGACAGAGATAGGTCTGGCTTGATATGGAACTGGTTTCTATTGATCTTGAGATAAACAACCCTTTGGACCTCTTTCTTGAGTAAGGTGAGAGGTCATTTAAACATCAATTACCTAGTTAAGGAAGTCAGCTGTTAGCGGTGGCTCTATATATGCCAGTGTATTTATGAGGCATGGGTTAAGTCTTTAATCTGCGGCATGGGTGTGTAGTTAGAGTGCTGTAGTAAATTCTATAAAACTTCTGAGCTGTATTGATAGGTAGTCGCGCCGTTTACGCAAGTTCTCAATAGCACTGCTTGTATATATATATTTTTTATTGGATTGATTTAGTAATTCAATTTTTTTCTGTATGATATTCTTTTGTTTTTTTCTCTTTTTTCCCATCGTTCTTGAGCCTGACCCGCTATAAAATTATCCCGCGCCTTTTAATATAATTTTATTCAAATTCATGACAAATATATCGCCTAACACCCTAACACCAACACCATGCACCTACACACAGACAAACACACAGTGCAAATGTCTCCGCATCGTGGGTAAGTGGTAGAGCTATAAGTATTTTAATGCTATTTTAATTTCCGAAAACTTTTCGATGAATCGAATAGATATTTCCATAAAGGAATTCGAATATATCGAAGCGGAATATCGCCTCTTTAGTTTTTGAATCCGTTTCCGATATCGAATCCGAGCGTTTTAAAATAGCCCTGCTGGTCTTCGGTCCACCTGGTGGGAAGTCGTCCCGCTCGGCGCTTTCCAGTATGTGGTCGCCACTCAAGAACCTTCCTTCCCCATCAGTGATCGGTTCTTCAAGTGATGTGGCCTACCCATTGCCACTTCAGCTTGCTAACTCTACGAGCTATATCGCTAGGTATCAAATTTTTTAATGATTTTGAACATGTTACTAATAGCCAATTGTCCGAAAAATTAAGACTGACTTCTGAACCAGTGGGAATTTCAGTACCCTCGACCTGCATAAGTGGCCTCTTTGGAATCCTACCACACCACACTTCGGCACCACATTTCTAAGTACCTACGCTGATGGGGTAGCGTCACAGAATATTCAATAGTACTGTAGCGTAAACGTTTGAGTCGCGTATAAAACGCGTCATCAAATACTTACGTTAAGTTTGCACAAACGGCCAGTATTACTAATTGATATAAAAGTTCCACTTTGTTTTTATCTCCATGCATTGTTATTTATTTGCATGCTTGTTGCGATTTTAACGCAGTTTAATTTAGGCCACGGTAGCGTATTCTGAGATGCGACTTGGTTCTTAGTGGTTAAAAACCTTTTATACTTTTCTTCAACTCGCGTCTATTATTCTGATCAGGGCCGTAGCCAGGATCGGGAGTTGAAGAATTTTTGATGGTCTGACTATTTTTGGAAGAAACAATCATAATTTGGAGTTGGTTGCTTTAAATAGAATCGCAAGTTATAATATTTTTGGTTCTAATTTCACGGATTTTTTTTGGCAATATAAAGTGATTTTATTAATAGTAACATTTTATTAGATCTGGTGGTTCGTAATTCGTTTGATGTCACTATTTTTACATGACAAAGGCGTCTTACACTTGTCATTTTAATTAAATTACACATTTATATTGTTTATCGCACCGAAAACGAATTATTCCTAACAAAAGCCATCGCACTGACCTCATTGAAGGCAAATCCAAACAAAATATCCGTAAATTGCACTTGAAACAATTAAAATATGAAAACACATCACAAATCACTGTTGAACACAAAACCTCCTTGGTTCACTAATTAAATTAAACGTATCGGTCGAAGCATGCGCCATGGCAACACCGGCACGCGGTTTAAAAAACGAACATATATTTTTTAATTAACATTTTCGGACAGAGGACGAACCCTTACAGGGTGTTGATGGTGACTAAATAGCTATCTTCCAAGTGTAGTAAGTGCACTCTCCACCCGCCCCTACCGTAATTGGCTGTTTGTATCCAACCCCTCGTCTGAAAAAAAAACATGACATATTGTGCGCGGGAAAGTGGCTGTCAACGCAGTATCGGGTTAACATGGCGGTCGGCGCGCGGAAGCTTTTGTTTTTGTGGTAAGGAACGTTTAATGCGATACGATACTATTTAGATAACTAATGAGATAATTAATTGGAAATTTTCATTAGCATACAGTTCTAGTTGCTTATCCAATATCCATATAGAATTAATTAGGTTAGGATTCTTTCAGCAGCCTAAACGTGATAGTAAAGTACGACTGAAATGTGCCTGGCTCGAAGGACCATAAGGATTCGTAAACATAAATACTAGATGGATTATAACCATGTTTATCTTCCCTACTTTTTTTATTATTATACAAATTAGTCGGTAAACAAGCATACGGCCCACCTGATGGTAAGCGATTACCGTAGCCATATGGACGCTTACAACACAAGAAGCATCGCTCACGCGTTACCGACCTTTCCCCCCTCCCCTATGAGCTCTGGCGACCTTACTCACGCGCAGGAACACAACATTACACAACATAAAGTTATTTGGCTGCGGTATTCTGTAAGGTGGAGGTACTTCCCCAGTCGAGCTGCTCTTTGAGCGAATAAACGCTATTCTCTGCCTCTCTCAAAACTTAATAATGTACCTAAATACTCTTTGCGTCGACATACGTCTTTTGAAAACTACAAAAAATTCGATGGTTCTAAGAAGCTTTCCTTCTTAGTGTAGCTAATCCAACCACTTATTCACGACTAGTTTTGCCCTGCCGTTTCACTCACGTTAAGTAGCGAAAGTAGGTGAAACCTGGATCCTACATTCCTGAGAAAGCGGGCTTTCTCATCGTCCTTTGTAAGAAGGTCACTGGCCATACCATTAAGAAAATAATAAAAACAGGCCTAGTGCGAGTTTGACTAATTTTTTTCTTCTTTTGTACGACCAAGTTGGCAAGCAAGAATACGGCCCGCCTGATGGTAACTAGTTACCGTAGCCATATGGACGCTTGCAACACACGAAGCTCACGCTCACTCATACACCGAGGGTTCCGATCTTCCAGACGTATATTTCTTGGTTTGGGCCATAGCTTTTGTGAAAAACCAGACTGCGTAACTAAGTTTGTTTGTGAAGTAATTTTGATGATATTGCAAAAACTTTGCTAGTTAGAAAGTTAGCAACATCGTTTTGTACACACGGCTACAGATCAAGCTATACATTTCCAGTATAAGCTGATCTCGCATTGTATAGGATTTCCGTACTATGGGAGGTCAGCTTATACTAGAAATGTATAGCTTGATCGGTAGCCGTGTGTACTTCCTATTACATAGGAGTAATTACATTGCAAATTAATTGTAGCCTGAAATATTTGCAATGAAACTAAAAATATTTCTTTCTTACTTTTCATTTGCTACAAATTAATTACAAATTGCAAATCAATAGCATTAGTGGTTCTTGCTGAAATATAGCGCTTGGACAGACGGGCAGACGGACGGATCCAAAGCACAGGTTAATAAAATTCCAATCGTAAACATAAAACCCCTACCAATCCTCTGAGCTCAATCGATCCGTCCGAAATGAACATGATACGAATATCAATACCGATTAGCGTGAAGGTACCTGGTGATATCACGGCCCACCCAGGTAGCTGTGCGCCGATGCGAGAGCATCCGGGCCTGCCAGTGCCCGGCTGTCTGACTGACTGGCTGGGAACTCGCCAGCATGGGATCTGTAGGTTAGACGGATAAAAAAATTGTGTTAATTACGTATTTATTTATTTACTAGCTGTACCCCGCGGTTTCACCCGCGTTCCCGTGATACAAAGTAGCCTATGTCCTTCTCCATAACATAAGCTATCTGCATGCCAAATTTCATGATGATCTGTTGAGTAGTTGAGGCGTGAAGGCGTAAAAAACAAATAAATAAACAAACTCACTTTCACATTTATAGTTAGGATATGATTAAGATAGTTAGGATTACGATTAATATATTTTAGGGAAACTAAAAGCTGTGTTAGAGATACAGTACAAAATTTTTTTTAATTAAAAATACGTTTATAGCTATATTAAAAAGTTTCCGAAAGTGGAAATTAGTATAAATACAATTTGGCGGACGGCCTGTTAATTGTTACACAATAGTAATTTTTACAATTCCAATCTTGAGTGAAAGATACATAATTAGATTTTCAACCTAGAGGGTGTTAGCCAGCTAGTCGGGTACTACAAATTACTCCACCACCGTGCTATGGTTTCTCGCGATGTTTTCATTCACCGAAAGCTCAAGCTCATTGTAGGATAATATAGAACAAATAAAATCGCTGCGCTACCATATTTAGCATAAAACGACAAAATGCCCGAAACTGAAGCCTCAAAATACCGGATGCTGATCAACAAAAACGTTTTAACGTGCGAAATGTTTTCGCCATGGAAAGTCACACCGTGCGAACTTAGCACAAGTTGTCCGCCCGGCGTGCCTCGTGTCCAATCGGAATGACTCGGCTCAGTGAACAGTGATGCCTGCGAGCTGGCGATGCGTTGGTGGTCTTTACCTCACAAGATGATTCTGGGATTATCACCTAACTGATTGCATGCTTAATTTATCATTTGCGACACTATTTCTAAATAAAGCACTTTGTTATGAACAAAACATGGACCCAGCCGGTCGTATCCCTCGCGAGGACTGGTAATCCGGTACCGAGTAGAGGACAACACTCCGAGACGACGGGGCCTGTAGACAACACAAAAAAAAACTGATTGCAACAATGTATAAAACAATTATTGGCTTCAAGCGAGGTTTTTATTTTTATACCACTAAGTTAGCAAACAAGCATACGGCCCACCTGATGGTAAGCAGTTACCGTAGCCTATGGACGCTTGCAACACCAGGGGTGGGGTATCACTCGCGCGTTGCCGACCCTGAAGAAATCTCTTCACGTCCTTTTTGAAGAACCCCATGCTGTACTCCATTGGGAAAACCACGGCGGGGAGCTCATTCCACAGACCGAGCGTCCGCGGAAGAAAACTCCTTTTAGCCCGCACAGTTCGAAACAATTCTGGTTTCAATGTGTGAGGATGGACTCCCCGTCGATGGCGAGAGTTGCGCTGGTGAAAGTTGTATAACTCATAACTCAGTGTTAGTAACGAAGATCGTGAGTTCGTATCCTGAAATAAATTTGAGCTTTCTTTGAAGAGTAGTAACATCGAGAGGAAATCAGAGCATGGTGGTAGAAGTTTTCAGTACTAAATGTTGAAAATCTGTTGCCAAGCACCTAGCGGGTTCCGGCAAATGACAATCAGTTTTTTTTCTAAGCTGTGTAAGTATATGAACACATTGGCAATTGGGATCCGTCAGTTACGGAACTTTAACGGGCTATATCTTCATAATTTTTTGATTGATTGACGAAAAAAAAAATACATGTCCAATATTTTTTGATAAAAGGGGTAAGTAAGAAGGTTACCAACCCCAGTCCACATTAGTCCAGTGTTTCTTGTGAAACTTTATTTCAATTTTAATTATCTTTAACGATAAATAAAATTCGTATTCATGTGATCCAGAACTCACCTGTCGGAAAGTCGATCGTTCGGAAACGGAAGTGTCGGGTGACGTCCTCTGTCCGGTAACCGGATCCTGAGGATGAGCGCCCTCTGACATAACGTCACATTGACTCTGTGCACATTTTGTCTATTCTTACCTCATTAAATACGTCCATGCCTCATATAAAATTGTATTTAATCCACAATTTAATCAGAATTTTTTGGCTTACTAGAATCGCTTCCCGTGTATTTCTTTTTATTTTTTTACCATACAACCTGTAAAGGAGGGTATATGGTGTACACGAATTCTTTGGTACTAGGCGCAAAGATCGCGAAAGAGAAAATTTTATAATTGACGTGAAAAGATAATGACCCTCATTGACCGGTGACAGGTTGGTTACGATTTTAATTCAAAAAAAACTTTAAGCAAAAAGTTATGACATTTTGAGTTATCTATTTTGAGCTGATACTTGTTATAGAGAGAATAAGTACCTGATCTATCTATATATATAAAAATCAATGCCACTTTTCGTTGTAATTTTATAACTCAAGAACAGGCTCACCTATCCAAACCAAATGTTTAGGCTTTGTTCGGACTATTTAGTAGATGGTTTATGTGAAGTTTGCACTAAATCGGTCGAGCGGTTCTTCATTTATCACATTTTTTGTAACAAATGAATTCAATAAATGGCGGATCATTTTGTTAATGGGTATTTTGCTGTCAGGGTAGGGTATGGTGGGTAGGGTAGGGTAGGGTAGGGTAGAGTAGCACCATAGGGTAGGGTAGCACCACGCGAACGAGGTCGCGCCGGGCAGCTAGTATAGTGTAAAGAACACTAATTAGTCGGGATTTGGAATGTATTAACACATTATAAATTTTAATATCATTTAACATAATTTATCAAGAGCACATGTCTTTATACTGCAATTTCTTATGAAGGGACGAATACATAGATTAAAGAGACTTATGTCATAGACATAATTCTTCACCCTTTTCGGATAGATCCCTTTCCGTTACCCGTTGTAATAGGCCTATGTTTGATAACAATTTCAACATGGATAGTGATAAGTGGCTGAAGCACGCTGAAGGTGTAAATCACACAAATCCTATAAGAGAACTGGCTCTCAAGTGCAGCTGCGTCATCGTGATCAGTTTTAAAGATTTTTGATTTTACAATGAAAGTCTATAAGCTGGACTAGATAATTCAAAATAAGACATCTGATCCAGAATTCCCACAATTTTTAACTATGATAAGATCAGCTAATATCACAACCATATAGTTTTGCTCCACAAGATTAATCTCAAAACAAACACCCATTCAACCAAACCAAGTAGGTACTCCAACAATGACGTCACACCTGTATTTGCCCTTAGGCTCAACAAGTGTATCTTGTGCTCGCGTGCGTGTTCTCTATTCAAATAAATTGTGTGATCTTTTGACAGGTAATGTTTTTTTTACATGTTTGTTTAGTCGGTCTGTGGGGCGTTTATTTTGGGGTGGAGTTTGTATTCCTACTTTTATTTGAATATGAAAATGTATTGTTTGTAACGTCGTAAAAACCATCCTGTCGGTAAAATTATTTCATATTTGTCAAAATCTTTGAAAGGAAAGAAGAAGAGTAATTCTACAGTGTTTCTTCTCTAGAATTCTGTAGAATTGTTTAAGCTGGTGCCCACGGTTACCTTCCACAATCGCAACTCTCGTCATCGACGGGGAGTCCATCCTCACACATTGAAACCAGAATTGTTTCGTACTGTGCGGGCTCAAAAGAGCTTCCTTCCGCGGACGCTCTGACTGTGGAATGAGCTCCCCGCCGTGGTTTTCCCAATGGAGTACAGCATGGGGTTCTTCAAAAGGGGTGTGAAGAGATTTCTGCAGGTTCAGCAACGCGCGCGTGATACCCCTGGTGTTGCGGGCGTCCATAGGCAACGGTAACCGCTTACCATCAGGCGGGCCGTATGCTTGTTTGCCACCTAATTGGTATAAGAAAAAAGTAGGAATTTGCAATTTTCTTATAAGAGAGATCTTGCCATTCATAAAAGAACAATAATGCGTAATCCTGCTATCTACTTTTTTATGAGTGAGTATAGTAACGTGGTACCTACCTAACATACTAATTTAATATATTAAACTACACCATCCACAAACCACATACCCATTTCCAAAAACAACAATTCATCAACATATTTCCCATAGCCCATAGACAACAATAACATTTTAGCAATCAACCACTGTAAAACGATATGCCTCAATCGGAAACGTAAATAAAAGATAATGTATGTAATTCAATACTTTATTGCAGATTCACAAGTTATCTCAGCAACTTACAATTGATTTACTTTTAATCGTTTGTGAGGGGACGGTACGCGTGCCGCGCGCGTGTCTTGACAGATCACCGCCATTTTTTTTTCGGTTTCCCGCTAAAAGCTGTGGTATTACTTTGTTGTAATGATTGTAATTTTAAAATACTAATGTTGGATTAGTGTATTAAATGTGTGAAAATTATAGGGTTTATCTTAAGAAATAAATAATGTAGAGCTTATCGATCCGTTGAGATAATATTTTTCTGTGGCGCGCCATTTTTTTATTCGTTTTTAGGGTTTCGTAGCCAAATGGCAAAAAACGGAACCCTTATAGATTCGTCATGTCTGTCTGTCTGTCTGTCTGTCTGTCTGTCCGTATGTCACAGCCATTTATTTCCGAAACTATAAGAACTATAATGTTGAAACTTGGTAAGTAGATGTATTCTGTGAACCGCATTAAGATTTTCACACAAAAATAGAAAAAAAACAATAAATTTTGGGGGTTCCCCATACTTAGAACTGAAACTCATTTTTTTTTTTCATCAAACCCATAAGTGTGGGGTGTCTATGGATAGGTCTTCAAAAATGATATTGAGGTTTCTAATATCATTTTTTTCTAAACTGAATAGTTTGCGCGAGAGACACTTCCAAAGTGGTAAAATGTGTGAAGTGCCCCCCCCCCCCCCTGTAACTTCTAAAATAAGAGAATGATAAATCTATAAAAAATATATGATGTACATTACGGTGCAAACTTCCACCGAGGTTTGAACGAGATCTAGTAAGTAGTTTTTTTTTAATACGTCATAAATTGAAATTAATATCAAATACTCAGGTCTATACTACCATTTACTTATATACCTACAGGTTTGTACGGAACCCTCGGTGCGCGAGTCTGACTCGCACTTGGCCGGTTTTTTTCATAAGCACAAGTAATGCTATGATGGTTGGATGAAATCTCTTTGTAATTAGTTACTAAATACTACCTAACTACTACCAATTGTCATGTAAAGTCACTGGGCGGGCCGTTACGGAGCTCAGTGGTAGGTAAAAGATTCCTACGTGTGCTGCTGGCATAGACTTAGTTGGAGTCGATTGCCTGTAGTCCTGGTAGTACCCCCAACTCTAAGCTCCTCTAAAATTCTTGAAACGAGCATCACCTTCCATTCCTTTACAAAATGCTGGATCTTCTAGCTAGAGCTGGCCTGGTTTTGTATAGCTTGGCATGTAACCCAGTATACCAAGATACCGAAGGGTTAGAAGGTAGGCAGACCACACCCCTTCGCCTCCCCGGCTACCCAAAAGTTTACGCAAAGTTTTACTTATCAACTTCTGCAAACTTTTAAAACATGCAAGGATTTTTCCCATCTAAAATGTCAAGGACCTCACTCATTAAAAAACCAAGTTTCGTATTTTATTTTCTTTGTACGGATTCTGGCTGGCTGGCCGTAAACAATACATGAAGGCAAAAAGAATTTAAAAGACACGTGAAATAAACAAAATAAATAAACGTGCACAAACCAACTCAAACAAACGTTTTTTTGGCAATAAAATAATATGTATGTATAAGAGTTAAAGGGAGTCAGTGAACAGTGGCGTGCATTCCATATAGGCAAATAAGCAATGCCTACCTCATAAGATTCAATAAAATAATATTTTGATTCAATTAAACTACATAATCATTTTAAATAAAAATTCTAACCTAACATTCAATACGACATTTCAAACTTTGCCGCGCAGGCACACGCGAGTTCGCCTCTCAAATTCACGCACACTAAAACGATTTCGGCCTATTCATACACACACACACACTTCTTAAAGATAATACGACGAAAGCATAAATCACGCTTTTGCTATGCGTAGCATACTGACATTTGACATTCGCGATTTTTGGACCAAAAGTAACCTTACCTTCTCTGTTGTAAGTAAAGTAACACATCCAAATTAAAAAGACTACAGTTACAACTACTTTACCAAACATTAGAGCAACTCAAATATAACTTCGCAATTTATATGTGTTGGTTTGTTTATTGTTTGGCTGGCATTGTATGCAATGTTTTTGTTATTTACTTATTGTGATTTTGCGAAGTGTATCTATGAAGTGTATTGTGTGTGAAATGAAGAAATTTTGTGGTGAAGATGCAAAATGTGTCGATAAATTATTCCTTTAGTCAGTTTTCGTTTGTTGCTTGTACTTGCTGTAGACCAACTCCAAAACATTCATGGATTTAAATCTAAGGTAAAAATCTTAGACATTTTAACACAGAATATTATGTTTTTTAAACACCTGGCTATCTGGGTGCTGTTATTTGAATCTATTATTCTGTTATTATGTATTTTGTTTGCTAATGAATTATACCAAATGTGTGTGGAATGATACGCTGAACTAAACAATTTTACGAATCGGGTCAAAAAACATAATCTATCTAGGAGGCATATTTAGGCGTGTATGGCGATGATTTCTTCTGCCTACCTAGTCCGAAAACCAATGCACGCCACTGTCAGTGAACACAGACAGATAGGTTTCAGCTATTCTACGTCGTTCATTAAAGTTGTAATACTCGTTCGTGGCTCGGCTCGTGCTCGCTTCGTGTAGCATGGACGCACCATTATATGTTAGTAGCCGAAATGTTAGTTGGGTAGGTATTATGCAAATATCATTCTTAAAAAAACTTTTAAACCACAGTTTTAAACTATATAATTTGATAATATCTTAGTGACAACACACACAACTGAACCAGACAGCTTCCAGACAGGTACCTAAACTTGGACCTAGAGATTTATTTGGAGGAAATACTCCTCGAGTAGGTACCTACCATAGGGGCGCACTAAGCAAGGATTCCCCGAACTTTTTTTTTTATACCACTAAGGTGGCAAACAAGCATACGGCCCGCCTGATGGTAAGCGGTTACCGTAGCCTATGGACACTTGCAACACCAGGGGTATCACTCGCGCGTTGCCAACCCTGCAGAAATCTCTTCAAACCCTTTTTGAAGAAACCCATGCTGTACTCCATTGGAAACTTCAACCACTAAGGGTTAAATTAGGGAGCGGATAGCTATTTATGCATACATTATGTATATTACAAACTTTATGATCCATTCACAGTAAAAAAAAAAAAAACAAAGCAGTCCTAGTAGGTAACGAGAAAATCTGTATAAAAGAAGGAATAATTTTTTGTAAAGTGAAAAATATATATGAACAAAAGAAATGTAGTAAAATGAGCTTTCCCCCGAAGCTTTTAACAATGGCCCTGCCACAATAACGGTATAGGATGTTTTTAATTTGCCTCTGAACCGCTGAAGCCATACTCTGAAGCCGTAAAAGTTCAAAGATCGATTCAAACATGGCGGACGAGCTTTTTCAAAGTTTGCAAGTTAGCTTTGTGTAGTACGAATGAATTTGTTGTTTACTGGTTCTACTCGTTTGAATTTATTTGTTTTGTTTTTTCTTAGTACCCAAGTAGGTCTCTCTATATGGGACAGTACCTATAGTACAAATACAAAGCCATTTATTGCTGCATAAAAGTTACACATTTTTTAACATGATAGGTACTCTTATTAAAAATATCTTCTTCTTCCTCCTTGCCTTATCTCATTATTTGGGGTCGGCTCTCCTCGTTCTCATGCGCCAGGATGGTCTGTCTTGGGTTGTCCGTACTGAGAGTTGGGCTAGTTCCAAGTCGCGGGTTACTGTAGACCACCATGTAGTTTGGGGTCTTCTTCTTTTCTTTTTTGTGTTCGGTAGGGCCAAGGCCTGCCGAACCACGTGGTCTTCAGG
The DNA here is from genome assembly GCA_947623365.1 of Achlya flavicornis. Classification (NCBI taxonomy): domain Eukaryota; kingdom Metazoa; phylum Arthropoda; class Insecta; order Lepidoptera; family Drepanidae; genus Achlya; species Achlya flavicornis. The sequence goes on from OX392490.1 coordinate 3,157,300, forward strand.
CCGTCTCATTACGTGGCCACACCAACGAAGCCTACTTTAACTTAATTTATCTGAGATGTTCGCGACTTTGTGACTTTGACCTCTAATGTGTTTATTTTGCACTTATTAAAAACTCACTTAATAAAAATATATATTTCATTTATTTGTTTTTATTTATTCAGCGGCCCGGGTACGGGCAAAGGCCTCCCCCAACTCCTCCCATTATTTCCTGTTACTAGCTTTCCTTCCCCATGTCACTCCTGACTCCTGTACTATATCATCTATGCACCTGCACTATTCTATTCGGTCTTCCTCTTTCTCTTTTTGTTGTTTTGTTTTGAGTACCATTCAGTAGCTTTCTTAGTCCAAGGTAGGTACCTACCTATCTAGCTATTAATAGCGTCAGCGACTGCCAAGCGATACGAACACCATGTTTAAAGTTCTGTGGTATCAGGATTCAGTGGGCGTAGTGCAGGCAATGAAACAACGTAATACTATCGCTTCGGAAAGTCCCGTATGAGGAGAAGAAGCGACGCAACAAACTCGCTCATGGGCCCCGATAGGTTTACTGTTATAATATTACAATTAATTACATATTCACTTCACTTCACAATCTTAGACTTAAATTATAATAAATTACAGAACCGGGTAAAACCACGATCGCACTGCACTCGTATAGATCGAGAGCTTGATAAAAACTAACCCTTGCAAATACAAATACCCACACTTTTATAAGCTACTAGCTGCCCGGTGCGACTTCGTTCGCGTGGTGCTACCCTACCCTGTGGTGCTACCCTACCCTACCCTACCCTACCCTACCCTACCCTACCCTACCCTACCCTACCCTACCCTACCCTACCCTACCCTACCCTACCCTACCCTACCCTACCCTACCCTACCCTACCCTACCCTACCCTACCCTACCCTACCCTACCCTACCCTACCCTACCCTACCCTACCCTACCCTACCCTACCCTACCCTACCCTACCCTACCCTACGGAATCCTATATAAACCCTATGAAAAATAGTTTACGTCCTATTCTCAGACCTATATACACAACATTTCATAAGAATCGGCCAAGCCGTTTTTTACGAACACTGAGCCACTCGCAAAGAGATTGACGCCCGTACGGCCCGTAGCCCAGTGACGTGATTTTTCTGCTAATACTTATATTTTTAAACTCGTGATATCTTTTGAATGGAATGTCCGAATTGAATAATTCAAAAAGTTATATAAAGGTATTGAAGCAATCTTGAATATGAAGTAATTTATTTTGATAAGGATTAATACCAAGATACAAATAGAGAGCCATTTCTGGCGGCGGCATTTAAATAAAAAAAAAAAAATAGAAAAACACTTATTGTGGCATAACTATAATAGTTAGACATATGGTATCGCGACACTTTTTGTAAATAATAAAGTGTTCTACAAAGTCGTAGTACATTATTTTATTCTATCATCAATAGTTTTCGCAGCGCACGCGATGTAATGAATATTTTAGGATTTTTTTTTACACCTTGGGTTACATTATTGGAGTTTTAGTAAGGATCCCTAATTTTTTTGAAAATATAATATAGCCTATGTCAACCGGGAATAGTGTAGCTTGCCAACAGTGAAAGAATTTTTCAAATCGGTTCAGTACTTTCGGAGCCTATTCAATGCAAACAAACAAACAAACAAACAAACAATCAAATCTTTCCTCTTTATAATATTAGTATAGACTATGGTCAGTGTTGCCACATCACTCAATCCTTCTACCATAAGAATATGATCCAGCCAATATGAATAATTATCTAATAAATATCTAACATTCGGCCTTTCCTGACTTCAAGTTTGTCCTCAAACTTCGTGTAAACAAATAAAGTTATCAATATCTTACATAAAATAATACAGATAAACATACACCACTTTACTCAGATGGACCCATCAACATCTACTACTCTTTTTCTCAGATTGATCCATCAACATCGGTTCACCTATCCCTAGAGCTTTTTATTGTATATGTACATACGACAGTGTATACAGGCAGTTATCAACTCCAACCAAAATCAATAATCAAATCTTATCTTATCTATCCCATCTATCTATATCTATCCCATCTATCTATATCTATCCCATCTATCTATATCTATCCCATCTATCTATATCTATTCCTTTATTTTTGGCATAAAGTGTAATTTAACATTCCACGAGGTGTAAGTAGCAGATTGCGTACGACATGCAAAAACATTTGTTATTTAACATTTTGGATTAACAGTTACATTAAAATATGAACTAGACACGATTAAATATTAAAATAACTCTGTATATCCTTTCCTTTTCTTATCTTCATATTATTATTATTATTTATATAATTGACCAAAATTACATGATAGGTACATGGTTTTACATTACCGCCTGACGAAAACCTGAAAGGCTTGTGTCTGGTGAGAGTTAATTATACATATTGACTATTATTATAGCTTATATTGCGGGACTTACGCTACAGATACACAACAACATTCATCCCGTTCCATTCCCATATGAATTAGACAAGATTATAATTAAAATATATAATACAGTTTAAAATCCAAATTTCTATTTATCGTTATCTCTATCCTTATCTAATGTTTTTTTTTTTTTAAACTTTCCTAAACTTTCCTAATAATTTCTAATCTTTCCTAATATTTTCTAATCTTTCCCTATATTTTCTAATATTTCCTAATATTTTCGAATCTTTCCATATAATTTATAATCTATCCAAATATTTTTGAAATTTCCTAATCTATTCTAATATTTTCGAATCTTTCCTAATATTTTCGAATCTTTCCATATATTTTCTAATTTATACTAATCTTTTCCAAACTTTTCTTATCTTTTCTTATCTTTTCTAATCTTTTCTAATCTTTTCTAATCTTTTCTAATCTTTTCTAATCTTTTCTAATCTTTTCTAATCTTTTCTAATCTTTTCTAATCTTTTCTAATCTTTTCTAATCTTTTCTAATCTTTTCTAATCTTTTCTAAACTTTTCTAAACTTTTCTAATCTTTTCATATCTTTTCTAATCTTTTCTAATCTTTTCTAAACTTTTCTAATCTTTTCATATCTTTTCTATTCTCTCTTTTTATTCAGATGGCTATATCAACATCTATTCATTATATTCAGATGGCTATATCAACATCTATTAATATTATTCAGATGGCTCTATCAACACCTATTAATTTTATTCAGATGACTCTATCAACACCTATTAATTTTATTCAGATGGCTCTATCAACATCTATTAATTTTATTCAGATGGCTCTATCAACATCTATTAATTGTATCTAGATTGCTATATCAACATCTACCCTCTCTTATTTTTTTTTTAATTGCTACTAGTCATACTAACTATTTTCTTATAAGAAGTGTCTCTTCAAATATTCATTTACGCTCTTGATTAACTACGCTTATTTTTTTTATTACGCTATTACTTTAAACTGCATATATATCATCAAAGTCCAGTCATCAAGACTGCATGTTTGACATCAAGACTGCTTGTCTGTCATCAAGACTGAACGTTTTTCGACAAGACTGCACGTATGTTATCAAGACTTTTCAACACAAGATTTTATTGAAGAACTTATTTGCATTTTTGTTAAAGGGTTTATAAATAAATGAATGGACATCTGCTTTTTTATCATAATTTAAACCTGTATCTTATCGAACCTAACTAGGATAAATTCTGTACTTTGGTACCTACTTATTTTAATTTCTCTCTCTCTCTCTCAATATTATTTCATCTTATCATAAATGAATGGACATCTGCTTATTTTTTATCATAATTGAACCTGCATCTTATCGAACCTAACTAGGATAAATTCTATACTTTGGTAACTACATCTTTTACCTCTTCTCTCTCTCTCTCTCAATATTATTTCATCTTATCAGTTTCCTTACAAGTGTTTTATATATTTTTATAGCTACATTTTTTTTCATGTTTTTTTTTTTTAAACTACTATTCCTTATGTTGCTGCTGTTAAAGCGGAAAGCTAAAGCCTACGTCGTAAAAAAAACATCTCAACTTCCAAATCTAATTTTCTTAGCCATATTTTTCACGCAATTCATCCATCTCTTTTTCTACTTCTATTTACTGCTATCTACTTTCACATTCATACCTCTTTTAGTCTCAATACCACGATAACAATGTGATCCAAGCGAGTCCGACCAACAATCCAACTCTCCGATACGGCCTCACGGTGAATCACAAGTCCAATCTCATTCTGGTGTGAAAATCTCTACCTGAAACCAAAGAAGTTCAGCACAGTAATAGATAATTTCACTCGGCCATTTCTGCCTACATTTGCGAGCCAATTTTGCTATTAATCGATTTAGTTTGAACATTTGCTAACGCTTACTCATATTAACCAAAGATTTAGAGTTAATAACTACTTATCAACTTTATGTAGGGAAAATCACATCAATTCAAACAAACTAAAGTAAACCCAGGAAAGAAGTAAAGTTAGTAAAACCCATATGATATTACTAAGATCAAGAATCATAACAGCTCCACCAAACACACTTTGCTACACACACACTACCCTATAAGGGAGAAAGCCTCAGCATTATTGTTTTAACTTCTACAAAACAAAATTCATACCGACATGGTATTTAAGTATATTATAATATTGTAGCTTTTTTAATAAACATTTTATGAACTTTTTTTATTTTTTTTTATTTTTACATAATTATTAATTTGACAGAAACTTGAATGGTTTATTGAATTTGTAATGATTTATTATTGTTATTATTTAGCTTAATTATTATTGTTAATTTGAATTAATCATATGTAACATTTGTTAAAATGTAGTCTTATCCATTTGAGCTGTCTTAATGTAACAATTAATTTTAATATTTGCACACTGAAGCTCGGTAGAGTAAGCTTGGAACTCCATATTTTTTGCCATCAATATTTTTGTCACTCTTATTCTCGCAAATAAATTAATTTCATTTCAAAAGTACACCACTCAAAGCTTTTGCTTACAGAGTAATATACTACTCGGGCGCCAACGCTTATTTTTAAAGTGCTACGTCTACTAATCTTCTGCGCAGTAAACGTCAAAAAAAACGAAGCTGAACTCTACATTGAACTCTACATTTAAACTCTACATTGAACTGTACATTGAACTCTACATTGAACTCTAAATTGAACTCTACATTGAACTCTACATTGAACTCTACATTGAACTCTACATTGAACTCTACATTGAACTCTACATTGAACTCTACATTGAACTCTACATTGAACTCTACATTGAACTCTACATTGAACTCTACATTGAACTCTAGATTGAACTCTAGATTGAACTCTAACTTGAACTCTACATTGAACTCTACATTGAACTCTACATTGAACTCTACATTGAACTCTAGATTGAACTCTAGATTGAACTCTAACTTGATCACTAACTTGAACTCTAACTTGAGCTCGTACTTGATCTCTAACTTGATCTCTAACTTGATCTCGTACTTGAACTCGTACTTGAACTCGTACTTGAACTCGTACTTGAACACGTACTTGAACTCGTACTTGAACTCGTAATTGAACTCTTACTTGATCTCTAACTTGATCTCTAACTTGATCTCTAACTTGAACTCTAACTTGAACTCTAACTTGAACTCGTACTTGAACTCGTACTTGAACTCGTACTTGAACTCGTACTTGAACTCGTACTTGAACTCGTACTTGAACTCGTACTTGAACTCGTACTTGAACTCGTACTTGAACTCGTACTTGAACTCGTACTTGAACTCGTACTTGAACTCGTACTTGAACTCGTACTTGAACTCGTACTTGAACTCGTACTTGAACTCGTACTTGAACTCGTACTTGAACTCGTACTTGAACTCGTACTTGAACTCGTACTTGAACTCGTACTTGAACTCGTACTTGAACTCTAACTTGAACTCTAACTTGATCTCTAACTTGAACTCGTACTTGATCTCTAACTTGAACTCGTACTTGAACTCTAACTTGAACTCTTACTGCAACTCCTTGAACACTTAATTGCACTATAATTTGCACTTGAAAGCAAAAGCGAAATTCTAAAATTAACTCTGACTTGAATTCTGTCTCGAACTCTGACTTGAACTCTGACTTGAACTCTAACTTGTACTCTGACTTGAACTCTGACCTGAACCAACTTTAACTCTGAATTGAACTCTAAATTGAACTCGAACTCTAAAGTTAATTCTAAAATGAACTGTAAATTGAACTCTTAATAGAACTGTAAGTTGAACCCTTAATTGACTCTAAATTAACTGTAAAATGAACCCTTATTTCAACTCTAAATTGAACTCCGAATCTCTAAATTGAACCCTTAATTGTTCTCTAAATTGAACTACGAATCTCTAAATTGAACCCTTAATTGTACTCTAAATTGAACTGTAAGTTGTATCCTTAATTGAACTCCAAAGTGATTTCAAAATTGAACTGTAAATTGAACCCTTAATTTTCTAAATCTACATTATAAATGATACTAGTCTTTAGAACCTTGAATTAAATTAGGAATAGTAATACTAGGACCGCTTCATACACACAGAAGAAGGTTGTTTTTCACCCCAAATAACAGTTTTTTTTTTTTCACTGAACTATTAACATTAGAACTTATAAATCATTTTTTTTTTGTAGTAAATTAAGTAAATTCTTGTGAATTTAAAAATAATATCACTAAATAAATTAAGCACACTTTAGATTTTTAGTTGTTTTTGAGATTCTTTTTGGCAAACCTTTACTAGCAAGTTCTAAATAAAATTATTCAAAAGAATCATGCTATTCTGAAAAAAGCTTTTAAATGGCTTATGTTTAACTATCTTACCTATTATTTTTGTATAAGCTGTAAGTTTCTCTTAAATATGTTAAAATAAAATAAAATCCATAATATTTACTGAAAAATTAACAGTGTTATTTTTGTTAACTCGAAATCTGATTCTCGGGAGAAACCTGTTGATCAGGAACTTTAGCCTATACGTTTGTCTAATGTGCTACCTATACATAACCCATTACATAACCGTTACGTATTCAATTTAAAAGGATTATTAAAATACTTAACATTTTTTTTTTTTTTGCAAAATGAAGAAACTTACTGTAGTCATTATACCATCACACTCAAATACAATTTACCATTAACTTCATTCCACTTTTGCAACTTCAGATTAACCCAGCACGACCCCCATAACTGAACACCACTTATTCAAAGTTAATTAATTAAATACATTTTTTTTTTGTTATCCGGTTTGTAGTACATTGTCTTTTGAACGACCTATAGATATGTATATAACCATAACTATGTCAATAGTTCTGAGGAAATCCCGTTCAACAAAATATATTTATTAATAAAGCAACCGGCAAAATGAGGAGAATCACCAACTTAGATAGCTAGTAATAATAAATTTATCGCACAATTAGTTAATAGTACTTACTTCATATTTAAAACTATATTTTTACAAAGTATCGGTCTGTCTTCCTTCCTTCCTTTCTATGTTAATAATTTTATATTATATTGAATTGTTACACCCTTATTATACGGTCATATGAATAGCATAAATACCCAACTTACCTATACATATTACAATAAATAATTGCGGATTTATTTTACATTTTTACACTTATACTTTTAACCCATAAAATATAGCTAACTGGACTATATTTTCAACAATAATTAAATTATTTAATCGTTCCCCAGATACTTTCGCAGTATATTAGCAATCAATATGAAATCGACTCACCAGATAGTGTTAAAGCAATTTGTATACACCACAATTCAGGCACCACTACATGTACATCAGATAGCCACTCGCATGGCACACCCGGCGCCAACTTGTGTCACTGGCCGCTACCAGCATGAACTATACTGCAAGCGTGCCACCCGCGCCGCCATTTGTCTATTATTCCGTCTAGCACGCGCATGTCACAAACACGCACAAATACACTTATTTTAGGTAATCAAATAACTTGATTAAACTTTGTTCTTTAGTTCTTTACTTGTTCGAAGTTCTCAAGAACGTGGTCTTTTCAAACTATGTGGAAACAACCCAAGTACGGTTTACATTGCCTCTCTTTATCCCACTTCTGATAATAGCGTCAGCGACTGCCAAGCGATACGAACACCATGTTTAAAGTTCTGTGGTATCAGGATTCAGTGGGCGTAGTGCAGGCAATGAAACAACGTAATACTATCGCTTCGGAAAGTCCCGTATGAGGAGAAGAAGCGACGCAACAAACTCGCTCATGGGCCCCGATAGGTTTACTGTTATAATATTACAATTAATTACATATTCACTTCACTTCACAATCTTAGACTTAAATTATAATAAATTACAGAACCGGGTAAAACCACGATCGCACTGCACTCGTATAGATCGAGAGCTTGATAAAAACTAACCCTTGCAAATACAAATACCCACACTTTTATAAGCTACTATGGTCAGTGTTGCCACATCACTCAATCCTTCTACCATAAGAATATGATCCAGCCAATATGAATAATTATCTAATAAATATCTAACACTATAAGTAGGTCATTATTGCTTATCAATACTTATTCTTAAATTTGCGCAAATTAAAAATAAACATCTATCTAATTTTAAAGGCTCAGTAGCACAGTGTTTTTTTTACCCTCATTTTCGGACAGCGTAATTTTATTGAATGTTCGAATGGAGAAACATATTACTAATACAAGGGTGAAACTCCCACGAAACTCGCTGTCATAGTTTTTGAAAAAATTCGATCCGAGTAAAAAGTCCGGAATTTAATGAATTTTTTTATTTATTTTTTTTTCTTTTTTCTTTGAGTGTGACACCTAATTTTTTACTGTGACCGTAAAGACCCACTATAGGGCCAAATTATAAACCATGGACGGGGAAGCTACGACTTCGCAGTTTCAAGATAATCGCAAATATGACATAAACGTATTTATTTTTTTCTGACTAAATTCTTTAGTATTAGCAATTACACATATATGGACTACTCACACAAAAAAAATCAATTGCTAAAATCGCGGACTTTCGGAGATATATAAATCCGGATCTGTTCCGGATTTGGTCAAAGTTCTCAATATAACTTTTTAGGGTTCCATAGCCGATGGCGAAAGTGTCCCCCCCCCGTAACTTCGAAAGTAAGAGAATGAGAAAACGAAAAAAAATATGATGTACCTACATTACCATGTAAACTACTACTAATATTGGTTTGAAAGAGATCTAGTAAGTATTTTTTTTAATACGTCATCAATCGCGAAGATTTACGTAACCCTTCATGGGCTAGTACGACTCGCACTTGGCCGCTTTTTTAGCAATATTAATTTGTGGAGTTTAGCTAGAAACTTCTTTGATATTTATTTTTGTATGTGTCAGCTGTCACGCCAGTCTGTCAGTGGACATCAACATCTCATTGCCTGCGTTAGTTGCTATTTCCAGAAATACTTACGATTATTTAATGCAAAATAGTGGATATTGCAAGAATGTCCTCATTTTATCATATATATATAAAAAACATCGAATAAGGAGCAATATAACCCCTTCTAGTGTCCAACTTTGCTCCCGAAAGTTTAAAGCATCAATTCTTGGTTGTAAAAATTAAATACTACAGTGTCTCATCTTATGTGGACTGCACGATCTGTCGATCGAATCTTCCAATGAAGAGTAATTATGTAATGCGGGAAGGAGTCCACCCTCGTTAGGCATGCTGAAACCCCGCATTAATACATATTTACTGGAGGAAGCGGGGGTGAGGCACTATGGAGCCGTTCCAGACTCATAGTGCCACTTTGCCTCAGCAGGGCCTGACCTATCCTGCTGGGGGATGTCTCTCCGAACCCCGATCGGGAGACTTAATGCAAGGGGGGGATGAGGGCGCCAACCCTCATGCTGGTCAGCGACAGGCAAATGAAGCTATGGATAACGCCATGGCCGGCACCTCTCATGCTTCGGAGGTGACCGCAAGTAGGCTAGAAGTAGCAAGTGACAGTCGCATACTAACTCGGTTTGATGCTTTTATGTTTCTGGATCAAGAAAGTAAAACAATTTATGGTCGCTATGGAAAACTGTTTGATCTATCCAAATCAGAAAGAAGTATTATTGTCAAATCAATTCTTGCAAATAGATTAAACACACCACTTTCGGCATTACATGAGATAAAAATGGATACTGCTATAGGCCTATTTATTACTGTAGGACTAATCGTAAACTCGGGTGGGTTGGGTGACTGTGTTAATAACTTACAACAATTTACTTGAATACTCTGTACCATTTATTTATCCTTCTTACTCTGAATCAATAATATCTCTGAATCTCTGAATACACAACTCTTACAACTCAATGCGATGCGCTCGCCGCGACCGCCGGCTACGAACAGGATCGGTCACACCCGCACGCAGTCGTTCACAAAACACAAGTGAGAGAGGGTAGGCGACTTATTCAGCCGCCAACGGCTCCACTCACATACTTTATGTATGTGACATACATCACATCGACAAAGCTATTCCTTACACTCCCTCCCTTTGTCGAATACCTACATCAACAATACTTAAATTTTAATTGAACAAATTATTTTAACAATATAGCCAAAGCGAGTAGCAAAGATAAGTTTACAACAATATTTATAGAAGTAAAATGAACAATATAAAACAAACAAACTGAATGTGTATATATCAAAGATATGGTGATAAATTATTAAATGATTTAGGTTTGGCTTCAACTTCTTATGTTTCTATTCCTAGGTCTCATTCTTGTTACTGTCCTGAAAGCATACAAAGACAAATATAAATCTATACATGTTAAATCTTTTCTCTGAATATTGATCTGCGTTTTGTAATTCATCTTAATTTCTTTTTCTTATTTTTCTCTGTATTGGTAATTTTATCTCTTAAGTCCTCAAATTCAAATTCATAATGAATTTATTCAATGCATGTCTGTTCTTAGATAGATAGGTTTTGTCATTATATCTGCCAAATTTGCGTCAGCAGACACCCAATGAACTCTCACTTTCTTATCATCTACACATTGCTTTATAAAGTCAGCATGGGTGCTTGCCATACTTTTTCTGTGTCCAGTTTTCTCTCTTAGTACCAACTCTTTTTGTATATCTTCCACACTTTGATCAAAAGTTTTGAGCTTATGACTTCCATCCTTTTCTGTGCAATCTCCAGCAGATCGACTATCGCACCATATAGTGATTGGAAAACACGAACGTCCAATTATATACCTAATAGATTTATCCAGTGATATCAGCTCTTGGCACGCGTCTCTCATTGCTAAGTATTCTGCTTGGCAGGTAGAAGTCGTAACTATGGATTGTTTATGACTTCTCCAGGTTATTACATCTCCGAATAACTCTCTCACATATCCGCATGTAGATTTAGAGTCTTCACAATCTCTAAAACTTGAATCGGAAAATAGCTCTAGGTTCTCTGAATTATATAGGAACTTATTTCCTAAGTCACTTGTAACTCTCAAGTATCTAAACAATCTTTTTACTTTAGTCCAATCTTCTTCAGTTGGATCTATCTGTTTCCTAGCTAGGTAGTTGACTGCATAAGCTATATCTGGTCGAGTCGCATTAGCCAGATACATTAAACTTCCAATGGCTTCTCTGAAAGGCACATTTTTAATTTCATCTGATTTCTTTAAATCTTCTGTATCAGGTTTGAACATTTTATTCCTATGATCTACCTGATGGGTTATCATAGGCGTATCTTGTGGACTTGACTTATGCATTAATCTTTCTCTGTGTATGTAGCCTGATGTATGGTAGTGCTTCTCTCTATCCTATCTCTGTGTGTATTCATACCTAAGAAGTTTTTGGGTTCACCCAAAACCTTCATCTGAAATACTCTGCTTAGGTGTGATTTTATTTTATTTAATTTATCTGCGTCATTGCCGGCTATCAGCATGTCATCTACATATAGTAGCACTAAGGCAAGCTTTCCATGCAGCCTCCAAGTAAATAAACAAGGATCATGAAGATCATTTTCCAAATCGAGTTTTATAGTTTCTTCTGAAAATCTTTTATTCCACGATTTGGGACCAACTTTAAGACCATATAAAGACTTCTTTAATTTGCAGACTTTTTCAAGTTTAATATTCTCTGTAACATCTAGACCCTCTGGAATTTCCATAAAAACTTCATCTTTAAGTTCTCCATTTAGGAACGCTGTTTTAACGTCAATTTGACTTACTTCCAAGTCCTCTTTGTTGATTATAGAAAGAAATGATCTAATCAAAGACAATCTTGACACTGGAGCATATGTTTCTTTAAGTCCATATACATTTTTATCTTTAAATCCTCTTGTGACTAGTCGTGCTTTATATTTAATTGAACCATTGCTCTCAACTTTCTTTTTTAAAAACCCACTTAGAGTCAATAATGTTAGGCTTCGTTCCATAGGTATTTTCTTTAGGTCGATCTACTAAAACCCATACCGTATTTTCTTTCATAGAGTTTAACTCTTCTTTAATGGCTTGTTTCCATAACTCTTTATCGTCTGTATTCATCGCTTCTTCAAATGTGATTGGGTCTTTTTTTTTTTTGAATTTATGCTAATAAAATATACCCTAATTCATCTTCTCTTATCTCTCTAACTTCTGAAACTCTTGTATACCGGGCAAAGCTTATATCTTAAATTTTCTTAGCTTTACTTCTCGTAATTGAACCATCAGTTTTCTTTTATTGGTACCTCTGAATTTTTCTATTCATACTGTTTCTCTGAATGTATTTTATTTTCCTCTGAATTGTTATTTTATTTAATATTTTTGGTCTACCTTTCTTTCTCTAGACGCAGGTATACTTATATTTACGTCTGAATGATCTTTTTCTACTATTTCTGTACCTACTGTAAATTAAGTTTTCTTATCTGATCTTTCTTATTCTACCACTGTAGAATGAGATCTTGAATATACATCTTAATATTCATCTTAATATACATCTTAATATACATCTTTATACACAAATCTTTCTATGAATCTTACGTGTCTTGATTCTAAAAAAAATCTCCTGCTAGGATGCCATAGAATATATCCTGTGGATGTATGCTATACTAATACGGTTTTGATGGATACATTGCTAAACTTTGTTTCAACAAAAAGGTAGTTTAACGTAAGCGATACAACCAAACCTCTAAATTACATCTTGCTTGCTTTTGGTGAGAATTTTAATATAGGGACTTCATAATTAATTGATTTGTGTGGGGTTATGTTATAAGTATGAACAGCTGTTTCTGCAGCTCATTCCCACATTCTTGGTGGTAAACTTGAATCACACATATACGCTCTTATCGTTCTCTGAATAGATTTGTTGAATGTTTCGGCTGTACATTAACTTCAGGAGTACAGGGTGGACGACTATCTGATTTTTTCTTTTCTCTCTGTGAGTTTTCCACCTGTAAACTCAGTACCTCTATCTGACCCAATATAGCAAACTTTTGCATCTGTACTTAATAAATTTTGACCAGAACTGAAATAGCTTACAAACGCTTCACTAGATTCGTCTTTAGATTTTAAGCAGTATACATTGGCACACTATTGATAATAATCATCTACAAAAACAATTACCTAGTACCTCTTTTGAACATTCCATGAAAAGCGTTTAATTGGCCCTATCACATCTGAATGACTTATTTGAAGTGACCTCTCTGTTCAACTTCTATTTTGTTTGAATGGGAGTTTTTCTATTTTTGACACATCTAGCTTGGCTTCTGACTGGCTTTTGAAAACAATCCCATGTGAAAAGGATTTTAGGATAACAGGTTCTCTTAACACTCTGATCTGAATTTATATGAGCTGAGATCTTCCAAACTCTCCCTCCCAATCGCAGACCCTACATCTCTTGCAATTGTTTCAACAGACTCAGAAATATCTCCCTCCGACTCTGACATTTCTTTGTCTTTATTGGTTCGCGATTGTTCGGAAGACTCATCGTCAATTGCTAAACACGCAGGGCAAATAAAATATCTAATATTATAAATGTAATTTATCATTTAAGTATTTATTCATTGTAGTATTAATGGTATCTTTGACCTTCCAATCTAACTATCCAATTGGGTTTTTCATAAACCCCTTCAAATAGTTGTATTCTCTTTATTATAAACTCTGAATATTTTGTCATCTAAATATATACAAAATTCTGCATCTACTATTTTAAGTAACGACAATAGGTTTTCTGATATATCTTTTACCGCAATCATATTTTTATTTTTAGTTTAATATGATTTCCATCTAATTTATCATTTCTAAGCAAACGATTACCTCTACCGTCTATAACAAATATCTATACTATCTATATAAAAAATATCAGCAAATTCATAAATTCATTAGCTCTTCTAATAACTCCATTGTCATATTTTTTTTTTGTTTTTTTTTTTTTTATAACTTTTAATAACTTTTGTTAACAATATGACTTGTAGCTCCTGAGACAGCAATAAACTCTAAATGTTTTTCATTATTTAAATTATTATCAAAATGTCTCTTACCCTCTGACTCTTCATACTCATCATAATATCCAACACAGCCCATGTAGTTCCCGTAATCAGTTAATCCTTCATTATACTCAGCTCTTCTCTCTTCACTGAATTTTTGATCCTCGAATGCCTCCTCTACCCATGAGATTGCCTCTGAAGTTGCCTCTGGAGCTACCTCGGATGTTGACTCTGTAGTTGCCTCTGAAGTTGCCTCTGAAGTTGACTCTGATGTTGCCTCTTTTTCCTCTTAAGGTACTAGAGTTGAACTGACTTCTTCTTTCCTGCTATCTCTTAACTTCTTTAAAATGTCCATGGGCTCAGTTAAACCTAAGATTTTCTTAATCTATAAGACTAATAATTATACCCTTTACCAAGTTCTTCCCCATTATAATCTCGGTCTCTGAAAGTCCAGTTGATGCTGGTTGGTTTGAGTCAATCAGATCAATTAACGTCCAATTTGTAAATTTTGTTTTTCAAACAGTCTAACAAAACTTGACTTAATACAAACATACACCTGTCTGTTTGTATTGCCTCTGAATTTTTTGACTTATCTTCTTTAAGTTGCTACAAAATAATCCCTGTTGAGATTACAAGTTTATCTTTTTTTTTTTTTTTTTTTTTTTTTTTTCAGATTCTCAAATTCATGCAAGCATGTGTATGTGAAATTTGGAGAGCTTGTCAACTCAATCAAAATCAAATCATTTATTTCAAATATACCTTCGCAGGCACTTATGAACAGTCTGACTCTAATACTCTAATACTGATTTGGAAGGCTGCATCTGCTGAGAAGAGTCGACAATAAACTCAGTAATTACTCTTTTCAAAACAAGCTTAGATTTATTACATACCTAATATTTAATAAGTAAATAGCAAACTCAAGCAGACCAGCCCCCACAAGCAGTACTTGTTCACAAGTATGACGTATGTGGCAGCCATTAGTCTCATCGCCATATTGGAGTGAAGAGGATGAACTACCTCCTTAAGCAAGACTCCAGTCGTCCGATCTTTTCAAGTACATTTACACTGGAAGTAGTAGCATAGTTCTTGTATTATTATTTTTTCATGTGGTGTAACAATAATCGTTATCTATCTATCATACAAATACCCAAAAAAAATTTTTTTTTTTTATAGTTTTGTGTGTGTTTTTAGTCTCTGTATTATACTCTGAATTTATTATTCTAAGCTCTGAATTGTCTGTTGTGGTCCCACTCATTACCTCTGAATTACTCTGAACCTCCTTTAGTTGTGGTTGTTGCTGTGAAGTAACATATTCAACAATAACCTGGGTTTACTTCTCTTAAAAATTTCAGATCTGAACTCTCACACTCTTTAAATAAAAGTTTCTAATCTTGACAAGATTTAAACTTTTAACCTCTTACCTTAATCACAGCACTCTGAATTTTCAGTCAAATATAGATGGTTTATAAAGAAAAATATAGTTACTTAGTTTGATGGGATCAGAACGATTAACCATCTCACCAAGTCTGACTCTCATGTACTCTGCATTTCCTTCGCTCAGATTTTCGGTAGTTCCACTTTGAGCGCTTTTACTAGCCATCTGTTCCAGGATTGTGAAACACTCTTAATTAGTTGTTTTTATTGTTATTTTTATGTATTATTATTTTTAAGTTAATTTCATAAGACATATCTCTCAGAGCAATCAACTCTTACTTGTTACTTGTAACTCTTACTCTTACTCTCTTTTAATCTCTTGATTTACATCACAATACCAGGTGATCTCTAGTTTTCAACTAATCAAGTAATGTTTCTTGCTTCTGAACTAAAGAACCGAACCACAAGTTACTTTAGTTCGAAACGAGAAATCAGATTCTCTCACCGAGCACACTACGCATGCACACCACTCGCCGATGTTCATCTCCGCGCGTTACCACGAAAGTTGGTCGGTTTTGGGTTGCGCAAGCACACACGTAGGTCCCGAATGAGGTCCTCCAATCTCCCTAGTCAATGATCAGACTCCACTGAACACAAGCTTCAGCTGAACATTGACCCTGGAATTTATTGAATTAGCTCGTGATTAATTTTGATTTGAATTTATGCAGTGAACGAAAAACCCCACAGAACCAGTAACCAGTATCTGACCGCAAGGCAAGCCAGAACGGGACACCAAACTCATGCGAAGAATCTATATTCACTCGTAGCAATAAATTCGAGAAACATTTTCAAGTATTGAGCCAAATTCAATATCGACTGAATTTCTCTTCCTCTCATTCTCTCTTAATATTGTAGTTATACTCTGAATCTTAATTTAATAACTTATATTTTCCTCTGAATTATACACTGAATATTTTTTTTATTTTTTTTTTATTTTTTTTTCATTATTATATATATATATATATATATATATATATATATATATAGGTATATATATATTTTACTAAAAAAATTAAAGTACCTTCTGATCTTTTTTTTTTTTTTTTTTTTTTTTTTTTTCAGTTTTAAATTCGACCGTCTTTATGAATTTATTAACAATGAGATAAGAGAAACCTTCCTTATCAACCACAACGTAATTTCCTTCTTAATAGGTATATTAATCTCTTTATTATATAGCCTCTTCGCTATATGATACCTTTCCTGTAAATTCTTTTGATATGACAAATACATCTATCTAATTAAAGCACGGCAGCAAATGAAAATCCCTTTTTGCATCTACGCAAGAGAGAAATATATAGCATGCATGGGACCGAGGGCATTTAACAAATTACGTACCGGCCCGGGATATTTGTGAAAGCCGCCTAAACTCCCTCCGTTTAGTGCGAAAGCAAGTCACTTGCTAGTTCGCTAGACAACGACGTGTGCTGCCCAACGTGTTGAGTCAAGGAGCCAACACGCGTGCGGAAACCACCACGACTCACTTGTACACAAGGTGTACAAGCTTGCCACGATACCAACGATACACGACCGCCCCGAGAGAAATAGACAGACAGCACGCTAACCTCGCATACACGAGCGCCAGGCCTTGCACTCGGGCACACTCAGTCAGCGGCCACTGCCCAAAAACCCACAGCGAACACGCACCGACAAGCCTCGCTTGGCCGCTTCATGCACACTATCGCTGCCCGGCTAACCAAATTCCCGTATTATGTTACACTTTTGTTTCCATTCTCGGACTTTCTACCAATGCATTTTACTATTACCTTCAATAGACTCTTATAAAAAATGACTGCCGAGAACGGAACACTTGAAACACCTTTACAAGCCCTTTACTTACTCTTAATATTCTTTATGACGAATGTTATTGTACAAGGCGTTAGATTGGAAATCTGAACTATGCGATAATGTCCTCTGAATCCAAATCACAAAGCACATAATTTTTGTTGCACACAGTCACCCGAGTATTCCGTAGATCTCAACCACGCTCTGCTACCATGTAGGACTAATCGTAAACTCGGGTGGGTTGGGTGACTGTGTTAATAACTTACAACAATTTACTTGAATACTCTGTACCATTTATTTATCCTTCTTACTCTGAATCAATAATATCTCTGAATCTCTGAATACACAACTCTTACAACTCAATGCGATGCGCTCGCCGCGACCGCCGGCTACGAACAGGATCGGTCACACCCGCACGCAGTCGTTCACAAAACACAAGTGAGAGAGGGTAGGCGACTTATTCAGCCGCCAACGGCTCCACTCACATACTTTATGTATGTGACATACATCACATCGACAAAGCTATTCCTTACAATTACCAAAATTGAAAAGAAATACAAGGACTGTAAAAGAAATATGGCACATTTTCGGAAAAAGAATAAAGACTGGTTAGAGAAGCCTTTCATAAATGATTTTCCTAAAGATTTAATTTCAAAGCCTCCTGAAGTTTTGGACGTGCCCCGTGTAGTTTTGGACGAAGCAACTGTGGAAGTCGACGTGCCGCCTGTAGTTGTAGATGAACCCACAATATTTCACGATCCGAAACAATCCGAAACACCTGTTGAACATGCAGGTTGTAGTAAAGATACAGAATTTACAAAACTTCATATACGCACGCAACTTAGAAAACGAAAAAAGCTAGAATCATTGATAGAGAACGAGGCACCAGAAAAATTGATTAAATCATTTACTAAAGTCATTAAATCCCAAGACAACAAAAAACTATGTAACAAAAGTGCTCATGATTTAGAAGCTGTTATAAATACATTCTTGGAGTCTCCAAACAAATCAACTGAAGTGTTGGCAAAAATAAATCACCATACCCACCCGTACACTCCAGAAGAAGCGCTTGGAATACTAATTGACCGAAAATTGAGTGTCGACACGTATAAATTTTTTCAGCAAGATACATCGAAACGATGTTTTGATTTATATCCACCTTATACAAAAGTAGCAAAAGCAAAACTGGATTGTTATCCAGAAGATGGAGTTAAAGCAAGTGAAGTGGAAGCATCTGTTTCCTTACAGGGACTGCTTGCGCACACATTCAAAAGAATTATACTTCTCTGCGATGAAATAATAAATGCATATTGCGAACAAGAGCACTTGGATGAACTGTCTTGTACATTCGAAGGGTCTTGGGGCTTTGACGGTAGCACAGGCCAATAGCTGTATAAACAAAAGGCACCCCAAGATCCTTTGCATGACGAAAACACAATATTTGCAACGACGTTTGTGCCATTAAAAATTACGGAAACCTGTAGCAACAAATTTATGTGGGTAAATCCAACACCCCAATCATTTAGATCTTGCAGGCCTCTGCATATTCAATATCGAAAAGAGTCAAAAGACCTTATTCTCGCTGAAAAAGAGTATGTAGAGAAACAATTGAAAAATTTGACCCCAGTTGCAGCAGCCACATCGAAAGGCTTTATAGTAAAAACAATTTGTAATCTTACATTAAGCATTATCGATGGTAAGGTATACAATATCATTCACAGTACCTTCTCACAACTCAGATGTCCGATTTGTGGGTTAACTTCTACTAAATTTAATGACCTAGATTTAGCATTCTCAAAACCTATTAATGAAGAAACTATAAAAAATGGTATGAATCCCCTCCATGCATTCATAAGGTTTTTAGAGTTCTTACTCCATTTGGGGTACAAAAATGATCCTCGAGTGAGACAGTGGCGAGTCTCTAAATCATCAGTTGCGGGACAAATAACTGAAGACCGGAAGAAAAGAATACAGGCGGAAATAAGGGATCGCCTAGGTTTACTAGTAGATGTTGTACGTCCCAACTCAGGTACAACTAATGATGGCAATACTGCTCGGAGAGTCTTCGCTACTGAAGAAAGCCGCGGAATATTTGCCGAAATACTTGGAGTTAGCAGATGGCTTGTAGACGACATTCACGTCATTCTAGTCGCCATTAACTGTGGGCTACCTGTAGACTCTAAAAAATTTGGTAATTTTTGCAGTAATTTAGCCAGGAAATATGTAGCTGCTTACAACTGGCACCCCATGACGACAACAATGCATAAGATCCTCATTCACGGCCAAACAATTATAGAAAGTTCAGCACTGCCCGTAGGAGTTCTATCAGAACAGGCTGGAGAGTCCAGGAATAAGTTTTGGCGATATGACCGCGAACACCACTGCCGAAAAGATGACAGAAAAAACACAATGGAAGATTTATTCCATAGGGCATTGGAATCTTCCGATCCAGTTGTATCTAATACACGACTGAGTAGGCTTAAAAATAGCATAAAACGAATGCCTTTGCCCCATGCAGTGATCGAAATGTTAAAACCATTTGAAGTCAATAACGAAGGTGACGAACAAAATGAGGAGGTAACGTGTATTGAAACCGATGTAAGTGAATTTACATCTATTCTCGCAAACGAAAATGACACATTTATAGAATAAGACTTAGAACATTACTTTATTCGGAAAAATAATTAAATAACAAAAATACAATCTAAATATTATCCGCAGTAAGCTTCGTCAAAAATAAGAATAAGATGTAAATTGAACAAACACAAGTGATATTGAGAACTTTGACCAAATCCGGAACAGATCCGGATTTATATATCTCCGAAAGTCCGCGATTTTAGCAATTGATTTTTTTTGTGTGAGTAGTCCATATATGTAGCTATATTTTAAAGTAAAAATAAATTGCTAATACTAAAGAATTTAGTCAGAAAAAAATAAATACGTTTATGTCATATTTGCGATTATCTTGAAACTGCGAAGTCGTAGCTTCCCCGTCCATGGTTTATAATTTGGCCCTATAGTGGGTCTTTACGGTCACAGTAAAAAATTAGGTGTCACACTCAAAGAAAAAAGAAAAAAAAAATAATAAAAAAATTCATTAAATTCCGGACTTTTTACTCGGATCAAATTTTTTCAAAAACTATGACAGCGAGGTTCGTGGGAGTTTCACCCTTGTATTAGTAATATGTTTCTCCATTCGAACATTCAATAAAATTACGCTGTCCGAAAATGAGGGTAAAAAAAAACACTGTGAGTAGTAGTAACGTCGGATGCCGAGACGAAGGTCCCGGGTTCGAATCCTACAATGAGCTAGAGCTTTCAGTGAAGGACAACATCTTGACGTAACCGTAACACAGTGGTAGGGTACTTTGTAGTACCCACCTGCCAGGCTACCAACCTCAAGTTGTGAAAATCTATCGCCAAGCACCAATCGGTGTTTTCCGACAGCTGCACTTCAGAGCCAGTTCTTTCTAGGCTCCACATCATCACTTACCATGGTGAGTTTGCGGTCAAACACAGGCCTATACCTATACAGTAAAAAGTGTATTTCATTAGCTAACTAGACACTACCGCTAGATGGATTTCAATGGACCAAGCCTCATATAATCATTACTTACCTATTTGTGACGGAAGTCGTCTTATGAATAGATTGTGTTATTCTGAAATAAACCTTACGTCATAATATCCAGGTTCCTAATTCAATTATTTTAATCTTGACTCAAGACCATTATGCCACTAATGTATTATGTGTTAATGCGTTATTGACGGTCTATAAAACCTAAGTATGGATGATAGCATTAAATAAATAGTTTATCCAATTTAAGGATATGATAACGAAGTCATCGAACTTAGTATACCGATTCCCAAAACAGAGAATAAATCTAAATAGATAACGCAATCTAGCTTTCTTTGAGCTTCTTTTGAGCGACAAAATATGAGTAGATGCCTTCACTGGAGGGCTCACTCTCCCAATCAATGTGACACTCAAAAAGTTTGACAAACTGATCGCAAACAAGCCCAAAAAAAAAAAAAAAAAAAAAGATCGCAAATCGCTCCATCTGTATGAAAACCAAGCGTGCCACTTTTGTTCTACCTACCAAGATGTCACAAGAGCGCTTTAGTTGGGATGGCATATGGCATTTGAGCTATAACGTGAAAATAAAGCGATCCTATTTGTCAGCTAAACACATCCCGCGGTAACGCGCGAGTGATAACCCTGGCACCCCTGGTGTTGCTAGCGTCTATAGGCTACGGTAACTGCTTACCATCAGGCGGGCCGTATGCTTGTTTGCCACCTTAGTTGTATAAAAAAAAAACTCTTTTGCATGCAGGCCAGAGTTGCGAGTTCGCTCGAAATAGCATCAAAAGAAGAGCATTGCTTGCATATTGCTTGCCCTTACGACAAGGGAATTACCTCGCGTCAGTACCTAGATATAGTGTATCGTCTATGAGTACCTATTCCTCTCTGTCAAGGTTTGACCCTGGGCTTAATAATGGTAATGCAATTGGGCCTTTAATTTATTTCCGTCTTTATTCCAAGTTACAAAGGTCACATACCTACGTAAGTAACCTTTGCATTTCACATTATTCAAAAATGTTTTTTACTGAGTAGCTACTATAGATCCAAAATTTCAGAACGTCGTCAATTAAAATTGCCTATTATCACGATAGCCGCCATCTATGATTGATAAATTGAAAGTTTATGTGCCTACATACCTAGCTCAGAGTATATAAATACTAGATACCTAGTAAAAAGTTCAAGATTCAATGACGAGTATTATCGTTTTCAGGATTTTTGGCACAGCATACCCCCCAATTAAAGAAAATGAGTCTGTTCTTGTGTTGGTTACCCCTTATGCCCTTAAACAAAGAGTATAGTAATATATCGGCAACCCTTAAACCTGAATGACGTGACACACACAACACAACCGATCAAAGAGGTAAATATACCAACCGATTGTGATGTTTAGCAGGCAGGTAGCCTATTAAATTATCCCTCACATATGCTTATTTAATTTTTCCCTGACTACTATAAGAAATTACAATAAATGTAATGTGACCTTTGAGAAAAAGTTTGTTTTATCTCGCTAAAATATTACAGCAGATGGCGTTACGATTGCGCTATGTAATTATAAACTAAGACTTATTATTTAAGAATACTGAATAAAATACTTTGCACATTACTTTCCAAAAAAGAAAACTGGAATCTTATCACTTACTTTATATTTTTTTTATTGACTTTTCAGCCATTAATTTACTATCTGTGGATTTATAATGCAGCACACTTGAAAATAATTTCAGCTTGGCAACATCTAAATTTGTAAATGTCAAATTTTTATTGTCGCAAAAATTTCAGTCATATTTTCGTATTATTGTTACGTGATAACAAATAGATTTATATTATAAAAAATACAGAATAACACAAAACCACTCAGTGAAAGTTAACAAAACGCCCATGGTTCCTGCTGTAGCAGTAAAATTATTAGTGTTAACGTGTGCGAAGGTTTGCATAAATGAATTATGTCGTTGAGGTCGAAGGCCCTGGCTCTAGTCGAGGTACTATTGAGGGTGCCGCCTCTGTTTGTGGTGGATGAGTTCCTCAAGATCAGCTTGGGACTGCCGGTGTCGGGCACAGAGGAGGTGTCGATGCTGAGCAACTTGACAGTAGACCACGTCGATATTTCTGACGCGGACGCAAATTACTACGACTCTAACTTCTACAACGCATTCTTCTTCACGCTACTCAAGTTCCTCGTGTGCTGCCTAGGTGCGTAAACATTTTTTTAACTAAGGTATTTCGACATTCAGCCAGCTGGAGTGGAGGCTAGCCTTTAATTTTTTCTCATGTTCAGTTTCGACAGTCTGGTTTGTTGTGCCAAATGTCATATTGTATTTTTTGTTTTCTTAAACATTAATTTTGGCTTATGAATTTGAGTGTTAAGTCTCTAAGTAAAAAATAAATATATGGAGGTATTGAAACATGTTTATTGCAAGACTGCTTAACATTTCTGAAATAAATATAATTCAAAATAATAAACGTAACTGTCTTACAAGCGTATTAGGTTAGATCTTTTGATAACATTCAACCAGATACAAAATGAGTATGGGAAAAATATTAGCAAAATTTTGTAGTAAATAATAAAAATGACAAAATAAAAATTGCAACAGTTTTAAATTAAAACGAAAATAATTATTCCAAAATAATGGTCCTTATATAGAAGGCAACCTTGTAACATATTTTGTGAACTGGTTTTGGTTTGAAACTGCATTTTAAGTTTTTACCTCTTTTTTTTACGAGGTTTTTTTGATTGATATAAATATTTGCATTATCTTGATTCTAGTTTTATGTATCAAGAATAAACTGATATGAGCTACTAATAGCTAGTACCTATTTAAAATTACAAATTAATACACTTGCTGAGTCAAATGTAACATAGAAATGTTCAAGTGTGTATCTCAAGTTAATAATTTCAAAGAATATGCCAGGAGTAATGCATCAGCAATAGTAGTAAAAGTAATTTTGTTATACTATGAAGGTTGGTCCACATGATGGTAAGCGGTTACTGTAGCACCGGGGCACCCTAGGGCATTACTTGCCTGTTATCAACCCTTCCCTCTACTCCGATGAGCTCTGGTGACCACACAGGATCACAATTTTAAGTTATTTGGCTTCATTTGGATATTCAAAAACAGGTTTTAATTTTCTTTCATGTTGTGTAGTTTTGGACTTAAGATGAAAAATGACAATAGCATTCCTTATCTCTGAAATTTGCGAAGTGAAAAATCTTAAATAATTGCAATTGGTAAACATTGATGAACTAGTACATAAATTACTAACGCAAGTAAGACTCGACTTGCACTTGGCTGGTTTTTTATACCTTTATCAATAGTTTTGCAGATTTTATATGTATTACTGCTTGACTTGAAAAAAAAAAACATTACTATAAATAATAAAAAGTGTGTCAACAATTGATTTTGTATGCAAAAAATGACACAGGGTGACTTGAGCTGTGACTTTATCAGCGGTCGATCACCTTTTTATTTTTTTATTAGCGTGGGGAAATCCTCACCAAATCCTACCTCCTTGTTTTTTCCACCCTTCTGTGTTATACGTGTGAAAATGGTTATGTTATGGGCTGCCAGTTTTTAAAAAAAGCTGACCCTGTGATTTTAGAAAGAAAATAAATGTTGGTTCTGTTAGTCCTTATAACATTAGATATCTGCCAATGTAAATCCCTTCGTAATCAGTCCTGCCATTTCGGAGATTAGCCGGAAAAATCAGACAGACAGAGCAAAACCAAGTTGTGGCAGCAGCTAGAAAAAAAATAGTTTCAATTCATTCATACAAAAGCCGGGCTCGGCGCTTAATTTGGTCGGACATTTGCCCTAAACTCTACTCTCAATATGGCGAGGAGGGCGATGGCTGCCACACGCGTCATACTTGTGAACAGGTGCTGCTTGTGGGGGCTGGTCTGCTTAAGTTTGCTATTTATTTACTTATTAAATATTTTTTCAGTCTACTTCGTAATTTTGCCGCCGCGCCGGGGCACGCAATTGTTTTCAGTGCGATTAGAATGTAAATATTATGTAATTAATCTAAGCCTGTTTTGAAAAGAGTAATTGCTGAGTTTATTGCCGGCTCTTCTCAGCAAATGCAACCTTCCGAACCGGTATTAGAGTATTAGAGTCAGACTTTTCATAAGTGCCTGCGAAGGTCTATTTGAATAAATGATTTTGAATTTTGAATTTTGTCTGTGAAATGAAATCCGCGAACGAGTAACACGTTTTTAATAGAAAACAAATTTTTGGAACCGCATATCACTGACTCCAAAACAGTAAGAAATGTTATGCCACCCCTATTTAATATTTGACTACAAACCCTCTTTCAAGTTTTTTTTAAAATATATACCTACCTGTATCTACCTACGACACGCATTGCTTAGTGTAGGTCCTGCTGTATAATGTAATGTGCATTCTTATGAAAATAAATTATTATTATTATTATAATAGATTTAAATACCTTACAGAATACCGCAGCCAATTAACTTTGTTGTGTCAAGATGTGTACCTGCTCGTGAGTAAGGTCGCAGAGCTCATAGGGGAGGGGGGAAAGGTCGGTAACGCGTGAGCGATGCTTCTTGTGTTGCAAGCGTCCATATGGCTACGGTAACCGCTTACCATCAGGTGGGCCGTATGCTTGTTTAACGATTAAGTTGTATAAAAAAAAAAAAAAACTATATTTTATTAGGATGAACCTCCTACCCTAGTCCTTCACACACTTCCACTCCCAACGATTAGTTTGACTCATGTTTGACTCGACCGACACATATTTTTTGTGCAACCATCAAATCGTGATTCGTACATCACAAAGCAAGGTTATGCTGAAGTTTTTAGTCACAATTGTCAGTTGTTCACCAAAATACCTGTGCCCTGAGACGATATTTGGGCATTTTGATATAATTTTGACGCGGCAGTCGTGTGTGGTAATCTTTTTAATGTTGCTGCTTTTATATCAAGGGAAACATTAGTCTTCGGATAACTAGCGACAGTCCATTACCTCCCCTCCCTTCATTAACTCTTACTAATGGTTTGGGATTCGTTGGATAAGTGATCTAGCTCAGAAGGGGTTAAGGTCCCTTTTGACACAAAAAAATCTGAAAGTTCCAATTAAAATCTCTAAAGCAAAAAAATATTCTGTTTACCATCATGGGCATTCTTCCTCCGTAAATAATACACTCGATGTCTTTTTTAATGTCTTTAAAGATTGACTAACACAATACAGTTAGTACATATTTTATAAACTTGCGTAGTTTGCCATTATTAACACCCCTACGGACAGTTCTGATTTCCTGAATTACTCCTGTATGGAAAACTCCTTAAAATGCTGGATGGCATATGATGTGTGTGGATGCTGAAAACATAAACGCACAAAAATGGTCACCATGCATAATTTGGTTCTTGCGTGGCCACTCTTGCTACTGTTGCAGTAGAACTCGTTTTGCGGATCGGGGTCGACTTGTTTGTTTAAACAATATTTGTCTTCAAGGTTACTCACTGTCTGTACGGGGTTCCCTTGAATTAGCTACGCAAATATTGGACCTGAATAGACAAGACTCATGTAACGGTCACCGAGAACGTTTTTAAAGAATTCGTCGCAAAAACTAAATGAACTTATTTGCAGTCACAATCCGAGGTTACTTAAAGACGAATGAATGTATGATTCATCATTCATTTATCACAATTTTGATAAACCTTTGTTGATAATGATACTTTGGGTTTATTCTCCTCTCAATTCTTGGTTTTCTTTATTACGTCATCTGTATTTCTTACTTTCGGATCAACAGTATCATGGAAGTACCGCTACATTCAGTTGTGGTGCATTTCTAAGGTCATCTTACTCTAACAAACAAAGGGTTTTGACTTCTGAGTGATATGCGAATAACGGCACCATAAGAACACCGTGTAACGGAAATTGTATACCCATTACAGTAATCTACTTTTTTGGTAGGTACTAGGCGCGCAGATCTCGGAAGAGAATATTTATATAAATATTAGCAAGTGACGCAAAATGATAATGACCCTCATTGAGCGTTGACATGTTGGTTATGATTTTAATTCAATAAACTTGGAAGGAACAATTTGGAATGAATTTTTGAGTAATTTATTTTGAGCTGAAACTTTTTATAGAGTCTATCTACCTGATGTAGTCTTCACCCCTTTCGGATAGATCCTTTCCGTTACACCCAATATAATCAGAATATTATTTAAGAGCACTCAGCTCACCATACTTTTCATACAAAAGCTCTGTTCTTATGATGGCGTTTTTAAACACTTTTCGTTAGATGTTTTAAACAAATTGGTATCTTGTGAACTATATCTAGCAGTATAACTAGGCGAAAATAAAAAAAAGTGTGAAACAAATTCAGTAAAAGCCTCCGAAAAACAGCGGTTTTGCACAAATTTTACCTGAACTTTGGCCATATCTAATGTACGTATAAATTGTAAAAGTAAAGAAAACAGCTCTAAACAATGCTTGCAAATGTATTGGAGATTCTAAATAACTAACTTTTCTTCACAAACTTGTAAGATTACATCACAGGAAGTATGGGCCTGGAACAAGTTTTATGATATGCGAAATCATGAATGACGACCTAGCGAAGCGGCCGCGAGTTATCAGCGGAATTTACCAACTGATAACCGATGGCTCTGATGGTGTCTCTCTTTTTTCGCAGTCAAACATTACGTTGGATGAAAGTACAAGCTTTTAGGCTACACTTGCGTTGAAGTTGCGTTGGCCATGAAGGGCCCCCTTAACTACTAAAATAGCTGTTTTGTACCGGTTACGTCAGGTTTCAATCAAGGATCTACCTAATTCTCACGTCCTGGTTGGATAACTGTAGCTTCCGCTCACATAATTTAGCGCCATGAAAATCTGTGGAGGCAATGACTTCTTTGCGCTCTTTAGTCCATTGTCTGGCCTTAAACCATAAATAGATAATGTGTTTGTTTTACGCTACTTTAATGTCTCTTGTCAATAACTTGAAATGTTTTTACCATAATAGAATTATCCGCTTTTTGTTTAGGCTGTTTGTATCCCATTTAAGCAAACAGACCAAATAAACAATTAATGGTGTGATAATAAAGTTTGAATGTCAACAAGTTATTAACAGTTGGAACTTTGATCTTAACCGAAAGGGCGAGGTCGAGGGTCCTTATCGCGAGACCATATCCAAAAATCATATTTCCTGAACGTATTGGTTGTAGTCCTATAAATATTGTCAACATGCAGCATAGCATAGCATTACGCTCACGAATTAACTTGCATTCCTAGAATGAGACTTACCAGGCAGTTATTTAAGACCGATGGTCCTTCGAGCCAGTCAGTTAAATTCCACACTGAATTCCCAAATCCTGGGTCTGCACCTTAAATCTGCGCAAATGACCTTAATAATGCACATGATTTTTTGCACTTTATTTTCTGAACTTGTTTTCCTGAAGAATGTATTTTGGCCACTTGGTCAGTAATATGTCGGAGCACACTTGGAGTATGGCTGTCCTATAGTATACATCTAAATATCTACTATATAAAAATAAAAACTTTTTAACAAAAAAATAAACCACCGAAAAAACTGAAAAGCAAAAAATAATTTTGAATATAACTTGAATTTTATAAGGTTTTGCAGTCGGGGACAAACCAATAACCTACGTAGATATGTATTTTTTTTGTAATATTTGTTAAATGTAATGTTTGTCTAATAAAAAGGAAGCTAAGCAATATTGCTAACGCAATTAAATTTTTCCAATTTAAAGCTAGGGCTCTACCGCGTAACTTTGGTGGTAGTTACGCGGTAGAGCCCCCGGTCCCATAGTAAAAGTTGATCATATACATGAGTATTTTACGTGGTTTCATTTAATGTCGTATTGACGTAATAGCTTATGTTATTGGTTTGTCCCTTATCTAGAGAGGACTGGCTATCTTTGGAGGAGGCCTTTACCTGCAGAGGGGTTCTTGCAGATAACTAACTTAAACCTACGATTAATCACAAAATTATGTAAAACCTAAACTAACAATCTAAAATTAAGAACTAAACTTTATTACTAACAAAAATTTATAATACTAACATAGAATTTAATTATTATTGTTTTTTTTTTTTCTCTTTTTGTTATCTGCAACGAAATATAAGGCTTTTTTTTTTTTTTTTTTTTTATTTATTTATTATTGGTTTGTCCCCGACTGCAAAACCTTATAAAATTCAAGTTATATTCAAAATTATTTTTTGCTTTTCAGTTTTTTCGGTGGTTTATTTTTTTGTTAAAAAGTTTTTATTTTATAATTTTTTGTGGCTATACTCTACTAATTACTACATGCTTAATTTTTGATTTCTTTTGATGTAATACACAACTCAGCATTAAAATCTGTGAGTGAACAATAAATCATCCCTATTTTCCCACCCTTAGGGTAGGTATTTTTTATCCATATTTATATGGGACCACCTTCGAGGTATACCCTATCCAATAAAAAAAGAATTATCAAAATCGGACTACTCTGTCAAAAGTTATGCGTGATCATACATAAAAAAAAAAATATATATACGCGTCGACTTGTAAACCTCCTCCGTTTTATGTGAGTGAACTTAGCAGATCATTGTCCAGCAGATCAAAATTAAATGTGAGTTCTTTTCGCATGCAGCTGAGTTCTATAGTTCCTGATACTTTTTATAAATAGTTCTGGTGTTTTTACCTCGAAAAATGTCAATTAACAAAATGATCTGCTAACTTCCCGTAGCAGATCAGTTTGCAGCAGATCGAAAACAAATGTGAGTTCTTTTCGCATGCAGCTGTGTTCTATAGTTCCTGATACTTTTTAAAAATAGTTCTGGTGTTTTTCCTCGAAAAATGTCAATTAACGAAATGATCTGCTAACTTCCCGTAGCAGATCAGTTTGCAGCAGATCGAAAACAATGTGAGTTATTTTCGCATGCAGCTGAGTTCTGCAGTTCCCTATACTTTTCAAATATATTTCTAAACCGACGTCCAAGCAATTCGATTCAAGTGGCCTCATAAGCGATCTAGATATTTTCTCGGACTCTCTGCATCTTTTCAAGCAAAAACTTGAAAAGTTTTTTAAGAATTCTGTCGTGTAATTTTATGTAACAATATGTACAATTATTATTATAATCGTTTACTTTCAATTTTAATCCAGTTTATGTTATGTATAGTTTATTTGTTTTTTCTCTTGTAGGTGCCTAGCACTAGTTTTGTTTACCATGAATGCTGTGTACACCTATAATGGGTGCACACATCTGCATATTATGATTATGTCATAATCTTTAGAATTAAGACTTTGTAACTATTTTCAATGTGTGTACTGTTGGTGTATGTAAACCTAATAAATAAATAAATAAATAAATAAGTCCAGAACTCTCGTCCCAGAGCCAGCAGATCATGCGAGAACGTCCAAATAGTCAAAAAATATCGTTTTTATCGTTTCAAACGAATCTTAGGGCTGGAACTATTTTGCTTTAAACATATTCTTATGCGAACTACAATGTAGAACTCGATCGGAGTCCAGAACTCGCGTTCGAGTGCCAGCAGATCATGTGAAAACGTTTAAAAAGTCGAAAAATATCATTTTCATCGGTTCAAACAGTCCTTAGAGGCTAGAACTCTTTCGTTTTTCACCGATTCGTAGCAAAACTGCAATGTAGAACTCGATTGACGTCCAGAACTCCCGTCCCAGTACCAGCAGATCATATGAGAACCTTCAAAAACTCGAAAAATATAATTTTCATTGTTCCAAACAATCGCCGAAGGCTGGAACTCTTTCGTTTGACACAGATCCAGTGTAGAACTGCAATGTAGAAATCGATTGAAGTCCAGAACTCACGTCCCAGTACCAGCAGATCATGTGAGAACGTTTAAAAATTCGAAAACTATCATTTTCGACGGTTCAAACAACTCTGAAAGACTAGAACGCTTTCGTCTTTCATCAATCAGTAGCAGGACTGCAACCTAGAACTCGATTCGAGTCTAGAACTCACGTCCCGGTACCAGCAGATCATGCGAGATCGTCCAAATAGTCAAAAAATTTCGATTTTATCGTTTTAAACGAATCTTAGGGCTGGAACTATTTTGCTTTAAACATATTCTTATGAGAACTACAATGTAGAACTCGATCGGAGTCCAGAACTCGCGTTCGAGTGCCAGCAGATCATGTGAAAACGTTTAAAAAGTCGAAAAATATCATTTTCATCCGTTCAAACAGTCCTCAGAGGCTAGAACTATTTCGTTTTTCACCGATTCGTAGCAAAACTGCAATGTAGAACTCGATTGACGTCCAGAACTCCCGTCCCAGTACAAGCAGATCATATGAGAACCTTCAAAAACTCGAAAAATATAATTTTCATTGTTCCAAACAATCCCCGAAGACTGGAACTCTTTCGTTTTACACAGATCCAGTGTAGAACTGCAATGTAGAAATCGATTGAAGTCCAGAACTCCCGTCCCAGTACCAGCAGATCATGTGAGAACGTTTAAATATTCGAAAAATATCATTTTTATCGTTCCAAACGAATCTTAGGGCTGGAACTATTTTGCTTTAAACATATTCTTATGAGAACTACAATTTAGAAGTCGATCGGAGTCCAGAACTCACGTCCCGGTACCAGCAGATCATGCGAGATCGTCCAAATAGTCAAAAAATATCGTTTTTATCGTTCCAAACGAATCTTAGAGCTGGAACTATTTTGCTTTAAACATATTCTTATGAGAACTACAATGTAGAACTCGATCGGAGTCCAGAACTCGCGTTCGAGTACCAGCAGATCATGCGAGATCGTCCAAATAGTCAAAAAATATCGTTTTTATCGTTCCAAACGAATCTTAGGGCTGGAACTATTTTGCTTTAAACATATTCTTATGAGAACTACAATGTAGAACTCGATCGGAGTCCAGAACTCGCGTTCGAGAGCCAGCAGATCATGTGAAAACGTTTAAAAAATCGAAAAATATCATTTTCATCGGTTCAAACAGTCCTTAGAGGCTAGAACTCTTTCGTTTTTCACCAATTCGTAGCAAAACTGCAATGTAGAACTCGATTGACGTCCAGAACTCCCGTCCCAGTACCAGCAGATCATATGAGAACCTTCAAAAACTCGAAAAATATAATTTTCATTGTTCCAAACAATCGCCGAAGGCTGGAACTCTTTCGTTTTACACAGATCCAGTGTAGAACTGCAATGTAGAAATCGATTGAAGTCCAGAACTCACGTCCCAGTACCAGCAGATCATGTGAGAACGTTTAAAAATTCGAAAACTATCATTTTCGACGGTTCAAACAACTCTGAAAGACTAGAACGCTTTCGTCTTTCATCAATCAGTAGCAGGACTGCAACCTAGAACTCGATTCGAGTCTAGAACTCACGTCCCGGTACCAGCAGATCATGCGAGATCGTCCAAATAGTCAAAAAATTTCGATTTTATCGTTTTAAACGAATCTTAGGGCTGGAACTATTTTGCTTTAAACATATTCTTATGAGAACTACAATGTAGAACTCGATCGGAGTCCAGAACTCGCGTTCGAGTGTCAGCAGATCATATGAAAACGTTTAAAAAGTCGAAAAATATCATTTTCATCCGTTCAAACAGTCCTCAGAGGCTGGAACTATTTCGTTTTTCACCGATTCGTAGCAAAACTGCAATGTAGAACTCGATTGACGTCCAGAACTCCCGTCCCAGTACCAGCAGATCATATGAGAACCTTCAAAAACTCGAAAAATATAATTTTCATTGTTCCAAACAATCGCCGAAGGCTGGAACTCTTTCGTTTTACACAGATCCAGTGTAGAACTGCAATGTAGAAATCGATTGAAGTCCAGAACTCACGTCCCAGTACCAGCAGATCATGTGAGAACGTTTAAAAATTCGAAAACTATCATTTTCGACGGTTCAAACAACTCTGAAAGACTAGAACGCTTTCGTCTTTCATCAATCAGTAGCAGGACTGCAACCTAGAACTCGATTCGAGTCTAGAACTCACGTCCCGGTACCAGCAGATCATGCGAGATCGTCCAAATAGTCAAAAAATTTAGATTTTATCGTTTTAAACGAATCTTAGGGCTGGAACTATTTTGCTTTAAACATATTCTTATGAGAACTACAATGTAGAACTCGATCGGAGTCCAGAACTCGCGTTCGAGTGCCAGCAGATCATATGAAAACGTTTAAAAAGTCGAAAAATATCATTTTCATCCGTTCAAACAGTCCTCAGAGGCTAGAACTATTTCGTTTTTCACCGATTCATAGCAAAACTGCAATGTAGAACTCGATTGACGTCCAGAACTACCGTCCCAGTACAAGCAGATCATATGAGAACCTTCAAAAACTCGAAAAATATAATTTTCATTGTTCCAAACAATCGCCGAAGGCTGGAACTCTTTCGTTTTACACAGATCCAGTGTAGAACTGCAATGTAGAAATCGATTGAAGTCCAGAACTCACGTCCCAGTACCAGCAGATCATGTGAGAACGTTTAAAAATTCGAAAACTATCATTTTCGACGGTTCAAACAACTCTGAAAGACTAGAACGCTTTCGTCTTTCATCAATCAGTAGCAGGACTGCAACCTAGAACTCGATTCGAGTCTAGAACTCACGTCCCGGTACCAGCAGATCATGCGAGATCGTCCAAATAGTCAAAAAATTTCGATTTTATCGTTTTAAACGAATCTTAGGGCTGGAACTATTTTGCTTTTAACATATTCTTATGAGAACTACAATGTAGAACTCGATCGGAGTCCAGAACACGCGTTCGAGTGCCAGCAGATCATGTGAAAACGTTTAAAAAGTCGAAAAATATCATTTTCATCCGTTCAAACAGTCCTCAGAGGCTGGAACTATTTCGTTTTTCACCGATTCGTAGCAAAACTGCAATGTAGAACTCGATTGACGTCCAGAACTCCCGTCCCAGTACCAGCAGATCATATGAGAACCTTCAAAAACTCGAAAAATATAATTTTCATTGTTCCAAACAATCGCCGAAGGCTGGAACTCTTTCGTTTTACACAGATCCAGTGTAGAACTGCAATGTAGAAATCGATTGAAGTCCAGAACTCACGTCCCAGTACCAGCAGATCATGTGAGAACGTTTAAAAATTCGAAAACTATCATTTTCGACGGTTCAAACAACTCTGAAAGACTAGAACGCTTTCGTCTTTCATCAATCAGTAGCAGGACTGCAACCTAGAACTCGATTCGAGTCTAGAACTCACGTCCCGGTACCAGCAGATCATGCGAGATCGTCCAAATAGTCAAAAAATTTAGATTTTATCGTTTTAAACGAATCTTAGGGCTGGAACTATTTTGCTTTAAACATATTCTTATGAGAACTACAATGTAGAACTCGATCGGAGTCCAGAACTCGCGTTCGAGTGCCAGCAGATCATATGAAAACGTTTAAAAAGTCGAAAAATATCATTTTCATCCGTTCAAACAGTCCTCAGAGGCTAGAACTATTTCGTTTTTCACCGATTCATAGCAAAACTGCAATGTAGAACTCGATTGACGTCCAGAACTACCGTCCCAGTACAAGCAGATCATATGAGAACCTTCAAAAACTCGAAAAATATAATTTTCATTGTTCCAAACAATCGCCGAAGGCTGGAACTCTTTCGTTTTACACAGATCCATTGTAGAACTGCAATGTAGAAATCGATTGAAGTCCAGAACTCACGTCCCAGTACCAGCAGATCATGTGAGAACGTTTAAAAATTCGAAAACTATCATTTTCGACGGTTCAAACAACTCTGAAAGACTAGAACGCTTTCGTCTTTCATCAATCAGTAGCAGGACTGCAACCTAGAACTCGATTCGAGTCTAGAACTCACGTCCCGGTACCAGCAGATCATGCGAGATCGTCCAAATAGTCAAAAAATTTCGATTTTATCGTTTTAAACGAATCTTAGGGCTGGAACTATTTTGCTTTAAACATATTCTTATGAGAACTACAATGTAGAACTCGATCGGAGTCCAGAACTCGCGTTCGAGTGCCAGCAGATCATGTGAAAACGTTTAAAAAGTCGAAAAATATCATTTTCATCCGTTCAAACAGTCCTCAGAGGCTAGAACTATATCGTTTTTCACCGATTCATAGCAAAACTGCAATGTAGAACTCGATTGACGTCCAGAACTCCCGTCCCAGTACCAGCAGATCATATGAGAACCTTCAAAAACTCGAAAAATATAATTTTCATTGTTCCAAACAATCGCCGAAGGCTGGAACTCTTTCGTTTTACACAGATCCAGTGTAGAACTGCAATGTAGAAATCGATTGAAGTCCAGAACTCACGTCCCAGTACCAGCAGATCATGTGAGAACGTTTAAAAATTCGAAAACTATCATTTTCGACGGTTCAAACAACTCTGAAAGACTAGAACGCTTTCGTCTTTCATCAATCAGTAGCAGGACTGCAACCTAGAACTCGATTCGAGTCTAGAACTCACGTCCCGGTACCAGCAGATCATGCGAGATCGTCCAAATAGTCAAAAAATTTCGATTTTATCGTTTTAAACGAATCTTAGGGCTGGAACTATTTTGCTTTAAACATATTCTTATGAGAACTACAATGTAGAACTCGATCGGAGTCCAGAACTCGCGTTCGAGTGCCAGCAGATCATGTGAAAACGTTTAAAAAGTCGAAAAATATCATTTTCATCCGTTCAAACAGTCCTCAGAGGCTAGAACTATTTCGTTTTTCACCGATTCGTAGCAAAACTGCAATGTAGAACTCGATTGACGTCCAGAACTCCCGTCCCAGAACAAGCAGATCATATGAGAACCTTCAAAAACTCGAAAAATATAATTTTCATTGTTCCAAACAATCCCCGAAGACTGGAACTCTTTCGTTTTACACAGATCCAGTGTAGAACTGCAATGTAGAAATCGATTGAAGTCCAGAACTCCCGTCCCAGTACCAGCAGATCATGTGAGAACGTTTAAATATTCGAAAAATATCATTTTTATCGTTCCAAACGAATCTTAGGGCTGGAACTATTTTGCTTTAAACATATTCTTATGAGAACTACAATTTAGAAGTCGATCGGAGTCCAGAACTCATGTCCCGGTACCAGCAGATCATGCGAGATCGTCCAAATAGTCAAAAAATATCGTTTTTATCGTTCCAAACGTTTAAATATTCGAAAAATATCATTTTCGACGGTTCAAACAACTCTGAAAGACTAGAACGCTTTCGTCTTTCATCAATCAGTAGCAGGACTGCAACCTAGAACTCGATTCGAGTCTAGAACTCACGTCCCGGTACCAGCAGATCATGCGAGATCGTCCAAATAGTCAAAAAAATTCGATTTTATCGTTCCAAACGAATCTTAGGGCTGGAACTATTTTGCTTTAAACATATTCTTATGAGAACTACAATGTAGAATTCGATCGGAGTCCAGAACTCGCGTTCGAGTGCCAGCAGATCATGTGAAAACGTTTAAAAAGTCGAAAAATATCATTTTCATCGGTTCAAACAGTCCTTAGAGGCTAGAACTCTTTCGTTTTTCACCGATTCGTAGCAAAACTGCAATGTAGAACTCGATTGACGTCCAGAACTCCCGTCCCAGTACCAGCAGATCATATGAGAACCTTCAAAAACTCGAAAAATATAATTTTCATTGTTCCAAACAATCCCCGAAGACTGGATCTCTTTCGTTTTACACAGATCCAGTGTAGAACTGCAATGTAAAAAACGATTGAAGTCCAGAACTCACGTCCCAGTACCAGCAGATCATGTGAGAACGTTTAAAAATTCGAAAAATATCATTTTCGACGGTTCAAACAACTCTGAAAGACTAGAACGCTTTCGTCTTTCATCAATCAGTAGCAGGACTGCAACCTAGAACTCGATTCGAGTCCAGAACTCACGTCCCGGTACCAGCAGATCATGCGAGATCGTCCAAATAGTCAAAAAATATCGTTTTTATCGTTCCAAACGAATCTTAGGGCTGGAACTATTTTGCTTTAATCAATATTCTTATGAGAACTACAATGTAGAACTCGATCGGAGTCCAGAACTCGCGTTCGAGTACCAGCAGATCATGTGAGAACGTTTAAATATTCGAAAAATATCATTTTCGACGGTTCAAACAACTCTGAAAGACTAGAACGCTTTCGTCTTTCATCAATCAGTAGCAGGACTGCAACCTAGAAATCGATTCGAGTCTAGAACTCACGTCCCGGTACCAGCAGATCATGCGAGATCGTCCAAATAGTCAAAAAATTTCGATTTTATCGTTTTAAACGAATCTTAGGGCTGGAACTATTTTGCTTTAAACATATTCTTATGAGAACTACAATGTAGAACTCGATCGGAGTCCAGAACTCGCGTTCGAGAGCCAGCAGATCATGTGAAAACGTTTAAAAAATCGAAAAATATCATTTTCATCGGTTCAAACAGTCCTTAGAGGCTAGAACTCTTTCGTTTTTCACCAATTCGTAGCAAAACTGCAATGTAGAACTCGATTGACGTCCAGAACTCCCGTCCCAGTACCAGCAGATCATATGAGAACCTTCAAAAACTCGAAAAATATAATTTTCATTGTTCCAAACAATCGCCGAAGGCTGGAACTCTTTCGTTTTACACAGATCCAGTGTAGAACTGCAATGTAGAAATCGATTGAAGTCCAGAACTCACGTCCCAGTACCAGCAGATCATGTGAGAACGTTTAAAAATTCGAAAACTATCATTTTCGACGGTTCAAACAACTCTGAAAGACTAGAACGCTTTCGTCTTTCATCAATCAGTAGCAGGACTGCAACCTAGAACTCGATTCGAGTCTAGAACTCACGTCCCGGTACCAGCAGATCATGCGAGATCGTCCAAATAGTCAAAAAATTTCGATTTTATCGTTTTAAACGAATCTTAGGGCTGGAACTATTTTGCTTTAAACATATTCTTATGAGAACTACAATGTAGAACTCGATCGGAGTCCAGAACTCGCGTTCGAGTAGCAGCAGATCATGTGAGAACGTTTAAATATTCGAAAAATATCATTTTCGACGGTTCAAACAACTCTGAAAGACTAGAACGCTTTCGTCTTTCATCAATCAGTAGCAGGACTGCAACCTAGAACTCGATTCGAGTCTAGAACTCACGTCCCGGTACCAGCAGATCATGCGAGATCGTCCAAATAGTCAAAAAATTTCGATTTTATCGTTCCAAACGAATCTTAGGGCTGGAACTATTTTGCTTTAAACATATTCTTATGAGAACTACAATGTAGAACTCGATCGGAGTCCAGAACTCGCGTTCGAGTGCCAGCAGATCATGTGAAAACGTTTAAAAAGTCGAAAAATATCATTTTCATCCGTTCAAACAGTCCTCAGAGGCTAGAACTATTTCGTTTTTCACCGATTCGTAGCAAAACTGCAATGTAGAACTCGATTGACGTCCAGAACTCCCGTCCCAGTACCAGCAGATCATATGAGAACCTTCAAAAACTCGAAAAATATATTTTTCATTGTTCCAAACAATCCCCGAAGACTGGAACTCTTTCGTTTTACACAGATCCAGTGTAGAACTGCAATGTAGAA
The DNA here is from genome assembly GCA_947623365.1 of Achlya flavicornis. NCBI lineage: Eukaryota > Metazoa > Arthropoda > Insecta > Lepidoptera > Drepanidae > Achlya > Achlya flavicornis. The sequence continues at coordinate 3,196,011 of OX392490.1, forward strand.
ATCGATTGAAGTCCAGAACTCACGTCCCAGTACCAGCAGATCATGTGAGAACGTTTAAAAATTCGAAAACTATCATTTTCGACGGTTCAAACAACTCTGAAAGACTAGAACGCTTTCGTCTTTCATCAATCAGTAGCAGGACTGCAACCTAGAACTCGATTCGAGTCTAGAACTCACGTCCCGGTACCAGCAGATCATGCGAGATCGTCCAAATAGTCAAAAAATTTCGATTTTATCGTTTTAAACGAATCTTAGGGCTGGAACTATTTTGCTTTAAACATATTCTTATGAGAACTACAATGTAGAACTCGATCGGAGTCCAGAACTCGCGTTCGAGTAGCAGCAGATCATGTGAGAACGTTTAAATATTCGAAAAATATCATTTTCGACGGTTCAAACAACTCTGAAAGACTAGAACGCTTTCGTCTTTCATCAATCAGTAGCAGGACTGCAACCTAGAACTCGATTCGAGTCTAGAACTCACGTCCCGGTACCAGCAGATCATGCGAGATCGTCCAAATAGTCAAAAAATTTCGATTTTATCGTTCCAAACGAATCTTAGGGCTGGAACTATTTTGCTTTAAACATATTCTTATGAGAACTACAATGTAGAACTCGATCGGAGTCCAGAACTCGCGTTCGAGTGCCAGCAGATCATGTGAAAACGTTTAAAAAGTCGAAAAATATCATTTTCATCCGTTCAAACAGTCCTCAGAGGCTAGAACTATTTCGTTTGTCACCGATTCGTAGCAAAACTGCAATGTAGAACTCGATTGACGTCCAGAACTCCCGTCCCAGTACCAGCAGATCATATGAGAACCTTCAAAAACTCGAAAAATATATTTTTCATTGTTCCAAACAATCCCCGAAGACTGGAACTCTTTCGTTTTACACAGATCCAGTGTAGAACTGCAATGTAGAAATCGATTGAAGTCCAGAACTCACGTCCCAGTACCAGCAGATCATGTGAGAACGTTTAAAAATTCGAAAACTATCATTTTCGACGGTTCAAACAACTCTGAAAGACTAGAACGCTTTCGTCTTTCATCAATCAGTAGCAGGACTGCAACCTAGAACTCGATTCGAGTCTAGAACTCACGTCCCGGTACCAGCAGATCATGCGAGATCGTCCAAATAGTCAAAAAATTTCGATTTTATCGTTTTAAACGAATCTTAGGGCTGGAACTATTTTGCTTTAAACATATTCTTATGAGAACTACAATGTAGAACTCGATCGGAGTCCAGAACTCGCGTTCGAGTAGCAGCAGATCATGTGAGAACGTTTAAATATTCGAAAAATATCATTTTCGACGGTTCAAACAACTCTGAAAGACTAGAACGCTTTCGTCTTTCATCAATCAGTAGCAGGACTGCAACCTAGAACTCGATTCGAGTCTAGAACTCACGTCCCGGTACCAGCAGATCATGCGAGATCGTCCAAATAGTCAAAAAAATTCGATTTTATCGTTCCAAACGAATCTTAGGGCTGGAACTATTTTGCTTTAAACATATTCTTATGAGAACTACAATGTAGAATTCGATCGGAGTCCAGAACTCGCGTTCGAGTGCCAGCAGATCATGTGAAAACGTTTAAAAAGTCGAAAAATATCATTTTCATCGGTTCAAACAGTCCTTAGAGGCTAGAACTCTTTCGTTTTTCACCGATTCGTAGCAAAACTGCAATGTAGAACTCGATTGACGTCCAGAACTCCCGTCCCAGTACCAGCAGATCATATGAGAACCTTCAAAAACTCGAAAAATATAATTTTCATTGTTCCAAACAATCCCCGAAGACTGGATCTCTTTCGTTTTACACAGATCCAGTGTAGAACTGCAATGTAAAAAACGATTGAAGTCCAGAACTCACGTCCCAGTACCAGCAGATCATGTGAGAACGTTTAAAAATTCGAAAAATATCATTTTCGACGGTTCAAACAACTCTGAAAGACTAGAACGCTTTCGTCTTTCATCAATCAGTAGCAGGACTGCAACCTAGAACTCGATTCGAGTCCAGAACTCACGTCCCGGTACCAGCAGATCATGCGAGATCGTCCAAATAGTCAAAAAATATCGTTTTTATCGTTCCAAACGAATCTTAGGGCTGGAACTATTTTGCTTTAATCAATATTCTTATGAGAACTACAATGTAGAACTCGATCGGAGTCCAGAACTCGCGTTCGAGTACCAGCAGATCATGTGAGAACGTTTAAATATTCGAAAAATATCATTTTCGACGGTTCAAACAACTCTGAAAGACTAGAACGCTTTCGTCTTTCATCAATCAGTAGCAGGACTGCAACCTAGAAATCGATTCGAGTCTAGAACTCACGTCCCGGTACCAGCAGATCATGCGAGATCGTCCAAATAGTCAAAAAATTTCGATTTTATCGTTTTAAACGAATCTTAGGGCTGGAACTATTTTGCTTTAAACATATTCTTATGAGAACTACAATGTAGAACTCGATCGGAGTCCAGAACTCGCGTTCGAGTGCCAGCAGATCATATGAAAACGTTTAAAAAGTCGAAAAATATCATTTTCATCCGTTCAAACAGTCCTCAGAGGCTAGAACTATTTAGTTTTTCACCGATTCGTAGCAAAACTGCAATGTAGAACTCGATTGACGTCCAGAACTCCCGTCCCAGTACCAGCAGATCATATGAGAACCTTCAAAAACTCGAAAAATATATTTTTTATTGTTCCAAACAATCGCCGAAGGCTGGAACTCTTTCGTTTTACACAGATCCGTTGCAGAACTGCAAAAAGTTACAGAACTCACGTCCCGGTACCAGCAGATCATGCGAGATCGTCCAAATAGTCAAAAAATATCGTTTTTATCGTTTCAAACGAATCTTAGGGCTGGAACTATTTTGCTTTAAACATATTCTTATGAGAACTACAATTTAGAAGTCGATCGGAGTCCAGAACTCACGTCCCGGTACCAGCAGATCATGCGAGATCGTCCAAATAGTCAAAAAATATCGTTTTTATCGTTCCAAACGAATCTTAGGGCTGGAACTATTTTGCTTTAAACATATTCTTATGAGAACTACAATGTAGAACTCGATCGGAGTCCAGAACTCGCGTTCGAGTACCAGCAGATCATGTGAGAACGTTTAAATATTCGAAAAATATCATTTTCGACGGTTCAAACAACTCTGAAAGACTAGAACGCTTTCGACTTTCATCAATCAGTAGCAGGACTGCAACCTAGAACTCGATTCGAGTCTAGAACTCACGTCCCGGTACCAGCAGATCATGCGAGATCGTCCAAATAGTCTAAAAATTTCGATTTTATCGTTCCAAACGAATCTTAGGGCTGGAACTATTTTGCTTTAAACATAATCTTATGAGAACTACAATGTAGAACTCGATCGGAGTCCAGAACTCGCGTTCGAGTGCCAGCAGATCATATGAAAACGTTTAAAAAGTCGAAAAATATCATTTTCATCCGTTCAAACCGTCCTCAGAGGCTAGAACTACGAAATAAAGACGGTAACCTTTAAAATTTACTTTCTGTGATAAATTTATAAATATATTGAGGATAATAACAAGATTTAATTGATGAAAACGTAAAAAACTGTATCAATTGTATGTAATGGTGAGTAACAATTAACATTGTGACGTCACGCGCCCTCATCGGGGTAGTTCGGTACATGTCGGTTCGTTTTCGGTACATAGTTCAAAAAAATATTTTCAATTGGTTATAACTTTTTAATAACAACGAAAAAAATAAAACTAAAAATAGTTTTGTATGATAACTTATATATGATCTTTCGATTTATGACAAAAAAAAAACACTTCAAATTCCCAATTATAACAGCACGTCGCTGAAATGAGTCTTAATACCAAAGCTAGTATCCAGGTACCCTCAGAAGACAGCAACAATTCATTTGGGCGGGACTTGCGACTTATATAGTTGCAGTCTTTGTCTCGATAAGAAGTACTACTTCACTCTATTAATCACACCGAGTTTTTTGGATATCTTGTAGATGATTTTGGAACAGAACGTCGCTACAAATATTAACGCGAAGGATCCCAATGCTTTTCGTGATGTTGAGGGACATGTTCTAGAAACTTTTCGCAACGGTGAATGCGCAGGCTTGCGTGTGACTTAGTGTAGTTTAGTCGACCCCAATCGGAGTCACTAGTTTGTGTACTCTCGATTTAAGACAAGTCCTTCGCGCCTTTCCTCCAATATAGAACGAGGGATATTAGCACGCCTCGTGTAATGAGCGTCCCCTGTAATTTCATCTGCATAGCAATGAATACTAGCAATAAAGAGTATATCATTAATATGCTGGAGGAACAGTTTAGGGGATAATCCAGAGCCTTGCGGGACGCCAGCATTAATGTCATGCTATCGGAGCAACTACTGTCAACGAAGGCTCTTATGTATGCCAAACAGCAAGCTGACTGATTGGTGTTATTTTTTACCCATCTGCACGACAACAATTTATCTAACTAAAACATTCGTATAATAATAATCAGGTTTTTGTGTACACGCAAGTTGCTCTGCCGTTACAATATGATATGTTCATAATATTACGTGTGAAATTAATATTATAACGTACGAAACATAATTCAATAAATGTACATAAAGTGATCATATCTCATAGCAATTAAAAACCAAGCAAACGTGATATGTTTTAATGATTTAATTCGTTTAAAATAAAATCAAAAGGAAAGGAACCTACTACTACACGATTACGATTGAAACGATAAAAATTGTAGACTACTACACGATTACGATTGAAACGATAAAAATTGAATTTTTCGACTTTTTAAACGTTTTCACATGATCTGTTGGCACTGGGACGAGAGTTCTCGACTCAGATCGAGTTCTAGATTACAGTTCTGCTACAGATCGATGAAAGACGAAAGAGTTCTAGCCTTTGAAATTTGTTCGAACCAATTAAAATGATATTTTTCGACTTTTTAAACGTTCTCGCATGATCTGCTGGTACCGGGACGTGAGTTCTGGACTCGAATCGAGTTCTAAGTTGCAGTCCTGCTACTGATTGATAAAAGACGTAAGAGTTCTAGTTTTAGAGAGTTGTTTGAACCGTCGAAAATGATATTTTACGAGTTTTTAAACGTTCTCGCATGATCTGCTGGTACCGGGACGTGAGTTCTGGACTCGAATCGAGTTCTAAGTTGCAGTCCTGCTACTGATTGATAAAAGACGAAAGAGTTCTAGTTTTTGAGAGTTGTTTGAACCGTCGAAAATGATATTTTACGAGTTTTTAAACGTTCTCGCATGATCTGCTGGTACCGGGACGTGAGTTCTGGACTCGAATCGAGTTCTAGGTTGCAGTCCTGCTACTGATTGATGAAAGACGAAAGCGTTCTAGTCGTTCAGAGTTGTTTGAACCGTCGAAAATGATATTTTTCGACTTTTTAAACGTTCTCACATGATCTGCTGGTACTGGGACGTGAGTTCTGGACTTCAATCGATTTCTACATTGCAGTTCTACACTGGATCTGTGTAAAACGAAAGAGTTCCAGTCTTCGGGGATTGTTTGGAACAATGAAAATTATATTTTTCGAGTTTTTGAAGGTTCTCATATGATCTGCTGGTACTCGAACGCGAGTTCTGGACTCCGATCGAGTTCTACATTGTAGTTCTCATAAGAATATGTTTAAAGAAAAATAGTTCCAGCCCTAAGATTCGTTTGAAACGATATTTTTTGACTATTTGGACTTTCTCGCATGATCTGCTGGTACCGGGACGTGAGTTCTGGACTCGAATCGAGTTCTAGGTTGCAGTCCTGCTACTGATTGATGAAAGACGAAAGCGTTCTAGTCTTTCAGAGTTGTTTGAACCGTCGAAAATGATATTTTTCGAATTTTTAAACGTTCTCACATGATCTGCTGGTACTGGGACGTGAGTTCTGGACTTCAATCGATTTCTACATTGCAGTTCTACACTGGATCTGTGTAAAACGAAAGAGTTCCAGTCTTCGGGGATTGTTTGGAACAATGAAAATTATATTTTTCGAGTTTTTGAAGATTCTCATATGATCTGCTGGTACTGGGACGGGAGTTCTGGACGTCAATCGAGTTCTACATTGCAGTTTTGCTACGAATCGGTGAAAAACGAAATAGTTCTAGCCTCTGAGGACTGTTTGAACGGATGAAAATGATATTTTTCGACTTTTTAAACGTTTTCATATGATCTGCTGGCACTCGAACGCGAGTTCTGGACTCCGATCGAGTTCTACATTGTAGTTCTCATAAGAATATGTTTAAAGCAAAATAGTTCCAGCCCTAAGATTCGTTTAAAACGATAAAATCGAAATTTTTTGACTATTTGGACGATCTCGCATGATCTGCTGGTACCGGGACGTGAGTTCTAGACTCGAATCGAGTTCTAGGTTGCAGTCCTGCTACTGATTGATGAAAGACGAAAGCGTTCTAGTCTTTCAGAGTTGTTTGAACCGTCGAAAATGATATTTTTCGAATATTTAAACGTTCTCGCATGATCTGCTGGTACCGGGACGTGAGTTCTGGACTCCGATCGACTTCTAAATTGTAGTTCTCATAAGAATATGTTTAAAGCAAAATAGTTCCAGCCCTAAGATTCGTTTGGAACGATAAAAACGATATTTTTTGACTATTTGGACGATCTCGCATGATCTGCTGGTACTGGGACGGAAGTTCTGGACGTCAATCGAGTTCTACATTGCAGTTTTGCTACGAATCGGTGAAAAACGAAAGAGTTCTAGCCTCTGAGGACTGTTTGAATGGATGAAAACGATATTTTTCGACTTTTTAAACGTTTTCACATGATCTGCTGGCACTCGAACGCGAGTTCTGGACTCCGATCGAGTTCTACATTGTAGTTCTCATAAGAATATGTTTAAAGCAAAATAGTTCCAGCCCTAAGATTCGTTTAAAACGATAAAATCGAATTTTTTTGACTATTTGGACGATCTCGCATGATCTGCTGGTACCGGGACGTGAGTTCTAGACTCGAATCGATTTCTAGGTTGCAGTCCTGCTACTGATTGATGAAAGACGAAAGCGTTCTAGTCTTTCAGAGTTGTTTGAACCGTCGAAAATGATATTTTTCGAATATTTAAACGTTCTCACATGATCTGCTGGTACTCCAACGCGAGTTCTGGACTCAGATCGAGTTCTACATTGTAGTTCTCATAAGAATATGTTTAAAGCAAAATAGTTCCAGCCCTAAGATTCGTTTGGAACGATAAAAACGATATTTTTTGACTATTTGGACGATCTCGCATGATCTGCTGGTACCGGGACGTGAGTTCTGGACTCCGATCGACTTCTAAATTGTAGTTCTCATAAGAATATGTTTAAAGCAAAATAGTTCCAGCCCTAAGATTCGTTTGGAACGATAAAAATGATATTTTTCGAATATTTAAACGTTCTCACATGATCTGCTGGTACTGGGACGTGAGTTCTGGACTTCAATCGATTTCTACATTGCAGTTCTACACTGGATCTGTGTAAAACGAAAGAGTTCCAGCCTTCGGCGATTGTTTGGAACAATGAAAATTCTATTTTTCGAGTTTTTGAAGGTTCTCATATGATCTGCTGGTACTGGGACGGGAGTTCTGGACGTCAATCGAGTTCTACATTGCAGTTTTGCTACGAATCGGTGAAAAACTAAATAGTTCTAGCCTCTGAGGACTGTTTGAACGGATGAAAATGATATTTTTCGACTTTTTAAACGTTTTCATATGATCTGCTGGCACTCGAACGCGAGTTCTGGACTCCGATCGAGTTCTACATTGTAGTTCTCATAAGAATATGTTTAAAGCAAAATAGTTCCAGCCCTAAGATTCGTTTAAAACGATAAAATCGAAATTTTTTGACTATTTGGACGATCTCGCATGATCTGCTGGTACCGGGACGTGAGTTCTAGACTCGAATCGAGTTCTAGGTTGCAGTCCTGCTACTGATTGATGAAAGACGAAAGCGTTCTAGTCTTTCAGAGTTGTTTGAACCGTCGAAAATGATATTTTTCGAATATTTAAACGTTCTCGCATGATCTGCTGGTACCGGGACGTGAGTTCTGGACTCCGATCGACTTCTAAATTGTAGTTCTCATAAGAATATGTTTAAAGCAAAATAGTTCCAGCCCTAAGATTCGTTTGGAACGATAAAAACGATATTTTTTGACTATTTGGACGATCTCGCATGATCTGCTGGTACTGGGACGGAAGTTCTGGACGTCAATCGAGTTCTACATTGCAGTTTTGCTACGAACCGGTGAAAAACGAAAGAGTTCTAGTCTTTCAGAGTTGTTTGAACCGTCGAAAATGATATTTTTCGAATATTTAAACGTTCTCGCATGATCTGCTGGTACCGGGACGTGAGTTCTGGACTCCGATCGACTTCTAAATTGTAGTTCTCATAAGAATATGTTTAAAGCAAAATAGTTCCAGCCCTAAGATTCGTTTGGAACGATAAAAACGATATTTTTTGACTATTTGGACGATCTCGCATGATCTGCTGGTACTGGGACGGAAGTTCTGGACGTCAATCGAGTTCTACATTGCAGTTCTACACTGGATCTGTGTAAAACGAAAGAGTTCCAGCCTTCGGCGATTGTTTGGAACAATGAAAATTCTATTTTTCGAGTTTTTGAAGGTTCTCATATGATCTGCTGGTACTGGGACGGGAGTTCTGGACGTCAATCGAGTTCTACATTGCAGTTTTGCTACGAATCGGTGAAAAACTAAATAGTTCTAGCCTCTGAGGACTGTTTGAACGGATGAAAATGATATTTTTCGACTTTTTAAACGTTTTCATATGATCTGCTGGCACTCGAACGCGAGTTCTGGACTCCGATCGAGTTCTACATTGTAGTTCTCATAAGAATATGTTTAAAGCAAAATAGTTCCAGCCCTAAGATTCGTTTAAAACGATAAAATCGAAATTTTTTGACTATTTGGACGATCTCGCATGATCTGCTGGTACCGGGACGTGAGTTCTAGACTCGAATCGAGTTCTAGGTTGCAGTCCTGCTACTGATTGATGAAAGACGAAAGCGTTCTAGTCTTTCAGAGTTGTTTGAACCGTCGAAAATGATATTTTTCGAATATTTAAACGTTCTCGCATGATCTGCTGGTACCGGGACGTGAGTTCTGGACTCCGATCGACTTCTAAATTGTAGTTCTCATAAGAATATGTTTAAAGCAAAATAGTTCCAGCCCTAAGATTCGTTTGGAACGATAAAAACGATATTTTTTGACTATTTGGACGATCTCGCATGATCTGCTGGTACTGGGACGGAAGTTCTGGACGTCAATCGAGTTCTACATTGCAGTTTTGCTACGAACCGGTGAAAAACGAAAGAGTTCTAGCCTCTGAGGACTGTTTGAATGGATGAAAACGATATTTTTCGACTTTTTAAACGTTTTCACATGATCTGCTGGCACTCGAACGCGAGTTCTGGACTCCGATCGAGTTCTACATTGTAGTTCTCATAAGAATATGTTTAAAGCAAAATAGTTCCAGCCCTAAGATTCGTTTATAACGATAAAATCGAAATTTTTTGACTATTTGGACGATCTCGCATGATCTGCTGGTACCGGGACGTGAGTTCTAGACTCGAATCGATTTCTAGGTTGCAGTCCTGCTACTGATTGATGAAAGACGAAAGCGTTCTAGTCTTTCAGAGTTGTTTGAACCGTCGAAAATGATATTTTTCGAATATTTAAACGTTCTCACATGATCTGCTGGTACTCCAACGCGAGTTCTGGACTCAGATCGAGTTCTACATTGTAGTTCTCATAAGAATATGTTTAAAGCAAAATAGTTCCAGCCCTAAGATTCGTTTGGAACGATAAAAACGATATTTTTTGACTATTTGGACGATCTCGCATGATCTGCTGGTACCGGGACGTGAGTTCTGGACTCCGATCGACTTCTAAATTGTAGTTCTCATAAGAATATGTTTAAAGCAAAATAGTTCCAGCCCTAAGATTCGTTTGGAACGATAAAAATGATATTTTCCGAATATTTAAACGTTCTCACATGATCTGCTGGTACTGGGAAGTGAGTAATGGACTTCAATCGATTTATACATTGCAGTTCTACACCGGATCTGTGTAAAACGAAAGAGTTCCAGTCTTCGGGGATTGTTTGGAACAATGAAAATTATATTTTTCGAGTTTTTGAAGGTTCTCATATGATCTGCTGGTACTGGGACGGGAGTTCTGGACGTCAATCGAGTTCTACATTGCAGTTTTGCTACGAATCGGTGAAAAACGAAAGAGTTCTAGCCTCTAAGGACTGTTTGAACCGATGAAAATGATATTTTTCGATATTTTAAACGTTTTCACATGATCTGCTGGCACTCGAACGCGAGTTCTGGACTCCGATCGAGTTCTACATTGTAGTTCTCATAAGAATATGTTTAAAGCAAAATAGTTCCAGCCCTAAGATTCGTTTGGAACGATAAAATCGAAATTTTTTGACTATTTGGACGATCTCGCATGATCTGCTGGTACCGGGACGTGAGTTCTAGACTCGAATCGAGTTCTAGGTTGCAGTCCTGCTACTGATTGATGAAAGACGAAAGCGTTCTAGTCTTTCAGAGTTGTTTGAACCGTCGAAAATGATATTTTTCGAATATTTAAACGTTCTCACATGATCTGCTGGTACTCGAACGCGAGTTCTGGACTCCGATCGAGTTCTACATTGTAGTTCTCATAAGAATATGTTTAAAGCAAAATAGTTCCAGCCCTAAGATTCGTTTGGAACGATAAAAACGATATTTTTTGACTATTTGGACGATCTCGCATGATCTGCTGGTACCGGGACGTGAGTTCTGGACTCCGATCGACTTCTAAATTGTAGTTCTCATAAGAATATGTTTAAAGCAAAATAGTTCCAGCCCTAAGATTCGTTTGAAACGATAAAAACGATATTTTTTGACTATTTGGACGATCTCGCATGATCTGCTGGTACCGGGACGTGAGTTCTGTAACTTTTTGCAGTTCTGCAACGGATCTGTGTAAAACGAAAGAGTTCCAGCCTTCGGCGATTGTTTGGAACAATAAAAAATATATTTTTCGAGTTTTTGAAGGTTCTCATATGATCTGCTGGTACTGGGACGGGAGTTCTGGACGTCAATCGAGTTCTACATTGCAGTTTTGCTACGAATCGGTGAAAAACTAAATATTTCTAGCCTCTGAGGACTGTTTGAACGGATGAAAATGATATTTTTCGACTTTTTAAACGTTTTCATATGATCTGCTGGCACTCGAACGCGAGTTCTGGACTCCGATCGAGTTCTACATTGTAGTTCTCATAAGAATATGTTTAAAGCAAAATAGTTCCAGCCCTAAGATTCGTTTAAAACGATAAAATCGAAATTTTTTGACTATTTGGACGATCTCGCATGATCTGCTGGTACCGGGACGTGAGTTCTAGACTCGAATCGATTTCTAGGTTGCAGTCCTGCTACTGATTGATGAAAGACGAAATCGTTCTAGTCTTTCAGTGTTGTTTGAACCGTCGAAAATGATATTTTTCGAATATTTAAACGTTCTCACATGATCTGCTGGTACTCGAACGCGAGTTCTGGACTCCGATCGAGTTCTACATTGTAGTTCTCATAAGAATATGTTTAAAGCAAAATAGTTCCAGCCCTAAGATTCGTTTGGAACGATAAAAACGATATTTTTTGACTATTTGGACGATCTCGCATGATCTGCTGGTACCGGGACGTGAGTTCTGGACTCGAATCGAGTTCTAGGTTGCAGTCCTGCTACTGATTGATGAAAGACGAAAGCGTTCTAGTCTTTCAGAGTTGTTTGAACCGTCGAAAATGATATTTTTCGAATTTTTAAACGTTCTCACATGATCTGCTGGTACTGGGACGTGAGTTCTGGACTTCAATCGTTTTTTACATTGCAGTTCTACACTGGATCTGTGTAAAACGAAAGAGTTCCAGTCTTCGGGGATTGTTTGGAACAATGAAAATTATATTTTTCGAGTTTTTGAAGGTTCTCATATGATCTGCTGGTACTGGGACGGGAGTTCTGGACGTCAATCGAGTTCTACATTGCAGTTTTGCTACGAATCGGTGAAAAACGAAAGAGTTCTAGCCTCTAAGGACTGTTTGAACCGATGAAAATGATATTTTTCGACTTTTTAAACGTTTTCACATGATCTGCTGGCACTCGAACGCGAGTTCTGGACTCCGATCGAGTTCTACATTGTAGTTCTCATAAGAATATGTTTAAAGCAAAATAGTTCCAGCCCTTAGATTCGTTTGGAACGATAAAATCGAAATTTTTTGACTATTTGGACGATCTCGCATGATCTGCTGGTACCGGGACGTGAGTTCTAGACTCGAATCGAGTTCTAGGTTGCAGTCCTGCTACTGATTGATGAAAGACGAAAGCGTTCTAGTCTTTCAGAGTTGTTTGAACCGTCGAAAATGATAGTTTTCGAATTTTTAAACGTTCTCACATGATCTGCTGGTACTGGGACGTGAGTTCTGGACTTCAATCGATTTCAACATTGCAGTTCTACACTGGATCTGTGTAAAACGAAAGAGTTCCAGCCTTCGGCGATTGTTTGGAACAATGAAAATTATATTTTTCGAGTTTTTGAAGGTTCTCATATGATCTGCTTGTACTGGGACGGGAGTTCTGGACGTCAATCGAGTTCTACATTGCAGTTTTGCTATGAATCGGTGAAAAACGAAATAGTTCTAGCCTCTGAGGACTGTTTGAACGGATGAAAATGATATTTTTCGACTTTTTAAACGTTTTCACATGATCTGCTGGCACTCGAACGCGAGTTCTGGACTCCGATCGAGTTCTACATTGTAGTTCTCATAAGAATATGTTTAAAGCAAAATAGTTCCAGCCCTAAGATTCGTTTGGAACGATAAAATCGAAATTTTTTGACTATTTGGACGATCTCGCATGATCTGCTGGTACCGGGACGTGAGTTCTAGACTCGAATCGAGTTCTAGGTTGCAGTCCTGCTACTGATTGATGAAAGACGAAAGCGTTCTAGTCTTTCAGAGTTGTTTGAACCGTCGAAAATGATATTTTTCGAATATTTAAACGTTCTCACATGATCTGCTGGTACTCGAACGCGAGTTCTGGACTCCGATCGAGTTCTACATTGTAGTTCTCATAAGAATATGTTTAAAGCAAAATAGTTCCAGCCCTAAGATTCGTTTGGAACGATAAAAACGATATTTTTTGACTATTTGGACGATCTCGCATGATCTGCTGGTACCGGGACGTGAGTTCTGGACTCCGATCGACTTCTAAATTGTAGTTCTCATAAGAATATGTTTAAAGCAAAATAGTTCCAGCCCTAAGATTCGTTTGAAACGATAAAAACGATATTTTTTGACTATTTGGACGATCTCGCATGATCTGCTGGTACCGGGACGTGAGTTCTGTAACTTTTTGCAGTTCTGCAACGGATCTGTGTAAAACGAAAGAGTTCCAGCCTTCGGCGATTGTTTGGAACAATAAAAAATATATTTTTCGAGTTTTTGAAGGTTCTCATATGATCTGCTGGTACTGGGACGGGAGTTCTGGACGTCAATCGAGTTCTACATTGCAGTTTTGCTACGAATCGGTGAAAAACTAAATATTTCTAGCCTCTGAGGACTGTTTGAACGGATGAAAATGATATTTTTCGACTTTTTAAACGTTTTCATATGATCTGCTGGCACTCGAACGCGAGTTCTGGACTCCGATCGAGTTCTACATTGTAGTTCTCATAAGAATATGTTTAAAGCAAAATAGTTCCAGCCCTAAGATTCGTTTAAAACGATAAAATCGAAATTTTTTGACTATTTGGACGATCTCGTATGATCTGCTGGTACCGGGACGTGAGTTCTAGACTCGAATCGATTTCTAGGTTGCAGTCCTGCTACTGATTGATGAAAGACGAAAGCGTTCTAGTCTTTCAGTGTTGTTTGAACCGTCGAAAATGATATTTTTCGAATATTTAAACGTTCTCACATGATCTGCTGGTACTCGAACGCGAGTTCTGGACTCCGATCGAGTTCTACATTGTAGTTCTCATAAGAATATGTTTAAAGCAAAATAGTTCCAGCCCTAAGATTCGTTTGGAACGATAAAAACGATATTTTTTGACTATTTGGACGATCTCGCATGATCTGCTGGTACCGGGACGTGAGTTCTGGACTCGAATCGAGTTCTAGGTTGCAGTCCTGCTACTGATTGATGAAAGACGAAAGCGTTCTAGTCTTTCAGAGTTGTTTGAACCGTCGAAAATGATATTTTTCGAATTTTTAAACGTTCTCACATGATCTGCTGGTACTGGGACGTGAGTTCTGGACTTCAATCGTTTTTTACATTGCAGTTCTACACTGGATCTGTGTAAAACGAAAGAGTTCCAGTCTTCGGGGATTGTTTGGAACAATGAAAATTATATTTTTCGAGTTTTTGAAGGTTCTCATATGATCTGCTGGTACTGGGACGGGAGTTCTGGACGTCAATCGAGTTCTACATTGCAGTTTTGCTACGAATCGGTGAAAAACGAAAGAGTTCTAGCCTCTAAGGACTGTTTGAACCGATGAAAATGATATTTTTCGACTTTTTAAACGTTTTCACATGATCTGCTGGCACTCGAACGCGAGTTCTGGACTCCGATCGAGTTCTACATTGTAGTTCTCATAAGAATATGTTTAAAGCAAAATAGTTCCAGCCCTTAGATTCGTTTGGAACGATAAAATCGAAATTTTTTGACTATTTGGACGATCTCGCATGATCTGCTGGTACCGGGACGTGAGTTCTAGACTCGAATCGAGTTCTAGGTTGCAGTCCTGCTACTGATTGATGAAAGACGAAAGCGTTCTAGTCTTTCAGAGTTGTTTGAACCGTCGAAAATGATAGTTTTCGAATTTTTAAACGTTCTCACATGATCTGCTGGTACTGGGACGTGAGTTCTGGACTTCAATCGATTTCAACATTGCAGTTCTACACTGGATCTGTGTAAAACGAAAGAGTTCCAGCCTTCGGCGATTGTTTGGAACAATGAAAATTATATTTTTCGAGTTTTTGAAGGTTCTCATATGATCTGCTTGTACTGGGACGGGAGTTCTGGACGTCAATCGAGTTCTACATTGCAGTTTTGCTATGAATCGGTGAAAAACGAAATAGTTCTAGCCTCTGAGGACTGTTTGAACGGATGAAAATGATATTTTTCGACTTTTTAAACGTTTTCACATGATCTGCTGGCACTCGAACGCGAGTTCTGGACTCCGATCGAGTTCTACATTGTAGTTCTCATAAGAATATGTTTAAAGCAAAATAGTTCCAGCCCTAAGATTCGTTTGGAACGATAAAATCGAAATTTTTTGACTATTTGGACGATCTCGCATGATCTGCTGGTACCGGGACGTGAGTTCTAGACTCGAATCGAGTTCTAGGTTGCAGTCCTGCTACTGATTGATGAAAGACGAAAGCGTTCTAGTCTTTCAGAGTTGTTTGAACCGTCGAAAATGATATTTTTCGAATATTTAAACGTTCTCACATGATCTGCTGGTACTCGAACGCGAGTTCTGGACTCCGATCGAGTTCTACATTGTAGTTCTCATAAGAATATGTTTAAAGCAAAATAGTTCCAGCCCTAAGATTCGTTTGGAACGATAAAAACGATATTTTTTGACTATTTGGACGATCTCGCATGATCTGCTGGTACCGGGACGTGAGTTCTGGACTCCGATCGACTTCTAAATTGTAGTTCTCATAAGAATATGTTTAAAGCAAAATAGTTCCAGCCCTAAGATTCGTTTGAAACGATAAAAACGATATTTTTTGACTATTTGGACGATCTCGCATGATCTGCTGGTACCGGGACGTGAGTTCTGTAACTTTTTGCAGTTCTGCAACGGATCTGTGTAAAACGAAAGAGTTCCAGCCTTCGGCGATTGTTTGGAACAATAAAAAATATATTTTTCGAGTTTTTGAAGGTTCTCATATGATCTGCTGGTACTGGGACGGGAGTTCTGGACGTCAATCGAGTTCTACATTGCAGTTTTGCTACGAATCGGTGAAAAACTAAATATTTCTAGCCTCTGAGGACTGTTTGAACGGATGAAAATGATATTTTTCGACTTTTTAAACGTTTTCATATGATCTGCTGGCACTCGAACGCGAGTTCTGGACTCCGATCGAGTTCTACATTGTAGTTCTCATAAGAATATGTTTAAAGCAAAATAGTTCCAGCCCTAAGATTCGTTTAAAACGATAAAATCGAAATTTTTTGACTATTTGGACGATCTCGCATGATCTGCTGGTACCGGGACGTGAGTTCTAGACTCGAATCGATTTCTAGGTTGCAGTCCTGCTACTGATTGATGAAAGACGAAAGCGTTCTAGTCTTTCAGTGTTGTTTGAACCGTCGAAAATGATATTTTTCGAATATTTAAACGTTCTCACATGATCTGCTGGTACTCGAACGCGAGTTCTGGACTCCGATCGAGTTCTACATTGTAGTTCTCATAAGAATATGTTTAAAGCAAAATAGTTCCAGCCCTAAGATTCGTTTGGAACGATAAAAACGATATTTTTTGACTATTTGGACGATCTCGCATGATCTGCTGGTACCGGGACGTGAGTTCTGGACTCGAATCGAGTTCTAGGTTGCAGTCCTGCTACTGATTGATGAAAGACGAAAGCGTTCTAGTCTTTCAGAGTTGTTTGAACCGTCGAAAATGATATTTTTCGAATTTTTAAACGTTCTCACATGATCTGCTGGTACTGGGACGTGAGTTCTGGACTTCAATCGTTTTTTACATTGCAGTTCTACACTGGATCTGTGTAAAACGAAAGAGTTCCAGTCTTCGGGGATTGTTTGGAACAATGAAAATTATATTTTTCGAGTTTTTGAAGGTTCTCATATGATCTGCTGGTACTGGGACGGGAGTTCTGGACGTCAATCGAGTTCTACATTGCAGTTTTGCTACGAATCGGTGAAAAACGAAAGAGTTCTAGCCTCTAAGGACTGTTTGAACCGATGAAAATGATATTTTTCGACTTTTTAAACGTTTTCACATGATCTGCTGGCACTCGAACGCGAGTTCTGGACTCCGATCGAGTTCTACATTGTAGTTCTCATAAGAATATGTTTAAAGCAAAATAGTTCCAGCCCTTAGATTCGTTTGGAACGATAAAATCGAAATTTTTTGACTATTTGGACGATCTCGCATGATCTGCTGGTACCGGGACGTGAGTTCTAGACTCGAATCGAGTTCTAGGTTGCAGTCCTGCTACTGATTGATGAAAGACGAAAGCGTTCTAGTCTTTCAGAGTTGTTTGAACCGTCGAAAATGATAGTTTTCGAATTTTTAAACGTTCTCACATGATCTGCTGGTACTGGGACGTGAGTTCTGGACTTCAATCGATTTCAACATTGCAGTTCTACACTGGATCTGTGTAAAACGAAAGAGTTCCAGCCTTCGGCGATTGTTTGGAACAATGAAAATTATATTTTTCGAGTTTTTGAAGGTTCTCATATGATCTGCTTGTACTGGGACGGGAGTTCTGGACGTCAATCGAGTTCTACATTGCAGTTTTGCTATGAATCGGTGAAAAACGAAATAGTTCTAGCCTCTGAGGACTGTTTGAACGGATGAAAATGATATTTTTCGACTTTTTAAACGTTTTCACATGATCTGCTGGCACTCGAACGCGAGTTCTGGACTCCGATCGAGTTCTACATTGTAGTTCTCATAAGAATATGTTTAAAGCAAAATAGTTCCAGCCCTAAGATTCGTTTGGAACGATAAAATCGAAATTTTTTGACTATTTGGACGATCTCGCATGATCTGCTGGTACCGGGACGTGAGTTCTAGACTCGAATCGAGTTCTAGGTTGCAGTCCTGCTACTGATTGATGAAAGACGAAAGCGTTCTAGTCTTTCAGAGTTGTTTGAACCGTCGAAAATGATATTTTTCGAATATTTAAACGTTCTCACATGATCTGCTGGTACTCGAACGCGAGTTCTGGACTCCGATCGAGTTCTACATTGTAGTTCTCATAAGAATATGTTTAAAGCAAAATAGTTCCAGCCCTAAGATTCGTTTGGAACGATAAAAACGATATTTTTTGACTATTTGGACGATCTCGCATGATCTGCTGGTACCGGGACGTGAGTTCTGGACTCCGATCGACTTCTAAATTGTAGTTCTCATAAGAATATGTTTAAAGCAAAATAGTTCCAGCCCTAAGATTCGTTTGGAACGACAAAAATGATATTTTTCGAATATTTAAACGTTCTCACATGATCTGCTGGTACTGGGACGTGAGTTCTGGACTTCAATCGATTTCTACATTGCAGTTCTACACTGGATCTGTGTAAAACGAAAGAGTTCCAGCCTTCGGCGATTGTTTGGAACAATGAAAATTCTATTTTTCGAGTTTTTGAAGGTTCTCATATGATCTGCTGGTACTGGGACGGGAGTTCTGGACGTCAATCGAGTTCTACATTGCAGTTTTGCTACGAATCGGTGAAAAACTAAATAGTTCTAGCCTCTGAGGACTGTTTGAACGGATGAAAATGATATTTTTCGACTTTTTAAACGTTTTCATATGATCTGCTGGCACTCGAACGCGAGTTCTGGACTCCGATCGAGTTCTACATTGTAGTTCTCATAAGAATATGTTTAAAGCAAAATAGTTCCAGCCCTAAGATTCGTTTAAAACGATAAAATCGAAATTTTTTGACTATTTGGACGATCTCGCATGATCTGCTGGTACCGGGACGTGAGTTCTAGACTCGAATCGATTTCTAGGTTGCAGTCCTGCTACTGATTGATGAAAGACGAAAGCGTTCTAGTCTTTCAGAGTTGTTTGAACCGTCGAAAATGATATTTTTCGAATATTTAAACGTTCTCACATGATCTGCTGGTACTCGAACGCGAGTTCTGGACTCCGATCGAGTTCTACATTGTAGTTCTCATAAGAATATGTTTAAAGCAAAATAGTTCCAGCCCTAAGATTCGTTTGGAACGATAAAAACGAAATTTTTTGACTATTTGGACGATCTCGCATGATCTGCTGGTACCGGGACGTGAGTTCTGGACTCGAATCGAGTTCTAGGTTGCAGTCCTGCTACTGATTGATGAAAGACGAAAGCGTTCTAGTCTTTCAGAGTTGTTTGAACCGTCGAAAATGATATTTTTCGAATTTTTAAACGTTCTCACATGATCTGCTGGTACTGGGACGTGAGTTCTGGACTTCAATCGTTTTTTACATTGCAGTTCTACACTGGATCTGTGTAAAACGAAAGAGTTCCAGCCTTCGGCGATTGTTTGGAACAATGAAAATTATATTTTTCGAGTTTTTGAAGGTTCTCATATGATCTGCTTGTACTGGGACGGGAGTTCTGGACGTCAATCGAGTTCTACATTGCAGTTTTGCTATGAATCGGTGAAAAACGAAATAGTTCTAGCCTCTGAGGACTGTTTGAACGGATGAAAATGATATTTTTCGACTTTTTAAACGTTTTCACATGATCTGCTGGCACTCGAACGCGAGTTCTGGACTCCGATCGAGTTCTACATTGTAGTTCTCATAAGAATATGTTTAAAGCAAAATAGTTCCAGCCCTAAGATTCGTTTGGAACGATAAAATCGAAATTTTTTGACTATTTGGACGATCTCGCATGATCTGCTGGTACCGGGACGTGAGTTCTAGACTCGAATCGAGTTCTAGGTTGCAGTCCTGCTACTGATTGATGAAAGACGAAAGCGTTCTAGTCTTTCAGAGTTGTTTGAACCGTCGAAAATGATATTTTTCGAATATTTAAACGTTCTCACATGATCTGCTGGTACTCGAACGCGAGTTCTGGACTCCGATCGAGTTCTACATTGTAGTTCTCATAAGAATATGTTTAAAGCAAAATAGTTCCAGCCCTAAGATTCGTTTGGAACGATAAAAACGATATTTTTTGACTATTTGGACGATCTCGCATGATCTGCTGGTACCGGGACGTGAGTTCTAGACTCGAATCGAGTTCTAGGTTGCAGTCCTGCTACTGATTGATGAAAGACGAAAGCGTTCTAGTCTTTCAGAGTTGTTTGAACCGTCGAAAATGATATTTTTCGAATTTTTAAACGTTCTCACATGATCTGCTGGTACTGGGACGTGAGTTCTGGACTTCAATCGTTTTTTACATTGCAGTTCTACACTGGATCTGTGTAAAACGAAAGAGTTCCAGTCTTCGGGGATTGTTTGGAACAATGAAAATTATATTTTTCGAGTTTTTGAAGGTTCTCATATGATCTGCTGGTACTGGGACGGGAGTTCTGGACGTCAATCGAGTTCTACATTGCAGTTTTGCTACGAATCGGTGAAAAACTAAATAGTTCTAGCCTCTGAGGACTGTTTGAACGGATGAAAATGATATTTTTCGACTTTTTAAACGTTTTCATATGATCTGCTGGCACTCGAACGCGAGTTCTGGACTCCGATCGAGTTCTACATTGTAGTTCTCATAAGAATATGTTTAAAGCAAAATAGTTCCAGCCCTAAGATTCGTTTAAAACGATAAAATCGAAATTTTTTGACTATTTGGACGATCTCGCATGATCTGCTGGTACCGGGACGTGAGTTCTAGACTAGAATCGATTTCTAGGTTGCAGTCCTGCTACTGATTGATGAAAGACGAAAGCGTTCTAGTCTTTCAGAGTTGTTTGAACCGTCGAAAATGATATTTTTCGAATATTTAAACGTTCTCACATGATCTGCTGGTACTCAAACGCGAGTTCTGGACTCCGATCGAGTTCTACATTGTAGTTCTCATAAGAATATGTTTAAAGCAAAATAGTTCCAGCCCTAAGATTCGTTTGGAACGATAAAAACGATATTTTTTGACTATTTGGACGATCTCGCATGATCTGCTGGTACCGGGACGTGAGTTCTGGACTCGAATCGAGTTCTAGGTTGCAGTCCTGCTACTGATTGATGAAAAACGAAAGCGTTCTAGTCTTTCAGAGTTGTTTGAACCGTCGAAAATGATATTTTTCGAATTTTTAAACGTTCTCACATGATCTGCTGGTACTGGGACGTGAGTTCTGGACTTCAATCGTTTTTTACATTGCAGTTCTACACTGGATCTGTGTAAAACGAAAGAGTTCCAGTCTTCGGGGATTGTTTGGAACAATGAAAATTATATTTTTCGAGTTTTTGAAGGTTCTCATATGATCTGCTGGTACTGGGACGGGAGTTCTGGACGTCAATCGAGTTCTACATTGCAGTTTTGCTACGAATCGGTGAAAAACGAAAGAGTTCTAGCCTCTAAGGACTGTTTGAACCGATGAAAATGATATTTTTCGACTTTTTAAACGTTTTCACATGATCTGCTGGCACTCGAACGCGAGTTCTGGACGTCAATCGAGTTCTACATTGTAGTTCTCATAAGAATATGTTTAAAGCAAAATAGTTCCAGCCCTAAGATTCGTTTGAAACGATAAAAACTATATTTTTTGACTATTTGGACGATCTTGCATGATCTGCTGGTAACGGGACGTGAGTTCTGGACTCGAATCGAGTTCTAAGTTGCAGTCCTGCTACTGATTGATAAAAGACGAAAGAGTTCTAGTTTTTGAGAGTTGTTTGAACCGTCGAAAATGATATTTTTCGAGTTTTTAAACGTTGCAGTTTTGCTACGAATCGGTGAAAAACGAAAGAGTTCTAGCCACTAAGGACTGTTTAAACCGATGAAAATGATATTTTTCGACTTTTTAAACGTTTTTACATGATCTGCTGGCACTCGAACGCGAGTTCTGGACTCCGATCGAGTTCTACATTGTAGTTCTCATAAGAATATGTTTAAAGCAAAATAGTTCCAGCCCTAAGATTCGTTTGAAACGATAAAAACGATATTTTTTGACTATTTGGACGATCTCGCATGATCTGCTGGTACCGGGACGTGAGTTCTGGACTCGAATCGAGTTCTAAGTTGCAGTCCTGCTACTGATTGATAAAAGACGAAAGAGTTCTAGTTTTTGAGAGTTGTTTGAACCGTCGAAAATGATATTTTTCGAGTTTTTAAACGTTGCAGTTTTGCTACGAATCGGTGAAAAACGAAAGAGTTCTAGCCTCTAAGGACTGTTTGAACCGATGAAAATGATATTTTTCGACTTTTTAAACGTTTTCACATGATCTGCTGGCACTCGAACGCGAGTTCTGGACTCCGATCGAGTTCTACATTGTAGTTCTCATAAGAATATGTTTAAAGCAAAATAGTTCCAGCCCTAAGATTCGTTTGAAACGATAAAAACGATATTTTTTGACTATTTGGACGATCTCGCATGATCTGCTGGTACCGGGACGTGAGTTCTGTAACTTTTTGCAGTTCTGCAACGGATCTGTGTAAAACGAAAGAGTTCCAGCCTTCGGCGATTGTTTGGAACAATAAAAAATATATTTTTCGAGTTTTTGAAGGTTCTCATATGATCTGCTGGTACTGGGACGGGAGTTCTGGACGTCAATCGAGTTCTACATTGCAGTTTTGCTACGAATCGGTGAAAAACGAAAGAGTTCTAGCCTCTGAGGACTGTTTGAACGGATGAAAATGATAATTTTCGACTTTTTAAACGTTTTCACATGATCTGCTGGCACTCGAACGCGAGTTCTGGACTCCGATCGAGTTCTACATTGTAGTTCTCATAAGAATATGTTTAAAGCAAAATAGTTCCAGCCCTAAGGTTCGTTTGAAACGATAAAAACGAATTTTTTTTACTATTTGGACGATCTCGCATGATCTGCTGGTACCGGGACGTGAGTTCTGGACTCGAATCGAGTTCTAGGTTGCAGTCCTGCTACTGATTGATGAAAGACGAAAGCGTTCTAGTCTTTCAGAGTTGTTTGAACCGTCGAAAATGATATTTTTCGAATTTTTAAACGTTCTCACATGATCTGCTGGTACTGGGACGTGAGTTCTGGACTTCAATCGATTTCTACATTGCAGTTCTACACTGGATCTGTGTAAAACGAAAGAGTTCCAGTCTTCGGGGATTGTTTGGAACAATGAAAATTATATTTTTCGAGTTTTTGAAGGTTCTCATATGATCTGCTGGTACTGGGACGGGAGTTCTGGACGTCAATCGAGTTCTACATTGCAGTTTTGCTACGAATCGGTGAAAAACGAAAGAGTTCTAGCTTCTAAGGACTGTTTGAACCGATGAAAATGATATTTTTCGACTTTTTAAACGTTTTCACATGATCTGCTGGCACTCGAACGCGAGTTCTGGACTCCGATCGAGTTCTACATTGTAGTTCTCATAAGAATATGTTTAAAGCAAAATAGTTCCAGCCCTAAGATTCGTTTGAAACGATAAAAACGATATTTTTTGACTATTTGGACGTTCTAGCATTATCTGCTGGCTCTGGGACGAGAGTTCTGGACTTGAATCGAATTGCTTGGACGTCGGTTTAGAACTATATTTGAAAAGTATAGGGAACTGCAGAACTCAGCTGCATGCGAAAATTACTCACATTGTTTTCGATCTGCTGCAAACTGATCTGCTACGGGAAGTTAGCAGATCATTTCGTTAATTGACATTTTTCGAGGAAAAACACCAGAACTATTTTTAAAAAGTATCAGGAACTATAGAACACAGCTGCATGCGAAAAGAACTCACATTTGTTTTCGATCTGCTGCAAACTGATCTGCTACGGGACGTTAGCAGATCATTTTGTTAATTGACATTTTTCGAGGTAAAAACACCAGAACTATGTTTAAAAAGTATCAGGAACTATAGAACTCAGCTGCATGCGAAAAGAACTCACATTTAATTTTGATCTGCTGGACAATGATCTGCTAAGTTCACACACATCTCCGTTTTTTCGTCGGTTAATAAGTCGGGTTTTCCTTCCTGACGCTATAACTCCAGAACGCACGAACCGATTTCCACGGTTTTGCATTCGTTGGAAAGGTCTCGGGCTCCGTGAGGTTTATAGCAAAGAAAATTCAGGAAAAATTTCAACAGAAAAGCGGGAAAATCTTTTTTCACATACAGCGCCATCTCTGATACATAGCATGTATAAGGGTAGGGTAGGGTAGGGTAGCACCATAGGGTAGGTTAGCACCACGCGAACGAAGTCGCGCCGGGCAGCTAGTACTGTAAAGTACATTACATTGACGCCCTAAAAGAAATGAAAAATTATATTTACATACCTTTTCTTAACTACCGTTCAATACAGGATTATTCAATGAAAATTCAGAAATAAGTTTGTTGTACATATCACATGACATGTTATTGTACACATCACATGAAAGAACATAACATTTTACAAAGAAAATTGCGAACACAACATAGGCGGCCTTATCGTTAAAGGTTTTTCTTCCAGGCAACCTTTGGGTATTAGGAAACGACTTTTAAATGGCCTGTGTGTAAAAACCTAAATATAAATACTAATACATACGATATGAATAGATAAATAACAAAAACAGCATACAGGAAAACCAGTGCGAGCCATATGATCTCGTATTGGCAACATTTTACATGAAAATGTTTTTGGTGGGATTTTATTGACATTGAACTAAACGTAATTCACTTAATTTGAATAACTAGGCTATATCGAGACATTCGTGTGAACACCAACTGCGATGCATTTAAATTTAACATTATGAATAATTTAAATATACATAATGCTAAACTATAAGGAATATTGATTTTTTTATAGAACTGTCTACATCAAATGTTGTCCATTGACATTTAAATTACTTAAACTGTTCGAATAAATATAAAACCTGTACCAATATATACTATATTAATATAATAAAGCGGAAGAGTTTTTAGTTTGTTTGTTTAAACGGGCTAATCACTGGAACTACCAGTCGGATTCGAAAAATTCTTCACTAATACGAAGCTACACTATCCCCGAGAATTATACTATTCATCACGGGAACGCGGGTGAAACCGCGCGAGACAGCTAGTAAATAAATAAAATTCAAAACACACCATTTTATGAAACGAACGAAAATTTTTCAACAAAAATGTTGTGACAGCTGCCTCCCGATATTGCAAGCGTCTATAGGCTACGGCAACCGCTTACCATCAGGCGAGACGTTTGCTTGTTTGCTTCAGTATAAAATATAGTTCATCTATCGTATCATAAAGTTAATATAAAAATCCTAATATATTTGTAAAGTTCGAACTCTACAAACAATGGATCGATAGCTAATCACTTTCATTTTCAACAAACCTGAGTAACTAATTAAATGAATTGGTAATCATTTTGTAAATTACGCCAACCTTTAGCCAATGCCACTTCGTGTGGCATACAATGACATTGATACTAATTACTACACAGCTAAAATTATGTACATAAACATTATAACAATACGAAATACATATATGAAAACGTTGATTTATGTAATAGGAGGGACAAGTTCAAAAATATGATTCAAGTTCTTCGAACCACTTGCTACATCCATGTCTGCCAATGACTCTTAATTACGATAAAAAAAAAACAACAACATTTTGAATTCAATGAAGGAAACGCGTTTGATAAAGACGCGACGTGACGTAATGAGTAGCAAGAGTTTGACTATAGATGGAGTATTAACAATTGTTTTCTCTTCTTTGCAGGATGTATGTCAGCACTCTGCATATTCGTTCTATACACGAAGCATCTCATCATCGTGTACCTCTACCTCACGTCAGTAGGCATCGTATTCGTCTCCTACTGGACCAACGTGTCTGCTATCAAGCAGATCCAGGCTCTCACGCTAGTCATCACTTCGCCACACCATTCCACGAGCATTCTAGAAGATATCCTCAACTTAAATCTAAAAAGCCTCCTTGATCTTGACGGGCCAGGAATATTGGTCATACAAAACTTCGCCATACAGTTTATGCTGGCGATAATCTTCAGGAATGTCCACCTGGGACCACGCTATTCGACGTTACAGAAGCTGTTGCCGCTCAGTTTCATGGCTCCATCGTTTTTGGCGATGTTGCCGGTCCCACAAAATCTGCTACACCATTCCCCGGTCTTCTCAGCTTTGTTACCCTTGTTCCTCGTTAAGTACGTGCTATGGTCATCAGCATACAACGTCATACAAGTGATATACGCCGGCTATCAACATGGAAGACTGTTCGTCAGCAACTATGGACTGTCAGCTCTAGTCGAAACTGAATGGATGCGATTGAATGTACCCTGCGTACTCAGGGTGTTTTGGGTGTTGCGAGTCGCGGAACACGCGATATTACTGCTTATGGACAACTACGATGACGATACCGAGGAAGGGTTGAAAGTATCGACTCTACTTGCCGTTCAGTCACTCGCCTCGATGGCAAAATCTCTGCTAGTGACGGGATGCGAGACTATCACCGCAGTCCTCGGCATGACGTCAGTGATCTCATTCTTCTGCCATTACATTGGCAACTTCTTCCAATGGATTCTTTTGACTGACGAAGAGGAGGACAAAAGCATAGGCACGGTATCGGCTATCCTATTTTACATACTTGCGCTACAGACAGGATTGACTTCCCTGAATCCCGAGAAGAGGTTTATACGTTTATGCAGAAACTTCTGCTTGCTCTTCACAGCTCTCTTGCACTTTTTGCACAATATAGTCAATCCTATGTTGATGTCTCTCAGCGCTTCCCACAATCCAAGTACACATAGACACGTGCGGGCTTTAGGAGTCTGCGCTTTCCTTATAATATTCCCTATATCTCTGCTAGTTTATTTATGGTCTCAGCACACTATATCGACGTGGCTGCTGGCCGTCAGTGCGTTCAGCATAGAGGTTATCGTCAAAGTAATAGTCAGTTTGATGATATACTCCTTATTTTTGATAGACGCGTACCGAAGCACCTTCTGGGAGCAGTTGGATGACTATGTCTATTATATCCGCGCTTTCGGGAACACTATAGAGTTCTGCTTTGGCATTTTCCTGTTCTTCAACGGTGCTTGGATTCTTTTGTTCGAATCTGGCGGCGCCATAAGAGCCGTGATGATGTGCATACACGCGTACTTCAACATTTGGTGTGAAGCGCGAGCCGGCTGGTCCGTGTTTATGAAACGTCGGACTGCTGTTAATAAAATTAACTCGTTGAGAGAGGCATCGATTGACCAACTCGACACATTGGACGACGTCTGCGCGATCTGCTACCAAGAAATGCATTCAGCTAAGATCACGCGATGTAATCACTACTTCCACGGCGTATGTTTGCGGAAATGGTTGTATGTACAAGACAGATGTCCGTTATGTCACGATATATTGTATAAAATTGATAGTGACGGAAATAAGGATAACAACTCAGAGGCTGGTAACGAAGAGAATAGCAACAACCAAAATCTACTTCTAGAAGAGGAGCCAGACCTCTTACTAGGAGAGGGCGTGAGATGACTGCTTGACGAAGACGCTTACCACTTCGATTAAAAACATTATATTTTTAGCAAAACTATTTTATTTGAGTGGTACCTTTTCGATTTGTATAGTAAGTTATTGTGTTTTTTTTTATATTTCTTATAAAATCAGATCGATATACCTGTGATTTTTAAAGATAAAATTTTGTCTTGTGATGAATGGTTATTTTCATGCAGTGTGACGTCATTTAGTCTAAGCTTAGTGGTTTTGTCTGATGCTTTATTTTGTCGATGCCTCGTAATATTTCCAATTGTATAATTTACATGTTTTTGAATTTAAAATTTGCAAGTTGTTCGAACTAAAAAATAATTTAAAAATATTTAAAATGATACAAAAACATGAATTTGATGACGAAGCTATTTGTAAATAGATAAGGTATTTAGAAATAGCTTTTAATATTTTGGAGGTAACTTAATGAAAAAATTATAAAAATAGTAATTTTTCTCATAATAAACTGTAAATAAACTATTATTTTAGTAGTAACCGTTGTATCATTAATTTTTATTACGTCACATGTATATATCGTTGTGAAAAATCAAAAGTGCCCATTTAATTTCTCAATAATTTATTAATAAAAATTTAACAATGGCACTTTAATTAAATGATGCTCAACCTGTATAAAATGTACAAAATCGAGTGATTTATCATTCAAAGAACTAATTTAAAATAATTTATTTAACCTTATTTATAATTATTCTAAATAACATATATAAATAATAAATATAAAATGTTAAATTTACGGTTTATGACAATGTTTGAATATTCAATGTTAAAAGATCGACAACGAAATACCAAAGTGCTTTGGTGTTTCAAGCTTCTATAGGGTACGGTAACCGCTTACCATCAGGCGGACCGTATATTTGTTTACTATCTTAATAGTAGAAAGCTTCATTAAGTAACTTATCCCCACATGATCGTTGACTGAAAAGTCCTATAAAACACCCATCACCATACATCAGCAGTGAAATTCCTAACATAGGCCTTTCCGTAGTTGCTTACATCCAGGATATATAACTTAATTGAATATCAAATCTTTATAATTAGACAACAGGTAATAGTTAGACACGCGGCAGTTAGTAGATGTTCGTACGACTGTGGTGCGGTCGGCGCGCTCGAAGTTTGCTTTCACTATCTCATAATAACGCCCGTCACTGGAACAATATCATTATTATTATCACCAATAACAATATCACCATAATGATTAGCTAAATCATTATCACCCAACGATATAATTAGATTATCATTATCACAAACTACGATATTATTTATCACCCAACAATATTATGAGATCATCGACATAAAGTTATACTTTTCTTCTCAAATATTACTTAAGTATTTTAAATATTTTTCTATAAGTTTAATTATAATAATTGAAACTCACCTCAAAACTAAACATTTCAATTTAATGCACTTGACACGAAGTATGTCGATGGCTTTTTGACTCTTGTCGCTGAAACGAAGATTCTCAGGGTCCCAGCGCAGTTCCAAACGCTCTAAATTGGGGCAGCTGTTTGCTATGCCGTCCATTAGCTGGAAAATATAAAAAAAAAACAAACAAGTTAGTGTTGCAAACGCAAATAAAATGTGAAACTTGCCGGACTTTTAAAAGGTGCTTGAAATAAGAATTATTATTGAGGACTTAGTTTTTGTTTTTTGATAAATAAGTGGTAAGTCAGGAGGAAAGAATTAGGCTTACTGTTACAATATAGGAAAATTTTAGTTTCTCACCTGATCAACATGAATATTGATGCCAAGTCGCTCTTGAGTACCCATTATGAGGATTCTGAAAGAGAAAAAGAATATTGAACAGCTCTACCCGTTGACCAACTGATATTAGATCAAACATACGGAGGAGACCCAAAGATACAGATTAGTCTAAGTTTTTATGTAAAATTTCTTTTTTTTCTCAATAATGTATCAGATAACCTTTAGATGCAACAACATTTTGCATGAGAAAAATCGTTAAACAGGGGCAAGGGCGGATGGCGTGTTTTAATTGGTCAGCAGAGCGCCCCTTATCCAGTACCAATGTATGGAGCAAGGTTGAATGAGTCCTCCATTTTAAATGGAAGATCTTCCACCAGGCTGAGTCATCGAGGTCATCAATGACGGTTGTATAAATGTAGGATGGTTTCTGCACTTCGATAGCACAATACAGGACCGCCATGGTAACTGGTCCAGAACCAGCCCCCAAAGCTGCGCGCCGTACCGCGCCAGGAACCGGTGCAGCCCTCGCCGTACATCCAGGTGTACACCTACGAGGTAAGGTACGTACTTGGCGTTAGTAAGCAGCTGCAGCACGCTCTGCCACAGCTGGTCGGTGATGTGCGGCATGCCGCTGAGCACCAGCCCCCACAGCTGCGCGCCGTGCCGCGACAGGAACCGGTGCAGCCCTCGCCGTACATCCAGGTGTACACCTACTAGGTAAGGTACGTACTTGGCGTTAGTAAGCAGCTGCAGCACGCTCTGCCACAGCTGGTCGGTGATGTGCGGCATGCCGCTGAGCACCAGCCCCCACAGCTGCGCGCCGTGCCGCGACAGGAACCGGTGCAGCCCTCGCCGTACATCCAGGTGTACACCTACTAGGTAAGGTACGTACTTGGCGTTAGTAAGCAGCTGCAGCACGCTCTGCCACAGCTGGTCGGTGATGTGCGGCATGCCGCTGAGCACCAGCCCCCACAGCTGCGCGCCGTGCCGCGACAGGAACCGGTGCAGCCCTCGCCGTACATCCAGGTGTACACCTACGAGGTAAGGTACGTACTTGGCGTTAGTAAGCAGCTGCAGCACGCTCTGCCACAGCTGGTCGGTGATGTGCGGCATGCCGCTGAGCACCAGCCCCCACAGCTGCGCGCCGTGCCGCGACAGGAACCGGTGCAGCCCTCGCCGTACATCCAGGTGTACACCTACTAGGTAAGGTACGTACTTGGCGTTAGTAAGCAGCTGCAGCACGCTCTGCCACAGCTGGTCGGTGATGTGCGGCATGCCGCTGAGCACCAGCCCCCACAGCTGCGCGCCGTGCCGCGACAGGAACCGGTGCAGCCCTCGCCGTACATCCAGGTGTACACCTACGAGGTAAGGTACGTACTTGGCGTTAGTAAGCAGCTGCAGCACGCTCTGCCACAGCTGGTCGGTGATGTGCGGCATGCCGCTGAGCACCAGCCCCCACAGCTGCGCGCCGTGCCGCGACAGGAACCGGTGCAGCCCTCGCCGTACATCCAGGTGTACACCTACTAGGTAAGGTACGTACTTGGCGTTAGTAAGCAGCTGCAGCACGCTCTGCCACAGCTGGTCGGTGATGTGCGGCATGCCGCTGAGCACCAGCCCCCACAGCTGCGCGCCTTGCCGCGACAGGAACCGGTGCAGCCCTCGCCGTACATCCAGGTGTACACCTACGAGGTAAGGTACGTACTTGGCGTTAGTAAGCAGCTGCAGCACGCTCTGCCACAGCTGGTCGGTGATGTGCGGCATGCCGCTGAGCACCAGCCCCCACAGCTGCGCGCCGTGCCGCGACAGGAACCGGTGCAGCCCTCGCCGTACATCCAGGTGTACACCTACGAGGTAAGGTACGTACTTGGCGTTAGTAAGCAGCTGCAGCACGCTCTGCCACAGCTGGTCGGTGATGTGCGGCATGCCGCTGAGCACCAGCCCCCACAGCTGCGCGCCGTGCCGCGACAGGAACCGGTGCAGCGCCTCGTCCGTCAGGCTGTCCGACGAGTCCAGGTCCAGACCTACCAGGTTCCTGACAATGAACGATACAAACATTATTCAACCTCTGGCAGAAGAGGTAAAAGAGGGTATCTCGGCGGAAAGATAGTCCATAATATGATCATACATAAAAAAAATATATATACGCGTCGACTTGTAAACCTCCTCCGTTTTTTCATCGGTTACAAATGATCAACCCTACTGGCAGATTGTGCTTTAAGTAGGGATTGCAATCCAGCAGCGATTTCAATCCAGATGGTGTTCTGCTGGATTGACATTTTCCAGCTGAGTCCGCGTGAATCCAGCATTTTATAGATTTATTATTATAAAGGAAACATACCAAGAAACGAAACGAACCGACACTGTTATTTAACCCAAGTATCAAATGTATTACAGAGGTGTCCTCAGTTAAGATTGTGTTAAAGCTATATTTACACTGTACTTGGGATCATTTAAAACATAAGAAACTCAGCATTTAGAAAATACAATTGAATTAGGTAAGTAATTGTTTCCTTAATTTTTGTATGAAGTTTGAAATCAGAATTATTTAAACCACAAATGCCAAATTATACAATTTGCACATTCACGGTAAGTCCGTGATCTTGCTTTTTTAGCTTTGAAACGATACCACATGCCAAAACATACCTGGCAGTACCAGCTTCAATCCAAGCCTTCAGCACGTTGTCATTGAATCCGTTGATCTGTCCAGCGCTCAGAAACCTCAAGTTAGGGATCCTCGTGAGCATATCTATGAGACATTCGGTGGACAAGTCTGTCGCTGTTACGTCTAGCTCCTGAACGGAGGACTTCTCCCATTCCACTTGCATCACGTGTTCTGATTGGAGACCTGAGGAAAAAGCATTTTAAAAAATATCTTTATAAATTCCCTAATAACTTATGAAAAACGCAAATATTCTTTTTTCTCAATAATGAAAATTGCCAGTGCGTGAAATTACTTGTTTTAAATCAAGTTGATTCGTCCATCTGGAAAATTGTGAAATTGAATTCTGCTTCAAGAACTTCTAAAGTGTATTGTCACAAAAGGGCCCAGATACATACTGCATCCATTCATAAGTAGACAAGTGAGCCGCCTGGAGCGTTGGAACAGCGTTTTCATCGTCGACCCCGTCACTTTGTTGCAGAA
Organism: Achlya flavicornis; assembly: GCA_947623365.1. NCBI lineage: Eukaryota > Metazoa > Arthropoda > Insecta > Lepidoptera > Drepanidae > Achlya > Achlya flavicornis. The sequence goes on from OX392490.1 coordinate 3,228,233, forward strand.
GTTTACTGCCAGGCACTCCAACTGTAAATATGCAATACCATGGACTTATTTAGATTTAATCGGGTACTTCAACTTACTGACGCGCTCGTGGCGTAGCATGATTAGCCGTTCTTAATCGATCGGCAAAGTTAAGCTACGTCTGTCGTGGTCGGTACCTGGATGGGTGACCGCCTAGTGGTATTTCAAATCGAGCGTTTCCGTGCTTCGGAAGGCACGTAAAGCCGTTGGTCCCGGTTATCACTTAATTGTGATAGGTAGTCGTTAAGCTAGTTGGATGCCTCCTAGGCGGCTTGAAAAGTTCCAACAGTAGGTTGACCACTAGCCTACCTCCACCAATCCGCAGTGGGCTCGCGTGATGGAGTATCGCCCAGTCCCTTTCACCCTCATTTGTGAAAGGAGGCCTGTTCTCAGCAGTGGGACATTATAGGCTGATGATGATGAATCGCGTACTTATACACATTTTGTATTAAAGGTGTTGTCTCATGCAAAAAATATGTGAATGTTACCTGAATACAATTCGAGCTGAAGGCGTCTATGTGCGAATCGTCTACAAAGTTAATCCCATACAGGTTGATGACCCGCAAGTTTGGCGTCGCTGACTTCAGCTTGTGGACGTTTATCACCTCGTATATCTCTTCCTCTTCTTCCTCCACCTTCTCATAAGTTCCTGTAATTACAAGGTATACATGTGGTGGTGGCGCTCCCGCTGTTTATGTAGATTGATATACCTACTTGAAAAGAACTCGCATTAAGGACGTATATACAAAAGATTGAGAAATTAGCTGTTTACCGACTAATCCATTGAAATTTGCCAAATTTTGCGGATACCAAGACACCTTTGACTGTAGATGGTTGAAACAGTTTTTTCAATTATCATACTTGATTCCCTCTTATCTCAGAGTATATCAATACTACGTACAAGTACAACACTTATTAACGCAGCTTGACCGTTCATGTGTGTGCGTGTGGGCCTAGCATAATTATATAGTAGTGCGATTTGCTACCTATCAATTTTGTAAGGCGTCCTTAAATTAGAAGTCACTTGCATTCTTTCATGATCGGTTCAAAAAAGGGGCAATTATTTTGTACCAAACTTAAGTTTTTTTAAGTTATTCATCTTATTAGTAAGTACCAATTTATGGAAATTTGCATTGAGTAGTACCTCTACGTGCCTCTACCACGGAAAAGAGAATACACCTCTACCATGAGTAGAATACACTAACGTAATCTACAGTCGCTAGCGACTGCGGTGAAACATTTTGTATGAAATGCTTCCAAAAGTATCCACTAGAGGCGGTGCTCGTTATACAAAATATTCACCGTAGTCGCTAGCTTGTGTAGATTACGTTAGTGAAGAAACGTCATCGTTATTAAACGATCAACCTTTGTATGGGATTGACATTTCAAATCGAAATATCACGTGATTTTTAACAATCTCTTATGTCAATCCCATACAAATATTTGATCGCTTACTAACGATGACGATTTTCGATAACCATCATGTCTACTGGCCCTTATCTACGCACTAACGATGATCGTATTTCGTGCTTTTCTGACCGTTGTTTGGTCTTCACCTACACTTACCAATAAGATGCAAGATCTCCAACCCGTTGATAAAGTTGTAGATCTTCCTCATGAACCCTTCCATGAAGATGACCTCGGAGAGGCAGATGCATAAATACTTTAGCTTGGTTGGGAATGCTTGCATTTCAGAGAAATCGTGGAGCTGCATAGCTGCGAACATCACAAAGGTTATTTACCAGTACTAACTAATACATATCAGCATGAGGTAGAAAATTGGAATTCTTTATTTTTTTTATTGATTTTTACCTTCGTAGAACAATCAGCATCATCATCATCAGCCTATAATGTCCCACTGCTGAGCACAGGCCTCCTTTCACAAACCAGGGTGAAAGGGAATGGGCAAATACTCCAACACGCGTGCCCCCTTCGGCGAGGTGGTCTACCTACTGTTGGAGTTTTCAAGCCGCCTAGAAAGTTTCCAACTACCTTAACGACTATCACAATTAAGTGATAACCGGGACCAACGGCTTTACGTGCCTTCCGAAACACGGAAACGCTCGATTTGAAATACCACTAGGCGGTCACCCATCCAGGTACCGACCACGACGGTAGTAGCTTAACTTTCCGATAGATTAAGAACGGCTTATTATGCTACACCACGAGCGCTAAACACCTAAACAAATATTACAGACTTTGACTAGACTTTACTAGACCTTCTAGACTTTGTGTACTTCCCACCTTCGGCAACATCATCCCTTAAGTACCATGCTGAGATTGTGGTCAAACACAGCCCTATAAAAACAATACAGAAAATATAAGTAGGTAGTAATCTGAAGAAACATGGTGCCGATTCTGTTGTAAATCGCACTAAACTAATTTTAGTGACATCTCATCTCTTTCTTACAAACATTATTGAAAAAGGATAGAACATATTTAAAGTTGTCAAATTAGTCTTTGCCGTCTTATTTTGCGCGTATTTAGGCGTAAACGCGATAGATGGCGACTAAACTTATATTGAAAACAAGCATTGGACTAATTTGACAGGACTAAATTTCTTACATCCTTTTCTTGTATTCTTTGTTAGAAAGAGACATAGTGAGATTAAAATTAGTTTAGTTGTAAACAACAGAATCAGGGCCAATCAACCATAATAAGTATTATTATAATGAACGAAGTGTCCTACTCAAGAATTATTAGAGCGAGTATCATAAGATATTACTTAGTAGTTATAGTACACACTTACGCAGAGTACCTATGTAATCCTAACTAATATTATATATGTGAAAGTGAGTTTGTTTGTTTCTTACGCCTTCACGCCTCAACTACTCAACGGATCACCAAGAAATTTGGCATGCAGATAGCGTATGGTATGGAGAAGGACATAGGCTACTTTTTTTATGCCGGGAACGCGGGTGAAACCGCGGGGGACAGCTAGTTCATAATATATTGAGTATAGAGTCCGTTATCGTAAGATAATTGTGTCCAGTGTGTCACGTATTTAAAACGTAATCATCATAAGTATCGACGTAGATTTTTGAGATGATAATTTGATAAGCTATCAAGTTCCTTGTTAATTTTATAAGAGAATATCAACCTGTTTATCAAGTAATAGCTTTTTCTGGTTTCACTAGCGCCATCTTACGAGAATCATCATTAACTAACTCATTGTGCTATGAAAACAAAACACCAAAAAAGAGACGTCTGTTGTACGGGCGCCCCCTATAATTTTTATTCAAAAAAAAAAATTATTTGTTGTTATAGCGGCAATACGGGCTAATTTTTTAATAGAAATACATATTCTCTGAAAATTTCGGCTCTCTACCTATTACCGTTCATGAGATACAGCCCACTGACAGACAGACGGACGGACGGACAGTGGAGTCTTCGTAATAGGGTCCCGTTTGGCACCCTTCGGGTACGGAACCCTAACAGTAGGTACTTTTATGAAAGTCTGCACGTTCTGACTTTATAACTGTGTGAATTTATTATAGAATAACTTACCAGTACTGAAATCTAGTAGCATGTGTGTCAAATTAGGACATTTTGCAGCTAATTCGTGTAGTACTGTATGGGTAATTAATTCAATTGGAAGCTCGATGTAACGTAAAGATGCGGCGAATCTAACCGAAATCAGAGCTAAAAGAGATTCGAGGGAACCTGAAAAATAAAAACATCGGAAGTTGGATTGAATGAGTAATTTCGGAATGTAGTGACATCTATTGACAGCATCAATCAAATGTAAACATATTTTTTGACAATTATCATGTTGCCAGTGTTTTCTACATTACCCCAAAATTGTGGAAAAATAGAGCAATTTTGACTATTTCGTTTTAGTTCATCTTTTTGTGTAATTTTAAACTATAAATTAAATGAAATCATAAAATATGCTTACCAACATGTAATCCAGATATTTCTGGTCTTAAACTGACATGAGCCCACAGACGAGTGTCGTATGCAACTAATCGCCATCTTTTGCAAACGGTAGCCATACGGCATATTTCACGATGAGTTAAATATGCAAATATATTCAATAGTACTTTGTCAGGTAACTTTTCTATGGTCTGAAACAAAATACAATATTTTTTTGACAATGCTTCATTCAGTTCATCACATAGTTCTTTCTTTTTTAATATATAATTTTTCTAGTCATCCAAAATCAGGCCTAATCCACACGTCGTCAATAAGTCCCTGATTATCGTCAATTTTATCAAGGACTTTTGATAAAATCATTTTTATCACTTACGACTATTTAGTCGCCGGTACCAAAGAGAGAGTTCTGCGTTTCGCATTCACTATTGTGCACAGAGCAAACAGTCTCGATTTCTGCAATATTCGCTACCGAACACACGCGAAACGCAGAACCCTAGAACTCTCTCTGTGGGATCGGCGCCTTAATAATGTACCCACTTGTTATGTATGATATCTACGCTTATTAATTTTATCATTGACTGCTAAATGACTCAAGATGTGATCCAAGACGCCCGCGATGGAGAACTTCTGTATCGAAACTCGGGAAAAACATAAACACTCAAGAGTATTATTAAATTATGCTTATGAAAACACAGTTCATTATATCATTTTTCGTTGCCAAACAGACGCATAGCACCAATAACAACATTATATAACAATATTCTTTCACAAAATTACCGTGTTAGCAAAAGGGCTTCTAACTTGACCTCCTTCAGTCAAATAGACCTGACTGGCTTCGAGTGCCAGCTGGCCCCACACATCAGTTGGGATATCCATAGTTTATACACCTTTTCACACAAAAGTAGGTATAAAATTCACTCAAATGCGTTTATAAACTGAAATTTCACTGGTATTTTTTTCTCCATACGTGAGGAAAGTACACCGCGGGCGATTAACAAATGGAACGCTGTAGTTAAATTTGGAATCATCCGGGAGTGGAGGACGGTGTGGTGCGCGTGAGGAAATATTTTAAGAATCTATTGAATATTTACTCGTGATAGCGGGAAATTTGAAAGTTTCGTTTTGGATTTCTGTTTGAAAGTAATAAGGTAGAAAAATGTACAGATTTTTTAAACCAAGGAATGTTTCTGGACACATCTATAATTATTGATGTAACTGAGAAATACTTGTAATATGTAACAAAATTGACATTGAGATATTTAGGGATTATAAAAGCTACTTACAGACGTAGCTCATTCAGAAATTGTTACGACTAAAAGTACGCATATCTATTGAAAACAACATGGATGCAACATACAGATAACAAAGCACTTCAATCTTGTTGTTTTTTCATCATAAAGGTCTCATTCAATGAAAAATTTCACAGCTAATAATACATTTGGCACACCTTTGTCTAATGTATATTAGACGTCCTCGCCTCAATAAAGGTATAATGAACAAACGAGTTGAATTTACTGTTATTATAATTAATTTCCACTACCAATACCTTCCACTACCTTTTACTAGTGTGATATATTGTTATTATTAGAGATGTTATTATTTATCTCATGATTTATGTGCGTTCTTTGGCGATTTAATATTAATGATGCACTCATATTAGTTCAAAGAGAACTATTGGTTACCTATATCACAGTATATTAAACCATATGGTTGAATAGACTGTGCCTATATACTCACCTTTTATCATTTAAAGACCTTGATGTTTATTATATTTAATACGGTTATTTACTGTAATAGCATTTGTTTCTAAATGAATGAACCTTTCACTATTATCATGGACTTCTGAGACTTCTCATTAGATGTATAGGTAATTAAGAATAGAGACTTCCGCATTCCTCAAATCCCTGAGATCTCTCTCAGGTCATCAGACTGTAGTCGTAGCGGAAGATTATCTATTTTAATAGGAGTTACATAAGTAGACAGAGTTCCTATTTATTACATATAGGATACTTTGATGGTTCCCATGTGAAAAATCTATCATCGATCCACTTATTACACACTTATTGATCCACTGACAAATCTGCAAAATTGATTTTGCGAGCAAAAGTTTGCTTGTGTCCGGTCGATCAATTAAATAAGATTACATTGTGAAATGGTTTTAAATATCTGAACTAAGGGAAATTAAATATAGGGGAATAGAAACTATAATCGTATTAAGTTTAATTAAAAAAAAAACTACAAGTTGTTGATATTTTCAATGCAGTAACGAAAGTATGTATTCTAGTAAGTATGTGTGTAATGTAGTTTTCATAATTTTAAATATTTTTATATATGGGAACTATTTGGAACTAGCGTTTCATTAATTTAGTCATTTTTAGGGTTCCGTAGCCAAATGGCAAAAAACGGAACCCTTATAGATTCGTCATGTCTGTCTGTCTGTCTGTCTGTCCGTATGTCACAGCCATTTATTTCCGAAACTATAAGAACTATAATGTTGAAACTAGGTAAGTAGATGTATTCTGTGAACCGCATTAAGATTTTCACACAAAAATAGAAAAAAAAACAATAATTTTTGGGGGTTCCCCATACTTAGAACTGAATCTCAAAATTTTTTTTTTCATCAAACCCATAAGTGTGGGGTGTCTATGGATAGGTCTTCAAAAATGATATTGAGGTTTCTAATATAATTTTTTTCTAAACTGAATAGTTTGCGCGAGAGACACTTCCAAAGTGGTAAAATGTGTGTCCCCCCCCCTGTAACTTCTAAAATAAGAGAATGATAAATCTATAAAAAATATATGATGTACATTACGGTGGAAACTTCCACCGAAAATTGGTTTGAACGAGATCTAGTAAATTAAAATTGAAATTAATATCAAATACTCAGGTCTATACTACCATTTACTTATATACCTACAGGTTTGTACGGAACCCTCGGTGCGCGAGTCTGACTCGCACTTGGCCGGTTTTTATTATATTCTTATTTATCCAATATCCGTAATAATCTTGTCGTTGTTATTTATTTGTGCAAGACATGCTAATTATCTGATACAGTTATAAACGTTAATTTCTACGTAATGTTTTCTTCATTTAACGTATGTATCGTCTGGGATTTGGGGGCGACATATTTTGGCACCGAAATGAGGTATTTCCTGGACTGGTGACTCAGAAAACAGTTTCCAATTTATTGTTATTCGTATGTTTATATGTATCGCAGACCAATAATTCAAGTATGGTATTTTCTGTTAGCAGTATTCTGTAATTTGTAGAATCGTTTCAGCAACAGAACTTTTTATGATATCTTAACTTACCCGTTGAAGAATATACGTATTTCAGCTGAACAACGCCTGTGCGTATCCAGTAGAAAAAAAAATATATTTTTATGTAGGAAGCTTAATATGGAGTTCACGATGAGCTGATGAAAAGCACCAGATGTGGTTATGTCTTAAAAATAACCTCTAGTACCTAATCATTAGCTTCTCAGTACCCCGAGTACGCATTAGCAAACAGGCGTTTACTAACGTCAATTCTGTACACTCGGGGTACTGGCGTATAGAATTGTATTTATAATACTATTTACAATGTGGTCTACCGAAGCTCCTGAGGCTTTTAGTTTGAGAAAAAAATCTATTTCTCTATCTAAGTATAGTTTCAAAGTAGCACCCCGACGGAAAAGTTGAGAGGAGAGCGCTTGTCGTGGTATGGATTATCTTTGAGGAGTATTGAGATGATTGATGATGATGAAAAAAATATTATTGATTTATATACGGTGTTCGATAGATAATATGATTAAGAATGGAGTGAATATGCTGATAAGTATGAAATGAATTGGTTGAATAGAAGTAGAGTACAAATTGCACCAATTCCATAAGCAAGATGGATGTCGACAATCGTTATCGTTAGTAAACGATCAACGGTTGTATGGGTTTGACATAAGAGATTGTTAAAAATGACGTGATATTTCGATTTGAAATGCCATGCCTATAAAAAGGTTGGTCGTTTACTAACGATGTCGATTTTTGACAACCATCTTGTCTAGGGGGCCTGGCTTGTTAGACAGACGATTTCTAATAAAATTGGAGTAAAAAGAAATATATTTTCTGTTTCAGTTACAATTTTTTGAACATTCTTTAATCAGCTAGGTCATCAACCTAATGAGTACACTCACATCGATGCGTATAGAACTGCCAAAATAATTCAGCTTGAAGAAAAAACAATAAAATCGTAATTGCTGTAAACCTCAGGAGAAAACTAAAAACGCAAGCATCAAATGGACCGCACCGCAATATGTTAACGATTTCATAAACAAGGATAACGATACCGCAAACTGACAAAGGTAAATATTGCTAACGCTTCAAAGTCTATGCCATTTATTCAATATATAAATCCACTATATATACCCCTAGTAGGGCACTCATGAAGGTCAAAGCTACTGAAGTTACCACCAGTTCGTAAGTCGGCCTTCAACTGAGAAGAACAGGCGAGAAAATCAGCTAGGCCCTACACTTTTTAAATATTTTTTGGACTTATTGGCTATTTTCTATTTCAAAGTAATAAACGCAAGCTTCTACAAACAGTGCCTTACCCAGCTGTCACAATATAGAACAATTTAGATTCATCAACAACGCAATCATCATCTACCAGTCCAAATTATGTGGGATCGTCGCAATATGTACGCTTCTTCCATTCATGGGGCCTAACACAAGCTCTTAAAACATGGTTAAAATAACCTTATTTGTCTTTTGTCCCTCTTGGACATCCGGTGTCAAAACAGGACACAAGACAAATAAGGTTATAATAATATTGTTGCAACCAGCTCTTCTATGAGTCATACCAGAATTCACTCCTTTATTACCCTTATCATCATGCATTCGATCATGTCTTGCACCGTTCAAGCAAAGCAATATTGAAGAAAATATGCATCTTGACGAATGTATTTTTTCAGTAAACAATATTTATATCATAGAGCCATCAATCCGTGTATGAATTTCAGTATATTCTCCGAATAACATGTGTTCACCATCAACCTGTCATATCTCTAAAATAATATAGAAATTGATGTAAATATGACGAAATGTACACACATTTTTTAAACATGACGTCATTGATAATATCTCCAGTCTAAAAAAAACACAAACGTACCTACTAAAGTAGGTATTTATAAATATTATTTTTTGGGAATTTAAATGTTTCGTTAAAGTCATACTGAAAAATCAATAGAAGAACACCTTAGTGTGCACCTTAGAAGTGCATTAGTTAGCAGTAACATTCAAGATCATTCATCAAAATCCATTGTTGATAGTCAATCAGAGATTATTTTAATAGACATCACTAAAGTAAATACTCTGATACGGATTTATGAAACAATTTAAAAAACTACATTAAAACTAAAAAAAATTGTTAGAATTTTCATTTTTTTTAATTAAAACTAGACGCCATGAATGTTTTTGAACTAGACAATTCATTCTAGTTTTGTGGTAGAGTTCGCTAATTTAATTAATTATTTTTATTAGTATTTGTAAATATTTTCAAAAAACATTAAGGTACGTACCACCATTTCTTTCCTACGAAAACTCGCATGCATGTCATCTCTAGTTATCGCAATAGCAGCAGAGTCTACGTTCAATATCCCCCAGGAATCCATTATTGTTTAATTAATTAGTCCGTTGTTAGAAATCAGGTCACTAATGCACTCGTATTAATAAAAATCTCCGCGTATGACAGAAGATGTGCTTGCGCCTATCCTCGAAACACACACTGAAACTCTTGGCGCGAAGTCACATTTACACCGAACGAGTTAACTTCACCAGATTTCCGTCATGTCGGCTGTCTGTCCGTGTTTAATGTGTAACGAATACAAATGTGATCTGACTTCGCTCAGTAAACTTATATTGTAACAGATGTACCTATATGCTGTCAGATATTTAAATTGGCAGGCCAAAATAAGTACGGCATTTTGCTTCAACTGGGCGCGCTGCTCTGAGTTCGGTTGCCAAGAAGACTCGTATTGCATTCGTGTCACATCGTCTTACAGATAGGTGTACTGTCTGGTTAGCATCATCGTGTAACATCTTGTATATTATGTCAATGGGTTTTTATTGTGTACCGGAAACATATATACAATTTCGAATTTTAGTTTTTGGAGACCATCACACCTAGTCATAGTTTGTTGTTTATATGATCCACTTATTCTTTTAAAATATTAAACTAATTCTGAATTTGGCTTATAGTAAGCCGTGTTTATAACCCAACCAATACATCAAGCCAATTTTGTGAAGCTCTTTCATAATCAGCCATTAACGTATAATATGTATGTTAGTTCTGGCAGCAGCTGCAGTGCTGCTTGGGTGGGAAACGGGTTTTAACATATTATGAAATCTAATAGGTATATGTAAATACACAAAACTTATTTATTTATTCTTATGGCGTTTACCACAGTTGATGATAGTATGTTCAAATATAGGCGAAAGCGAAAATGATTTCGACGATGATCGACGGGCCAGTTGGACTCTGGTAAAGATTCCACCTATTGCCCCGCAGGTCGTGGGTTCGATTCTCGCACAAGACATGCATTTGTGTGCATGAACATGTCTGTATGTCCTGAGTCTGGGTGTAATTATGTATATTAAGTAGGTATGTATTTACAAACAAAAAGTAGTATAGGTATGTATTATATCAGTTCTGGTTTCCATAGTACAAGCTCTGCTTAGTTTGGGATCAGATGACCGTGTAAGAGGAATGTCCCTTTATTTATTTATTTATCGGTTTGTAATTTTTCACGTATGTATTAGGTGCTACCAAACTTATTTTAATGAAATTTTGCTTGGACTATAAAATTGATGAAAAGACTAGAACAGGATATAACAGATGGAGATTTCGAGATGGCATATTTTCAAAACCTATGTTGGGTTAGTCATGCTGAACAACTTTTACTATGGGACCAATAGAGAAATTTTCCTTTCCATAGTAAATGTCGACCTTGCTCGATCAAACGTATGAAAAGATTTATTTTTTGATAATTCACTATTGGTCCCATAGTAAAAGTTGTTCAGCATGCAACATAGAATTCGAAAATACGCCATCTCGAAATCTCCACCCATTATTATTGTGAAAGCGAGGGGGATAGACAATTTAAACAATGAATTTAATTAAAAATGATAAAAAAATCTTGAATCATAAATAGTTGCGCCATTAGTGACTGATCGACAACATTACTATTATAGCAACAGTAGGCGACTTTAAAGTAGCTCTATTTCTTATCATGACAGAAGAATATACTTTACACTTAGTAAGTATAAGTAAATTATAAAAGTTTTCTTCATTAACCGACGAAAAAACGGAGGTTTACAAGTCGACGCGTATATATATATTTTTTTTCATTACAGAGTTCGATTCGATTCAATTATTATTTACTGTTAGTTATCGTAAATTTCGGATCTAGAATAGGTTAGTAATACGATGTTCGTACAATGGGCTAGTGGATGGTGCGACGCATGTACTTTTTTTTTTTTTTTTTCTTATTAGCGTGGGGAAATCCTCATAGGATACCCGACCGCCCTGGGTGGGAGCGGCCAGGTTATGCCGGACTTTTACCGGCTAAAACCCGGCGGGCTCTCTTGCAGATCGCGTACCTGCTCGCCCCTCCACGCGCGGCGCTGTGATAGCCCGTCCCGGGAGAAGTGTGATACCTCCCCAGCGCCCTCGCGGTGCTATTGCACGATGAGTCGTGACCACAATGACTCATCGTCCTCCTCGGGGCCGCTTCTGGGCATTCAGGGTCCCCACCCCGATTGCCCACGACCCCGAAGGTCCCCGTTTAGTCGCCTTTTACGACAGGCAGGGGAACACCGTAGCTGTGATTCTAAGCCCCAGCTACAGGGCAGGAGGGCCGCCACGAGGCACGGCCGCGCCTCGGCGGCGTCGTCTCCGGGCGGGATCGGCCCTCTCCCGATCCCGCTCAGCAGCCTCCTTCTGGACCATTACGGTCTCACAGAAGGAGGCTACGGCCCTCCACGCCGTATCCCCGCTCAGCATCGCCGACACGACTGCTGGCAGGGAGAGACTCCGACCGATCAGGTCGACCAGGATCCGCCGCTCGGGTTCCCACGCAGGGCACACCGCGAGCGTGTGCGATGCGGAGTCCTGGTCGCTTCCACCGCAATGGAAGCAAGCCGCCGTCGCATCACGTCCGATTCTACACAAATAATCACCGAAGCACCCAAGCCCGGTGAGAATCTGTGTAAGTCTGTAGGTGAGTCTTCCACCTTGTCGCTGCATCCAGGCCTCGAAGACCAGCAGGACTGCTCCGACAACGCGTTTGCGCGCATGCTGCTCCTCACGGAGCCTTGCACGCCACGTTGCGAATGCGATAAGTCGCTCCTGCCGTCTGATCGCCTCGCGACGCATGTCCTGGGTCAAATACTCAATCCTTTATAAACAGTGAAGAAGCCAGCAGGCCCGTAAGCAGGAGGGGGTGATATGATAGATACCAAAGTTAAATCATCATATCAGCTTATAGATGTCCACTGCTGAACATAGGCCTCCCCATTTACTTCCACTTCGAACGGTTTTAGGCCGCTTGCATCCATCGGCACCCAGCTATTCTGACCAGTCTTCTTGTCGTCGGTCCACCTGGTGGGAGGTCGTCCCGCTCGGCGCTTTCCAGTACGTGGTCGCCACTCGAAAACCTTTCTTCCACAGCGGTTATCGGCTCTTCGAGTGATGTGGCCTACCCATTGCCACTTCAGCTTACTAACTACGAGCTATGTCCGTCGTTTTCGTTCTCCTACGAATGTCCTCATTTCGAACATGGGTATTGGCTACGGGCCGGAAGTCTGTGCCGGAAGCCAGGCATTATGCAACACATCGAGGAATAATCCCTTCAGAGTAGTAATTTCGATCAATCTAATTCCGCAACTAGTCAGTGCTTTTACATTGATTTTGAACAGTACGGACATATCACTGCTTCGAGTGTTCCTGACTTGAACAATCACAGCTAGGGTTGGGTTTCTTCCCGGGAATAAACCCAACTTCGAGTAAATTTCCAATTTAGTGGGAAAGAACCCGGGAATTTTCCCATTGGGTGGGAAAATACTCAAATGGTCATATTTAGTAGATTTTGCGTATATAGCGAGAAATACCTTTACCAAATCGTTTGAATAACATTTAACATTATTTCTATTAGGGTCATACTCATATCATACAATAAAAAAACATTTTTTTTTTTTTTGCGTTGTTTTTAAAAAAAGCGACGTTTTGGGGTGTAAGGGTTGTGGTGGACAGTCGGTGGACAGTCGGACAGACGGTCTCGTGCAGAAAGAGCACGTGCACATGTACGACGCTTATATAGCCCGTCCCGGGTCCCGAGGGAGGTGTTGCAAGCGTCCATAGTATACGGTAACCGCTTACCATCAGGCGGGCCGTATGCTTGTTTGCTACCTAGGTAGTATAAAAAAAAAGTGTGATAACTTCCTCCAAGGTCCGCGTAGGTCCGCGCGTAGGTGATGTAGGTACATACAACAGCGAGTATGATTAAAATAACAATCAAAAGCATCAACAAATATGTTTTTTGAGGAACATAAAGCCATTTGAGTATTTTCCCGCCGTTTGGGAATTTTCCCGTATTTTTCCATTCTTTTCCGTATTTTCCCGTATTTTTCTTTTCTTCCCAATATTTTTCTTTCCCTGCCCATCCCTAATCACAGCGCATCGGTGGAAAATTGGCGGAATATATTTCAGCCAAAATTAACATTACCTACTGCGCTTCGTTGAGTTTGTTCGATGATGGAACATGACAAAAATCGTTAGTTTAAAATCGCTATCAGTTAAAAGTACTACCCGTGAGCTCAGTAAACTAGAATAGTAAAATACAAACTTTCAGCATGAAGTGAAAAGAAAATCTATATCGTATCAAAACGAAAAAAAAAAAAAAAAAACCCCCACTAGGTAGGTACTAAAACTCGCGGCATACCTCTGAGTATAAGAACGTTAAAATTTTATCAATCTACATCCCTGGCCATCCTGTACCAGCCTGTACCATTATTATAAATTTTGACTGTTTTAGCTAGATAGCAAAATTATGGCAATGATGTAATGGTCGGGTCCACGCAACTTCTAGATAAAACAAATTAATGGGGTCATGTTAAAAAATAAGGAAATTAAATGGAACAATTTCTATCATTACACTAGCAACATGTTTTTTATTTTCAGATCTGTGGCGCTCAGTGACAGTGACCCCCATGTGACCCCCAAGCCCAAGCGTAGAGGTCTCAGTCTACGGGCCCAAGTGACGCCTTACTATCACATATACGTCATTTACTTTAATTCATTCATTCATTTGCTTATTGTGTGTTCAGTTACTACACACCGGGTGTGAAAATCGCCGTGTGACTTTCGCACCTCGATCGTCCGACGTTAGTGAACGACTTTCGTATTTTCCATGTATTTTCGTAAATTCCCAACTGACAAGTGACATTGACAAATCATTGACATTATTTGATAAATCGATTATTTTTATTATAGTTTTTTCGCTGTTAAATAATATAAATAAAGTAATTTTATATGTAGTAAAATAGGTTTTCAATCCAGGAAAAATAAATTTCTACAATTCAAAAAGTATTGGCGCTATTTTTCTATTATTTAGTTGTCAAAGTGACATTGGTGCAGCGTTGCCAGAGAGACTTGACGATAGAATACGCACAGCACCTAAAAATAGTACGAAATTTAACTTTTGAGTACGCAGTGAATTGTATTTTTTAAGTGCCGTTTGCGCACTGAATCCGAAGGAACCACGAAAAAACAAAACCAAACCAGTGAAACCACAAACACAGAATGATAAAATTAAATGATAGGAAGAAACTTGGAGACTTTAGGCGGGAACTTTTTTGTTTTCATAAATTCGTGTATTTTGATTTCTATTGCATATTTTCGGTGGTATATCATCCAATAAAGATCAATCCATGTGCACCAGTGAAGTGAAATGAAATTAATTATGTGTATCGTGACTTTTCAAGTTGTCGCCAAAAAGTCTGTGAAGAGTTTTAGTAGAACCTTCACAATGACCACCATTGTAGTAAAACATAAAATTATTGTGAGTGATTGGAAATTATAATATGACTTGACTGGCAGAGACAAGTCCTAATTTGGATTTGGTTGCCAAACTTAAAAATAAGAAGAAGAAGAAGCAACTTGGAATTGGAACAAACATACCGGGGTCGCTAGTGTATATTTTATGCTGAAACTTGCTTGACAGAAATTAAAACTTTTTTATTTTTATTTAGATCTTTTTTTTTTGCTTGACTGTAAAATAGTACGCAAATTGGCGAGAGAGTACCTGAGAACGCTTCCTAACGAAATAGTACGCAATGCGTACTAGTGCGTACCCTAATGGCAACGCTGCATTGGTGTGACTTTCACCCACCTATTTCCTATTTCACGGTGCGACCGGTGTTATTGAACGGTTCGGTGTGATCACTCGGGCGATCACACCGAGTTACTGAACGATACTATAAATCGTCGGGCGATCACACGGCGTTGTTACTGAACGCAGCCCTTGAAGCAGATGATGAATGAAAAAAATGTAAATGTCATGCAAGGACTTTTTTGGCGGGAACTTACAAAGTACTCGCGCTTACAAAGCCCGTTACGAAGTTTTCTCGGCAATCTACATATAGAGAATGATTTTTATTCTAGCCAGCCGGGCTATTCCCCACCTGTGGTGAAAAGCGCTGAAAGAACCATAGCTGAATTTTGAAGAAAATAAAAGTGGCATTAAATCACAGACGTATGAGTAGTACGTAGTTTGTTCAAATGTCTGTGCTTTAAAAATATTATTTTTTTTTTCAAAAAATGGGTACCTATTTTCGGAAGTTTTTTTTCAAAATTCAATTCTATGTCACTAATGAACAAAATTATGTTTGAAGAGGTGGAGCAGATCTCGCAGGGACCTCAGTATGTTTAGCCATTAAGAATTAGCTCTTAGCATTCTGCCAAGCATGCTTTTTCTGAAGATCTTTAGACAGGGTACTTAAATTGTGAAGCAAAAGTTTGTCTCGTACAAATTAAATTAAAAAAAATGATTTCTTCTTCAGATATCTTCAGTCAAACGCTCTAGATAAAACAAAAAATGCAAAGAGAGTTATAGCGTACGCTGTATAACTAGGTACGCTTATAAGAGGCAGAAATTCCTTAGAGCCGGACGAAATTATTTTAGGTTTTGATAGAGAGAGAGAGAGAAAGATAAAATTATATATGCTAAGATTTGAGAGAGTGGGACGCCAAAGGCAATATACGCCATTACATAGCACCCTAATTATATATATTAAAAAACAGTTTCTAGTTAAGTACTTCAGACTGAAAAAAAAACGCTTGTGTGACACTCTAAGCCTACCCGCGCTCTAGGCAGCCAGGCTGCGGTAGCCAGGCTGCGGCAGCCACTCGAACATATGAAGATGTATGGGAGCCCGCGCACTAGGCAGTAGGGTGGGTCATTTTTATTTTTTTCGTTTTTTTTTATTGTAATAGTGATAAAAGAGTGCTAAATATAGTATAAATGATATGTGCAAAATTCTATAAGTTTCTAATTTGATTAACTGCCTCCGGATTAACTTTAAAGTTCCTAAATATTTCATTTATAGGGGTAATTTCAAGAACCAATAAGAATTATTGAAATTGAGATTTTTAATACGTTTTTCATGTTATTTACATGGAAATATAGTCGATTTCTTAAAACAAATCAATAAATGTAATTATTTTATTATTTACAAAATAAAGTAGGGGGTCGGGAAACGTCATTTTTTACGCGCCAGTGACGCTGCGGCTAAATGAGTAAAAAGTTGTGTTGCGCTTGTTGTTACCATGTAACATACCTGAAACTCATTAAAATGTCCTTTGTTTGATGAAGTAAGTTATATTAAAGACAATATGCTACCAACTTACGAAGAAATTATAAAGTATTACGAGTGGACGCGGTAGCAAGTCAAATTCGAAAAAAATACGAAAACGGAACCAGATTTCTGGAAATTGCGAATGTTGACACGACTAGAGTCGAAAGATTAGGACAAAAGCATATTTTCCTATTGTCTCACACACAAGGGTGATACAAAAGTTAAAGTCTTATTATTATTTAAGTGTAAAAATCTTCTAAAGTCTCACCCGTCTCTATCAGAAAAAAAAGAGAAAAGAAATATAGAGTTCTGGCTTGATAGCATTGTTTTGCTTGATATTTCTTTTTGCAAGAGTAAGGACTTAAGTGGGTGTATCTAGAGATCGAAAAGTAGCCTACCAAGGAGTACTTTTTCTTAATTGATCAATCTACCACAAGAAACATAAGAAAATAGGGAACGTCGATTTTGCTACTACGAATCAAGTTAGAAAAACCTTAAATCGGAAACTCAAAAATAATGGCCTCAAGAAATAATCAGGAAGAACGCATCATATATAAGACATTGGCTCCTTCCACTCTCCTACTTCCTCCGACTCCAATGAGTCTGATTGACAAATAATTCTCTCAAGCTTGATGCAACTCCTCCGCAAAACAAGTTTGCCGTTAGTATGCATTTTTTTACGCTTGCAAATACTTGTGACAGATACTGGAGTATCAGACAGGGCAGGGCAGGGACGCAACTTTTTCAGTAATTTTGCAAGTTACAGACTATTCCAAGTTCCCAACCTAAACATAGACGTTTCTTTTTACGTCGATCTGGCCCTTATGATGTCATAATGGCGCTATTGTGTTAGTAGACTACCAAAACTGTAAAACGTCACAATTTTGACACCACTGAAAGTTCATTGGAACACAATTGAAATAGCAGACTTGGGCCCCTCATTGATTGGTAGTTAAATGTCACCAAACCTCCTATTCTCAAGAGTACAAGTGTTGGAGGTTTGCAATTTCTTGCACAAAGAGGTTAGGATGAGTTGCCTCTATTGCGCCTACCATATCATACGTAAGAAGGGAGGAAGGGGCCGTAAAGTCTGTGACTGAAGCATCAAATACTCTGTGCAGCAAATCTGCAAGAAAAGTCTTCATTAAGGCTCAGATATAATCTCGCAAAGATATGCCAAAACTTAACAACAAGAAGGATTTTGTAGGTAATTGAAAATAATATTAAATATATTTTTACTCGATTTAGAGTATAAATTTTTCATTAATAATCAAATATGCCTTTTTAACTTGCGTTTAATTATAAAATATCATATTATAAGTATTATTTTTTAGTTCATAATGAGATTAGAACAAAAGCTTTTTTGTTTAATTTTCCAAAATTTCGAATTCAATCCGGAGGCAGAAGATAATATATAAGCTTTATTATTTTTTGCATATGAATTAAAGACGTGCTAAGACACCCTTTTATTGCTATTACATATTTAAATTAACCACTTTTTTTTTCTTCATACATTCGTGGCCCACCCTACTAGGCAGCCCCGAATTCCTATCAATATTTCGGCTACCGCAGCCTGGCTGTCTAGTGCGCGGGTAGGCTTAACTTTCCGATACGTAAATATAGAATTCCGACAGAACGTGCGTTCTCATGACCGCCGCGGTCGTTGTGTGCAATGATCAAAACCTCCGCATAAATTACCTAAAGTGAACGCGGAACGCAAACTCTAGACGCGCAACTTTAGACCGCTCTCTGTGGGATCGGCGCCATAAAGTGTATTAATTTGTGTATTAATTTAACTACTTAACTTTTCCTTTACATTTCCAGACATTTTCCCAAGGATGGCAGCATATTGTACTGTGAACTCCTTCACATTCAATAATTCACTCACTCACTCCCTCATATATTCTTATGATCCGTTTATGATCTGTGCTCGCTCCACTCACTCAACCAAACCAACTCACTCACTCAGTCAGTCCGACGAATCACAGATGGTTGTGTGTGTGTTGATAATTTCAATACAATACGCGTTGTTTTGTTTCCATTGTGTTTCTTTGGTAATTTAAGATACTATTTCCAATTGCACATAAGACTGTTTCGTGGAAAATGATTACTATTGCATACTAGAGAAACAGGACGGACGGGCAGTCCATCTATTGTCATTGAAACGAGAAATAAGAACAGCGGTTGGCGCCTGGCGCACTCAATCTCAGTGTAGATTATTTAGTCCGTTTGAACGGCATCTTTCTTTATCTCGAAAATAATTACCAATATCTCCAGCCAGAGGTGTGACTGGTTTAGTTTGGTTGAGCTAGTTCGTCGCGCGGAATTGTAGACAACGGTCCTCAATCGTCAGCGATATTCATATGGATCGGTGAAATGAAACACGCAATCGTTTAAAAAATACTGGCTGGTTTATGTGAACTTTATTTTTTTGTAAAAAGACGACTTATATAAACGCGGGAAAATATGGAGTTGGCAGATTATGTGCCGGAATATTTTGTAACTCTCGTTGATCAACTGGATGAACACCCATGGTTTTTCGCATCTGTGGCCTCGCTGCTGGTGGGGCTGAGCGGGATCCTGCCACTCCTGATCATACCCATCGATTCTACTGCGTCATTCAACGATGGCCGTGAGTGTTTTTTTTATTTACTTTTATTTTGTGGTATTACTATTTTTGTTTAGTGTGATGTGTGGGAACTATTTTTAGACTTACAAGTCATCAGTCATATCATATGAAATGCTAAAACCAGCATGTGCGACTCCATGGAACGCTGATCACAAATTCTAATAAGACAAAGGTTATAACTACTAATGAAACTTTTGTCTTAGAAAAATACAAATAAACTTAATGAAATGTAACTACCTTTTATGAGTATAAAATACATACAAAATAAAATACTTCAATCAATTTCATTTATAAAAGAGTATATTACCAAAGAGGTATTAGGCCATTTATTTAAAATAACATTCTTCTAATGAGGTTACACAATAACATCAATAATTGATAAGTGGCCCCACTCTGGAGGGTATTTTTTTAATTAATTTTTGCTTATACACCTTAGGGGCTCATGTAGCCTGGGGGCCCGTATCATTGATGCAGCAGTAGCTATGCCCCTGTATATAACACAAAAAATCATCAAATCTGACTATTAGTTCTTGAGAATAGTCCATTCAAACATTGCAAGTAAAACATACAAACACTTCAGCTTTATACTACTATATCACTATTTTATTATGTTACTTTACTACTTTCAATTGTGTTTTTACTAGCTGTCCCGTATCGTCCCATTTCACCCGCATTCCCGGGGGATCTTATGTTTTCCCGGAATAATAGTATCCTATGTGTTAATCCAGAACATATTCTATCTGTGTGCCAAATTACATCCAAATCCATCCAGTAGTTTTTGTGTGAAAGAGTGACAAACACATCCATACATCAGTAATCACAAACTTTTGCATTTATAATATTACTAGCTTTCCGCTCGCGGTTTCACCCGTGCCCCTTCTTTACCCCCTTAACTACCCTACCCTAAGCTACCCAACACTACCCTACCCTAACCTACACTACCCTATAAAAAGTATCCTATGTCCGTCTCCTGGTTCTAAGCGACCTCCCCATTTTCAGCCAAATCGGCTCAGCCATTCTAGAGTTAAATAGTGTAACTTACATGAATTTCTTTTATAATAGATAGTAGGATTATGAAAAATGTATATGCTACATTACCAGTCTTCATGAGGTTCAATAAATTTACAATTAAATATTTACTCTTGTGCACAAATGCAAACTCATGTTGCTCACAAAGGAACTCAGTTCCTAGGGTTATTGACATTGTTTCTTGCCATTTCAGAGCATGAGAACTATTGTTCAAAGTGCCAACATAATAGAAAACTTAAATGATCTTAATGCTTGCTTACCTCTAGAATTTATTAATATTGATTGAATAGAGAGTTCAAAAGATTACATACATTTTGTTTACTATTTTTTATGTAAATGGGTCGATCAAATAGATCAAATATTTCTTGTACCTTGTGGCCATGGTTATGTTATTTTTTTCTATAATGTTTACAATTCACCAAACATACATTTTTCTCATAGTTAAAAGCCATTATTTTATGGACTATCTCCTAAGCACATTAGTAAAATGAATTTATAGTAACAGTTTTAGTTTTTTAAGAAACTGTCAGTGTTGTCTCTTGGAAAGAATAACAAACGAGAAAAAGTTGATTGACCCAAATCAATCCTTTCTTTGTCCTTTCAATGTTGTTTATGAAAACTCAGGAGAGCTGAGGTAGTTCCACGGTAGTTCTTAATTTAAAATAATGTACATAGATGTAAAATAAACCTATAGATAGTAATGGGAATTTAGAAATACTAGGATACTTATTTTCACACCATTTCAAAGACTTAGATTTTAAACTATATTGACATGGTAACATTAATCTAACTAAACAGTAGTACATTATAATCTTTACATTTATCATGAAGATAAGAGATCATTTGATAGCTGTTATTTATAGATGACGTACATAGGTCTCTCAACAAGTTACAATGTCTCAACGACTTGTGAAACAATGATAAAAGAAAAATGTGAAACACTCAACGCTTTGACACTTGGCTGACAGATTTTTCCATATGATAAAACACAAAAATAAGATTGCATTTGCACTCAGTGCAGTGACACAAAACTAACATTTTGTCATTTACAGATCTTGAAAATGTATTTTTACCCCCCCACTTAAACCCCTTTAGGGATGACTTTTCAAGAAATTATTTCTTAAGCGTAATAATTCAATGTTCTTAGGCTACAAAAGCAACCAACTTTTAAGTTAATCGAGACACTCAGTAAAATCCTCCCCTTAAGACATAAGAACCCTTTTTTATGCTGTTTGGGGTTGATTTTCGAGAAACCCAAATATATCTTTATTTTCTATCCAAACTATTAATACCGAGTTTCAAGTTAATCGGACCGCGGGGTAAGTTTCTTCCATACAAACTTTAACACTCCCTAAACCTTTTAGGGGTAGTTTTGAAAAACTAATAATGCGTATAGATAGACTAGTTGCCACTCCGCCGTTCCACCAGCATGCCTAAAGGGTTTAATGTGTTCCTAAGATCAAAAGTATTCTATGTTTTAATCTAGCTGTTTGTCATATTTGACCTAAATACGTTTAGTTAGACATTATACCTACAGGCTTTATTTGAAAAGAAAGGGAAAAGACAATTTATCGTCTTTTCCCTTTCTTTCTTAAAGGATTTTTCAAATAAACCTAAATATAGGTTCAGCTAAAAATAGACTTTAATGACGTTCTAAAAGTTCCTGTTAGTATTGAATGGTATAAATAATAGGTAGGTAGCATATAGTTAGTTAGATGTTAGGGAGGCTTATCTCATGGATACAGCTGCGCGACGAATACATTGACGTGCTCATCTGTGAAATTGACACTTTACCACCTACTTCATGCATCGGCACATTTACTTACGTAGAACGTACCTACTTAAGTCAAATATGACAAACAGCTAGATTAAAACATTGGATACTTTTGATCTTTCATCCTCCATTTTGCTCCGCACGTCGTACGAGTGTAATTAGTCAGGTAAAAAAGATATAACCCTCCTTTTAGCTTCGCCTTAGTCGGGTAATTGTGCGAAGCGTGAGCAGTTTCCATATACATTCATTCACAGATATATCGTACACTTGTTGATTTACTTAGGCGTCGTCCTAATTGGCGATGATCGTACGAGCAAACGATGCGATTTCGCACGACGAGATTAAATACACAAAACGCTTTAGAGTGTCCTTATTGAAGCTCGCATTCATCGCGCGAGCACAGGAACATCAGCGCGATCGTGCGACGAAATCGCATCGTTTGATCGTACGATCGTCGCCAATAGGGATCGGACTACGCCTTACTGTCAGACAAAATGTCGATATGTATTTCTTGTTATTTGTTCTAAGTAAAAGTATCGATAAAAACGAGAAATTCGCATTCATTATAATGTATTTTAGTTGATCAAACTATGATAAACTACCGGTGCTCACGGACCGTACTCTAGTACAGTCACTCTATAAATTTTATAACTCTATGGTTAAAACTATATATCTTGAAATCCTATTTGTTTTTTTGTGATGCAGACGGTACGAAGATGATATCATCGCATAGCTTGAGATGTTCTGGGAATACATACAGTCGAATGCATGCTGTCTATTTCTCTTTTGGTTCCAATAAATAATCTGTTGTTTAATCTTTTGAAGTTGCTTTTTGTTTATTAGAATAAATAAATACGAAATAGTTTTGATGTTAGAAAGAAAGAAAGAAAAAAGATTTATTCTGGACAACACACAACATTACATTAAAGATTGTAGAAATTACAAAAGAAAAAGAATTAAAAAAAACAAACAGAACCAATTAAAAACTACACAAAAATGCAATGTTGCGTGATGCCAGGAATAGGTCTCGACTCAGCAATATGCTCAGGTTAGTAAGTGTTACATATTATCAATTTAAAAATAGGCCAAGAATAATAAGGCGATGATATCTCAGTGGTCGAATTAGTTGAATCCCGGAGCAAAAGTCGTCGGTTGAATCCAAGACAATTTAGCTTTCAGTGTAGATCCTGTCTAGCTTACTTCCCTCCTACACTCAAGTATCTTGCTTCTTTCTAGCTTCATGTGGAAATCCGTCTCGTGAAGTACCTCTAACCTGTCCCATTTGCCTATTTCTAGGCTCTGTGTGCTAACCACTTTCACTGTCTATAAAAAGGATAGTGCGTGGATAGAATCAGCAGCTCCTTGTCAAAGGTAAACTGACATGAATTCCCATGCAACTATGTTATTGTAGAAACAAGGAAGCGACGCAGTTTCAATACAGGCATATTATTGACAACAGAATTGTGTCCGGTTTTGGCAAGCAGACAAACTGCGCTTGCGACGCTAATAGTACTCAATTGATGCAATGCATTGTCCCGTATTTATCTAATCAAGCAATGCTATCAAATCACTTTATTCTTTATTTTGAGCTACTCCCAACGATATCTTTAGATTGATTGTCTATGACATATCAGCATATTGTTTGTTGCTCAAACTGTTATGTATATCTGTTATATCAAGTCATAGCCATTTATTCAATTTAGGCCCTAGTAGGGCACTGAAGCGCTCGTGGTGTAGCATGATTAGCCGTTCTTAATCGATCGGCAAAGTTAAGCTACGTCTGTCTTGGTCGGTACCTGGATGGGTGACCGCCTAGTGGTATTTCAAATCGAGCGTTTCCGTGCTTCGGAAGGCACGTAAAAGCCGTTGGTCTCGATTATCACTTATTTGTGATAGTCGTTAAGCTAGTTGGATGCCTACTAGGCGGCTTGAAAAATTCCAACAGTAGGTTGACCACTAGCCTACCTCCACCGATCCGCAGTGGGCACGCGTGGTGGAGTATCTGCCCATTCCCTTTCACCCTGATTTGTGAAAGGAGGCCTGTGCTCAGCAGTGGGACATTATAGGCTGATGATGATGATGATGATGAGGGCACTTATGAAGTTCAAAGCTACTGAAGTTACCACCAGTTGTAAGTCGGCCTTCAAGATCAAGCTTATGATCATGTAAAATTATCATTCAAACTTTCATCCATTTTTCCCCATAGGGGAGGAATTACATAAACACGTTTGTGACTCTAATCTGACACTGATTTGAAGTCAGCGAAATATTTTCAATGGAATATACGTCGTGCTCTTTCGCTGACTTCAAATCAGTGTTAGATTAGAGTTATTTCATACTCTTTAGTGTATTTTGAAGTCGATTTAATTTTTTTAAATTACTTTTTTCCTAAATGCACTAGAATTTGACCAAGGTTTCGAGCTGTTTTTCCTTTGACACCACAACCGTAGCTCGTAAGCCAGGCCGTCACACATATTTGTACATATCTTGAAAACCGACAATAATAACCAAATACCTAGCTTGTCATGTTTATTTGGATCTTTTGAATCTGCTCGACGACTTATTTCTTTCGTGATGTAACTTATGAAGTCCTTCAGTATTCGTGACAACGTGGTGATGGTGAGAGATGATAACTTTACGGTGTTCAATCATTTTTTGACAGTTGTGTTGTATTGATTCATTATAGTACATACATCGGTGATCTGGTATTCATACTAAGGTCTTTGATCTTGTGAATAATGTCGAAAGATTTCTCAAAAAAAAATGTTGGATTGGAATGTATTGAGCTATTGTTACTGCGTGTATAGAGAAGCTATCATGAGCAAAGGTTATGTCCCATTTTTAGGGTTCCGTAGCCAAATGGAAAAAACGGAACCCTTATAGATTTGTCATGTCTGTCTGTCTGTCTAGACAGACGACATCTGTCCGACGTCTGTCCGTCCGTATGTCACAGCCACTTTTTTCCGAAACAATAAAAACTATAATGTTGAAACTTGGTAAGTAGACTAGCTGTCCCCCGCGGTTTCACCCGCGTTCCCGGGATAAAAATTGGCCTATGTCCTTTTCCATACCATTGGCTATCTGCATGCCAAATATCATGATGATCCGTTGAGTAGTTGAGGCGTGAAGGCGTAACAAACAAATAAACAAACAGTTATAGTTAGGATATTACGAAGAAGTTATTGAAGTAGATCATCATTCTGACGTCATAGACAATTTTGCAAGTATTCTACCATAATCGCCATTTAACAAATGCATATTATTATGAAGCAAACATACACGTTAATGACGCACCAATCTTTTGGTTTAAACGCAAATATTTGTAAAGTCTGGCGTTCATCATTGTATTGTGTTTCAATTCATTGTTATACTGGGGTAAATTATAATGAGCCAGGTATCTGGTGTATTTTTACCGAAAAAAATTGACAAATAAGAGCTAAGATGAGCTCAAAATAATGTTCCGAAGGTTTTAAACGGTAAGGGCTCCTAAGTGTACATAATATTTAGTTACCTATATGTTATGTCCAAATAATCATTGTAAATAATCTAAAAACCTTTTAATAATCTAAAAAGAATAGTTTGCGCGAGAGAGCTTTCAAAGTGGTAAAATGTGTGTCCCCCCCACTCCTGTAACTTCTTAAATAAGAGAATGATAAATCTATAAAAAATATATGATGTACATTACGATGCAAACTTCCACCGAAAATTGGTTTGAACGAGATCTAGTAAGTAGTTTTTTTTTAATACGTCATAAATTGAAATTCATATCAAATACTCAGGTCTATACTGCCATTTACTTATATACCTACAGGTTGTACGGAACCCTCGGTGCGCGAGTCTGACTCGCACTTGGCCGGTTTTTATTTTAGAGTCAAATAAAGTTCTCTTTAGCGCTGAAACAATATGTCGTTTTAGCAGACAGTAGAAACACGTAGCACAATCAGAACGCTTTTAGTAGTGTTTTCTCGCAAACACCGTGATTTTCACGGCGCTTACGCGTTTCGTTCATCGTTCTACAACAAGAAGTGTGGCCGGATGGCTTCACCTTAACGGAACATAGTTGTGATGTGTGGCGTCTTCTCTATACGTAGTAATAAAAGCTCAATGTTGGAATGAGGATCGTTTCGTTGACAATTTACTTCATCGGGTCATTATCTCGAAACTTTAAAGCCTAAAATATAAAATAGTCTGGTAAAAACAGTATGTAAGTCATCACATACCTAATAGGTAGTAACAATAAACAATTGTATTTAATGTCATATCTACTTCTTTGTTCCCGGGCATCCCAGTTATCACACGACCCGTCCGTCTGCATTTATCTCCAATACGTGAGCCACGGCACGGTTGATAAGCCGTGCCACGTTATATTGAACCCTACGACTTTGCAATAGGAACTGACCGATAACTATTGATTTAACAGTGACAGATGACCGATTGTTCCAACAAATTGTGCCTTATTTTCTTATTCTTAGGAATAATATCTCGCTGGACATGACTTTGATATCGATGTTTTATTTATTTTTAGGTAGGCAAAGGCTTAAATTAATTGCATAAAAAAGTATTTTTTAAAGAATTAAATCGACTTCAAAATACTACACTAAAAATTATGAAATAACTTTAATCTGACAGTGATTGGCAGTCAGCGAAATATTTTCAATGGAATAAGTCGTGCTCTTTCTTTCTTTAGAGTTATTTCATAATTTTTAGTGTATTTTGAAGTCGTTTTTTTTTATTACTTTTTATTTCGTCGTTTTTAGTTTTTCTTAAATACACTAGACTTTGACCAAGGTTTTGAAGTGTCTTACCTTTGACACCACACCGTAGCTCGTATCAATAAGCCAGGCCGTCACACATATTCGTCCATATCTTGAAAACGACTGAACCGATTTCGATGAAACTTGCACTGTTCTGTTCCCTAAGTTGAAATAAATGTAAGCCAATAAAATATTGGTTACACTCCGATTAATATTTTCGGGGATATGCGTGGACAAACTTACATACACCTATGAAATGTTGTATATATATTTGGAAGCCCTAATAGATTATCATATGTGAATATATTGCAGTTCCAATAATATTACATACATACGTGTCGAATTGATAGTCTACTTTTTTTAAGTCGATTAAAAAACAAGTTATTTATAACCATCAAAATTAATAAAATCTCAGTAAATTGATTTATTGATAATGATAACATTTACACGAGAAGATACAATAATACACTAAAGCCCGATAAAAAGCAATCGGTATTATCACAAGTATCACAACAAGCAATTAAAAGTTATCAGACTTAGCACAACTGTTATCTAGTATTACACGTGTATATATATTTTGTACACAGTGTGCACTGTAATACATTTAGATTAAAATCACTGTTAGCAAAGGTACTTGTAGATAGTTGACCTAACCTCATATCGCTGACCGAATGGCATATGTTTACATAGTAGCTTACCGCCAGGGCTGATTTCTAGGTCAAAAAATAATAATTCTAATTTATTTATTATAATCTTAAATTTGTCAACTATATCTAGGGAAGGAGCTGACTCTTAGTATACAGGCCTTGCCTACCTTAAGTGTCAGAGACTTCATTTCAATTTAATTGAGTGTATCTAATTTGGTCCATTAAAAATTATTATTATTAATTAGTCCGTCAGTTAGATTTTCAAAAAATATTGGACACTTTTTTTTGTTGTACCTACACATTTAAAATGTACAAAGATTAAGCGAGTCAAAGTTCGGGAGTCGGTTCTATCTAACGTCACGTCACGCGGAACTTCAATACACGATATCTTCGTATATTGACATAATTTGACTGTTATACAAAAAACTTAAACCATAGCCCGGTGGTGGTGTACTTTGTAGTACCCACCTGGCTGGCTACCACCCTGAAGTTGAGAATTTGTCGCAAAGCACGTATCGGTGTGTACCGACAGTTGTACTTGAGAGCTAGTTCCTTCTAGGCTTTGTGTACTTACCACCTGCGGCCACATCATCTGCATTTGGAATACACTTACAGTAGTAGTACCCAACTGATATGGCCGATGTACCTGCGTAGAAGATACATTTTCAAAGCGCGGGAAATGTTTGTGAAGGGGTGTGACTTGCGAGTGAGACGGAACTAACAGCTGCAGAGTATGATGAACCTTATAGAAGTGATCTAAGGTTGATTGTAAGTTTTAAGCATTCTTTAGTTAACCTTCGGGGCCATACTTTCTTTTCTGTGCGAACGAAGATTCACGACGCGCCTTATCACTTGGGTACTAAATTGAGGCTAAACACAGGCCTATACACAGTAAATGTTCCAAAGGGTGAAATTATGGTCACAGTTAGCTTGCGCCACCTTAGTCGGAAGGTTGAGACAGCATTTTTAAGTCATGGAGTTCGATTAAATCTTTCCGATCTATCAAACTTCCAGTGACCTCTGTTCATCCTCAGATATACTATCAGATCTAGATAAGATATCTGTGTATCGGATGATATTGACATTATATTGCTACAAGCACTTGTACGATGTCACAATCGTGCTGTTCACGTGAAACTGGCGACCTTAGCTGATTAGGTTATTGAGACCGTATCCATCTTCTAAAAATATTTCTTAAAAGTGTCTTAATTTCAATAAAGTGATTATTTACTCTATTTACTAAAACTATCTTTAATTTATCGCTTGAATTATATCGATTTATTTTGAATTGATTGGTAGAGCTAGAATTACATCCATCGATAACGAAGGAAAGGAAGATAATGGTAGAAGTTCCGAAAATCTGTTGTACAGAAAACCAAGACACTACGCAATGTGTTATTATTTACGCTTAGTCAATCTAGGTGAAGGTTCACATAGTGCATAGGCTATAGAACAAGATATATAGGTATCCTCTAACCCTATAACAATTTATTGAATCACTAATGCCCTAGTTAGAAATGTACTGAACGGATTTGTCCTATCGGTAACCTTCTCAGTTACATTCGTATTTTACAAAAAATGCTTTAAATTACCCAATAGTGTCAAAACACTTCATTGGGATATTAATTATTATCCCTTTTTCCTTAACTTCACATTACATTATTAATTAATTGGGTAGTAGTAGGTAAACCATAATTAAACCATGAAGACTAGCGTGCGTCAAAAAAAATGCAAAGAGCAACGGTATTCGCTTTAAAATTTGGAAAATCCTATGTAGCTCTACGAGGACCTATTGGGATGTTATTGTCGTTTGTTGATGCCATCAGATCGAGGATCTCTAATCTATTACCACGGTGTTATTAGAAGTGCCTGTATCAATAGTGGTACCTAGAAGAACAGACCCTAAATAGTAAACTCTTGTTACAGCTGGTGCAGCTACCTTAAGGATACTTCTGAGCTTCGCGGTGGGCGGTCTTCTAGGAGACGTGTTCCTGCATCTACTACCGGAGGCGTGGCAGAATGACTTCGCTAGTACAAAACGTAAGTAAATCAACTTAATATACTAACTACATAATTGGTTGCAATAATTAATTTATTGAAGGAGTTAGAGACAATAGTTTTACTCCAAATAATATCGAATAAATTTGCGTATATGACCAGGAAATCAAAAAGAGCCACGTAAGGATTGATAAGTATAATATGGAATAACCTTGTCCATTTTGAAAAATTTCATAAAAACCGAAACGATAAGAAAATTTCTTATTACATGACATCCTCACAAAATCCATGAGAATCGGTTGAAGAAGACACCTAGTCTTCTTCAACTTATAGATGAGAACAGCCGGAGATCTGGTCAGTGGTCAGACATACGAAAGCATTTTTGACCAAGCAGAAACGGAGACGCTTCGAGTTCGCTCGGTCAAAAATACCATCCATAATTATTTCAAATGCGTGTAAACTATTTTCAGTACGATAGTGCGATCGCTACAAACTATTTATTTATGTACGAACAGTAATCGATACTTTATGTAGGTATTCGAAGTATTGGCAATGACCCTGCGGCTATACAAACTACCTTGAACACGACCGAGCTAATAATTTCTGACTTGGATTATACCGTTATACATATACTCATATATCATATCGTTATATATATGGAGCGCTCGTGGTGTAGCATGATTAGCCGTTCTTAATCGATCGGCAAAGTTAAGCTACGTCTGTCGTGGTCGGCACCTGGATGGGTGACCGCCTAGTGGTATTTCAAATCGAGCGTTTCCACGCTTTGGAAGACACGAGGTACCGACCACGACGGTGGTAGCTTAACTTGCCGATCGATTAAGAACGGCTTATCATGCTACACCACGAGCGCTTCATCGAGTTACATCTTAATGACTGAGATATCAAAAATAATAATAAATACCAAGCGCTGACGGCCTAGCGATAATGTCCTCTTAAGTAGGTATTCTTAGGAAGTGACAAAATTCTTTGCGAAAACCTGATAGCAAAAACAGGTTGGGCAAACTTTTTTCCCAACAGAATTACAAATAATGATTACTATAGAGCAATGACAATAAGATTACACAACAAAGCGGTTTCTTACCTCGCCGCGTTCTACTGTGTAAACAAACACGAAGTTTAAGTCCATTGTCGAACGCATTTATTATCTAGCGTAGTTCCTCATAGATACTACTATCAGTGTCAAATGTATTTAATTAACATAATTAGATTATGTTTCGTCTAGTTTTTTGATTTTAATGAGTGATACAGGAAAGACTAAACTTCCATTGTTGATAGTTTCTTCTCTCTTCCGTGTCTGAAAGTTTCTGTCTACCATCTCAAAATGTTGCCAAAAATATTTATTTTGAGGTCCATCTATAATAGAGTCGTCTTGAAAAAACTGTCAATAAAAGAGGTGCATCTCGAATGAGCTCATGAGCCAGTTCTTTAGAAGTGGGTTACAAATCCAAAAAGTCTTAAAATCTTTTACAAATATGGAACTTTGGTATCTTACTCAGTGAGATCAGAATGTAAATGCTTGTTTTGAAAAGAGTATTTGCTGAGTTTATTGCCGGCTCTTCTCAGCAAATGCAACCTTCAGAACCGGTATTAGAGTACTATAGCCGGACTATACATAATTGACTGCGAAGGTCTATTTGAATAAATCATTTTGAAAACCAAAATTTTGAAATATGGGTCTTCAGTCGATGATGACTGTTTGTTTGTTTAAGCTCATATCCCACTTCTAGGTATGTTGACACATTTTTATCACAATTAATTTTTTATTATAGGAAATCCTTATCTATATGCACCACAAAGTTCAAAAGCCACTGAAAGAAAACCACATAGTAATGCATAGTAGTCATAACATGCAACATTCTTTGCGATAACAATTTTCCTTATTGTATTTATGTATAAATTACCTATTTATAACGTTTATGTTTGTTTATACAGTTGAGGTTTTGTGTCAATGATTTATTAGTTGACGCCTTAGTCATGCTGGGTTATTAATCATTTTTTTATATAAAATATCTCGTCTTGTGCTTTACATCCCTTGGTTAACAATATACTATTAATTTATTTTAGATCGCATTTTTTCTGAATGACTTTTTTTGAGTGAGTCCCATCGGACCCGGTGCCTCTGCCCCGTTAACGGGTCCGTTGGGAAAAAAAGTGCCATCGGACCCGGTACACGCACACATTGAAGCTACCGGGTCCGATGGCACTCTTTTTCCCATCGACCCCGTTAACGGGGCAGAGTCATCGAGGCCGATGGAAAAAAGAGTGCCATCGGACCCGGTACACGCACACACTGAAGCTGCCGGGTCCGATGGCACTATTTTTCCTATCTACCCCGTTAACGGGGCAGAGGCACTGAGGTCGATCGGAAAAAGAGTGCCATCGGCCCCGGTAGCTCC
The DNA here is from genome assembly GCA_947623365.1 of Achlya flavicornis. Lineage (NCBI taxonomy): Eukaryota > Metazoa > Arthropoda > Insecta > Lepidoptera > Drepanidae > Achlya > Achlya flavicornis. The sequence continues at coordinate 3,260,259 of OX392490.1, forward strand.
GGTCAACGGGGTAGATACAAAACATAAAAAAACCGGCGTCGCTGATTTAAAAAGAAGGAAGGAACGGATCAAGTTTCAATTGCCAGTTTGATTAAATAAACAAACGTCACAGAGCTGATTACCAGGATAACAGAAGTTCTTAAGAGATAAGCTTAAGAAAATCAAGTAAATTTAGTATAGAACTCACACATACTGGCTTAGTCAAGTTATAAATATTATTATCTTATTTACTAAAATTACTAATACGTAAATTGATACGTGTCTAAGGTAAGCATAACATAAAAGCAATAGGTGTTTAAATATATGCTACAGCCACGAGGAGTAACGAAGACAAATAATAAATAAAAAGCTATTTCAACCCTTCCTTATCTATCATTAGGAAGCCTCGTATACCTGAAAGTGCAACAAGTTGAAAATATGTCAGCATCATTGCATGGTATCCGTTTAAATGACTCTATACTTTGGGACGACTTAATTCGAGAGAAAACAACGGAACTTTTAAATGGACAAATTACAATTGGACATTTCCTAGAAGCACTGCGTTAGTTAGTACCAAATTGAGGCATAAATATTAAGTAATTAACCAATGAAGATGATCAATGACAACAGATCAATGTACGAAACTGATTATAGGAAACATAGTAATTATATTGTTCGATAAAGGTACTATTTTGTAATGATTTGTAACGTTGATTATTTGCCAGAATGTTTTTTTTTAAATAGTTTTTATTATGAAAATATTGTATTTGTTTACAATATACAATACAAGTAAATTAAAAACACTAAGATAATAAGTAGTTAGGAGATTAGATATTAATGTGATTATAACTGATCAATTTAACGTATCTGTGATTATAGTAATTAAGTGATTAGTATATTTTTATAAAAAAAAAACTATTTTGTTATGTTCTTGTTTTGCGAAGTTGATTTTTTGGAATCGTCGATTATTAAAATATTATAGTTTTTTATATAATAAATACTGATTAATATTTATCATTATTTTATTTATACGCATTACATTCTCCAGTTGAAACGAGTTTCATCATATTCCGTTTTCGTCAAGGTCGCAATAATACCAGGATAACAGAAGTTTGAAAGAATTATCTTATGTAATTTCAAGTTATGACAGACAAATTTATGGCGGTAGGTACAAGAATATTAGAAGTTTGGAAGTGTATTACCACCACCATAATATTTTTATAAATTGTTATTTTTTAAAGATATCATGTTAAGAACTAAAAACCATTTGGATTTTACTTTTGTACTTCTTTTAGAATCAAGCACACACACTGTGTGTGAACTCTATACACAATTGTGTTTGATTTTCTTGAGCTAATCTCTTAAGAACTTCTGTTATCCTGGTAACAAGCTCAGCTACGTCGATTTAGGTTTTATTTATATAATAAAACTGGCATATGGAACTTGATCCGTGCTATCCTTCCCGGCGGTTAAAACGGCGACGCCGGTTAATTTTATGTTTTGTATCTGTCCCGATGATGGGAGATACCGGGGCCAATGGTACTCTTGAGGCGGATCCAAAAATGAGTGCCATCGGTCCCGGTACACGCACACATTGAAGCTACCGGGTCCGATGGCACTCTTTTTCCCATCGACCCCGTTAACGGGACAGAGTCATCGAGGCCGGTGGAAAAAAGAGTGCCATCGGACCCGGTGCACGCACACACTGAAGCTACCGGGTCCGATGGCACTTTTTTTCCCATCGGACCCGTTAACGGGACAGAGGCACCGGGTCCGATGGGACTCACTCCTTTTTTTTCGTGTTTGAAGAAATTGATACCTATGTACTTTTAAAAGGCACAGAGTTAATACTAGGTGGGTACAATTATAATAAAATATTTGACCGTTTTGATTGATTCATGAAAATATTTCTTTTACATTTTGCGGGCATTTTTTTGTTGTAATATTCCGAAATATATGAATGAAGTTGTATTATGAAGTCTTCTTTCAGTAAATTTTACTATTTTCAATATTTAAAGTACCTACATATCTTCTTTCCTTCTATGTGGTATAGCCGTGCCGTGAGATGCCAATTTATATTTTTAATACGTTCCAAAAGATGACAATAGTTTTTAATCCACGAATGCTCATCGTATATTTTAATGAATTCCGACCTTAAAGACGAGTATGTTCTTATTTACTTCCTTGCCTTTGAAGGTTATATGCATATGTTGCGAAAGATCTTGCTGATTTTCGATATAAATTAAAACTACCTATCTATAATAAACTTACAGATTTAGTAGGTATTCAAAGAAAACTATTCTTTGAGTAAAATATGTATGTAATAACGTAATAAAAATATAATATGATTCCTTACTGATAGAAACAGTCTCGCGGCACATTTTAATATTATGGTGTTGAGGTTTTGTGATCCGACGTATTTGTACACCAGCCTAGTGCTAAGTGTAATATACGCTCTATCTCTATTGTTTTAAAGTTGTTTGTCGTCTGCGGGAATGTACAGTGAATCATTGTTGAGGTTTCAGGTTCCGAGTTCTCGATATGAAATGCAGTAATTATGTGATACGTCAAGTGTGAGCGGTAAATAAATGATATCGGGGTTCCCCCAGGGTTGCGATGAATTTTATTTTATATTGAAAGGTATTGTGAGTTAAATAATATATTCATATGTCTAATAAAACTTTTCATAATTTTTGGTGTCCGATTGAACCTTCGGCTTCGGTCACCTTTAGCCAAAAAAAGCACCTTCAGCTAAACCATCGGCTTCGGCCTAAATGGGCTGAAGTTTTGACGGAGTCGAAGATTTCTATCATGCGCCAACATTGATAGAACTATTACGAATTCGCGATAGATTATTATTATTTTTGACAAGTTGCAAGGTAATTTTAATCATCTCGTAAAGTTTTTTATAGAGTCAACATAAACTTTCATAAATTATTATTTTATTCACATTTAGCCAATTGGCTTCAGCTAGAAACCGACTTTCGGTCGGACAAAAATATTTTTTTAAATCTAGGTACTCAATAAAACTAACACTGGCTGACTTATGCCCGGTTCCTATTACACAAAAACTAATCGTTTTGCTTACCAATGGTAGGTTTTTTTATTTCCAAACTGGGCATATAGATCATATGGGAGGGTCTGCTATGCAAAGCTTTGAGGTCTTTGCTTAATTATTATTAAAGATATAAGAGTCTTAATTTTAACCGAAAATTATAGGAATCGGCGATTAGATAACCTAGGGTAGGTGAGTAGTAAGAAACCCCTTGGATTATGCAATTTTTTTTTAATGGTTCACTCAATTATTTGAGGAACCCTGAAAACCGTAAACAATTATTTTCATAGGTTTTTGTGGTGACTCGTGCGCTTGATAAATGTATGCTCAATCAGTTATGATGTAAACCGCTTATCGATTTATTGTTATGGATCATTTTGCACGCAAGGACACTCATAAAATAAATAATTAGATTGATAATCGTTCTTTTATTCTATGGTAATACTAGCTGCCCGGCGCGACTTCGTTCGCGTGGTGCTACCCTACCCCACCCTACCCTACCCTATCCTTTCTAAACTATCCAGGGCGCCACCCAAACGCACACAAAAATGATGGTAAATGAAGAACCGCTCGACCGATTTTGTGCAAACTTCACATAAACCATCTACTAAATAGTCCGAACAAAGCCTAAACATTTGGTTTAGATAGGTGAGCCCGTTCTTGAGTTATAAAATTACAAAGAAAAGTGGCATTGATTTTTATATATAGATATATAGACATAGATATAGATAGATTAACTCGCTTTCTTGTATGTCTTTTCGGTACATATGCGATATTTGCTACCGATTTTAAACTTCCCGGTGAGCTTCTAACTTTAAACATAGCTCAGAACTGGTTGACAATGCAATATAATAAAATGTATGCAATGTTAGGATAACCAAAGTTTAAACATAATATGCAATGAGAACACGAATCACGCATTGGCGTAGATATCGGGAGGCTAGGTGCTGTCGTGCACCGAGGCCCTCAAGTTCAGGGGCCCTAGGACGCTGACCAGCAAACCTAAATCAAACTGAACCTGCGCTAATTTCTCCTTTTTCAGAATATATAAATATAACAGTTTGCAATGTCTTTAAAACTGGCAACTCAGTTGGAATATATTCCAAACTTGTACGGAATTCTTTGTGATTTTTGTGCAGCGTTGTTAACTAGAAGAATTCGCCATCAGATTTAGCGGGTTAGGGCAAGTAGGAAACTGAAGAAACATATTCTTATATCTCATACACTACACATACATGTACTAAGCAGCTTTGCATTGCGGTGCCCTGCTGCAGTGCACGATAAGGGATGTAGCGACCAACTACATAATGAAGTTCACACGCCGATAGACAGATGGCATGGCGGCACTACACCCTGCATCGCGCTTACGAAGTTTTCACAGCACTCAATATACAACAATCCGACATGTACAGTTAGACCGCGGTCTCCAGGCAAGTTGATCCTCCCTTCCCTCTGGCCGAAGATCTTCCCTTTTAAATGTAGGTTTCATCCACTGTACACCTCCATGGAACTTTATGGTGCACTGCAGCTACTTTATCATCTGATGATGTAAGAGATTTTTTACAAGGACGGCAGCGCGTGAAATTCCTCTGGTGTTGCAAGCGTTTATAACCTACGCTAACCGCTTACCATCAGGCGGGCCGCATGCTTTTTGGCTTCAATAACATCAAACCTTGTTAACAGCGGGGCAACCGGTGTCGATGAAGAGTGGCCTCTGGTGCTTAACGGGAATGCTGGTGTTCATCGTTGTGGAGAAACTATTCGCCACCAATGAGGGGGCAGATGATGAGGTAATTATTTGTTTGTTATTATTACTGAACGGATGGATTATACGTTTTTTTTTAGATTTTTTAATAAAACCAACTTTCCATCAGTAATGCTTTTCTCGCTTTTCTATAATGACTTCAAGAAAAAATAACAAAACAATATCGAAAATAGACAATCAATAAAAAAGTAAAATATAAAAACACATAGACAAAGTATCAAAAAGGTGCCAATCGGGCACAGTTATAGGGTAAACATACCGGCTATCGACCAGTTAAGCGACTTGTTGACTTCAGAGTTGATTTCTATGATGATGCTGTACTCCAAGACATTTCATAAAATTTTCATTTCTTCCTACTATAATCTAGTTTCATAAAACCTAACGTTCATAGACGTATCAGTGATACATAATTTTAAAAAAATATATCTTCGCAAAAATAGCAAATATACCGGCTATCGGCCTTTTCACTCAGTTTTCGTCCACCAGTGCACTAGTTAACGGCCACCTATTTCACAGTAGAAAAACTACTCTTATTCAATAGATCATAGGGTTTATAATAGTATGAAAGTAAAAAATGAATAAATTCACAAAAAGCGGTATATTTTTACTGTCTTCTATGAATTAAGTAACAGATTAAAATCTCGATTCAAACAAATAACTACTTCTAGCTTTAGCATCAATAAAGATGAAACAATCGAAATCAAAAGAAAATAATCAAAAGAAGAAATAAATAAATTATTATTATTATTATTATTAATATATAATCATATAAAAATTAAATTAAAAAAATATTAAATTCTATGCCCGTAAGTATACCGAGACTTTAACAGCAACTAAAATAGATACTAAGATAATTTGCCTTGTGGTTCTCGGCATAGAATAGGGCCAACCCTTCCAATCCTGAGGGTGTTGTAAAAGGCGACTAAGGTAATACACCAGGGGACTGGCAGCAGCGTCCATCTGTGATACGTCATCACTACTGCGATCACCAACCCGCCTGCCAAGCGTGGTGATTACGGCAATACCTCTCTATTTGACAACACAAACACAACTACGGCCTCCAGTCCTGGCAGTCCCGCTATCCCGGGCTACGGTAGCGGTCACGGTAACGGCGGGGCAGGGGTGCTAAGAGTCTCCGGCAGAGGCTACCAACACCGACGACTGGACCTGGTAACATACAATACACCGGACTCTGAGGAACGAGGAGAAGCTCATTGAACTGGAGGAAGATGTGGACAGGTTGCGCTGGGATATAATGGGAGAAGATGATATATATATCAGAAGTCCGAAGAGAGGAGGAGGACACGATTATCCTTAAATCCGGTAACCTGTTCTACTACCGGGAGGATGATCACCTGTCACAGGGTGGTGTTGGGTTTATTGTCCGCAAGCCCCTCATCAAGAATATAGTGAGGATAGAGTGTCTCACCGAGAGTCGCATACCTGATACTTAGAATTACCAAGCGGTATTCACTGAAGGTCATTCAGGTATACGCTCCTACCTCATCACACCCAGATGACGAGATAGAGACATTGTATAAGGATATCTCACGAGCCATCTCACTCTCTCTAAAACTCACTATATGGTATTGATGACTTTAACGCGAAGCTATACATTAGGAATGACGATGAGCTGAGAGTGGGGCATTTTGGAATTGGGTAGAGGAATCCTAGGGGGCAACGTCTGGCCGACTTCATGGAGTTGGAGGGACTATTTATGATGAACTCCTTCTTCAAAAAGCGGCCGCATAGGAAATGGACATGGAGTAGCCTCGATGGATCCACCAAAATGAGATAGACTTTATCTTGACGACAAAGCTACAAATCTTCAGTGATGTTTCTGTGATCAGGGTTAAGACCGGCAGCGATCACCGATTAGTAAGAGGCACACTGAACCTTTGATGAGCAACCCTATCGGAAAGCCTGTTATAATGGATCTTGGAACTCCGTAGTGCCGGCATGCTTCTCTGATGCCGCGTATATCTGAAAGAGTGGTTTTCAGTGCTTCTTCACTATAAGCAAACCTTCGGGAAGTCAAAGCCATTTATTCAATTTAGGACCTAGTAAGGCGTTTATGAAGGTCAAAGCTACTGAAGTTACTACCGTTCGTAAGTCGGCCTTTAACTGAGAAGAACAGGCAAGAAAGTCAGCACTTAGTTAAATTTTTACCATTTATCGGCGGCTTTTAATGTCCTAGGTCGAAAACAGATTTATTTTTTACTAATTATCGGCCGTACTTTTTTCGAAAGGCCGGAATCAGGTGTAATTTTTACCAATTTTCGGCCGCTCTTTAATTCAAACGGCCGGAGACAGGTTTTGTTTTTACTGGTTGTCGGCCGCTAAACGTTCGGTATTTTTGATCGTTGATATCTTTGAAAATATGAGGTATACTGGCGGCCGGAATCTAGTTGTAAATTCACAAAATTCTAGCTGTTCACAAATATAATGGAATCTATGTTGGTGAATTTAAGGTTTCCGCAATAAAGGCAAAGAAAAATTACGTGAATAAACCGGTTGTGCGACCACCCGGTCGATAAGTAGATTTTTAAATTAATTGATAACGTATTGTCCGACCACCAAAAATATCACAAATTATGAAATGTTTCATGAGTTCGGCACTTGAATATTGAAATTAAACATGCTAAGTATACACAAATCAAATCAATCACCAATAAACCAAAAGTAACACTTAAAAACTTACAATTGAAATTCAATCCACCTGCTATTTTTTTCGCTAATTTTTACACATGTCAGTACACCAAATTTTGAAATAGCGACTGAGGGCTCAGTTCGCAAATTTCGAGTTCATGCCGTTGGATTATGAACCGTGAAGTTTGTCCGGAACGAATGGCGCGAAATGAGAAAGGAGTGGTCTTTAACATTGTCTATTATTTGAAATAAAGTGCGAAGTGGTCGATAAGGGGTAGTGGCCGGTCAACCGGTATGTTTACCCTAGTAATATTCATGGTTTTATCACACCCTAGCCATTTCTAGCGAACTACAGTCCATCAAACTTAAGAAATACGTTTGTTGTTTATAAAGCCTATTACAGACGTAGCTATGATAGGTACCTATATATTAATATGCCGAGTTATAATATACATTACAGTACAAGTTGGTGAAGTAACAGACATATATATAGTCACCTAAAGGTTAGGATTGATTATATATCGTAATTTGTCTTGCTATGATTTATATTAATATATATTATAGCTACGTCTGTGATGGGTGGGCTTAAAGCAATGATTTGCACTGACTTTGAACAGTACTGACTGCATCTAAATGTTTCTGAGAGTTGCTTAATGAAAACTAGAAAAGCTTTAGAGGAATCGTTCGTATATTTTTGATAAACATTTGATAAAGAATATTTTACAGAAAAGTGACACACTCGTTGACACGATTAGTAACCTAGCAACCAAAACTTTTTTTTATTTAGTTGACAGACATACATACAAATATGCTGCCTCTTTTTTTTTACTAATGCTATCAATCAACCTTAACACTTTCCCTCATTAGTTGGAAAGAAGTTGCATCCCAATGTTAGCTCTTATCATATTGAGCCTTGGTCTCGGGACTGCCTTTGTCAGAAGGTCAGCGAGTTGGTTCTGAGAACTAGTCTTCTGAACATCCACTAATCCTTCTTGTACTGTCTTTTCGTCAAAAACGTAGGAGATAAGAAAATTTTAATCACACTCTATGTGGACGATGGGCTGGTAGCTACGACAGATAAAAATCTAGCGGACCAATCTAAATAAAAATATGCTGCCTTTTTTTTTTTACTAATGCTATCAATCAACCTTAACAATGTTTAGTGTGTAATTGAACTAGCCAATCAGATTGCATGTGGCCTCCACATAGTCAAACGAGCGCATTTATCTTTGACTTAGCCAATCAGAACTGCTTGTATAAATAAGTAAAATGTACTTCATTACGCTTTATTGGGTTAATTTTTCGATGAACACATACGACCTCAGAGAGATCTCATATCTAATGTATTATTCATTCAAGGAGCAAGATCAAGAAACAGAGTTGGACACACAAATGAGCAACGGAACGAGTCATATCAAGCAGATAGAGATAGAAGAAATTGAGAAGTTGCTAGAAGTTGAGAGGAAACAAAGAGGGAAGAATAAAGGGGAGAGCATCTGTGGCAACGGGACCATCACTGCCAAGCAGCTGTATGACTCTTGTATCTTCAATAATAATACGAAAGGTGAGATCCTATTATCATATTTAGGGCAGGTTTTTCAATGGACAGATGAGTTTTATCTACCAGGACCAGGTGCAGAATGGCAACAACATATATGCAAGATAGGCAACAATGTGTCGAGGTCACCAATGTTGACAGATATAATACCATAGCAGCCCACAGATCAAAGTTTAGGATTAATGGATTCGGGGTGCCACAGGGTAGCGTGCTGGGTCCACTTCTATTCTTAATATATATTAACGAACTCCCAGATATCACCAAGTACACCATGTGTAGTATTTTTGTACTACTAAGGTATCTAAGGGTTTCCGTAGCCTATAGACACTTGCATCACTGCAAAAATCTCTTCACACAAAAGGAGTTTGAAGTGGCGTTGAGAGTAGTCGATGAGCTGGCCATGGACGGAAAATAATCTTTATGCATGTATTTTGAAGCCGGTTTAATTTGTTTCCAGGTGAAGGGTCGTGCTGCTCGAGCGCAGGGGCGGCGGGTGGTGGCGGCGGGGCGGGCGGTGGCACGGGGGCGGGCAAGTGCCGGCTGGGCGGGCGGTGGATGGGGCGGTGCCTGCTGCGGGAGGCGAGGGACAAGGCGCTCAACACTGCCAAGGAGAAGCCTGACAAGAAAGATGTAAGTTTTGAATCATTGTTACGGATAATAGTCAATTTTTTTTAAAGTTTTTAAAAATATTTAATTTTTGCGTTCCATACAGAGGCCGGCAAACAACTTGAGCCAAAGTCGACGTAGTGGGGGTAAGTTCGCGCATGTACACTCATGCTCGGCCAATAGCGTGGACGCGTGCCGACAGAATGCCCCCGCGCACCTCTCTTTCCACCAACGACACCTTAAAATCGTCTACTGCGCACTCAAGGTCATGGCTCAAGTTGTTTGCCGGCCACTGTACCTCAAAAGGAAAAAAACGGCACTTAGTTGTCCGTCCACACTTGTTTTTGTGAAGAACTAAGATTACATAATATCACTTTTGTTTGCGAATTCTCACCAAATAAAATTCAGCTTTAAAAACTCAAATTATATTTCTAACTAGTAGTGACCCGCCCCGGCTTCAGCCGGGTAGCAGAGTTATTCATGATGATGATTTTTTCAGATACTTTTTTTTTTTTTTTTTTTTATACCACTTAGGTGGCAAACAAGCATACGGCCCGCCTGATGGTAAGCGGTTACCGTAGCCTATGGACGCTTGCAACACCAGGGGTATCACGTGCGCGTTGCCGACCCTAAAACTTTCAACAATCATCGCCATATTTGAGCAAATTTACTCAAAACCTTGACTCATGAATCACTCCATCCATTGGTGAAAATAGTATGAAAATACGTTCAGTAGTTTTTTAGTTTATCGGGTTGAGACTAGGGCATGTAATATCGGAATGTTTTTCAATTCCGATATTGATTTCCGATATTGGATCTCAATATCGGAATTCCGATATTAATATCGGAATTAGACATTTTTATTAAAAATTCCACATATTCCTTATAAATAGCACATATTTCTTATAAACTTCACATAATTATCTATCTATACTAACATTATAAAGGGGAAGACTTTTTTTTGGTTAAACTGGCTAATCTGTGGAACTGCCGGTCAGATTCGTTTTTTTTTCCACTTATAGGAAGCTACATTCTTCCCGTGTATTATAGGCTACTTTTGATCCCGAAAACGCGGGTGAAACCTCGGGGACAACTAGTTCGTTATAAAGTTGGATTGAAAACATCTTCTGCTCAGTCGAGCACTCCTGTCAAAGTGGTCGTGGTTGCAATAGATAGTGTACATGGTGGTGATCTTCAATGTTCTCCTTGACTAGGGTTACAGCTTTCGTAGCGTTGCGAGTACACTCTCCCACCCTGGACAATAAGACTCTTCATCGAGTGTTCGTTTCTGCACATGTAACCAAATAACTTCATAATTCGAAGCTGCATAGTCGATGAAAGACTATCTGTTATTCTAAGCTCCTGCAGGATTGAGTTATTGGTGTGAAAACCGTCAACGGAATTTTCAAGAAGCGTCCTCAGCACCACATCTCCAGTGCGTTAATTTTCCGGCGATATTGTAGGCTTAAGGACCAAGTTTCAGCTCCTTACAGAAGGATCGGAAAGACCAGGCGACTCTTTGTTTTCCTGGTTATCCTACTGTCTTTCCAAATCTTCCTACTGATGATCTTGTCATTGCGCATAGTCTTCTGATCTCATCTTCACAGTCTCCTATGTTGGAAGTGGTAGAGCCGAGGTAGATGTATCTTTTTCGCAGTACGTCCATTCTATTAAGTTAGGCCCGGTCTATTATTAACATTTTCATCTAGTGTGTTGATTGCAAGTACGAATTGGAGATTAGTGGTTTCATAATGAGCCAAGAGATCCTCCATGCTATTATTGGAAAATCTCCTCGTCTATTAGTGGAAAAAAATCGAATCCGACTGGTAGTTCCATAGATAAATGCATTAAAACAAACGAAAAAAAAATCTTCACATTCATTATATTTAAACTAGCTGTCCCCCGCGGTTTCACCGTTTAAACAAACAAAAAACTCTTTATCATCATATCAGCCCATGGATGTCCACTGCTGAACATAGGCCTCCCCCATTGATTTCCACTTCGAACGGTTCTGGGCCGCTTGCATCCAGCGGCGTCCAGCGGTCGCCACTCGAGAACCTTCCTTCCCCATCGGTTATCGGCTCTTCGAGCGATGTGGCCTGCCCATTGCCACTTCAGCTTACTAACTCTACGAGCTATGTCCGTCGTTTTTGTTCTCCTACGAATGTCCTCATTTCGGACCCTGTCACGTAGAAATTCCGAGCATAGCTCGTTCCATAGCTCGCTGAGTGACTCTTAGCTTATTTATGCGGCCAGCAGTGAAAGACCACGTCCCTGTCCCGTATGTCATCATTGTAACACGCACTGATTGAAGACCTTTGTATTCAGACTCTGAGGTAGTTTGGACGTGAAGATATGGCGCAGCTTCCCGAACGCTGCCCAGCCTAGTTGGATTCTTCGATTGACCTCTTTGTCGAAGTTGGACCTACATAATTGGACAATTTGTCCTAGGTAAACATACTCGTCTACAACTTCGAGAACAGTGCTCCCAACAATCACCAGCATTGGCGGAATATGAACATTAGATATAATTTTTGTCTTGTCCATATTAATTTTTAGGCCTACCTGTTGGGAAACTCTGTTGAGGTCATTGAGCAGGATGTTCAAAGCTTCCAGCGATTCCGTCATTATGACTATATCGTCGGCAAATCGAAGGTGAGTGATATGTTCGCCATTGATGTCGATGCCTTCCAGTCCTGAGCTTGAATACATCCTCCATTACAGTGGTGAAGAGTTTCGGGGAAATTACGTCACCCTGTCGTACACCCTTCTGCAACTGGATTGTTGGTACCGTACTCTCGTCCTGGACTCGGATTGACATGGTGGCTTTGCTGTACAAACATTTCAACACTTCGATATAGCGATAGTCAATTTGGCATCGCTGTAGACTCTGTAACACCGCCCATGTCTCGACTGAATCAAAGGCTTTCTCATAATCCACATACGCCAGGCATAATGGCCGATTATACTCCTCAGTCTTCTGTATAATCTGGCGGAGTGTATGTATGTGGTCTATGGTACTAAAGCCTTTACGGAAACCGGCTTGTTCGGGAGGCTGTCGTCAAACTTACGTGCTCGCTTGCAACACTGGTCGGCAAAATTTATGTACGATACGTTAATTTTATAGCTGTAGGTGACCATACCTTGTGGCGCGCTTAAAAGCTTTATTTAAAACCTCAAATAGATAAAATATCCGATTCCGATATTACGATATTGGATCACTCAATTCCGATATTGTAATATCGGAAAAAACGGTCCGAGATTCCGAGATTCATGCCCTAGTTGAGACAGACGGACGCGACGGGGGGAGAGGCAGCATCAACCGATAATGTACCTACTATTTACTTAAAGGCTATTACTATACTACTAAATACTCTAAGGCTTCATTCAAGCAGCAGTTAAAAAGTAAGAGAGGTGTGGCTAGGGTTTCGTTCCCGGGTCCCGGGAATCGGGAATTCCCGGGAAATACGTCGTTCCCGAAGTCGGGATATTTTTTGCTATTTCCCGGGAATTCCCGGGAATTTCTTTATGAGATTGAATGCTCTAAAACACTACAAATATTGGTCAAAATTAACGAAAAACCTTTGAACCACAAAGATGTTGCATACGTTCTTAAAAAAAATGTCGAAGATCCACCGAAATCGAACGAGCTGAACTACAAGCTTATGAGAAATTGCTGAAAGGAACTGTAGGAAGTGTGTATTTGTGGACATAACGTTTTTTTCTTAGAAATATTTCAAGTTCTCCGAAAATACACATAAAAACATGTTTGTTTGTAACCTATCAAAAGTCAAGTAAAATACGTAATTTAATTTCATTACCTATTTGTGTCTCAACAAAAACAAAAGTAAAAAATTAAAAATAATCATATCAAACTACAGGTCATACATAGTTGCTATGGGTAGTTTCTAAACTGCCGATTGTAGTGAAAATCTCTGAAAGCGCGTAATTTTGAAGAAAATGAAAGTTACATTAATATTTTTTTAAATATATATTTTTGGAGATAAAGCTTATCAGCGCTTTTGTATAAAAAAATATAAAAATTGCCGAAAATGCATATATTTTTAAATAATAATAATTATTATTTTTACCGACCAAAAGTCAAGTAAAACACATCATCGTCATCATATCAGCCTAAGGATGTCCTCCCCTATTAACTTCCACTTCGAACGATTTTGGGCCGCTTGCATCCAGCGGCGCCCAGCGACGTCGTCTTCGAGCGATGTGGCCTGCGCATTGCTATCACATCAGCTTACTATCACTACGAGCTATATCGGTAATTTTTGTTCTCCTACGAATGTCGTCGTTTCCCTGTCTCGTAGAGAAATTCCGAGCATAGTTCGTTCCTTGTGAATTAGTAAATTCTTTTATCAACACATGCTCGTAATTTGACATTTATTGCACCGTTTTTAGTATCATAACTTATGATCATCATAACTTATCATAGCTTATGACGTACTAGTGCATTTAATTTACATTACCGCACAGTTTTATGATAGGTATAATCCCGATTATGTTAAGTTTGTAACTCAATGCTATTGTGCGTAGACGAAGCATTCTTAATTTAAAAGGTTAAAACAGCAAAACGCTGTAAAAAAAGAACTTGCGTGCCATTGTTTGTTTTGTTGACGTTCTCATTGACTATTATCAAAAAATCTAGTAAAAAAAAATACAAGTTTGTTTTTTCCTCACAAGTGTGTTGAAAAACGTCGTATGACTCGCGTGTGCATTGATCATTACACTCTCGGGTTCCTTTGCTTAATAGGTACCGTCTCGTGTGTGATTACCAACTTTGCACACGTCTCAAAATGCACTATTATTTACTTCTGAGACAAATGAATTGCTAATTTAATTAAATTACGTGGTATACTTGACTTTATATACATTAAAATAACAAAACTAAAACTTTTTAAAATTTCCCGGGAATCGGGAATTCCCGGGAAGTAATTTTTTTCATTCCCGGGTCCCGGGAATGTAAAAAGGTCGGGAAAAACGAAACCCTAGGTGTGGCAGACACACAAGTATGATTGGTGTGGCAGCCACATAAGTTTGGGTATGTTGTCAGGTGGCTGGGTACCTGAACCTGATGGCGAACTCGATCGACAACTTCACGCACGGCCTCGCAGTGGGCGGGTCCTTCCTCGTGGGGTTCAGAGTTGGGGTACTCACCACATTTGCCATACTTGGTAACTATAACATATTTATGGTGTTTATTTTTAGTATTTTTTGAGTAATAATGAGGCTAGTGGTTATTATATTTAGTCTGTCATTTATTTTATTAAAAAATATTAGACATTTTTTTTTTTATTTATTTACAAGAATATGGTAGTATTAGTACATGTCTTGGAGTAGTAAGTTTTGCCTCATATTCGATTCGACCTATTCGGTGTGTAAATATTATGTTGTGACTTTTGACAATTAAACAAAAAAATTCGAAGATCTTTTTACAAACAAGTGACGTCACGAGCGCAAACACGACGAACAAGCGCGTTTTTAGCTAGCAAAAAATACGTGTCCAATATTTTTTGAAAATTTTTATTCTTATTCTTAGTTGTCTGTTTCTTAATCTGGACGTTTTTCAATAATCGATAAATAAATCCCACTTTAATAATATTTTATATTTAATTTTTCAGTGCATGAAATACCTCATGAAGTTGGTGATTTTGCGATATTACTGAAGAGTGGCTTCTCTCGGTGGGAAGCAGCTAAAGCGCAACTGGTAAAGTTTTCATTTATTTTTTACCATATTTTTCAATTAAAATTAACAAAATTTATAAAAAAAATATAGAAGTTCTTTGCCTACCTCTGAACTTACACAAATTCTTCGGATATGTGTGCTCTTGTGTTGTGTTTATATTATTTCTCTATTTGTTGATAATAAGTAATTAACTTGTTTCAGGCGACGGCGTCAGCTGGTCTGATCGGCGCCATGACAGCAGTCATATTTAGTGGGGCTAGGAATTCCATAGGTAAGACTATTTTTTTTTTCGTATATAGGCTTTTTTTTTAATGCAATCTCACCATGGTAACTGAAGATGTGGCCGAAAGTGGTGCACACACAAAGCCTAGAAGGAACTGGCTCTCAAGTGCAGCTGTCGGAACACACCGATAGGTGCTTGGTGATAGATTTTAAACATGGGGGTGGTGACGAACCAGGGTACTACAAAGTACCCTACCACGGTTCTATGGTTTCCTCACTATGTGCACCGAAAGCTCAAGATCACTGTAGGATTCGAACCCGGAACCTTCGTCTCGGCATCCGACGTCACGACCACTAAGCTATCATCGCCTAAACATTCGTTAATTTATAAATTCCGACAATACTTCAATATTATGAATACTTTTTTAGGGTTCCGTAGCCAAATGGCAAAAAACGGAACCCTTATAGATTCGTCATGTCTGTCTGTCTGTCTGTCTGTCTGTCTGTCTGTCTGTCTGTCTGTCTGTCTGTCTGTCTGTCTGTCTGTCTGTCTGTCTGTCTGTCTGTCTGTCTGTCCGTGTATGTCACAGCCATTTATTTCCGAAACTATAAGAACTATAATGTTGAAACTTGGTAAGTAGATGTATTCTATGAACCGCATTAAGATTTTTACACAAAAATAGAAAACAAACAATAAATTTTGGGGGTTCCCCATACTTAGAACTGAAACTCAATTTTTTTTTTTTCATCAAACCCTTAAGTGTGGGGTGTCTATGGATAGGTCTTCAAAAATGATATTGAGGTTTCTAATATCATTTTTTTCTAAACTGAATAGTTTGCGCGAGAGACACTTCCAAAGTGGTAAAATGTGTGTCCCCCCCCCTGTAACTTCTAAAATAAGAGAATGATAAATCTATAAAAAATATATGATGTACATTACGGTGCAAACTTCCACTGAAAATTGGTTTGAACGAGATCTAGTAAGTAGTTTTTTTTTAATAGGTCATAAATTGAAATTAATATCAAATACTCAGGTCTATACTACCATTTACTTATATACCTACAGGTTTGTACGGAACCCTCGGTGCGCGAGTCTGACTCGCACTTGGCCGGTTTTTATTATTCATTCTAACTGTACAGCCGCATGACCTCCCCAGAAAATGACATCGCCCGAAATTAACCTAGTAAGAAAACGACGTACTCAGAAAATTACTTGTTAAGAAAGTGACCTCCTCCGCCTAAACGAAAACAATCCCGTTTAAAAATACTTTAATTTCTAAATTGCAGAAGCTAAGACGTCATGGATAGTGCCATTCACGGCGGGCGGTTTCTTGCACATAGCGTTAGTGACAGTGTTGCCAGACTTGCTGCGGGAGAAGGATCGCATGCAGTCGCTCCGGCACCTCCTGGCGCTCACTGCGGGCATCGCCGTCATGGCGTTCATGACACACTACTTCGGGTAGATTATATTGGACAGACTGAAGGTACTATAAAAAAGTGGTGTGGCCTGGATAAAAAAGAAATAGTCCGTCAGTTAGATTATCAAAAAATATTGGTCACGTATTTTTTGCTTTATCAAATCAACCAAAATTTACATAGATAAAGCGCGTCAAAGTTCGCTCGTGACGTCATTTGTTCGTGAAACGTGTACTTTCGTCACGCGGTTCTTCAACACACCATATCTTCATCGTTTTTCGTTATGATAATGTAAACTACGGACTAATTATAATTTTCCAGGCCGCTAGCCTATTGTGTAAATTGAGTAAGAAAGGTGTTAGTAAAGCGGTTTATAAAGTGGCTTTTTACAGACCACGTTTAAACTGCAAGCTAGTCGCTGAGAAAATATAAGCAGACAATGTGCTTGTTTTATTCCCAATGATAGACTGGGCGAGCTATAATTACTGCATGCAAGCGAAATGGTTTTGAAACTGTTCATAGTCAAAAATGGTTTAAATTATGTTCATAGATATAGAAGAAACGAAACAAAAAAGTCTATGTCTGTCAAGACGACTCACTCTCTCATCTCCAATATATCAATATCTTCAGAGAACATTACTATTATAATTTTTTATCGCAACAATCCAATTGCAATAAAAAAAAAACACGAATCACTGGAGAATTTTCTATACAAAGTAATATCCCTACTTATTAGGGTATGTAGCCCACCATGTAAATCCAAATTTAGATCACAGGTTATTATTTCAGTCTGTCTAATACTTAAAAGAAACTATTTTTACATATTAAGATTAAAACGTCCGGACAAACGGACAGTCAGAAGTATTAGTATTTTGAATTCATTGTAGACTGCGATGCTAAGGGTTAATACGTAGATACATTTATGGAGTAAGGTGCTTGAGTTAACTAGGTGCGAAATAATACTCGTTTATATTATTTTGTTACGTAATATTTTTGCTTATTTTTAAGTGCCCAGTGTCCGTACAAGATTTGACGAATTGTATGTACAGTCGACTAATGCCCGGTTTCAATAATTTACGGACCGTTATCGGTTAAGATTTATTAAAATTAAGACTCTTATATCTTTACTATATAAGAGTCTTAATTTTAAATAATGAAGCAAATACCTCAAAGCTTTGCATAGCAGACCCTCCCATATGGAAGTAGCTATCACAGGTAAAGTTAGCTTACGATATGATCCATATGCCCAGTTTGGCAATAAAAAAACCTACCATTGATAAGCAAAACGATTCGTTTTTGTTTATTGAAACCGGGCAAAAATCGTTGGAGTACCACATATCAGATCATTAGCTTGGCACGATGTTTCGTTGATTGACTGTACATACATTTTGCTGTTTAAAACTATAATGAAGCTCTATAAGACAAGCCCAAAGCAATATATTATACATTTTTAATTTTAAGATATTTTATTTTGTATTTGTTGCAGAATGAAATTAATATTTTAGTTTTTATTTTATCCATTGAAATAGTGCATTTTTCTGTACGTATGCAATTTGTTTTAATAATAACTTGTAATGTTAATGTATAAATATACACCGATCTCCACTGCATAGATGCATCTACTATCAATTAAGTAAATAATTCGTATATATTCTATTATATGCGTAAATAAAATCATGATAATATTTACAATTTATAATCACAGCAAAAGTTTGAAGATAAAAAGAAATAAGTAATGTAAATTATTGTAAATAGTTTAGTTTCGTTATAACTCACCGATTTACTTACTATCTTTTGATATAAGCTTGAAGTGTTTTTAGTATTACTAAAAAATACTATGTAGCCTCCTCCTAGCAGCAAGTTAGTCAAAATAAACACATACGAGTTAGTAATGTACACTCGCCGGCAGTGAATTTGGATCAAGCTCGAAATTTCATACAAAATAGGTGTATTCATCAAAGATTTTCTTGACAACAGAGCTTGGACAATGCCGGTTAGTTTATTTAGTGAATAGTACAAACTCCACTGTAATCCAATGTGATAGCTTCTTTAGTTGACATTAAACCTATATTTTTGTTAATGTTTTTTTTATTATCCACATATTATGAAAATATAAATACCCCCTTACTCATAAAACGTTATTTAACTAATATACTGTTTAAAGGGTCACGTAAATAATGTCACTCTATTGTTATTGTCAAATAATGTGACATTATTTACGTGACCCTTTAAACAGCATATTAGTTAAATAGCGCTTTATGAGTAAGGCCGATAGTGTTTAAGTAGAATAAGCGTTGAGCGAATCAGTTAATTCACATACAATTTGTAGTTTTGGATATTTAAGTCAATTAAAAGCTAAATATTTGGCTGTTTAATTGTTTTTAATCTGTTAGAATGACGATGGAGCTTTGTCAGATTTGCTCAAGTCAATGAAAACTTACTTATAATGTAATTATGTATATTGAATTAATTGTATAAGAATATATCAAATATTTAAAATCATGTCTACCATTTGTGTATTTGTTTGAATATCATGTATAATAGATACCTATCGGATTTGGAAACTTAATGTTGGCAACACCAGTAACTTTTTCATACAGTAAATAATGTTATCAAATTCTTCCTTTTTCTAAAGTTATTCATAATACTTCATGTGAATTCTGCAAAATTATTTTTCAATGTAGAATTCCTACATAGAAACATATTAACTGTAAACTAATAACGTTAACTAAATATGGTAGCCATTAAAATGTGATAAATAATGCCATTTATAAGTATTTTAAGTCGTGTCTAAACGATATAGTGTAAGAAAAAGATGTTTAAACAAATAAAAAATACTTGAATGCACTTTGTTTTATTTTGTGTGATCTAAGAACTATGTTAAGGTAAGAAATATCACTTAATAGATTAACGATGTTTTCGAATTAGATAAAAAAGTTATAGTGGTATATACACCTCAAGTACCAAGCGAAGATATGGCTCCCGAAATAATCGAAGAGCTATGTATGTAGCTTATTCTCACAAATTACCAAGAGAACTAAAGTTCTTATTCTGCAATGAGGTTAGGGTTGCCATCTCTAAAATTTAGCAACCAGGACAAGACGTGAAAACCCCGGATTTTGGAGCCCAGAATCCAGACATGTCAACAGGTTTTTTTTTTAATATTAGTCAGAATAATAGAAAACAGTTCAAAATCTCAAATCAAATCACCTTTATATTTATTTTCAAAGAAATTAAATTTAGTCATATTTTATCATCATTTTAAATGTTACAAAACAGAATCTTCAGAATTGAAATTTGAAAAAACCCGGACTACAAATGAAACCCGGCCCGGACGCTCTCTAAACTAGGACAAATCCGGGGAAACCCGGACGGATGGCAACCCTAAATGAAGTCAGACTTATGAAAATATGATCTATAATCATTTGAAAAAGTCAAGAACCTTAATGACATACCTCATACACATACCACACCGCTCACATCCACATAAATTCGCCTCAAACCTGTGTAGACAGATTAGAGGCGAAGTAGTTCGTTTATGAGTGTTTTTTCAAGTAACATTAAATTTTAAAAGGTCGAAACTCATTAAAAATAAATATATAATTTTGTGATTTGCATTTATTTCCCAAAGTAACAAGTTATGATATAGTACAATGAGATTATTTATATAATTTATAATAAAATCCTTTAACTTGGAAAGTTACTTAAAAATAACACAATCGTACCGTCAGCATCGCGGACAAAATGTTTCTTGAAACAATTTTCATAACTGACGACACGCAGATGAGCTGTGAAAATTATGGCAAAGCGAAGTTTGTGTTACCAGTAAATAGATGTGATTTTTTCAATTAGACAGCGACACTAACATACATAAAATAAGTTAAAATCATAATTCTTTCAGTAGGTACTGTGAATATTCATTATTATGATGCAATGTACGCATGTATTTCAAAGTTATATTTTTAAAACGCCAAACATCAATCAATTAGTTTAATTTGTAGAATGTACTTGGAATTATTTTCTACAAAAGAAAGAAAAGCGCAGCATGTTCGAAGTGATCGTTTTTCCAAGATTTTTAAATTTATGTGCGCGCAAAAAATCTACAGACTTATTTCTAGGTATACTGGCACATAAAAGCATGTAAAATATTTAATACAGGAGACTCCATTTTGGACCGCCATTGAAAAAACTAAAATTACATAAAATAAACCCTCTAAAAGGAATTTAGCGACTCATAGTTCAATAAATATTTCTAAATGCGACGTGAAAAATGTTTTACAAAAATCCAGTTATATTTATCTCGTTTAAAAATATGGCTTTTAAAATATATGTGCTCGACAATAGTAACTTTACGATGATATATTTAAGGGGTTTTAATGGGACCTTAGGAACTATATTATAAGCGTATATACACGAGTATATTATGCTAATAGTTCACATGACGTACACTTTCTCGACGCGCTTCATGCAGAATACCTCCTTCGTCTTCGGACAGATGATTGAGCCGTGTTCTTTCATCATCTCTTTAAGTGCCTGTACGTGGAAGAATAATAATTAAATGGAGCATATAATGTGTATTTACCACCTTAGGCAACATCTTGTTTGTTCCAACAGCTGCACTTGAGAGCCAGTTCCTTCTAGGCTTTGTGTGCTTACCACCTTCGGCCACATCATCACTTACCATGGTGAGATTGTGGTCAAACACAGGCCTATAAACAGAAAAAAAGCATCTCTTTTAAGATAATTGGGAGTCTATGACATCAAACAATATCTAATCGTCATGTTTGCAGAGATCTTTCAATGACTCTGTATAATAAAGGATGAAACCCAAGATTGTCAACAATGAGAAAATTTTGGGTTATAGTTGATCTTAGCTCGATTTGAATGAGGAAATATTTTAAGAAATAATTTATTGATTCAAAAAGAAAAAAAAAAAAAGAAGCATCACACCCTCAAGTTCTATTTTGCCTGGGAATTGCAATTCATCATATAAAGTAACAACTTTGGATCATATCATAGTTAAATGTCGATATAAGAATGATATAATTTTAAGTTGGTAAGTAAATACAGCTTAAAGTAGTTACTTTCTAACCGACGAAAAAATGGAGGAGGTTTACAAATCGACGCGTATATTGTTTTTGTTTAATGTATGATCACGCATAACTTTTTAAAGAGTAGGCCGATTTTGATATTTCAAAATTGTTTTTTGCTTTTCAGTTTTTTCAGTAGTTTAATTTTTTTGTTAAAAAGTTTTTAAGCTCCCAAGTTTTGACGGAAAATGCCGTGGTGTAGTGGTAATATTAATTTTAAATGCTTTTGAGGAGCTTATAAGAGTTGTTGTGTTGTGTTAGGGTACCTTCTCGCCGTAGACCTGTCCGTTGGGCAGCACCATGGGGTGGTTGTGCTCGTTGAGCGGCGTGTTGGAGAGGCGGCAGACGAGGCGCGAGTGCGAGCAGTGCGCGTGCGGCAGCGTGCGCGCCAGCGCGTCCAGCGGCGGCTGGCACGCCGGGCACGCCGCCACGCGCGTGCCCTCGGCGCAGCACTGCGGCGTGTTGAGCGCCTGCAGGCCCAGCTGCAGCGCCACCGGCAGCGCGCCCAGCCGCGCGCTCGCCGCGTGCAGCACCCGCGCGTGCTCCCACCGGAACTGACCAACCAGCGCCGCCCACCGCGTCCCAGACACCAGCAGCGACCGGTACGGCTCCACCTCTACACTCATACATTTATTGCAAGTATTAGGAAGATTTACAGCATTACAAAGAGGAACAATCAAATTTTATTGCCAATTAAAAAGAAATGGTTGCCGATAAAAACAGTACAAAATACTTCATAAATGCAAAAAATCATTGATAATTCAATGCAAAAAATATAGAACGAACAGACAACAGCCGTTACAAAAAGTGAGTGGAAAAATATTAGCAAAATTAAGATTTAATTACAAAATGTGCATATGCAGGCTGTCTTTTTATTACATATACCATTATGAATCTTGCAATATCTCAGCATTTGAACCCATGCAGCGCGAGAAAACATACATTACACGGACTTCCGTCAAGCATTCCGCTAAGTTAATCACGATGTATTCATTTCAAAACTAGAATCGATGGCTATCCACGGTTCATTATTGTAATGATGCAAATACTACCTAGGAAGCCGATATCGGTAAGTTGCAATACGTGATTTAGTCCCTAAATAATATCCGATTCCGACTGGTGTGCCACAGGGTTCACATTTGGGGCCACTGCTGTTTATAAATGACATTGGTAAGTTAATAAAATCTAATATTATGCAGACGGTTTGCATTTTTACCGCCAAATTAACAATTACCATTACATTGAATGGTCTTCACAAAATTACATGTCACAAAAATTAGATAAATGTTACCATGTAAAGTATTCTAACAAAATCAATTTATCTCAGGTCAATTATAACATAAAATTCAAATAAGCATCAAGTATTCTCTTTGCCATTCTGCCTTTCCTTATAAATAGAAACTTAAGCTACAAATTCCATATTAAAAGTTGAACTGTTGAATTTGTACCCTATATAGGTTTCAAAAGGTTTTTGAGAGAGGTAGAGCATAGCGTTTATTCGCTCAAAGAGCAGCTCGACTGGGGAAGTACCTCCGCCTTACAGAATACCGCAGCCAAATAACTTTATGTTGTGTAAAGTTGTGTTCCTGCGCGTGAGTAAGGTCACCAGAGCTCATAGGGGAGGCGGGAAAGGTCGGTAACGCGTGAGCAATGCTTCTTGTGTTGCAAGCGTACATATGGCTACGGTAACCGCTTACCATCAGGAGGGCCGTAAGCTTGGTTACCGACTTAGTTGTATAAAAAAATAAAAAAAAGTCATCTTAAAATATCCAGCATTATAATCTTATTGTATTGTTTGCCGTTTACGTTTGATATAATTGTTTCACCATTCATTATATGCAAGCTTGGCAAAGTGTTTGCGGCATACAAAAAATATCTATATAAAATTAAATACCCCATGTATGGTTGCCCGTACAATACCGAAAGCATCTATTGATAAGTTGGCATCATCATTATGATCTCGCTTTCTTGTGTTTATTTATTAATTAATTAATGTTATTAATTATCTTTTCTGAAAAGTATAACTTTGTTTTTTTTTGTGTTGAACGGGTCGCCCAAATAAAATGTTTTTCTTTATTTCTTTCTTTCTCCTTTCTTTCATCTATCTAGAAAAACAAAATAAATAGAGTTCTCACCAGTGTCCTTGGGGAAGGCCAGCATGCCCATACAGTGCTGTATATCCTGCAACTGTCCCTCCTCATAAGTTGAGAAATGTTTCTTCGCATAGCGGACTGCCTCCAGGCGCTTGTCCTCTCTCACTAGCTCTATAAATTCCTATAAAGGAAAGATATCATTATATTAATATGTAAAGAGGATCTTTTTAGGGTTTGCGCGAGAGACACTTCCAAAGTGGTAAAATGTGTGTTCCCCCGCTGTAACTTCTAAAATAAGAGAATGATAAATCTAAAAAAAATATATGATGTACATTACGATGCAAACTTTTACCGAAAATTGGTTTGAACGAGATCTAGTAAGTAGTTTTTTTTTCAATACGTCATAAATTGAAATTCATATCAAATACTCAGGTCTATACTGCCATTTACTTATATACCTACCGGTTTGTACGGAACCCTCGGTGCGCGAGTCTGACTCGCACTTGGCCGGTTTTTTTAGACTATTGCGCGCACGGAGTGTGATATTTGGCATTTTTGGTGCGCTAGGAGCGCAGTTGTGTTAGGTGTAAGGTAGAATATAGCATGGCTGGTATGGTATGGTATGGCACCTGTATCCGTATCTTGAACTCCATGGTGGAGTTGAGTTTCCTGAGCTTGGACTTGTTGTCAGCGCACCACTGCAGGCAGCGGCCGGTGCGCTGGGACCGCAGCTCTGTCTCCACTTCTGCTGCTGCTGTGTATATGTCTGCGGAACAATGGATTTTTTAACAATGTATAGTCGTCTCGCCGGAGGCTCTGGATGCAAAAAGGGTGTGAAGAGATTTTTGCAGGGCAGGCAACGCGCGAGTGATACCCATGGTGTTGCAAGCGTCCATTGGCTACGGCAACCGCTTACCATCAGGCGGGCCGTACGCTTGTTTGCTGCTTAGTAGTATAAAAAAGGCACAAAAAAAAGTTTGAGCACAATGAGTCTAAAAAAATCTAGTTAAACCTATAGTAAAACCATTTTTCAAAATTGACAATTATTCATTCAAATTGACTTTTGCTGGCACTTATGATATGAATAGTCTGACTCTAATACCAGTTCGGAAGGTAATATGTGTTGAGAAGTCCCTGCAAGAAACACAGCAATTTACTCATGTCAAAACAAGCATAGATTCATTTCATAATATTTACATTCTGTCTGATCTCACTGACAACGATTGTGTGTCCCGGCGGCATAAAATACAAAGTAGACTAGATCAACATTTAAGTACATAGCAAACTTAAGTACCAGCCCCCACAAGCAGCACCAGTTCACAAGTATGACGCGTGTGGCAGCCACCGCCTACTTCACCATATTGGACGGAAATGGGCGACCCGCCGCTAGCGAAGGCTTTAAAGTGACCATGACTTACTCTTAGTTTGCTTTAAATAAATAAAGATTTACCCCTTATTCATAATCGCTTTTTAACTAAATCAGTGTAATAGTGTCCTCCGTCTCACTCTTCCGTTCACCAAATGTCATGTGTCAGATAAAGACTTCAGAACTTTAGCTAATCAACGTTAGATAACTTTATTATGAACTAGCTGTCTCGCGCGGTTTCACCCGCGTTCCCGTGGTAAAAAGTAGCCTATGTCACCCGGGGATAGTGTAGCTTCCCAACAGTGAAAGAATTTTTCAAATCGGTTCTGTAGTTTCGGAGCCAATTCAATGCAAACAAACAAACAAATCTTTCCTCTTTATAATATTAGTATAGATAAGGGGATAGTTTTTTTTATTTTGTATAGGCCTGTATTCATCAATCTTATGGGGCTACTATATACGGCTGTCAACAAGCCACCAACAAGTGGCAAAAAGAGGGTTTTGAGTCATCAACCAACCATATAGATGAACACTTGAACTTCGAAAACCTTTAATTAATTATGGAAGAGTTGAGTGAATTCATTATGTAACTTACCAACATTAGTAAGATCTCTCAATGCTCTAGCGTCGGCCAGCTTGTTGGCGGAGTCGTAGTATCCGTTCCTGAGGAAGTAGTCCACCAACATACGATCTAAACGCACCTTACGCCATTGATTTAGAGTTGTCTGTTGAATAACATATTATTGAACAGTTTTATTAGTTCTGGTAAAAAAATATAAAAGGGACTAACAATGCAAAATAAACTATGGCATCGCTGCATCAATGAGGACATGAGACAGAGGGATGTGAATGAGGATTTTTGGTGAAACATGAGTTGAAATGAAGTAAAAAGCTATGTGTATAAAGGTCATAAGTCCAAAAAATAGATGTAGAATGAAGTTCCACTTCCTTGCCTTTGCAATGCAGTGATCGTTTCATTTTTCTGAATTGTATTCCCAATCATTCAGACTTTAAGCGAATGCGTTGAGTGATGTTTGACATATCATGATAGAAAAATGATGTGAGGGATAACAAAAAAAAACTAACGATACACTACCCTTACTTGTGGTGTGTTGGGCTCGGACAACGCGCTGGCCTGTTCCTTCAAGTGTTCTAAACGTTTTTTACACACATACGCTGCTTGGACTTCCTCAGTGATCGCTTCAGATGCTTTACGTTTCATAGTTGTTAGTTTCTCAACCTGCAGAATATATTTGTTAAATAAAAAAAACCTTTGAACCTTAAATAATAGCTACAACATTGTTATACAAGTCACAGATGACCCAGCTGAGTCCAAACTGAGTATAACTAACTACTGATATGCGGCGAGAATTTATTGCATAATTTCATGTTAGCTCACCATCCCACCAAGCATTGAATCAATCTCTCCAGTAGTAACTTGCTTCCTGGTGGACGAGTCCAGCTCTCCCGCCACGCTGGCCACCTGACGAGCTTCCATGTCCAAGATGCGCTGAGCATTGCGGTAGCGTTTGTTAAACACTTCATATGGTACCTGACAGAATAGATATTGAATATGATATTGATCGAACTTTTTAAGTGCTGGGTCATCAAACTACCCAAGGTTGTCAATATTTGGTACATAACTTAATAATTTATTGAGAAAAAGACATAACTAACAAAAATGTTTTAAAACATTGAGGTAAAACAGAACAGTGAATTAAATTGGTCCCATTTGAGTAAATGGGACCTGGGGTTTTAACCCAGCCTACTTAGGAACATTTCAATGGCAATTAGATAGGTACACAATGTTCTGATCTGTGGGGCTAAAAAGGAAGCTAAAGCAATTTTGCTAGGCAATTAATTTTTTCGAATTCTCGGCAGATCCTAAGTGAATCCAATATTTTTTGGTAAAATAGTCATTATATACTCATTATATACAATTCAATTCATTACAAGATTTGGAATAGATGAATTGCATAAGATCTGCTTTAAATTCGAAAAAATGAATTGCGTTAGCAATATTGCTTAGCTTTCTTTTTAGGGGGCCTGACCATACTAATGATTAATATGCGACGTAATTATTTTGCTCAAATGCTCTGGATTGTAAGCATGACTCTATGTTTTCAAAGAGAAGCAAAAGCTATCCAAACATATGTTATTATAGTTCAGGACAAAAGTTTCTTCTTTATCAGAGACATCATCGAATAGAAAAGTATTTTATGGGAACAAAAGAAATATCCTTGCAATAATCAAATATGGCCAACATTATCATACCTTCAATGTAGCGTGCTCCAACGATTTTAATTCGTTCATTTTCTACGTAGATGCAATAATCCTACTCCAAAATAATGCGTACGTATACAGTTGGGTGTTCTAAATACGATTTATGAAGACCCTATGAAATGAAAACAAAACTCAGCTGATTGGATTGATCAATCAATCAATGGCACACATACTACAAAAATATGACAGCTCACTTTAGTTTTTACTGTACAATTTATAAAAATATAAAGATTATATTATTGTTGTTGAATTATTGATGATAAATAGTAAATCTATATAAAAATATACATTTAATTTAAATTTTATCCAAGCAAAACAAACCTCAGAACAATGGTCGCGTTCCCAACCAACCATAGAGCATAGAATAGAGCACAGAAATTCACAGAATAGAGTACCTTTTTATGAGCGAGCTGAGCAACGAGCAACCAACAAACGAACGGAGAGAGTGAGATGGAATCTACGGATAGAATCTATGGATAAAATCGAACGGACGGAGGAAAGGAAGGGAGCTAAAGTGCTTATTACACCTTCCTGTTTTTAGGATCCTAACTAGGAAACTTGAAGCTAGTATTACACTACACTATTATATATTGCATTCTAAATAGGACGCGGCAAAAAGTAAAGCAACTATACTAAAGCGGGACGGACGACTTGTACTTGTAGGGATGCAACCTCGTTCTTTAATAACATCAATGTTTTTAAGAATCCTGACAGACAACAAAGATCGATTTAAAAAAATCATCGGTAAAATGTAACGATACGGGCGGCGATGTTCTTCCGTCTGATGTTTTAATTTTTTTATCCTCTCAAACCGATCACACGACTTAAATTTTTTATGAACACAAATGAGCTCCTTTATGTTCATTACATTAAATCTGAACAGTTTTTTAAACTCAATAGTTTAGCTAACTTCAATTTATTAACTTCCGATCTTAAAAGAAAACACATTTAAAGAATACTGTTATATTTTAAATGTGTTTTAGAAGAATAGAATACTATTCTATTCTGCTAAGATCGATGTCAAAAGTAACAAACATCGACATCGTTCATTCATTTCTTTTGTGCTCTGCCGACCGACGAAATCAAGATCACGTTGGTTCACCGTGCTTTCTTCTTCTTCAACAGGCCCATCACAAACGTAGCTATAATACCTACATATTAATATGTCGAGCTTTAATATAAATTACAGTACAAGTTGGTGATGTAACAGAAATATATTATAGCTGCGTGTGCGGTCACCCAAAGATTAGTATTGAAAATATATCGTAATATGCCTTGCTATGATTTATATTAATATATATTATAACTACGTCTATGATGGGCTTAATAAGCGGCTTCCTACTTAAATAGGATAAAGTAGTTAAATCAAATCAAATCAAAATTCATTTATTCAATTTACGCCCTGATAAGGCTCTTGTGAACGTTAACAAATGACTCTACACCGGTTCCAAATACAACTTGAATTGAGAAGACTCCGGCAAGAAACTCAGCAAGTATACTTTTTTTTTTAAATGTGTGCTTATAAATATTACAATTTACTAAATATATATAACACTAGCCTGCGAAGCGAACAATTCATTCAAATGCATTCTTGTCATCTACAAAATCAGAAACTTTATAGTACCCTTTCTTGCATAACTTCTGTTTTACTATCTTTTTGAATCTATGTATAGGTAGCTCTTGGATTTCTTTGGGTACTTTATTATAGAAACGTATACATTGCCCCTTGAAAGAGTTAAGGACTTTGCTGAGCCGAGTTAAAGGTACGTTAAGTTTTAAGTTTGGAAACAAAATCCTTTTTAGAAGGACTTTTTTTTGATATTATTATATATTATTTCAAAACATCGATGTTTTGAAGAACGATGTTACATCCCTAAACGTCCTAAATCGGAGCGATGCGATTACACTTTCTATTTAAGGAAGTAGAGCGGTCGGGACCTTCCTATCTCACTACTTAGGACAATAAACGTTCTCACTGCGATTACACTTTCCTATTTCCTAGTTAGGAACCTAAAAACAGGATAGTTTCCTCCTCCTCCTCGCGTCGTGTATCCTCATGTCTGAGGGTCGTGATTCCCCCGTGAACTCATTTTATTCCGTATAATGTCGCGCCAGTTGAGTCGATCGTGACCCCACCCTCCCAGTCCTCATAAGTACGCCTGATGATGTATTCTCCGTAGATATTGAACAGAATGGACGAAAGGATGCAACCTTGTCTCACTCCTTTACCAAACTTAAACTGATCTGAGAGTGCGTTATCTATCCTCACATTTCCCTAGTGGTGGTGGCACAGAGACTGAATTAGCGCTATAAAATGTTGGGGGACCCCCAGTTCGCCGAGAACTTTCACAAATTTTCCCAGATACACAGTCAAATGCTTTACTGTAGTCAATAAAGCACATGATGAGGGGGATGTTAAATTCGTAAGATTTTTCTATGAGTTGACGAATTTTGAGGATCTGCTCACGGTTCCCTTTACCTTTCACGAAACCCCGCCTGTTCTTGTGGAATTTGCCAATCAAGGAAATGGCGGATACGGTTGTTTATGACGTGCAGGAGAACCTTGCTAGCATGCGATATCAAAGCTGGAGCCTTTTTTGTGGAGCGGCAAGATAACAGAATTGGCCTTATCATTAGGCCATTCTCCCGTACGCCAAATGTCGTTGCATAATTGGTGCAGA
Organism: Achlya flavicornis; assembly: GCA_947623365.1. Classification (NCBI taxonomy): domain Eukaryota; kingdom Metazoa; phylum Arthropoda; class Insecta; order Lepidoptera; family Drepanidae; genus Achlya; species Achlya flavicornis. Next base: position 3,290,720 of record OX392490.1, read on the forward strand.
GCCATCATGCCGGTACTACCCATGGCTTTAAGTATCTCCGCACTAACCTGATCTGATCCCGGCGCCTTTTTGGTCTCGGAAATCGCGGCAGCCATCTCAGATTGGGAGGTTCAGGTGTTATTTCACTCCAATTGTACGTGACAGTAGATTGCGTCTCATCTGGATGCTGGTAGAGATTTTCGCAGTATTTCCGCCACCTCTCAGTTATTGTCCCAAGGTCTACAAGTCAAGTGCCGTCAGCGTCCTCAATAACCCACATCATTTTCATCATCATTTCAGCCTATTGCAGTCCACTGCTGGACGTAAGCCTCCCCCAGGGTTCGCCACATGGCCCGATCTCCCGTTTTCGCCATCCAGTCACCACCAGCCACTTTTTTCAGGTCGTCGGTACATCTGGCCGGAGGGCGTCCTACACTACGCTTGCCGAGTCGTGGTCTCCACTCGAGAACCCGTCTACTCCACCGATCATCGGTTCTGCGACAGATGTGACCAGCCCACTGCCACTTCAGTCTGCTACACTTCTGTACTACGTCAGTGACTTTGGTTTTTTGTCGGATAATCTCGTTCCGGACTTTGTCCCTTAACGAGATTCCGAGCATACCCCTTTCCATAGCTTGCTGTGTGACGTGTAGTCGGTGGGCTAGTTTCACTGTCAGGTTCCACGTCTCGGCTCCGTATGTCATGACCGGCAGGACGCACTGATTGAATACCTTGGTCTTCAGGCATTGTGGCAAGGGTGACTCGAAGATGTGACGCAGCTTTCCAAATGCTGCCCAGCCAAGCTGCACTCTTCTGGTGATTTCACTCTCAAAGTTGTCTCTACCCAGCTGTAACTTTTGTCCTAGGTAGACGTACTCCTGGACAACTTCAATGGCTACACCTTCGACGGAAACGGGCACAGGGACGATGTGCTCGTTGAACATGACCTTAGTCTTGTCCAAGTTCATCCCTAGCCCAACGCGTCTCGAGGCAGCATTAAGACCGGACAGCATTTCCTGCAGGTCTTGCAGCGATTCTGCCATTATAACTATGTCGTCAGCAAAGCGGAGGTGTGTGCCCATTCCATTCCACCGCAGGGTCTTGAAGACATCCTCCAGAGCATTGGTGAAGAGTTTCGGGGAAATAACGTCACCCTGTCTTACACCTCTGAGCAACTGGATGGGTCTTGTTTGGTGGTTCTGCACTTGGACGGACATAGTCGCCATTTGGTAGAGACTTCTCAGCACCTCCACGTACCGCCAGTCGACTTGGCATCGCTGCAAAGACTCCAGAACGGCCCAGGTTTCGATGGAGTCGAAGGCCTTCTCGTAGTCCACAAACGCCATACACAGCGGTTGGTTATACCCCTCGGACTTCTGTATAACCTGCCGAACAGTATGGATGTGGTCCACGGTGCTATAGCCTTTACGAAACTCAGCCTGTTCCGGTGGCTGAAAGGCGTCAAATCTTGATGCCAGACGATTCGTGACGACTCTCGAGAACAGCTTATAGACGTGACAATAACCCAGTCTTAGGTTTAAACTGCTTTGATAATAACCGCACTTTTTTGAAAAGATCCGCACTTTGTAGTTTGTCGGCGTGATCTTCCATCTCTTTTTTACATATGCTCTCTAGAAAGTTGGTTTTATCGTTACGACATAGGAACTGGACGGATCCATTAAGCTGCGAGTATTTGTCTCTATCATCCTGAGATTTTAGCCCTTGTAACCTGAGCAGCTTCCTGTCTTGGATTTTGTTCCATGTTTCAGTAGAGATCCAGGATTGTATGCAAAAATTTGGAGAGTGCCCGTTCGTGATGGTCTCTATGGACCTCCAGAGCTGGTATATGAGATGTTCCCACTGTTCATTTGTGTTAAAGTAAACTGGGATCGGATTATTATACAGGTTGGTTATTAATAGTTGTTGAAATTGCAGCTGCTGGGGGGGTGTTTAAAATACTGGGTCTTTTTGGTGGACGTTTAAATACAGCTTTCAAACGAAGAGAGTAATCTCGATGTTGGGGCATATACTAGTACTATATGTAGGGTACATGTTCGGGTACTCAGCTTCACAGTCAGAATTCTGTGTGACACAGGGTTGTAACCCAGTACAGAACCGTTTATTTTCCCCTGTATCCACAACCCAACTCCATTGTTGCTCGAGTCAGCAGGACCTGAGAAATACAAAGTGTTACCGCTAGGAGTATTGAAATGTCCTTGTTCACGCATGTGAGTCTCTGTTATTCCGAGTATAGTCAAACCGTGGCCCTCCGCTTCTTTCTCCAAGATGTTCAATTTACCTGGCTCCAGTAAACTGCGAACATTCTAGGTTGCAATACGTTGGTGTTTGCGTATCGAGAATTTCTTGTATTTTAGTTCATCACCAGTAGCAGGAACTTTTACTGAGACCCGGCGAGCCAAAAACGCAACGTCAATCTGCAAGTTCCCTCCAAAAAGTCCACAACGCATAAATTCGAAGAGGCGCCTCTCATTTTTTTAATACTTTTATCTCAAGCTGCTTTTGTATCGAGATCGAGATTTTATTCGCAATCTTTCTTTTTCTTTCTCTTTCTACTAAAATTAGTAGTACTCTATTTGCAAAGCAAATTGCAATGCTGACAAAACGGAGATACGTAGGTAATCGCAAAACTGTGCAAGTTTTATAGAAGTGGTTTAAAAAACCTGTCAAATCGTGTACTTAATATTGACCAGTATTTTCAACCAATGAAATGGAAAGAAAACGTCTCGTTATGGTTATCAAACAATAAATTATAATAAACAAGACAAGACAAGCTATTATAAAGTGTTTATAGCGCGAGCGGTGGTACATTATACCGGCATTCAGATTTAGTCGAATTAATTTAGTCACAATCGATTTAAAATAAGAAGGACGGAAAATATGTTCACCCCTATACTATTCCATAGACTAGAAGTTGCAGGACCATGCGTTGCGTTTGCGGCGCGTCAGCGCGTCACTTTCGTTACGCAAATCCGCCATTTTGTATGTAGCTGGCGGTGCTACAAGGTTTACTTTCTCAGTTCATTGATTATACCCACGAAAAACTATAAAACTTTGTTCAATTTGACTTTATAACCTCACTGTGGACTAAATTGACTTTTTTGTGATATAATTTTGCTGATATACCTTGTGCTTTCGTGTTTTGTGAGTGTCCTATAATTGGAGCGCGTGGCTGGTGACTCTTTGTTGTTGGATTCAGCTTATTTACGGTGAGTTTCTCTATATTTACTTATAAGGAGATAGTTTACGTGACTTTCGTACAATGGGTGATGTTTTAGTTTAGTTAAAAACTAATGTTTGAGTGTATTAGGTGAGAATGTGGTAGCGTCATCGGTGCGGTTATAGCGGCGCGGCGCGGCGGCGATTGCTTGGTGTGGCGGTGGCGGGCCGCGGGCGGCCGATTGCCGACGACATTATTCTCGCGGCGACGCCGACGCGTCACCTCTTGGTCGCATAAGAAACGTGTTGCTAGTGAATTAGGTTTCTAGAAAACTCACTGAATTGCCCTGAAGACTTAGTAGGAATACGAGTGACCCACTTGTGGGAGTTACATGTGCTAATTAGAAATGACCAAAATTTTTGTGTGATTAGCTTTTTGTATATGGTGGTGTGACGCATTAGGGATAATATCTGAAGAGAATAAAAATTATGGTAAGCATCTTGACTTTTGGAGCTCCTTTGTCTGATCATAAAAAAATATATTGAACTGAAATTAGAATAGAGAATTTCATTTTGATACATAAAAATAAAAGTATGTATTTGCGCTCATTTATTTTTATTTTTATCAAGCTTTTTTTCTTTTATGTGGTGAAAGTTTTTTGCACATGTTAGATACAAAACCAGTTGCTTCTCATCAATATTCAGTCATAATCTTGTTTAACAGTTCATCATCTAGAATATTTCAACATTGATTTGTTTAAAATTGAATATTCATGAGGTTGTTATCAACTTGGCAAATTGTGAGATTTTTAATAATTCTGTTAGCCTAAATGGTTACTGATTGGGTGAATTGTCAAAGGCTTAAAATATATTATTTCTTCATAATACTTGATAGCATCAGTATACTACACATAGCACTTTCTGTATAAAATTTCCAGTGTTTTTACCATATTAATGAGTAGCTAAATTGGATTACAAAGATCAGGTTTTGTGCATCTTGATGATCACATTGTTCAACAATAACTCATGAACATCCCCACTGCATTGGTACTAGCATCTGCTACTAATTGGTGTGATTAGCCCTAGTCTATTTCACAATTCCAGTGCAGGGATTGGCAGATTTTACATGACTTTGTGGGGCTTATGACTATTAGGCCATTTCAGTGAAAGAATGAATCCTTGTGTATGTTTAAAACTCATAATTGTTGGTATTGTAGCTGCATTCACCATGTGAACAACCATGGCTGCTTTAGGGCTTATAACTCTGATTCACTGAATATTATAATCGTAGAGTGACTGTACTAGAGTACATGCCCTGAGTACTGACTGGTATGGGCAAAATAACTTGAAACAAGGTGCATATACATTGTTTGAATGACTAAAATACATAATGAATGCAAATTTCTCATATTTTATCCATACTTTTACTGAGAACAAATTAAGGAATCCATATCGACATTTTGTCTGACTGTTAATCAACCAGTGTACATTGTTAATGCTATCACTATTATATTCTTACTCTATGGTTATTATAATGCATCCTGAAAAATGTACATGCAAGTAAAGAATAACTACTAATGTCCGTTTTAATAGATAGAAAGCCTCTGTTCATCAATACATACCTTAAAAAAAACAACTTGAAAGATTACATTAGTCTTTCCTTATTTCCATGTGATAATGTTGTCATTGAATAAAAATTTAATAAAAAAATTGTTCATGTCCCTTCAAACAAGTCAAATTAATGCAGAGAATATGCTCAACTTATTTTGAATTGGGTAGAAACTTTGAATGGATTTCATTTCAAAGTTTTCACCTTTCATTACTTACCTATTCAGCTTTCGCGTTTGTTTTGAAGACTTCTCGTTCAATTTCTTCTAAACTTTTGTTAATTTGTTTAACAAACTTTTATTTTGTATAAAAGTATGTTGAAAATGTTCAATCACGTTTTATGAACAATAAAAGTGGTACAAGTTTGTTCCAAAATTTTCTCTGAACAATATTCTTAACGTTGTGTTAAATGAAAAAGTTTTTAACTCAGTTTATTCTATTGAATAAAACTTCTTTCCTACCTCTCAATGTAATTTTTAATTAAACCTCTTGTTTCAAACAAACAATGTCTTATTGTCTAACAAGCTGTTCATAATATTAATACTACTAACTACCATTAAAGGCTTAAATTGGAATGCAAAATAGGTAACATAGATATTGAAGCATATGACATTTTGTGTGTCAAAAAGTTCTATTTACTTACAAGTAAATACCTACTTATTTTCCATGTTTCATCCCATCCAATATCACAATCAGATTACATAATACACACAGGACAGTGCCAGACAACAAAAACCAGCTCTAGAAACATAATTTTGTGTTAGGTACTTACTGTTATCAAAGAGCAAATACAATTATTGCATATTATTTTAATGCTCACTCAAATCAACCAAATTTCATTTCTCAAATACCATTTACATAAGAGATATAATCAATGATAGTACATAAATATATTTCAAACTTTGCATATTTATTTTCGGATCGGCCACAGTTTTGTAATAGAGGAATTATGCCTTCGAATTGTTGGCGCACTAGTGGCGTTGTAGATAGCTACATAAAGCGCATAGCAACATATATATGCTGTATGCTACGTAAACAAAGACTAGAGGACGTTGTAGCGCAGCGCATCGGTTTGCCTCGACCTATCTTATGCGCTGTCAAGATATACAGCTACGTATAGACTTTCAGTATACCTATCTAAGCATAGATTGTAGGAGTAACTACGCGAGGTACGCGACTATTGCTCTGCAGGGTTGACACTTGCCTGAGAAATACCAATTTTAATTTGATAGATATTCGAATCTTTAAAATAATTCCCACGGAATCTGGAAAAACGAGATCAGCTTATTTGGTTTAATAATAATTTACGCACGATTTAAATTGGACTTGTTAATTTATTGTATTATCATACTGATCGAATTATGCGACATTTCGATTATAATATTCCCACCGAATGATTGTTATTCATATTATTCAGTATCACAAAAAAGGAACTCAATCGCCCGGCATCCCTTTGTTTTGTTATTATTTTACCGTACTCGTACATAGACACAAAATGCTAAACATCGTTTGTCACACGTTTTTTAACCCGAAACCGCTGGACCGTTGCTGGCTTCCCAGACAACCCATGCAACCATACTAGAGTTTCACATAGTTTTATATGACATCCATGAAGCTCGGTTCTCAGTAAATAGAGGGACGGTGTGTGCAGACCACATCCGTTACTGCTGGACTGGGTAGCACACGTGTGAACGACACATACACACACCCACACACATACATAACAACCGGCTCGCTTCGCTTGTTGATCGGCAATCGATTGCGTTTCGTTAAATGTTCGCCTACAATCGGTCGCCGCGCTTTTATTTTTACTCAGATACTTGTTATAGGCCGTATCTTTTGTTTGAATAACTTGTTTTGACGTTTCTATTTGAAAAGAAAGCTGGTTTAAATATGGCCGTTTGTTTCCAGTTCCATCCCTGTTACATGTTTGATTCGGTCACAGGAAGTAAGGTGACCTATTTAGGGGTTGAACTTTATGAATGGAATGGAATGGAGCATACCATAATCCCAAGTTTTTGGTTTCATTATACCTACCTATCTACAAGACAACATTTACGCAATTACTAATGACAAAATGAAATTAATCGTATCTACGTATTTCTCTCATTTTGAGACTTGAGTGAAGACAAAATAAACAGTATTATTATTAAAATGTTTGCAATAAATAATATCCCAGGTGTTTCTGAACGAACACCTAAGCTAGCAAGCCACGAAAAAGACAAGAGACAAACTTTACATAAAAATATCGTTAATAATACCTAAAAGTGGCAACTAAAAACGTCTGTAAATAATGTATGCGCATAATTATCAAGTCGCTTTGTGTCACCATCCGTAGTCGTGGTGGCGGGCGATGGCGTGTCGAGTTTTTTAGGCGCCGATTATGGATCACTCAAATTGTAAATTGCTCGTCAACCGGACGACTGGGGTTTTCCTAGTCGTCGCGATTAGCCATATCAATTTGATTAATTTCAATAAGTCTTATCTCCTGATCTTGAATGTCGGATAACAGATACTTTCACAGATTAGCCGTTGGGGTAAAGGAAATTTTTATGTTTTTTTTAATTACGTTTTCACATATGATTCATGTTTCAAAATAAGTAGCGTGCTTTCTCTGTGCTTGGTGCTGTGTGATTTATGTAGCACGGCGAGTGAAAGGTTTACTTGGAAATTACTATGAATAATAATTATTATTCAATCACTATACCTACGTACTCGCTCGTACTTCTTCAGTGCGCGTATTATACCTACCTACTTTTTTTGGGAGATTTGTTTAAAATCAAATAAATAATGATCCATGCCTCCAGAATAGCGTTATTAGCATTATCTTACTTGACTTTTACTTAAGCGATTGATTCCATCTATTATTTTCTATGCTCTGTGATACCATCACTCATATTTTTTACACGGATGATTATATCGACATGCTACCCGCCTTGAACTAGAAACGTACATTTCCATGACATAATCGCTCCTAGCTTTTATTGTATCGCCACTTTGAATATTAATTATATAATTTATGTGTAAGGGAATTTAACGTTGCCGATATGCGGGCAGTTGATATTCTGAACAGGTTTTATTATTTAGTCATTTGATATCACTTTTGAGACACCTGTCGATTTATACCCTTTTGTTGTGTACATTGTCGGTCCGCCATGCTACAAGTAAATTGTTCTTTAGCTACTTTATTTCCGTTATGGTGTAAATAATTTGACATATTTTATACTGCTTTTGTGAAAGTATTATGATAAAATTCGTTTTTTTTTGCGTTTTTCCACTGACACAAGGGACGATGACGAATTCTAAGATGAAACACGCTTACCCAGGAGAAACCTATTCACTCTGGCCTTGAAAGTCCCTATATTTTTGGAGTCAGGAAACAGACGCTGGAAGGAGGTATTTTTATTATAAAAAGTTGATGTTGAATTATTATACTGTATAGAGTATTTGAGCAATAGAATAAAATTTATTTTAATTGCTTATCCAATCAACTGGCCCCCTAAAAAGGAGGCTAATTTAAAAGCAGATCTTATGCAATTCATCAATTCCAAATCTGTTGATGAATTGAATTGTATATAATGAGTAACTATTCTACCTAAAAATATTGGAATCACTTAGGATCTGCCGAGAATTCGAAAAAATGAATTGCGTTAGCAATATTGCTTAGCTTCCTTTTTAGGGGGCCAGTTGATTGGATGAGACATAAGCAATTAAAATAAATTTTATTAAATATTGCTTTAGCTTCCTTTTTAGCCCCCCTGGATTGATATAAATCTTATATGAATAATCACACCCTGGCAAGTGAGGATATCGAGTTTCTCGATTTACTCTTGAATCCAGCAAAACTGTCTTATTGCGAGAACAAATCCAGTTGACTGGTTCAATATTACCAAAAACGATTTAAGTTACGTACAGCGTAGCTTTTGTTCTCGATTGTTAGCCCCTCGGAAACCCCTCTGGCAGCGGAGAGGGAGTGGACACACCCTATTGGCTGACCGACCTATTAAAATTTGTAATTACGCCTCCGTTTTGTGTATTATGTCACATTGATTCCACTACGGCCTTATTATAGCTTTAATTGCTCTGTAACTTAGTACCTCGCAACGTTATATACCCCCACGTACGTACGTTAATCACTAAGGACAGAATAAGGTAAATAGATCGCCTCCATTTTAAATAGCGTTGTCGACATAGAACATAATTGCTTTGAATAGTTAATGAATACTGAGTCATGGCGTGTAGTTTTCCCGCCTTTTGAATAATTGTGAGATGCCACTTTACGTAATTGATTTTATATTATAGTTAACTACCATAAATATTGATATTGGACCTCGATAAAGTTTTATTATACAAATATAGACGACCTATTTGGCAGTGCCACAAAAACTCGCTTTTACGAACTCTTGTAGACATAAAATTTTGCACAGCAGAGTTATAGAATGTGACATTTAAAATATATCTTGACTGAAATGTTCTACAGTAAGTTAGATAATCAAACAAGCTCGCACTTATCAACAACATTCAAGATAACAAAATACTGTTATTGTCGCGGTAATACGGTCCAATAAAACGTGTATTAATGTTCATGCGGTAATCTGTAATACATAAAAGCCATCTATAACGTCGTATGTGGCGCTAACAATGGCGGAATACATTTAATTCTCACATAGTGCCGACAAAGCGACGTCGAACAATGGCTAATGTTATTTTGACACAAAGGAGGGGGAGGTCGCCCAGAGAGGGACGTATCTATAGTCTCTGGAGGGTTCCGAGGTGTCTCACAGGCGCAGCCTAATAAGATTTGAAAATATTACCTTGTTGAATTCCCCATGATAGTCATAATTCACTTAAGATGACATAATACTTTTTACCAATACTATCAACCAATGTTATTAAAAGCACGTAACAACTCTAACAACAAGTATATGAACATCATCTAAAGGGTTTTTGTGATATAGACTGTACTATTATTGATTATGTCCACTTTGAATTAGATATTGTGACAAAAAGTACTGTCGTAGGTATTCAATTAAATTATGTAGGATAGGTTAGGTAACTAAACTACCAATCATGTTCTTCGATCCGAGAAACAACGTTTTATTTCGATAAGTACCTATAGTTATGTATGTGACATGCCCGTATCAAGTCGTTTTCGACATCTAAGCAAAGTCTTCATTCGACAGATTTTATTATTAGCACAGAAGATACCGAGTCGAAATTGATGTCGCAAATAAATGAAATATCGAAAAGTTTCGCCAAGTTTGATTACTTTCCCAAATGAGTTGTCGTTTTTCCTTCCATTTTGTTGAGGTATACTTTAATGACTGTCATTTGAGTGTTTTGATGAAATTTTGTGTGGATGAATATAACAAGAGCCGTCTCCGGGGATGTTATAGTATAATGAAGCTGTATTATAATCAGTTTTCAAATATTTGTTGGGGATATTAGATTTTTTCGCATTGTGTCATTTAAGAAGTAAGCATGAAAGAAATAATCTCTACGTACGTCCAAATAAGGTGTAAAGGAAAGATTTAAATACTACACAACAAAAGTTACGTCGCGGTAAATAAAGTCAAGATTATTTTAATTTAAATTCATAAGATATGATCACAGACGTCTGCTTCATTCTGCGAAAGTAACTTGAATGTAGTGGTGGCACTGACTGTAGGTGCATAAATATGCGCATACACATGTCTGATTAAATACATTACAGTATGGATAAGTACCTACCTAAGGGCAGAAATAGATCAACATTATTATTCTATTCTAGTTTACTCTTTAGATTATTAAGTAAACTTAGTTACTATTGCTAAATAAAAAAAACGGTCAAGTGCGATCAGGCACTCGCTCTATTAGGGTACCGTAATGACTAGTTTCAGGAAAATATTTTTGTTTTTTTTAATTATAGGTTACGAACTACATTATGCATTGGTGTATTTGTTACATAATATACAATACATACATTCCTAACAAAGTGTAGTTTTTTGAGATACACCACGTAATAAAAATGTTCTAAATCTGACATCTATGAACGGCCACATTTTTAGGGTTCCGTAGCCAAATGGCAAAAAACGGAACCCTTATAGATTCGTCATGTCTGTCTGTCCGTGTATGTCACAGCCATTTATTTCCGAAACTATAAGAACTATAATGTTGAAACTTGGTAAGTAGATGTATTCTGTGAACCGCATTAAGATTTTTACACAAAAATAGAAAAAAAACAATAAATTTTGGGGGTTCCCCATACTTAGAACTGAAACTCAATTTTTTTTTTTTCATCAAACCCATAAGTGTGGGGTGTCTATGGATAGGTCTTCAAAAATGATATTGAGGTTTCTAATATCATTTTTTTCTAAACTGAATAGTTTGCGCGAGAGACACTTCCAAAGTGGTAAAATGTGTGTCCCCCCCCCTGTAACTTCTAAAATAAGAGAATGATAAATCTATAAAAAATATATGATGTACATTACGGTGCAAACTTCCACTGAAAATTGGTTTGAACGAGATCTAGTAAGTAGTTTTTTTTTAATAGGTCATAAATTGAAATTAATATCAAATACTCAGGTCTATACTACCATTTACTTATATACCTACAGGTTTGTACGGAACCCTCGGTGCGCGAGTCTGACTCGCACTTGGCCGGTTTTATTTAAACATAAGAACATACTCTACTCAATAAGCTCTGTACAATGACATCCCACATGCCAAGGTACGAAACAAATGACATGGTTATTTGTACAACCAACATTATAGCTAATAAAGATTCTTCGTCATCCATTAGATTCTCCATGAGAATTATGTTGGTATCCGCTTTTATGTGGTGATATTAATATTTTGTGCGCGTTCTAATCATTGCTGTACGGGTCGCGGGGGCGTAGAGTAGCGCAATTCTTAAGGTTATCTAAAAATACATGTTGCGTATCGAAACAACGTAGTTTGTTGGTTTTTGCACGGCATTGATTTATGTAACACGTAGTTCTTTAATGATTGAATGGTCTCAAATCATTTGCGTGTTACATAGATGAAGAAGATGTTAGCGAAAATAGGTGTTGTATTCATAGAAATAAATATACCTAGAAAGAACGTTGCCATACTACACGAATATATAAAACAGGCCAACTTTTATAGGCTGCTGCGCGTAACAGCTACGTTTTACGCTCCCTCTGCGTCATTCTGCTTGTCATAGTGACGTTCATAATGATAATAGTTGTTGAAATATTCCAATTAAAATCGGGAGAAAGTTAAATATTGAACATTATTTTGCATTTTTATTAATTTTTATTTGATTTAGCCTCTAACAGTTAGAGGCTATTTTTATCGACGCGTGCACAGCTGCAACACTATCTGGATGTATCCTTAATCAAAGGTTGTATGTATAAAACTTTTTGGTTAAAACGTGAGTGAAGTAACGTAACACGATAATTAATGTAATAATAGTAAATTATTTTCGGATAGGTATATCGTGAAATGATAAGTTATGTATCATCAGAAAGTGACGGATATATTTATAACTAATTTTACTAGACTTTTTTGTAATAAGGGGAATTATGTTAACACATCAATGAATTATGTCGGATCGGAACACTCGGCGGAACTAAAAACATTTGGCGTGGGCGGCACTTTCTCGAGAATTATCTATGTAAGTACATAATGCTCGCGAAGTATACATATATGTACAAAATATACACTGTATCGATCCAATGATGTAGAACCCCAAGTATAACCCATTTTAGTGCGATCGTAGCGTTGTTTATTGCTGGTCTCCCGTTGGAATTTATGTCTCAATTTCATGTTCTCATATCATATAACATCGCCTGCATGTGCTACAGCGTCATCTTTTATTAGCACATACGTATCTAGTATCTATACATTCCCGGCCGAAAATGCAAATCGCAAACTGACCTATTCGAGGAACGCTCGTTTTTAAATGTTGATTTTGCATTCCGAATCCAAGTCTGTCTTGCATAGTAAAACAGTCTTCAAGCAATGAACTTAACAGTGAAAAATGTAAATTGGTACAAAAAATATTGAACAAATTGCCATAAACAGCGCAGCACTTAAGATTCAATGGCGTACCCTTCGGCATCGGCCACGGTATCTCACAGTTGGATACAACCATTTTCAGGGCAGCTTTATGCGTGTTTTATCGCATACTTTACGTAATTAAACACTCGGTTTTAAAACGCGTCGGGGATCATTAAAATGTATTTAATGGCATCTTGTGTAAGCCATTTTTGCGGGGTCCGTTTACCCAGCTAGGTATATTTTTTCCATCCAGTTATTCGGACGGTTAATGAAAGTCGAGATGGGATGGCTAATTGGATTCCGTTTGTATCGGAAACCGGCGGCGCGGCTGCGTTTCCGTTCCGAAGCGGTGTTATTCACCTTTAGTGTTCTTTGTCATGGAAATTTTTAGAAACAATATAGACCATGCCTTTTTCGGTAGCTAAGCGGTTTCGAGGATATGTTTTATGATGTAAATGGCTTACGTAATTTGCGATAACCTCTGAATATGGTTCTCATACTATGTTATATGAGCCCACTCAAGCGTACTGTATTTTGAATTACTTAGATGTAATTTGTGGAATCGAAATATGTTTTGTAATTTTTTGTAGCTTTTCTTTGCCACTATTCAACAGTATTTTACAGATGCGTTGAATAATGACCTCTTGTACTAGACTTTAAATAATTTCTAGTAGAAATCTACTTTTAAATCGTCAATTCTAGTCAGCTGCCATACTTAGTTAATAAATCTTAAAATCTAAATCTAACTGACGAAAGTTCTCAAATACCTACATCTTGAAATCCAGAGAAACTTTTCTACTCTCAACATTCCACCAATTCTTTATCCAAGTTTTATTAAAACAATAAAATAAGTTTCCCAGCTACGCTTCTATAATTTATTCTCAATCGTGGCTCACCTTTATCTTGCCGAGTATTGCCATTACCCAATGTTTTATAGACGGGAAAAAAGAGCATTTACAGCGAAAAACAAGCCACTGGAATCGCGCGACGTCGAATTTGATCTACAGCTCGGTGCTGAGTCATATAAGCGGCGACCGGAGCTCTGAGGGGGCGGTGGGAAGTGGCGCTGTAGAGGGGGGAGGAAACAGCTCAGCTCAGCCACCTATTGTAGTATTGTGGTGGCACGTTGTTTTTACGGAGAGTGGTGTGTCAGCGACATGACGCGAACAGACCGACGACCGTGACGTGGCCGCTACGAACTAGGCTTGTACTGGTTTTGTTGATGAGATTCAGTGAGCGGTCTCTCATTTTGTTTTCATGATCACAGGTAGTCATGTTCTCTTAAAAGACCTGGACTAATACGAAACACTCCAGCGACTGGAGCTTTATAAAAACCTTTCTAATGTTATATAAACTAGCTTCCTCCTGCGGTTTCACCCGTGTTCCAGGGATAAAAAGTAGTTTAGTTTAAAAGACCTAAGGATAATTACTCTGATATTGCAAATGACCATGGGCAGCGGTGACAACTTATCATCAGGTGGTACGTCTGCTGTCACCTTTTGACCGTAGTGTCATAAGTGAATAAAAAGAGATGCTTTCAAATTTTGATAGCAATAAAGAAACGTAATTGAACCGACTATTGTTGACAACGTAACATTTAAGTTATAATACATAAAAAGAAAAAAAACTGTCCTTAATGTATCGTTTGAAAGACGTTGGATGAGTCAGCTGGGGAGTTTGTTCGCGACAAACTGTAAAAGGCAATTACTTAGTCCACACGAAGTTGCCACGACGCGCCTGGGAGCTGTTGGTACACTTTGAAATTTTTATTTTTATGTAGTTTTCACGTTTGATGTTGATTTTGGAAATGTATTATAGCGTTTGCATTTTTGATATTTTGTCATGGTTATTTCAGGGAAATATATCATGGTTTGACATTCTAATGTGATCTATATTATTTTTATATCCTAAAGAAGATAATTGCTACGAAAAAAGTACTCTGGCTCAAAATACTTATTATTTTTCTCTGTTTTGATCTGCTGTCAGCAGCACTGTTCACACATAATGAATGTGTTACAAACTTTTACGCAGTCATAATTATGCTTACCGTATTAATGCTTGTACATAGAGATACAATCTTTAGACCAGAATAAACCGGCAATTGATGCCATTAGGTTATCTCGTTCAAACCGAAGTAACAGAGAAAAATAAACTTGGTAGCTCATATTGATAATAATGTTAATGGTTTTAACTATTATTACTTATTCATAATTTCTGCTTATCTATAACGTAAATGTTTTTAATTACATATCCGCTTGGCTCATTTAATAATAAATTCTTATTATTGCGTATATTCATTTAATCTGCTCTTACCTCTTATTTTTCACAGTCGTGTTGTTTTTTTAGGTTGGTATACAGTTGAGCTACGTAAATAACAGTTTTCTCCGGATTCTGCTTACGTATTCGCCTTGGTTGCTTCATGTTTTCCAAGGGGAGGTGACGGCGCCCTGCCCTGCTCCCAGCTGACGTACACTAAACGACTCCGATCCATTTGTAAAGCAATTGTTTTCCAAACCGGTCGAATTGTAACTTTCTTGTTTTGATCGTTAAAAATTCATTAAGGGTTTCTACGTACGATCGATGCTTAGAAGCAAACAGTTTTTTATGTGTGTACGTAATTTATTGCTCTGAATATTATTATCACGGTACATATTATTACCATCAACATTGCCCTAACATGTTTTAACGGCTCAAGGTTTTCGCAGAAAAAAACATGTTACATAGCAAACATTAATAATAATATTATATTAATTACTTACAAGGGCCGTAAAGGTACCAAATAAAATTTCCTGGTTGCCTTTGGAAGGAACATGTTGGAATTTGATAGATCAGCATATTATCTAATTACCCTATTTATTACATGCGTTTGAAGTGGTGGTACCGTGGTACTTACTATGTCGTGCCATAATGAATGACCGGTTCGGGTTCATACAGATTTTGAAATGCATCAAAATCATACCTGTTCACTCCTATTACAAATCACATAGTTTTTTTCATTTTTATTACTATTTATTCAGTCGTTGCGGCGAATATTAATAAATATGAAGTCAAATATACTCTGATTTATTGTTGAGGATGAAATATTAATATGCTTGAAATTAAAAGGGATATTCACAAAGGCAGTGTAATTCTGTCGTGTGCCGTCAGCGGGATTCTTGCAAATGTAGCAATACTTTTATGTGAAGGATCGTGCTTCGCTGCGACAGCAAAAAGTAGCTGACTTGACCGATCCGGTTTACTACGTACTTGCTTGTGTGTGTAAATAGCTTCTGGACTTCGAAGCGAGGTTTATAAATTAGTGATTCCAATTATTGCCTACTTGTGGGAAGAATCAATTTATCTACATACATGAATAATTAACTCTGTTTAGTTTTTTGTTTAATTACATTTCTAGAATACTGGTTGCTATACTCATCAATTATTGACACTCAAAAGATAAATCATAGTGAATCTTCAATAAGTACCTACTGTTTATTTTTAGTCAGACGTGCACTAAACATTAGCTGAGCTAAGATGACACGTCAGTTTGAGATGAGACAACTGTATGAGATTTGCATAATATATTATGACGTTGCAGAGTTCCTGATCACAGATCCAAATGTATCATATATGTTGTTTGCTAATATCGGAAAGAGGGTGATAAAGCGAAAATTGATCGAAAATAATTGAACGATAATTCTGCCTACTTTGTAATTACTTTTTTATCATGTCTAATTCTTGCACTAATGACATTGAGTGTACAAACAAAGTACCTACATATTTCAATTTGTTTCTTTGAAAGATTAATGCTTAATTTTTGAATCTTATCGACTCGAGAAATATAATTAAAAGTATAATTTTCTCAAACTAATTTCATGTTTTTAATAAATAATATCTATAACTGTCATAGTATTTTAACTAATATCTGCTTTGGATGAAGTTGGATCGACTGGTTAAAGGATCGACTGGTTAAAGGTATCGTCAAAACCTTTATGTTAACCTTAAGGTACACCCAGGTAATTTTCTCGAAAATCACTAGTTCGTATTTAATAAATACATTATCTGTATGTAACTGTTATATTAACTTGTTATTCCTAGTTTTCACGTAGTTAATTGACTCGACAAGAGCCAAGGATGGTGATAATTATACGTGCAGCCACCTGGACCCCGCGAAACGTGTTTGTATCCACTTCAAAGGAATTCAACCAGCTTTTTTTTTACTCCCGAGATCAATTCAATACTCAATTTTCTGGGAAAAGTTTAGTTTGATGGTATGACGATGATCGTTGTTTATGTTGCTATGCTTTTTCTTTTGATTGTAAAGTTTTAAGGTATATTGGTGCCGATTCTGTTGTAAATCGTAAACTAATTTTAGTCACATCACATCTCTTTCTTACGAACACGATTGAAAAAGGATAAAATATATTTAAAGCCGTCAAATTAATCGTTGCCATCTTATTTAGGCGTAACCGCGATAGATGGCGACTAAACTTATATTGAAAACAAGCATTGGACTAATTTGACAGGACTATCCATTATTATCGATCACATCCTTTTCTTATGTTCTTTGTTAGAAAGAGACTTAGTGAGATTAAAATTAGTTTAGGTTGTGAACAACAGAATCATGGCCATTACCACCCAGATTAGTAAAGCGTATTTTTTGTTTTATGCGACGAGGTCCGTTACAGGCATACGGCCCGCATGATGGTAAGTGTTTACCGTATTCATACGGACGTTTGCAACACACGAGGCATCACTCACGTGTTACCGACCTTTCCCCCCCTCCCCAATGAGCTTTAGCGACGACCTTAACCAGGAACACAACATAATGTTGGCTGCGGTATTCTGTAAGGTGGAGGTACTTCGCCAGATGCGCTATGCTCCACCTCTCTTCCATAACAAACAAAAATACACGTCATTTATAATATCAGTCTAATAAATTTATTGTTTTAGTAAGCTACAAGGGCGCAAACAATAATATCGTAGTATTCTTATTTATACAAATAAACTAAGTTATGACTTATACACAACTTATAATTATAGTCAATATCATTAACAGAAGATAAGCGAATTGTTCTGTAATAATCAAGTGACTTAGTAACAAAATGAAAACATGTTATTCATCAAACACCTGTACTAATATGTAGTGTCTAAATCATGACGTTGGCACAGATTTTCTGAACGGTTTGTTTTGAGGCGACTTAAACCAGCCTTAAAGAACCATGGGAATGCTTTTAAATAATTTAAAATGGTAAAAAAGGTTTGTTTCGTGAATCTTCAGTCAGACGCAGACGCCATGTTTTATATTGCTCCTAATAATTGTTTAGTTAAACAGTGTAGGGACAAAGTAACCAAGTTAACGAAGTTACAAGCAATTAGCAAAAGATGGTAAATAAAACATTTATATTTAACTAGCTGCCCAGCGTGACTTCGTTCGCGTGGTGCCCTACCCTACACTACATTGAAACTTTCCCTGGTCTTGCACAAGTATTTGAAAGCCAAATACGTCTAGCCTTTCTCGAGATTTAGCGAGACTAACGAACAGATATTATTTTTTATATATAGTATGGAGGTGCAAGGTGAATGACACCTCCATTTAAAAGGGAAGATCTTCCGCCAGGCTGGGTCATCGTGCCTGGGGACCGCGGTCCAACTGTACATGTCGGACAATTATATATATGCAGATTCACGAGAAAACTTCTGAAGCGCGATGCAGGATAATGTGGCGCCACGCCATCTATCTTTCCGTGTGTGAACTATCTCGGTGTTACTGATAGATGTCGCAACATATAGTATTCCCCCCCGCGCGGTATCACGCCCCTATTTTATCCCCTTAGTTAGATGATGCCTATGTTAGAACAGTAACCTGAGTGCAACATTTTAAGTCTGCATTTACGGAGAACGTCAACCAATGCCCGATTCAAGTTTTGAGTCTAGATTAAAATAATATAATTTGGAATCTGCGTTTATTTTCGATTAACACGATAAATTCTTGATCTCATTTCTAATACAGGCTTTGGTAGACCATGTGGTTTGAGCTGTGCGTTGAAGTCAGTCAGTTTATCTTACCTGTCTCTTAACTGCATTTGAGTTATAAGTAGGTATCTGTTTCGGTCCACATAGGAAGTGCCAGCCAGCCCTGCCATATTCTTTGGGCACCCTAGATGCAGTCCACTCAAACGCTCTCGCACCATACAGTTTTGGATTTCATAATCATTATCCTATATGACGATAGCAAGTACAGAATTATACCTAAAATCACTAACATGATTTCAAATCGAATCAAATAATAAGTATGATGCAATAATAGAGTGTGAAAGAAATGAGTCACAAACATTTGTAATCATAAGGGCATTTACGATTAAAACGGACTAAAAGCGTGATTATATCGCTAAACACATCGGTTTGTTAATCTATGTAGTTATACTTACATACAAACATAGCTCGTCATATATGTAGGTAGCAATGCACAGGGTCACCGCACCGCACTTTGCGAATCGATAGAGCCACATGTCGAGATTTGGTCCGGTTTCCAGAGTACTGAAACGAATTCAGTTTTAACATTCGCAGTTGGAAATATTCCGTGTTTTCAATCAACAAAAATATTTTTTTCCTGTTTCAAACCACAACTGTGTGACTAATCAATTTTCCCAGGGTTGTCATTTGTATTCTTAGTCGACTCCCAGGCACTTATTGAATATGCTATTCATTCGATCAACTACTATCAACTGACATTCTCAGATATAAGATGCCAATTTACTGATCAACAACGCATTGGGACGTAATTTGAGATATATTTTATAAATGTCAAGACAAAAAGCTAGAAGACGTGAAAACGGACCGAAAAGAGAATACACTGGAAGGGCGATGTGTTAGAATTTGTATCGGAACCACTGTCGCCAAACTCACACAAATTAGTGTTTAATCATATATTGCACTACACGTAAACAATTCTTTTGATTGGTCGTTTCCTACAAGACTCCTCACTTCGTTTCCTACAAGAAATAATAGCGCATCACGGCATAATTAATATTTTTCGCGGAGCTACGCACCTCTGCTAAGTATGGCGGATACTACGAAGCGTTGACGCGTGTTTTGGTTGATATATGCCCACCTGATTTCATGTGTGGCGGGCGCGCGGGCTCCGCTAGCAAAGCGTCTCTATTTATTTCTTTTCTCTGTGCTTTGTTTAATCCTCAAACTGAAGGTTGTATGTTATACAATTCTGTTGTTAGACAGGTAAATTCCACATTAAACAGGTATTTTTATTAATGTAAATTAGCATATTTTATGTCCAGTATCAGGTAATACATTCGCTGTGGGCTTCTAACTTAAATTACAAGTATATAATTAACATACCAGTAAATCAACAGCAAACATATAAATCTTTTAAAAGCAATCATAGACAA
Source organism: Achlya flavicornis (assembly GCA_947623365.1). NCBI lineage: Eukaryota > Metazoa > Arthropoda > Insecta > Lepidoptera > Drepanidae > Achlya > Achlya flavicornis. Next base: position 3,310,897 of record OX392490.1, read on the forward strand.
GCAATCCACCATTCCATATCGATACATTTCTTATGAGAACTTGTCGCGAATCATTCAATATTAATCGTTAAAGCAACAAACGGCCCGGCGACACAGCTAGGTCGTAGTTAGGTTACGTAGACAAGGGCGGCGACCTTGGACCACCCTCGCCACCCCAGATTACCCTGGCTACCACCCCCGCCTCGAAACCCCCGCTCCCCTCCACCCCGCCGGGAGATGTGAGCTGACTTTTGAGAACCTATTCCTTTGACTGTTACCAAGTATAGATAGGTACAAGTCTTATAGGTACTTGTCGAAGTGTCTTTATGTTGACGAAAATGTTCTCATGTGTTTTGTTGCTTTTTTTTCTGAGTTTTTATCAAGTAGGATAAATAAAACTAAAGGTTAATTTGCCAGCGAAACCGTGACTGAATATTTACATTAATTTCTACGTCTAATACCTATAGCGACAATGAATTCTCGTAAGCAGTTGATAGAAGAATGGCGTTTTGTTAAATCAAATCTAGCAAAATGAAATAAGTTTCTACTTTCATGCAATACTGATCCTATTCAATGAATATTAATTATTAAAAATCCATCACAGTTTCGTTCTCGGTATCTCACGGAACTGGAGGCTGACTACCATTTACATGCGCAGATTATATCTCGTAACCAGTTACCATCCGCTGGAACCGTTCATTATCCATCATGCGTATCTTTTAATTGGTTTAATTTTCAAACTTGTACCAATTATTCAGGGCCATTACATACCTTTTCACTTACACACTGAATGATATTAAAAGCCAGATACTACGACTAATGTACTATGATTATGGCTAAGTGGTGTTATTCCTTTGTTTCAGGTGAGAACAACAAATCAATTTGCCGTATCGACATTGCTTTACAAACGAGTGAGTCATGTGTTCATAAGGAAAGTTGTTGAAATGTATGCGTTAGTAGCAGTAAGCGGTTTAATCGCTTAATCATCGTAATGGGTGTACAAGCGTGAAATCAAATCCGTGCTACAGAGAGAATTGGAAAATTAATAGTGTTGATGAAGTTGATTCGCATTTGATGGAGACTTTCGAAATTTACGATTATTAGAAGAAATCGTATTCTTGATACCGATTTCAGGAATTGTTGATCATCATGCTGCCCTGTTCCCAATTGTTTAGGGTCGGCGCAATATGCACGCTTTTTCCATTCGTATCTTCTTTCCGTCATACCACTCTCCTTCTCTTACCCATATCATCTTACACACGATCCATCCATCTCTTTTTCGGTCTTCCTCTTCTCTTATATCCATCCACTTTCATTATAACTCTCTTAGTCGAGGAATTGTAGATGAGATATTCTTTTACACGACCCAAGCTATATTTTTCCGTATATTTCAGATCTTACTAAGGAATTGATGTTTACCATGGAAGTTCGTCAGTGTGAAGTACATGTGCCTCTGACTGAACCAAACAATGTTTAATTTCCACTTTTGTAATGAAAGATTTGTAGATCCACAGTCCAACTATATTTAAGTTAGATTCCGCGATACGTATTCCATTACCTGAAGTGAAACTAGCAGTTGAAATTCCCAGTATTTTTCCAATCGCAATTCAATTTGAGCGATGGAATTTTCTATTGTGAGTGAACTATCTCTCCAATAACTATAATATTCCACACTTAGTTACACTACGTTCTACACTCGCTCGTATCGGAAAGTTACAGATTTTGATTGCACTTCATTCATTTATACTAGTCGATAATAACATATCGCATAATTTAACTGATAACTATGTTTTGTTGACATTTGTGGGCGTTTGTTCAGTTGATGTATCGAATTACTTATTGATATCTTAATCATACAGCAAAGAATAAGTAAAGTTAGTACAACTTCAGAAGTTGGTGGTTTAGTGCCTTGTATTGCTGGGTACGACTACCTCCACCGATCCGCAGTGGGCACGCGTGGTGTATCTGCCTATTCCCTTTCACCCTGATTTGTGAAAGGAGGCCTGTGCTCAGCAGTGGGACATAAGATGTATGAATATTTATATAAAGGTAGGAGAAGTTTTCGGATTAATACTCTGATTCAAGTTAACGTCGATGGCGACTCCCCAGCTGCTACAAACATCCAAGTTCCGCCTGGTCCAACTTACTTTGAACTATATTTTAGTGCACACTCGAGTGGATTGCTCCCGGAAAGTTGACGCACCAACTTCAGCCTGCCCCCCGTCCGCGTCCCCGCGCTAGTTTAGAACAGTTCTCATAACAGTACGTACCTAAGTACATGAAACAGTATGCATGTGTATGCATAAAACACAAGTTGGCGTTAACTCGCAACTACTCACAAGTCGAGTGTATTATGTAATCATCCGCGCTTTCCTAACTCCGCTAACTTGGTCCATCGAGTCGAGTCGCTCGCATTATCGCGTGCGGTAATAACAGAAACTCCTTTAATGTTTCTTGGAGTTGTTGCTAATGCGCAGCTCTAATTTGCGTTACACTCTCGCCTTTTGTGTCCGTTTCCATACTTCGCTGGCGGTTTTTTTGTTTGCGATTCCCCCACATTAATATTACATAGAGTCGTTCACCTTGTGCGCTGCGGAGTGGCTTGCCACGTGTTCGCTTCCAAGATTTTGTATTTATCTCGATTGTGAGCGCGCTCGTTTTGTACCGGGACGTTTTTGCTCGACAATACTCATGCAGTTGTTTGTACAGGACGGACGCTCAGTTAATATTATTATTAGTAGTGGTAGGTATTATTGCTAAGAGGAAAACGTATCTCGAAATAGCGTAGCGCAATTGTGCGTCGAGACGTGGAGTTGCTCGCCACCGACCGCTATTATTCACTTTTTGCAGCTAGTCCGAGCCTAGCGTTCGACAGTCGGCTCGTACTGTTGACGCTGACGTTTTTGTCTCTTAGTTTGATACGGGCAGACGCTTTGTAATTTCCAGACGGCCACTTCGATTTCCGGGCTGGTTACAGTCGCTACGCAAATTATACATATAAAAAGTTACAACGGTCCGTCAAAACGTTCGTATTTGAATTTTATTTGTTCTGACTCGCAAGTAAATAGTGCCATTCGTTTGTAGATTCAAATTGCTAATTTAACAGTCTGTTTGAAGCGTCGAACTCGTATTTTCCTGCTATAAAAGGCACGCGTTATACGAGTACGTCTGTCGCGGCTCTAAATCACGTTGTTTCCTCAGTTTAATGCTTCATGTTCTCTACTGGATGACAGCTGCTCTCGACGTCTTCAGACGAGCCAATTTAGACAATACGTTCAATTCTCGCTTCTGTAACAAGAACTAGTGACAAATTTCCGGTTGTGTCCGTTTGTGAATAACATTCAACTCGTTGACTGACTGCTCTGTGTATACCTTGCTCTTCGGTTTTGATGAATGTTTCATTTATATTATATCGTGTCATGGTTATTCTGTGTTGTTGTTCCCAAGATTAAATGGTTGAAAATAAGCACCTATGTGATAATTGGAGTCGTGGCCTTTCCCAATTAAGGTGATTAGAAATGGCGTGGTCGACGCTAAATTGGATTATGTGCCCGTGAAATGCTATGGCTCTGCGACATGCGACTTCGTGTCACCTTTGCTCACCTCAAGTACCTACTAACGAGCTGAGTGTAGTGTACTGCTTTATCAGTATACACTGTTGCGCAATTCGCGCCGTTAATAAATACACGTGTTATCTCGGCGTTCGAGAATGTTCGTGCGGTCCGCGTGGCATTGCGCCCGCGTCCCGATAGTACGAGTAGGTAGTACAAGTGACTTCGACGAATTGTGGCCGACAAGTTTCGCATGAACATTGCTGGTCGAGGCTCACAGCACAGCGGCGCGGCCTACACCGATCGTAAAATTGCGTTTTCGCCGTCGTGAAAGGCAACCGCCACTGCCAGCCGGCGGTGCATTCACCGCTCACCGTATCGAATTTATCGCGAGATCGATACACGCGCATACCCGCCAACGCGCTCGTATGGACGCTTTACCTGCGCCTAGCCGCCCGTCGAACGCGACGTCACCACACGTGGCGCGCCGGGGACGGCTGTGTGAGTGTATGTTTGCATGTGTGTGTGCCACGATTATATGGAATTCAGCGATTACGCCACCTACCTATGTACAGCGAGCGAGTGCGTCCGCCGGGCGGTAATAATAATAATTAGCCGCCTCATTATTGTTATTCGAGGCGACACCGGCGCTCGCTGTCACCGACAGATAAACGCTCCGCGCGACCAGACACCGTCGTCGTCGTGCTCGGTTCACGCGCCCGCGTTCGACGCCATCATTGTTACTATTGTTGACGGACAAGGAGACGTCTCCTTTGTGTTGTGTGTGCTGGTACTCGCCAGCCGGATTGCACTCGCTGGATTGTTTGACACGACTCGACTCGACCGTAGCGTTATATCAGGTACGTTTGCTGTGTAAACTTCACTTGTATCGTAAACAATGGCGCGATTTCTGTTAGCAGTTTACACAATGCCGCCGGTACACGGGCTGAATTACTGTGCCCAGGGGGTTTGTAGGGCGTGGAAGCGTTCAGTGACCTTGTGACGCTTCGCCGCACGGTGGGCTGAAAATCGCCTTTCATAGACATACTTGAATTATTAGGTTGTGCGAGCCGATCAGGTGTACAAATTAAAAAGATAATTTTTTTAAGAAAAATTTGTATAGAGCTGGTATCAAAAATGAAGATATCTCTGGAATCGCAGGGTTAACCGTTATATCCTTGCATACCCATACAGTACTATTTATTTCGGATATTTTGACATACTTAGTATCGCGACAGCACTCGCGACTTTCTGTTTAATAGTCAAAGTTTTTATATTATTTTGTTATGATAATTACTCATTTTAATGCTAAAATGCTTCAGATATTATCTATTTCTATTTCTTCTCGTAATTACCCTTCTTAAAGTGATCTTGCACTAATCAGCAGAATCCATTTCGAGCAAAAATTACCCTTAATAATTCAAGTGTCTATGAAAGGCGGTTTTCAGCCCACCTTGAGCCGTGGCCATGCGCTACCCGCGGAGGGCACCAACCAACTGTAGTACTGTACTATAGCGGAATATAACAACCTTAGGGGGGCTATTAAAACTTGCACTTTGTACATCAGTAACGAGCTGGCCAGCCTTGTTTGCGATGTCAAATCGCTGTTTAAATCCCCATGTCAGAAAGTTTCTTTGATTAAACTTTTGATTTGCACGCATAAGTTGTATCGTTTGAAGCGGCGGCACTCAGATCCAAAGTTTGGCCACGGGAAAGTTAGTCAAGTATGTGTGCTGAATGTTAATTTAAACGAAGCGTTTGTACCTATATTATGGACATTATCACATTATACCTACGAACTAGTAGGTACATATTATTTTTTGTAATATAAGATAGTATGGACTGAACTCGTGTCATTAATCAAATATCAAGCTAATCTTTCTCATGGCATTATCTAATCAAAGATCATTCATACTACAACAAGTTCAATTAGGTACAACCGGGTTTCCGCAAAATTAGTACAAACGTGTTTTCAATAAAGTAAATGATCGACTCTATAAATGTGCAGAAACGTGTACACAGTTTATTGCTACCATATATTACAATAGCGACTACATAATGTTTGACCGTGCCGTTATGGGTATAAAGTGTATTTTTAGTTTGTCCCAAATCGAGGTTGGATGCAATTCACGTCCCCCCTGGGGGCCGCCACGTGATCGATGCGGTGGATCGAGACGCGCACGCCGATATAAATTCGCCGCGGACATCGCTTGGTGCGGAATACTGCGGAATAAAAACGACTGGACCAAGTAGGGTTACCATGTGATATGTTTTCTTCTATTAGACGACAGGGTCATCCTACTAATATTATAAATGCGAAAGTGAGTTTGTTTGTTTGTTACGCCTTCAGGCCTCAATTACACAACGGATCATCATGAAATTTTGTATGCAGGTAGTCTATGGTATGGAGAAGGGCATAGGCTATCCCGGGAACGCGGGTGAAACCGCGGGGGACTGCTAGTAAGAAATAATTCTGGGGTTCGAATTCAGCACTTGCAAAAGTAATAGATTTCTGATGATTACTTAGTAGGTACGTACTACGTACTCTCAACTGTGTCGTGATTATCAAACTGAATTTTTCTTCAAAACTTGATTAAGTGCCTGTAGGCGCTTAATGTTGACGATTTATTTAAGAACATCTGGCCCCAAATAGAGTAGGATAAACCCACGAGAACAAATAATTGGTTGAGATTGTATTTTTACTAATTAAAAAAATCACAAACTAAAGTTTTGTTTTGTTTGGGTTTTGATGTTTAACAACTTTTCCTATGCTGCAGTAGTTTTGATAAATAGCAGGAATCTGATAGTATTTTTTTTAACATGGTTACCCTACTCTGTCGCAATTTATGAAACAGTTCCTTGTGATACCGTCGCGTTCAGCTTCCAACTATAGCTTATTGCACGCGGCTGTGCTAAATTTGTTTTATTATCCTTTCGCGTTGGCTTCCGTCCGACACAAGTGTGACGCAATTAATGCACAACACTGTCTTTGATGTTGTGTTCCTTTATTTGAGTGAGAGACCGCTATCATTGCGTATGGTGGGACTCTTTTCAATAATAGTTCATCACAATTTTTTTTATTCCACTAAGTCGGTAAACAAGCATAAGGCCCACCTGATGGTAAGCGGTCACCGTAGCCATATGGACGCTTGCAACACAAGAAGCATCGCTCACGCGTTACCGACCTTTCCCCCCTCCCCTATGAGCTCTGGCGACCTTACTCACGCGCAGGAACACAACTTTACACAACATAAAGTTATTTGGCTGCGGTATTCTGTCGGGGAAGTATCCCCAGTCGAGCTCTTTGAGCGAAATAAACGCTTTGCTCTACCTCTCTCAAAAGTCTCACTAGTTCGTTTATTAACCAATAATGTCTAATAGGAGTCCTACGAGGCCAAAAAACGACAGCCTCATGTCAAAACGGCCATCGTATCGTGCCTCTAGCACAGATTAAAGTCGTCCTCTAGGTTAGTACTCCTAGAAGACTCTTCTAAGTCTTATTATTAATTTCAATTAGAAATTGGTGGAAAGAGATAATTGAGACTGCAAGTGAGGTAGTTTTAATCAGTATTTTTATTATTATTATTTTGTTTGATAATAATGATTAACGATATTAACAATGATACCGTATCACGGTATCACTAATCTAGCGGTCATGATTATTATCAATGCATTCTCATTATAAGTAAAACGATACATGAAATTTCTGTTTATTATTTTTGCATAGTAACCGCGTTTAGTGTCACACAAAACAGTAAAAATGAAATTCTCCACATTTCCTGACAAAATTACGCTACGATAGCAGTTTAATGTAATTCTTCGAATATAAAATGACACAGACGTCTAAATAGCGGAGGTAAGAGGTAAATAGCGCTTACGCTGTGTGAAAATAACGATATTACGAAACGTGATTCGTGTTTCAATCAGCTAAGCGGACGTGTTTTTAATATAATCATCGGACATATAAATATTTAAGTAGTGATGTCATTATGAGTTTGTGTATTAGAATATTCGAAAGCGGTGTATCGTTTGATAAATTATATCAGATGCTGATCACACAGCAGCCAAATTATGTATATTAGGCCTTTCCCGTCTACGAGCATGTTTTTAAAACGTGTTCTCACAGTATATCTACAATCGCGAGGTCTAAAATCTGGCAAACTGGAACATGTAAATAAAACGATTTTGATGACACAATGAATAATGTTATTTTTTACCAGAATCGTCTTGAATTAGTAGTAGGAGGTAAATTAAAGTTTTAAAAAATTACAATTGAACAAGGTTTGAACGCTCGCGAGTGTGTTTTAAAATATTTGTTTTTCTTTGTTAAAAGTATTGTATACATTTGAATACCAAACACTTTGTGAAATATGCAATTTTCATCATATCTATTAATTCGACGAAGTCTCAATGTTCCTGATTGTTCTAGGGATTATAATATTTTGCAATAAAAGCAATGTTGTCTATTACGCATTTACTTACCCGATTTCTAAGCAAATTCACGTTGAATTCTAGTTTTAGTAAAACTCTTTCAACTATTCCGTTAGTTCCGTAGTTGTGTAACATGGCGGCCCACACTCATCTCGACCTACACCACTGCAACTTTCTTTAATCTCGACAAGAACGCACTCGTATCTGTAATAGTTAGTTTCTAGACTTGTTTATGTATACCTCTACTCGCCAGACCGGTTTCCAAGTAGGCTCGACTCAAAAATACAGTCGGACAAATGCGTTTAGTTGAGCGTGTTTCAAGAAAATAGTTTTCTGTCATATTGCGAGCAAATAAAATTATACGTTGTCCAAAGCAGTATTCGTGACTCGAACGAAATTTCTTTTTATTTTTTAATCGCCAGTACTTACGTGGCTTTGTCAACGCTACATGGTCACGTAAAGCCTGAATTTTGTATTTCTATAACAACCTGCCACTCAAAACTTGCAAAGCTTTTATCTTTAGACGGTCGGTCGATAATAATGTTAACAAACTAAACCGTGTCGTTTTCTTGTTAATTGATGATAGGCATAGACAAGGTTGCTTGCATCCATTAAGGAATTTTCGGTGAGTCTCTGCTGCAGACTGAGGAAAGTTGGTGAATACTTTTCAAAACGACACATTTCATTTATTTTATATCAACAAAATGAAAATTAAAGGGCAAAGAAAATAAGAAAAATTGTCGTAGAAAGATTTGTGCCACGTTTATTTCCAGTGCACGTTTTTAATTATGTTTACCATAGGGAATATATTTATTAGATGGTAGACTCGGCGACCAGGCAGTCGTTTCTCCAGACTTAATTAAAGTCTTTTATGTTGCTCTCACTGTACTAGGAAAACCCTCTTGCAGCAAACACTAGGCGTTGTTAACCTATGGCCTTGTGACATTTCGCTGTGGTGAATCTAGTGCTTTTACTTCTTGTAGTTAGAAGACGCTCCGTGAGAAAGTTAGATCGTATCTAAACTATACACGTTCTACAAAACGTTAAGTTGGTCATCTATTGTATCTTGGTAAGAGATTTTAGTACAAGGCATGTTATTAATTCTATCAGGATCTACGTCACATTCACATCGAAGAGCAATTAACTTTTCGGCACAATGTCACCCGATTTTACACGATACCTGTATCGTCTTCTGTCGGAGTACAACATAGACAATACCACTCCAATAACGGGATCACCTCGTGTAGTCACTCGCACGGCTCATACATAGAATATTAGAGTTATTAACCCAAATAATGACCATTGATTAAGCACAGGTCAATGTTTCCTTCGTGAATAACTAGACCGACATTTCATTCATTATGTCTCCTTTCTCCGGCCTTTTAGCCCGTAGACATCATTAGTCCGCTTCCCTGACGTTACAACAAAGCGCATTGCCAATTATTTGACGCCAACACTTTCACTTCATCTCTAGCGATAAACTAATAAGTTTTTATTTATTACCCACGCACTTTTGGCCGAGACAAATTCTGTGGCTGCGCCTCGAAAACTGCTCTATCACTCCCCATCTAAAAATATTGCACTTGGCACAAAATTAAACGGCGTTAACTCTTTGATCCATGGCCAAGTGTACCTTTATGCGCTGCTATCAGTGTTTACGGTTGATTTGATAACACGTCATTCGTAGTGAAGATAATTTTAGTTGCCGTGCAGGTTTTATTTACATTGTCGCTAATGTAATATCATATTCATGGCTTGTACAATACAAGCTTGATAATTGGAATTCAAAGGACAATGTTCTATTAGCGTCTGACCTTGGAGATAACGTTTTGTGTCGAAGTACTTTCATATTACACGTGGATTTCAGCCTGACTTTCTTATATTGTGCAAAGGACGCAAACATTATAAGAATTAAGTTTTAATTTTCCTCCTGTTCTCGTGTTACTTGACAAAACAAACAAAGTTCGTAAAGGTCTTGTTTATAAAAAAAACCGAGAGTTAACCAACTTGGATACATGTTTCTTGTTTAATATTTCGTAACGAGATTTCGTCTTCGCAAAAATTCACATAGATCTAGAAATACAAATAATTCTTCTATATGAATAATTGATTGGGACGTGAAAGCGTAAAAAACAAACACACTTTCGCATTTATTATATTAGTAAGGATGTGGCGGGCGAGAGGCCGGGCCGGTGATCGTCCCTCGACCTCCACGAAGGCCGTGCCCGGCTTTATTGATTTTTTATGCGCATTGTCCATTTCGTTCGTACCGAGCTCCGTCGGTCGCCCCCGCCGAGCAGCGCCCACAAGAATATCGTTCCAAACTGTATTTTAAAGTTTTATGTGGAATGCTCCAAAATTCTTACTTGTTTTTTGAAGCCAGTTAAATGAAATAATCCATTAATAGTTTATTATTTCAATAAATAATTGAACGTGAATCTAAAGTTTGCCTCAGGTTCAGTCATGTGCCTTCCACAGCCAATCAAAGCTCGCCTCATACAGCTGGAATACCTCTCTGAATGAATTCATAATAATATTTTAAACTAGGGGGCTAAAAAGGAAGCTAAAGCAATATTGCTACGCAATTCATTTTTACAAATTCTCGGCAGTTCTTAAGTGATTCCAATATGTAAAATACTCATTATATACAATTCAATTCATTAAAAGATTTGGAATTGATGAATTGCATAAGATCTGCTTTAAATTCGGAAAAATGAATTGCGTTAGCAATATTGCTTAGCTTCCTTTTTAGGGGGCCTATTCTCCCTCCACACAAATTCTGATGAATTCAGATAATTTATTTTTCAGATCGATATGTCAGAATGTTAGTGACGAATAGTGACGAGCGTTATGAATTCCGGGTCGAAATATTTTAGATTATAAATTCAGAACGCACGTCTTCCCATACATTTCTATAAACGCACAGGTCTGTAATCTGAGTACACAGGAATCAGATTATGAATTATCTCTTGTGCAAGCTGGGTAGCGTTTCAAAACGTGTTGCGACTTAGTGTTTCTGATTAATCTGATTTTTTAAGATTGTGTGTGGCATGTGCATGAATTTAGATTAATTCGGTCTCTGAATTCAGAGAGGTATTCCGGCTGTATGAGGCCAGCCTAATTATAAACGTTTCAGGTCGTCGGTACTTCTAGCCTTCAGTGTTTAAGACTGCGCTGAAATTATTATGAAATATGAATAGTAGTCAACAATTCAGATCTTGGTTGAACTTCGTGTCTCATCTAGTAGATAGTAAATGCACATAATAAAACTGTAGTAACAGTGTTGCTGTACGTTGTACCAAAAACTTACCGGAGGTAATGTCGGCGGTGTAATAGAATGCAAACAAACCATTTTTTTTATCTGTCTGTTTGTGCTAATATCCAAAACAACTGAACGGTTTGTCATGTGGCTTTCACACGAAGAAATGATACATCATAATATTTAAAAAAAAATAACAAAATATAATCTATGCCATTTCAGTGGCGTCTAACGCCCCCTAGGGTTGGTTGGCTGCAACCATGATGTGTCACCACATTTCTCAGTAATCACTTGTTATCACTAATATATTTTTCATTGATACCCTTCTTATTATCAACAATACCAACCTACTATTATCACGGTACATATTTGATATATCTACTGTGCTATTATTTTCTATTCCAAAAGTGATTATAGTACAAACAGCAATGGTATTAATAATTTTTAATGTTTGTTACAGGTGGACAGTGAGACAACACCTTGAACTATAAAAAGTAAGTTTCAAGTTATCTTTACACGTCTTTGACATTCGTTTTATTATCAGAACATCTGTTTATACGGTCTGGCTGGACCATCGAACAATTAACCCAAAGAAGCGCCATGACGTTCATTTTGGTTGAAATATATTCCGCCAATTTCCCACCGCCGACAACGTGCTCTGATTGGCTAAGTCAAGCACGCATGCACTCTGATTGGCCCAGTCAAAAACACACGATGCAGGTTGGTGCTTACTGTTCAAATTCAGTGACAAATCACTGACGAGTTTCGGAATTTGATTGTTCATTATTACTACTCTAAAGGGATCTTTCCTCGATGGGCTGGACATACTATAAGGTCGTAGAAAAAAAATACAGGCATGTGTCTTCATGTTTTATCAGTCAGTATCCCTACAACTGTGTATCCATCATAGAGTTAGAATTATAATAGAACGACTGTAGTACAGTACCGTACCATCAAAAAAAAAACCTTGTGCGATGTAGAGTACGGTCACTGAGCACCGGTACGGTCCAAATGCCTTGAAATGAAGTGCGCGTACATAGTTTGAACGAATGTTGAATGCCAATTTCTCGTTTTTTATCGATACTTTTACCGAGAACAAATGACAAGGAATCCATATCGACATTTTGTGTGACTGTAAGTGCGTTTTCACACGAAACGATAACGACACCGTAACCACACAGTAAAAAACTGTGGCGATTTAGCCGACCATACATTTCTATGTACCGTTTTCACACGCAACGATAACGACACAGCACTGCACAACACAGGAACGATAATTCGGCTATGTCGTTGGTTCGGCTAGATTATGACGATTTTTTTACTGTAGCGATTTAGCGGACCTTCGAAATGTATTGAAAAACGTCAGGACTTTCACACGGCGAACTGCACGATAACGACACTTCTTGTCAACTCGCTGTTTGTTTACTGGTTAAGAGTTTTCTAGTGGTTTTATCATGGAAAAAAAATCAAGTCAATTCAAAAAAAGCTAAATTTAAGTTGTCGGCGATTGAAATTTGGCCACATGATGGACGTTTAGTCGCAAAAATTTATATTCGTAACTGTCATTACGGTGCGGTATCGTTCCTCGTGTGAAAACGGACGACGACACGACCGTTTGCCGTCGTTTATCGTCACGACAAAATTGTGTCGTTATCGTCTCGTGTGAATACGCTCTTAATCAACTAGTGTACGATATTATCTGTGAATGCATCTATATGGAAACTACTCACGCTTACGCACAAGGTAACGTTGTTATCGCTATCACTCTATTATATTCTAACTCTATGCTAGGTACTATGAGTAGGTATTTTGTATGAAGATCGTGGACAGTCTTGGAATAACAGTATTTCATAATAAATGTATCCCGGAGTCGCTAGCGAGTGTCGCAGCGTTTTATGTTTAAGAATATAAAATTTATGTTTTTCCGTTTGTGTGTTTGCAAACATTCGTCGAATAAGTATCTATATTATTATTATTATCCAAACAAAGATGTACTTTGTCTTTTAACCGACTTCAAAAAAAGGAGGAGGTTCTCAATTGTGTTTTTTTTTTTTTTTATATGTTTGTTATCTCATAACTCCGTCGTTTATTAACCGATTTGGAAAATTCTTTTTTGGACTGGAAGGGTACTCACTTCCTGTTTGGTCCCATTGTCATCAGATCAGGATTTGATTACTTCTTAGTGTGCTTTGAAGTCGGTTTAAGTTTTTTGTAAAACAGTCCAATTATGGTCAGGATGTTTCACCGTTGGAATTTAAAAAATTCATCACCTTATTTCAACATTTGATTTATCTCAAAAAAGATTTATATGGTATTTTTTAAATTTATTCATTGAATAAATTGTCGTCAACGTTGATGGAATAAAAAAAACAGATATGATTCGCCCACCTGTCATAAATAATACGTGCGTCATCATGGTGCCTTTTGTACATCGATAAACTAAAAATTTTAACGACTCCTTATCATCGACGTCATCGCGCTATCAATGTTTAATCATAACTACCTACCTAACCTTTTTTCTACCGCCAACTTTTTTTTATATAAAGCTGCAATTCGTTCTGTCTTCGAGATTGTCCAAGTTTTTTTTGGTCTTTTATTATAATTAAAAATTCGTCTTGCCAACTAAACCGTGAATAACGTTAACAGCCCGCTAATACGTGATACGGTGTGTTAAACGTGCGTTTTAATCCTGTTGACGACTTTACTATCATTATCTCGCCAGTTTGACTTTGTTAGAAGGGTCGACAACACAGGTACCTATAATATTATCGGGTGTCTCGTGGAATTTGGTCGTGCACGTGTGAGGGAGGAGAGACGTGCGCGCTAACTAGTCTAACTACTCGTGTCCACCGAATGACACATGGCTTTCATATCGCGTAACATACCGATCTGTCTTTGTTCCGATGAGTTATGTATGCCCTGGCTGTGCCTCGACAGTCCGCTAGATGAACGCTAACCGCACCACAAATCATCGAGTCTGCTAAGCTAACTCACTCCGCAAGAACGCCTGCACGGCCCTCGACTTGCCTCACGACCCTCCCCCTCCGCCCCGGCGGCGTCTTCCCGCTAATTCTCGCCCCGAAACGATACATTCACCGCTACACTAGCGAGCGATTATAACACGAACGCCGCAGTGACGTAAACACCAGAGTCGCGTGCGCTAGACCGACTACATCGGCCCGTAAGAGCGTGGCACATACGATCATTAAACGTATATCTGTTAATAATAATTGCGATTGTCTGGTTGTACGTGCGCGGCGAGTTATGGCGCAGTTGCCGGGCGGCTTGACTCCCCCCCCCCCCTCCACCCACGTCGCCCCCTCAGATCTGCGGCGAGCGGGCGCATCTTGAGATGAAATGGCATTCAGTTCAGTTTCGTTTTGTGACGGCTGAATGGGTGCCCGGTTTCGCGAATGTGTATGAATAGCGATATGTATTACACGTCAACGCGTACATTTATGTTCACTCACATGACACAGTAAAAATGATCTTGCGGACACAATCTAGCGTTCTTGTTGTACTTTAAGCGGCAGTTTTATCGAGCCATTTATTAATTCGCAAAAAAAGCTATGAGAAGCAAATGCTGGGGCTCTACCGCGTAACTTTGGTGGTAATCGTAACGAACACCATTAATTATTTCATCCAATGACGCGCACGCGGTATTACGCGACGATGACCATTCGTGGGCCCTGATTGGATGAAATTCATTAATGGTGTTCGTTACGATTACCGCCAAAGTTACGCGGTAGAGCCCGTCGCCTACTCTTTGGACTAGACTAGAACGTGACTTTTGTTTGATCTAAAGTGAGTCAACACTCATTATCAATACAGATGGCTCTTGATTTATTGTAATGAATTCAGACTTAATTACATTACTTGAATATTTTTTAATGCTAAAATGACGCTCAAAGTTACTCGTAAAATAATAATTTTGATTTCGACGGTTTCATTCTGTCTGTATACGTGTACAACTGTACAGAGTGTACACATACTGAAGCATTGCCAATTAAAAAATAACTGTTAATTAAGTTTATGGAAGACTGACTGCGTACTGATGACATTAATAAATCATATTCCGGTCACTACATAACATTTTTCATTGCAGTCTTCCCGCGTTAACGAGTAAAAAATAATAGTGAAGCTATCTGGCGACTGATAGAGATGTATGTAATGTGCTGAGTCGTACCACACCACAGTGTTCGGGTATCTGTTCCAGCAACGAACATATGTTACAATTTTTCCGTTAGCTTGCACATTTTTACGATCACGATCTTTTGCACAGACCCGAATGGCGGCATAGTTAGGGTAACCATACTTCAATAGTGTTTAAAATCATACATTTTTATTGCCATCCAACTGCAAAATTGCTTTTTTTGTGCAGTCATCTAACTGTTTGTAATTCTATCTTTATCACTCTTACTACATCAACAGTGATGTAGTAAGTACCTGCCTCATCCTGTACTTTGTTGGATTTGTTATTTAAAGACACTTCAGTTTAATACGAAATCTTAAACTCACTCTCACCTAACCTGCTGGAGGAGACTACCTTATCAATCGACTACTAAAATCGGAAGCTACAGATTACATAAGAGGAGTTTTAAAGTAAAGTCAGCCAGTAAATTAAAGTTGAAAGGGCGCCGTTTGTCGTTGTATGAATATGTTATGAGAAGAGTAGTAAAAGAAAATAAAATGGATGCATATACGGGAAGATTAATACTTAACATATGAAAAAATTGCATGCTCTTGATTGACTATGGCACTACTTAATTTTAACAGGACTGCAACTGTATAAGCTTAAATGAAGGCATGGTAACCCTATTGGTGGCGGTAATTTAACGCAGACTCGCAGGCTCGAGGCGGGCGGAGGCGGCTCTCACGACCACCGGTCCCCTACGTGATCTCCGGCTACGCTTGCCGACTCGATAATAACTGCCTTTGTTAAGCTTAGTGCATACTGGGCCTTGTGTGTTCGCCAGTTTTTCTTCGTGTTATGTAACTGTAGGTGAAAGTAATGCAGTTTTTATATTACTGGGTATACTATTGCGCTTTGGTTTGAAATTTAAATTGGGACGGTTGGGAATTTTATTAGGACACAAGTTCTCTCTCTGACTTGCACGCGAAAAACTTGTACCTTGGCCCTATTGACACCCTTCTAGCTAGTCATTCTAGAAACAACCCGTCGATGGAATCGATCCTATCTTACTAATATTATACATGCTGAAGTTTATGTTAGATTTCTCAAATTACCAGTGTACATAAAACCTTACACCCTCAACACCAACACATCTTTAGCGAGAAGCGAACTGAACTCGGAACGTTGGTATGCGAAAGCCGATAACGCTGAGCAAGGCCAAAGGAATTCGACTCTTTTATGTACATGTCTGATAGCGAGATACCCGATATGTCATAATGTCGTTTACGTCACGCCCGGTATCGGTATCGTTTTATTGGCTATCGATCGACACTTGTACGCGTTGTTTGCTAAGGTTTTTAATGTCTTCTTATCGCTGTGTGCTTCTTGGGGTACCTACGTAATATGCTTTACCTTGTTTGTTAATAGCATTAGTGTTGTGTCTTTAACATACCTTAAGAAAGTTTTTTTAACCGACTTCAAAAAAGGGAGGAGTTTATCATTTTTTTTTTTTTTTTTATGTTTGTTACCTCATAATTCCGTAATTTATTAGCCGATTTGGATAATTCTTTTTTTGACTGGAAGGGTACACTTCCCGTTTGGTCCCATTGTCATCAGATCAGGATTTGATTACTTCTTAGTGCATTTTGAAGTCGGTTTAAGTTTTTTCTAAAACAGTCCAATTATTATGGCGTATAAACCATTTTCAATTTCAACTTCCTTTCCATAAAGAAAATACAGAGGTAATTAATAACGATGGTGTTAAGATATTATATCGATACAGAATATTTATGTATTATAGATTTTTGTTTAATATTACACTCACGTAAATCCGTGACTGGTGTTGCTTATATATAGCTTTATAGATACCCTGTGGACATCTTTGGAGAATGTTGTTGAAGGTAACAATTTATTACGGCAATAACAACACGCTGTGTTCGCGGCCATTGACCTCACGAGCAATTATCTATTGTACAGTGTGTTTCGAATGTCTCTTGGCTTTAGTTTTGTTAATATTATATAGTACTTAGATAATCCAGTTGGCAAACCTACTGAGGGTGGTAGTTAATTCATCTCCTCAAACTTGAAGTGGCCCTTCAAATCCTGCAATATTGTTTCATAGGTGATTTCAATCTAAGCATATTAGTTTCCCAATCCAATTTCGATATCGTTCTCAAGACTAGACTAATTCCATGAATCCTCGGTGCCATTTCGTACATACAAGGCTTCGTATATGTAGAATAGAATTTAATTCCGAGGCATGTTGAATTTACACTATTATGTTATACATCTTATGAATATGTATTCAGCGATAGTTATTCCAGAATAATTATTAAATGGTTTACCTAATGCCTAGAGGATGTTTAAATCATGCACAGTTATTAGCTGGCTGTGTTGTACCGCACAGCTATTTACATAACTAACCGCATATTTGGAACATTAACGGCCCAATAAATAATAATAAAACCACACTTTCCTTTTGGGTAAACGTTAAGAGGAAATGCTGGCGTTTGTTCCATACAAACGTAATCCTCAGTTTCCTCTCTGGATAATGACACTAGAGCAATGATTATTCTATGTTTGTCCCTCGGTTGGGTTTTTCTCCATAGATTATTTATTATGTTAATTTGGAGCCTTCGAAAATCACAACAACTTACCATTTTTAACGCCCTTATCAGACGTCCAGCGACCAAATTTGACGAATATAAAACAGCAAAGGAAAACCGACAGACATACCCAAACCCAAAGCCCTTCTTATTATGATTCTTGTTTTTTTTTTATCGATACAGTTTTGGGGGATTACGAAATAGCGATATCGTTTAATTTAAATTGGTATAATCGGTCCAAGCAGTAGTTGTCTCTATCGCCTTCGGGCGGGGTAGCTCGTGCACAGCGCGACAGCAATAGATATGTTAAAACCCTATTTTCCAAATTTCTTGCAGCTATCTTTTCCTCTTAATGTGAGCACATGTTTTATTGGAGCGCACACCGCTCCATATATTTATAAGTTAGTAGGTATTATATGTTGATGTAGGATCGTATCTGACGCGCCCTTACGCCCCGATTCACGCGGTGTTGTGTTACCAAAGGGCTTTTGTACCTACGAGGACCATGCGATAAACAGGAAAATGCTGGAGTCTTCTGTTGCTATACTGCCCATCTACCTATAGTTGATCTCTGTCGAACGTGTGCTGCGGGAATTTTACCTTTATACCGTCGGTCGTAATAGAAGTGAGTAATCGCTTTGGCGAAATTAGAAGATATTTACGACATGCTTATCATTCTGGTAGGTACGACGGTTGCTTTTTCATTAGATTATAAACGGGTTTTGATGATTAAAAATATTATGTTATAAAATCATCGTTTAACCGTCTAGTGTTGCACATTTCTTATACTCACTTCATGTCTATTTTAAGTCCGCGAAGCCAACGCATTTTGACTAGTGAGCTTTACAAACCGCCTAAAAATATATGAGTTGACCTAAACAAAAACACTGTAAACGTGATATGTAGCAAAAATGAATTATGTTCAGCTTTAACAAATAAAACTAAACTAGACAGCGCGGGGGCAATGGATGTTAAAGTTTTTAGTCGAAGTTGGGCGTAATAAATCTGCGAATCATAAAAAAATATGCTAAATAAAGTTTCGGTACTGGCCGTGTGATTTACAAGAGGTGCGGTGCAACTAATTAGTTATTGGAACTTTTTATTTGTTATTACCTTGCTTAGGTGGAATTTTCTCATTAGGTGTTCGCGATACACTACGGTCGGTGTTAAATGCAACATGCATAATATATGCTACACGTTGCTCTTATCTATAGTATATGAATGATACATATCTAAGGCCAATTGATGTCTGTCTTCGATTGACATTCATGCGAAATAATAATCAAAATGTGAATTCAAGATTTAAGATTACATTCATTATCAATATGGATAGATGTGCTCAATACAGCGAAGTAGTACTTCACTGCAAAATCATAAGTCGCAAGTCCGGCCACATATAGAGTACTGCTGTCATCTCTAGGCGAGGGGCACCTGGATAACAGGGCCGTTTGACTCTTTTCAGCATTAGTGCTATTAGTATTTTCGACATGAGCGCGGTTAAGAGCCCTTTTACTTCTGAGGAACGACAACGGAGAGTGTTCCGATGACTTGATGCCTCGCTACCATCTCTTATTAATAAAAAAATGGTAATATAAACGAAAATATATGGCATGATTCATTAATGATGAATACTTTTATATGTAAATAGCTAAGGTAAATACTTTTTTGACACATAACGAATGTGTAAATATCGCTTCGTGTTGATTATTCGATGACGTTCACGACACGATGACAATATCAATATGAGTACAAATTATCTATATGTATCTATAAGTACATATATATTTAAAAGTATAAATAGTATGTCAGTTATCTGATATCCACAGTAAATTCTTGCTTGGTTGGTAGGACCTGTATCCTGTATGATGAGCGATAAAATATTATATCCCGAGATGTAATATATATTACCTATATTATATCCCATAGTCAAAAGCCGGCTTTACTGTTTGGTTCTCAATTAAATTATTATAATTAATTATACAATTCCAACTTTGCTTGAACAGAAAAAAATAGGAAACTGAAAAGTTCATTGTACAATATTGTATGTCAATTGATATACAATAATATAAATTGTATTCAATGGCATTTGTATTTTATTCAAATACGAATTATCATGACCATATATTCCGAAGGAATTGACAGGAATAGGGAGAGGCAGGAAACAATAAAACATTGGTTTAGCTGGACTCCAACTCCGGAACACTATATTGTTGTATCTATTTTATACCACAAGTATACTATACTAGCTTTTCGCCTCGCGGTTTCACTCGCGATCCCGTATTGATTCTTAGGGGCTGAATTTAGAAAAACCCTTACCAAGTCCAGTCAAGTTTAGTAAATGCCTAGCTTTTATCTTAATACCTGGGTGTTACAAGACTGACTTACACCTTATTTATTAATAAGAGGGTTAGTGTTCCATTTTTTATATGAATAAGTTGGTAAACAAGTGCACGGCCCGCCTGATGCCGGTTCCCATAGCCATAATGGACGCTTGCAACACACGAGGCATCACTCACGCGTTAGCGATCCTTCCCCCCTTCCCCAATGAGCTCTGGCGACCGCCACTCACGCGCAGGACCTCAACATAAAGTTATTTGTCTGCGGTGGAGGTAAGGTGGAGGTACTTCCCAGTTGAGCTGCTCTTTGAGCGGATAAACGCTACGCTCTACCTCTTATAGACCTCGCTTACGTTATCTATGGAACCGGCATGCTAAATTTCAAGTTTCAAGACCCTGCGTTCTCAGGTGTGCGTGCATCTGCAAAACAATCAGTTTCTCATTTTATATACAACGTGTTACGGAAAGATAACATAAAGTATACGACTTCTTTGGATGATAACAAACTATACGCCAAAGGGTTTTATTTTTATAATAAGACGCCATATGTATATATCATATCCTATAGTATGCCTAAATATATACATATATAATATTATGTACTAGATAAATATTGTGGTGAGAAAATCCAAAGTACTTACATAGTAGTGTGTATGAGCGCCTCGTTTGAGCTGATGCATGATAATAACCTGAGATTAAAATCGATATAAATTGCATTAGCGCATGCGTCAGCACATTGCTATAAAATTGATCACTCGTTAGACGATATCGAGTTACCTACGTACCTTTTTTACATGATTTTTGTGATTTATTATGTCCTGAAAATAATATAGGATAATTATGTATTTTTGCGTTTCGCAGAGTTTCCATTATTGTAATCGATATTAATATTTATGTGAATATGAGTTCTATTAATAATAACAATGTTCTAGTTATTATTAAGCAGTATATACCTAACTGCTAATATTATTAATCTTTTATATTATATTTATCAACGCCATAATTAATTATACGACAGTACAAGCCCACGTAACAACGGGCAGTGTCTTTATAGAGATGTTCCATTATCCAACCATTATCTTTCCACTTTGTTCTAATAGAAGATATAGCCATGACAATACGTATCATAGTCGCTTGGACAAATAATCTTTTATGTTGTACGATTTTCCCGTTCCTCGTTGGTAAATGGTTTGCAACAAATCTCTTCACACGGACAAGCACACATACACATGTGTCGAAATGAGGCCACGCCGATTGACAAACGAACCGAACCGACGAACTTACTATAGTATAACAAACGAACATAGAACAAAAGGAAAACAGTACTTTGACTCTGAATAAAATATTGCCGAGTTACTCCAACATACCTGTCGTCTTAGTGTTAAACTTTAAAGCTTAGGTTTGTGTTGGGAAAGTCACATTACCGAAATGTATTTTTTTTATTAAAACTTCAAGGCTGACAGCGTAACTCCGTGTAACTTTTGTAAAAAACGCCAAGGTAATAAATAACTTACGCACCAGCTACGCCATAAGTCTCAACTGTACAAAATGCTCAACTTATTTCTTTTAAAACTCTTTATATGCCCCGCGCTACAAAACGGAAGATGAGTGCAATTTATACTCGAAAAATTTGCATGAAATATCCCTTTTGATGTTGCCAAATAGGTCACCAAAACATTTCTTACCGAGGACTTACATTTTGTGTGCCAGTCGTCAAAGTTCACTAAGTAAAGATAGTGAATACTGAGTATAATTATACTATGGTGGTACCCAAAGACAGTCTCCAAGTGAATGACCGTGTCTCGAAGCGAAGTGTACATGCAAATGAGCATTCTCTCCACCTATACCATAGCTATATCCTAAGCTATATATCAACTGCCAACCGTGCTAACGAGCCTATTGTTTTTCAGCTGTACGTTTGTAATTTATGAAAAGAATTTTCGACTCGACAACCAGCACCGCTATGCCGACTTTTGCATATTAATTTGCTTTAAAGCTACTTAAAGTTGTTTAAGTCATGTTTATATTAATTTCCCCCGTGTTTCCTAGTGGTATATTTAAAAGGCATGCGTAAAATCTTAACTATAATATTATACATGCGAATGTGAGTTTGTTTGTTACGCCTTCACGCCTCAACTACTCTACGGATCATCATGAAATTTCGCATGCAGATAGCCTATAGTATGGAGAAGGACATAGGCTACTTTTATCCCGGGAACACGGGTGTAACCACGGGGGTCAGCTAGTTATTTATAAATAGTGCCTGTAAAAGCGATAGTTAGGTCGCACATTACTT
The DNA here is from genome assembly GCA_947623365.1 of Achlya flavicornis. Classification (NCBI taxonomy): domain Eukaryota; kingdom Metazoa; phylum Arthropoda; class Insecta; order Lepidoptera; family Drepanidae; genus Achlya; species Achlya flavicornis. Next base: position 3,333,487 of record OX392490.1, read on the forward strand.
GTTTCCCAAAGTAATAATAATGTTATAAAATTAGCTTACTCGCATGTTTTCAAATGATGTTAAATACAGCATTAATTACCAAGTTCGACTTGGTTACAAAACATGCCAGGCTAACCTTATGCGTAATGAGCTAGATCCGTTATCACTAACATTAATATGTTATTTATTATACAGTGGCTCATTATTTAAATTATTCGCTCTTGACGGACGGACGCAGGCTTAGAATTCACAAGAGGAAGTTTAACAATGCTTGTTGATGTTTTCCTGTGCGGCTAGCCGGTCTTTTTCAAGGAAAAAGTGAATGAATATTGATGCAATATCATGTAATAGGTTCCGCTCGCTGGGTTACAAACTTAAACCCTAGTGCTTATAACACTTTAAGCTGTTTATTTGAGTTTTGAACAACAAATGGGCGTTGTTCTACTGTCGTTAAGTTTCAGTTCCACATAATGCTATCACGGTACATATATCTATTATGTACAGTCGAGGACATAAATATGTATACAATTAGTAAAATTCAACAACGGTTTCCTCTTAAACTACTGATTGAAATTATGAGATATTATAAAGGCAGAATCTTCTAACATATACTATTATGATTTGTATAATAGCTTAACACTTAAATGTTAAACATGCGAGAAAATCGCTTTTGAATTTCAAAAAGTGTATACATATTTATGTCCTCGACTGTACTGTGATGCTATTCTGTATGCTTTATATCAAGTCTTATAAGAATTGAGAGTCGGCCATTTTTGCGTAAACTAGATAGAAGCTACTTGAAATTGCTTAACTTTAACTTGAGTTTATTGCGATTCCATGTTTGAAGTGGTATTTATTGCTAAGGAATAACATCATGATTATTTTGTAAGTACTTACGTCGAGGCAATATGTACTTACACATAAAATAAACATGTCTGAATATTGAAGACCTTTTTTGCATAAGCTTTTTGAACTTTGTCAGCCTGTTTGTTGCCGTCATACACTAGCTCCTCACACGACATATTGACAAGTCCTTACAGCACAAAGCCATCGCAAACACATTTTCTTTAAGGATTAGCCTTTATTTATAGCATTCTAATGACGTGCACGGTACGGCAGCGTATTTCCCGAACAACATTTTATGTATGCTCATTGCTCACACATTTGGTTTTCCTCAAGAACTGCTAATTATGCCATTGGAACGTGTAAGCAACTAACATGTTTACTCACAGTGTCAGATAAAACACGAGGAGGCTCGATCTAGTTACAAAATTTATCGTCTGACCTTTTTTGTTACACTCTGACGCAATCCAGTTGAACGAACGATGCTGAGACTGGTCATGCGCGATTATCGAAAATCATTTGTCCTACATTAATATTTATTTTGAAAATAACACCGCCTATTGTACTTACAGTAATTTTTAACTTTAAACATTTATTTTTATACTTTGTTAAATACTTTTTGCACAATAAAGAGTTATCTATCTATAACTAGTTTTGATTGGACATTAACTAATTGGAATGCTATGTTTGCTTTAGAATATTGATGATAGCCAAGAGTTGATCCGAGTAAAGCTATTTTCGTTTTATTAAAACCGTACTTTTAGGCAGAAGCCAATTTAATTAAAGGTCAGCTGGGTTTTCTGAATCAACAGTCCTGTCCGCTAATTGGCTTGACCTCTTTTTCTTAGTTAAATACAGCTAAATTAATTCCCCCTTTTTAGGGTTCCGTAGTCAAATGGCAAAAAACGGAACCCTTATAGATTCGTCATGTCTGTCTGTCCGTCCGTCCGTATGTCACAGCCACTTTTTTCCGAATCTATAAGAACTATAATGTTGAAACTTGGTAAGTAGATGTATTCTATGAACCGCATTAAGATTTTCACACAAAAATAGGAAAAAACAATGAATTTTGGGGGTTCGCCATACATAGAACTGAAACTCATTTTTTTTTAATAGAACCCTTAAGTGTGGGTTGTCTATGGATAGGTCTTCAAAAATGATATTGAGGTTTCTAATATATTTTCTAAACTGAATAGTTTGCGCGAGAGACACTTCCAAAGTGGTAAAATGTGTGCCCCCCCCCCCCTGTAACTTCTAAAATAAGAGAATGATAAATCTAAAAAAAATATATGATGTAAATTACGATGCAAACTTCCACCGAAAATTGGATTGAACGAGATCTTGTGAGTAGTTTTTTTTTAATACGTCATAAATTGAAATTCATATCAAATACTCAGGTCTATACTACCATTCACTTATATACCTACAGGTTTGTACGGAACCCTCGGTGCGCGAGTCTGACTCGCACTTGGCCGGTTTTTATTTTATAACGTTATCCATTCAGGTCACGTTGACTGTACATGCTACGATAATCTTATTAATGCCGAATCAGTATTCATGGTGCCCGTTATTCAGCGTTCAACTATTTTATAGACTACTATTTCGATCGTATAAATTTTGGTGTGCGGTTCGTTCTTACCCCAGTTCCTTGCAACTGGGCATGCGACCATGCGTCGACGAGTCCAGAAACGTATTAGGGTATGTAAAATAATTCACTGTAAGGCGAGATCCAACCCCGGGCGTTTACCTCTGAATAGAGTTTATGCTGAATATCACCCAGCTTACAAAGCTTGCTGGAATATTTGGAATTCTGTTATTTGTGAGTAGAATATCTTATCATATTTTGTGAACTTGCGTGTTTGTTTTACGAAAGTTTTATTGCAAATATGGTATAGTTTAGTCGGCTGAAAATATTTTGAGCATCAAAAACGTTATCAAGTTATTCGAGCCTCGACAGGCATGCTTTGGTTCGGAGTTCGCAATTGAAAACCTATGAATAGTGTGCAATCACAGCAATTGAGCTAGCAATGTATCTGCCTAGTAGGATTGTAAGAGAAATAAAGTATTAAAAAAAAAAACAATTTGCGCATTTAAATTATACGTGCAGTGCACTGTACAACTGTGGTACAACTTTATAAGAAACAGGGTGGGATTGTGAATTAAATTTTAGGCGTGTAATGTCCTCTTTACCGTCCGGGATTCTGTGATCATAAATGTTCTCTATAAAAGCGATAAAATCGCTCCCGGTATGTTCCTGCTTTGTTATCGATAGTTAAAATGAAAGTCCATAAAATACTCGGTACGGTCGTGACTTGGAAACTGTTATTCAGCAGTTTAGTTACTTAGTATTATGTTTCTTAGTAATTCTCCCAGTTTAGAAGATATGTACTCAAACTGTAAGAGTTATAAAGTGTTCTATTCAAAGCAACATCGGTGCATTTAAAATACTAAGTATAGCAAAGAATACTATTACTACGTAAAGAAGGGAGGGTCACATCCCCGCGGATTTATCGTTGCCCACCGTCTTCACCGTCTACGTAATGGCGTGACAGTACTCCTGGATAGTATTGCACTGCCTATCGACCAATTGCCTCACCGTACCACGTGTGATTTAAAGAAGTGCCTAGGGTGAGACGCGTGTCAGTTAGACATCTGTGGGCAGGACAAAGCATTATAATATTTTAGACGGAATCCATTAAAATATAATATTTAAACCTAAACGGCTTTATCAGCGCCTATTGTGGCCGCGTAACGAGCATGTCGCAAGCAACTGTGCGCAAACGCAAGCGGGAAAGCGATCCGCTTTCATTTGCTTTCTCGTATGACTGGGCGCGGGGGCCGAGACGCGCCTAGCAACAGCTTAGCTTGCCCATTGTAACACTTGTTGTTGTACAATGGCTGCCTAATGGCGACTGTTCGTGGTTGTATCGCATTGGTCGGCTTGAATTGGGCAATCGATGTGGCCATTAGAAATAATTGCATGAATCAAATAGCGTCGGGTTGGCTCTTTTACTGTCTAGTTTACTTTATTCAGCTCAATATTACACTAAATTATAAATACAAATGAAGGGTTAATTATTAATTTTATGACGCATGGTAGGTAATCTTGAAAAATCGACGTTCGATGCAGAATAGTACGTAAGCTACTGCTAAATTTCAAAAGGTACCTGTATTTAACATAAACGTACCAATTTCCTCCGACTAAGTCTTAGTGAACTTCCACGAAGTGCAGCATACATAGTATGTTTGCGTGACCTGTGCGTCGACCCGTGACCCTTGCACTCGGTTGCCCTCACTCGGCGCCGTCGACAGTTGGCCCAATGCGATCTTTGCTCCCACCAAGTGTAGATTCACACAGCTCTTAGATATTCTCATTGCGGAGTATAAGTACCGCCACTGATCCGGAGCTTTTATATACCAGTCCTTGGAATAACAAGCTAATGAGGTTGCAAAAAACTTCCCTGACATAACCAGATATGTTCTATATTTGAATGGTATTTTTTTATTGGGCTGCGTAAGTTTTTATGGCTGTAATCGTTAATCTTATTATATGCTTTGACAGCAGACGTCACGAATTCGCCCGAAAGATCCCTATCAAATCAAACCAACTCTTTCGAATTCACAACATCGGATCCATATCGATATAAACCTAAATAATATAAAACTAATATTATCCGCTCGCTGCCTCCATAAAATTCATAACGCGACATGACATAACTGGATTTATCTGTATGTACCTACGTATGTGTATAATTTACGCCATTTAACCCGCGTGATTTATTCATCAGTGTGTGTGTCGCGTGTCACTTTACCACCCGAGTCTCCCCGAGTGAGTTATGAATACGTATGTGGCTCATACATACATAGCTGTGTGTTGGGAAATGAGAACGTGGACTTTGAAACCCTTGAGATAGTTGCCTGCTATGTAGTTATGCCGTTTGTTAGACACTGATAACGTGTGCGGTAGATGCTTGATTATGATTGCGGTGCTTACAATTTAACAAGTCAAATACACGCAGATTTAGACGTGTCTGCTTTGGAGCGTGCCATTTTATTTCTACCTATGCAATGACATCCCATACTCGACTCAAATACACTTGAAGGCGTCGTCATAGTTTGCGACGATCGTACGAGCAAACGATGCGATTTCGTCGCACGGTCGTGCTGATGTTCCTGTGCTCGCGCGATGACTTGCGAGCTTCAATTAGGTCACTCTAAAACGTTTTATGTATTTAATCTTGTGCGACGAAATCGTATCGTTTGCTCGTACGATCATCGCCAATTAGGCCGAAATCATTTTACAGTTGATAATGGTTCAATTGGGCAATTTAAAATTTTCATTAGACACGACTAGTCTATGCGCGAATAAATTCATGTCACCGAATTTGCCATTTATTTCAGCAAATGTTAAATGAAGTATTGACGTGAGAATCGAACCCCAGTCTACTCAGTCAATCCCAGTGGTCCTCTTCCTCAACGCGTTTACCTTATATGTCAGCCAATGTCCAAATAAATGCGATAAACCGTAAATACATTAACCATTCTTCGAAGGTTTCATACAAAACAGTCTCGTCTATACGTATCATCAATCAGTACATTTCAATGCATATTTTATTAGCAAATAAAAGTGCACACATAGCGAACGTGAGACTCGTAACATTCTATAGAATATATTACACTGGCGCAGCAAATCTTTGCGCTATTCATAGCGCATAGGGTTGTCCGGAATCGGAAAAGTATGACTTGACAATTTAGCTGTTATATTTTATCCAAGAAGCCAAGCAACCATATTTTTTCCCTAAACTAATGAATGTCGTGGTAAAACGCTATTTATTCGCGAATGCTTTAATTTTACTCGCAAATATCGTATTGGTAAAATGCCTTATGCTCCTATGAACTAGATTTCGTAAGATTCTTAAATGTGTTGTAATAAAATGATCATAGACATTATTCAGCTTAAAAGTTTTTGGCTGGAGTTAAAAACGTTGTGACAACCTTACTGGCACAGTACTGCGAATGCGGACGAGGCGGGTTTCCAAGCAATAATAATATTGAAAGACAGCCCGACCGCTTCCGCTTACTCCGCGCTCGAGAGGAATGCTGATACAGGCTTGGTATAAAACCGCTTTAAGGCACCTCACATATTGACGACTTAAAACTCTCAATGTGTTTTTTTTTCGATCTAAGAATTCTTAATTCAAAATTAATAGGTCGGACTTATTTAAAAGGACTTTTTTATCAATATTGAAAGGGCTCTACAGGCTGTCATAAATCATCTGTATAATTTGCTATCTTGGTTTGTTACGGGCAAATACAGATAGGTACTAAAAGTATAGCGATAAACGCTCAGCTCAACTGACATCAAACACATTTCAACGGTCGTTCATAAAATCGATTCACTGTACGTATATACGTTTCTAAAATCGCATACGTACGTGTATCAACGGCCTAAAACCGGACTTGCATCAACCTATAGGGCCATTACTGTTTACGCCCGCCATAAGCTGAGCAAGCATTCGTGTCTAAAGCCGTTCGTGTAACAGAACTCCCCTTTTAATAATAATAATTTTAAAAAACAGTAAAATCTTAGCTCGCCAAATTCGCATACGATTTTGATTATAATGGCTATTGCTGTAAAGCGAACGTCATAAGCAATTAAAGCGCATGCATTTACATTAGTCGCGTGTTGCTATCAATAGCATCGTGTGAAACGAACAAACAAACAAAGACAAAAGGTTTTCACAGGCGTGTCATTAGAACGGCTGTTATGTAGCTAATATTGCCCTATTAGTGCTAAAAGCAGCATAATGCTGGCGTTGCTTTTGTGGTATTGTACCGTTTGTGTTTTTAAAGTATCTATCTAATATGAAACATGGTTTATCTTATTCTTCTAACTTCGGATATTATATGAGTTCTCCAGGTTAAATAATCGTGATATTTTATTGCAAACGATTTGAACGTTTTTTGCTTTGCACTTTTTGTTGCTAAATGGTCTTGTTAGTCTTGTATGACAAAAAGGGGCAGGTTACTGGCCTTAATATTGTCTAGCAGTCTAGCTAGACACATGTTTTGTAATGATATCGAATAAGTCATTCACATTAGTGTGTCGTTCAAACAATACCTACATGTAATAAATAATCATTAATAACGATCAGCAAATGGAGTGATCGTTGAATTCAGTTATTTCGAAATCGAGAAGCGTTTCCTTATCGCAAAAGAAATTCGGTCAATTTCATACAATGGGCACTTCTATCGGTACATTGCTACCAACCGCCTTTGTGAAGCGCAGACGGGGAGGCATTGGCGTCACCGTCGTTTTGTTTGAACCGTTCCGCTTGCGACCGCAGAATAAAAAGTTACACGAACACGGTGAGAGAGAGCTTTCCAAACTGGGAGAATGCCTCCGGCTCGAATAGGCTCGCGGCTAAACGTAAAACGTGCTCGTTAGACCGGTGAGTCACTTGGTTATTGCGTAAAATCTGTCGCCGGTGATAACTATCTCGACTTACATTAGCTGTGGGCGCAGGCGCGGGCGCAGCTCGGTAATGTAAACGCACAATATTTTTCGAAAATTTTAAAAGCATGTCAAATTAATTGACACGACATTATCTGTGAGTTTATCTCGCGGTTATTACTTTATTGGAAATTATCTTCAATTTGATCAATGTTAAAGAAGAAAACATACAATTAACCTACATTTTTAATTAATAATATTTGTACATAGTAGTTATTACTAGCTTTTCAATCAGGATGGATATACCTAGGTATGTTCTTAGTTTTATGCGTTCACCCATGACACCATGATTTAGTTACAACATACACACATACTTTCAAATTTATAACATTGATTGTTTACCTAGTAACTCCCTATATTCGTTCTCGGAATTGTCACGATTACGTGCTATTGCTACGATAAATTTGCATCCATTGAGACAGGCAGTCAATTAAACTATAATATACACGACCCACGTGCATCAATTCCAGGAATGGTAACGGGAAAGTTTCCCGGAATATCGGGGTCACAATATAGACCAGTCTGTCTGCAGCCTAACATGATGGTGACCCAATTTACAGACAACGACCCCGATTTTCTATTAACTTGCATTGGGACGCACTTTGAGTCTGACTCACTTAATTTATTTAAGGAATCTTCATATGAGCTTTAGTTTTTCTGAAACTAGGAGATAAAAGCGTGTCTCTACAAGGTATTAATTTGCGTAGCATTTAGCGTATGAGTAGGCTACATGTCTTTTTTTATGATGTTAATCGATTATATTTTTTGTTGGGATCAAAAGTCTATTTAATGCACTAGAAAAGTCATAAATAAGAGTCAAAATCAGAGACGAAAAACGCCCCAACGCTGTTTTCCAATCAATATAACTACGGTATGTTGTAAAATTCAACATGGGTCATCACATCCCTAATTAATATAGAAGTCTGTAAGTTTTGCCAGTTGTCTCAGTTTGCGTGTGACCTACCTTTCCTTCCTTTTGATTTACCGGGGTGTGCGTAGGTACTAAGAAATTTCTTACCGAGTGCCAAAAAGTCATCAAGATCATGTTAAGGAATGTTCATCCAAAAGACCCTGAGGGAGGAGTGAGAAATATCACCGTTTTTGTTTCTATTACTTACATAACAGTGTGCAACGCACATAATGGAACTTAAATATTGTGCACCCCCAGTATTTAAAATTTTCTATTATAAAACTCATAAGTTCAATTTTTTGATGCAACCTTAACCCTAAAAAGGCGACTGCTATAGTTAGTTACGACAAAACTTTTTTCAACATCGACTTTAACAACAAGTAACTTTACCTGAGGCGCCAGCTTAGGTAAGTACATTCAAATGCCTATGCTAAGTCTAGCCTATTGTGTGAGGTCTACTCGTTTGCAATCCAATATCCAAACGAATGGCCGGCATTCTAACGGTTCAACTGCGTAAGACGCATAGGTTATTGGCAATTGCAAGTACTTCTGACTCTATCTACATCTACAGCGTCGATAATGACGATGAATGTAACATTATCGATCTATCAATGTACACGGAGCTGTGTTCAAACGACACGGAAAGATAGCAAAGTAATGAACCGCGGTTAAAACGCAAACCGAACGCGGTGGTCGGTTGGGTCCGGTCGGGTGGCGCGGGCGGGGTGAACGACCTGTGCGCGTCCCCCGCGATCGAAGTTGCCGCTCGCTCGCCACTCGACTCGCCCTGTCCCACTTACACGACAAATTATTGTACTCGCACAACTAGCGATAGATGAAAGACTCAATTTCGTTTCCGATTTTATAAAGTTATCTTATAAATGTGTTTGAAAACATCAAAATATGGTTTGTTACGAAGACTTTTTTAAGACAACTTACCTATGTATATTTAAATGGCTACTAAACTGGTTTCTCAATGTACGGCATCGTAACCGTTTTTGGTAACGCGCAGTCGTTAATGATTTTCTTTCTATTTGTAAATTGACTTTATCCGTTTTTGGCTGGAAAGATGATGGCGTTATTAATTTTATGTGCCTACAATTTCCTTAACGGCGTTTCTTGATCATCTAATGAAACGGCATTAATTTTGGCAGAACCTATTTAAGTAGTAAATTAATTGTCTCTTCAATTCTGTTAATTCGGAATAAAGCTGAGTGAATTCATTTGTGAAATAATCAAGTTTATAATATCCGAAGCTCATTATAAATTAAACACCATTTAAAGTACATCTTGTATGCGAATAAGTCAAACATGTGTTGTGTTTTAGTTGGTTGTTTACCATTAACAGTGTACCCTCGCTAGGTGGCCCCAGCTACTTGTTTGTTATTCAGAACTTATCCTTCAACGTTGTAGCGGGCCGTGTTGCGTTATGATAATCGCGGGCCAGACAGTTTGTCGGGCGAGTCGGTAGATTCCATATCGGCCCGTGTGTACCGAGCTTTATTTAACTGTTGTTGTTTAATCGTAAATGTGATGTGGCGGCTTTAAACCGGGAAGGGTTTGGTACAGATAATAAATTCTCATAAGGCTCGTATCTATCATTAAATTCTAGGTCAAATATAATGTAGAACACTAATTAAATAAACTACACATGCATTTAATTCGATGAATTCGCTGTGTTATCAGTTATTTGAAATTCAATGAATATCATTTCAGCAGCCTCGTTGATATTCAGCACAATTTATAGCTCACATCCGCAATCCACATAAATGTACGAAGTCCACTAAATGTGCAATGTAGCCATTTCATATAGGTACAGTCGAGGACATAAATATGTATACACTTTTTGAAATTCAATAGCGATTTTCTCGCATGTTTAACATTTAAGTGTTAAACTATTACACAAATCATATGTTAGAAGATTCTGCCTTTATAATATCTCATAATTTCAATCAGTAGTTTAAGAGGAAACCGTTGTTGAATTTCACTAAGTGTATACATATTTATGTCCTCGACTGTACATGTAGCATGAATCATATCAGCACTAATACCTATCACAATTTTAACGTTGTGCTGGAGTCAGGGTCCAATCAGGAGTAGGATGAACATTTGTGTGCATGGTAATGTATGGTTGTCATGAGCCTGGGTCTATCTGGTTTTATAGCACAAAATCTGCTTCGTTTGGGATCAGATGGCCGTGTGTTGTTACGTATTTTCCAGGATATTTAGAGCTATTAAATTAGACCAGTCTCTAAAGCCCTATCAAAGTAAATTTATGATGCAAATTTTGTTATCTGCGTCGTTATAAATATAATGGAACTAGGTAAACTCTACTTTTAGCTTCTAGAAATCAGGGGTTTGTTGTACCACAATGAGCTGAGCATTCGAAATTCTAGATTACCGCGGTTTTCTAGGATCTTCGAAGTCAGATCTAATTAACCTGGATCCCTAAATGTGCGAGCAACTCCATCGGTTTCGAAGTCAGCTTTCTCGAAACTCTGGCATTCAACTAATCCGTCAAAAACATGTAACCGAACTGCTCGTAACTAACTGAACTAGTTAACTGAGCTAGTGTGGGCTATATTTTGCGCTCATTACATTACACATGAGACTTTATATGTTGTATGTCGAATTAACAATAGTTACGTTACGTATCGTTTAGTTTTGTGACATAAATTAATGTGATCACTTAGATCTCATTCTCAATTACCCAGACTATCGCGTTTTCGATATCGTTTTGATGACGCTACATATAAGGCTAAGATCGAGCCATTATCTTCTAATAAGCGTAACCGGCAAAAACCAAATTTTATAGGAGGTTTTTTAAATATTTTTACTAATAAACCTTCTCTTTAAAATTTGGTTTTTGTCGTCATCACAACGATGTCGATTGAGAATGAGATCTATTTATGTCACAAAACGGTCGGTTAAGGCGCTTGTCAATACAAGCGTTTTACCGACCGTCGCTGCTTAGTGCGATTATTTTTTTCTTAATTATTTTATGCCTAATGGTAAAACTGTGGTTATTTGTTGGTTTAGAAACTTTGCATCAAACATGTCTTTAATAACGGTGGAGATTTCGAGATGGCATATTTTCGAAATCTATGTTGGGTTAGTCATGCTGAACAACTTTTACTATGGAACCGTTCGGTAGTAACTGTCAACCTTGCTCGATCATAATGTATGAAAAGTAAAAAAACTTTTTTTAGAAATCAGTGTAATAACACATAATTAGAAGCTTTTAGAAGATAACGATATCGTCATTTACTTGCTCTTCAGTATCGATGGAAAGTCAGCACTGGACGTGGCTTCAATATGGATTCCCAAAGTAAACACTTGCATTCTACACATTCCTGGAAATAATTATTGCCCGGCTCACTTGTGCTTGTGACTCATGTTGTTTTGACTTATATGATCTTCCATATTTGAGTCGAGTCATATGCAAGTAATGCAATACGAAGTATCAAATAATACACACGTATTTTTATTTATTGCTCTGCGTGAAACGCGTACCTACTAAAGAAAGGACTATACTATTTGAGTAGGGGCCAATAATTAAACCCCCCCCCCCCTCACGTGAGTAACGTCGCTTACAAACAAAAAACGTTCATTAACATTCAAGATACAAATTCCGAAGCTCCAGAATGTTTCTTTACGTTGTTTTAATAATTAACAGAAGATATTTAGCTTTCTTGAAAAAAACTTTAATACAACAGTTTGAAACTGTTTAAAAAAAAGTTATAATCTTCACTGTGGGAGCACCTTTACAGTGCGTGTTTGAGTTGATTCGAGTGGCCCAGACATCTATTCGTCCAGCTTTTTTTATCTGTCTGTAGTTCTGTATCATAAGATAATCTCCAAATAAACATAATTAGTCGTTTCTCATTAATTCTTCAATTAATATTTACTGTTATTTGAAAGCTTATGAGTCGTCTAATAGTCGGATATCAAGTTCTAGCTTAGACTAATTAGTGATACTTTAAACCATATTATCTTGTACTGTGACAAGATTTCTTTGAAAGACATATTCAAATGCACCTATGAATTATTCAAACTCAATCTAACCACTCAAGCTTTTATTAAATTTGTGATAAGATATTTATGAAGTTGCATTTAATTTACAATTTGCCGAATCGATATATAACCTGAAGTTTTATGATAACCTTCCACGTCTGACGACAGACCACACACCGATGGCGCATTTGAATTGCATACTGCAATTGAATCTGCATTCGCTTCAATCATGAGCATGACACACGTTAAAAGCACGTTAGTGATTTACATTAAAAATCGAATGTCTAAAGCCGTACTTGTCGCCTTTAATTGATGTGTTACTCGCGCTAGTTGCTCGATTTTTCTGTTTATTTCCCGATTTTATATGCGATACAAAAATTATAAAATGTTAATTAAACGTTAACGAAATGAAAACTAGATAAAATTCAAATTAATAAATCCATATTTTTAGCTTATTCAGTTAATAACCGAGACAGATAATAGTAACAATAACTTTGTTGCTATTTTAGAAACACGTGCAATAAAAAACTACTAAAATTGACGTATATTCAAAAAATATTTTATTGAATAAAAATACTTTTCAAGAAGCAATTTAGTAAATTTCGTTTTCTAATGGGGTCAGTCTTCAGGGGTCAGTCGTGTCAAGGGAAGCCAGTTTCGCCAAGCTGGTCTAATTTGGCGATCAATCAGATGTACCCTTCGGGGTAAACAAGTCAGTAATGGCAATTGCGAGGGAATTTTACTATATTCTCACGGTACGGAACTGTAGAAAGGGGGCTTCAGGATTTATGGCCGCGGCCTCGTGAGGTTGCTAGGCTTGCGGTAGTCATAGCGTAGGTATCTACACGTAACGAGCAATTATTTTAACCGGTGCACAAGTGCAACTTGCACAGCGAAACTACGGTTCTTTCTTAAGCTATTTACGCTGTTTTGTTGAAAAAACAAAAGACTGTGTTGTTACTCTAACACTATGCAATTTACGCTGTTGTGTTGAAAAATCAAAAGAATATGTTGTTACTCGTAACATTATGCAATAGAATGAGGAGAATCATGTCATTTTGCTTGTGTCTACCGTTTACCGATTATTATTCCGCGTGGGACTTATTTTTTATACGTTAAGGAACTTCTGAATGTCTTACTTCTTAGATCAAATGGTTTGTTAGAACAGTCAAGTTATTGAACAAGTGAGGGAATACCAATTCAATTGAATTATTTACCGCAGTGTGTTTCTAGTGCGATCAGTCGAATAATAATAATTTGCTACAATCATTTTGTTATACAGAGATTGCGGTAATGTGGTTGTTTTTGTAGGACGATAACCTATTTATTGCGTAATCTACCCCACCCAGGAAATTTATTGATATTCGACAAATTTTGCACGAGTGTAAAGATCCGTACGATATCTATATATCAGTATTATTTCCCTTATCTAAAAGCAGATAAGAAAATGCCAGCGTCTAGAACAAATTCGCTTTAAAGTTCAGATACATTATTGAAGTTAGTGAAGCGATTCACCAAAAGCCTTGGTAAACATAGATGTATTGAAATACAGATCACGTTTTTGCGCGAATTTATCTTATCAGAAACTCGCCGACAACAAAGTTCATAAAATTACCTACGTATAGTACACATTAATTTAGATGTAGATAGATAAGCTGGTACAGCGAAGAGTCAGCGGGGATGGAAAACTTAGTTGCAAAAGATTTAATGGAAGTTAGTCTCTCTTTGTCTAAGTTTGGCACTCGTCTGGCCGTCCGTGCTGCTCCCGTTTCATAACTTTATGCAATAATAGGGACGGCACATCACAGGGAGGTTTTAATATTTTATCTACTTATTAACGTTACATTTAAAACTCCTTTAAAAATTTACCAGATTTTTCCAAAAAACCATTAATCTATTTAAAAAAATCTTCAAAAATGTTTGTAAGAAAAGGGTATAAATATTATTATTTGATATGAGTCACAACCCTGCAACTCCAAAAGTATATCTAGGGGTTAGTCAAAAGGGAAGTTTTATTGCTCGTGAATTTCATTATAACTTTGCGAGGCTCTCTTCTTAATGTCTTTAAACGAGGATTGTTGTGTAATTTGTACGAATTATGCCGAATTTCGCTCGCGGGACCGAGTTTTCTATACAAATAATGGTAACTAGCTAAGTATATACACTTATACTATTCATTTTTAAATTGTAGGACATCACTCTGCGAACATTTCTATCCATGATGTGGCATTTATTACCACCAAAAATGTTGTTACCTTTTGAAAATTCTCGGATATTTCCTACATGAAAATCCTAGCAATATTCACTGAATTTAAATTAAAGATATTATTTGTTTCTTAATTTATTTAAAATGATATTAATTATATCATAAATATAATATTAATGACACAGAATTTAAGAAAAAATATAAAAAAAATAGAACGTATATTACTAGTACATTTACATAATGTAGTGAAGTGTAAAAAAAATCTTCCCTACAAGTAGTACTTCGACAAATCCTTTTTTATATCAAATTGGATTGTGCCGAAAAGTCACTGAGACGTGGAGTATATTGGAAGTCTCAAGGACTCGTTCTGATATCCAATCAAGCATTACGTGTTTATCCTTGGTTTATCAGAGTATTTGATTCGGCTATTATTAATATCAGATCCTTGTCAACTGATCTAGCTTATTTAACGTATGGCTCTAGCTTGAATGCTTATCAGCAGATATAATTATTGTAGATCTAAGCTAGAGTTCTTTTGGACATAGTCTGTTTGGTTAATCTCTCCATATGTGTTCTAGTTGAGACGTTATTTATCACAGCTCGTTAAGACAACTGTTCTGTAAGTCGGCCTTATTAGATGTGTGGCCACTATTTGACTAGCTGTCCACCCACAACGTCTGGCCAATCTGTTCTGGTTACTATTGATACAAAACAGTTCTGTGACTGACTGTAGATTACGGAAAGTCTCAACAGTTAAACTAGAAACATTCTTAGACCGGTAGACAACCGGAACGCTTTTATTATTTCGGAGACGGAATTGAAATTTGAATGCAAAACGTTCAGAATTTGATGCTGATCTTTCAAAATGAGCGTTGCCAGAGAATTTCGAGGCAGTTATGGAATTCAGCGGCCAATCTTTTGGGAGTGTTTCTTTTATAATAGAGTACTACAATGGAATGGATTTCAACTATATTTCTACGTAGGTCAAATCTCGAGGCTACACTAGTATTGCTACATATCTCTTGGATCCCTCAAGATAATGCTGATACACAAAGAAAGTGCATCCAAATGGTCGCAGTATGGAACTAGTGACAGGATTATGACACGTCACAAGATAGTTGGAGTTACCCGAAGGCCTCGAGGAGAAAGTTTGCTCGGGTGAGTTTGTTCTCCATCCATCCCCCTCCCTCTATCCTCGCTCCCTCTGCCTACCCCTCCTTACCAGCCAGTCTGCGCAGTTTGCAAGTTCGTCCGCCCCGTCCTCGGATAACTAAATCTTCGAGATATAAAGTATTGCTGGATGTTAAGCATACGGTATGTGAACATATCGAATTGTTTTGGAATCATCTTTCGAAAGGAATACAATACTTGCCGAATTTCCTGCCGTTAGTTGATAGATAATTTTTCGAAATCATGGATGAGAAAGATAATTTTTTGATTAAAAAAAAAGTTGCTTCAACGATGAAAACATTTCCACAGTGTAGTTCCCCAGACTAACTTAATTTAATCTCAAATCTCTGTCGCCAAGAACCTATCGGTGTTCCGACAGCTGCACTTGAGAGCCAGTTCCTTCTAGGCTTTGTGTGCGTACCACCTTCGGCCACATCATCACTATATAACTATATATAAAGTTAAAAAAATATTTGTACCAGCTCTTCTAGTATTTTTCAACGCGGTCTTGTTAAGTTGGACGCTGGCTGTGTTACTACCGATCTGCCGCACAACTGAGGGCGAATAGTAGATGTAAAGGGGAAAATAATGTTATCGCCCGGGGTGTCGACTTTTGGGCGGAACACCCCAAGTTGGAGACCTTCGATCGCAGTGTAAGCAAACAAGTGCGTAAACAACGCTACTTATACACTTTGTTATTTGGATGAACAAAAAGTTGCCGAGTGTGTAGTTGGTGGGCTGATGGATTACATGGATCTGTTGCATGTTTAAATGGCTCTTCGTGAATCTTTCTATAAATGTGGATGTTAATGTTAATGTTAGTTACTCAAGATTTAATGGCTGAAATTAGTCACATTGATGGATCATATTCTAGAGAACTGATGATACTTTTTATGCCGTCGAAAACAGAAAACAGTGAAAACTAGTTCTTGATATAATGTCGCAAATTATTTATTGGGTATATAGGTGGAGTACTTATTCAGCTTGTTTGTTCTCTAGTTACTGGGTGAAAAAAAGTTGTCGGGTTCCGGATTTTATAGACTTTTTCGTGCTGGATGGTGCGTGGTGGTGGCACTACAAGCCTATTCGTCTCAATCATGAACAATCGAGAATTACACGATTAATCATTGGTACGCAAATTATCTCGTTTCCATTTGTCTTCATATAAATTCTATCCTTGCGTGTGCATAATTAACTAATACAATTAATTATTCTCAAAATGATGATCATAAATCTCAATATCATTAATCTTCAGAATGCAATGCACGCCGCAAACTGGCAAACTCAAGTCAAAATTGCCTTTACCAAGTTCCGCACAAGTTTGTTATCTTGGACTACTAGTACCATTAGGCAAGCATCGACAAACTATATAACTTATACATGCACAATCAATGAATATTCAAATAAATAAATAGATTGAGCGTCAGTCAAACCTGTGCATAGGATAGATAGGGTGGAGGCAGATTGGCTGAATGATATTGACCAATAATGTGATTCATAGAACTTCTGCTATGGTGAAACTATGCATAGCAGTTCTATATGAACTAAAAATAAATTGTGGAGGGCATTGCAAGGAAAGACGTTGTACGGCATAGTTAGTATTCTTTTTGCGTGTTTAAATTCTACATTTCACAATCTGAAATACAGATTTGGAGTTACAACATATTTGTTCATATAAAACATCCACGTTGACTCATAATAAGCACGATTTATCATTTTTAAGGTGTCAATGACACGAATTGCCACTGGCGCGACTCTGTTCAAGTAGCTGACTGTAGTAGAAACGGGAAAATTGTATGTGGCTTACCTAGATATAGCCTTCTATAAATCTTTGATCTGGGGCTCTACCGCGTAACTTTGGTGGTAATCGTAACGGTCACCATCGCGTCATACCGCGTGCGCGTCATTGGATGATATTATTAATGGTGTTAGTTACGATTAGAAGAGACTAGAAGAGCTAAAAGTTACGCGGTAGAGCCCCAAGTCTTTATGATCCTGTTTACTCGTCGTTAACTAATAGATATTACGCAAGGTCGATGTGTCCTAAAGCAGAATGTGGATGTGTGTCGGTTAGTTTTAGGTCAAACACAAATAGATCCGGATGCAAGTAACCACTAGCTAGAATATATTATTATTATTAAATTAGAGTGCTTTGATCTTGTTTGATTTTCCGTCACTACTAAACGGATGAATGAAACTGTTTCTGTGAGGAGAAACTAGCATTTGAAATAGATTTTCTAGTGTTTATTTTGTAGGATTAAAATAGCTTTTGTTTTAATCAAAGACACTGGATTTTATATCAAAATTAGGTAAACTAAATTCGACGAAACAACGTAACATATACCTATTATATTATATGCTATATGCCCAGTTAATTTCACGATGATTGCACACCGTGCCCAATCTCAACAGATGACAAAAGCAATCGATAACGCTCTGGGATCGGTTGTCGACCAAAGATTATCGTGTGGCCGTAAATTACCTTGTTTACGCAACGCCCCCTACTGTCGTTCATGTCCGACCAAGCACAGATATTCTATAATTGAACATTGTATAGGGACATACACTGAGGGATTGATGTTCTAATCTATTATTGCTTTGGAAACTGTAAAGAGTAGTTAGCCCTTATTGGTAGGAATTAGGAATGTTGTATTTTCAATGATTAACTGTCACTGACCGAAAGATGTGCATATAATATATTTCAATTGCGATATTCGTGCTCTTTTCCGTTGAGTATTTCCATCATATCTACAAAATTCATGATCAGCAGGGCTATTTTAAAACGTCGGATTCGATATCGGAAACGGATTAAAAAAATCCGAGGCGAATATCATCAATTGCTATTTTAATATTCAAAAACTTTTCCGTGAATCGAATTGATATTTCCGTAAAGAAACATCGAACATATTCTAATTCGGAAATTAAAAAAGCGTTTGCGGAATATCCTCTCGGTAGTTTTTGAATCCGTTTCCGATATGGAATCCGAGCGTTTTAAAATAGCCCTGCAGATCATAATAAAACTTATATGGGACCACCTAGGGCTCTACCTATAACCATAGTTAAATACATATTAAATCATCCAAATGTATTAAGCCGTTTCCGAGAAATCGAGGGACATACATCAATAAAGGAGAAAATAATCGGTGTCGAATTTTCATAACCCCCTCCTTTTTTCGATGTCTGCCAAAAATGGCATGTGTCTGCAACTCTGCATAAGTATAAAAATAACACTCCTGAATAAATATGTATTACCATGCTCGTTAATGGAACTTTTACAAATATTACTGTACTTCTTATTATTGCTAAGTGTCGAAGGAATGTTCATACTAATGTAAATTAACCACAAATCAACTGTATTAGGGAAATAGCTGTAAATCAACATAAATAACTTCAGTCACGCAAAGTTTGGCATGGCATTAAACAGCCGACCTTGAATATTGTAATATGGCCGAGAAATTAACATGTAACTGAATACATATTTTGTGCTGCGGACGGAAAAACTTCGGAAAGGTTAAGGGTAAGATGGGGAAGGGTATTATCGGTCGATAAAATAATACAATCCCTCAGTTTTCTCTTATTTTAGCGAGGAATATCATAGAAATCGTCAAGAATATGCTTTGTGTAAAATTGCTGTCAATCGCAAAACAATCCATAGTTAAAATATCACTTTTCTAGGCTTTGTGTGCTTACCACAAACGGCCAATTCATCACTTACCATGGTGAGATAATGGTCAACTACATACCTATCAATAATAAAGAACACATCTGGCATACAATTAAACAGTAGCATTGTCAATACATTCAATTTTGAACCGTCCGAATAAATACGAACATTCCTGATGTCAAGTTGTCTGATATTATCATCGAATGGTCTACTCGCAATGCGGTCAAACAAAGCCCTATACAGCGAGCTCGTATAGCAGGTGAAAGGGGTTCTATTGACGCGTGAGTCTGAGGTTATCAACACTCCATTGGATTTGATTTAAATTATTGCCTTGCAATGCTGTGTTTAATGGTTCTTGTACGTTGTATCTTTGTGGTTGAATCGCCAGCGCTAGTCGTAATTGAGCGAAGGATTCTGTTGCGGATAAGAGGATCCATTGTAAATTATTTCTTGGACTGCATGCAATTGTCATCAGTTTCATCTATGTAGGGCATGTTTGTTAGGGTTGCTTTTGGGCTACAAAACTAAATAAAAATAAAGTTGAAAGTATAAAAGTAAACTCACTACCTATACAATGTATAAATCCAAGATAAATCTCAACAAGCAAATAAGAGCCGCTAATTCCCCCATTGAATATCAAAGAGCTGACATCCATTGTAAAGGCAATATAACAATGGGGCATACGAAAGAGACAGTATCCCTCTCAGCACAACTCCCAAGCACCTACTCAATCGATAGTTCAATGACCCGCGGGCGCAATAACAAGTTATTGGTTACAAGCGATCCACCGGCATCGGACGATAAGAAAACCTATCCTGAACGTTAATTAAAGTGATAGCGCTGTGAATTGCACACATCTATATGTACAGAGCATTTTGTACGAGAGGGGTTGGATTCCCAGGTTGGTAGTGTAGTAGGGTTCTTTATGGTGAACGTTTTCCGGACGCCAGGAGGCTAGAGAGGAATGCCGATGGCTCGGAAAATGGGTTACGTGTAGTTTAGTTAATGGTTTATGTCGGCTAATGTTTCATAAGTCTAACGGTCTGACTTGGGAATTTGTTTGTGGCCAGTATACGTGGAATTCTTGCCGTAGCTGTGGTTTAAAATGAGCCTGCTTATTTGTCCTATGTTGTACATGTAGTAAGCTGAAAACATCATAAATGAAGTGGCTTTCACAAACTACGGTACTATTGTTATCATTGCATCTACGAGACCACTTAACCTGATTCATTATATGAAAATTGGTGAGACAACAGACAACCATTAATCACTCAACTACCAACCAACGGACAGACAACTCAATATCTTTATCGGCACTTATCTTGTAATTGTACGAAATGTTTTTACAGTTAAGTTTTACAACTATCCGTTAAATCGCATTTAATGGAACGCGCTGTTTGATACGTTCTAGGGCTGTCTCTTTGTACTTTTTGTTTTGGTAAATTTGCGTCTTTGCAAAAGTAGTTATGTTTATGACTCCCGCCCGAGTTATACCTTGGTAAATAAAATCATATTACCTTGCCCACAATGTTCACCATTAAACATCATAATTAAAACTATCTAAACCTCCTGAACAAAAAACATACTCATTAATAAAGTGTTTTAATTAATTCGCAATAGACGCAATTAAGTTTTCTACTATTCCAAATAGCATTTACTCAAATTTGTCAAATAAATAGCTGCATTTACAAACAATACCGCGACCTTCTCATCATAATCAGCCTATAATGTCCGACTGCTGAGCACAGGGGGGGCTAAAAAGGAAGCTAAAGCAATATTGATACGCAATTCATTTTTTCGAATTCTCGGCTGATCCTAAGTGATTCCAATATTTTTTGGTAAAATAGTTACCCATTATATATACAATTCAATTCATTAAAAGATTTGCAATTGAT
The DNA here is from genome assembly GCA_947623365.1 of Achlya flavicornis. Classification (NCBI taxonomy): domain Eukaryota; kingdom Metazoa; phylum Arthropoda; class Insecta; order Lepidoptera; family Drepanidae; genus Achlya; species Achlya flavicornis. Next base: position 3,354,682 of record OX392490.1, read on the forward strand.
GAATTGCATAAGATCTGCTTTAAATTCGAAAAAAATAATTGCGTTAGCAATATTGCTTAGCTTCCTTTTTAGGGGGCCTGGCCCCTAAAAAGTTTCAACTAATTCTACGCAACCTCATTTGTGATAGGGGATCACAAATGAGGTTGCGTAGAATTAGTTGATACTCTACCACGCGTGCCCACTGCGGATCGGTGGAGGTATACGCTAGTGGTCAACCTACTGATGGAGTTTTCAAGCTGCCTAGTAGGCTACCTTGTAATGTTTTAAAAATAAGTGCCTCTTTATTCTCACATGGTTAATATAGAAGCGGCAACCCTTACGACTAACAGGCGGTCGGTCGTCGCGAGCCGGAAGCGATCAATGGCCCTTTCAATTAAAAGTTTCTCCCGTGCACGTGCCTCAGTTTGTGGGCTGCATTGTTCAGCGAGTTGTCTGCCGCGGCCGCGACACGCCACGCCATCGCATCGCTAGCCAGGAAAATTATTACAAACTAAAAGTAGGTTTACTAGTTTGTTGTTACGTCAATCGCGGTTGCTTTAGTTAATCTATATATATAAAATGCTTTGTCCTGAATGACTGAGAATCAACGCACAGCCTAAACCGCTGATCGTAGAGACCTGAAACTTGGAGGGTGTGTTCTTTGTATGACGTAGGCATCCGATAAGAAAGGATTTTCCGAAATTCGACCCCTAAGGGGGTGAAAAACGGGTGCAAAGTTTGTATGGGACAACGTGATTCTTTGGTCCGATCTACTTCAAATTTTGCATAAACATTCCTTAACAGAATTGATGGAAGACGTGTTTCGTATTTTATTGAAAGTAATTGCCTAACGGGGTCAAAAAGGGGTAGAAAGTTATTTTAGGGGTGATTTGCATCGAATTTGATATCAATACTCCTTAGTACTTTTGACTTAAATAATTTTTTTTATTTTGACACATGTTTGAAATCTCAATCCGATTTTCACAGATTACAGAATAAGGCAGATGGAGCGAATGGAACACGGGAGTGAGGCCAAAAAAGCAAATATAAATTGAAAAACACATACCAGGGGGCGATTACGTAACTAAATTTCAATCATTTTCGAATTGAAATCGGGTCAATATAGCGGTTTTCTGATATATTTTTTACGTTCTGATAACCACAAATACAAACAGTGATTCATTAGAAATGGAACCATTTCCGATTTTGTAATATTTCTACCGATTCAGAGGTTATTTCAATCGGAATTTCATTGCAATAAAGTTACGTAATCCACGTACTGGTATTCGCTTTTGAATATGTATTTGCTTTGTTTAAAAATCTTTATTTAAGGAAAACACTTTCTTTTTAATAAATTAGCACACAGCAGTTTTTTGGCCTCACTCCCGTGTTTCGCGCGCTCTATCTGCCTTTTGTTCTGGAAACTGAAATGCTCTTTAAAATTGGAATGTCAAATATTAAAGAATATTTAAATCGGATTAGGATTCGAAATTTGTTTGGAAGTTAATTTTCTCGGACTTTTTGGCGGGAACTTGCAGAGTGACGTTGCGTTTTCATTTTTATTTTCATAAATTCGTGTATTTTGAGTTTTGGACGGTGACTGACTGTATGAGGACTATGTGAAAGTGATTTATTGTGAACTTATATAATATAACTGGAAATTGGAAAAACACCCGCCCCGTGTGACGCCAATGAAAAAAAAAATTCATTTTCTCTATTTCATTAGAATATTTTGATTGTAGTTAATTTAATTTCTTTCTCATTTGTTGTTATAATAATTAAATAAGATTCTTTGAGTTCGATTTTTTAGTGTAGATATAATATAGGTTTTTAGTTTTAATTGTAAAAATATCTGTGTTTGGTTTGTTGTGTCTAATAATCAATGGCGTGCATTGGTTTTCGAAGGAGAAAATTCAAACCGTACGCGGGTGAAACCGCGGGGGTCTGCTAGTCAATAATAAAATTGTGGGGCGCGATACTCGAATGACAACGTGGCAAGACTTTGACGGACGTTTCAACCCTAAAGAAACTCTATTCATTGAAATACTGTTTAAGTTGCTTAGCGATTCAACCTGAGGACTATTAGTTCTATTTTTGGCCTTGAATGTTTAAATATTTTCAATAACCTTAACCTTTTAATCAAGGCTTAAATCACATCCAACAATTAATGTTTCATGTTACCAACACGTTTATCAAAAACAATTATTTCACAACCGCGACATTAACTCATTTTAACATAAACTTCACCCCCTCACGAAATAACGGCACATTTGTATAGAAACAATGCAGGTAATGCTCCAAGCGATAAAACGTACAGTGTTGCCAGTCTGCACTTTATGGACCGTAAAATATTACGTCGATCTTGCCGAGACGCTATAACCTATAAAGTTAAAACGAGCAGCCTCTAGGCCACCGTGGATTAGTCTGTGTTACATTACTTTGTTATAAAATATATTGCGTTTAATATGCGTGGACATACTTGTTATTTTACGGTCGACAACTTGGGAGTGATGACCGCTTACCACCAGGCGGGCCATTACTAGTTTGCCTTCATAAAGCACCCTATATATAGTTTTCTCCAAAAATAAGTTTTCGACATAAAATAACTACATTAGTTACATATTGTACAACTTTTTTCGGAACTTGTACCTATGTGCTTATTCGACGATTGTTACAAGTTGTAGGTACCTACTTAAACCTTGTAACGGTGGCCATCTTATATTTCTCATTGTCCCCGAGTACAGCGATTAACTTCTTGTAATAATCCTCTTTCATGCAATCTCGGATGACAACGAAATAAAAATATTTAGTATAAGAAGTATCTGAGTTTTGTCCCATTTCCTAACAGAACTTTTATCTCTTGTTGCAGGTGACAGTGAATTGCAGTGATCAGTGAAGTTACGGACGGCGGAGCCGCCTTTTCCGTGCCCCTGAGGATCAGTGATTAGTGCTAGTGTTGTGTGCGTAACAGTTACCCTGTGTAGTGTGTGATAGTGAGTGTGTGTGCGTGCGTGCGTCCAAAGTGACGCCGACGCCGACGTCAAGTCAATGCCGGTGTGCCGATGGAGCGGTGATCGCGGACTGACTACGTCACAAGAGCAGCGCTGGTGAGTTACACTTGGCCTTGTACCTTATTTATAGAAGCTCACGGCTCAAACTCTCGCTACGTCCATCTTCCAGAGCCTAGAGAGAAGTTTGGATAGGAAGATCCCTACTTTCCCCAAGAGTATCAATGATATGCGAAATTGTGTGAGAATTTAGTAGTACACGGAGAGAGAGGTGTTCTAAGTTAAAGTCAAAGCCATTTATTCAATTTAGGTCCTAGTAGGGCACTTATGAACGTCAAAGCTACTGAAGTTACCACCCGTTCGTAAGTCGGCCTTCAACTGAGAAGAACAGGCAAGAAATTCAGCAAGGTTAATTTTTTTTATATATTTTTTTTTTGACTAATTGACTATATTGGCTATTCTTTCCAAAAGGTACATACTCTTTTTTTTTTTACTCTTAACAATATCCAAATAGATCCCTTAGTCCTAGAGCCAGTCTTGCAGGATATATCTCGCCCGATACGTTCCTGATAGCTTATCTGATAGATACCTATCTTATTTTTACGAAATGTACAGATTACATTAAATAGCCTGTAAAAAATATCTATTGGATAAGCTACCAGAAATAATTTGGGAACCTAAGAACGGCCCATGAACTTCGTAAATATGTTATACAGTGTACTGATAAGCTGGCAATATATAATCAACAGCTCGCTCACAAGCACAAGCCCACTCACTTCCATAATAACATTCCTATTTTTATTTGCGAACGAGAAAACATTGTAACGTTTATTTTGAAACGTTTATTGAACTGTGCCAATAATAAATACACGAGGCAAAGTGGGATGATTACATTAAAAAAAGACGGAATTTTGCTACTATCCAAGCTTGGAGAATAATTAGTTCACAGTCAGATCATGTTGTATTGAATACTAGCAAATGAGGGTAGATCCACGTTCGATAGAGGTTACTCGTTGGTTCTCGCGAGAGACGCGCGTCCTATTATAACTATTGATGTCATTGTTATTTTTTAACCGCGAGCCAAGGTATTTGGGTATCGTATCAGTGGTTGGTTCCCAAAGTTGGACCGCGACTCACCAAACAAAAAGTTCCAAATTCAGGATCCACCTGTTGGTTTTCGAGAATGAAAATGGGGCAGAACTATATGAATGTAGGATTGGATCCTATTTTTTAGGGCGCAGTCAATATTCGCTCGCGCCCACCAGTGGGTCGCGACCCAAAGTTTGGGAACTACTGTAACAATGTATTGGCCAAAGTTACAGTTATATCTTATACCTACTAGCTGCCCGGCGGCGCGACTTCGTTCGCGTGGTGCTACCCTACCCTACAAACTACTAATACACCCCGTAAAACATAACAACAACATAACGGCATTGGTCGCGATTCGCCGGCATACCATAGAAAGTCTTATTTTTATCCCGGTGATCTAAACATATTTTACATGCCTCAAGTTATTCCTTAGGCACCAAGGATCAATTATAAAAACTTATTATAATCTTTATTTTTTTTTGTACATATCTCGCAATGATTCTTTAACGGCCATATAAAGGTGCTGCCACCCCACATCCACCTACAGGCTACAATACTTTCGGGTGATCCGAACTCCCCATGATGACTTTTATCTTTATTGTCCAGCGCTAAGCTACTTTACATAGTTTTCGTACTTTCAAACATACAAGTTTTGTAAGTAATGTTTGCTCTTTTTAACTCGTTTTACTGCACTTTTCCCTTCTTTTATATTGTTATTTTCTTTTATAAAGTTTATTGTACATTCTCTAAGCTCTGGTTGCTTTTCAGGAATGTCAAGTATGAAAACAAGTCTTACACCAGATTGTTTTCTTTTCTTCTCTGTTTGAAATGAGAATAACGATGGAATGACAGAACTAAATCAAAATTATCGCTGCTGCAAGCTGCTCTTAAAATAGCTTTATAATATGATATTGGACTCTCGGGGTCCCAGTCTAAACGACACACGTTTCATATACCCCTAATTTGTGTGTGAAAATGAACCATGAAAATTTGTTATATGGCTCCTACACAAACGAGACGTAGAAAATATTTCACTGGTGCCGATTCTGTTGTAAATCGCACCCAACTAATTTTAGTCACATCACATCTCCTTCTTTGAAACATTATTGAAAAAGGATAGAACATATTTAAAGCTGTCAAATTAGTCTATGCCGTCTTAATTTGCAGGTTTTTAGACGTAACAGCGATAGATGGCGACTAAATTTACGTTGAAAACAAGAATTGGACTAATTCGACAGGATTAAATTTCCACCATCCTTTTCTTATGTTCTTTTCTAGAAAGAGATATAGTCAGAATAAATTTAGTTTAGTTGTAAACAACAGAATCAGCACCACTGTTTATTTTATTTTAATTTTTAACTAAATTCGGGAGTGGTGGTTCGTGACGTCACTTGTTACTTAAAAGTGTACCACACCGTGACGTCACGCGGAGTTTCAACAAACCATGTCCTCGTAATCAAAGGTGCTCGTATTTTTTTGTTTAATTGACAAAAGAAAAATTACGTGTCTAATATTTTTTGATAATGTTTAGGTCGGACTAGGTAAATAGATTTTTTCAGGAAAGTAGCCTATTTGTTGATTGGGGTGGAAGTACGTATTACAATACCTCGTATTCGTCGTCGTATTTTTTCTCTAAATAATCGTAATACTTATAAACGTATAAACTACCTATCTCAATTGTTTTATAATTACGCGTTTTATCATTTTCATTCTAACGATAGGGGAATACTTGCGAAAAGGGAATAAAGCACTCCTTTGATCTTGTCGAGTCAGCATTAACTTTGGCCTTGAATTGTGGTTCGTAAAGTGGGTGATATCGAGGATCGAAGCATTGAAGCAAGCTGGATGGGGGGAGGTTCTCGAGGTAATAATAGGGGAGACGGCGAATGAATATTACTAAGGAGAAAATACGATAAATTACATACACGTGTAAATTTTACCTATTTATAAAGTCATGAATACAATTTTGGTTCGCTTCATTTAAAGACAAATTATAGGCATTATTTACATGGATATCGAGTTTGCTGATTTTGAAGCTAATTTCCTTGAAGTAGTTTAGATAACGAATAGAACTAGTGAAAGGTCATTTAAGAAATTCAACACGACTAGTCGTTTAAATGTCCCCCCCCCCGCCCCAACACACAGCTTGCACTTAACATTAAGCTTGTTTTTATACTACTAAGGTAGCAAACAAGCATACGGCCCGCCTGATGGTAAACGGTCACCCTAGCCTGTTGACGCTTGCAACACCAGGGGTATCACTCGCGCGTTTGTTCTTTTCTAAGGCTAAGCTACCGCACCGATTTAGAGGAATAAATGGCAGAGGGGTTGGCTTGGACTCCGTAGATAAAGGGCGAAACAGCAGGAGCTGCCTTTTTTTTCTAATTCTATTAACATAATAAATCACACGTTACTATCCTTACAATGGCAAGCGTAAAACTTATCAATGTAATTTCTTGGCATTCATGCTATACGCGGCAATTTCTTATCGGAATTGCACGGTCGCGTAAAAAATGCTTTACAACTTGCCATTATGCACGTACAATGTTTCAAGTACGTATTTATTCTCGTATGTTATTATGCCACTACGGACAGTACGGACGTCCTTATCGTCGTATAAGTACAAAAAGATATAGTAGGTAAAGTATATTCCAATCGAAATGAAATAAAAAGTATACAAACGAAACTTGCTCACAATATTGGTTAAATAGCAATAAAAGCGCCCTGATAATTACGTCAATATCTGGCTCATAGATTTTGGTATCAGATTTGTTTTTTTCTAGCTAGAAAACAAATTAGGGTTTTTGATAACATTCTGCGGGGCGATTCCGTAACTAAATTTCAATCATTTTCGAATTGAAATCGGTTCAATATATCGGTTTTCTGATAACTTTTTTACGTTCTGATAATTGCAAATACAAACAGTGGTTCATTAGAAATGGAACCATTTCCGATTTTGTAATATTTCCACCAGATTCAGAGGTAATTTCAATCTGAATTTCATTGCAATAAAGTTACGTAATCCACGTACTGGTATCTATTATATAACTTATACTATGTGAATCATTGTTGAAGTTTAGTTGTTTTACTAAATTTGTTGTTACTAAGTTGATTTGTTAAAAGAAAGATTGTACCCAACTTACTGTTTACCTTTTATCCACAACTTTGCAACGTACTATAACAAGTTTCAGTCGAGTTTTAGTACCGCATTAGTTGCGTTACGTGAGCGATGCTGCTTACGTAATCACTACTAAGCTGAAGGTTACTGAGGATATGACACGTGCTAGCTCACTCGATACGCTTTTCTCATTTGAAACGACGCTTTATTAACTCTTTACACGTGCTCGTATTCTCGATCATTGTTTTTTACAAGCTTTTATTTACTCTCACCTGTCCGTTGTCTGTCCGTCTGTAATCAAACCTTGCAAGTTATATTTGACCCACTTCTCGGTTTCCGATTGAGTTGACATTTTTGCGTGCATATGTTAATCGGATAACAATGCAATATTGTTATGACATGGAGCTAATTTGATGATAGAGCGAAAAGGAGTTTTTTACCCACGTTTCCGGGATAAAAAGTAGCCATGGATAGAAAGTATAATACTTGGGGATAATGTATCTTCCTATAGGTAAAATATTTTTTCGAATCCGACTGGTAGTTTCAGAGATTAGCCCGTTTAAACAAATTCACTCTTGCGCTTTATTATATTAGTATTGATTTGGACTTTTCAAAATGTCCACTGTTACTCAATCTATTCAGGATGTACTAGTATAAGCTCAGAGATTTCCTGCTGGACAGTTTTGTACTGACCACTGCAATAGAATTTTCTTATTATTGTCATTGTAATATTAATGTATCGGGTATATTCACGCACGGAATAGACCCGATACATTAAGATTACAATAAATGTAGTTAGCGAAAGCTTAAAAAGTACTATTGTAAATCACCCTCTGAAAATAACAGATTAACTCAAAACACGACCTAATAGTCTAAATTCTATGTTGCTAATAATGGTGGCCGTAATTTCACTCGAATTCGGATCTTATGACGCATCGCATCCTACGATCCTTGGTAATTTCAGTAGTGCCCTTGACTTCTTTGACCTTCAGCAGTGCCGCCTAGGACCTAAAGTGCATTAAATTACTGATTTCTTAGTAGGTCTTCATGACAAAGAAAGCAGTTTTAGCAATTAGAGCCTGGCGATTTGCCATATATATCAAAACCTAGATTGCATCTGAACACGTGGCTGTTGGCCAAGATCGGGTAAAAAAATGGATACGTATGTAGTTCCGCCGCATAATGAGTCCAAGCGCCAGCCAGACATCGCTTTTTGGAAATCAACGGTGCTTTTTAAGCCTTAGAAAAAAAACACTATGTGATAACTTCTCTCCTAGTGGTTTTTTCAACACCCAGTCCAAACATCTGAAAGGGTTGTTATACGTCCCGTATTTGACCATCGTGTCCCGTATTTCTATATAGGTATATTATGTTTTAAAAACAGGCGTTCCTATATTGAAAATTATTTTCAATAAACTATTAAATTTGATTAAAATCCAACGATACTTAGATATAATTTTAATAGAATTTAATTTAATTCTTCTCCAAACGAAAACGCATTTTTGTCGTTACCCAAAAAAATAATTGTCGCTTGCAGAAATGTATCCTAATCATAATATGCAGTAGGAATTATAAAATTGAATAAATAAAAATAAAAAAATAAATATCCTGGGACGAAGCATACTTTATTCTTTTCCACATATTAATTAGTCTACTAGTGAGTGTCGCTACCTCAGCCATTGACTTGATCGGTACCTACTAATTCATAAATTTTGTAAACAGCATATACTACTATCTTTCCATTAAGATTATTATATATTTTTTACTATTTATTAAGTATTACTAATGATATTTTCCCATTCTCAATTACCAATACAAATATTAACAGAAACGAAAAACCGTCCAAGGTCCCATTATAATGAAGTTATTATAAGTAAAAACTCAAGTTAATGTTTTTGCCCTAGGTAAATTATATGCGATGCGACACAAGACAGACATCGGCAGTATGCGATCAGCAACCCTAATGACATTAAAATTGTGAGTAACTGATGATGATATTCATTCCTCATAATAGTCTAAAGTTATACTATTTTTGATACACATACGTTTAGGGACTTCATTTGCGTTTGGGTGTATTTTGTATGGGAAAAGGAACCACATAAAAGTAAATGACATTGTTTCAGTTAGGAATTCATTAAATGGGTTAAATATTCATTTATAATTTATATTTTATATCTCAAATTGCTGTCTTACTTCGTTTATTTAAGTAGGTACTAGCTGTCCCGCGTGGTTTAAACCGCGTTCCCGGGATTTAAAATTACACTCCGGGATGTGTAGCTTCCTGTAGTAAATAATGTTTAAATGTTAAGACGCGGTTTAAGAATGTGGTTGTTAATATGTTACCATTATGACGTTGTCTAAAACTTAATAGCATTCATATGCAAGGTCATTATCATAACTTAATATTTTTAACTCATCTAACCTAACCTAACCGTTCATTCAGTAATAATTAACAGTTTTCGATTCTTCTATACATAACGTACTTACATAAAAAAAATGCTTCGCAAAGTGTTGCCGAGTGTATAATATGGTTAACATTTCTAATTTCAAATATACGAATTTGTATTGCCCGTTGTAATCAATTCCACATTTATGGCTTATACGAGAAATTGTACAGTAAACTCTTAACCCCCTTATTAATAAATAAGGTGTAAGTCAAGTATAGTAATACATAGGTTTTAAATATATCCGTCACTTTCTAATGTCATATAAACAAAAAGGGCTGAGGCTATCTTAATACCTGGGTGTTACAAGACTGACTTACACCTTATTTATTAAAAAGGGGGTAAATGATAACTTTTATGTTTTAAAGGACCAAATACAGCGCGTATTTAAATATATTATTTATTAATGATGTGGAAATACATATTTTTGGAATAGACACCTATATAAATATTTTATTTATATTTGTTTATACGTTTTTATGCTTGTGTATTTTATTTTGTAAAATTAAAGTACATATGTTGTTTTGCAAAAAAATAGCGAATATAGTAAGATTGTCAAAAAAAAAATGTTACCTTGTTGAGTTACTTGCCTGTTTTTCTCAGTTGAAGGCCGACTTACGAACTGGTGGTAAGGTAACTTCAGTACTACGAATAATAAAAGTCTTATTATTCGTAGCTTCAGTAGCTTTGACATTCATAAGTGCCCTACTAGGGCCTAAATTGTATAAATAGCTTTGGTTTTGAGACAGTTCGTATGAAATAAAATCACTGTGCTATTTTACTAACTGCTCAAAATAGCCAATAATAATACAATCCAATATTAACAATATTATACAACAGTTACTTTACTTAAAACCAGACATTTTAAGTAGAGCCAGTTTTTATTGCGCTTTCGAGCAGGAAAACCAAAGCTGTTCCTGACGCGCAGTCAAGTATGCTTTGACACATTTACTGACTTTTGGCAGTGTTTCAACAATTGATAGTCTGTGTTCATGATCAGTAAATATTTTAATGTTGAGTTGCACGGTACATTATATTTTATATTCGCTAACTCATTAATATTACTAAAATGCTTATCAGTAATATCTAACATATATCCATTCAAACCAACCTAACGTCTCTGCTGATGTACACACGGCTCCAGATCAAGCTGTGCATTTCCAGTATAAGCTGATCTCGCATTGTATAGGATTTCCGTACGATGGGAGGTCAGCTTATACTAGAAACGTATACCTTGATCTGTAGCCGTGTGTACGTCAAGTACACAATTTTATGTGATGTGCAATTTCATACATCACGTTCTCGCAAAGGCCTCGCTCAAGAAAATTGGCTTTTTTTAAAAGGATACTCATAAGCTCACACAATATTTTATTGAAATTGGTACCTAACGAATGGTAAAATAAGTTCGAGTATTGCATATATTAATAACATAATATGATAATGATTCAGATTGACACTTGATAATATCCTGCTCGGCTCAATTACCGGGTCATCTGTGTGATAGACCTGCTTAATAGCTTAAAAGGATATCATTTATTAAATTAATGATTTGTTGTTACAGGTGACGCGCTGCGGAGCGGTATTAAAGCGGCTCTGCCGCTTTAAATGGACAAACGCAAGATGCTGCCAAAGAGAGCGCGTATGGATAGCATGCGGGGTCCCATCGCGAATGGACCCCTGCAGTCGAGGTAAGCTACATACTAACTAATTACTGTATTATGGTGATTGGTCCAGGCTCCAGATGGAATTAGGTACTGTACCCCGAGTGTACAGAATTGACGTTTGTAAACGCTTACTAATTAGTTTGCGTTTACTGCACTTCTCTATAGGAATTGGCATAGGAATTGGCACAGCGACTCTAGCGGAATACTCGTGGTACTCATTTCTCGCAAACGAATTAGTAAGCGTTTATTAACGTCAATTCTTTACGCTTTGGGGTACTGGTTACTTTACGAGAGACACGTGTTCAGCATTAGGAGGTGATAATTATGAATCTGGGATTCGATCACCTATGTAAATATTAATGAACTTCAACTTTTTATAAATCGGGTCCTTGTGGGCAAAGTTTTCTCATTTGGGGCGGATGCGGAAAATAAATTTAATAAAATTTAGTAAGGTCCATTACGAGGTTTACCTTACGAGGTAGAGCTCTAGGTTAGGGGAACTTAAATTCTTCCGATTCAATGTCAGGGACAATGAGCTTATCTCATTGGCATGGACTACTGGCTTCGTTGATCAGTAAGGCTTCAGTTGAGGCGGACGGTCTGCTTCCTTCTACTCATTTTTTCCTACAAACTACCCTCATTAATTACTTATGATTTTTAACTAAATGAAGTCAGTAATTTGTATCCCTTATCAAATTTTGCCATGAAGAAGATTAGCAATTAATTATATGACCTATGTTATAATTTTAAAGTAGGTTGATATTGATACCACGATATTAAAATAATTACTTATTTCGCATCATTTATTATAATTAGAAACTTAACCCGTACTCTGCACACGGGCGGTTACGTGTATGATAAATGAGACGGCCGCTATAACACTGATATAGTTATGCAGTGTAGAGTTGATGAAAGTGGATAAACAGTAGACAACATCTCTACTTTAACAATGTTACTTTATAATATAAATGTATATACACCTTATTTATTACTAAGTTGGAGTATATAAACAGTTAAACTTAAAGATCCGACTGCAATCAAATAAAACATTGTCGACGGGGCGCCGCGCCGCGTTCAATCGAATTCCTGCCGAAGTCCAGCAAACGGCAGGCGGCAAGATAACAAAGCAACGTTCGTTCGTTCTATTGGGTTCACTCCACTCATTCTTTTCTCGCGCTAATCCTATTTGGTTTCCATCAAAACTTGCCTGAAGGGGTTGTATCCCCACCACCACCCCGGCCTCTTTGTTTGCCACCAAATCTGTTTTCGTCTGGCCCGGGAAAGTTTGTTGAAATTCCGAAAACTCCCGTCCCCGCCCGGAATTACTTTCCCGTTTCACCGCCTGAAACTTTCTCCGGCAATAATAATAATTCCACTTCGCTATGACGAAAGTTTAAATTATTAGTTTAATCGTACTGGCGTGCTTTAATTATTCCCGGGGTGAGGGGAGGCTTTGCGGGGTGTGCCTGCCCCCTATGACCCCCTGACAATCCGTGATTAGCTAAGTTGGCCGACTTGTAGCCCAAAACCCAAAGTTTTCAGTATTTAGTTTGAATTTAATTTGTCCACCAATTTGGGTGCGTTGCTTTCTAAATGGGTAGTATATTAAATAATTAATTTTCTAATTTCAGATCTATTGTATGATTTTGGATCTATAAAATAGACTTTTTTACCGTTTATTATTATTATATAAATCGGATGGTTTCGTTATGTAAATGTGTTCTGAATACAATTAACAGTTTGTAAGCCCTGCATATTCATGGAACTAATTAAAATTTCATTGTTTTATTCATATCAGTTTTATTAATGAATTACAATTAAATGTCAAGCAATAAGTTTTTGCGAAAATGAATTAAAAATATTATAGAAAAGCTATGCTATTCAAAAAACATCAAAATCTACTAGTATTTTTACGCTTACTTGAAGTAAGCAGCAAATTAGTTAGCATTCCTACATTTTTCGTGCACAACAACTTTGAAGTCAGTCCTTTGTGCAGAAATATACTACTAATGCTAAATAATAAATTAATGAATTTTACACAACTAGCGCCATCTAGCGTCGATCTGATTAGTAATTGTATGACAACAATAATATCAGTATTTTTCAGTCATACTTTTCTTTTTACAGCTACTAATATAAAAAATTTGCAAAAGTATTAGAACATACACAACTAAGATTTCTATGTATAAAATGCTCAAATTTTTAATACTGTCTCAACAATACCCAAAAATAGCCAGGAATGATGTGACCGAAAGTAGTAAGCACACAAAGGCTAATTTTGTGCCTAAATCTATTAAATAATACTAGGTACCTCTGCGCAGAAGTAATTAAAAAACAAGCCTGGTAAGCTCTACGTTTGGTGCGAAGTTTTAATACAACAAAATGCATAACCTAATATCGTATCGTAACAAATGTCTTAAACATTTCGTATCCTTAATGCACACCAAGCCAAGATAATCTTTTATTCACGCACGTAGCGATGCAATGCGTAAGCTGCAGCCAAGGTTTTAGAAAGCACCGGTCGTCGACTGCAAATATTGTGATTAACAATGTTCATCAGTATAAATGGACTATATTTAATGCATTGAGCTATTGTTACTACGCATAGAGAAGACACCTCACATCACAACTATGTTCCGTTCAAGTGAGGCCATCCGGCCACACTTGTTGGTGTAGACCGATGAACGAAACGCTTAAGCGTTGTGAAAATCACGGTGTTTGCGAGAAAAGTACTCCTAGAAGCGTTCTGATAGCGCTACGTATTTCTAATGTCTGCTTCATCATCATCATCAGCCTATAATGTCCCACTGCTGAGAACAGGCCTCCTTTCACAAATGAGGGTGAAAGGGACTGGGCGATACTCCACCACGCGTGCCCACTGCGGATTGGTGGAGGTAGGCTAGTGGTCAACCTACTGTTGGATTTTTTCAAGCCGCCTAGGAGGCATCCAAATTTACGTGCCTTCCGAAGCACGGAAACGCTCGATTTGAAATACCACTAGGCGGTCACCCATCCAGGTACCGACCACGACAGACGTAGCTTAACTTTGCCGATCGATTAAGAACGGCTAATCATGCTACACCACGAGCGCTTCAATGTCTGCTTAATAAGTCAGTAATCAGTCAAGTCTAAGTTTCAGCGCTAAAGAGAACTTTAGTTGGACTCTAAAAAAATGGGACATAATCTTTGCTTATGACAGCTTCTCTATACGTAGTAATAATAGCTCAATGAGTTAATGTATGTTATAGACCACCCCACCACCCCACCACCCACCGCACAGACACCGTGACTCAGCATTGTTTAGGCTACCCGTGTAGTCAGCGGTACAATTATAGTGTTGTGTGATGTAACTGCTATTGTTCGCAATTTGTTATCCGATAACTTATATAGGAGTCGGACATGTTTGATAATAATATGATTTTCATATACACATGACAACGGTTTTTAAGTCTTAAGAGATTTAGATAGAAGGAACAAAGAGTTCCTTTTTTGCGTTCGTATACCGTTTGCGATGAAACTTTGGCGTGGTGTTATGCGCAGCCTGAGGAAGCATGTTGCCATAAAATGGGGATAAATATACCCATTAAGAATCTTGTTGGAGAGAGAGATTGATGATAATGTATTTCCTATATATTATATATTCCAACACACGTATACCGTATATTCATAAAGTAATAAATAACAAATATACAGTAATAAAGCTAACTAAGTCTTTTATCTTTTAGTAAATAAGACAATTGACATGGGCATCTCGTATAAGACCTTTTTTTTTTTTTTTTGCGTGGGGATATCCTAATGGGATACCCGACCGCCTCGGGGGTAGCGGCCAGGTTATGCCGGACTTGTACCGGCTAAAACCCCACTGGTCGCCATCTGCGCTATAGAGAGGGGGGCGGGCTCTCGTGTTGAACGCGTACCTGCTCACCCCTCCAAGCGCGGCGTTTAGATAGCTCGTCCCGGGGGAAGTGTGACACCTCCCCCCAGCACCCTCGCTGTGCTATCGCACGATGAGTCGTGACCACATCGACCCATCGTCCTCCTTGGGGTCGCTTCTTGGCGCACAGAGCCCCCGCTCTGATTGCCCACGACCCCAAAGGCCCCGTTTAGTCGCCATTTACGACAGGCAAATCTCGTATAAGACCTAGCCTAAACGGAACACAATTCATTAGAAGACAATTGTGTAAGTGAATATACCTGAAACCGCCACGCTCAAGAAATGTGCATTGATTACCTATGTGAATAAATCAATTTCGTACGCTGCAGACAAAACGTGTGTGGATTGTGGTGTATCTATGTAATAAATTATTATAGCGACCTCAGTACAGTATATACACGTTATGCCTACGACCATTACTTAACTTTTAAAGGATGTTATGCTTTGATATGTATTAATGCGTTTAGTGATATGATAATGTTATTATGTGTCGTTGAATAGTATATATAGCTTCTGAGGTACTCGTGTTACTTTCGAAATAACACGAGTAATTTCGTGTTATTTTGGGATCCTTCAAAAGGGGTGTGAGTGAAGAGACTTCTTCAGGGTCGGTAACCGCTTTATGCAGCCGGCCTTATGCTTGTTTTCCACTTAATTGGTAAAAAAAAAACGACTGAAGTGACTTGACGACATTGTTTCGGAAGTCAGCCTTCGGGGACTCAACTTCAACTGAGAAAAAACAAGAAACTATATATAACAATTTGTATCTGGAATTACGTATTTAAATTAACACACACCCTAATTATTTAATTCATAATCATATACATAATTTAGTATATTTCAGATTGATAAATTAAGTTTTTACAAGCTTTTTCGAAATTATGAAAGAAATTATTAACAAAAATTTAATGTACATATATTTTCTTTCTAACTTGTACAGTTAAATTGTCGGAAAATTTTCACATCTACATATTGTACTCTGACCGGAAAATAAATAAATTAATTTTACTGAACGTATCTTTAACCCTTACATACTCAAACTATGATATACAACGCTGACTAAAAGTACCTACCATGATTTATGTACCACATAATTCACCCAGTGATATCTCCATTTCAGGCCCCTTGTGGCGTTGTTGGACGGTCGAGATTGCACCGTCGAAATGCCGATACTAAAAGACGTTGCGACGGTAGCGTTCTGCGACGCGCAGTCCACGTCAGAGATACATGAGAAGGTGCTCAACGAGGCAGTTGGCGCTCTCATGTGGCACACAATCATACTAACCAAGGAGGATCTGGAGAAGTTCAAGGCGTTACGGATTATAGTGCGCATCGGCTCCGGCGTCGACAATATTGATGTCAAAGCCGCTGGAGAATTAGGTGAGTCGCTGTTGAACAAGTATACATATGCCCCATAAGTAAACAAGTATATGTACCAGTTACGTCTTTACCGTCAGGGCACACGGGGCCTGTGCCCAGGGCCACGGGGGCCCCGAAAGGCCGATATATTCACTTACACTATACAATGCTTTTTCAATTTTAAATAAGTGTTTAATTCCTCATGTAAGTGAATTGTAAATTCTTAATGAGAGAAATAAAAGTCTTAAACCTATTATATAAAATTCACTTTGTTACTTTCCTAATTGGCCCAAAATTATTGTGTGCCCAAGGGCATAGAGACGGTCCTGATATGTCCCGTGATAAACAGTTTAGATAGACATTTGCAACACTATCATCAATTGTAGGTTGCCGGCTCAAGTATGTGTGACCACTACCTCACCATAACCACGGTAAAGAATATAGATATTGTTTACCGTGCCATAACCATGGTAGGCCATGATGTGGCCAAAAGTGGTAAAGTAAAAAGCCTACAAGGAGCTCTCAAAGTTGTCCGACTACAATAATAAGGTGATGTGTAAAAAAATTACATTCCATTCGCCGCATAATTTACGCCGAAAATCTAACGAAGATTAAAAATAAAGGGTTTTTCAAAATATCGGCCTTGTTAAAGTTGACCAAACCCAAACGCGATCGATCAATTCAATACAAATTGTTAGACACAACCTTTCCTTCCTTCTCTGCACATAGATCTCTAAATGTAATTAGGACTGTAAATGCATTTATCTTTGCGTTTTTGTATGAAATTGAAAAGTGCTTTGTTACGAAACTATGCATTGTATCGACAACTTTGATCTATACGATGGGTCGCCGACTCAATGCCCTCTATTTATCCTTGTTTGTAAGCGAAGCAAGTATATTGCATAATACACGAAAACGATTTTCATAATCATTAAAAACGCATAATTTGTGTACTTTGCCGTGCTATCTAATCTAGTAGATAAACGTTTTCTTCGGAATTTGATTGAAGTAATACTTGATATGTTTGTAGCTATAATAAACAAATACGTTCCAATTATCGTCCCGATAGCGGCTAGTCTGGGTCACAGCTTGTTATCTGGACTTCGACTCCAGCTTTGGCAATATTAAAAATAATAGTAAAGTTGGAGGAGATAAGGTATTTTGTCCGTTAACGTTTATGAATAAATTCTTTTGACTTACATTATCTGGTAATAGAAAGCTTTTTATCTATAATCGCAGCTTACATTCCGATTAGAAACAAGTCATTGTACTTTAGATAGCCTTGATTTTGGGATGTCGTTGGGGTAACCAGATCCAAAACTGAGATCTGACAAAATCCCTGATTAAGCAAAATTCCTGACATTTACTGTTTGATAATAGTTTTCATGCGCTTTCGCGTCGCGTATGGATCGATCGATTCAATCGGTGTAGTGACGAGTAAACAAGCTTTTGGTGTAAGAGCTGTTACTCAATAAATATAATTCTATTTATCTTACTGAGAAAAATTCCTGACAAGTTCAGATTTTTCCTGTTTCCCTGACAGAAGGCCTTAATTCCTAACATCACAGTAAAATCATGTCGTCTAGTAACCCTAGATGTCGTAGACAATATAAAATAACTACTACTCTACACGTACTACCGCCAAAAAAGTCGCTCGTGGGCGAGTTCTCTTCTTTTTCAGCATTTCCTATTGTCCTTTGTATAAAAAATGACTTGTAACAATAACGTTGTTGTCGGACATTTCAGGCATAGCTGTATGTAATGTGCCGGGATACGGCGTGGAGGAGGTAGCGGACACGACAATGTGTCTCATATTGAATTTGTACCGGCGGACGTACTGGCTCGCCAACATGGTCAGGGAAGGGAAGAAATTCACAGGTACGTTCATTTATACTTAAATATTTATTAGCTGAAAGGTAAACTCTTTATCACAAGTGAAAAAAACATGTATTAAGTGGGTACGGGAGGAGTACAAGTGGGATCGCTATTGATGAGGGCGCCCGTTGTGACACTTTATTGTCATCATCATCATCAGCATTTAATGTCCCACTGCTGAGCACAGGCCTCTTTTCATAAATCAGGGTGAAAGGGACTGGGCAGATAATCCACCATGCGTGCCCACTGCGGATCGGTGGAGGTAAGCTAGTAGTCAACCTACTGTTGGGGTTTTCAAGCCGCTTAGAAGGCCTCCAACTAGCTTAACGACTATCACAATTAAGCAATAACAGGGACCAAAGGCTTTACGTGCCTTCGCTCGATTTGAAATACCACTAGGCGGTCACCCATCCAGGTACCGACCACGACGGTGGTAGCTTTACTTGCCGATCGATTAAGAACGGCTTATCATGCTACATTACGAGCGCTTCAGCGCACACACACTTTATTGTCATATGCGCCAATTAAGAGTTGCTATCTATCTAAATGTCTTTTGATGTTGGAAGGTACCTTTATACTGCTAAAAATCTGTATGACTTGTTTGGTATGATAGATTGGTGTGATAGATTATACTTAATTGCACACGCCACATGGAATACATAACATATTAAATAACAAAGAACACAATGGCGATCACAACATATGCGATATTTAATATTATAATGCTTAATAAAATTCATGAGTTTCTACTTTGAATGAGAGCATACAAATGTATTAATTACTCACTTATTTAAATCACGACTAGAACCAACCCATACAATGTTAAAGATGGCGTTAACACAATAAGTGTTGTTTCACGAATTTACAGTTATTTTCTCTCCTTCGTTATCTTTTATATGATACAACAAAGTATTTTGATTAGCTGACGAGATTGACAATATTTTACGAACACTTATAAAACTACGATCTGTTTAAGTTCGTACTACTGAAGATTTAATTAATGCCCGGTTTCTATAAACAAAAACCAATCTTTTTGCTTACCAATGGTAGGCTTTTTTATGGCCAAACTGGGCATATAGATAATTTTCTAAGCTAATTTTACCTGTAAAAAAAGATTTTACCTTTTTAGGGTTCCGTAGCCAAATGGCAAAAAACGGAACCCTTATAGATTCGTCATGTCTGTCTGTCTGTCTGTCTGTCTGTCTGTCTGTCTGTCTGTCCGTGTATGTCACAGCCATTTATTTCCGAAACTATAAGAACTATAATGTTGAAACTTGGTAAGTAGATGTATTCTGTGAACCGCATTAAGATTTTTACACAAAAATAGAAAAAAAACAATAAATTTTGGGGGTTCCCCATACTTAGAACTGAATCTCATTTTTTTTTTTTCATCAAACCCATAAGTGTCGGGTGTCTATGGATAGGTCTTCAAAAATGATATTGAGGTTTCTAATATCATTTTTTTCTAAACTGAATAGTTTGCGCGAGAGACACTTCCAAAGTGGTAAAATGTGTGTCCCCCCCCTTGTAACTTCTAAAATAAGAGAATGATAAATCTATAAAAAATATATGATGTACATTACGGTGCAAACTTCCACTGAAAATTGGTTTGAACGAGATCTAGTAAGTAGTTTTTTTTTAATAGGTCATAAATTGAAATTAATATCAAATACTCAGGTCTATACTACCATGTACTTATATACCTACAGGTTTGTACGGAACCCTCGGTGCGCGAGTCTGACTCGCACTTGGCCGGTTTTTTAAAAGGTAAAATCTGCTATGCAAAGCTTTGAGATCTTTGCTTCATTATTAGTAAAGATATAAGAGTCTTAATTTTAACCGATAACGGTCCGTACATTATAGGAATCGGCCACTGTTAAAATTTGATTATTATGGGAGTACGACTGTCAAGTTATACCAACGATTTCAAAGTTATATTTATCAATAATGTAAGCAACTTCATTTTATTGAACTCGTTGAAGCCGAATTAAAGCCGGTCAGTAAATGAAATTTTAATTGATGGAAAAGACATTAATATCAGAACCGATTTCCGTACCAAATAAAAAATCCCACAGATTTCCTAATTGCGTTTGGCATTGAGTGTAATATAAATAAGCGAGTTGAAAGTCGGTTTCCGGTCCTGCTTTGTAAGTTACATCATTTAACCACAGTTTTATGACGTTATCTTAACCGTCTCCGTAACTAGACTACTGATATCTGGTAATCAAGGTTTTAATTGGTATCGTAATCAAAAATTCACATACTGGTTGGGGTGGCGGTCATACACTCTGACGGCCACGGATTCCCATATAGGTCAAATATATGTGTGCATCAAGATGGGTCTAGGTATCAGTTATCTGGTTTCCATAGCTTTGCTTAGTTTGGGATCAGACAGCCCTGAAGAATGTCCCAAGTTTTTTTTGTATCAAGAGATTAAAAGGTTTCCGACTAGTGATAATGAAAGTAACAGTTAACAACATGCCATTAACAAATCTTCACATACAGGGTTACAGGGAAAGACGTAATGAATATTAAAGGTCGTTATTATTGAAGTCATTTCTGATGAATTTGATTATGTTGTTGTTATGGAGATATTGAATTTTAAAGATTTAATAAAAACTGAACCTACTACTAACAGATTCAAAATACTGCTCGAGAATGGTTAGAATTAAACACTAATATTCAGTACGACTTTCCCTGTAACCCTGTATATATTATGAATAAAGTTACGCATATCACAAAAAGAAAAACCGTAGGACTACACAGCATCCTATCATAGTACCTATAAGTATTTAACTTAACAAAGCAAATGAGGATTGCGACAAAACAAAAAGAAAGTAAAAATTTTAACAAGTAAATAAGTTTTAAGGTAATATGCTAATTCTCATACTACATATTCGTAAAGTTCTGCTTCTAATCACAATCCTACCGTGTTATAAGGTGGCCAAAATAGGAGGCACACAAAGCCTAAATGTGAAGAGACTCAAGTGCAGCTTGCTTGGCATCTGATTGTGATGAGTTAATCCCAAAATGTCTAATCAAGGCTAATATCCCATTAAAAGTATAAGCATGACGACTTTAATTTGGCTATCAAAAGTTTGCTCATAAATAATCGTATTCGTAATACTATGGACAGATCTAGATGGTTTATTGTACTAGAAAATTATGTTCAACAAGGATCGGGAATATGGATAATGCAAATTAACAACTTTGATGTTTTATAAACATTAGTTTAACCTTTAGAAGTTGATTATGATTCATTGAATATTGCCAATGAACTATAAATGTTTGATTTAGTATACCTATACCCATAATTTTATTATCTGTATAGGGAGGTATGGTTTGGGATTACCACAGATATTGTATAGTCACAGATTTAGTACAAGGAAGATACCGCTTGCAAGCGGTCCGTTCAAGCATGCCCGGCAAGTTTGTTTGCGACTTGATTTTTGTCGCACCATTGGAAAGTCGTGTTGTTGACAAAATAACAAAAACTAATTGTGGCATTATCAACTGTAACTCAAGGGCAGTGAGACAATTAGATGGGGATGTTTCATTTCAAAGTGCGTAGGTAATACAAAAATGGCACGCTCGGTTTCACACTATGTAATGAACAAGCGGCATCTAGTTCTTTAAATCCGGGTATAAGTGACCTACGGCAACAGTGTGAGCTACGATCCTGCGGTTAAGGTCTTGGGTTTCACGTCATAATATTATGTATCAAGTCTGTCTGCACTAACAAGATTATTACGTGTCTAATGGGTATGCGGAAACCTTGTCTATACCTATTTGTTTGTGGTTATAACTTGTCAAGAACCCCTTTTATTATCAGGTAATAGTTGTACTATTATTTATTCTGTGGTAATAGTTCCGTGTCTCGTGGTTTCTTAAAAAGTATGTTATGCGATTCAAGCTGCCAATTTTATCAAAAATCGGTTCGGTACTTAAGCCGTGAAATCGTGGCCAAATGACAAACACTTTCACTTCGATAATATTAATTATAGTACGAGATCCAGCTGCAAGAACTTACAAGAAAGAACATACTTCGGAAGGCACGTAAAAGACAATTTTGATAGACGTTAAGCTAGTTGGAGGCCTCCTAGGCGGCTTGAAAACTCTAACCTTATAATAATAATAATAATAATATAATAATAATTTTAACAAGTAAATAAGTTTTAAGGTAATATGCTAATTCTCATACTACATATTCGTAAAGTTCTGCTTCTAATCACAATCCTACCGTGTTATAAGGTGGCCAAAATAGGAGGCACACAAAGCCTAAATGTGAAGAGACTCAAGTGCAGCTTGCTTGGCATCTGATTGTGATGAGATGTGCTTTTCTAGCTAGCAAACAATATACCGAACGACACAATAATGTAGCTAAACAAATTCATATGCAGTTGGCCAAAAACTATCAACTCATTGAAAAAATAGAACCTTACTACAAATATAAACCAGATAGCGTCTTAGAAAATAGTAGTGCCAAATTATACTGGGATAGAGAGATAGTGACAGATAAAACAACATTGAATAATAGACCAGACATAACACTTACTATAAAATCGTCTAAAATCACATACTTAATAGATATATCAGTACCGAATACAAATAATCTTAGACAAAAACATAGCGAAAAAGTACACAAATACACCCAATTAGCAGATGAAATAAAGCAGATGTGGCATCAGAACCGTGTTATTATAATACCAATAATATTATCATCCACCGGAGTTATTCCTAAAACTTTATCCATAGCCTTAAAGGAGATAAATATCCCAAACATTATTTATATAGCATTGCAGAAATCAGTTATTTTAGATACTTGCTCTATTGTGAGGCGATTCCTAACGTCAACTACCCAGATACAAAATACAATAGACCAGGAACCAAGTGACTTGGCGTAAGCCCGTGCTTGGTTCCTTAATACCAGCATAACGCTGAGAAACCCGAAAAGGACTGACATAATAATAATTTATTTCTGCAGGAAATGTGGTATAACATAGGATCTTAAGTCTATAATACATTGTTCTCACTTTTCACCAGAAACTGGCATGCAAAATTTATATAACAACTAACACGGGACAATAAAATTTACAAAATAAAACCTGCAGTCATATCATAAAAATAAACACATAATCATTCCAACATTTCAGATAATTGCTAATTATTAAAATTATATTCGGTATGTCAATAAGATAATAGCTATTCATTACATATGTGAAAAATTAAAATTTACAAATTATTTAAATATTCATCTATGGAATAGAAGCATTGTTGAACAAGCCATTTCTTTAATTTGTTTTTAAATAAATTTGAGGGTACATTTTTTAGGTCCTCTGGGAGCTTATTATACATTTTTATGGCCATTGGATAACTGTTTCTGTTGTACAGCGTCGTTTTCATTTTTGGCAATACAAGTTTATTGGGATGTCTAGAATTAAAGTTGCATATGCTTTTCATTTTCGTAAACAAGTGTGGATGCGATTTTACAAAACTGCACATTTCGAAAATGTATAAAGAAGGGACTGTGAGTAAATTATGCTTACGAAAAAGAGGTCGGCAAGATGTAAGACTGTCAACATCACAGAACGCACGTACACATTGTTTTTGAGCCAAGAAGGCTCTCTTTATGTGGTAAGAGTTACCCCATAGAACAATACCATATCTGAGCACAGAACAGACGTAACCATGATAAGCCTTAATTGCAGTATCAATTTTAGAAATTTTCGCAAGCTTCCATAGGGCATACACGAATGAGTTCAATCTTTTACAAATACTATTAATGTGATCAGACCATGAGCATCTATCATCCAGGAGAATGCCAAGAAATGTGGTCTGGGTAGACTCTTCAATTAATTGATTTTCAAAATGTATATTTAAATTGTGCTTTTTGCCATTTTTGTTTACAAATTGTATATATTTTGTTTTGTTTATGTTCACCTTTAAATTATTTTTTCGTAGCCATAAGATTATAGCCCGAACTGTATCATTTATTTCATCATTATATGTTTTGGTATCATGACATGGAATTATAATTGAAATGTCATCCGCAAAAAGGGTGCAGTCATAATCAATAATATCTGGTAGATCATTTATATATATGAGGAAAAGTAATGGTCCTAGTATACTGCCTTGAGGTACACCTACACTATTTGTTTCAATTGTAGATTTGTAAGGTTTTTCAGTGAGACTTGAGTCAAGCTTTGATATTTCCACGAATTGATGTCTTTGATGTAAATATGATTTAAGCCATTCATTTGCAACCCCTCTTATTCCGTATGCATCACACTTACGTAAGAGTAGAGTATGGGAAACAAAATCAAATGCTTTACTCATATCAAAGAATATTGTGGTAACGGGCTTCCGCTTATCAATATTTTCAATAATTTTATTAACAAGAGTGAATGCTGCCAGTGTTGTTGATTTTCCTTTTTGAAAACCATTCTGCTCAGTTTTAAGGATATTGAATTTAGTCAAAAAATTATTTAAACGACTATACATAGCCTTTTCAATGATTTTAGATAAAACAGGTATAAGAGAAATGGGCCTATAGTTATCTATTTCATTTAAATCACCTTTTTTATATACTGGCTTTACTACAGATAGTTTCATTGCTTTAGGAAATATACCGCTAGAAAATGAGAGGTTTATTAAATAGCTTAATATTGGTGCTATTTCCTTTTTACATGACTTCAAAATTTTTGTTTCAATATTATCATAGCCAGTTGAGTTAGTCATCTTAAGAGAATCAATTATTTTAACAACTTCATAATCATCAGTAGGTAATAGAAATATACTTGATTCTACTGCATTTATGTTCAACTTGTCTACTAAGTTTTTACCGTTAACATTATTAAAAAAATTACTATCATTATTTGTCAAATCAATAAAATATTTATTAAATTTATTTGCTATGTCAATCGGATCAGTAATTATTTCATTATTACATATTAATTGATTTATACTGGATTTTTCATTATATTTAGAATTACAACAGTTATTATTAATTAATTTCCATGTCGCTTTGCAGATGTTATTAGAGTTAGCAATAAACCTCGAATTCGTTATTTTTTGTGCATTATTTATAAATTTTTTTAACAGTTTGGAATAGTGTAAGTATTTCATTTTTGATGCAACATTCACTGTTTTATAATAGTTAAAGCGTAATTTTCTTTTAGTGACTGCAGATTTTTTTAAATCTTTGTAATCCATGGCGAGTGCTTAAGTTTATTATTAATTTTTATCTTCTCTATTGGAAAGCACAGATCATATAACAGTTTGAGTGTATTGTGGAAAGCGTCAAAAGCACTGTCTGTATTAGAGTTAGATAAGACAAAATGCCACGAGAGACTGCATAAACATTCACGAAATTTATCTATATATTCACTATTAAACTTTCTTATGTTCCGAAACCAGGTAACGACTGGCTGCGTTTTATTATTAATAGGAAATGTTATAGACTGAGCCGTATTATGGTCTGATAGACCCAAATTATGAATGTCACTTGTTGCATCCGAGATATTACTTATAATATGATCCAAGCATGCATTTTTCCTTGTCGGTACAGCAATGTGTAACTTAAATTTATTATTCGATACAATTCTAATTAATTCGGATGAGACTTTACTTGCTTTAAGAGTATCAATATTAAGATCCCCAGCTAAAATAATTTTACGTCTAGTTTTATGCTTCAGTTTATGCATAAGGGATTCAAGTTTCTCAAAGAAAATATTTGGGTTAGACCTTGGGGTTCTATAGACGCATATAACAATACATTTATATGTTGGAATATCGATTCCACAGCACTCAAACGAGGATTCCTCTGACATTTCCTTTATGTATTTAAGCTCATGTGAGATTATAGATTTCCGGCACAATATACAAACACCCCCCCTTTTTTGGTGACTTCTAGAGAAACTTGCGCCAAATTTAAATCCATCAATATTTATATTGCTTTCAGTACCTGACTTGATAAAAGTTTCACTAAAGCACATAACATCAATGTTTTTTTTATTTTCAATAAGTTCTTGGACAGTTATATCAATTATTTCCCTCTTACTTACTATACCAGCAATATTCTGATGGAAAATGGTTAAGGAATGATTGAACTCATTAGTCTCGAAAAAAGTTGTCAGCTCTATTGTCAGACTGTATTTTCTGTCTATGGTTAGATATCCTGGGGAAGTAATCTAGAATGGTTTTTTTTATCAGCGTTTGGCTTTCAATGCATTGAGTCTCCTGTTTGTTTTTATTGTTCAGTATGTTGAAATAATAGGGTATTGTCCCTTTCCTATACATTGACGATTCACATTTATTCGATTTTAATTTAGTTGCATGTCCCTTTTTATTTTTATTCGATTTTAATTTTAAATATTTAGACTCATAGTCATAGGTGTCAATTAAGTAATTGATTTTTTTACATATGTCTTCTTGGTTTTCAATAAAGAAGCAATTATTAAATTTATTACACATTAATTTTATATTAGAATTCAAAACTTTTTCATTAAGATATGGATTTAGGATAACATTTAAAACAATTATTGTGGTATCTCTAAATTTCTTCAATAAATTATACAGTTCAGCTATGACAATTGTTGGATTCCTATCATTTTCACCTATACACAGTACCAACTTGTCATCTTTTCCTAAGTTTAGGTCCTGACATCCTGCTAAGATTTCATCCGTTAGGGCATAAGGTTTAGTCATTCCGGTTGTGCTATAGTTTATGTAGTTCGTGTTTTTTCTTGAATCCACAAGCCTGGATGCCAGACCTGCACAACGTTGAGAACCAAAAATTTTAATTTTTGGTTTAGCATTATACTCTTTGTTGATCTGTTCATGTTCATCTGTATATTGGTTCTGGCTTGGATTAGTTTGTGGAGATATCTCATTTTTTTGTATTTGTATGGACGTTTCCACCACCCTTTCAGCACAAGATGTAGAAGAATCATTGAAATCAAAATTTCGCGTGCCTAACAAAGTTTTCCTTCTTAATGTCCCTTTATTTTTTGTCGAGCTTGATATTTTCAATAAATTCTCAATTTTGCGTTCATATTTGGCTACCTTTTTTTCAAGACTTCTTTTTTCTAGTATATGATTGTCTATTTCATTATGTGCAATCTCCAGTTTTTGTTTCAAGTCAATTATTGTATCCTTGAGTTCATTTATTTCATCATAGTCCCTTGTTGATAAGTCAGGTAAGCTTCGGACAATATCCGAGTCGGTTGACAAGAATGAATCTTCACTCACCATCCGAGGTAATTCTTCATATGATTTATTTGCATTTATCTTTTTCTTCCGAAAAGTTATGTTGGAGATATTCATTTTGATACAAAACAGAAAATTTATTATGTATGGGGCTGGGCTTGAACTGTCGACCCTGTGGACGCAATGTACTTGCACCGTGATGTACTTAGGACTTAGGTTGAACACTAGCCTACCTTCACCGATCCGCAGTGGGCATGCGTGGTGGAGCATTTGCTCATTAGGGATTTCACCCTTATTTGTGTGCAGGAGGCCTTTGCTCAGCACTGGGACATTATAGGCTGATGATGCTAAATAAATAAAATAAATATCCTGGGACATACCTCACACACGGTCATCTGATCCCAAACTAAGCATAGCTTGTACTATGGCAACCAGATAACTGATATAATACCTATACTAGTTTTTGTTTGTAAATACATACTTAATATACATAATTACACCCAGACTCAGGACATGTTCATGCGAACAAATACATGTCCTGCCACCAACGAGGTAAGAGAGGTAGAGCATAGCGTTTATTCGCTCCAAAGAGCAGCTCGACTGGGGAAGTACCTCCACCTTACAGAATACCGCAGCCAAATAACTTTATTTAGTGTAAAGTTGTGTTCCTGCGCGTGAGTAAGGTCGCCAGAGCTCATAGGGGAGGGGGGAAAGGTCGGTAACGCGTGAGCGATTCTTCGTGTGTTGCAAGCGTCCATATGGCTACGGTAACCGCCATCAGGCGGGCCGTATGCTTGTTTACCGACTTAGTCGTATGAAAAAAAAAAAAAAAACCCGACCTGCGGCGCTATAGGTGCAATCTTAACCAACTACGCCAACTGGCCCGTCAGTCATGATGATGGCCTCTCGATTATCGACTATTTGCGGCATTTAATCCATGGTGTGTAATGTTGCAGGTCCAGAACAAGTCCGCGAGGCGGCGACGGGGTGCGCCCGCATCCGCGGCGACACGCTCGGCATCGTGGGGCTCGGCCGCATCGGGTCCGCGGTCGCGCTCAGGGCCAAGGCGTTCGGCTTCAACGTCATCTTCTACGACCCCTACCTGCCCGACGGCATCGAGAAGTCGCTCGGATTGACCAGGGTATATACGTTGCAGGTAAATAACACTACAAATATACCCTCTTCACACTTTCTGAGTGTCTTCATTTTTGCAGGGTTAGCAACACGCGGCAAGGACTTTCTGGCGGCAACTTGCAGAGTGACGTTGCGTATTCGTTTTATTTTCATAAATTCGTGTATTTTGAGTTTTATTGCATATTATCGGTGGTGTTTTATCCAATCAAGATCAATTCATGTGTATTAGTGATGTGATATGAAAAAAATTACATTTGCCATGACTTTACAAGTTTTCTCAAAAAGTTTTAGTAGAACGGCCAATTCATACACACAATCAGTTCACTAACTTTAATCATTATTCATATTCATTTATTACAAATTAACTAATAATATAACTTGACCCTGGCAAAAAAAAGTCCAAAAAAGGATTTGGTTGCCATACTACAATACTAAGAAGAAGAACGCGCGGCTAGCCTCTATACGCTACGGTAACCGCTTATCATCATCTGGCCGTGTTCTTGTTTACTAGCTTAGTGGTATAAAACAATGACATATTTTTTTCCCCTGTAACCAGACTTACTACCACCGTGCTAAGTGGTATTTATGATGTTTTCTATCGCTGAAAGTTAGAGCCCACGACCATTACCACAGCTCTCTTCGCCTTACGATTTAGACAACAATGATTTTATTCATGAATCATAATTGGTTACTTCTCTGTGTAATAGAGAAAATATCTTACCTTTATCTGGTTATAGTATTGTTTTAGCACAATCCCCATCACTATTTTGGTCAGCGTCAAAGTTAACGGGGGAGGTCTAAGATCAGCAGTGGACATCCCTAGGCTGATATGATGATCATGTTTGTCAACAGAGTGATAATGCTTAATATTTAATCATTTTCTATAAAAAAAAAAAACATTTTTTCCCAAGGGAGTACAGCCACAGTCTATAAAACCATACAGTTGTTCGACGAAGCCGTCTAGACAGGGCAATAGTGCGGGGTGTGAGGGGCGAGACGTGGCCCGACCTGCAAACAAAACGATGTTAGTAGCTCGGGAAACAGCATACTTTATATGGCCGTCGCGATACTGTGCAGACGTTGTCGGCATTTTACATGAGATCAAAGGCGTCGGATGACTGTATGGTTTTATAGACTGTGGCACGCACAGCATAGGATTCTTCAAAAAGGGTGTGAATAGATTTTTTGCAGGGTCGGCAACCCGCGAGTGACACCCCAGTTGCAAGCGTCCATAGGCTGCGGTAACCGCTTACCATCAGGCGACCCGTAGGCTTGTGTGTTAACATATTAGTATTAAAAAAAAATGGATTGTTGACCAGTCACGTAAAATTATTACTGCGGGGCACTTTCCCAATGAAATTAACTTTATTTACCTGTGATAAAATATTGATATACTTTTTCTCTTTCATGTTTCAGGACCTCCTATTCCAGAGTGATTGTGTATCATTGCACTGCAGCTTAAACGAGCACAATCACCACCTCATTAACGAGTTCACTATAAAACAGATGCGTCCAGGTATGTTAACATTTATTATTTATAATTTTCCGCCTCGCGGTTTCACCCGAGTTCCGGGGATAAAAAGTAGTGTAGTGTCTCCGGTCCGTTGCTGCGTTAGCGTGAAAGAAGGACACACATAGTAGGATTTATGCTTTACTAGCGACCAGCCCCGGCTTCGCACGGGTGCAATGTACGTACTAATGTGGTGTCATTGTGGAGCGATTAATAGTACTGGTTTTTACTATTTTTGAGCAAAAGGGTAGCTAGCTAGGAATTAATATTACAAAAGTGAATATTGTCTATCTGATTCCGTTTCTGTCTGTTTGATTTGTGTTCACCGTCAGACTATCTTGCCCATTTTGATGAAAACTGATAGACGATTAGCTGGAATCCTAGAGGGATTTCAGTGAATATTTGTCAGCTTGTATTGTTGGCTTCACATGTTTCATGTGTAGTCAGACCTCTCATTCGCACGAGCGCCTTGTGCTGGAGCAGTCAGTTGCTCTACCGATCCATTGAGAGGCTTCACGATGCAAAGAGAAGCGCTTGCACGTCGTCAAGCGCTCGTGGTGTAGCTTGATAAGCCCCAGTATGGATGCTTTCGGGATGGGTGACCGCCTAGTGGCATTTCAATGCAAGCCATTGTTCCCGGCTATCACTTAATTGTAATAGTAGTTAAGCTAGCTAGAGGCCTCATAGGTGGCTTGTTAACTCCAACAATAGGTTGACCACCAGCCTACCTCCACCGATCCGCAGGCGGCATGGTGGTGGAGTATCTGCCCAGGGAATGGAAAGTGAAAGGAAACCCGTGCTCAGCAGCGGGAAATTATACTTGATGATGATGAAACCCAGATGTTATCAGGGGATGAGCCTTGTTTACAGTAGTATGTAGTATGTATATGTAAATGTGTTGTGTGTTGTCGTGTCGTAGGCGCGTTTCTGGTGAACACGGCGCGCGGAGGTCTGGTGGACGACGAGGGGCTGGCGGCGGCGCTCAAGCAGGGCCGCATCCGCGCCGCCGCGCTCGACGTGCACGAGAACGAGCCCTTCAACGTCTTCCAGGTAACAAACACTACCACTACCACTACCACTACACTAATACACAACTTCATCGCATCACATCAACATTCATCGTGGACAATCACTTGAGCTCAACAGAGGTAGAGGTATCTCCAGTTCAAAATCGACTTAAAAACATCAATGTTGTCTAAGCTCAGAAGGCTTAAAACGTCAAATTAGAGGCTATGTTGTCGATGGCGCTACCCTCGCCTGTATAAATAAATAAGTTGGTGCGACTATAAAGGTGGGTCTGCTCTAAACGAGCAGAGCACGAGCCGAGTAGCCCTGCTCGTCGTCGTAAGACTACGACGACGCGTAGCGTAGACATATCTTGACATTTACAATCTAGTCTCGCTTACAAGAATAGCTTGTACTTGATGAGTGTATGTAATATTCCAGGGCCCCCTTAAAGAGGCGCCGAACGTGCTGTGCACGCCTCACGCGGCGTTCTACTCGGACGCGTCGGCGCAGGAGCTGCGCGAGATGGCCGCGTCGGAGATCCGGCGCGCCATCGTGGGCCGCATCCCCGACTGCCTGCGCAACTGCGTCAACAAGGACTACTTCCTGCCCGGCGCGCCGCCCGTGCTGCAGCCGCCGCCGCAGCCTCTGCCCACGCCGCAACCGCCGCCCAGTACTTACAGCGAGAGTGAGTATCTACTACACATTACACACTACGCTCTACACACTACGCACTACACACTGCCTACTTCACACGACTCACTACAAACTAATATAAACCACTATACACTAAACACAACTCACTACGCTTTATTGATACACACTTCTCACAACCCACTTCCCTCTTTACATTACCCACTTAAGAGCAAGCATCCCACAATAATTTTCTAACAAAAACTCTGTACTTATTATGGCGTTGTTAATTTTTTTTTGTAAATATGTATCTTGTGCACTATATATAGGCAAAAATAAAAATAAATAGAAACAAATTCAGTAAAAGCCTCTGAAAAACAGCGTTTTTGCCCAAATTTTACCTGAATTTTGGCTATATCTAATCTAGGTACACCTATAAATTGTAAAATGTAAATAAAACTTCTTGATCCGGCATTGCAAATGTATTGGATATTCAAAATAACAAACTTTTTCTTCACAAACTTGTAAGATTTTTTCACATGAGGTATACTCCTGGAACAAGTTTTATGTTATGCGAAATCATGAATGACGACCTAGCGGAGCGGCCGCGAGTGATCAGCGGAATTTACCGACTTATAACAGACGGCTCTGATGGTGTCTCTCTTTTTTCGCAGTCAAACAAACATTACGTTGGATGAAAGTACAAGCTTTTAAGCTATGCTTGCGTTGAAGTTGCGTTGGCAATGAAGGGCCCCCTTAAAAAAACTATGACACACTATCTAGTACACACTTCCCACTGTACACTATCCAAAACACATTACACACTATCCACTATCCAAAATACATTACACACTATTCGCTTCCCATTAAACATGACTCATATATACACTTCCCTAGGCGCCAACTGTAATCTGCCCATTCCCTTTCACCCTGATTTGTGAAAGGAGGCCTGTGCTCAGCAGTGGGACATTATAGGCTGATGATCATGGTGTAAGCTATGCAGTTGGTTTTTTTAAATAAATAAAAAAAACTTTTGATTTAGATATATGATGTTAAATAAAATTGTATATTGTTGTGTGTGCAGGCATGAACGGCGGGTACTACGGCGGGGGCGGGGGCGGCGGCGGCGGCGGCGGCGGGGGCGGCGGCGCGCAGGCGGCGCACTCCACGACGGCCGTGCACGAGCCGCCCGCGCTGCCGCCGCAGCCGCAGCCCCCGCAGCCGCAGCCGCCGCAGCCGCCCATCACTCTGGTAACTACTCTACTCTACTCTACTCTACACACTACACACTACACACTACTTTATACTGGCTCGACATTTAGATATGCCATATTTACGAAACCTATGTCGGATTAGTCATGCTGAACAACTTTTACAATGGGACCAACACTGAATTCTCAAATTTTTTTTTTACTCTTCATACATTATGTTCGAACAAGGTTGACATTTTGTAAGAAAAGTAAAAAAAAAAAATGAGAATTCACAATTGGTCCCATAGTAAAAGTTGTTCAGAATGCACCACGGTCAATGGGAATGGTCACGGTGAATGGGTTTGAAGATTTTGGCATACTTATCGGGCGCCATTTTGTTTTTTTTTTTATAATGGCGTCGCACGATGGAGTCTATACAAATTCGACCGGGGACTCTTATAAACACCATAGAATGCGTCAAATCGTTTAATAAGTAATATTTCATGGTTATTGAATTTGTCAAAATTCTAACTATTTTCTTTCTATTTTTTTGTTCGTATGAGTGTCCCCAATCGATGTATACAGGTTTCTTGGGGCGCCAACATTAAAACAAAATGGCGCCTTTTGTATATACCAGGCTCCGAACAAAAATCTTGGAACCCTTTTTCTTAGTTGAAGTCGAGATATCTAACTTGAAAACGGGCCTGTCATCCGACTGAACTGACTCGTGCCCAAGAGTTGATAATGATAAAGATGTGATCACTTTTTTTGTACTTTCTTCTGTACTCCTATGTTTAACTGCAATCTCACCATGGTAAGTGGTCTTCTGGCCGATGGTGGTAAGCCTAGAAGAAACTGACTCCCAAGTGCAGCTGTCGGAACACACCGATAGGTGCTTGGCGACAGATTATTTATTAACTTGAGGGTGGTAGCCAGCCAGATGGGTCCTACAAAGTACCCTACCCCTGTGTTATGGTTTTCTCATGATGTTTTCCTTGACCGAAAACTCAAGTTGTAAGATTCGAACTCGGGACCTTCGTCTCGAAATCCGAAGTCACTACCACTGAGCTATCAATTTCTCTAAAGTATGTCTCGTTTGTTCATCAAACTAATATATGATTGTGTATTGTCAACAGCCAATCAACACCTCTGACCCGGCCAACCACCAGATGAAGCAAGAGAGCTCCGACGTCCACTAGGCGCCGACATTACGTTACGTTGCAGTACCGTAGTTACGCCGACCGACAACAATACAACATACAAAACAAACAATAGTTTTATTAATTCCATCGCAATTATGTCATAAGTACCTATGTCGTAAGCCAACGAGTGATATCATTATATTGGGGTGTTTGCATCGAGCCGCTGAAGTGATCAATCAAGTGTCGAATCATTTTGTTTCAACGAACAATATTGGACCTGCAAGCCTCGAATCATTCGAACACGTGTTTTGTCTGACAATAATGTTGTTAAGTGACTGTGTGGACATTTTATGACATCCCCAACGGTTTTGTACCGAAGAACAACTAAATCTTAATGTGTTTTATGAAAAAACGGTTGTAAACACTTTTTTGTATGTATAGAGACAGAGTGACGTCACGATCGGCGAGTGAGAAACATGCAAGATTTTTTTATATATATTTTGTGAGCTAACTAATAGCTTCGATATGTATGTAGTGCAATTCGACACATACAGACAAATCCAATAAATTGTGTGTGTGAGTTTTTTTTATTTTTTTTTATATAAGGGTTATTATGTATAATAAAAATTAGTACGACCGTCTCGATGCAAACGCCGCGTGATTAAAAAAAAGAGCGAATAGTTGATTCTGTGTTTGTATTTGGTAAGTTGGGACAGCTATATATAAATACTGTTATTGTAAAATGCGTGTAATCGGGGGCCGATGCGATGTGTGTATGGGTAGACTGACGTATGGTATGGGACGTGGGAGTCCCTCCACTGCGAGAATGTAACGTGCGACTAGCGATTGGATAGTGCTAACGTGTTCTAACTGCGGTCTTAGCCCTCGCATACTCTTATTTTATATCGCCTGTCGTGTAAATAAACGTGCAAGCAATGCTTTGAAAATAACGTTGAGGTATTGTAATAGTCAAATTACTGTTTAGTTGCACATGGTTGCTCAATAGCCTTAGCTCTATATTGTGTTTTGGTGACTTTTGTTTTTTTAAATGTAGTACAGACCCGCGCGGGACAATTGACGCGCTTAGCCTTTATAGCATACTTTAATTGTGCTTCAGGTATGGGCGAGTGACTATAATGTATAGTCATAAAAGATATACCGCATGAATAGATAACTATAGATATAAACGTGAACTGACAAAGTGACGTAAGATAATTATTAGTGAAAGAGTACGGTTAGCATTATCACAATCGCATGTACAAGTGTGTGTTTGTAGCAATTTGCCGGAGTATACTATGTACATTAGGATACGTTCAATGCATGGTCAGTGGTCCCAGCTGGTTTAAGCATTTGATTGCATTTGTAAGGTGCGCGCTCGTACGCAACAGTAGGCGCCGCTCCGAGCTCCGAACGCGCCCGCATGCATTCGAACTGTTAATTTTTAAGTATCAACAAAGGACTGTAGAATTTTATCATCACACTTTATTAAAGAGAAAACAGGAGGTCGTGTTTCGTTTTTTTTTTTATTTGAAATGTACAAAATCATGCTTTCATTTAATATTTTTTCTAAATAGAGTTTAAGTGACGAATTTGTACATGAAAGAACACCATAACGTATAAAAAAGTTTAGACCGAAACGCAATAGCCAGGGGATTCCCGACATTCACCTGTATGAGGAGAAAAAACGTGAGAATTGGTATTTAAAATTAGTATTTACTTACAGTTTAGTTTAATGACAAAAACAATGTGTATATTTTATGAGAAAGTGAAAAGTTCTTAAATAAAACTATTGTTTTCGGATTAATTACTTTGGTGTTTTATTTATTTGTCAAAAGTTACCCATTTTATATCAGTCTCATTGTAATCATTTGATTGATAACGTTACAATAATATAACAAGCAACAGATTAATAATTATTTCGTGAACAATAAATAAATTCTTTAACTAGCATCATTTAAGAAAACATCAGATTTGATTGATAACGTTACAATAATATAACAAGCAACAGATTAATAATTATTTCGTGAACAATAAATAAATTCTTTAACTAGCATCATTTAAGAAAACATCAGAATACTCAAATTATTAACAAATATATGCAAAAATATTTAATCTAGAGCCCAATTCTCCATTAACACTAATCTTTTGAGATCATATTGTATTAGATACAGAGGCCGGCAAACAACTTGAGCCAAAGTCGACGTAGTGGGGGTAAGTTCGCGCATGTACACTCATGCTCGGCCAATAGCGTGGACGCGTGCCGACAGAATGCCCCCGCGCACCTCTCTTTCCACCAACGACACCTTAAAATCGTCTACTGCGCACTCAAGGTCATGGCTCAAGTTGTTTGCCGGCCACTGTACTAACATTTTTTGTTTTCTATATAATACAAATCTACCATTGTAATGTTTACAAAAACTGCATCTTAATTTCAATTATTTGTTCAAGCAATACTAGGTTTTACAAACAACAATTTTCAGTATTTTTTGATAAAATTGGCACATAACTTAAATCGAATATACTCTCTATGGATGGCGAAAAAAAAACATGAGGGGGACGTTACACTAAAGTCATATAAAATATGACAATAGCCATGTACAAGGTGGATACGACAATAAATGAAACCACTTGTTGTGTCCACCCATTTTGTCTTCAAATAAATTCAAGCTTTAAAGAATTAGAGATATATATGATAGTATAATATCCCCCTAACGTATTCTTGGGGCGATTATGTACAGTAAGATAACTATCGTCCCATGTGATGTACCATCATAAGCCCCCCTTATATAAAATGGCTTATAAATATGTATTTCTGAATATATGAGGTAATGATCATCACGATTTTCAGTTAAGAAAACTATCATAAAACTTCAAAAAGTATCACAAAATTCTGTCTTAATTGTGTATAAGCCGTAACCTCACTTTCCACTGTGTGAGGCAGGCGACGGCACCCTGAGTCTCCTCGCTTCATCGGCGTCTAATGCTCGCTTTATTTCGAAGTATTTCTGTTTGAATGAGTGTAGCTCTTCGTTGCCTCGATCTAGCTCAAGTCTGAGGTCTGTTACTTGTCGCTCTCGCATGCTTAATTCTAAGAAATTTTGGAAATTGAGTATCAGGTTGTCTAAAATTAAAGTTAGTTTTTTGTAATAGATATTGTTCAGTACCAGACAGAAATATATAAGTTCTATTGAACTTATCTGGGATAGATTTTTGTATTGCATTCGGTAGATATTCAGACTTTTCTATGCACAATATGAAAACTTACCAGCAATAAGACACTTCATTTTGGTTGTTCTTTGAGCTAGAGCACGTTGGGTGCGGTTCAGAGTTTGCTGAAAAGTAAGTGTTAGGAAAAAGCAAATTAAAAATCTGAAGCCCCGACCCGTACAAAGACGATGAAATATTTACTTCACCCATACAAAATTTTGCACTGCTTTAGAATTTTTTCCAAAAACCAATTTTTAAATACCTACCTATTTATCATCAAAAAATGATGGAATTTTAGTACTTAACTACATCCCCTATTGTAACACTTAGAAGTTAATTTATAAAAAAAAACTGAAGGTAAACAAAAAGAAACTGCCTCTCAAGTGCAGTTGTATTTATTTGTAAAGCTTAATATTTACCTGTATTTCGGGACTGGGCTGCAGCGCCAGCATGTCTTTGACGGCGCTGTACAGGTTTCGGGTCTCCTTCAGTTCGCGATCTTTCAACACCAGCATTTCACTTTGTGCCAGGACTTTTCTGTATGGATAGAATAAAATTATTTCAAGTGTAGTTAGGTAATTACTTTTTAACTGGAACAGAGGTGCGATGCAGGAATAAAATTAATAAAAGTCCCCATAGAGTACCTAAGTCCCCCACACATTAGTCAAGCCAAGGTTACGTGACGGACGTTACCGAACTTACATCGTAAATATTTTAGTAGTAGGTAAGTGATTACAAAATCTATGACCGAACTGTCAAAAGGTGTATGTACCGCCAGTAGGTATAACTAATTAACTCCAATACTAGACTACAGTCCAATTCTCTATTTTTTTTTAGTTAGAAAGAGATACTTATATTGAGACTAATTTAGTTTATGAATTGTTCCGTTGGTTTGTTCGGATTTAATAACGTGCGAATTTTGCGTCCCTTTGCTTTTACTTGCCCGACCCTACTTACGAGTGTAATAGGTACTTTAAAGTTTTGGAGGAAATATCCTTCTTTTTAACCGACTTCAAAAAAAGGAGGGAGGGAGGTTCTCAATTCGGTTGTTTTTTTTTTTTTATTTTTTTTTTATGTTTGTTACCTCATTACTCCTTCATTTATGAACCGATTTGGAAAACTCTTTTTTTATCTGGATGGCTACACTTCCCGTTTGGTCCCATTGTCATCAGATCAGGATTTGATTACTTCTTAGTGTACTTTGAAGTCGGTTTAAGTTTTTTGTAAAACAGTCCAATTATTTTATTTATTTTTTAAATAAAAATAAATAAATAAATATCCTTCCTAATGGGATGACATGGCTAACCAAGACTCGATGTAAAGTCTTAGATTAGAGTATACCTAAGTACTTATGTATAGTCTAAATTTAAATTCAATTTAGGACCTAAATTTGGTAACTTGACAAGAGGTGTCTCCTTGCCGCGCTCTTTATATTTTATGTAGGTATATGGGCTGTATGTGTAGATGGCGTTCGGTTAGGAACCCTGCACCTGCAGCGCGTGTAACAATATGCAGGAGGCCGTTTTTTTCGTTATTTTCTCAAACTAAAGGCATGATGACGTTTCGTCTTATTTGTTACAGACACGCAAATGCGTTTACTTTAAATAGTATTGACAGTCTCATAATGGCACATAAAAGCTTATTAATTAATCATAATTATCGGGTATTGCCAGTTTTTATACCATGGCACCTTTTAAGGTAATTTCTTCTGGGATAACTACCACACTTTTGTATAAAAAGATGGTAATCGCCGCAGCTGCAGCTGATTATTCACGCCATGATGATCATACCGTGATGATGTTTCCGAGGTTAGATTATATTGTTCTGCTGTTACGGATATTCACTGAAAAGGGTGATTTATTAATTTAAGTTTATACGCTGTTCTAGGTTTCATAATCTATTGATGCCATTGAGTTTGGAGATATTTGCCTTTTTGCTTTACTTGAGATTTCATCTGTGGCTTTATGCTTTACGGCAGCAATACGCCTATCTTATTTAGATCTTATAATGACAAAATTTGGGAAAATCATTTTTGAGCTGTCATGTAAATGAGACTTGAGACTTCAGTGTTGGTCCCATAGTAAAAATAATGAAAATATGCCATCTCGAAATCTCCATCCAGTAGGTATATAAAAAATGAAATTAAATGGTTAATTGGTTATTTATCATCACTTAATTAACAGTTTATTTATTTACAACTAAAAAGTTTTAAATAAAAAATGTTAAAACCTCATAGTGTTTTTTTATACCACGAAGTCTGTACACAAGCATACGACCCGTCTGATGGTAAGGGTTACCGTAGCCATATGGCCGTATGCAACAAACGGGGCATCATCGGGGACTCACGCGTTACCCACCTTTTCCCCTCCTCAATGAGCTCTGGCGAACTTACTCACGCGCAGGAACACATCAAATTTATTTGGCTGCGGTATTCTGTAAGGTGGAGGTAATTCCCCAGTCGATCTGCTCTTTGAGCGAATAAAAGCGCTACTTTCTTTATCAATAATAAAACTTCATCGAAGAAACCTTTAAAATAGTAAAATCTTCCAATGCAATTCCGCAACTAGCCAGTGATTTTGCACTGATTTTGAACAGTAAGGACCATTCACTGCATCGTGTTTTCTTGACTTGGCCAATCAGAGAGCATTAAGCCAATCAGAGCGCCTAATAGGCGGAATAGATTTCTTCTTTAAGTTAAATATAAATAAATAAAACATCCTGGGACATTCCTCACACACGGTATGGAAACCAGATAACTGATATAATACATGTACTACTTTTTGTTTGTAAATACATACTTAATATACATAATTACACCCAGACTCAGGCAGGACATACAGACATGTTCATGCCCACATGCATGTACTGCGGGAATCGAACCCACGACCTGCGGCGCGATAAGTCCAACCAACTCTGCGGCGCCAACTGGCCCGTCATTGTTCCTGTGTATGTGTAATGTAACCCCATAGCACTAACTTCTGCGTGAGCCTGAGCTTGTGCGTGAGCGTGACGCTGTCGGGGTCGGTGCCCTGCAGCTTGCGCCAGCGGTGCACGTTGAGCGGCGTCTCCAGCGCCTCCTCCAGCGCGCGCACGCGCAGCCGCTCGCGCCCCACCTCGCGCTCCAGGTTGAACACCTGCGCCGATCTTATACGTTACGTTACCAGGAACATTCAAGCTATTTATGGCATTGCGCAGCAAAGTCTCACGCTGCGCACGATAACGAACGCCCCGTGGACTTTTTGGCGGGAACTTGCAGAGTGACGTTGCGTTTTCATTTTTATTTTCATAAATTTGTGTATTTTGAGTTTTATTGTGTATTTTTGGTGGTATTTTACCCAATAAAGATCATCCATGTGCACCGGTGAAGTGAAATGAAATGAATTATGTGTATCGTGACTTTTCAAGTTGTCTCAAAATGTCCGTGAAGAGTTTTAGTACAATGACCACCATTGTAGTAAAACATGACTTTTATGGACGGTGACTGACTGAGGACTATAATGTGATAGTGATTTATTGTGACTGGAAACTATAATATAACTCGACACTGGCAGAAATGAGCCCTTCTTTGGGGTTGGTTGCCAAACTTCAAAATAAGAAAAAGAAGAAGAACGCCCCGTGGTACGTAAGAAACGCCACCATCCAGAGGGACCTGCGTGTCGAGAGCCTGGACGCCTTCATAGCCCGTCTTGCGAAGAGGATGTTCGCGCGCGCGGATGAGTCATCCCTGGAACACAGGGGATTGGCCCCGTGGTGCGCATTATCCACAAACCGCAAGGCCTTCCCGCTAGACCTGGTCGCCGAAGAAGCCACCGAAGCCGAGGACGTGGGGCTTCCATAACGAAAGCGCCGCCCGTTTTACCACCGTTGACCGCTTCTGCTGGGCCTCCACTGGTACCGCCAGTGGTCTCACTTGGTAGGACGGACCGTACGTGCGGCGACTCTCATAGACTACCATCGGATTAGACAATC
The DNA here is from genome assembly GCA_947623365.1 of Achlya flavicornis. Lineage (NCBI taxonomy): Eukaryota > Metazoa > Arthropoda > Insecta > Lepidoptera > Drepanidae > Achlya > Achlya flavicornis. The sequence continues at coordinate 3,396,149 of OX392490.1, forward strand.
CCCAAAAACCCATCATTGATACCTGCAAATTAAACCCAAGGCACCCCAAGGCCCCGCCCGTTTTTACGGGTGGCGATAGAAACCCAGGAAAGGGGTCCGCCTCGGACCTGGCTCCCCATTCCCCGTGAGGGACAATGAGAAGACATACGTACTTTTTGGCGTTATAGGAAGCTAGTAGTGGAAAAGACCAACCTCGAGTCGCAAGTCAGTCATATTCTCAATCCCCTTGGAGAGTAGATTCTTCTCTTTGCGAAGTCGTATTATCTCCAATCGTAGTAGTCTGATGTCCTCAACTCGTTGCTCGTATTGACGCTCGCCTGAAAAGAGTGGACTGTTCCTTTCAGTATGGCTCACAATGGTTACTCCATTTGCCCAACGCTAGGTGTGAGCTGGCCCTAAGGGTGGTCCGATACTTTGATTATTTACGTACGTTGATATCTTTGTGTGAGCATGCAGACATGCAGACATAAATACTCGCAAAAAGTTGAGAGACCACCTCGCTAGTTCATGAGCCCGAGGATTCTGAGCTATAGGAGGCAAGACGGGCCCAGGGGTGGCAGTCCAGAGGCTCTACCGCGTCACCATACCGCATATCTTTGCCTAATCGTAACGAAAACTATTAATGAATTTCATCCAATCAAGACCTACACATGGACGTATAAAAAAATCAGGACGTAATGTCGCCCTATAAACGAGTGAAGCAGCAAAAGGAAGCCGGCGTTCGTTTAACATGGCCTCACACACACATATACACTATAGGAAGCCGATCGATTGTCATACCACATTGAGATGTTGACAGTGACAATAAGGCTCAGTATCATTTGTGCCTGCTTGGGCCAGTAGGTACTTATTTTAGTCACGCTTACATAGGAAATTTTCGGCTTCACTTAATTTTCGTTTGACACTCCGTCTTGATTTTTTTATACGTCTATGGGCCCACATTGATGGGCCGAATGGGTTACGACGATGACCATTGGGTCTTCGTCATACCGCGTCATTGTATGAAAGCATTAATTGTTTCTCCAATTACCATCAAAGATACGCGATAGGCTGGCTTGTCCAGGGACCTTCCCAGGGTTCCAGTGTTCCTTACCTCTATGCAAGGTAACTTCAAGTATCCGTATCTTCTCGTAGAGCAGTGATATCTCGTCATTCCTCCTCACGAGCTGCGCTCCGACGACGTCCCGCTCGTTCATTAGACCTTCCAGTTCCTTGTTTAGTTTAGCGCGAGCTGTATCTCCCTCCTGCATTCAACATTAACATAAAGACGGTCGGTTAATTGTTAAAAGGTTAAAAACATAGACGTTTCTTTCGCAAAATAAATCATTTAATTAAATAATGACGTGGGCTAACCAGGTTTAATTTCAGCATCGAAATTTACCTGAATGTGGATTATATAAATTACCACTACTGATTGTTTTAGAATAGGGCTAATTTGTTGTTACAAACCTGGACTATCCTATTGAGCCTGGCTTCCTCCTGTCGAAGCGCTGTGATATCAGCCCTGGCTTCAGACAGCTTCACGACCCCACCCTGCACCTCACTACGTAGCTGCTCATTCTTCTTGTTGCATTTAGCTAAACTACCTTCGCAAGTCTTCAGCGTAGTCTCCTTGCCGCTGATTTCTTCTTTCAGTTGCTCTATTTGGTATGCTAGCATCTGTTCGATAACATTTACTTTATTAAACGTATCTTTGTAACGCGTCTGTCCTTGTAATTGTAATTTATATAGCAAGACAGACACGTCTATATAGCGATATAAGAAAGAAAGAAGCAGTCAGGAGATAGAGTCAGAGTTCTTCGCCCGATTGTCGCGCTGTAAAATATAATAGCTATTTCTATAATGGATAAAGAACGAGCGGGCGCGAACGATAAACTCACTCTTTTACCATATTTAGCTTTTACCTATTGATAAATGTTAATTTCTAATTTAATACCTATCTGTCCATTTTGATTCAGTTCTTTTGACAGTGAGTTCCAATTCCATTTCTTAAATGTCCTGTTTATCGAATCCTTTTAGAGTTTATAAAGATCTGCATTACATTGGCAAATACCTCAAAAGGTACTTATCTACTTCTGGCAGAAACAAGATAATCTCTTCTGCGAAGTTCATCCAAAACCAAACGAACCTTCAACTTCTGTTTAAGATCCTGTATCTCATCCAGGGCTTCAATATAATTCTTATGCAGCATGTTCCTCTCGGCCCTGGTGGCGTCAAGGGCCACTGAGAACTTCCTCGACTTTAGAGTCTCTTCGCGTAGAGCCTTCTTTAGGTCCAGAATATCAGCCGTACGAAGACGTACTTCCTCTGAAATATTTATCATATCATTATTAGTTTTTCCTTTGACTTTATGGTATTTTAATTTGTATAATAATAATAATTTTCTAGTCATTGTATGTTTCTTACCAGTGGTTTCGTCAATTTTTTCATTCAGTGCAATCGTTTCTTCTAACATTCTAAAAATAAAATAAAGTGTTATAAAATGTATTAATTAAACTGAACCGGCTAAGTTCGTGTCGGTGATACAAAATGTCTAAGAAGTAAAGTACAACTTTCGAAGTTTGGAACCCTAAAATTTCATTGTAGGAAAACATCTAGTATCGTGGTGAGTTACTTGCCACATAATCACTCACCATTTGTGTGAGAGATGAGATTGTGCTCTAACACAAGATGAAAATCAAAGGTTAAAATATTGTTAATTCTACAAATCGCGTGACTGGCTTGTTTTTTTTTAATAATACTGTGGAGAGAGAGCTGACACTTTCCCTTTCACTGTATCTTCCCACCCCTCTGGTCTAACGAACGTTTGGGTTGAAATCTCAACCCTCTAGCTGTCGGCCTAGATCGGTCAGTACACCGGCTATGCTTAAACGTGATTAAACCAGTCTTCAGATAAAAATATTAGATTGGAATCGCTCTATCCGTAAGGAGGCCAGGTTTCCACAGACACAGATAAAGGCTTCAAACAGCTTGTAACAACTTCTCTTGTTTTTTTTGGGGTTCTCAATAATCAACAATTACGACGAGTCTAATATTCATTAACTAAGGACTCATCATCATATGCCTACCTATCCTTGTCCTTCTCCTGTTGTTGTATTAAAAGCCTCTGTTTGTTCATTTGAGCCGTGTTCACCTCCAGTTCGTGTTCCAGCTGCTTTCTCCGCTGCTCTTGGAGATTTATCATCTGTAAATTTTCCAGGGCTTCGTCTGTGGGCCAAAGATTAAATAGATTGTGAGGTGGGAGACATCCGAAAGAAGCGAAGTGTGCGCAAACTGAATTACGAAGCTGAATTTGACTCTATCTATCAGTTACTCAAATATTATTCAAACGCAGAAACATAGATGGTGCCACAACACCACAAGATCCTTAATCGCGCTGACGAAGTTTAATTCGACAATATGTGTACACACGGCTACAGATCAAGCTATACATTTCCAGTATAAGCTGATCTCGCATTGTATAAGGTTTCCGTACAATAGGAGGTCAGCTTATACTAGAAATGTATAGCTTGATCAGTAGCCGTGTGTACAAACTGTCCGACATTTACAATTGACCGCGTTCCCTAGACACGATTTCCAATTTTAGCAGAAGAACTTTTCTATTTAACGGTAAGCCACGGTACCTAAGGTATGGTCAAGGTGTGTTCAGAGTAGCCCGTTTAAGATTACATGAATGAACGTCAATGATCGTAACAATCGCAACAAACACAGTAAGTATGTATGTGTCACTCATAAATCTATTCAAAATATTTATTACTTTTTATAATCTAACAGGAGACAGAAGCGTGCAGTACCAAATCAATTAATGCTAATACTACTAATTCGCCGGCGCATCTAATTAACGTAATTTGCATCTCGTTTATTAAGTTTTTATTACGCTTTAGATTTATGCATTTGTGTGCACGAACATGTCTGTATGTCCTGAGTCTGGGTGTAATTATGTATATTAAGTATGTATTTACAAACAAAAAGTAGTATATGTATTATATCAGTTGTCTGGTTTCCATAGTACAAGCTCTGCTTAGTTTGGGATCAGATGACCGTGTGTGAGGAATGTCCCAGGATATTTATTTTATTTATTTTAAAAATAAACTAGACATCTGTGGACTTCATGCATTTATTCTTCTCGTTTAGAACTACTTATATTAGAAATTGTACCAAAGAGATCATACTTCCGTCTATGTGGCATTGACTAATGAAGTGAAATCAGTTTATAAGATAAGAAACCAATCAGATACAAACACTTGTAGTATTTTGAGTATTTAGTACTATAATTAATGATTTCCATTGCATTCATTGTCAGACAAAACAAAGATAAAGCAGCATAATTAAATATATACGCATTCTGTCTGTCTGTTTAGGATTTTTTTATACCACTAAGGTGGCAAACAAGCATACGGCTCGCCTGATGGTAAGCAGTTACCGTAGCCTATGGACGCTTATAACACCAGGGGTATCTCTCACGCGTTGTCGACCCTAAAGTAACCCTAATATTTTAGGTACTAACATTTTCACAATGTCTGACTGAGCCACAAAGGATTGAGCAGACACCGTACAGCTTAAATTGATGGACCTAGGGATATGAAAGCCCAGGGGTTTGAGTAACTTAGGGGTGCAATAACTAAAAAAGGATTCTCCAAAATTCAACCCCTAAGGGAGTGGACTAGAGGATCGTGTTTGAACCCGCGTGGGGCGAAAAGCTTGTTATAGATGGTAATTGTTTGGGGTTGAAGAAGCTAATTTAAGTAATATGACGGAGTTTACGACAATCGCGAAATTTAAAATATGTAGCCCGAGGAGATCGTTTGACAAACCTGGTAGAGTCAAAAATAAAGTTTTCATAAAGTCCTATTCAGATCAGGGTGTTAATTTCGCCACATTTACAGCTTCATAAATTGGAACAGGTAAACCTGCAACTAAACAGTAGTGTTCACCCTTCGGCGCGTAACTTGGCAAGGTTTTGGCTTTCACTTTTCAGTTTTTCGCTAAATGTGCTGGCTCTCAGTTGGTCGTTTCACATTTTTCTATGGTTATTGCCATTATTTATTTTTTAACAAGTCTGTTTAGAACTAACAGAAAAAAGAAAAATAATGTAACGACACCGGCCAAGCCAAGTTAGGTACCTACCGGTTTAACATTTACGAGTCAATTCATAGCAAAAATTATAAATTAAATTCAGTTAATAGCTATGCTAGAAGCGCTCGTGGTGTAGCATGATTAGCCGTTCTTAATCGATCGGCAAAGTTAAGCTACGTCTGTCGTGGTCGGTACCAGGATGGGTGACCGTCTAGTGGTATCTTATATCGAGCGTTTCCGTGCTTCGGAAGGCACGTAGAGCCGTTGGTCCCGGTTATCACTTAATTGTGATAGTCGTTAAGCTAGTTGGATGCCTCCTAGGCGGCTTGAAAAATTCCAACAGTAGGTTGACCAGTAGTCTACCTCCACCAATCTGCAGTGGGCATACGTGGTGGAGTATCTGCCCATTCCCTTTCACATTCATTTGTGAAAGGAGGCCTGTGCACAGCCGTGGGACATTATAGGCTGATGATGATGATGATGATGAATAGCTATGAATCTACAAATGATCTGATTTTAACAAAAGGAACCAAACGCTAAAACAACGCTAAAACGCTATTATATTTTTCATCTGTTCGGAATAGTTTTTACAGACTCACTGAGGTACTTTAGAGCCAGAATTTGAAAAAAGTTTGAATATTCACATGTACAAATGCGTAATAGCTTTGTATAAAATTTAATAACGCTGTCGCGTAGCACGCTAATAGCACGATACGCTTCTAAAACATCATAATAATTACAGCTTGTGTTAAACATGATGAGTAGCAAGCAGTTTATTATTTTCCATTCTAAAGTTTAATTGCTTTGCAATTATTAGAAATACACTAACACAATCTAGTATATTCAAAGGTCAAACTATTCATGATGACTTCAATCAAATGCCTCTCATATAGTCATTGCCTAAGATTACAGAACAAAATTCAGATTACAGAATAAGGCAGATAGAGCGCGCGGAATACGGGAGTGAGGCCAAACACAGGAGGTTTGTTTAAACAAAGTTTATTAAAAAAAAAGTGTTTTTCGTTAAATAAAGTTTGTTAAACAAAGCGAATACCAGCTAAGTATGTGTTTGTCAATTTGTATTTGCTTTTTGGCCTCACTCCCGTGTTCCGCGAGCTCCATCTGCCTTATTCTGTAATCTGTGGTCATTGCCTAGAACTTGGTATTTATTTGCTGATATGACTCTATAAGTTGGTTGTCATTACAACCGGCAAGCCCAGAAAGTTACGTGTGTACAGTAAAATCTACTTACTCTGTATCTTCTGCATGTTTTTGTTGAGTATGTCCTTTTCTCTGTTCATGTTTTCTATCTCCCTCTTATCGGACTCCGCTTGTTTCTTGCCGAGCATGATTTCCCTTTCCATCACGCTGACTTGTTGACGAAGACGCTCACTAAAAAGTTGAATGGCTTTTAGATGATAAGATTTTCCTTATAACTGATGATGTCCTTAAGGCCTTCTACTGTTCCCTTTTCTCCACAGAAATTGGAAGTATATTCCCAAAAATATTTCTGAGGCTTTAAAAGCTTTTGTTACAGGCCAAGTTGTCTATTAAAGCTGCAACGTGCATAAAAAGATTACGATGATAATGATTGTGATTTCTGTAAATTATATAAACGCAAAGATATATGTGCAAAAAAGGCAAAAACATGAAATGTCGTTCTTTACATCGAACAATGTGTCGAACAAATAAAAGTACCTACTTACCTAACATATTATACTTTTTTTTATACAACTATGTCGGTAAACAAGCATACGGCCCGCCTGATGGTAAGCGGTTGCCGTAGCCATATGGACGCTTGCAAGACAAAAAGCATCGCTCACGCGTTACCGACCTTTCCCCCTCCCCTATGAGCTCTGGCGACCTTACTCACGCGCAGGAACACAACTTTACACAACATAAAGTTATTTGGCTGCGGTATTCTGTAAGGTGGAGGTACATCCCCAGTCGAGCTGCTCTTTGAGCGAATAAACGCTATGCTCTACCTCTCTCTAATTCTTAAAAAAGGTCAACTATGGTTTGTAAAGTATAGCTTGATCTCTGCGACAGTTGTTTGAGTCATATGAAAATTAACCTTATAGCTTTACAATAAGGTTCATCTGTTTAATCTGTGGTTAATTTTATGATGATATCATGATACAGATAAACCTTATGCTAAAGCCATAAGGTTAATTTCCTTATGACTCAAACAACTGTCGCAGAGATCAGGTTATCTTTTTTTAAGGTGTAGTGCTCTCACCGCTCACTGTCAATGCTAGCTTTGTTCTTCTCCAGCAGTTGATACTTCTTGGTTTGCTGAACTCCCTGTTTGGTCAGCTTGGATATATCATTACGGAGCCGGACGCCGTCGTCCGTCATATTCTGAAATTAACACTTTACTACCTTACACACTATTAAATATTCTGTGCTTACACCCAGCGATCAAAATCTTTTAATGTCCAACGGGCTTTCGTTTGGCCGTCCACTGACCCTAGTAGGAGTTATTACTAGACCGAGGAAGTAGGACGTTTACCGAAATGCCTATTCAGTCTGGCCTTGAAGACATTGGAAATACAGACCACGGAAATGAGTTCCACTCCATTATGTTCGCATAAAGAATGATGAAGCGTCGTGTTTGAAGAAGCGGGATGTCGAAGTGTGGGTCGTCTTGTGCCTCCAACATCCAGGATAAACATGTTTAGTCTAAAGATATCCTCTGCTGAACAGGCTTTCATCCAGGGGCTACCAGCTTCTCTAACTAGGTCGTCAGTTTAACCGGTGATAGGTCTTAATCCAAGATATGATCTAATATGCCTAGTTGCACTGAAATCTGTGCAGCCGTTGCAGCGAAGCTGAGCAACAAACATTTGCATCATAAGATTGAGTTGGATTTTCTAAATTGCAGATGTTTTGGCCGCTGAAGGAAGAAGAGGATGTTTCGTGAAGGGAGTTCACGCCTTTCTGATGTTGCAAAGAGCATACATTATTCGGTATTGTTTGTGTTGGTAAATAAATCTTAAATTATAGAAAATTTACACAACAGATTCATCACATTTGTAAATAAAAACCGGCCAAGTGCGAGTCGGAATCGCACACGGAGGGTTCCGTACAATATTGAATACTGAATTTTTGGATGAAAAAAAATATCTAAAGAGAGACGTTCTTGTATGTTTTATTATTTGTTTAGTATTTTTATTACTTGTATTATTTGTTGTTATAGCGGCAACAGAAATACAGCTACCTATTACCGTTCATGAGATACAGCTCACTGACAGACAGACGGACGGACGGACGGACAGCGTAGTCTTAGTAATACGGTCCTGTTTGGCACCGTTCGGGTACGGAACCCTAAAAAGGATCACTGCTCAAGAGTTCTTTATAAACATAAAATTAAAGACTTCAAACAAACGTTTTTTGAGTCTCAAGTGGACTAATCTATCTTGGCTGTTACTAATTTTACCATATAATAGATTAACCGACCCCCCTTCAACCTTCTTACCTTCAACTCCCTAGTGGTGTTTGTCAGAGTGAGCTGAAGATTTTCGTACTGCCCATTGAGGCGTTCGAGCTGTTCCTTGAGATGTGTTGCTCTGGTGGTGAGAGTCTCCTGCTCCTGCATTGAGGCCTCCAGCTTGTTGGTCATGTCTTTGAGCTGTCTGTCACGACGCTCCAGGGATTTCTCCGTTCTTGATAGCTGCAGGATAAGGATCAAATTATGGGAACCTCCCAATAGGTAATGGACATAATATGAGAAGAAGAAATAGAAGAGATGGATGTAGTAAGAAAGGATACAAGTAAGTAGAAAAATCCCAAATTTCTTATTCGACACTTGTACAATGCAAGAGAGCATGTATACCTGGTACATTTAGATTTAGAACATGAAAATTATTAGTGTCTCTTCTTCTAAATCTAAATCTCAGGATAAGTCTGTGGCTGCAACTTGGCAAATTCGGTCAGGTTTATACGAAACCAATTTTCAATATGGTGGCATGTTTTTATAAAAATGCCGGCCAAGTGCATGTCGGGTCACGCGCAGTGGAGGATTCCGTAGTTGCCCGCCACAATATGCGGACTTTCACATCGATCTTCTTTTGCAAATTATTCTGTAACCTTTGATTAAGGATACATCCAGATTATGCATCGAAGCTGTGCACGCGTAGAAAAATATAGCCCCTAACTGTTAGGGGCTAAATCAAATAAAAATAAATAAAAAATGCAAAATAATGTTTAATATTTAAATTTCTCCCGATTTTAATTGGAATATTTCTGCTATCAACTGCTATCATTATGAACGTCACTATGACAAGCAGAGTGACGCAGAGGGAGCGTAAAACGTAGCTATTACGCGCAGCAGTTACAAGTTTGCCTGTTTTATATATTCGTGTAGTATGGCGACGTTCTTTCTAGGTATATTTATTTCTGTCTGTAACGTAGCGTTTTAGGACAGACACTCTAGTAATTTTTTGTTTGTATGAGTGTCCCCAATCGATGACGGACCCCCAGACGGACGGACATGGCAAACTATAAGGGCTCCTTGTTAACTGCAGAACCTTAAAAACTAAGTACAGTACCTTATCAGTGAGGTTGCTTATAGTGTTTCCCCTGGTTTCCACCTCATTCTTCAATGTGTCGACTTCTCCCTTCAGATAGTCTACCAGACGGTTTTGCCTCACAGCATTGTTGTCCGCTTCCTGGTATAGAAACATAATACATAAAGTGGTATATTAAGAAAAAACCTACAAATAAAAAACATATATTATTATTATTTTAATAGGTATATCTTTTTATGGGCAAGTCATTTTTCTGTCCGACTTTCCTTGACACTGTCTTTTTTTGGCGCACATATGGGCTGTCAAAAGTGAGTATTATAATGGCCCTATTTTACTAGACAGAAGGCGCTTAATTTATGAAAAGAAATAGATTCAAATTCAAAATCATTTATTCAAATAGACCTTCGCAGGCATTTATGAACTGACTCTAATACTCTAATACCGGTTCGGAAGGTTGCATTTGCTGAGATGAGCCGGCAATAAACTCAGCAATTACTCTTAAATAAATAAATGATAAAGTTACAAACCTCAAGGTGTTCCCCCAGTTTAGCAATTTGCTCATCGGCAGCATTGTTCCGTTGCTCGAGATCCTCTTGATAAGCCATGGCGTTCTTCAGTCTCAATTGTACGCCGTCCAGCTCGCCTTGGAGTCGTGCCTTTTCTTTCTCGAACTTTTCCTTTTCTTTCACTGCTGATGTTGCTCCTCTATGGTTGTGTGAATTACATAGAAAATAATATGTTGATTTTGCTAGTTTATCGTCTTCGCCGGCGAATACTTTCGCGACGTCCTACCTCATCTAACTCGTCCCGTAATAGCGGGCCGAGTTGGCAGCACTAAACCAACTTTCCTCAATAAATAAATAAATAAATATATCCTGGGACATTCCTCACACACGGTCATCTGATCCCAAACTAAGCAAAGCTTGTACTTTGGAAACCAGATAACTGATATAATACAAATACTACTTTTTGTTTGTAAATACATACTTAATATACATAATTACACCCAGACTCAGGACATACAGACATGTTCATGCACACAAATGCATACCCTGTGTGGGAATCGAACCCACGACCTGTGGCGCTATAGGAAGTTTTAACCAACTGCGCCAACTGGCCCGTCAATTAGCGGTAAAAGTCCGTCTTTACCCACCCCCGGTAACGCCATGAGCCGAAGTTCCTGCCCCATTCGAGGGTGACGTCAGGCTCTCAGCGCTCATAACATTGTTCGCGTATAAGGCTTGTGCCTTTTGAGGATAAGACCTTCTAGGCATTAAAGAAAAGCTAGAATGTGGACTGAAGCTACTGGAAGTTACTGCTTACTAGAAATCTGCAATTTGGTGAGCAGGTTCTCTATTTACGGCCCTCAAATGGGGGATCAAACTTTTTTGAATTTTGCTCTACGTCATTTCTTTGTAGTATGATTGTTTGCTATCTAAGTAGTATAAAAATAACATCTATTTTAGTTAAACATTATCTTTTATTATTTTCGATTATCGATTTATTAAAGACCTAGTTCTATAAATCATTCGGACGTTAATAAGTTCCGCATAGTAAACGATTTCAATATCTGTCTGTCTTGCACACCTCTTCATGAATAATCAATTAAGTGCACTGTGATAAATTGATTGCAGCTATCGTAATCTGAGGCAGCTATACTATATTTAGTGTTTTTATTATACATAATTACATGCAGTAATCTTCAAAACAGCGATATTGAAAATGCTATTGACGGATGGTAGCGGCTGGACTTATTTTGTTGATATTTTAATTATGTACTATTCAGAGATAATTATTTAACAATAATAATCATATTGATGTTGTATTATTCAAATTATGATAAAATATTGAAAATCAACCGTACAGAATACCGCAGCCAAATAACTTTATGTTGTGTAAAGTTGTGTTCCTGCGCGTGAGTAAGGTCGCCAGAGCTCATAGGGGAGGGGGAAAGGTCGGTAACGCGTTAGCGATGCTTCTTGTGTTGAAGGGTCCATATGGCTACGGTAACCGCTTACCATCAGGCGGGCCGTATGCTTGTTTACCGACTTAGTTGTATAAAAAAAAACAAATGCCAAGTCCTCCGCCGAAAACTATACTGCATTCATTTTAGTAGAGACAAGAGTGTCTTCAAAAACGTGATTTAAAATCGTAGAGGTATCCAAATAAGATTCATGTTAGATATAATATACCTAGAACGCCACACAGGTATGGTACACAGATATATAGTGCTATATGAATGATGAAATGAAGACCTTTCGTTTACCGTATCGTATCTAGAATCTGTATTATACAGGATGTTCTTTTTTCCAGCCAGTGATGGCAACTTCTGAACTACAGGTCTTAGAGAAAAACGCTGAAAGGAACGCCGAGCTGAATTTTGAAGAAAATTAAAAATTACATTAAAAAAATAAAGTGTTTTTTCATTTTTTTTCTTTTTCTGCTTTTACGTCACAATACGAACAAAAGTATATATGAAAATCTTGGTCACAAGTTGCTAAAAGTTATCAGTATTGACCTCTAATTGTTTGTCAGAATGCTAAGAGTTATGGCTAAACAATAGTGAGGTCCTTGCGAAATCTGCTCCACCTCGTCAAACTTTACGCAGGATAAAACCATGGTCAAGGAAAATATAAAATTATATTTTGGATAACTTCTAGCATCTTGTGCGCAAGATTGTCATGCATATTTTTTTTCATATTGTGACGTTGAAGCAGAATTTTGAAAAAAAACACAAAACAGCCTGTATATATTTGTATACTTTTCTCACTTACGCATCATCATCCCCAGCACGTTTCCTCGCGTCGAGTTCCTTCTCCAGCCTGGCAACGATCTTCTTTATCGTCTCCAAACTCTCCACGCCTGCCAGTTCGCGTGCGTGCATGGCGTCCGATAGAGCACGAGCTTCCTCTGTAGGATTGTTGATGACATAGGTACTTATTATTATTTTGCTATAAACAGGTTTGTATCTGACCAATCTCAGTGAATCCTCTCTGACACTATATCTTGAATTCTTGATCAACTACGGAGAACTGTCTGCCTACCATTCGGATATATCATCAGATCAGCTCGATGGTACCAAATTATTGTATTGTCATCATACATGTGAAGCTAATAAAAGCGTTTTAATAAGTTTAAAATAAAAAAAATTGTTAAAGTATCAAATCAGGTTGATTCCGCAGCTTGACCGTGCATGTGTGTGCGTGTGGGCCTTGCATATACCTATAGTAGTGCGATTTGCTACCTATCAATTTTGTAAACGCGTCCTTACAGAAGTCTGCTGATAACACCCATATTATATTTAATTTCGAGCTTTGGCCTAATTCATAATTTAATCCTCTTTTTAATTTGAGGTCTTACCGATATCAGCTCGCAGTTTCTCAATGGTTTTATTAGCTTCAGATATTTCGGAGATGTAGTCCGTGACTGTGCTATCGAACCGCATCAGTCGCGCCTGCGGACAGATTGTATTTAATTTAATATAATGGGTAATAAAGGATACGGGGCAAGTGCGACTTTTTAAGATACCAATAAAAAAATGTTCTACAATACTCTGATAACTATTTTATTACAACAAGTGTCGAATCAAAAAACTTTTTTTTCAGTGGCACTTATGATCTCTACAATACCACCGTTTTGGAATACACTTGAACTGAGAAGACTCCGGCAAGACACTAAGCATGGCATATTTCTATCTTTATTTTTTTATGTAACAATTTAGTTCCAAATATAAATTAATATGCTTTACTATTCATCCAATAGTCACTAAACCCCCTGGATGCAAGTGCAGACGTACAGGTCGGTTAACTGAAGCTGGCACGTTCAACATTTGCACGTTGCGCTTGTGTATTATCTGTGAATAAGCGTGCGGCGTGAAGTCGCACTGCATGCGCATCATGAAAAGTCTGTCCGACTTTCTCGCACGCGGTCAAGCTTATGAGTATGAAGGAGACAGTTATTGTTTTGCTTTTGCTACTGCTCATAAATATAGAGTGTTTATTTTTTGCATTCGTCCCTTAGAATTGATTAGATGTAATAATGTAATAAAACACACTGTATCGTGAAATTACATATGGGTACTGTGAATGTGCCAGCATTAGTTAACCAAACTGTACAGCAACCATATATTCTTGTCCTACACGTACAGTATGAGCTTTCATAACGTAATCAGACAGATTAGTATAAAAAGCTTATTTTTACCTTTAAAGTTTGAATTTCCCCACAATGAGTGGTGTTAGTTTCCTTCATCTGGTAATAAGAGTCGTAAAGCTTGGTGTACACGTCGGAGTAGAGTTTCAGTCCTTCTGTCTCTCGCATCTCTTCTAGAACCTGGTGAAAAAACATGTTATAAGAGCGAATCAGTGACAAATAATCGATTTTACATAGTATTATTCGGACGCTGAGGTTCCCGCCGTGGTTTTCCCCAAGGGAGTACAGCATGGGGTCCACAATGAAATTACTAAGAAAAGGATCGATAAGTGCCTGTGGAGACCTAATTAATATTATATTGCTGCTGAGTTTCTTGCCGGAGTCTTCTCAGTTTAAGTGTATTTCGAACCGGTGGTAAATTCAACTGTATGTACAACTTAACGTTCATAAGTGCCTGGCCTAAACTGAATAAATGCCTTTTTGATTTTTATTTTGAAATACCTTATTTAAATATTAATTGGGCTAATTAGGTTTTATTTATCAAATACTAGCTACCGTTTATTCTTTCATAAAAAATCCTATGAAAAACATAAACTGTCTGTTTTTCCCGAGTTTTCCAAATCACGTTCAAATTTTACCAAATTATCCATCTTTAAAATATATTCAGACTTAAAAAAAAATAACACACAACGAACACCGTAATTTTTTTATTTACTATTTCGATTTCTTCAAATCGAATATATACGGGGGTGGATACGAGAAATGAAACCACGTAAAGTACTCATGTATACGATCAACTTTTACTATACGACCAACTACGAAATCCCAAAAATTGTTTACTGCTTTTCATAAATGTTTGGCGAGGAGACAGGAACTTTTTGTATGTGGTTTCATTTAATGTCGTATAGTCGTATCCACCCCGTATGTTAATAACTGAATAATCTACATACATTCTACATACTAATAAAAAGCAAAAAAAACCTTTTATGAGAAGACCGTGGCGGTGGCGACATGTCACAACACAACCAAGGCAATAGCTTTGAGGCAATAGGCATTGACAGCAGAGACAACGGCTTATCATAAAGTTATTCTATTAAAATTTGCATAAAAATATATAATAAAAAAATAGGAAATATATTCAAACGCATTTTTTATGAGCCATTTTTAGACCTCAATGGCATAACATCGTCTTTAGATATATTGTTGATTAATTCAACAACTATTAATCTCAATTAAATTTGTGGCTAATTTTATCACATATCCTCATTAATATCTGGCTGGAAAAATATTTAGACAATATACATTTTTATTAGATACATCGAAGGCTTTCTTATACAGGTGTTTTTTTTCCCGCCAGTTAGGGCTACATCTGAACTACATGCCTTAGAGAAAAACGCTGAAAGGAACCCCGAGCCGGAAACCGGTGGTAAAATCAATTGTAACGATCGTAAGTGCCTTATTGAATAAACAATTTTTGAATTTGAATTTCAATTTGAGCTGAATTTTTGAAGAAATTTGCCCCCCCAGGCTGAAAAAAAACCCTGTATACATATCAAAAAAATACAATCGTTTTTGTTCAAATTGACAGTGGGTCCACTTGCCCTGTCTGGGGCAACTCGACCCATAGACCAAGATAAATTTGGGCTACCTTTGCAAAGCCTAAAAGGACTGGCTGGGTAGTTTATTGCCAGCCCAAATTGCCGGCCGTTGGGCGCGATTCAGCAAGCGCGAGTGATGAGCAACTTGCGGCTGCACCGCCCGCTGTTTGGAACTTTTGGGGCTACGTGGCATTGGACCGGTACTCATGTCCCAAAGTAGAACACACTGCTAGGTACTTGCCCTTGGCGCCTTTTGACTTGACGATTGGTAGTGAGGGAGGTAGGTACTACGAACTACCATATTACCAGTGCTGCCTCACGACGCCACGACGTTGCCGCCACATAAAGCTCAAGGTTATTGTTTATTTCGATCAGGCCTAAACAGTATTAAACCACTGATTTATTATTGCAGTGAGAAAAACTAAAATTAAATTGCCATAGAGTAAGAATATGTAGCAGAATATGTAAAATTTAATCAAAATCAAAATTCTTTATTTTGTCAGTCACAGGTCAAATACTGGTATCTATACTAATATTATAAAGCTGAAGAGTTTGTTTGTTACTCGCCCCTGGTACTCTTGAGAAAATGTGTGTCACACCGTGATCGCTCACTACCATTTGTCCAGAATGGTACCGGAGCTGTTAAAAGTCGCTCACCACGCGCACCCCACTAGCTGCGTCTGTGCCAGTACTTACGCAAGCGCAAGCACTAGCACAAACACACCCTAGGGTGCTCGCGGATCAATCCCCGCTGGGGACGCCAGAGAAGCCGACTTCCATTTCTCCATGAATGGTACCAGAGCTGTCATGCGCGCTCACTTCCCAATACGTATCCACGTATCTACCCAATGCCTACAGCTGGGTTGCCGGAAAACTAATCGAACGGGTAGCCCTCTACTTTCTATCCAGGAAAGTGCCGGAGATGCAGTTCATTCACAGGAGCTCACTTGCTTGAGGGTTACTCACTAAACCCGCGTCTGACCACCAGGTGGCCCTTTGCCTTAGGCCGGTAACTTCAGACACTTGTTGCGCGCGAGGAATGACGCTCGGTCACACATTACCGAACAGACAACATGCCACCCTCTGCAACCACCACATAGACCACCGCGAGACCTTCTCCAATGTCAGGTGCTGCCTTAATAAAGGCGGGGGGCCTCCCTGACCCCGCGTTCCCTTATCCAAACAGCCGGACCCGTAGTTCTAGCTGCGAACCCCATCTGTCCGGGTACTACAGATGTGGGGTGTTGCTCATTTTGCACCAACCGGAGAACACGTGTACGGGAATTAGGTATAACGTACGGACGCGAGCAACATTATCCTCCGTCGCTCTTTTAATTCTATATCTATGTAAATTACCCTTTCAAACTCCTTCTCCGCCTCAGTGGTCTCAGACCCTATGTTCATGGCGCCCCCGAAGGGCTCATCTTCATCTGCGTCCATGTTACACTAAAACTGACTCGATATATCACAAAAAATGGTTTTCAAATCAATATTAAAAGTAAAATTGTTAAAAACGTGTAAAAATGTCGTAAGCAACACGGTTATCGGAATGTTTATGCGGTTGTCATGGTTTCCGCGTCTCTAGGGTCTTTACGTGTCCTGTCATGGTGAAAAATAAAGGAAGATAAGAGCTATGAAGGTTTTTACACTGAAAATAATTGTAGCAAATAGGTGAATTGATGTTATTTTTTAACCGACTTCAAAAAAAAGAGGAGGTTCTTAATTCGGTTGTATTTTTTTTATTTTTTTTTCTTAATCTTTGTTACCTCATACATAACTCCGTCATTTATTTACCGATTTGGAAAATTCTTTTTTTGTCTGGAAGGGTACACTTCCCGTTTGGTCCCATTGTCATCAGATCAGGATTTGATTACTTCTTAGTGTACTTTGAAGTCGGTTTAAGTTTTTTTGTAAAACAGTCCAATTATCTTAGTAAGTCAACCGAATAAATTTTAATTGGGATTTATTTTGTAACAGAGTCGTATTCGATACAAAACGCGCGTCCCTCGCGAGAAGTTCTCGTCGAGAACCAGTGGGTTAAAGTAAACACTTTCACAAGGTTCGGTGCTCGGTCCCTTACACTATATAACGTATGTTAACAACCTAGTAAACACAAATAAAAACTGCGAGATATATCAATTTGCAGACGATACGTGTCTTCTATCTGCCGATAATGATTTGTCCAAAGCTCTAAAACATTTGCAATCAGATTTTACCTTGTTGACCAAATGGTCTCATGACTCAGGTCTTGTACTAAATGCTGATAAAACAAAAATGTTATACATAGCTTCCAGTCACATTAAGAAAGCACAAAAACTGAATCTTATTGCACACAATCATATATGTCTTCACACAAATACAACGTCAAGATGTCAATGTGCTTCCATTGAAGTTGTCAATAAGCATACATATCTTGGTCTTATCATAGATGATAGGATGAAGTGGACGGAACACATTAGGTACGTCTGTAATAAATTGCGTGCCATACTGGCAAAGTTCGTGATAATAAAAAATAAAATTCCTTATGATATTCTATTAAGTCTGTATAAATCTCTAGGTGAATCAATAATATCGTATGGGCTAAGTAGTTATGGCCGCACGTTCAGAACTCATTTGAGCACCATTTACCAGCTCCAACTACGGATATTAAAGGCCATTGTACCGCTTAAAATAAAAAATAAATACAAAAATAATTATCATGACCTGTTCCGTTTTTGCAAACTCATCCCAATTCAGGAAAAGGTTGATTACACCCTTTTAATTGAAAATTATTTTAATGAAACCATTCAAACTAAAGATGATAATTCTACACAAAATAAAAGATCACGTCGCAATCACCCTAAGCTTGCAATTCCGAAATATAGTAACTTCTATGGAAAATTTCGCCATATCAATTTGATACCTAATCTAATTAATAAGTTACCACCTATTTTGAAACATGAACTAACGCATCAAAACATAAAATATAAACTAAAAAACTTCTTTCTGGATCAAATAAATATTTAAAAATAAATAATGCAAACTTAAAACAGCCTAAGGAGGATTGCTTCATAGAAAACATTCTGTATAATGATTGATTGTTTAGACTCACCGCTAGCTGTACCACCACCTCAATGAGATATCTACCTACATTTTAAATAAAAAATGCCACGATGCAGGTGGGTAGTACTAAATCTGTTTGTAACATTGTTCAATTTGTTCTATATGTGTTATGTCCGGGTCAGACTGTGCATTGAATGTAATTAGCTATAATGAACATACTAACTTAGTTTACAGTTTGACTTGGGTTTGTTGACTAATGTAACAGCTGTCAATCACCAACCGACGAACCGATATGGTGTGCGGAAAAACCAAAAATGGTTTATGTCACACCTTACCTTTAAGTTTTTTGTATTCTTTTAATAATAAATAAATAAAAAAAAAAAAAAAAAAAAAAAAAATTCTCTAAGTTCTCTATATAAAAACTCGTCTGTAGAGTTTACCTTTCTTCTTTTGCACTTCGTTAAAAATAAATAGAATCAAAGGAGAGGAGGAATGGGGTTTTCTACAGATGCAAGAACACCAGCTATTCCTTTAACTTCTTGTTCTATTGTTAAAGCCTACGTTTTATTTTGGTTGTGGAAATCAAAGCACTGGCGAGATTTTTTAAAGTCTATATTTAAATTATTATGTTTTTTTACAACTCTTGTGATCACTTCAATCCTGTTATTGCTTTAAAACATCTTAATATTCCCTGATCTTCTTCTTCTATCACCTCTTTGCTTCTTTGTCTGAGATTTATGAAAATGGACAAAGAAAACTATTACCTTTTTTTGTGAAGATTGAATATGCGCCCTTTTGAATGGTGTGTACACACGGCTACAGATCAAGCTATACAATTCCAGTATAAGCTGATCTCGCATTGTATAGGATTTCCGTACTATGGGAGATCAGCTTATACTAGAAATGTATAGCTTGATCGGTAGCCGTGTGTACAATCGGATATTGTAAATAAATAAAAAAACCGATAGGTCAACAAGATTTTTTTTATAACAATTTCGCTAGCTCTGTACTAATAAAAATGCTATTGCAAACTCATAGTGTAGTTTAGATAGTAGTTATTCTTGTAATTAAGATGTGAAGAATAAATCCGTGGGTTAATTCCTGAATTGAGACAAGGTGAACTATACAAAGTCAGATATTTCAGATAATAATGTTAATTTAGTTCCTTAGGAATTACTACTGTTGGAAATCTACATATACATACATATATTATTACTTGTCCTGACTGACTGACAGACTGATTCATCAACGCCGAGCCTTAACCGGTGGGGCTTTTATAACTTAAGCATTCACTAAGAAGGGGTTTTTGGAAATTCAACCTTTAAGGGGGTGAAAAGGGGTTTTTATTATTGGAAAATCTTATTCCTTGGGTTTATAAATTTGAAACAAAACAATTTTTTTTTATGCCGCCTATTGACATTTGCAATACCAGGGGGATTGCCAATGTGTTGCCGATGGTTCGTTCTACAGTTTCTGTATAGTAAATAAGTTCGGGGTTACTGCTACGTCTAATTTCTATCCCCATTGAAACAATTGAGCATCTGTCTCATTTATTACATGGATAGACAGAGAGGTCATATAACGGTTGCGCAAGAGTGTAATTGCACCGATTTGTTGGAGGGTATCTAATTGCATTGATGTAATGAGGAAGTGGGTTGTTATTGGACAAAGTGACCTTGGAGGGGGAATCAAGTGTCTACATAACGAAGAATGAAAGGGTAAGGGATCATGTAGGTACTTACGCTCGGGCATCGAGGAAATATCCCTTTAGAGTAGTAATACTGAACAATTAATTTCCGAAACTAGTCAGTGATTTGTCCCTGATTTTTAACAGTAAGGACCACTCGCTGCATCGTGCGTTTGCGACTTGCCCAATCAGAGCGCATTGTCGGCATTGGAAAATGGCGAAAATATTTTAACCAAAATGGACGTCATTGCGCTTTGGGCTCGGGAGACTCAATAGAAACTCTGTCAAATAGTGCGTGCGGATATAAAATAAAATTCAAAAATGGTGACCTGAAGAACCATCTCGATTAAACCAGTCGTCTTATATAAAGACCAGCTTGAAAAATGGGTTCGAACTTTTGGGATTGTTCAGCGGTACGTACGGAACGGATGTTATAAAAAAATTGCAACTTTATCATAATGCATACTCCCACATGGGACACATTTGGCTGACATTATTGCCTTCATTATTCAACACGATACGCAAAAAAATATCAGGAACACAACTCAGGTGAACCTTGACAAAATAATGTGCAATGTTTCAGATAGCTGCTGGCATTTTACGCTACCTCGTCCCCCGCAGTTCGAACTACACTTTCTAGTAAAAAAACAGGCAGGAGTTAGATCGATTAATTTGATAATATGATTTTATTGTAATCCTAAAATCCTGTCATTTTTCGGGAATCCCTCGGCGTGAATGGGCGTGGGTTTGGGAATCCCACATTGAGTTAGAGCTATGCTAGGCTAGGTGGATGCTCAGCATGAGGCAGGAAATTTGATGTTTTGTAAAGTAATTGTAAAATTTACAATGACAATATGGCAAATATTTCAGTGATTCGCGACCGTAGTAGTTCAATTGGCCTCATCATCATCATTAGCCTATAATGTCCCACTGCTGAGCACAGGCCTCCTTTCACAAATCAGGGTGAAAGGGAATGGGCAGATACTCCACCACGCGTGCCCACTGCGGATCGTTGGAGGTAGGCTAGTGGCCAACCTACTGTTGGAGTTTTTCAAGCCGCCTAGGAGGCATCCAACCAGCTTAACGACTATCACAATTAAGTGATAACCGGGACCAACGGCTTTACGTGCCTTCCGAAGCACGGAAACGCTCGATTGAAATACCACTAGGCGGTCACCCATCCAGGTACCGACCAAGACAGACGTAGCTTAACTTTGTCGATCGATTAAGAACGGCTAATCATGCTACACCACGAGCGCTTCAAGTAGTTCAATTGGCACATTGTGTTAAACTACTAAAAGTTATATTTATTTTTGTAACACATATTAAAGCATAATAATAAATACTGTAATTACATCAAAATAGGCACAAAATGACAGACTTGTAGGTATGTAGGAGTGCACCAATGTCGTTGACTGTAGGTAAACCATTCGTTTCGTAATAACAGCTCCTGTACGTGGATTACGTAACATTGTTGCGATTAGTTGCAATCAGTTTCAATTTGAAACAACCTCTTACTGCTGGTTTCCATATTCCGATCTATCTTTATGTTGCGATTGCGGATTGATATTTGACACAATAAACCGACGTAAGTCGATAGAAATATTATAATGTCCAAAGTGTAACCAGACCATTTGTAATGAAGCTTCGAAGGCGTAACATCAACTTTTTCAATTTTATCTTTATTATGTTACAACGGCAATAGACCTTCTGTGAATGAGATAATGCCCACTGACAGTCAGGAGAACGGAGGGATCCTAAAATAGTAATCAGAAAACCGCCATATTGAAACTGATAGCACAGAGTAAATAATAAGTAAATAATGAACAAAGTTACGTAATAAACCCACTGATTTATCATGCAAGTCGAGACGGTTGCAAGTTCTTACTTATACGTGAGGAAAATTATAATGATTGCATTGTAAGCCCCCTGACACACTAAATTTAGATAATAAGGACATATTTGTATACTTATAAAGACTACCTATAACAGTAGTTTATTCTTTGTTGTATTATTTTTATTCAGCTTCACCCGCGGTTCGGGCAGGGATAGAATAATAGTAGGTATAATCCCATGGAAAAAAGCCCTTACACTTTTTCCCGAATTTTCCATTTTTCCGTGCAACTTTTTTTTTCTGTTAAATCTTATTCTGAATATGAAGAACAGAATGAAAATTATTAAATTATAGTGGGTGGAGATTTCGAGATGGCATATTTTCGAAACCTATGTTGGGTTAGTCGTGTTAGTCCTGCTGAAAAACTTTTAGTATGGGACCAACACTGAAAACTCATTTTTTTTTTTTACTTTTTATACATTATGATCGAGCAAGGTTGACATTTACTATGGAAAGTAAAAATTGTTTTTTAATAATACGCTTTTGGTCCCATTCCAATAGTAAAAGTTGTTCAGCATGACTAACCCAACATAGTTTACGAAAATATGCCATCTCGAAATCTCCACCTGTTATATTTTACTGAATACTTAATATTTTTTTTATTATGCAATTTCATGTTATTTTTAGAGTTCCTTAGTTGAACAATCTTTATAGTTACGTTAATGTCCGTCAGTCCATCCGTCTGTCTGTATATCACAGCATTTTGTTAGTTGTAACCATAAATGTTAGTACAGTACAGTGACGTATTTGTTGTACCCAACAAAATATTTATTTAAGTACATAAATTATTATTACTGTTTAGTTTTTTTTGTATAAGGTTTTTTACTTTTCTATTACTTTGTGGAAATGTTAACATTTAATAAAATCAAATAGGAAGGAATTACCCACTTGTTATTTCGACTACAACAAGTAATCATATTGTAAACCCACTGGAAACGACGAATAAATTAATTAAATATAATTATCAAACAACAATAAATCTTATTTAAATCATGATGTACTAAATTAATTTAGCCATATCCATCGCCATCTATTATGAAGAAGCGCTCGTGGTGTAGCATGATAAGCCGTTCTTAATCGATCGGCAAGATACTATCTGTATGGGTGACCAACTAGTGGTATTTCAAATCGACCGTTTCCGTGCTTCGGAAGGCACGTAAAGCCGTTGGTCCCGGTTATCACTTAATTGTTGGATGTCTCCTAGGCGGCTTGTAAAATCCCCACAGTAGGCGGAATCACCGTAGACGGACGCGACGTAGATCTACGCGCGACGTAAACGGAATGAATCCACCAATCCGCAGTGGGCACGCGTGGTGGAGTATCGTCCAGTCCCTTTCACCCTCATTTGTGAGAGAAGGCCTGTGTTCAGCAATGGGACATTTATTATAGGCTGATGATGATCTATTAAGAAACCGATTATAAGAGGCTTAAATTTATAAGATTTTTTACTACCACCCTTTGGCACGTTACTTGGCAAGGTGCTTGTCATTATTCTTTGGTTATGCAATAATTTATTTTTAACCATCTCTGTTTAGAAATAACTAAAGAAAAAAGAAAAATAATTAACGCCTCTTGCCAAGTTACGTGCCGACGACTAGGTATCGATCTCTTGAAATATGGATCAAATCGAACGGTTAAATAAAACAAATAAAAATTAGCATTTATTTACGCTAACCTAAAAGTAATATTATAAAAACACTTAATTACCTAAATATTTTTTTTATGGAATTTTGCAGCATGAGGCGGGAAATTTGATTTTTTTAAAGTTTTTATTGATTTTTACCTTAAAAATATGGCTAATTCCTTGATTAGCCACCGTCACTTATGAAGGATAATCAATAGGATTAGCCTTTTCCGAGAATAGCCCAATATTAACAGGTATCAGTAATTCAGTACCCCGAGTGTAAAGAATTGACGTTTGTAAACGCTTACTAATTAGTTTGCGTTTACTGCACTTCTCTTGGCAAAGCGCCTCTAGCGGAATACTTATGGTACTAATTTCTCCCATAAAAATTTATAGTAGACAACAAACGCAAACGAAGTAGGTAAGCGTTTATTAACGTCAATTGTTTACACTCTGGGTACAGAAACGTTTTCTCACGGCATCACAATGATTCGTGTTCGGAAGTTACCTAATTTATGCAAATCAAATATTTATGATACGGAAATTGTTATTTTTTTTCCTTGTTATCTACCTATCGACTAGAATTTATACCTACTGATTAGACATTCCGTAGTAAAATGTAAGTAGACTCAAACTAGTTCTGAATACCAGTCAGTCCACGGAAGAGAGAATACCTAAGTATCTATTATCTGTGCGTCAGTCAATGTTATTATAAAGATATTGAGAATAGGAAAATAAATCTAGATGAATGCAGGATTAAAATTGCGCATTTATTATTTAAAACTAACTATAAAGCCCCATGGAAAACAATATTTTCTATTTTCCTGAATTTTCCAAGTTTCTGGGAAACTTTTCCAATTTTGAGAAGTCAGTCAATGTTATTATAAAGATATTGAGAATAGGAAAATAAATCTAGATGAATGCAGGATTAAAATTGCGCATTTATTATTTAAAACTAACTATAAAGCCCCATGGAAAACAATATTTTCTATTTTCCTGAATTTTCCAAGTTTCTGGGAAACTTTTCCAATTTTGAGAAGTCATTCAACAATGACAGTTCAAAGAAGTCACGTGAGCATAGGTAGGGATTGCAATCCGGATACTTCGAAATCCGAAAATGACTGAAAAATCCGGATTTTAGGGGCCTATTATAAATCCGAATATTGAGAATAAAATCCGGTTTTTTCGGATTTTAATCATAATTGATTATAGTTGATGTTTAACTAAAAAAATTCATTAAATATCCAGTAGATTTAGGTCAGTATTACTCTGAAATCTATACACCGCTCGGCACACACGCGGCTAGCTGCTACCGCTCATCCATCTAGCTAATAGTTAAGTCGGCCAGTGAGTCTTAGATGGAGGCGAGCGCGTGCGGCGCGAGTAACAACTCTTTGCACAACGTAATATCAAGAATGATAGTTCTATATAGTCGGGTTACCGCTGAAAGCATTTTGTACATCGGCTGATCTCAGAAAATTGTTACTTTTGAAAGGGTCTGACACACCAGCCTTCTAAGCAAGCTTCCTTAATATGAAATGTCTGGTGGTCTGTGCGCTTGGATTTCCAATTTCCTGAGCGAACGGTCTATTCATGTAGTCATAGACGGGTGTTCGTCGGACCTTTTCGCAATAAATTCCACAGAGATCAGATTCAGTTCTCTCTGCAACCTTATTTCTGATGCATATTAACGATCTGGTGAAGCCCGGTATCTTTGGGTACGTAGACGATAGCACCGTTGTCATAGATCCAATTGTTGCGAGAGGCCATGGTAGAGCGTTTGAACGTAACTTTACAGGCAGTCTCCGATTGGCAATGCCAATCTGGTCACTTTTAATGCTACCAAGACGCAGGTGTGTCTTTTCACCACCAAACGGAGCCCTTTCCACCAGGCTCTCGCCCTCGACTCAATAAACCGCCGAGCCAGAAGACTCATCCAATATGAGACTAATTATGACGAAACTCACGAGGCTCGACCATCGAAGAAAGGTTGCTTGCCTTATCGGTTTTGTACAGGATATGTTTTGAGAGTGTGTGCAGGAATTGCTCAACCTTATTCCAACCACCATCCCTATTTTTACTCCGAACCACAAGACACGGGGAAATTTTTCTTTTGTATCCTCAATTATAATGCGGACAGCAAGTGAGTGGAACTTGCTTCCGGCGACTGTATTTCCTGACTCTTAGAATCTAGGGACTTTCACGGCCAGAATGAATAGGTTCCATTTGGGTTAGCGTGCTCCACCTTAGGCTTCGTCATTATCCTTTTTGGACGGCTCAGTAGCCAAATACAAGCCCATTTTAAAAAAAATATTACTTGCAGTTTAATTCTAATTCAAATTCAAAAATTGTATATTCAATATAGCCTTTAATAAGGCACTTACGAACGTTACAATTGATTTTACCACCGGTTCGTAATACACATAAACTGAGAAGACTCCCGGCAAGAAACTCAGCAAGGATATATTTTTTTTAATTATCTTATATAAATTTGACAATATTAGATAATTAAATTAAAATAGCCTGTAAAGCGAACACTTCATTCAAATGCGTTCTTGTCTTCTACAAAGTCGGAAACTTTATAGTACCCTTTATTACACAATTTTTGTTTAACTAACTTTTTAAATCTATACACAGATAGTTCTTGAATTGATTTGGGTACTTTGTTATAGAAGCGTATACATTGCCCCTTAAAAGAATCCCTAACTTTGCTGAGCCGTGTTACAGGTACAGCAAGTTTGTCCTTATTTCTAGTGTTTAAACTATGAGTGTCGCTATTTGTAGGAAAGTTAAGTATATTTTTTTGAACATAAATTAAGTTTTCATATATGTACTGAGACGACACTGTCATTACATTTATGGTTTTAAACTTATCCCTATGGGAATCTCTTGGCTTTAAGTTATATATTGCGCGAATAGCCTTCTTCTGCAGGATAAAAATTCTATTGATGTCTGCACCGCTGCCCCAAAGTAGGATGCCGTAAGACATTAAACTATGAAAATAACTAAAATAAACTAATCTTGCCGTAAATTCGTCAGTGCGAGAACGGATTTTCTTCACTGCATACGCTGCAGAACTAAGTCTATTCACTAGATTATGTATGTGTGGGTGGACCCCATTGTAACTTATCGTCTAATGTAATACCTAAAAATACAGTTGTTTTTCAACAAGATCCAATTTTTTTTCAAAAGCAAGCAATGGAAATACAATAAAATAGAACACCTCTCTTCAAACTACTAATAATTAAGCATAAACTACGCGTACAATTTAAAATTACAAAAGATTGCAAAAAAAATACAAAAATTCGAAAAATCCGGATAATCCGGATTTATAGGTGATGAAAAAAATTGAATCCGGATTTGAAAAAAATCCGGATTTTGCAATCCCTAAGCATAGGTGTCGGTTATCTAATGTGTACTTGTGATACCTTTAGTTACTGTATGTGCACATTGTAATAGGTCTGCTTAAGTTTGCTATTTATTTACTTATTAAATATTTATTCAGTCTACTTTGTAATTTTGCCGCCGCGCCGGGGCACGCAATTGTTTTCAGTGCGATTAGAATGTAAATATTATGTAATGAATTTAAGCTTGTTTTGAAAAGAGGAATTGCTGAGTTTATTGCCGGCTCTTCTCAGCAAATGCAACCTTCCGAACCGGTATTAGAGTATTAGAGTCAGACTTTTCATAAGTGCCTGCGAAGGTCTATTTGAATAAATGATTTTGAATTTGAATTGTGTTGTGCACATTGTGCACACACAGTCAGATTAAACTTCGTACATCGTATTTGTTTATCCCCGACTGCAATCAATATATATAAAAATCAATGCCACTTTTCGTTGTAATCAAGAACGGGCTCACCTATTCAAACCAAATGTTTATAGGCTTTGTTCGGACTATTTAGTAGATGGTTTATGTGAAGTTTGAACAAAATCGGTCGAGCGGTTCTTCATTTATCACATTTTTATTATTTCACTTTATACGTAGCGAAGCACGTACCGGGCCGCTAGTGCCTTTCAAGCTATATTCAAAATTCTATAGATAGATTAAAGAGTTTGTTTATCTTTTTTCAGTTATTTTTTGTTTTACGCAGTCGGTTTTTTTATAGGTACTTCTTCGACCGAAGTAAACCCACTTAAATTGGCTTCACTGACAGTTTTCGGAAACATATTTTAAAATTTACGTACGTGTATTTTATACCTCTTACAATTATCTTTTTATCAAAAAAATGTTATTTATAAGGAAAAAAAAATATTTCTTAGCCAGGTGTGACGTCACATTTCAATAGACAAAACAAAGCTAACTACGAATCTCTAACCACACTCTAAGATAAGCATATTTTGAATGAATACTTTGTTTATTTCGGTACTTGCATGGAAGTTTTTGCATTCCGAAACTCGGTAGAGAAAGTCGGGATTACACGCAAATAAATTTGCAACCATAAATGAATCGATTTTAGGCAGATTTGCACTATCAGCTTTTGTACACGCAGAAATAGAAATATTTTCCCGTTATTTTTATCAGCAAACCGCAAACAACAAAACACGAATTATTGTTTGTTTTGTGAAATGTGACGTCACAAACAAACCATAGATGCTCAATCCCGGCCGCCCGCGTTTCGGTTCTCACATATTTCATATTTTTTCATTACATCTGTCAAGTAGCCAATTTACTTTTCGTAAAAGTTTAACACAAAATCAATACACTACTTGCATTTATTATTTGGTAACAACCTTGACCCTATATAGGCAGTGGACATGAAAGGCTTCGTCCGTGACCCAAGTATCTACGTGACGTAATGATCTCACGGGTCATTAGACAACGTACAATTGACAAGACGACACCAATCTTGTCTGTATCCAAGAAACTGAATGATTGAAAGAATACACGCCCAGATTCATCGAAGCATGAGGTAGGATCGGAGCTCCTTACCTTCATAACCTTTTGAGCAGTGTGCAAGAACACGTGCACTAATGCCACAGATACTGCTCGAGCCCTTGAGTGAGCGACGGACTGCCCCCGGCCCGCCGGTGAGGAACCAAATAGGTTTATAGTGCAAAAAGATTCAAATAATCTTGCCCCGGCCCAGACTACACACTAAATATTGTGCACATTCTAAAAACTGCATCCTTGAATTTAAACTGCAGTTACGTAATTATAAAAAGATTGAACAATTATTTTAGTCTCGTCCGTTCTACAGTACCTAATAATAACCTTTGTTTTGAACCGGACTCGGTTCAGTTGACCGTTTTTTTTACGTCAAGGATAACTTTAGCACTTTACGCAAACTAAACAACAAATTAAACTGTTTATAGCTTTCAATATACAGTATTTGAATACCTATGTATTGAATGTATTAAGTAGTTCCTAATCAATGAAGTCGGTAAGATTGGAGTTCCGAACCAAAGGTAACAAGTCAAAATAATAGGATTTTTTGGCGGGAACTTGCAGAGTGACGTTGCGTCACCGTTGCGTTTTCGTTTGTGTGTATTTGGAGTTGTATTGCATATCGGTGGTATTTTATCTTATCTATACATATCTATATATCTTATCTATCTTCTTCTATCTATCTATATATCTATATATCTTCTTCTATACATATAATAAAACTGTAGAAAAGTCGTGTCTGTACATTGAATATATTTACCAAAAACTGATTGGGGGTGATGTAGAATGACTAACACAATACATAAATACCATTTTAATAAAAATTGTCTGTCTGTCTTTCTGTCTGTCTGTTTGTCTGTTTGAACAGGATAATATTCGAATCCACTGAACGGATTTGCATGGGATTTCCACAGGGTGATTGAGCGTTGCTTGGCGCTTCAACTAGTATACTAGGAGGTGACGACAGAAATGGTAACGATAAGGTAAATGGCTAAACTCATGTTCATGGGATAAAGGACACCTCTCTGATGCCAAATATATCGGTCTGCCTGCGCGAAGTGGTTGCGTTATCTAGATATGGCGCCTGAAAAACTGTTTATCGTGACCGAAAAAAAACGATAAGGTAAATGGCTGAACTCGACGTAGAAAGTAAGTGTTAGTTGTACTGATGTCAATTTAAAAAAAACTGTTCAAATATTCGGTTGCGTTATCTAGATATGGTGCCTGAAAAACTGTTTATCGTGACCGAAAAAAAACGATAAGGTAAATGGCTGAGCTCGACGTAGAAAGTAAGTGTTAGTTCTACTGATGTCAATTTAAAAAAAACTGACCTAATATTCGGTTGCGTTATCTAGATATGGCGCCTGAAAAACTGTTCATCGTGACCGAAAAATAATAATGGCTGATCTCGACGAATCATGGTCGTCACAATTACTAGCTTATAAATAAAAAAACTGTCAAAAATTTTGGTTGCATTTCCATCTACGTAACATACGTTTATAAGTGATCTACGTAACAATTATCACTATGGATAATTTGAGTGTTTTACGGTTTCACGGAATTTGGATTATCAAAAATATGAAATGTTATCAGTGCCGTCCCTTTATACCCTCCGCCGCCCCGCCTGCACTGAGCGGCATTCAGAAGTCAACAGGCAATCATAGATAAGATTATAACATTGTTATAAATACTAACCACGCTCTGGAAACAGTGTCTCAATGGTTTGCTGCCAAAAATCTTATGCTAAATTCTAAAAAAACAAAATGTACAAGATTTTCAGTATCAAATGTACAATGTTGATACCAATGTTATTGTGGATGGTATTGGTAGTAAAATTAATATAGTAGATAAAACTGTTTTGTTGGTCTGACCATAGTCTGCAGATTTTGGGGTGCTCACCTGGAAGCCTTAGGTGGTAAACTGAGCTTCGCTGCTTTTGCAGTCAGCAAAATAAGGCAACTGACGGACATTCATACAGCCAGATTAATTTATTTTGCATATTTTCATAGTCTTATGTCTTACGGTCTTTTGCTGTGGAGCTCTGCCGCAGACTTGGCATCCATTTTTGTATAACAAAAAAGGGCAATTCGCGCCATCTACTGTTTGGGTTCTCAGGAGTCTCCACGAAATGTATTTCTGGAAATTTATATATTAATTTTGCTGTCTCAGTACATTTTTGAAAATATTATGTATCCAATTTACAATAAAATTCCTCATAGCAGTATGTTTTGCACTGTTTTGTAGTGAGCGAAAGTTTCATATTATACTGAATACATCCGCGTAACCCTTTCGATTGTACACACGGCTACAGATCAAGCTATACATTTCTAGTATAAGCTGACCTCCCATTGTACGGAAATCCTATACAATGCGAGATCAGTTTATACTGGACTGTATAGCTTGATCTGTAGCCGTGTGTACATGCCTTATTTTATTTGGTGATATTGCGTAAACAATGCATATTTATGAGATAGCAGCAATTGCGGTTGATTTGCTGAAATTCTTTTACGAGTTTCAAGGTCTGTCTCCGATACTCATCATCAGATCTGTATGAATTTATATGGGACCCAAAGGGGTTAAAGCGAAACAAAAAAAGGATTTTGCAAATCAGTCTATACGGGGTGGATACGACAATACGGCGTTAAATGAAACCACGTAAAGTACTCATAAATACGAACAACTTTTAATACGGGACCAACTTCGAAATCGTTTTTTTTTTACAGCTTTTCATGCAAAAGGTACATGTCTCGTCGGCAAATAGTAAAAAATAGATGGCGCGAACAATAGAAGGCAAACAGTAGATGGCGCGAATGGCCCTTTTTTGTAATAAAAAGAAAGAAAAATAATACAAAAATTGATTCCTAGTCTGCGGCAGAGAATAGAATAGAATAATTGTTAATTTTTTGCATAATTGAAAATACACTTATTTAGATACACATCAAAAATAATATTTATACTAAGTTTAGCAGACGTTAATAGCTTGCTATTATAATAACAACAAACGATACCAATTTAAGAATAAAAAAACAAACAATAATAGTAGCATAAAATAAAAGTTAAAAATAAAAACCAAAAATTTGCTAATGTTTGTGTCATAGTTACATTGATATCATATATGCTACAAAACAAAACTCAGAAACAAACAATCGAACAGAGCTCCACAGCAAAAGACCGTAAGACATAATACTATGAAAATATGCAAAATAAATTAATCTGGCTGTATGAATGTCCGTCAGTTACCTTATTTTGCTGACTGCAAAAGCAGCGGAGCTCAGTTTACCACCTAAGGCTTCCAGGTGAGCACTTCACAATCTAAAGTCTATGGTCAGACCAAGAAATCAACTAAAATTGGTATCAACTTACATTTGATACTGAAAATCTTATACTTTTTTTTTTATTAATTTAGCATAAGATTTTTGGCAGCAAACCATTGAGACATAGTTTTCAGAGCGTGGCTAGTATTTATAACAATGTTATAATCTTATCTATGTTTGCCTGTTGACTTCTGAATGCCGATCAGTAAAGGCAGGACGGCGGAGGGTATAAAGGGACGGGGGCGGCACTGATAACATTTAATATTTTTGACAATGCAAAATCCATCGCTTAGAAACGCATGTTACGTAGATAGAAATGCAACCAAAATTTTTGACAGCTTTTTTTATTAATAAGCTAGTAATGGTGACGACTATGATTCGTCGAGATCAGTCATTATTATTATTATTTTTCGGTCACGATGAACAGTTTTTCAGGCGCCATATCGAGATAACGCAACCGAATATTAGGTCAGTTTTTTTAAATTGACATCAGTACAACTAACACTTACTTTCTACGTAGAGCTCAGCCATTTGCCTTATCGTTTTTTTTCGGTCACGATAAACAGTTTTTCAGGCGCCATATCTAGATAACGCAACCGAATATTTGGTCAGTTTTTTTTAAATTGACATCAGTACATCTAACACTTACTTTCTACGTCGAGTTCAGCCATTTACCTTATCGTTTTTTTTCGGTCACGATAAACAGTTTTTCAGGCGCCATATCTAGATAACGCAACCACTTGGCGCAGGCAGACCGACATATTTGGCATCAGAGAGGTGTACTTTATCCCATGAACATGAGTTTAGCCATTTACCTTATCGTTACCATTTCTGTCGTGCCCTCCTAGTCTATAGGCTTTGTTTCATCAAAATCGGCTCACGGGAAAAAAAGATATCTCAATTTATTTATTTACAGGCCGTCTCACGGCTATGAGATACAGAGGAGAGAACTACTAGATGGCGTTGTCTTTTTCCTGAATCGCACTATGGTTTCGTTCTCACAATTTTATGACAGGATCAATGATTTTAATATAAATCTTTTGGTTGATGAGAGCCATCAGCGCTCTCTCATTTGGCCTTTTAGTTTAGTTTACCACAAAAAAAAAGCTTGAATTAACAAATAAAATAAGTACAGCTGCATTGAAGAACTTATGAAAAAGGCTTACCTAAGTAAGAATCGAACCTGCAAAACTTCACGATGTGTTCTCATTTAAAGTTCTTTGCCTACATATGGCATAGCTCTGGGTCGAGTAACTATTCCCACTGTACCACCCTCGCGGGAACTCTCCCGTGATAAAAGGTATCCTATTTTTAACCAACTCAAAAAAGAATGAGGAAACTCTAAGTTGGACGCGTATGTTTTTTTTGTTCATCGATTTCTCAAAAACGACCATGAACAGTTTAGATATGATAAAATTGCTTGACAGACTAAGTGGGAAATAGAAAAAAAATAGAACACAAATAAAAATAAAAAAAGAGACCAGCAGTTCACAAAGAGAATAGCTGATCTAATTTGCTGCCAGTTGGTAGTGTGCCCAAACTTTGCAGGCGGCGGGCGGTGCCATTTTGTATGGTGATGCTAATCTTCTAGCAGGAGTATTCGTCAGGCCTTTGGCTATAGAAACCGTCAATCAGACGCCTCGATATGTCGCGAAAAATACAATGAGCTCCAGGACATCAATGTCAGATGGACCTCTTATCATCGTTACGCTTCAAGCCACTCGATACACGAATAGCTGACACGAGAGCTCTGACAAGAGCCCTATGAATGATGTCATTAAAGTTGGAGTGGAGCGGAATCCTGCCTGTGCTTTTTACGCACGATAGTATGTGGTGGCCAGCCTGATCGACAAAAGTACCATACTGGTAGCCATATATAGGTCATATAAATAGTTACACTTACGACGAAGACAGGACAAATAGAACTTGATGTTCGTCTGATGGCAAGCAGTTAACGTAGCCTATCGACGCTTGCAACACCAGGGGTATCACTCACGCTTTACCGAATCTCTCTCCACACCCTTCTTGAAAAAGTATTTGAAGGTTGAGAGGAGTCGCTGTGCCGGCAGTGGTAGGTATTATTTTGGTGCCTACTACATACTGGTTCCCTACTACAGTGTCACTCGGGATGATGTACGGATTTTAACGATAGGTACTACATCCAAATCTGTTCAGGCCATTGTTCAGGCATTTAAAAGTGATGGTGGAATCGCGGTCTCGGTGGAATAAAGAAATACATATGTAGGTACATGAACCCCTACGAATAATAGAGTTTTATTATTCGTAGATAAACCCTGATAACATTACACTATTACCTATTACACTCCTTTTTTAGGCAGTCGTATAAAAGGAACCCGTACAAGTCTGATGTCCGTCCGACTGTCATATAGTTGTTTTTTTTATACCCTGAAAATTTGTTGACAAACCCCCTTATTCATAATGAAGTTATCAAACGTTGATTAGCTAAAATTCTGAAGTCTTTATCTGACACGTGACATTTAGTGATCGAAAGAGTGAGACGAAGGACACTATTACACTGATTTAGTTAAAAAGCCATTATGAATAAGGGGGTCAGTATATAGCGCAAAGATTATTTTATTATGTTTTTTTACAGTGAGGAGCCGAATAAATTAACTCCTTCATGAACTTGAATAAATTATTCGATAGCTAATCAAAAAAATAGTAGTTCACCTCCCGAAAATTTCTTGAAAATAAAATAATTAATAAATAATAAATAATAAAATAACTATATAATCTTCTATATATATAAAAATGAATTGCTGTTCGTTAGTCTCGCTAAAACTCGAGAATGGCTGGACCGATTTGGCTAATTTTGGGTTTGAACTATTCGTGGAAGTCCGGGGAAGGTTTAAATGAAGGGTAGGGTAGGGTATTACGCGAACGAAGTCGCGCCGGGCAGCTAGTCAATAATAAAAATAAATAAATAATATATATTAATTTATTATTATAATTATTAGATAATCTATTATAATATAATACAGAAGAGTTTTTATTTGTTTAAACGCGCTAATCTCTGGAAATACCAGTCGGAATCTTAAATCATAAATGTTACTAATAACGGGTGAAACTATCGTTATACGACCGAAAGCGTACCTATTATTGTTTAAGCAATAAAATATTGGACTAGATTAGTTTTGAAGATTGAGCAATTGAGTTTTATTAACGACTAGCTATTCCCCGCGGTTCGCCCGCATATTATTATTATAGAATATTAGTAAGTATACAAGCAAAAAATACTTCCGCTTTATTATATTAGTATAGATAATAATTCAAAAGAAAATCCCAGGAAATGAGATAGAAGGGAGGGCAGTCAAAAAGTAAATATTAAAACCAACAAAATCAAAATCAAAAAGTTATTTATTCAGTTTAGGCCCTGGTGGCCCTTTTGAACATAGTACACATACAGAACATACAATACAAGTACATACAGTTGAATCTAATACCGGTTCGGAATACACTTAAACTGAAAAGTACCTACTGTCCTTGCATTAAACATGGTTTTTTGCAGTTTACGTCAAAATGGTAGCATAAAAGTATTACAATATATACCTACATATATGGAAAGGGCTGTTCACAAGCTTTCATTTGATACCCATATTGTTTTTAATACCCCCCCTCTTTTTTATCCGTAGACGCCATATAAAAATAATATACCCTATGACACTCCCATAGTTCAGACGAATCTAACGACACCTCATATGTTTAATTCCATCAAGCCGTTTAGGCTGCAAAGCGTCGCGGCCCCTCAGCCCTGTAGCTCGGGCTTAGAATAACAGCTACGGTGTTCCCCTGCCTGTCGTAAAAGGCGACTAAACGGGGCCTTTGGGGTCGTGGGCAATCAGAGCGGGGGCTCTGTGCGCCCAGTAGCGACCCCAAGGAGGACGATGGGTCGACGTGGTCATGACTCATCGTGCGATAGCACAGCGAGGGTGCTGGGGGGAGGTGTCAGACTTTCCCCGGGACGAGCTATCAAAGCGCCGCGCTTGGAGGGGTGAGCAGGTACGCGTTCAACACGAGAGCCCGCCCCCCTCTCTACAGCGCAGATGGCGACTACCGTGGGGTTTTAGCCGGTACAAGTCCGGCATAACCTGGCCGCTACCCCCGAGGCGGTCGGGTATACTATGAGGATTTCCCCACGAAAAAAAAAAAAACAAAGGCTGCAAAGCGTGCCAAAGAAATAGACATACATACATACGTACATGCATACATACACTCGAAAAACATAACCCTCCTTCCTGGTCAGTCGGGTAAAAACGAGCACACACGCCATACGCGTTGATTTGACTTAATTTGACCTGATTTGTCTTGATTTGACCTGATTTGACTTGCAGTGATGTATAAACTCAGCATAATAATCGGGAGTTATCATAAAACTGTGCGGTAATATAAAGTAAAAAGCATTATGCGTAATAAGCTGCATTAAAATACTAAAAATGGCGCAATAAATGTCAATTTACGAGCAAGTGTGTTGAAAATACTATTAAACTGTTACTAATAATATCACCGCAGTATTCAGTGATTAATACGAATCGAAATTAATTATCAACATTATAGTTTCCCTATTTTTGGCGTAAAAAACATTGAATTAGGATTACGCTGTAAAAAATATTTTTATATTCATGCCACACTGACACCATGACGTTGAGGTTTGTATTTAATAAAATTATTATAGGTAATCTGTTTATAATACGCAATTCAAATACTTATTTATGAAAAGTAATAAAGGCAAGGCTTCTTTTGACTACATGAATTATTTTTACACTATTTAATGACGCAGGACGGCATTTTTTTTTTTTATTGGACGACGTGCCGGCCGAACCGGCTTCCTATTACTTGCGTCAAATAAGAATAAAGGCCGCGGTGTCTATCTGAGTCATACACATAATCGTTTTGTTGTAAGGTGTTCCTAAACGGTGTTTAATTTGTCTTTTTTTTGTGTGAAGGCAATCAACATCACATCAGGCGTAAGCCAGGGCAGTAACCTGGGGCCTCTGGAATTTATCATAATGACAATTGACTTCCCGGAGGTCATTAGGCATGCCTCGTGCTTATTATTTGCAGATGATCTCAAGGTACTGCTCAAGATTAGAAATATGACAGATTGTGAACACCTTCAGGAGGACATACGGAGATTAGTAGATTGGAGCCGCGAGAAAAAACTCCACTTTAATGTATCCAAGTGCTCGGCGATGACCTTCACCCTTGCTCGTACACCACTCTTGTATGAGTACCAGATCGACACAGCGGCAATGCGGCGTGTGACACAGGTACGGGACTTGGGTGTTTGTTTCACTCCTGATTTATGGTTTAGGGAACATATTACTAAGGTTTGTAAAAAGGCGTACAGAAACCTGGGATTTGTGCTGAGGCAGACTAGGAACTTCACCAACATGACTGCAGTAAGAGTACTATATGATGCGCTAGTCAGGAGTCATCTGGAACATAGTGCAGCCATATGGGCTCCTCACGAAAAAAAGTATAGGCTCATGTTGGAGAGAGTGCAGAATAAGTTCACGAGGCACCTCTACCTGAGACTGTATGGAGTATACCCCTTTTATCCCTTAATGTACCCTACGCTATTTGTATTAGGCATGGTGGGGTACAATGAATTAAGAGTGAGACGAGAATGTACTCTTGCCACGTATCTAGTTAAACTGATGCGTGGTATAGAATAGAACATAATCCGGAGGTCTTACAACGCTTGTGTGCCGGACCGCTACGTTTGGACTCCAAACGTAGCGGTCCGGCACAACGGCTCCAAACTTTGGAGGCGACACCGCCCGCCGCTATTGGCCGTGCCAGCTGCTAGAACCAACTTGCTTGCAAATACGCCTGTCACTCGCGCTATTACAAGAATAAATAAAGCGAATAACATGACTTGGTAAGTAGATGTATCCTGTGAATTTCACATAAAAATAGAAAAAAAAACAATAAATTTTTGGGGGTTCCCCATACTTAGAACTGAAACTTAAAAAAAAAATTACATTGCAATCGTGGTGCAATGCAATACGCACGCCCACGATTGCACCAAGCTTCTATGTGAGTTCAACTTTTTTAAATAACATCGGATTGAGTTTTCAAACATGTGTCAAAATAAAATGTAATTTATCTAAATCAAAATCACTAAGGAGTATTGATATCGACATCGATACAAATCACCCCAAAAATAACTTTCTACCCCTTTTTAATCCAGTTAGGCGATGAGTTTCAATAAAATACGAAAGCCGTCTTCCATCAATTCTGTTAAAGAATGTTTATGCAGAATTTGAAGTAGATTGGACCAAGAAATCACGTTGTCCCATACAAACTTTGCCCCCGTTTTTCACCCTTAGGGATAGAATTTTGGAAAACCCTTTCTTATCGAAGAACACACACTCCAAGTTTCAGGTCTCTACGATCAGCGGTTTAGGCTTTTAATGTATAGATAGATGAAAGTCTGATGAATTATTTAGTCATAGAACAAAAGTTGATATTTATAATGTTAGTAATATAGTCCCGCGGGGCGATTACGTAACTAAATTTCAATCATTTTCGAATTGGAATCGGTTCAATATAGATAACTTTTTTACGTTCTGATAATTGCAAATACAAACAGTGGTTTATTAGAAATGGAAACATTTCCGATTTTGTTATATTTCTACTGATTCAGAGGTAATTTCAATCTGAATTTCATTGCAATAAAGTTACGTAATCCACGTACAGAGAGTTGTTAGTTTTACCAATTACCCTGTATAGGTAAGTGAAAGTTTGTTAGGGTGTGAAAATGTTTGAAAACTTCTGATCGTATTTGGATGAAAGGCACATAGATAGAATGGATATTTTTTATACAGGGAAAACAATACGTCTCTGGGTAACGCGGGTGAAACCGCGGCGAATAGCAATCTAATTATAGGTCGATCAATCGACTCAGCATCAATGACTAATCCATATATAGTGTAATGAATGCAGGCGGTAGATATGTACCGTTTTCTCGCTAATAAATTTAACGTCACAGACTGTATTTTTTTTCTCTACCGTATGCTATGCCCGTAAGAAACAAAGTAGAGCATTAGCAAAATTGCGGAAAAACCCAGGCCTTGAGAACTTGAAATCAACAAATGACGCTCCAACTGCGGAACATTAGGATGTGGATTTTTTGGTACAAATTAATTATCTATGCATACAAAAGAAAAAATCTGGTCCTCATAAAACGCAATTTAAATAAAACACTGCTTAAGGCGATGATAGCTCAGTGTTATTTACGTCGGATGACGAAAACCCCGGGTTCGAATCCTACAGTTTGAGCTTTCGGTGAAGGAAAACATCGTGAGGAAACCATAGAACGGTAGTAGGGTACTTTAGAACCCACCTGGCCGGCTACCACCAACCTGGTTGAAAATCTGTCGCCAAGTACCTAGAGGTATTCCGACAGCTGCACTTGAGTCAGTTTCTTCTAGGCTTTGTGTGCTTACCACCTTCGACCACATCATCACTTACCATGGTGAGATTGTGGTCAAACAGAGGCCTATACACAGACAAAAAAAAGTTGTCACAAATGAGAGTGACTTGCGCACGGGGGGTTCCGTACTAATAATAAAAAAACATATTAATTTTGTGGTTCTGTAACTTGCGTGCAATTTTGCTATGAAGTAACTAGAAGAAGCAAAAAAAAATTTATATTAATATTTCATTAATTTAATATTTTAATATTTATAGCATAGAAATAAATATAGGTACCTAGAAAGAACGTCGCCATACTACACGAAAACAGGCCAACTTTTACAGGCTGCTGCACGTAACAGCTACGTTTTACGCTCCCTCTGCGTCATTCTGCTTGTCATAGTGACGTTCATAATGATAGCAGTTGTTGAAATATTCCCATTAAAATCGGTAGAAATTTAAATATTAAACGATATTCTTTCTAGGTATATTTATTTCTATGGATTCAAATTAGCAGTTTCTTACCTGTGACAGATAGACAGACGAGGCGCGGCGGCGCGTTGGGTGGGTACGGATTGAACCATAAACTCTTTTTATATATTGCAACCCTGAATTCGATTGATTTGATATTATATTGTTTTTTTATTTATTTTTATTTATTTATTTACTACGAAACATATATCATTACAGTAATCCCAATGCGATAGTGTTGCCTTACATCTAACAATAACAATATATATTATAAAATTATAAATCTACAATTATACATTATAATACATAGTACATACAATAAATATTTAGACCAACATGTTAACAAAATACAAAAATAATTAAAATGTAGGAATAACATATTATTATTATATATAATAGTACCATTGCGAACTCCCTCAAACTGCATGAAAATACATCAATCATGTTATTCACTTTATTTATTCTTGTAATAGCGCGAGTGACAGGCGTATTTGCAAGCAAGTTGGTTCTAGCAGCTGGCACGGCCAATAGCGGCGGGCGGTGTCGCCTCCAAAGTTTGGAGCCGTTGTGCCGGACCGCTACGTTTGGACTCCAAACGCTATTACAAGAATAAATAAAGCGAATAACATGATTGATGTATTTTCATGCAGTTTGAGGGAGTTCGCAATGGTACTATTATATATAATAATAATATGTTATTCCTACATTTTAATTATTTTTGTATTTTGTTAACATGTTGGTCTAAATATTTATTGTATGTACTATGTATTATAATGTATAATTGTAGATTTATAATTTTATAATATATATTGTTATTGTTAGATGTAAGGCAACACTATCGCATTGGGATTACTGTAATGATATATGTTTCGTAGTAAATAAATAAATAAAAATAAATAAAAAAACAATATAATATCAAATCAATCGAATTCAGGGTTGCAATATATAAAAAGAGTTTATGGTTCAATCCGTACCCACCCACCCAACGCGCCGCCGCGCCTCGTCTGTCTATCTGTCACAGGTAAGAAACTGCTAATTTGAATCCATAGAAATAAATATACCTAGAAAGAATATCGTTTAATATTTAAATTTCTACCGATTTTAATGGGAATATTTCAACAACTGCTATCATTATGAACGTCACTATGACAAGCAGAATGACGCAGAGGGAGCGTAAAACGTAGCTGTTACGTGCAGCAGCCTGTAAAAGTTGGCTTTATATTCGTGTAGTATGGCGACGTTCTTTCTAGGTACCTATATTTATTTCTATGCTATTACTTATAAGTGAAATATTAATATAATTTTTTTATTGCGTCTTCTAGTTACTTCATAGCAAAATTGCACGCAAGTTACAGAACCACAAAATTAATATGTTTTTTTATTATTAGTACGGAACCCCCCGTGCGCAAGTCACTCTCATTTGTGACAACTTTTTTTTTGTCTGTGTATAGGCCTCTGTTTGACCACAATCTCACCATGGTAAGTGATGATGTGGTCGAAGGTGGTAAGCACACAAAGTCTAGAAGAAACTGACTCTCGAGTGCAGCTGTCGGAACACCTCTAGGTGCTTGGCGACAGATTTTCAACCAGGTTGGTGGTAGCTGGCCAGGTGGGTTCTAAAGTACCCTACTACCGTGCTACAGGTTCCTCACGATGTTTTGAGCTCAAACTGTAGGATTCGAACCCGGGACTTTCGTCATCCGACGTAAATAACACTGAGCTATCATCGCCTTAAGCAGTGTTTTATTTAAATAGCGTTTTATGAGGACCAGATTTTTTCTTTTGTATGTATAGATAATTAATTTGTACCAAAAAATCCACATCCTAATGTTCCGCAGTTGGAGCGTCTTTTGTTGATTTCAAGTTCTCAAGACCTGGGTTTTTCCGCAATTTTGCTAATGCTCTACTTTGTTCCTTACGGTCATACGGTAGAGAAAAAAAATACAGTCTGTGACGTCAAATTTATTAGCGAGAAAACGGCACATATCTACCGCCTGCATTCATTACACTATATATGGATTAGTCATTGATGCTGAGTCGATTGATCGACCTATAATTAGATTGCTATTCGCCGCGGTTTCACCCGCGTTACCCAGAGACGTGTTTTCCCTGTATAAAAAATATCTATTCCATCTGTGTGCCTTTCATCCAAATACGATCAGAAGTTTTCAAACATTTTCACACCCTAACAAACTTTCACATACCTATACAGGGTAATTGGTAAAAATAACAACTCTCTGTACGTGGATTACGTAACTTTATTGCAATGAAATTCAGATTGAAATTACCTCTGAATCGGTAGAAATATAACAAAATCGGAAATGGTTCCATTTCTAATAAACCACACATGTTTGTATTTGCAATTATCAGAACGTAAAAAAGTTATCAGAAAACCGATAT
This sequence comes from Achlya flavicornis, assembly GCA_947623365.1. Classification (NCBI taxonomy): domain Eukaryota; kingdom Metazoa; phylum Arthropoda; class Insecta; order Lepidoptera; family Drepanidae; genus Achlya; species Achlya flavicornis. The sequence continues at coordinate 3,438,260 of OX392490.1, forward strand.
ATTGAACCGATTCCAATTCGAAAATGATTGAAATTTAGTTACGTAATCGCCCCGCGGGACTATATTACTAACATTATAAACATCAACTTTTCTTCTATGACTAAATAATTCATCAAACTTTCATCTATCTATACATATAAAATGCGTCTGAGTGTGTGTTCTTCGATAAGAAAGGGTTTTCCAAAATTCTACCCCTAAGGGTGAAAAACGGGGGCAAAGTTTGTATGGGACAACGTGATTTCTTGGTCCAATCTAGTTCAAATTCTGCATAAACATTCTTTAACAGAATTGATGGAAGACGGCTTTCGTATTTTATTGAAACTCATCGCCTAACTGTATTAAAAAGGGGTAGAAAGTTATTTTTGGGGTGATTTGTATCGATGTTGATATCAATACTCCTTAGTGCTTTTGATTTAGGTAAATTACATTTTATTTTGACACATGTTTGAAAACTCAATCCGATGTTATTTAAAAAAGTTGAACTCACATAGAAGCTTGGTGCAATCGTGGGCGTGCGTATTGCATTGCACCACGATTGCAATGTCATTTTTTTTTTTAAGTTTAAGTTCTAAGTATGGGGAACCCCCAAAAATTTATTGTTTTTTTTTTCTATTTTTATGTGAAATTCACAGAATACATGTACTTACCAAGTTTCAACAGTATAGTTCGAATCCATAAGGGTTCCGTTTTTTGCCATTTCGCTACGGAACCCTAAAAACGTCGCGTCGCGTTTCGGTGTTTAGTGCTTGTGTGAAGTGTACACCGGTAGGTGCTTAGCGACAGATTTTCAACTTGAGGGTGGTAGCAATGCAGGCGAGTACCCCAAAGTACCCTACCACAATTCTATGGTATCCTCACAATATTTTCCTCGAACGAAAGCTCAACATTGGTCTCGGCATTCGACGTGACTACCACATAGGTAGTCCACATTTCCACAAACCAACACTTAACGGCCCGTCCTGTCTTGTGACAGTTTTTGATGTCTAATCTCCCCAAGTTGTTGTAGGTAGTACAATTGTAAAACTAGGTCAAAAAATAATCAATTTGCGTAACTGAGGTTTTCTTACAATTATTCATACCAGGACAACCGTTAGTTGCTCTAGTGCGGTGAGTGCGAGACACAGTTAGAAGGGTCAAGGGTGCTCACACTTGCAGGAAACGTGAGCTTTACGGTGAATCAACGTGTATGCGGAGCGAGCACAGAGAAAAGAAATATAAATTTTATGTTAACGTAAAAACGTAGATTTTCATATGTATGACCTGTGTGATTAAAGCTATTTTGAGTAAAATAGAAACGACCAATCAAAAGGATTGTTTATTTGTAGTACAATATATGATTTAACATTTATTTGTGTGAGTTTGGCGACACTGGTTCCGATACAAATTCTAACACATCGCCCTTCCAGTGTATTCTCTTTTCCGTGGGAGCGAGCGAGCGCCTGCGCGCCGACCGTGCACACTGTTATGATTCACGTAAACCGCTTGTTTACACGGATGTGAACTCCGCTTATACAATTTAGCTGGAGCGGGGATCGAAGCCGTAGGTACTCGTACTATAGGTACGTAGAAAGTGATGACTTCGCACTTTTATAACGGAGAACTGAAAAGTCTTTTTAAAAAAGATTAATTTATTTAACTGAAATATTATAAAGTATTTGGAATTAAATTGGACAGCTGGTTTCTATATGACGGATAAAATCGGACTGAGGAGCGGTGGATAAGGAGCCAACCGTGAGAATAGAGAAATGATTATCAAGTAATTTAGAAAGACAAAGGAGCGTGGTGTATGCAGTTTAGGATTCATATAGCTACTACAACAGCACGCTCCTTTGGTATTCACTTGTTAGTGGGATTGGATGCGGTCGTTAGACGTCGACCTAATTGGCGATGATCGTACGAGCAAACGATGCGATTTCGTCGCACGACGAGATCAAATACACAAAGCGCTTTAGAGTGTCCTAATTGAAGCTCGCAAGTCACCGCGCGAGCACAGGAACATCAGCGCGAGGCTTATTCCACTTTTCCCCGTTGGATGATCCCCATTGATGGGGATTAGTGAACTTTTTGTTCACTATTCCCCGTTGACCCAAAATTTTTATTTAATGGGGATAAGTGAACTAAAACGTTCAATAATCCCCATTAGGTAGGTACGGTAAAAAAATAAAATATATGAATCATGTTACATTTATTAATTAAAAATATAACTTTCTTATACCTAATAAAATCACAGATTGTACAATTATTAATTTAAAATAAAAAATATAACTTTCTTATACCTAGTAAAATCACAGATTGTACAATTATTAATTTAAAATAAAAAATATAACTTTCTTATACCTAATAAAGTCACAGATTGTTACAATCATTAATTTAAAATTGTAGCATGAAAATATTTCTTTCTTATACCTTGTAAAATCACAGATTGTACAATTATTAATTTAAAATAAAAAATTTAACTTTCTTATACCTAGTAAAATCACAGATTGTACAATTATTAATTTAAAATAAAAAATATAACTTTCTTATACCTAATAAAGTCACAGATTGTTACAATCATTAATTTAAAATTGTAGCATGAAAATATTTCTTTCTTATACCTTGTAAAATCACAGATTGTACAATTATTAATTTAAAATAAAAAATTTAACTTTCTTATACCTTGAAAAATCAAAGATTACACTCACTTAAGTTTTTCTAAACAGTGCCCAATCGTAATTTCATTATTAATGAGTTCCATTTGGACCTCCTGTATATAATTATCGCGATTGATGCTTTTTTTTGTTTTTTCCGCTATACCTTTATTTTCAGAAACCCCCAATGCAAGAACTTCGTAATACGATGCATCTTCAGCCAACGCTGTGAGGAGCTTCATAATGTTGGGTTTCTTTATTTTCACACGCTTTTTTATTTTATTATTCCATGCTTCGACTAAATTCGTAGTGCGATGAGTCTGTCCAAATACACACCACGTTTTAATAAAATCATCTTGTAGCCATTGTCTGAGCATGTAATTTCTAAACTCCTTGCTATTATCATCATCAGGGCTTTGAGAGGCAACATAATACCAACCCGCAATGATTTTATCTGATGGTAACAAAGCCAAAGCAGTGCTAAGTGCAACTTGTCTTCTGGTTAATTTATCTTTTGTTAGTTTGAGTTGTTTTCCTTTCTTCCATATTGCCTGGGTGAAATGGAAATAACAGCCGCTAATAGATATATTTACAAAAACATTTCGCATTGCGTTCATCGGAGCCACTTCATACTCACATTTAAATATTTCTGGATTCCAATCAGGTAATGCAGATTTTAGCATACTAAATAAAATTTCATATGTTTGTTGATTTTTATGGCTCATGAGGGCATAAACAAGTGGCACAATGTTTATGTGTTTTTCTGTACTGCCCAAATCCCCATGAATGGTGTAGAGTTGGTAAAAGGGAGATGGACAGATCCAAAACGTTCCATCACCCAAGAACATCTTCAAATTTTTCATTTGATGTCGGGCAAATTCAGAGCAAAAAGCTATTACACGGATACCACTGTCATTGTAGTCTGCTAAAATAAATTCCTGATGAGCTGGAGGTACTTTAACTTCTTCAACATTTTTGAACTCAATTTTACTTACTTCAAATGCTGCATTTCTGTGTTTATATAATGTTGTTTTGATAGACTTCAGGGCAGGGAATTCTTTTATTTTGTCAATTCCGGTATCTTTTAGTGAGCTCACAGCCGCGTTGTAAGCAGTGGGAATAGCAGGTGCTTCTGGATCCGCAAGTGTAGTTTTTAGTTTGAATAACCTCAAGGTAACTTCATTCCGCGCAAAATCAGGTTCACAAACATTGTGTCGTTTCTCAGCTACAACTTGATTGTCCTGTAAAATTAAGTAATAATAATTAATTACTTTACATTATTTTTTAAGTAAACAATATTGCACTTACATAGAATACAAAATTAAATAGGCTATTTAACAACCTTTAAAACTTATAACAAATTGTTGTTATCCTATCAGAATAGTTCAACAAAACATATTTCACTTTATGCTTAACTAAAATATGTAATAATAATTAAATATATACAATTCACTTCAGCTACACTCTTTTACACTAGGTGTAATAGACTTGTTTGACAAAAGAATGACGTCACACGTGCCGCCATGACAGAAACAGTGTTTAAACTTTAACGTTGATTTTTAAATTTTGATATTGATAAACGTGATATTGATAACACACATAACCTGAGTTATTATTGTCATTATTAATCACAAAATATAATAAGTAACTTACCATGACAGTGATGGATCCGGCACATTTACTTTGTTTTCTTGTGGTACACTCCCACAAAACTCCACCATTTTTATATTTGCATTTTTTACTGTATTGATGTCCGGCCCGGAGAAGTATGGTAGCTTTACCTTTTTTAACGTACTCTAAACAAACGTCAGTTGAACTACCAGCCATTTCCTTTATTTATTCCTATATTAAACTAATAACTGCGAACTGATAAGAACTGCACGCTTGAACTACACTACACACTACTAACCCTTAACGACTACGAAACAAAAACAAAAGATGGGTCGACCAATCACATACGAGCTAACTCGCACTCCGCTCCGCCACCGCCTTGCGCGCGCGCCTCTAGAAGTGATTGTAATCTTTGATTTTACAAGGTATAAGAAAGAAATATTTTCATGCTACAATTTTAAATTAATGATTGTAACAATCTGTGACTTTATTAGGTATAAGAAAGTTATATTTTTTATTTTAAATTAATAATTGTACAATCTGTGATTTTACTAGGTATAAGAAAGTTATATTTTTTATTTTAAATTAATAATTGTACAATCTGTGATTTTATTAGGTATAAGAAAGTTATATTTTTAATTAATAAATGTAACATGATTCATATATTTTATTTTTTTAACGTACCTACCTAATGGGGATTATTGAACGTTTTAGTTCACTTATCCCCATTAAATAAAAATTTTGGGTCAACGGGGAATAGTGAACAAAAAGTTCACTAATCCCCATCAATGGGGATCATCCAACGGGGAAAAGTGGAATAAGCCCAGCGCGATCGTGCGACGAAATCGCATCGTTTGATCGTACGATCGTCGCCAATTAGGACGACGCCATAGGGTAGATACAGTCTTTGTTTGAGTTTCGATACGTTTGTTCTAATTAATGGGTAGTTAATTTACCTGTAGCAGCGTGACGCAGATGTTTAATAAAGGCGGAGGGCAGCAAGTGTACCTCTCCTGGTAGTTCTTGCGTTCGCGCTCCTCCGGGAGCATCTCCATCGCTACTAGGTGCACCATTCTATAGCCACCGATTACAAAATAGCTACAGCTATTATTACTACGTGCGTATAGCTCAATGCTCATTAAGGCGCGGACTGACTACGATTTTGACAGCACTCGTTCTTCACTGGAATAGGGTTCACGAAATGAACATTTATTTACGGGTTTTCTTTAGATTATACAGAATATACACATTAAATTGAATAAGTGTCCGGTTAACATTCTAATATAATTCTGTATCTAATATATTATTAAAAATAAAATTGTTGTCATCGCTGAAAATACGGAGAATTTCGACGCGAAAGATTTTTTGTGACGTAACTTACGAAATTTTTATTGGGAATATCAAAGCACTTTTTAATATTCTATTCGGTTAACATTTTTCTCAAAACCCTCTTCTGTCCACAGTATTTTTTTGTGTTTGGTATTTTCATTGCATTACGTACTCATACATACTCGACTCTCAAAGAAACCCATTTTTGTGAATTTGAGGTAAGACCTCGTCAACGCGCTTTAAGAGCTAAGTATAGTGAGGTGAAAAATATTTTGCTTACAAATAATATAGAACCGGTATTAATTAATATAATCATCTAGTTAATTGCACTAGCCTACGTTACCTTACATTAGCTTACGTCTTTCCCTTTGTATTTAATGTAAGTATATTGGAATGCAACATAACATAGATGAGATATAAACTCAATCATTACTTACGCATTTGATTTAATAACTTACATACCTTTGTACTTTTATGATATAAATGCTTTTCTGTAACTTAGTTTCTCAGCCTTAAAAATTGCGCTAGTTTATGGTATCTTTCAAATAATCTTTTGTTTCTTTGTCATCTTGTCTATGAAACAGGACGCCTCGATATATTGCTCCCCGTGTTTAAACGCGTTTTGGGGATAAACTATAGGTTTACATTTATCTTTAACCAAATAAAAATCATAAAAAGAAAACTGTCTTCGGACTTCTTCATTTTATAAACAAACAAAGAGTAAATGACCTTATAAATTACTTGATGTCATATTAATTGTTGTTATATAACCGATTGATGAATTGTATATTATTTATAATAATATGCCAGAGCGAACAAAGTACGTTCTCTGAACAAAGAGAAGAGAGAGATATTCTCTGAAAATAGAGCATCCATGAAAAGGATCGCGCTCACTGTGGCTGTGGGCGCAAAGATTCTGGTCTTTGCCACAGTGATTTATCATCGCTTGCGAAGTAACCCTGAGTCTGAATTACTCTTCGCGGTGGAGTTGCCAGTTTGTTGGATTCATCTGGATTCTGCCGAGAGTTCATACGTCTCTATGAAAAATACAAATTCTCTAGACAAACAAATTACAAAGTTTATTATGCAATTATATTAAAAAATCTATAATAATTATATGATTGAAAGGAAAGTAGGTTTGCATCAATCTCACCATGGTAAGTGATGATGTTGCTGAAGGTGGTAAGCTCACAAAACCTAAAAGGACCTCACCAGGAGTTGCTGGCTGGTAGTGGAAGGTTTCTGACTAAATACAGAAACAAGTTAAAGTCCGTACCCTCCCCCCGGTAACGGCCCTGAGCCGAGGTTTGGCCCCAACTGGGGCACCCTCAGGCGTAGTTACCTAATCATAACCCCGGTTGAGAGCTTGCTCGCAGATTTGTTAGGTGCTAAGGCAAAATTTTGGGCTGGCATATTGTCAATTAAAAAAAAAGTGTGTCGTAGGGTATATTATTTTTATATGGCGTCTACGAATAAAAAAAGAGGGGGGGTATTAAAAAACAAAAATGTCGTTATTATAACAATATGGGTATCAAATGAAAGCTTGTAAATAGCCCATTCCAAATATGTATATATTATAATACTTTTATGCTACCATTTTGAAGTAAACTGCAAAAAACCACGTTTAATGCAAGGACAGTACTTATACCTAATTACCTAACCTACTGAGCGGTTACCGTACGTAACTCACAGAATTGCGATGGTTGTTAGCTTTACTTTACCGTACATTTACTTACTAAAACATACAACTCATTCATAAAAATTCTGAAATAAATTAAATTATTAAATGGATCAATCGATCAATTAACGGGGATCAACAAATATTACAAAAAAAATACTAACTTAGGTTATTGGTTTGTCCCCTACTGCAATAATTAAAAAAATCATGTTATATTCAAAATTCTATAGATGAAAGAGCTTGTTTTTCTCATTTCAGTTAATTTTTGTTTTACGCAGTCGGGTTTTTTGTTTCTTTAATAATTTAATTTATTAAATTATTAGGAATTATGGGCAATCAGTTTTAATTAATCTTAAAATGGTTGTCTATTTTAAAACTTTAAAAATATGTTGATGCACAATATTTCTCCTGACAGCAATGCCAAAATCATACCTTGGGGGAATGTTTTCCAGATATTATGGATTTCCGAACTGACAACCCTCATTCAGGATAAAGGAAGAGTAGCAAGGTTACCCTCATCGTCTTACCACGGTCATAGTAAAAAAAAGTAATAAAAAAGGACTTCAAAAAACGCTAAAAAGTATCGAATAACTCTGTCACTGTTTTGAAGTCTGCGAAACATTTTTATCCTGCTCTTTCGCAGACTTCAAAACAGTGACAGATTATTATTTCATACTTTTAGTCTTCTAGTTTTAGTTGTGTTTTAGTTTTCAGTGTTTAGTCTTGTTAGTCGAAAAAAAAAGGAAAAACAGGATGGTTGAGGAATGAGCTCCCCGCTTTTTGTAGGGTCGGCCACGCGTGAGTGATACGTGGCGTGGTCTATCTATATAGCCTACGGTAACCGCTTACTATTAGACATTTGCTTGTTTGTTTACCACCTTAAAAGTATAAAAAAAAACTTTTAAGGGCTTCCTTGATTCTTATTATATTGGGGTTTCGTTAAACTCAATTTATATTACGCATCCAAAATTATCAAGGATAGAGTAATTTTATTCTCATCTCAGTTTCGTGATTAGACATCATAAAATATTATATTCGTGACGTTATTCGTTATACGAATAAAAAGTACTAGATTATACATTTTTTTCCTTACTAATTATTAACTCTGTGCTAATACTGATATTTATAAAATGCTTAATTGGTTTATCAGGATACATCAGTTGTTATAGGACTTGTGCATAGACCCTGACCTGACAGAGTTTTATTAAGGTTATAAAAAGTAATTTACGACGTTATCTTAGTATACCTAAGAACCGAATTACCCTGTCACAGAATCAGCTGCGTGTTTGCTTGATTTGGTTCCTTGCTCTGTGAACACACCAACAAGATTTTAAGGTGAAAAAATAATAATAATTAAATGACTTACCATTAAATAATGACTCCCTATTACCACGTATACTATTAAATTATGTATAGTTTGAAAGACAGATGGTAATATTTATTTTTAGAAAACAAGAAACTATATACACGATCTATAAAACCTTAAATCTAAATTAAAAATTATATGTATAGTTTTGATTATACAATAGATTGTATAATCAAAACTATACATCATCATTCAATATAGATATAGAAGCGAAATACCAACCACTCGCTCACTAATCACTATACCCCGGTATTATAAAACCAGAAAAACATTAAATATTGCAAGTTTCTTATAGAGTGCTGCTGCTGACAGATATGAAATCATTTCCGAAACACTTTTTTGTAGAATGAAATTGAAAGATGGGGAATAAAGGAGAGCCGAGAAAGTATAATAAAGTGGACGGACAATTTTTTTGTTTGTTTAAACGGGCTAATCTCTGGAACAATAGTTCGAATCCGACTAATAAGTCGGATTCGAAAAATTACTATTTACCCCGGGAACGTGGGAGATACAGCGGGGGAAAGCTAGTTCTTAATATAATAAAGCTGAGACTTTGATTGTTTGTTTAAACGCGTTAATCTATGGAACATCCAGACGAATTCTAAAATATCTCACTAATATGAAGCTTTTTTTTATTAGCGTGGGAAAATCCTCATAGGATACCCGACCGCACTGGGGGAGAGCGGTCAGGTTATGCCGGACTTTTACCGGCTAAAACCCCACGGTGGTCTCCACCACCAGATCGCGTACCTGCACGCCCCTTCACGCGCGGCGCTGTGATAGCCCGACCCGGGGGAAGTGTGATACCTCCCCGCGGCACACTCGCAGTGCTATCGGACGATGGGTCGTGGCCACAACGACCCATCTTCCTCCTCGGGGCCGCATCTGGGCGTTCAGGGCCCCCGCCCCGATTGCCCACATCCCCGAAGGTCCCCGTTTAGTTGCCTTTTACGACAGGCAGGGGAACACCGTAGCTGTACTTTTACTACACAGAAACTTTTTTGTTGTTTGTGTACACACGGCTACAGATCAAGCTATACATTTCCAGTATAAGCTGATCTCGCATTGTATAGGATTTCCGTACTATGGGAGGTCAGCTTATACTAGAAATGTATAGCTTGATCGGTAGCCGTGTGTACTAATACAAGCTTACATAACAAATTTCAGCTTTCTAGGACTTCAGGAAGTACCCTAGAAGTTTTGATGATCATCAGAGAGTCAGTGAACTCAGTGACGAAATCTATATGTTATATAATTATATACTTAATAAATATATCATATTATTAAGTATGTATTAACTAACAAAAAAAGTTGTATAATGTATATCAGTTGTCTAGTTTCCATAGTAAAAGCTCTGCTTAGTTTGTGATCAGTTGACCGTGTGTGAGGAATGTCCAGGTTACTGAGCTTTCAATAAAGAAGCCTTAAAATATGACATGAGCAAAAAGTTTTAATGACTATTTTTCAATTTCGATTTTCTTTCCATATACTTTTTTCTATTTAAATTAGGAATTGCGAAATAGCGCATACGCGAATCAAGCACGAGCCGAGCCACGAACGAGCCTACAACGAGCATGATGCGAATGCCTTTGTTCGTAAAAAAACTGACAATCGCGCTCGTTCGAGGCTCGCAAGCCCGTCCACGCTACGTGAATCGTGCTCGCACTGTGCTCGTTCGAGGCTCGGCTCGTGCTCGGTTCGCCAAGCATGGACGCACCATTAGGTTTCATATATTTTAATGAGGTTTTTACACCGACAAATGTAAATATAGCTGTTGTAAATTATTACTAATTAACATAGAAATAAATATACCTAGAAAGAACGTCGCCATACTACACGAATATTTAAACAGGCCAACTTTTATAGGCTGCTGCGCGTAACAGCTACGTTTTACGCTCCCTTTGCGTCATTCTACTTGTCATAAGTGACGTTCGTAATGATAGCAGTTGTTGAAATATTCCAATTAAAATCGGGAGTATAAATATTAAACATTATTTAGCAATTTTATTTATTTTTATTTGATTTAGCCCCCAACAGTTAGGGGCGAGAGAGGGGCAGTTAGTTTTTTCGACGCGTACACAGCTTCGACACTCAATCTGGATAATCAAAGCTAATTTATTTATTGTTTATGTAGAGTCCGGCATTCTGTTGTATGTGTTCTCCACGTACTGTATCCCCATATAGTGCATGGTTTGGTTTGCATTGTTCGATACATAAATCCCTGGAGCGGAGCGCGGGAGCTGGCTGTGAGAGGCGAGTGCTCTAGGACGAATCTCAAGCGAGGCGGTTGATTACACAACGACTATATAAATTGGCGGTAACCGACCGCGCAGACAGTTCGCGCACTTGACGTAGCATGTGCATAGACAACAATAAAATAATACTTTCGCCTATTTTGATCGTGTTTTGTTTTGTGCTCGTTCTGAAATTGAATTAAGTTTTGAGCAGAAGTGAATATTTTTGTGATTTTGTGGTTTTAATTTATAGTGATAAAATTGTGAGTACTTATTCTTAGCGTTCAATTATATTTTTTATAGATTTATTATGAGTTTAAAAAAAAATAAACCACCTAATTAAGCAGGTATCTAGTCAGTAGGTGAGCAGGTCTAGCAGGTAAATAGTCTAATTTATTAAAGTTTTCAATGTCACTCACTGTATAAAAATAGTATAATAAAGAATGATACATACAATTATTATTTTATATTGCATATATTATGCAGATTTAGCATTATCGGACTCAGGTATTATTATTTGTTGTATCACATAATATTAGGCGGAAATAATTTTTTTTGGCGGGAATATTAATTTAATTGCATGGCTATATGATGATAAAAATTAATCATCGATTTTTTCAATTGTATTTTAACAAGAAGGTATTTTTTTATTTGCGTAGGATCCTTCGTTGAACTATAATAAACTAGATTGTTTTTAGTTCATTTTCTTGTCCTGAAATGCCTTTATTAATATGTTTACTAACATAAGCACACAGTTATTATATAGACCTAAGTGAGACATGGTTTTAATTCTTTAAAAAAAAACAATAGAATACGTTGAAAATTTGAAACCTACACCAATGATTACATACTACTGTATAATAATTCAATGCATACTACCTATCCTAAACGTGACGTCGGCATGCATCATGACGTCACAACTTGATCGCTCCATAGTTAATGAACGCGCATTTCCTTATTTCGATTACAACCTATTAATTATTCCAAATTCCTGCAGTTGTGCACATATTATTGTAATTACATTTTAAATTAGCCTTTATCGCAATCCGATTGACGCATGCTTGATAAACAGAAAAACTGACCAACATTAATTTTATATTGAAACATAAAGTAGGTATTGCGGAGTTCTGGACTGTATGACTAAAACAAAACTTGTTTTGGATAAAAGCTATATTTTTAAAGGAAAATCAAATAATTCACGATTCAATGGCGAAAATTTGAAAAATAATATATAAAAACATAATACATGTATAAAAACTACACTAAATGTTGCAATGCCCTTGCAGGGCTCATATTGTGAACTAATTAAATATTTTAACACCTATATATTTGTAACACATGAAGCAATGAATAAATAAATAAAAGGAATTTCAACATTCTCAAAGCAAATCATCAAAGCGTCTGCAAGATAATTATGAAATGAATGCTTGTGAAAACTGTGCATATCTCATATACAAAACTGTAACACTGCCTGACTGACTGACTGAGATTTGATATTAGGAGGAAATATACCTTGAACTGAGCACTCTATTTGTGCACTAAGAAAAGATCCCCTAATTCAACCCCTATATATACATATAGGTGTCTAAAATATGGATCCCGTGTGAACCCGCGGAAAGCTTTTCGTTGTTCCCTATACTGGGTGGAGATTTCGAGATGGCATATTTTCGAAAACTATGTTGGATTAGTCATGCTGAACAACTTTTACTATGGGACCAATACTGAAATCTTAAAAAATATTTAACTTTTCATACATTATGATGATCGAGCAAGGGTGAAATTTTGTAAGAAAAGTTTAAAAAAAAAATTGAGAGTTGACTATTGGTCCCATAGTAAAAGTTGTTGTTGTTCTCGCCAAATATGCCATCTCGAAATCTCCACCTGTTATAATTTCTATAAATAATAATATCAAATTATGCAAAGTTTGTCTTCCGGGATTTTTTAACCTTTCAATTTTGTGTAAATGTCAGTTTTTTTTGTATGTTAATACTATGCATACTTTTGTTAAAAAAACAATGCAATGTGATTCACGAGATTTATTTTAATCGTTTATTTGCATATTTGAATATTTTTATGCATGTTTGATAGGTAATCTGCAAAATATGCATTTATCGCTCATATTCAATTTAATTAATTTATTCATTAACAACTTACGTTATGTCATGTCAATACAACATAAAATTCAAAGAATGATTTGTCAATTTGTGATAAGTAATGTAGAAGTTATGAGGGAACAGATGAACATACATACCCACATACATACATACATACCGGTCAAAATCATAACCCTCCGTTTTGCTTCGCCGTAGTCGGGTAATAACAAATATTATAACATAATGTTGCGTCTATGCTACGCGAACCGAGCACGAGCCGAGCCTCTATTCGTTCGTTGCTCGCGATGTCAAGTGTGGACGTACAACTGTTGGACATCTCTATTGTACGATTATTGAGCAATCCCTAATATGTTTGTTGTCTATTGAATGTGGTCTATTGTGTCTATGGTTGTATCTGTAATGGAGTCGAATATACACGCTACATAGAAAAATGGCTTCCGTGGTTTTATTGTAATCCCAATAGCACGCTTCCACTGCGCATAAACGAAACGTAAGAGAAGAAAAAGCAAGAAAAAGTTATACTATGTGGCATTGCGAACAAATATAAGAAACAGTAAAAGTTTGTTTTGGTAAATCGAGTGCTACTTTATTCTATAAACGAAATGGAAAAGTTGTTACCCATATTGAAGGAAGGCGATTCGTTTTCAAACTGGAAGTACCGCGTAAAAATGCTATTGCAAGAAAAAGAAGTTGAAAATACAATAGATAAATGTTACAATAAAGATGACGACAAAAACTTCCAAAAGAAAGACAATAAAGCAAAGTGCCTTATTGTGCAGTGCCTGAGTGACAAATATTTGGAAATAATTAAAAACAGTGAAACAGCATTGGAAATGCTAGATGCACTAGAACAACTCTTTGAAAGAAAAAGTGTATTCAATAAACTATATCTTAGAAGGAAATTAATAACCTTAAAGTGTGCGTATGGTACTAAATTGCAAGATTTCTTTATGTTATTTGACGGTTTGGTCAGGGAATTGACTGGCATTGGTAGTAAAATAGAAGAAGAAGACAAAATATGTTATTTATTGGCAGCTATGCCACAGGAATATGAGGCAGTAATAACATCTATTGAAACTATGACAAATGACAGCAAGATAAATATTGAATTTATAAAAGCAAGGTTGTTGGATGCCGAAATAAAATTTACAAATAAAGAAACAACTTTAGAACAGGCATTCTCATGCTATACATGTGGAAAAAGAGGTCATAAATCATTTGAATGCAACGTAAAGGGACACGGTGACAGAGACCAAGGACAAGGATATTATGGGCAAGGAAGGAGTAATTCAACATCATATGGAAGACGACCAGGTAATACTAGAGGACGAGGAAGAGCATGGCAGCGAAGACCAATGACACGAGGACGAGGAAGAGGTGTGCCAAGTAGAGCAACCTATGCAATGGATGATGAGGAGGTAACTAATGATCAGTGGGTATTTACAGCTTTTGGGGAAAACGAAGAGGTGAAACATAATGATAGTAAAAATAATTTCAGTACCAATTCAATTAAGTTTATTATAGACTCGGGAGCTACCGAACATCTAATTAAAGATTGTTATAAATGTTTTATGTTTGACATTGTAGAGACTAATGAGATTAAAATCTATGTAGCAAATGGTGAGTATTTAACTAGTAAAGAGAAGGGTAAAATATCTGTTACTTGGAAAAATGAACAGATTACTATTGATTGTTTAATTGTTCAAAATCTTTCATACAATTTATTATCAGTTAGGCAGTTATTAGCCAAAGGTTTACATGTAAAATTCCATGAAAATGTTGTGTCGATTTGTAAAGGACAAAAAGTTATTCAAGGACAATTACAGTCACGGTTATATATAATAAATTTGGAGTTAGGTACCAACAAATGTATGTTGAGTGGAGAGAAAGACAAAGACAGCTCTTTGTGGCACAGACGGCTGGGCCACTTGAATAGAAAAGGTTTAAAAATTTTAGGGTTACCAGTATCTAATGAAAAATGTGATAGCTGTACGCAAGGTAAGAGCACAAGAAGAGTTTTTCAAGAAAAAGGAAAATATTCAAAACAGATAGGAGATTTGATACATTCGGATGTTTGCGGCCCAATTGGACCAGAAAACATTAATGGAGAAAAATATTTTCAGGTTATAGTAGATGATTATTCTCATTTCGTTACAGTTAAATTATTAAAAATGAAAAATGAAGCAGAACAGAATTTGATAGACTATATTAAACAAGTTAAGACACAACTGAATTTTAAAACTAAAAAGATAAGACTGGACAATGGAGGTGAGTTTACATCAAACTATTTTAAAAATTATTGTAGACAAAAGGGTATTGAACTGCAGTATACAACACCTCACACACCAATGCAGAATGGAACCAGTGAAAGGATGAACAGGTCATTATTAGACAGAACAAGGACAAAATTTGCAGAGACAAAACTACCTAGGCAATTGTGGGGAGAAGCTGTATGTTGTTCAGCATATGAATTGAATAGATGTCCTAGTAGAGTATTGAATTACAGAACACCAGCTATGATTTGGTTTGGATCAAATAAAATCATCAGAATAAAAGTGTTTGGCTCAAAGGCATGGAGAGTCACAATACCAAAACCAAGTAAATTAGATGCAAGAGCAAAGCCTATGATTATGGTTGGTTACACAAAGTCCGGATATAGGCTGTGGGATCCTGAAAATAATAAAATTGTTATTTCTACAGATGTAATATTTGATGAACAGAAGACTAAATTTAATACCAAAGAAAATGAGTTAGAAGGAAAAAGAGAAGATAATGAAAAAGAGAAAATGTTAAGGTATGAAGACGAAGAGAAAGATAATCAAGAAAAACTACATGACAATGAGAAAAGAATTAGGTATGAAGAAGGGATAGATAACCAAAAGAAGAATGAAAATGAGGAACCACCAGAAAAAGAAACTAAAGAAAATAATAGAGAAGAAGAAGGTGAATCAAGAACAAGATCTGGAAGAATAATAAATAAACCTACAAGCTATCAGGATTATGAGTTGTACACAGCATATTGTTTAATAACTAATACTGAAGATGAAGTACCACAGACATGAATGAAGCTGTTAAAGACAAAGAGTGGAGAAAAGCAATAAATAAAGAAGTAGAATCATTGGAAAAACTAGAAACTTGGACAGTTACTGAAAACAAAGAAGGAATAAAAGCTATTGACACTAGATGGATTTTTAATATCAAAGAAAATGGTATCAAGAAGGCAAGATTGGTGGTAAAAGGTTTTCAAATAGCAGATAAATATTTTGAGACAAATTACGCACCAGTGGCTAGAATGTCCACTGTACGAGCATTCTTAGCACACTCAGTACAAGAAAATCTTCCTGTTTATCAACTTGATGTGCCAACAGCATTTTTGAATGGAATATTGGAATCAGATATTTATATTAAAGTACCACAAGGAATTAATGTTAAAGGAAACAAAATATTAAAACTGAGGAGGAGTCTTTATGGATTGAAGGAAAGTCCTAAGTGTTGGAATAAACAGTTTAACAATATTATGCTAAAAGCAGGATTGAATAGATCAGGTCATGATTTTTGCTTATACTTCAATGAGGATGTGAAACTCTTAGTATTTGTTGATGACATATTATTAATGGGACAACAAGAGGAAATAAAGAGAATAAAAGAAATACTATACAAGGAATTTAATACAAAAGATTTAGGAGAGATACAAACATTTTTGGGTATGGAAATTAATAAATTAGAAAATGGAATTAAGATAAGTCAAACTAAACAGATAGATAAAATACTAGAAAAGTTCAAAATGACAGAATGTAGAGAAGTATCTACACCTATGGAAGCTGGCTTTAATGCAAATCAAACTGAAAACATAATTAATGTACCCTATAAAGAACTTATTGGCTCTCTCTTGTTTATATCATCAAATAGTAGACCTGATATTACATTTGCGGTTTCATACTTAAGTCGTTTCTTAGATAAACCTACAGAAAGCATTTGGAAGGCAGGAAAGAGAGTATTACGATACCTTAAGGGTACCAAAGATAAAGGTTTAGTATACAGATGTAAAGGAAGTCCCAAGGATTTGATGACATTTTCCGATGCAGACTGGGCAAGTGACAAATGCGATAGGAAAAGTACAAGCGGCTGTGCAGTATTCTACTGTGGGAAACTAATCTCTTGGTATTCTAAGAAACAAGCTTCAGTTGCCTTATCAACAGCTGAGGCAGAATATTTAGCAGGAGCTCAAGCAGTATGTGAATTTGTTAATTTAAGGGGAGTCTTGTTGGATCTCAACTCAGGAAACATTTGTTGCAAATTATTGATAGATAATCAAAGTACTTTAAGATTGATTGAGAGTTATGAAAATAGTAAAAGGTCAAAACACATAGACATTAAAGCTCACTATATAAGAGACATCATAGCAAAGAAATTAATATCATTAGCTTATGTGGAAAGTAGTAAAAATATTTCTGATATATTTACCAAAGCATTGTCAAGTAATCAACATTCTTATCTAACTTTTAAAATGAATATAATGTAAGTTTAAACAAACTAGTTTCTTATACCACTGAGTAAATAACATAAGTAAATAAAACATATTTCTGTTTGTAAACTATATTTTAATTAAACTGTATATGTTGGTATATATAAAATGTTATAAGTTTGTCGGAGTTACATTATTATTTTGTGTTTTTGAAAATTAAATAGGTATTAGGTATATAAGTTGAATGTTATAATTAAATTAACAAATTGTGTAGTAGTTCAGTATTACAGTTTATTGTTTTAGACTTAGGTATAAAGTGCGTCTATTGTAAGAGTAAACACTGTATTAATGAGAGACAATTTAAAATTATTTTGTTAAAGAGATTTCAAATTGAGAGGGAGTGTTGGACATCTCTATTGTACGATTATTGAGCAATCCCTAATATGTTTGTTGTCTATTGAATGTGGTCTATTGTGTCTATGGTTGTATCTGTAATGGAGTCGAATACACGCTACATAGAAAAATGGCTTCCGTGGTTTTATTGTAATCCCAATAACAACTTGCAACGAGCAAACAACACGAGCGCGATGCGAATCCCTGTGTTCGTCAAAAACTGACAATTGGCGGAGCACAGTCGAGCGAGCGCGAGCCGAACGCTTGCTCGAGGCTCACCACGCGAATTCGTGCTCCACGCCAGGTGTCAGGTTCGCGTAGCGAGGACGCACTGTTACATAATGAATAGCAACGCTTTCCCCAGACAGCTTTCAGGTTTGCTTTGAATAAGCTAGATTTGTATACAATAACCTTTTAGTTCCGATTTTACTTCAGATGTTCAGTGAACACTAATTACTAACTCTCCCCCGCAGTTTCACTCGTGTTCCCAGGATAAAGAGTCTATAATACTCGAGGATAATGTAGCTGTAATGTTACTTGTTCAACCTAATTCCACCATCCCCATTCTTACACGGAACCACAAGACGCCAGGAAATGTTTCACTGTGTCTGTAATTTCGGTATGTCAACAACGTACGGTTGACATACCGAAAATACGTTTTGCATCCTCTTTTGTAATGCGGACAGCAAGGGAGTGGAACTTGCTTCCGGCGTCTGTTTCCTGACTCATACAACCTAGGGACTTTTAAGGTCAGAGTGAATAGGTTCCTTCTGGGTAAGCGTGTATTCGTCCCTTATCTGACGGGTCGGGGGAAAATCCATTTAATTAAAAAAAAAAAGATTCCTATTAGTGAAAGGATTTTACGAACCTGACTGGTAGTTTCAGATATTAGCGCGTTTAACAAACAAAAAACGATTCCGCTTTATTGTATTAGTAGATTATATAGTATATATAATAGGTAAGTATTGATTACTTTTATCTGTGGTAAATAATTATCATAAAATTGTCGAAATCCCAGACAGGTAAAAACCGAATGATAGAAACCAAATCTGAATACGTCTGAAAAATATGAATGACCGAGTTTGCATAGTTAATAAGTAAAAGGAAAAAAACACGCCAAAAACTATTGTCGATTCTAACTGTCTGCAAATATTTGAAATAAACGGTGTTCTATAATTTTTTGTAGGGGGTTTTTCTGTATTTATTTAACACTTTATTGCTAAATCAATGTAGGTTCTTTTGAGTCATATCTTCCGAGAAACACGAATTTGACGTACCGACTCACTGCCGTCTGCACTATTTATTTTAAACAAGGAAATGGGAAAAAACCGAATAAAATGACATTCTCTTCATTCATTGTCCACAAAAACTTCAGAACATATTTTTATTTGTTTTTCTTAAATGACTAGTATAGACAGATAAGGACACTATATACAGACTGACATTTCGTAGTTTCGGAATAAGAATTTCAACTCTAAGCATATTTATTTTAATATTTGAACTTGCGAGTCACATATCACTGCATATCAGCAATAATGCTGATATGTGGAGGTCGCAAGTTCAGATCTTAAAATCGCAAGTTCAGTGATAAATTATATAAACTTTTTACACTTTTTAATATTTTTGAATAAATATCTCCTTGGCCTAAAACAATACCGTGAAATATGGATTATAAATTTAATTATGACAGTTTAATTACGCGAACAAAAAAAGCAAGGGCAGTGCATTTAACAGTTGACTAACTTTAGACATTTATCGCGTCATTACTTGAGATGTTTTAAGTAGCTCCAGCTCTTTTTGTTATATGACTTTAAAATGTGACAGATATATTTAAAACCTGGGTTTTCCTAGGGCTTAAAATTTTAAATCAAGGATTTCAAATTAGGAGAACCTCTTTTTATCTTGGATTTTTCAATCGACTTCAAATTATAACGTTCTTGATTCATCTGGTTCCGAAAAATATAAAATTGTATAATTTTTCGCGATTTCTTTGGTTCCTAAATGAAGGTTAGCACGACGAACCTGAGTTTTTAAAGAATGACATTCGTAAATTACAAGTCCACGAACGTACTGTACTAAAATTACTATAATATTATTACTACGTGGCCGGATGGCCTCACTTGAACGGAACATAGTTGTGATGTGTGGCGTCTTCTCTATACGTAGTACTTACTAGCTCAATGATAATATATAGAGTGACTGGTAATTAGTAAACGATGCTTAGACACATGATTTTACTCATCAAACAAATTTCCCAATGAAACAAATAGGGATAAATAGCTAAATTAAATAAAAGCTGATGTTGTATTCTTATTCTTGTTCTTGACCTACTAAATATTAGGGGCTCATGTGATAAGTATATTAAAAAAAAGGAAAGTTGTTTGTTATCATGAGTACAATCATGTGTCTAATATCGTTTACTAATTACCAGTCACCCTATATAGTTTTTGGTATATCCTGGAATTCTTTAGCTTTAGCTGTATACGCCCCCGTTGCATTGCAAAATCATGTGTTCCGGCAGCTGCACTTGAGAGCCAGTTCCTTCTAGGCTTTGTGTGCTTACCACCTTCGACTACATCATCACTTACCATGGTGAGATTGTGGGCATATAATATACACAGTAAAAAAAAAAAAAAAACATCACTTTCACGTCTTCGTTAAACGGTATAGGTACTCATAGCAATTCAGGTTTTAACGACATATTGTAAATTAACCCCCTATTACATGGGATGGTTAAACCAAGTCTAGTGTAACCGAAGTTTTAAATATATCGGTCATTTTCTAATGTCATATAACAAAAATTAGTCGGGGTAAGAGCACAGTACATATAGATATATGTACCGTGGTAAGAGTTTTAGAATGTAAACCAATATCAAAGAAAATTTGAATATTTATCTTGCGTGACACAGAAATACGTTGAAAAATGTATTCTATGACGAAGAATAAATTTAAATTAAAGAAGTTATCTAAGTTTAAAGTAGGTCCACATTGAAATACTAATAACTAATATCACCATTTATTTATTTTGGTGAAACAAAATTAATTCTATAAAGCAATGAATTTTAATTCTACTGACATACTGATTTAATAAAAACCACGTACGAGTCGGAATCGCACACCGAATTCCGTACAATAATAATAAAAATAACTACTCAAATTGACTGAGAAATGAATAGTAGGCGCAAATTTTAAAAGTACCAAAATTTAACTTAATTTTCAAACCTTTCCGAATTTTCCTTTTACTTGTGCTGTTAGCCAAATTTCGTGATTCTAGGTCAACGGGAACTACCATATAGGTTTTCGACCCAAACCTATAGGGTAATTCCGGTTGACCTAGAATTTTCAATTTTGGTTAAAATCAAGGTCTTACAGCATAAGTAAAGGGAAAATTCCGAAAAATAAGAAAAGTTGAAAATTAAGGTAAATGTTGGTACTTACAAGTTTCCGCGAAAATCTAAATTTGCCCATATCTTATTATCGTGTTGACTCAGGACCTTGATTTTTATACAACTAATAGGGAATATAGACCTCAGTATCTGGTATAAATTTCAATTTGCTAGGTTCACCCGTTCCTGAGAAAATCGGTGGCGACACAAAAACAGACATATAGACGGACAGAAGGACAAGAGAGTGATCTTATAAGGGTTCTTTTTTTACCTTTTGAGGTACGGAACCCTAAAAATGGATCATGTTATTTGCTTTTTTTATACGATGATGTCGGTAAAAGCATGCGGCCCGCCTGATGGAAAGCGGTTACCGTAGCTATGTGGAAGCTTGCAACACGCGTTACCGACCTTTCCCCCCTCCCAAATGGGATCTGGCGAGTTGCCGACCTTACCTATATATACATAAAAATCCTGTTTACCAACATTTAAAAATAGATTTACTTTCATAACATAAGCACAAAGTCCTTGCGTCGCATTATCTTAGAGTGCAAAATCTTTAGTAAAAAAATCATCAATTTCCAACACGCTAAACTACATTAATTTATATATAGAATACTAACAGTTACCCACAAGGGAATTAGGTTGATATTTGTGTGTATGTTTTAAGTGTAAGGTTGACCCAAATGTAGTAAATGCCGAAAACCTTGCAAGATCCAGTCACTTCCGACGCAGCATTGTGTACTCAAGGAGATATTGTTTGAAGACAAATTGTCTGTACAACTTGTAATACCAATGCATTGGTTAACTGCAATTTTGTTGGCATTATTTACCATAATTAATTATAGATAACTGCAGTAAGCCAGCTTTGTAGTCTTTGGTAGATATTTGGAACGATAAATACATAGAGTACGAATACTAATAGAGGTATGGGTAGTAACCGAAACTAGTCTAGGCATGGAAATTATTGCTACTTTAAAGGAATTCTCATTTGATGATATTATTATTTTTTATAGCATGATTTCACTTGCGATATATGATTTGCAATGATTTGTAACCTACGTCATCGATGCTGATCGACAATATTTTTCACAAAATCATGTGCGAGTATCGCACGCAAGTGTCAAATTATCACTGATGCAAATTATATATACTTTCGTAGCAAAAAATTATTTTTCTATCCTGCTACATAACATGTTAAAGAAGTTAGCACTTTATGGCACTTGATTTAAGGTTTATTTTTGAATACTCTTAAAAGCTAATCAATGATAAAGTTTTTTTTTTTTTTAAATTTGTTCATGACCATGGATACAAAGTCCTTCAGTCGCATACATTTTATTTATATTCTTAAATATTCTTTATAACATGTAACAGGCTATGTCATGGACGGTAACAGATATGACATATGAAAACAGAATCATATTCTTTATCACCTGCTACTTGTGATTTATGCCATGCCTAGAAACTACCCATAGAATGTAGTCGGAGTGGTAGAGAGCGTTAACGAAAATGCAGTGTTTATATGCAAAACTATTAATCACTCGTTACAGAAACATTAACTTTCACAATTCTGACTACTACACAATATTTTATTATTTGTAGACAACAATAGGTACAAGCGCGTCCATACAGGACAGGGCTACGTCCAACGGAAGAAGAAGACGCGGTTCGCTAGGTTCGCTTGTCTGCGCAGCTCGCTCGCTATCAATCGCTATGACTCGCTCCCTCTATTGCGCATGCGCGAAGTTAAAAGCGCATACACGGCATACACATTACACTGTGTTGGTGGCTGTATGGTTCGCCACAGAGGACATTACCTTGTGCGAAGACGGGCTTCACTACTACTAATAGACAGCTAAACTACTTATACCGAACTGATTTTGCCCAATTAAAAAAACAGGCTTCAGTTTGAAATAATCCATCAAAAATGAATGCGCCTTTCTTAAAACCTGAGTTTTACAAGACTCGACTTAAACCATCTTTGGTAATAAGGCGGGAGTCTGGGTGTACCTGTATCTAGCAATATAGTAGGTATACCAGTTGACTGATTTCCACAGGACGAGCTCTGGTTAGTTCTCGCACCTATCCTATGCCACTGATCTGATACCTACATCAAGTCCTCTACCTACTTGACGTGAGGATTAAATTGCTAATAACTATAATTATTCTGTTATTTATCAATTGCATAGAAATTATATAACCTCCTTACATAATATTGTTTATTTTTTATCCTTGTACAGGGCCGTAGCCAGGACCCATTTTGAGGGGGTGACGAAATTTTATGAAATTGGTTTGTTAAACATAAAAACTCAAGATACTACTACAACACAATATGATAAGCTTGGTTGGTACCTTAATTAACAGTCATCCTATGGATACAAAAATACGACAATAAATGAAACCTCGTAAAGTACTCATAAATACGATCAACTTTTACTATGGGAAGAACTTAGAAATCGCTTTTTTTTTACAAGTTTTCATACATTTTTGTCGACGAGATACGTTTCTTATGAAAAGCTGTAATACACGGAGACTTTTTATTCTATTTTCTTTTTGACTTTTTATTAGTCTTAGAAACGTGTATCCGGGTGAATAGGTACTTATAATGAAAAAGTCAACATACATATCAAATTAAACATCTATATGAAAAAATTCGTCCTGAGTGACTGACTGACCTATCGCTCAACCCAACTCGCTGGACCTAGAAACTTGACATTTGTCAAAGTCGAAGCCATTTATTCAATTTACGCCCTAGTAGGGCACTTATGAAGGTCAAAGATGCCACCAGTTCGTAAGTCGGTCTTCAAGTGAGAATAACAGGAAAGAACTCAGCAAGGTAACTTTTTTTAAGTATTTTTTTTGGGGCAATCTGACTCTATTTTTAACCGACTTCAAAAAAGGAGGAGGTTCTCAATTCGGTTGTATGTTTTTTTTTTTTTTTTTTTTTTTATGTTTGTTACCTCATAACTCCGTCATTTATTAACCGATTTGGAAAATTCTTTTTTTGTCTGGAAGGGTACACTTCCCGTTTGGTCTCATTGTCATCAGATCAGGATTTGATTACTTCTTAGTGTACTTTGAAGTCGGTTTAAGTTTTTTGTAAAACAGTCCAATTATTTGTTTTACAAAATAAAAGACGCTATAACTTATGTTCCTTTTATAGCGAAGGCATCCACTAAGCAAGGATTTTCGGATATTCTATCTGTAACAGGGTGAATTAAAGATGGTACCCATAGAGTAAGAATATTAATAGAGTGATAGCGCTAACAACAACACCTTGTGCGCAGTGTGAGCAGTTTCCATATAGATGCATTCACAGATATATCGTACACAAGTTGATTTACAGTCACACAAAATGTCGATATGGATTCCTTGTCATTTGTTCTCCGTAAAAGTATCGATAAAAACGAGAAATTTGCATTTGAAATCGTTCAAATTCAAACTATGTACTTCGTTCATTCCAAGGCATTTTGCCCGTACCCATGCTCTCGGCCCGTACACTAGTACAGTCGATCTATTCATCTTCTATACTATGTTCGCAGGTATTAATCGTTGGGCGGAAAGTTAGTTAGAAGGAGAAATTGATTGTATGACAGATACACCCACCACCCCCTTCTTACAGAGTAGTTAGCAACTCGTAGGGGTAAAGCAAAAATAACTTTATTAGTCATGCAAAAGTTTCTATTTACTGTAACGACATTACGTACATGGCTCGATTAAAATTGTAATTTATAATCTCGATAAAAAATGTTTGCGTAGCTTGCAATTATGTTCCTGGTTTAAATATTCGCAATGGTAAATCCTATTTCTACAAAAACAATCCTGGATGCCTTAATAGACCTTTAATACAGTATTTTTCTATGTGTGACGCGAAGCTTCAAAAAAGAAAAAAAAAACAAAGCTCAGAAGATATTTTTAATATGAAAATGCTAATTAAAGGATATTTGTAGGTCAACACAAATGATCAAAAATAAAATACCTAAGAGTAACAGTCATATAAATGTGAAGGTTGCGCCTGTTTTATAACAGTCTGTAGGTATATGTTTCGTCTTGTCTGTATTTATTTTTCACTAGCGACCCGCCCCGGCTTCGCACGGGTGCAATATTGTCGTGTGGTGTCGAGCGATTTACGCGCTCGCGCCCCTCTCGGCCCGCTCGATCACGGTATCTCGAATGTGTGATATCTTTTAAAATATAAATGATAATGATTTTCTGTAAAGATCAAACTTTATCTACTAAATCTTAATCTAATATTAAATCATTCACCCTAAAAATCTCAGAGTAAATAAAGCTAAAAATACAAAGATTCTTGACCATAGAGTTAGAATATTATAGAGACAGTCTAACAGTCTATACAGACGTTACATGTTGACGTTACTGTGTGCGAAACGTGAGCAGTTTCCATGTAGATGCATTCATAGATATATTGTACACAATCCCCCTTACTCATAAAGCGCTATTTAACTAATATACTGTTTAAAGGGTGACGTAAATAACGTCATTCTATTGTCATTGTCAAATAATGTGACATTATTTACGTGACCCTTTAAACTGTATATTAGTAGTTAATTTACAGTCAGACAAAATGTGGATATAGATTCCTAGTAATTTGCTCTCGGTAAAGGTATTCATAAAAAACGAGAAATTGGAATTTACCGTCTGTCAAATTAAATTAAATTAATAACTTTTAAATATTACGCTTTAAATTAATTTACCGTTCTTTATCGTCCTTTAACGCAATAAAAAACTACAATTAAAAAAGCGGAGGTCAATAAAAGTTGACATAATTTGATTGATCAATTCCTGCCCTTCTTACCTTGACTGAGACAATCAGTTCATTTATTTCCTAGAATATTTTATTTTTTTTACATTGTCGTATTGTTTCCTTTGAAATCAAGGATATCTTCATTTAAATACTGTTTGGGTTAAAACCGGTTTAAATGACTTTTTTTTGTTAAGGTATTCTTTCGCTTTCGTAACACGGTTTTTTCCTGGTTCAGAGAATGTAAACAGCACAAGAACGCTCTTTGTGCGTATCTTTTTTCATATAAGCACATAGGATGCAAGCACGAAAACCATTACGGCCTGCTTGAACTTTGCGTAACCTTGATGAGTTTCTTGCCGGATTCTTCTCAGTTGAAGACAGATTTCCGAACCGGTGGTATCTTCAGTAAATTTGACATTGACTGATATTTTACTGGCGTACCCAGCCGTGCGACGAAATGGCACCAACGCGCTGACCCTAAAAAGGGTAGCTAGGGCCAATGCGACTCAGCTGTATGCGGTCGCGGAGCGTTCGTTCATTTATTGTTTATTTTTTCTAGTCCTTTCTTCTCCTGACACCAAGCGTCTTACCATGACATCTATCTCCATTTTCCAGATCTTTAAGCCTTAATCAATTTTGAACTTTAATCTCCAATTAACATAATACTTTTTACAATTGCCATTGTGCATTCTTACTTCATCATCGAATGTAATAACCTTCGTTTGAGCACTTACTGCTAATCGCGTGGCATACATATTTAATGTTAAAACAAACAAAAAAGAAATAAATAGTATTGTTCTATGAATGTGTTAAGGCGCCAAAGGTTCACGAAACACCTGTAGATCCTTAGAATTTTATAGTTATTCAATAGATATAAACGGTATTGTTATAATTTTTATGTAGCGAAATCATAAAGATACTATTTGAATAATTTCTCTCGATAGAAAAAAAAAAACAAATTTGGACATAGAAGCGTTTTGGTAAATTTTGTAAAAGTAAAATGAGTAAGTCACAAGTCATCTTGGGTCATGCCACAGAGGATAGTAATCTGTGGTCATGCAACAGTTCTATGAAACAGCCAAGCCAATCAAGCCATACTTTTTGACCAAGTTTTTGTTTTTTTATACGACTAAGTCGGTTAACAAGCATACGGCCCGCCTGTTGGTAAGCGGTTCCCGTAGCCATATGGACGCTTTCAACACACGAAGCTTCGCTCACGCGTTACCGACCCTTCCCCCATCCCCTATGAGCTCTAGCGAACTTACTCACGCGCAGGAACACAGTGGCTGCGGTATTCTGTAAGATCCACACAATAATATCGATAAACCCAAAGATCTTGTATTTAGCGTAGCGAAATCCGAAGTCTAATGGTGCGTCCATGCTACGCGAATCGAGCACGAGCCGAGCCACGAACGAACAGAATTCGTTCACTGCTTGCGATGTCAAGTGTGGACGTTACAACGAGCCTACAAGGCTACAACGAGCCTACAAAAAGCTACAACGACGCGATGCGATTTCCTGTGTTCGTGAAAAAACCGACAATCGGGCGGAACGCAGTCGAGCGCGAGACGAATGCTCGTTCGAGGCTCGGCTCATGCTCGCTTCGCGTAGCATGGACGCACCATGAGGATATACCTAAATAAATAACAATCGATATCAATTTAAAACTTAGTTCAAATGATAACGAACAATCTCAATTCGTTTCGAGTTTCGGTTCTGCATTCAATTAATTTTGAAATGAATAGTCGTTTGTCTTTACATAGATCGAGTAATGGAGACAAATCGACTTGATATCTCGAATTGTACTGACATAGTTGATTATTCTATTTTACGCAATGACCGAATGCAGGCAGATCTACATATCGGATACGACAATAAATGAATCCATTTACAGAAAAATACAGTTTTTCATACAAAAGGCAAAGGCAAAAAATTATGAAAAGCTGTTTTTTTTTAATGTGATTTCATTTATTGTCGTATCCACCTGTATAATATACTATCTTATCTTACTTACTATTATTTGTAAGTAGTATTTATATACTCTGAGCTATTATGAATGTGAAAGTCTGTATCAATGCGAGGACGTGAAGAAATTTGTTACTCTTTCACACAAAAACTACTGAACGGATTTGGATGAAATTTGGCGCATAGATAGATTATACCCTGGAATAATAATATAGAATACTCTTTATCTGGAAGTGCTCGTGGTGTAGCATGATAAGCCGTTCTTAATCGATCGGCAAAGTTAAGCTACGTCTGTCGTGGTCGGTACCTGGATGGGTGACCGCCTAGTGGTATTTCAAATCGAGCGTTTCCGTGCTTCGGAAGGCACGTAAAGCCGTTGGTCCCGGTTATCACTTAATTGTGATAGTTGTGAAGCTAGTTGGATGCCTCCTAGGCGGCTTGAAAAATTCCAACAGTTGGTTGACCACTAGCCTACCTCCACCAATCCGCAGTGGGCACGCGTGGTGGAGTATCATCCAGTCTCTTTAACCCTCATTTGTGAAAGGGGGCCTGTGCTCAGTGGTGGGACATTATAGGCTGATGATCATGATGACTCTTTATCTGAAGGCAAACATCGTTACAAAAGCATTACATGGTAGACCCCTTCTAGCTTACCACTAGGTTACGTCATCACTTACCATGCTGACCACTCTATCAAGAACCAAAATTTTATTTTAAAGAACACATTTGCCTATAATCCAAAATATATCCTTATCATAATTTAATCAGTCCAAGGCCCAAGTCAAACTGTGTAACCGTTTTAGTATACCGACCACAGATATAAATGTAAATAGATGACGGCACTTCGCGTGCCAAAAGGGAGAGCAATATACTCTTCTTTTGATACTTTCGCGCGTACAGGGAACGAGCTTGCATTAGATTGCCACCAGAGACAGCCAGCTTGCCAGCTTAACTAAAAATGGTCTCTAACTGTGCGGTTTCAAAGGAGCTTCCTATCGCGGACGCTCAGGCTGTGGATGAGCTCCCTGCGTTGGTTTTCCCAAGAGACAAAAGCATGGGGTTCTTCAAAAACGGTGTGAAGAGACGGGTCGGCAACCCGCGAGTATGTAACCGTCCGTAGGCTACGGGAACCGCTTACCATTAGGCGGCCAGTATGCTTGTTTGCAGCCTTAGTGATATTTTTTTTTTTGTTTTTCTGTCAAATGTCAGATTGTTCGATATATTCTCACGTTCTTCTCTTCATAAGAGTTGGGTTATAATATAATGCACACCCAGGGTCGCACTCAGGTTGCCCCTCATGGGCGAAACTCACGAACTGTAACCGAAACTGTCTGAATTATTTCCGCGTCAGATAAGAAACTTTATTGTTATAATCAAAGATACAAAAATTATTTACATTTGCACGATTAAACACAATAACTGGCCGTTGTGTGAACTTGAACCAATCAACACAATCTGATAATGGTTTAATTGTAAATAACTATATTTTAAAATTATCTACCACCGTTTTCTGCAATTGCATTTAATTTTGATAAATTAAAAATAGGTAAATCGATCATATTATTATGCAAACGTTAAACAAAATATAAATCATTATATGTTCTTGTTAAAAAATTGGTATAATTTATTTGCACTATAATTCATGTAGTTAATATTTACATAAATATTCCGAATAAAATAAATAATTTATAAGTTTTTGTTAATCCTTAAAACTATATCTAATCACAAATTTACAAGTAAATAACCTAAACAAATTAAACTTCAACAAAATTGCTAAATAGCAACTCCACCAATTGCAACGATATTTAAGATTTATTTCTAAGTCTGAGACTTGAAATAATTGGCTGAAATTATTGGACTGCAGTCGCAATTCGAGCATACGGCATGACATTCTAATTAATTCCTTAATTAAACCCTGCGGCAAAATTATTACTTCTCGGATTTATGAGAATTCAAAATAGTATGAATTATTTATATTATATATCTTCAATATACAAAATGCAATACAATTATATATAATAGGGCATCCCCACGGTCGAAACCGCGGGACGGAATGCTAGTTTTTAATATAACCTTCTAAAATACTTTGGGCCCCCCCCATAGCTTCCCCTCCATTTACACTTATACATCGTTTGTATGAAAAGACTATATCATTATTTACTGTACCGCACTTTTTACAATACAATTATCCAGGACCAGCAATATGTACCCTCAGACCAAGAAAAAAAGGTATGTACCTATGTCTATGTAGATATCGGTGCCTAGAGAGCCAAGCATCATCTCTTAAAATAATATTGTTATAACCTTACTTGCGTTACGTCCTTCTTTGACATCCGACGTCAAAACTAGTCAAAAGACAAGTAAGGTTATAATAATATTGTTTTAAGACATGGTGGTTAGCCCCTAGGACGCAGATAGCTCAGGCTAGTACAGGATAGTACAGGCTCGTAGGCAGGGTGATATGAATGTCGTCCCGTTCGAAACGTATTTAGATATATGACTTAACATTTAGGTACCAAAGCATTTCTAGTTATATAAACGAATTTCTGAAAATTTCGTCTCCCCCGAAAATGAGTCCTGGCTATTCGTCACACCCCGCACATGGGTCCCGGCTACGGCCCTTCCTATAGCCTACGTTGAGGCTACATTATAGATCGGGAAACCGAGTGATAACCGTGGGACATAACTAGTGACAGAAGCGAGTTAAGGAGACCGTTCACTGGTTACAGTGAACGGTCTCCTTAACTATGCCGAGGCGTAGCCGTGCTGTTAAGCACGGCTACGCCTCGGCATTTACCTTGCCATGCAAGTGAGGCCTTTAAATCGTATGCGTTAAAGTAAATTTTACAATAACTAAATTAAATAGTGGACGCCTCGCGGCAAGCGCGCATGCCGCTACAAGCCACTGCCCCTCTACCGCGTAACTTTGGTGGTAATCGTAACGAACAACATTAATTATTTCATCTAATGACGCGCAAGCGGTATGTCGCGATGATGACCATTCGTGGGCCCTGATTGGATGAAATTCATTAATGGTGTTCGTTACGATTACCACCAAAGTTACGCGGTAGAGCCCCTGGTCCTGATGACCACACGCTTCCAGCGAGCGGTCCGCTCGCTGCGTGACGCCAGCAAGCGGTATCTTGCCAAAACCGCGCCACCAATATCACCGGCGCCGCGCCGCCCACGAGCTGCCACCTCGCAGGTGGCGCGGTGGCAGCTAGTGGTTGGATTGAGTTGAGCGGTGCCGGGCCGTTGCTGCGATGGAGCGGTGCTGGCTGACGTAGTGGGCGATGACCTTTACTCGTAAATACCGTTTACTATGAGTATTTTACAAGACGGACGGACGGGCATTGGCGAAACTACTTGTCTATGGAACTCAAAACATAACGGAAAACCCGCGTGTACAGCCGCAACGCGACCTTGCGCTTAGATTTAGACGCATGAACCGGTTCCAAACCTAAATTAGTAAGATAACGTGTATGTTTGTGATATAAGGTCGTTGACTCTTCCGTGTCGTGTCTTGTTTATTGTAATCTTACTCTATGGTCGCACTTCCCCATTCATATTGATTGGAAATCCGTGATGTATTGTACTAAGTTTAGCAAGTAAATACAAGTACATGATACAGTACTGAGAAATCGTGGTGGACCTTAACGGGCTACTTGATGGCTTTGTGTCGGAAATGTTTTAGCACTTCAAGGCAATTTGATTGACATCTTCGATCTATACTATCGGTCACCGACGCAAACTCCTGTATTTACCCTCGTTTGGTAGCCCTATTAACTCCCTGCGTTGTTTGGGCAACCTGGGCAGGAACCTTACTCACGCGATGTTGGCTGCGGTATTCTGTAAGGTACTGCCCCCTGTTTTTTGAGAGAATAAATGCTATGCTCTACCTCTCTATGCAAAACACATTCATTGCAAAAACAACTTTTAATTTATGATAAAAACTGGCCTGTAATAAATTCTAGTTTTAAAATTGGAAGGAATAGCCCTGTCAAACTTCGCTTCCGAACTTCCGTTCAAATCAGCAACAATAAAGCGCAATAAAAGATCAATCAGGAAACTTCAACTGACACTCGGTAATTGACCGGAACAGGCCTACGACTCATATAGACAGTGTATCCTACCAGCTGCTGGCAAATAACGAGTGTTGAGCAAGCGTGAAGGCTGCTAGTTGTGGTGTGGCCGAATTAATAGCTAGTTGCGAAATTTACGTTCTAAGGTTTAGTTATAACTACGATAACTCACGTGTTTGTCACCGTTATTATAGTTTTTAGTTTTTCTGGATGCTTTTAAACTTGAACTCAGTAATACAAACAGTGGCATTTTCATAAAACGGAAGATAATATAGAGTCCAAGTCAAAGCCATTTATGCAATTTCGGCCCCAAAGGGGCACCTATGAAGGTCACATTTGCTGAAGTTACCACCTCGTTTGGAACACGGCCTTTAACTGAGAAGAATCCGGCAAGAAACTCAGCAAGGTTACATTTTTTGAATATTTTTTGGACATTCTGACAATGTTTGGCTTTTTTCCAAATAATTTACAACAAAAAAACATATACCTAAGCAGTATAAGATATATCCGAGAATTAAAACACAATCATAACGTAGAAGAAATCTTCAAGACCTTTGTCAAATGAGTTAAAGAATTGTTTACACTCATAGGTCCGTTTTAGGATTCCGTAGTAGAGCAATGATTTGAAACGCACTGATCGGTCACAGCACAGGTCCTAGCACCCACCGTTAGGAACATCATCAGCATTACCGTAACTAGGGTAGTATCAGCGGTGCCCATGCATAGGATTCAGAAATGACCAGGGCCAAGTTTTAGGAATGTTTCATGGGCGCAGTTATCGCACCGGGCACATAAAAAGCATCAGCAGCATGTAGTCAGTAAAAGTGGGTACTATGAAGTACAGTTCCACCATGCTATGTAACCTTGCCCTACACGATCATCGTATTTTCCTTCATGCAAGTTCACTTATCCACAAGGTTTTAAATGTTAACAAAACAAACAGCTTTCTGCACGTATCCATTGAATTAAATCAGTCTTGTTTAAAATATATCACGGAATGTTTCGTAACTTCGACTTGGTAAGTCCTACTTAAATTTATGTTGTTCGAGTGTCATTGAGCAGATATCTTCTGTGTATATAAACGGAGAAACTTGACTGATTGACACATAAACATCATGCTCAGCTCAAACTAAGAAACTTGAAATTATTGAAATACTAAGGTTCCATAAATAATAGAGGCATCTCATCATTTTAAGGCGATGATAGCTCAGTGGTAGTGACGTCAGTTGCCGGGTGAAGGTCCCAAGTACGAATCCCACGATAAGGTTGAGCTTTCGGTGAAGGAAAACATTGTAAGGAAGTTCTATCAAAGTGGTAGGGTACTTTGTAGTACCCATCTCGCTGGAAACAAGTTGAAAATTTGTCACCAACTGTCAGCTGCACTTGAGAGCCAGTTCCTCTAGGCCGTGTGATTACCAACTTCGGCCTGTACGTGTGATGTACTTACCATGGTGAGATTGCGGTCAAGCACAGGCCTAAGAAAAAAAAATGGCTCTATGCACATCATTATGACTTCACTTATTTCATTCGAGTTATTTATGAGTAACCGTAGTAACACAACATTTACCTGCGATTTTATTTCTTTACTGTTTAATAACAGAGGATGTTCGCATATAACAGTAATGACTAACTACAGATTGTTATAAAACAGGTCAAGAGTATGATTCTTTCATGACTTGCCGCGGTTTCTTTTAGAAAATTTGAAATCCTTAGACCAATTACGGACGGATAAAATAAGCTTTGAAAATAATAAATACAGAGTAGGCCAGTCAGCAAAAGGTTACCAAACCAACAAACCAACTGTGAAATTAAACAAATTATGGTAAATTTTAGATATGAAAACTTCGGCTTAGTTTCTTGGGCATAGAGATCAAAGTGGTGGAGATTCAGATGTTCTATCTAGGTATCCAGAACTAATAATATGCAGCTATTTTGAAAATAATCACACTAAATGGTGGAACTTGGTTCAATATTTAGGTATCCAACAAGACATATCGTTGTTTTTTTGTTTGCAAATTTATTTCGTATGGAGATCGTATCACGGTCAAGTTATGGTTAGGTAACTTGCGGTTACTGACCTAACACAAGAACAGTGGAATATGTAGAATGGACTTAGGCTTGTTTTTTTTACATATAACTGTGAATGCGTGATGCAGGCTTTATGTGCTATGACAGAATAAAGTAGGTATATCTGGGACTTTTTGGCGGAAACTTGCAGAATAACGTTGCGTTTACATTTTTATTTTCATAAATTTTGAGTTTTATTGTGAATTTTTGATGGTATTTTACCCAATAAAGATAATCCATGTGCACCAGTGAAGTGAAATGAATTATGTGTATCGTGACTTTTCAAGTTGTCTCAAAAAGTCCGTGAAGAGTTTTAGTACAATTACCTCCATTGTATTAAACATGACTTTTATGGACGGTGACTGACTGAGGACTATAATGTGACTAAAAACTATAATATAACTCAACACTGGCAGAAATTAGCCCTAAAATGGGCTTGATTTCCAAACTTAAAAATAAGAAGAAGAAGTAGGGGAGAGCGGGGCTAAAAGTTACCCGGGTATGTTGTTCCGATTGAAATAACTCCACAAGGAAAAGAGATAAATATATTTAGTTAATACGTCGTCAATTGGGCCGTTGCTGCGCACCGACGGCATCCAACTTTGTCGAACCAGTGACATCCGGTACATTGGAAACTAAGCATGTACGTCGCTGATCCACGTCAGTAAATATTTTCGTGTTTGATATTTTTGGTATATCTAGCGAACATAAATAATTTTCGATTAGTTCTTTGGTAATGTTATTCAAAAATATATCGAATATCATGATATACTGTGCTAAAACTGTGTATGTCTCGTAACCTAACCTATATGTTGTAATTTTGAACACATGTGTTTTTGGGGCTGGATGTTCCCTTCTTTGGGGGCAAGTTGTGACCTCGGAACAACTTACCCCAGTTCATCTGTATGATATTGTACAGATACTGATATAACTGATATTGAAGTTTCAGAGATGGAAACTAGAATAGACAAATCCAACAATGCAAATGAAACTGTAAGCATTACTGAAGTACAGCAAATCCCAAGATTTGTCGTACTTCAGTAATCATAAGTTAATTTGCATGTATCTACTGGTGTTATACAAGAACTTGTAAAAGTTGATCCTTTTTCCCCAAAAGCAACTCGTTACTTTCTAAAGGCACCATCACGGAGTAGAACTTCATAACAAATCCGCAATTTTAACAGACACAAGCCTGAGAAACAAGCCTTGGCAAAAGAGCAAGAATAAAGCATTAATAGTAAGCATTGATAATAGGGAATGCAAAACCGTGGCAAAATGAAAACCGGTTATGTTTTCGGTTATTGAGAGGTAAAACCGGTTAACCGGTTTTAAAACCGGTTTTTTAATGTTCGCTCGGTTTTTTTTCACGTTATTTCTATAGCTCAAATTATAGATAATAACCGTGCCTTAGATAAAAAAATCGCAAACTGAGGGGAGTTATAGTCAGTTAAAGTTAATGAAGTGAGTATAAAAGTGCCATGTTCCCAATCATTTGGGTTCGGCGCTATATGTACGCTTTTTCCATTCGTCTCTTCTATCCGTTATACCAACATTCACTCCTTTCTTACCAATATCATCTTTCACACAATCCATCCATCTCTTTTTCATCAAATTGATGGAAATAATAGTTTATTTAACTCTGTAGATTCATCTTCATCAGAGTCTCGTTTATATAGACTACACGGTTCCATTCCTTTTGATTTTATTTTAAACGAATTAAATCATTAAAACATATCACGTTTGCTTGGTTTTTAATTGTTATGAGATATGATGACTTTATGTACATTTATTGAATTATGTTTCGTACGTTTTATAATATTAATTTCACACGTAATATTATGAACATATCATATTTTAACGGCACAGCAACTTGCGTGTACACAAAAACGTGATTATTATTATACGAAAGTTTTACTTAGAGAAATTTTTGTCGTGCAGATAGGTAAAAAACAACACCAATCAGTCAGCTAGCTGTTTGGCATACATAAAAGCCTTCGCTGACAGTAGTTGCTCCGATAGCATGACATTAATGCTGGCGCCTCGCAAGGCTCTGGATTATCCCCAACACTGTTCCTCCAGTATATTAATGATATACTCTCTATTGCTAGTATTCATTGCTATGCAGATGAAATTACAGGGGACGCTCATTACACGAGCCGTGCTAGTATCCCTCATTCTATATTGGAGGAAAGGCGCGAAGGACTTGTCTTAAATCGAGAGTACAAAAACTAGTGACTCCGATTGGGGTCGACTAAACTACACTAAGTCACACGCAAGCCTGCGCATTCACCGTTTGCGAAAAGTCTATTTTCTGTGGCTCCTCATTTCTATAACATGTCCCTCAACATCACGAAAAGCATTGGGATCCTTCGCGTTAATATTTGTAGCGACGTTCTGTTCCAAAATCATCTACAAGGTATCCAAAAAACTCGGTGTGATTAATAGAGCGAAGTAGTACTTCTTATCGAGACAAAGACTGCAACTATATAAGTCGCAAGTCCGGCCCAAATGAATTGTTGCTGTCTTCTGTGGGCGCCTCGATACCAGCTTTGGTATTAAGACTTAGTTCAGCGACGTGCTGTTATAATTGTCGACGACCCCGAGCTCACAAGTGTTTTAAAGCTCCTTAGTCTAAGTAGAGACTGCCTTCTTATGTGTGTTCTACAGCTTTTCCAACGGACAGTGTTCTGAAGAATTGTTTGACCTGATGCCCAGTCACCTTCTACCATCGTAATCACCGATGGAGAGTCCATCCTCACACATTGGAACCAAAATGGTCTCGTACAGTGTGGTTTCAAAGAAGCTTCCTATCGCGAACGCTCAGGCTGTGGAATGAGCTCCCCGATTCAAAAAGTTTGAGTGTAGGCAACGTGCGAGTGATAACCGTTATGTTGCAAGCGTCCATAGGCTACGGTAACTGGTTATGATTAGGCGGGCCGTACGCTTGTTTGATGCCTAAGTAATGTAAAAAAATACGTATTTTATATCTATCATAAAAACAATCATCATTATAAGTTATTTTCTTACCAGCTCAACACAATACACATCAACACTTCAGTTCATCACAAAAATACTACCTGCATTGCACTCAGTTTACAAAACGGCGGCAAATCTTCCTTTATTAGTTTTTCCAAACATTGAAAGAAAAACCGAAAATAATCGAAAAACCGGTTTTGGTTCTATGTAAAACCGGTTTTTTTGTTTGGTCAAAACCGTACCGAATAACCGGTTTTTCGATTTTCGGTGAAACCGGTTTGCATTCCCTAATTGATAATGAAGAAGTAAGAAAAATTGAAGGAGAAGGGAATGGTAGAGGAAATCACGGGGATAAAATAAAAGGGAACGCTTAAAGGAAAAGGGATAATCCATTAAATGACTGGTTCTACAAATGAGTAGTGAGAGTTCTGAGAATGAAAAGGATAATTTAACGTTACATATTATTATATTGTATGAGTCTGCTGTGACCGTTACTCTAGCTCACGTTCTAATGAAGAATGGGTCCATTTTCAAAGATGTAAAAACTGGAACCGTTCCAGATGTTAACATATCTTTGTCTGACTAACGGTTCTGATGAATCTTGTAATGATTTACAAGTTTAATATTATTTATGACTTTCTGATATGATTGAAGAATACATAATTTCAAAGCTGATTAGCTACTTAAGCTTTTATATTGGTTATATTGACTAGATTTGTGATAGTTAATATTTCAATCTTCAAGTACAAATTATAAATGTTAAAACGTAAAAATGTTTAATTAATAATAAGTAAATTTTCGAAAAACAACTAACTATCCGTAAGATATTGTTTATGAGTCCTTAAATACATACTTAGTTAAATCAAATATTGTTAATTTTTTTATTTTACACCTTCCATAGATCTCGTAACAACTTGCCCCACCCTTTTAACAACTTGCCCCAAACTGGGGTAAGTTGTTACTTTCCGACTTAAGGTATTTTATTATTAATTATAAAAAAATCTTACAAAATACAACCTCAAAAACTGTATTTATAGCAAGGTTAGATGTATAACTAAATTTTAATGTCTTAATACTAATGCTAGAATTAAGTTTCCATGCCAAATTTTGAGGTTGTTTAAAAATCGGAACTTTTGGCCCCGCTCTCCCCTATATCTGTTTTTCTTTCCATTAATATCACGTTTGGAATGGCGAAAGACAAAATTAAGATAATAATTAAAAGATAATTGATTTATATTTATAAGTAGTTTACTTAATTATATACTAATTTTAATAAAAACTTAAACGTGCGGTTTTGCCAGCGTTCCCGGCATAAAAAGTAGCCTATATTGCATTCTATACCTACCATAGGCTATCTTCGAGCTAAAATGCATTACAATAGCTTCGAATGTTTATTCATAAAAAAAATACAAAGAGTCAATTTCGGATTTAAAATATTTGTGTGGATTGCGATTAAGAATTGCCAGAGCAAAATTGTCCATAAAATTGAAGTCAAATAAATAAAATTAATTTATAACAATTTGATGTCCATTCTTTATATTTCTCTGTCCAAACTTATTCCAATGTTGATTCAAGAGTCAACCTTCTTGAATGTTTTTTTCGTGTACCGCACGGTTACACAACCGGGTCAGGTTCACTTTCGCATGTTTTTTTTATAAACTTATATTTACAGGCTAAGGTCTTTGTTACAATTATGCCAGTGGCTGTCAAAGATTTGATCCGATTTTGGTTTTGATTTAAAACTCCCTACGCAGACTACGCGCAACATGCCAACGTCACAGAGTGTTTAGGTACGAAAAGTGCACTTATGAAGGTGGAAACTGAAGTTACCATCGCTTCGGAAGTCAGGCTTCGACAGCAAGTTTGACTCTAACATTATTTGATTGCCTTTTTAAATGGAAGTTAGATTGAAAAGAGGAGAGTCAGTGACAAGCATCGAAGAAAAATCCCTTTAGTAGGTATACCGAGCAATCCAATTCCGCAACTAGTAAGTGCTTTTGCACTGATTAATAAAAATACCGACCAATCATTGCATCTAAATGTTTAGTGCGTCCGAGTGCATGTGTCCTTGACTTGGCCAATCAGAGTGCAATGTCGGTGGAGGGCAATTAGCGGAATAGATTTAAAACAAAATTAATGTCATTGCGCTTTTTTGTGTTTGATTGTGACAAGGCACAAAAACCAAAGCAAGAATCTATTCTGTTGCAGACTCTTTAATAGTTCTTTTATTCCTTTTTCATCTTTTGTTTTAATTCATTTTTTGCGCTAAATTTGACATTGAATTTGACTTGCTGCTTTGTGAGTTTTTGCCATCGAATTGTGAATCGTATTTTCTTTTAAAATACAACATTAAACCGAAATAGAAATTATTTCAATAATACAGTCCACTAGTCCGCAATACATTCCACGACTAATTTAATAATTGACGTACACACGGCTACAGATCAAGCTATACATTTCTAGTATAAGCTGACCTCCCATTGTAAGGAAATCGTATACAATGCGAGTTCAGCTTATACTGGAAATGTATAGCTTGATCGGTAGCCGTGTGTACAACACTCAGCCTCTGCCGTAAGAACTGGGTACATGGAGACTATGGAGAGATGGGAAAGGATTTTTCGATCTCTTTTCGAACCTTCAGGATATCATCAGTCATTTGGACCATTTCGGTTGTTTATTCTGATTGTGAAGCGCTCGTGGTGTAACATGATAAGCCGTTCTTAATCTATCGGCAAGTTAAGCTACTAACGTCGTGGTCGGTACCTGAAATGGGTACCGCCTAGTGGTATTTCAAATCGAGCGTTTCCGTGCTTCGGAAGGCACGTAAAGCCGTTGGTCCTGGTTATCACTTAATTGTGATGCTAGTTGGAGGCCTCCTAGGCGGCTTGAAAACTCCAACAGTAGGTTGACCACTAGCCCACCTCCACCGATCCGCAGTGGGCACGCGTGGTGGGGTATCTGCCCATTCCCTTTCACCCTGATTTGTGTGCAGGAGGCTTGTGCTCAGCAATGGGACATTATAGGCTGATGATGATGATGATGATTCTGGTTGTAAGGAACGATTTTATTTATTCCTTTGAGACTAGCGTTTAAAAATAAATGTTTATTTTAAATTATTTTAAATGAACCAATATTTATTTGTTCATTGAAACATGCACTAAATCGATGTGAAACAATTTCAAAAATAATAAATTAACAGAAATATAATTGCAAAGTACCGCTTATAAAGTGCCTATGTCATTGGTTTTTAAACAACTTTGTGTAGTCGTTGAATAATTGAAGCAATTATCGACACTCAATTAAAATTTTAAACGACGTTTAAAATGTTTAATTTTTCTTTTAACGTTTTCTGTTTTATACGACATAGTCGATAAAAAGCGTACGGCACGCCTGGTGGTAAGCGGTTACCGTATCCATATAGACGGTTGCAACACACGAGGCATCGCTCACGCGTTACCGACCCGCGCCCCCGACTCAATGAGCTCTGGCGACCGCCACTCACGCGCAGCAACACGACTGCAATACCTTATAAAGTTCAAGTGA
This sequence comes from Achlya flavicornis, assembly GCA_947623365.1. Lineage (NCBI taxonomy): Eukaryota > Metazoa > Arthropoda > Insecta > Lepidoptera > Drepanidae > Achlya > Achlya flavicornis. Next base: position 3,478,861 of record OX392490.1, read on the forward strand.
TATTCAAAATTCTATAGATTTAAGAGCTTGTGTTTCTCTTTTCAGTTATTTTTGGTTTTACGCAGTCAGGTTTTTTTTTGTTATTAACTCATTAATAATTTAATTTTTACATAAACTCAAACCCCATTATTTATAAACAAGGTGTAAGTCTGTCTTGTAATACGCAGGTATTAAGATATCCTCATCTCTTTTTGTTCATAAGACATTAGAAAGTGACGGATATATTTTAAACCTAGGTATTACTATACTTGACTTACACCTTATTTATTAATAAGGGGGAAATTTACTTAGGTGCATATAAGTACAACATAATAATATGATATGCTCTGGTACCTAAATGAACAGTCGTATATGTAAATATTATATTTGTCACCATCTTTTTCGCGAAATATCTAAACGCCTGGTCGAAGCATCTCGTGACCAGAATGCTGGCATATTCCTCGGTCAGAGAATCAGCATTGCCATTCAACGTGGCAATGCCGCCAGCATTCTGGGAATGTTGCCCTCTGACAACGATTTTTTCATTTAGTTTATTTCTTTTCATTTATATAGATTTTAAGGTTTTTGTTTTATATTTTATTAGATAGATTCTTTCGATTAAAAATATTATTTGAGAATTTCAGGGGTGATTCCATATCACCCCCCTGCCTATGGGCTTACGTAGAATCTTGGTACTCCCATAGAGCAATAATGAGGATGACTCAAATCAAGTCCCTCTCAATCAATCAACATGCCCATGTGCGTTGCGGCCGGCGCAGGATGCACTTACATTGCACTCCACTTTCAATTAGGTATTTATTTCCTAACTGCTTTGCGTTCAGTTTTTTTATACTACTAACGTTATAAGCTAATATGGCCCGTCTCTTCTCCGTATCGTTCCCGATCCTGCAAATATATCTTCACACCCAAATCTGATTTACATACTAACTTTAATGAAATAAATTGTTTGATTTCAAGGAGTTCGATTTTCTACCGAGCGTGATTCGTATGAAAAAAAAGTGACCATGGTTTGGAATTTGTGGGTATTGCCGCTCTAAAGAAATCACAAGATTAACACATCTATATATCTTATATGTATGTTAAAACGCGTTAATCTCAGAAACTGCTAGGTCCGATTAGAAAAAATCTTTTGCTACTCGTTGTAGCGCTCGTGGTGTAGCATGATTAGCCGTTCTTAATCGATCGGCAAAGTTAAGCTACGTCTGTCGTGGTCGGTACCTGGATGGGTGACCGCCTAGTGGTATTTCAAATCAAGCGTTTCCGTGCTTCGGAAGGCACGTAAAGCCGTTGGTCCCGTTTATCACATAATTGTGATAGTCGTTAAGCTAGTTGGATGCCTCCTAGGCGGCTTGAAAAATTCCAATAGTGGGTTGACCACTAGCCTACCTCCACCAATCCGCAGTGGGCACGCTTGGTGGAGTATCGCCCTCCCTTTCTCCCTCATTTGTGAAAGGAGGCCTGTGCTCAGCAGTGGGACCTTATAGGCTGATGATGATGATGATGAAGTATAGACACAGATTACATTATAGTTACTACGTAAGTATAGATCCCGTTTATTGAATATCACGCGCGCAGTTAGTTAAAAATTATTTATTAATTGTGTTATGGATGTTTAACGTCCGTTAAGAATAATGATGGTGCCTTGACCTGAGTCTTTAGATTTCAATTCATTGAGCTGCCTATAAAAGATCGTAAATTAACAAACACCTTGACTGTCTTTTGTTGTTCATACCATTATTATGACAATTGGGTTAAATTGTCAATTATTTACTCGTTAGTCGATTGCCATTGAAATAAATAACATAAATAAATACGTACAAACAGACTCTTCAACTTTATAATTTCTGTATCTTATAGAAAGAAAGAAGAAAAGACTTCTGGAAATTCCCTGTGTTTGTAAAATAGGGGATCGTAAAGCTAAATGGCGGAAAGCTTTTATTACTTATAAATAAAGCCTCAGCGATTGGGAACTTCGATATGTACCTAATAATTACATTTTCATAAAGGTACAACAACGATTTAGTCGGACGTTCCTACTGCGGACCATTAGGATGTGGTATGAGCTCCCCATTACGGTTTTCCCTCAGCGCTACGATAGGGGGTTCGTCTAAAAAGGCGTAAAAAGAGCTCTACAAGGTCGGAAACACATTGGAAATCCCCCAGGCATTGCAAATGTCCATAGGCGGCGATGAACACTTACCCTCAGGGCCCCATCTGCCTGCTTGTCAACATGTTGACAGGAAAAAAAGGAAACTTACTTACCTTTTTTTATACTAAGTAAAATATAAGTATCCTTTGGTCCCATACTTCCCATACACATGAAGTCTTTTGTCTTTTGAAGGCTATTTTACGTTCATAAACTGTATATAGTATGATATACTTTATTTTTGCAAGTAGTAACAACTGCTTTTCAGTTTATACACTTGCGTGCAAGTTAATAGTGATTATTCTTTTCTCAATTTTTTTTTTCGATTTTTTAGGATTAGTTAGGTATATTATTTTGTTTAAGTAAATTCTTACAGTTAATATTAGTTTTGCTAGTTCGCCATACCATCACCTCAACGATACCAATTTTATATGGGCCTCGTGCCGCCCCTAAAGGCGATAGCGCCCCCAAGAGGTCGCTATCGCTATTGGAGACTGTTGTTATTTATGTTTTTAAAAGCTTTTGCGATTTATGTACCTATGTATGCTCGGGTCAAATCTTGCAAGTCGAATTTCACCCACTTCCAGTGGTCGGATTGACTTGATATTTGTTATACATTAGTAAATTGGAAGACAATGCAAAAGTACAGTCACCAAAAAAACAAAGCTTGTATTACAAATGATTTTTTTATCAAAAACTTATTTTATCTAGAGTAATAACTCTTTACTTAAGGCTTAACTTGATATACTAATAGAGGATCACAGTGCTATAATTAAATCATTCAAGCTGCATCTATAATTTTAAATACAATAAGTACCAAGGCACTTAGCAGTGGCGTGCAAATCTTCAGTAAAGAATTGCATGTGATTTCGAATGCATTGAAGTCTCAATGCTAGTCATTATCTCATCTCTATTATGTTGTCATTGTGAAGTAAAATAAATAAAATATATAATTAAAATTAAAACGACATCCGCACGATTATACCATCTCTTTAGAAAAAACATCAATTTAGAAAAAACTTATAAAAGATTTGGGATTTTCCGTTCATGACAGGGGTTGGCAAACAAACAGGCAGACGGGGCTCCTGATGGAAAGTGGTCACCACCGCTTATAGACAATGCAATACTAGGGGGATTGCCAAGGTGTTGCCGACCTTGAAGAACTCTTTTTACGCCCCTTTAGAAGAACCCCTATATCGTAGCGCCGAAAGAAAACCGTAATGGGAAGCTCATTCCACATCATAATGGTCCGCAGCAGGAACGTCCGATTGAAAAGTTGTGTGGACGATCGAGGCGGCTCGAGGTGTGAAGATGAACTCCACTACGCCGGCGAGCAGTGCGATGGGCATTTAGCTAGAAAAAAGTAGCATTTCACGGGGTAGCGGGCAGCGACCTGCGAGCTACATGAACTAAGCGCCACCCATATTTAAATAAAAAAACCGGCCAAGTGCGAGTCAGAGTCGCGCACCGAGGGTTCCGTACAAACCTGTAGGTATATAAGTAAATGGTAGTATAGACCTGAGTATTTGATATGAATTTCAATTTATGACGTATTAAAAAAAACTACTTGCTAGATCTCGTTCAAACCAATTTTCGGTGGAAGTTAGCATCGTAATGTACATCATATATTTTTTTTAGTTTTATCATTCTCTTATTTTACAAGTTACAGGACACACATTTTACCACTTTGGAAGTGTCTCTCGCGCAAGCTATTTAAAAAACAGTTAAGTTTTTTTTTTTATTAGAAACCTCAATATCATTTTTGAAGACCTATCCATACACTTACGGGTTTTATGAAAAAAAAAATGAGTTTCAGTTCTACGTATGAGAAACCCCAAATGTTTTTTGTTTTTTTTTCTATTTTTGTGTGAAAATCTTAATGCGGTTCACAGAATACATCTACTTACCAAGTTTCAACATTATAGTTCTTATAGTTTCGGAAAAAACTGGCTGTGACATACGGACGGACAGACAACAGACATGACGAATCTATAAGGGTTCCGTTTTTTGCTGTTTGGATACGGAACCCTAAAAATCGTTAGTATCAGCACATATTATAAATGCGAAAGTGAGTTTGTTTGTTTGTTTGTTTTTTACGCCTTCACGCCTCAACTACTAAACGGATCATCATGAAATTTGGCATGCAGATAGCCTATGGTTTTGGAGATTGACATACTTTTTATCCCGGGAACGCGGGTGAAACCGCGGGGGACAGCTAGTTATTTATATTGTTTGTCCTAATTATATACACCATCCATATTAGAATGAAAACGAAAAACAATTAATAAGTATTGTAGGAAACTTTTTGATATTTTTCTATCGAGGAATTTTTATGACACTTTATTTTTTCTCAGTGTGATGTGAACCTTTAGACCCACTCCTAAGAAGAGTGTGTAAAGGGGTGGCAACCCTGGTTCGTATGCATGTTTGTTACCTTATAGAATAAAAAGTAAAAAAATATCGACCGGTTATTTTGCTCGCAAGTATAATATTATATGTTATGAAGATTGCAATGAGGAAATGACTAACAGGTTTCAATTCCTAAATAAAAAAATACATAGGCATTTTATACAGTACAGTGATGTTACTTCACTTGTTTGTTGCGTCAGATATCATTAATTAATACGGGTCGGATACGACAATACGAGATTAAAATGAAACCACGTAAATCATAAATACGATCAACTTTTACTATGGGACCAACTTCGAAATCGGAAAAAAAATTACAGCTTTTCATACATTTTTGCCGACGAGACATGTAGCTTTTGTATGAAAAGCTGTAATTTTTTTTTTCGATATTATATCATCATCATCATCATCATCAGCCTATAATGTCCCACTGCTGAGCACAGGCCTCTTTTCACAAATCAGGGTGAAAGGGAATGGGCAGATACTCCACCACGCGTGCCCACTGCGGATCGGTGGAGGTAGGCTAGTGGTCAACCTACTGTTGGAATTTTTCAAGCCGCCTAGGAGGCATCCAACTTGCTTAACGACTATCACAATTAAGTGATAACCGGGACCAACGGCTTTACGTGCCTTCCGAAGCACGGAAACGCTCGATTTGAAATACCACTAGGCGGTCACCCATCCAGGTACCGACCACGACAGACGTAGCATAATTTTTCCGATCGATTAAGAACGGCTAATCATGTTACACCACGAGCGCTTCGATATTATATAGAATGTAATTAAATAGATACATTATAAACAGTAAGTAATAGCACAGGCGCAAACATTCATGTGGGTGCCATGTTCTAAGAACTCTCAGTGGTCGAAAGCTCCAGCGAGCAATCCAATTACGATTTTGAACAGTAAGGACCAATCACTGCATCGTGCGTTCTTGACTTGGCCAATCAGACTGTATATGACCTTGACTTAGCCAATCAGAGCGCATTACCGGTTGCGGGAAATCGGTGGAATAGATTTCAAGCAAAATTAACGTCATTGTGCTTCTTTGGGTTAAAAGTTCGATACATTATGCATCCCTTACGTAAGACGGGAACCAGATGACATGTATTTTATTATAATTCATGATATATTTTTCATAATATTAGCCCTTATAATACCTTCGTATTCTGTGAAAGTGTCGACTATCTAATCTACTACGATTCAACAGATACAGCCCTGTGGCGCACACACTTGATTCGACCTGCGCGAGACTTGAGTGGACTGTATATTTCACGTTGAAACCATAGAATGCCCGCTGGACGAAGTCACTAAAGACGCGACCAGATCCGAGCGAAATCCGTAGAGTCAAAGACGGAATAGTGACACGAAGGGGGGGGGGTGTACGGGGGGGGCGCGGGCCCCGTAAAACACGGGGCGCGGGGAGGGGCGCTAAGGGCGCGGGTTGCGGGGCAATGAGAGTCGATGGCGTGATCCGAATCACCCTTGACCTTTTCTAGCGGTTTGTTTTCTAGCTATCTCTGTCTATCGGTACTCTAAGCTCTTCTAATGCGTAGTTTGCCTATTTACTGGGTTTTTCTTGGAAATGGCTTTCCTATTACAATGAGAACTTGTTTATCGACTAGGTATTGACATTATATACTTTATACAATAATAATTACCTAGATATTCCTATTACTTTATGAGTAATAATACAAAATACTGAAACGGCTCTCGTCTCGGTAATGCCGCGTTTCAGTGTCTTATTTTTCTAAATAAGTTTACACAACAATAGCAAAATCTTTATTTCCTGCACATTATTTACCTTAAGACAATTCAATATAATGACAATTAATACTTAAATATGGCAAAATACAATTCATTTAACTTTAAAAAATTCAAACAATGAAAATATAGGACGACATTTAGATCGCGTCGCTAACAAGCCCTGTGGAAATACAGAAGGACAGACGGCGCGCGGCGTAGGCTTATCCAGTTGGCCAACTTTTGGGTACGGACCTACTTTTCTTATGATATAAAACTGCATACTTCCGCAAGTGCGTAGGATTCTTACACGTGGCCTCGTGAAGGATTCTTTTTGCGAAATGCCGGAACAAATCAAACAACTCACTAAGTTATATAATTAACTGTTTTAAAGATAGGAATGAAATGAATTAATTTAATAATTCACCTTCATACTTTTTAGTTTGGCGAGTAGGTCCACTTTTATGCGTGCTAGCCTAAGGTGGTTGCGACGACGCGGTTGTCAAGGAGCTCGCCCACGAGCGAACATAATATAATTGTTTATTAATATAAAACATTGAGAGTTCTGAAACGCCCACGTGCTACATAAACTCATAAACAAAATACCACATTTTGTAGGTACGATTATCGGATCTACAAAATGTAGTATGTTGGCATGTACAGGCAATAGCGCATACCAGGGTCGATTCCTGCGGTACTGGAGCGGTGCGGGAGTGTATTTTATTTATTTATTTATTTAATCAAATAAAATCCACAGCTCTTAGTATAATTTGAATGAACATATAAGATTAATCAAACAGCCAATGACGGATTTACATTTTAAAAAATTTGGATACATTTAAGACAGCGATTACATATTCAATTTATATTAAAAATAATTTGTATTTTAAAAAAGAAAAACAAAAGGGTGTCAGTGTGAATGGAGTGGGGGTGTGTTAGCGTGTGTTTTGGATGTGTGGGGGGTGTGTGTGAGTGTGTAATGAATGTATGTGAAATGAATGTATGTGCGCAATGTAATATAAATATAAATACAGTATATATGAGGAAACAAAAAGTAATATCGTTTTATACCAAAGATGAGAGTTGTCTGATATAATAATGATACTTTATACAAGTATAGATATAATAAAAAAATAAAAATAAGTAACATAAATAACATACACTGTGGTGAATGAATTATTTCTGGCCACTTTTAGTCAGGATATCTAAAATGGACTTTCTGAAAATCGCCTTATTACTGTTAAACAGGTCGATAGAATTAAAGTTTTTATTATAATACCTCTGCAGTCGACATACAACAGAATTCTGTGCATAATTTGTGTGAGTCATGGGAACTGAGAACAGTGGCGTATGTCGCGTGCGCACCCTGGGAACACAGATTTTCAACACCAGAGTAGTGAGTTCTTGGCTATCAATAATGCCACCACAGATATCTCGCAGAAATAGCATGTCCAGAAGGCAACGTCTCTTCTCTAGAGTAGCAAAATGGTGTGATTCACAGGAATCACGACAATCAACATGATTATTGGGAGACCGGTAATTAAGGTGTTTCGTGAATTTCCTCTGAATCCTTTCAATTTCCTGTATATAAATGACGTACTGTGGATTCCATATTACGCTGCAGTACTCCAAGACACTTCTTACATAGGCAAAATAAAGCATTTTTAGGCAGCTAATGTCTGAAAAGGGCTTACTCACACGTAGAACAAACCCTAAATTTTTAAACGCTTTATTAACTATAGCCTGGATATGTTCCATAAACGTAAGCTTAGAGTCCAACATAACACCTAAATCCTTGACAATTTGAGCCCTATTGATACCAATTTTATTTATATGGTAATTATAATTAACCTGGTTTCTTTTGCGCGTAAATGTAATATACATGTAATATACACTTACTGACATTGATGTTTATACTATTGAAACAGTAGTAACTACTTAGACGATCTAGATCACTTTGCAGTTTAGCACAGTCGGATTCACTCTTAATCTTCATGTAAATTTTTGTGTTTTGAGTGGTGTGTTTTTATTATGTCCAATGACAAAAGAACTAAAAATGTATCATACATGTGTATAGCGAGACAGTATGTCATCACCTCCCGCAGGAACCTCACAGTAAGCTCACAGTTTATGCGCTATGCCTGTAGTCTAAATACGACAAACGGTTAACATAGCTCGCGCCCCAGCCGCCCGCCCTTCAGTTTGACCGCCCACTAGCCCACGCATGTACAATGAGGATGCATGACGGTTGAAATTCGTATTTTAACACATCTATGCTATGCTAATATTACAAACTTTGTAAGTTTTCACTTATTAGTAAGCTACATTATCTCAGAGTTCTAAGGGCTATTTTTTATCCTGGGAACGCGGGTGAAACCGCTTGGGACAGCTAGTTTTGTATTAGCTTCAGTGGCGTAGCTACCTAGGGGCTAGACGGGGCAGTGCCCCGGGGCCCCCAAGCTCAGGGGGGGAGGTAAATAGAGTTATTGAAAAAAAAAAAGAAACGCAGAACTCTGAACGCGGAACTCTAGAACTCTCTCTTCTCTGTGAGATCGACGCATAATTTTCCCATAAAAACAAACAGTTGTTGACCCTTCATACGGATTATCATGACGGACATGATGGCGGAACATGCTACGATCTGTGTTTTTTTAATGTGTGTAGTCTTGCTCCAGGTGTAAAGACGAGATGGCATGATATGACAATTTTAAATAGTTTAGTTGGGGCCCTACATGGGCCCTAGTTTATTTTTTGCCCCAGGGCCTTTGGTTACCTAGCTACGCCACTGATTAGCTTTCTGCACTCTTTCTCTACTTTAACTATGTCAATTCTCACATACCTCCATGCGTGTTCAGAGGGTTCAAAGTTCTCTATTCTAATTTACACAAGCTTGAACGATTTACACCCTATTGGATGGTCTGATGTAGTCGACCCAGGCAAATTGGATCGCAAACTTTTAAATTAAAATCATAAACAAGGTCAACCCTATTTACTTCCAATGAACCATCACTTCTGATCACGATTTTGTATTGAAGTGGGCCGGTAATTGACGGTCAATTTGGACGAATTACTCAATCAATGCACGGCCGGCCGACGCATCCGTATGGCTATGTAACAGTTGTAGATTTACGTACAATAATAATAATACTATAGCAGAAAATGATCTAGTTTTAGCTTTATACGATAGTGTACCTTAAAAAAATGGTGAAAATATTTTTGCTCGATCAGCTCTGGACCATAGGATTACAGAGCCTGAACGTAGGGCACTTGATTTCATTTTCTACATTGCACTAGTATCGGCTGGTATATTGCTACAGATTGCTACTATAAATGCCGATTGATATCTAGGACCTTAGTATATTGAAATAAGACATTGACAAATATTGACCAATCAATATTTGTCAATGGTGCCGATTCTGTTGTAAATCGCACTAAACAAATTTTACATCATTTATCTTTCTTACAAACATTATTGAAAAAAGATAGAACATATTTAAAGCTGTCAAATTAGTCTTTGCCGACTATTTAGATGTAACCGTGATAGATGGCGATGGCGACTAAATTTATATTGATAACATGCATTAAATTTAAATTTTATAGATTAATAGACAAAATAAAAAATACGTGTCTAAAATTTAAAAAAAACAAAAAAACAATCAGTTATATTATAAAAATTGGGTCGAAATAGAAACCCCAAATTAAAATAAAATTGATTTTTTGACTTTCACTGTATTTTCCATTAATCGTAATAGTAAGTGTTATAAGTTTACATGCATTTGACAGGACTATATTTCTTACATCCTTTTCTTATGTTCTTACATCGAGGAAAGATCCCTTTAGAGTAGTAATAATGAACAATCAAATTCCGAAACTCGTCAGTGATTTGTCACTGAATTTGAACAGGAAGCACCAATCACTGCATCGTGTGTTTTTGACTGGGCCAATCAGAGTGCATGCGTGCTTGACTTAGCCAATCAGAGCGCGTTGTCGGCGGTGGGAAATTGGCGGAATATATTTCAACCAAAATGAACGTCATGGCGCTTCTTTGGGTTCATTGTTCGATGTGTTCTTAGTTAGAAAGAGACATAGTGAGACTAAATTTAGTAAACTAATTAGTTTAGTTGTAAATAACAGACTCAGCACCAAAATTGTCGACATTGAAAGTAATGGATGAGATGAGATGGACAGACCAAATAACGACGATCCTTTAGCTATTTGAGCGTGAAATCACAAAATAATGATTATTATTGTATTACAGACAAAATGGGCTCAATCCCTCGGGTCTCGGTGGTGAGTGGTCCTCGATCACTAGTACCGTCTGCGCCTCTGCCGAAGCATCTCTCACACTTGGCTAGCAGTGACAGGACTGCTCTGATTTATTCTGGTAAGTATCAAAAGATTCTTGATTTGCTGAGATGAAATGGAATGATCAACGATAGCGATCTGCCATTTAGATGAGATTTTGTTGTTTGATGCATTTAATAACTTTTAGAAGATTGGCAGGAAATGTTCATGTCAAAAAAGTTATACTGTGGTAGGTAAATGGCAATAATCGCCCTCGGAACTTAGTGCCTATGTAGTGGCTTAGGTAAATGTTATTTTGTGCAGTCAGGTTACAGTCTAAAATAGTCTGAATACAACTATCCTAAGTGCTTTAGAAAACTCTAAATAGTATGTATAAAGCGGAATAAATTACAGCACAAGCCCTCTTAACCAGACCTATTATTATCAGCATTATGTACCACTGCTGAGTCCGTCCTCCTTTTACAAATGAGTTCGAAAAGGAATAGGCAGATACTCCACCACGCGTGCCCACTGTGGATTGGTGGAGGTAAGCTCCAACCAGAGGTCAACCTCTGTTGGTGTTTTAAAGCCACCTAGCCTAGATAACTGAGACCAACCGGGCTTAACGTGCCTACCGAAGCATGAAAACGCTCGAGTTGAAATACCACTAGGCGGTCACTCATCCAGGTACCGGGCTCATCAATGGCAACTTTGCCGATCGATTAAGAACAGCTAATCATGTTACACCTCGAGCGCATCCCTAGATATGGTATGCAATACATTAAATGATGATGCTATGCTATAGAAAGAATGAAAGGTTTCGTTTATCAGGATTACGATCGTTTCCGTGTCGACTGAAATCCGAATGGAAACCAAAAATTTGAATTTAGAATTAGAATGTAAAATGTAATTCAGTAGACCACCAAATCGGTTCCTCACCTGAATCGGGACCACACCCCTCAGAGTCCACACCCGAGCAACCCCGAATGTTATCGAGAATTTGAATCTAGGTACCAATAACATAATTAACTTGTAATGTCTACAAGCTATAAATATATTAGCTCGTGATCAACATAAATATAGCGTGTAAAATGACCAATACCCTGATAATCTATGATGATTAAATTAAAACTTTATCAATGAACGCGCCTTTAAATAGGTTAGTAGTTTATAACTGGTCTATTGATTTTATAGTATTTCTCACATAAATTACTGGCATTGACGCATTGTAAGAGAAGCACTGCGTGAGAGTAGTAATAGATAACATACCTACTGCGGCGTGAACTAGAGACACTGTTCAGTTTAGTTTCGAGGTAAAATTTTGGACGCAAGATCCCAAAACAATTCCAATAACTTTGCTTATCAAAAAAGCTTCAGCAGCTTGTAGTATTGTTTTGTCGTTTAATATTTCCATATAATTTCATGAATCGAAAATTAGTAGAAGAAAAAAGTTAAAAGAAGTAGTGGGAACCAAGGATTGATTGTGTAATTCCGAAGTCTATAAAAATCTTTAAGTTTTGGTAAAACCCTTGAAACCATCCAAACAAATATCTTGAAAATAGTTTCAACTAAAAACAATGCAAAAAGTACAAAAATTTATTAATATTATTGATTGATAATAATGTCTGGAAGTAAGCTAGTTCTTTCGAGGATTAATTTTTGATTTTTGTAAAAATATTCTATCAAAATTCTAAAATAATCAATTAAAAAATAATTTATTTTAAAATATGAATTAAAAGATCGGTATTATTCTATCTCTTTCAATAATCGATTCATTAATGATTAATTACTCCATCATCAAAAATAAATATTCATTTGCAATTGAGACTCCATTTTACTAGAACTAGAATTCATTGAAATTATTCTAAGTATCTGAGAAACCTAATTACTAATTAAATTGATTTGAGATTATACTAAGCGTATTAGAATCTCAAGTAGCGTAGCGACGCTACAAATTAAATAATTCTGGCATAGTATAATAAGTATGTATATTTTAGTTAAGTATGTTAAGTCTTCTAGCTACCAAACAACCAAAGAAAATAGTAACAATGATATAGGCTAATTAAATTTTTACAATTTCTCAATTTTAATAGAATTTTTAATTCAATTTTAATACGGATCGAAAGAATTTAATTGAATACAGAAGAAATTGCCGAATTATCATTAAATTATCTCATTGCAGATGAGACATGCAACGTTCGAGTGAGCTACTCAGAACTAGAAGCTCGTACAAATGCTCTAGCCCGGGCCTTGTCATCCCGGGCTAGATCTACGGGGTCCAACCGAGATGGAGATTATGTAATAGCTGTGTGCATGCAGCCGACTCATAAGTGAGTATTATAAAGTTCATATACCCAATTATTCCTTCTAGGTTTTGTATGCTTATCACCTTCGGCCACATCATCACATACCATAGTGAGATTGTGATCAAAACCCGGCCAAAACCTGATAAATTGTAATTTTATATTGACCACATTCTTATCATTGTCAAATAGTAGCATTATTTACGTGACCATCGACACAACTTTTCAGTTAAAAAGCTTTTGAAATGTGCGAACAAGGGTTCTTAATGTTTCCATTACTAAAAATTTTACACCGATATAAATTAATTACAGTACAATAATGACGCTCCTGGCCACATGGAAGGCTGGGGCAGCATACGTACCCATGGAACCGAGCTTCCCTCAAGCAAGGATCAATCACATTTTGTCTGATGCTGAACCATCACTTGTTATTTACGATGATAGTGGTAAGTCATTCAATTAATACATCAGTAATTTTTAAAAAGCTATATTAAAATATAATTCTCTTACATGGGTATGCGCATTGGTTTTCAGCAAATTCCTCTATGTTTTCCGGAAGTGGAGTTCCATCAGTATCTTTTGAAGAATTGATCTTAGAAGCCAGCGGTCTAGTAGCAGATGAGCCACGAGATGGAGAATTACTAGCTCAGTCCAGATCTGATAGTATTGCTATCGTATTATACACTTCAGGAAGCACTGGAGTACCTAAAGGTATATTTAGATGATATAATTAAATTGCGTTATAGTAACGAAGAACATGTCCTCCTACAGAATTAATGGTGTTTAATTTTGATTTTGAAATATCTTCCTCTCTTAGTTGTGCGGGAACAATAAAAATATTGGGGCAAAGACTCTTGATGATTTTAAGCTTCCAACCGTTATACCTTTTTTTACCACAGGTGTACGTGTACCCTACTCAGCAATCTGCAACCGTCTCTGGTGGCAGTTCCATACATTCCCCTACTCCGATACTGAGGTGACGTGCGTTTGGAAGACAGCTCTCACCTTTGTAGACTCTGTCTGCGAGATTTGGGGCCCACTGCTGAATGGAAGATCGCTTTTGATCCTGTCGAGAGAGACTACTAGAGATCCTCAGAAGCTTGTGAGGGTCCTGGCTGAGAATCAGGCAAGTGTATCAATTAAAATACGAAGATCCCTTCAAAAGTATTCATAAGCACATTTACGTGGTAAGTGATGGTGTAAGGGGCACGAGTGGTGAGCACAGATAGACACCTGCGCAGTAGCTAATTTTTCGGTCTGTTTGTCGGAATGAAGCAGGGGGGAGCGCCGAGCTGCACACGATTGGTTCATTAGTCAATGCTCGTCGTCTATTGGATTCTTTCGTGTCATTAATTTGGCTACTGTGATTTGGCCAAAAGTATACATGCGCGAGCTTGCCCCACTACTGCTTATCTGTGCTCACCATTCGTGCCTCATACTGTACCCGTGGGTCATAAGCAGATTAGCAGACACAATATAACACGGTTAAGATTTTTAAAATATTTGGTCATGGATGTTATAAAACATCTTTGTTTCTTCTAACGCCCTCTTTCCTCATAATATCAAATAGTAATTTTAAAGATACAATTTTAATAAGAAATATTTATTGTTACAGGTTGAACGCCTAGTCCTCGTGCCAACTCTTCTCCGCTCAATTCTCATGTACCTATCTCTAAACCCATCTGAAAGGCCACTGAAACAACTGAAACTCTGGGTTTGCTCCGGTGAAACTCTGAGTAAAGAATTAGCATCTCAGTTCTTCCAATATTTCGGTGATCACAATGGTTATAAGCTTGCCAATTTCTACGGGAGCACTGAAGTTATGGGAGATGTCACTTACTATGTTCTGCAGAAGGGTAGTCAACTGGATGTGCATCCTACGATTCCTATAGGTGAGCTTTACTTTGAAATACGTTACGTTAAGAATTAGTACCTATTATTTATTAGATAACTTTTAGTGATAAGGCCGCCCTTTGTAACACTTTCGCTTTATTCTTACTTCTATAATTTTAAGTTTTGTCTTCAAGCGTATGCAGTGTACCAATAATGTGTTATCTATCTAAATTATCCAGGTTTCTTCCGATTATTATTCCTCTCAATCGTATGGGATCCATGATCTTGATAATCTTCTGTGATAATCGTAGATTCTAGAACTAGGTTCTACATTAATATTATTAAAGATACCTTCATAAAGTACATTTTATTCTTTATTCTCAAATATATTAAGCTTAACAATTCATAATACACTTTTTTCATATCAGGTAAACCGCTGGACAACTGTGCAGTATACCTGCTAGATGAAGAGATGAATCCTGCGCGGGAGTCGGAGCCGGGCGAGGTGTGGGTGGCGGGGAATAACCTTGCGGCGGGGTATGTGGGCGGGCAGGGCGCTGACAAGTTCTGTGACAACCCTCATGCTGCTCATCCTGGTGAGGAACCTTAATACGACGCTTTCAGTTTACAAGCTTACGGCCTGTTAGCCACCTGTAACAAGAGGTTACCGTAGCAATATGGACGCTTGCAACACACGAGGCATCACTCAAGCGTTACCGACCTTTCCCCCTCCCATATGAGCTCTGGCGACCTTACTCACGCGCAGGAACACAACATCAAGTTATTTGTCTTCGGTATTCTGTATGGTGGAGGTACGCAGTCGAGCTGCTCTCTGAGCGAATAAACGCTATGCTCTACCTCTCTCAAAATCATTATGACTATGTTGTATTTTACTATACATAGTTTATAGTATTATTATTCATTGCAATCAGTTTCAATCTGTTTCGATTTGAAATCAGTTCAATATGTATACAGGTTTTGTGATGAGGACCTTACAGAATACTGCAGCCAAATGACTTTATGTTGTGTTCCTGCGCGTGAGTAAGGTCGCCAGAGCTCAATGTGTGGTGGGCGAAGATCAGTAACGCGTGATTTATGCCTCATATGTGGCAAGCGTGACGGTGTGACGAAGAACGAAATTGACTTCATCATAGCCGACAAGAAGCATATATTTAGGGATGTCTCAGTGATCAGCAGGTTTAATACCGGTAGCGATCACCGGCTTGTGCGAGGCACCCTAAGTATCAATTTTAAGCTCGAACGTAGTCGCATGGTGAGGTCTGCTCTTCGTCCAAATGTGCCCCAAGCTGGACATGATGCATTCCAACTGGAATTGAGAAATAGATTCGCCGCACTGGAGACCCCGGCAAATGTTGATGAGGATCTGGACGGCTTAATTGGGGTGATACGCGAAGTGGGAACGAGGCACTTTCGGAAAAGGCGGTCAGATAGGAAGTCCAAACTTTCTAGCGAGACCCTGGATTTGATGCGATTTAGACGTGAGACACCAGAGGAAACTTTGTCAGATCCCCAGTCACTCCACAAGAAAATCAGGAGCTTGGTGAGACGCGACCTTCGCAGCTGGAACACTCGCCTAGTACATGAGGCGATCGAGCGAAATCGGGGGTCGAAGGTCTTTACCAAGACACTGGGGAGGAGTCATCTGACAAAGTTAGCTACCTCGAATGGTGACACCGTCACATCAGTCCCGGGGATATTGGCTGAAATTGAGGACTTCTACGGACATCTGTATGCTTCGCATGCACCGAAGTCTACACCTGACGCGAGAGACCCTAGAGCCCCACTTACCCGCCACTTCACTGAAGATCTCCCAGACGTAGATGTCGACGAAATCGAGGCGGCTCTCAAACAGCTTAGTAATGGGAAGGCTCCCGGTGAAGATGGAGTAGCCTCTGAGCTCCTCAAGGCTGGGGGTAAACCTGTTCTTGGGGAGTTGAAGAGGCTCTTCAACTCTGTAATAACCAATGGGACTACCCCGAAGGCGTGGAGCAGAGGTGTAGTGGCATTGTTTTTCAAGAAAGGAGACAAAACGCTCCTTAAAAACTATAGGCCGATCACGCTTCTGAGTCACGTCTATAAGCTGTTCTCGAGAGTCGTCACGAATCGTCTGGCATCAAGATTTGACGCCTTTCAGCCACCGGAACAGGCTGGGTTTCGTAAAGGCTATAGCACCGTGGACCACATCCATACTGTTCGGCAGGTTATACAGAAGTCCGAGGAGTATAACCAACCGCTGTGTATGGCGTTTGTGGACTACGAGAAGGCCTTCGACTCCATCGAAACCTGGGCCGTTCTGGAGTCTTTGCAGCGATGCCAAGTCGACTGGCGGTACGTGGAGGTGCTGAGAAGTCTCTACCAAATGGCGACTATGTCCGTCCAAGTCCAGAACCACCAAACAAGACCCATCCAGTTGCTCAGAGGTGTAAGACAGGGTGACGTTATTTCCCCGAAACTCTTCACCAATGCTCTGGAGGATGTCTTCAAGACCCTGCGGTGGAATGGAATGGGCATCAATGTCAATGGTGAATATCTCACACACCTCCGCTTTGCTGACGACATAGTTATAATGGCAGAATCGCTGCAAGACCTGCAGGAAATGCTGTCCGGTCTTAATGCTGCCTCGAGACGCGTTGGGCTAGGGATGAACTTGGACAAGACTAAGGTCATGTTCAACGAGCACATCGTCCCTGTGCCCGTTTTCGTCGAAGGTGTAGCCATTGAAGTTGTCCAGGAGTACGTCTACCTAGGACAAAAGTTACAGCTGGGTAGAGACAACTTTGAGAGTGAAATCACCAGAAGAGTGCAGCTTGGCTGGGCAGCATTTGGAAAGCTGCGTCACATCTTCGAGTCACCCTTGCCACAATGCCTGAAGACCAAGGTATTCAATCAGTGCGTCCTGCCGGTCATGACATACGGAGCCGAGACGTGGAACCTGACAGTGAAACTAGCCCACCGACTACACGTCACACAGCGAGCTATGGAAAGGGGTATGCTCGGAATCTCGTTAAGGGACAAAGTCCGGAACGAGATTATCCGACAAAAAACCAAAGTCTCTGACGTAGTACAGAAGTGTAGCAGACTGAAGTGGCAGTGGGCTGGTCACATCTGTCGCAGAACCGATGATCGGTGGAGTAGACGGGTTCTCGAGTGGAGACCACGACTCGGCAAGCGTAGTGTAGGACGCCCTCCGGCCAGATGGACCGACGACCTGAAAAAAGTGGCTGGTGGTGACTGGATGGCGAAAACGGGAGATCGGGCCATGTGGCGAACCCTGGGGGAGGCTTACGTCCAGCAGTGGACTGCAATAGGCTGAAATGATGAAAATGATGATGATGATGTGGCAAGCCTCTAAATGGCTACGGTAACCGCTAAACGTCAGGTGGAACGTATGCCGAAAAAAATTAAGGAATCTCAGCATAAATCTGTAACTTAAGCCATCTTTCCAGATTTCGGTCGTTTGTACCGCACAGGTGACTTCGGCATCCTGCAGAAGGGAATGATTCTATTCGCGGGCCGCACTGACTCGCAGGTCAAGATCCGAGGGCACCGGGTAGACCTGCAGGAGGTCGATAGAGCTGTCGCTAATGTTCCTGGTGTTGATAAGTGTGAGTCATTTAGTATAAATACTAATAGTCAAGCCAATATTGCCAGACAACCAAACTGGTGCGGCGGGCGGCTGAACTGCCGAACAGAGGAAGACAGCGCTATACGTTAAAAAGAGAATGTGACGTCTAGCTGAACTCCTTTCTCTATTTGACATATAGCTCTTTCTCCCTCTGTTCGATGGTTCGTTGCACCAGGTTCGGTCGTCTAGTAATGCTATAAAGTAGAAATCATAGGCCTGTATCACAGTCTATTAAACCATACAGTCGTCCGACGCCTTTGATCTCGTGAAAAATTGACGTGACGTGACGGGCCCGTTGGCGCATTTGGTTAAGACGTGGAGTCTTAACCTATAGCGCCGCAGGTCGTGGGTTCGATTCCCACACAGGACATGCATTTTGTGTGCATGAACATGTCTGTATGTCCTGAGTCTGGGTGTAATTATGTATATTAAGTATGTATTTACAAACAAAAAGTAGTATATGTATTATATCAGTTATCTGGTTTCCATAGTACAAGCTCTGCTTAGTTTGGGATCAGATGACCGTGTGTGAGGAATGTCCCAGGATATTTATTTATTTATTTTATAAAAATGCCGACAACTTCTAGACAGTATCGCGACGGCCAGGGTTGTCACAAGTAAACAATATTTATAAAATTATTTATGTATTGCAGATAACAATAAAACATTGTTTATAATTTAAACGATATTATAATAACTACTCCATCATCAGACCCTGGAAACCATACATGGTCAAATTTCATCTCACGACAATTCCAACAACCCCAAACACGGCTAGGATACGATGTTCCACTATGGAGTTCCAGTGCTTACCCTCCTAATCCATCATCAGACCTATTGAAAAAAAAAAAAAAGATTTCCAAACACTCATGCCCTGTGCCTGTTACCTATACCTGTGTACCTATTAGATATTTTTTACCGTCCGCCATTCGGCCATTTTGTTGGCGTTATTAACGTGACACGACATGACAAATATAAAATTATTATTGTATGCACTCTACGATAACAAACCATTATTTATTTACCTTTCTTCTGTGTGTGGACGCTGATTAAACCGCAGATCTTTATTCAAATAGGATGAAGACTTGCAGTCTCTCACAGCACACGTCGTTTGCACCATTTTAAATAAACAAATTAATATAAAATAATTACAGACACAAACACGCGTTAGCCCTGAATTCTGTTTACCGAGCTACTAACATCGTTTTGTTCGCAGGTCGGTAACAGCTTTCCCGCGTCTCGCCCCTCACACCCGCACGATTGCCCTGTCTAGACGGCTTCGTCGACCGACTGTATGGTTTAATAGACTGTGCCTGTATTATAGAATGAGATGAAAACTCAGATCAAGATTCCAGAATAGATCGTGTTAATCGAAAATAAACCTTATATCATTGGTGCAGGTTCCAAATTCAAATGTTTTAATGTCAACTCAAAACATCACTCCAGATACAGTGAAATGATTGACGTTCTAGAATAAGGACTTTTAAGACCGAGAATTTTTACGGTAATGAAAACTAATCTTATAACATTCAAGTTATATTCCAAATTCTATAGATTAAAAAGCTTGTTTTTCTCTTTTCAGTTAATTTTTGTTTTACGCAGGCAGTCGGGTTTTTTGTTTCTCTTAATAATTTAATTGCTTCTATCATTTGACTGTCCGGGTTTCTGAGAGAGAGTTTAGGGCGATCAAATTAGCAGCACTCCTGTCTATTTATTTACTGAGAACCACTAGCGCCTATCGACGTAGCTAATATCTAGTAATCTCGTAACAGAAAAATTGCTTACATAGTTTTATAAGTAAATTTTTGAATAAAAAGAGAAGAATGTAAATTAAAAAGTATGTATGTATACCTACTAATGTTTTGGAGAAAATAGCCAATATATAGTCCGATTGTAAAAAAAAAAAAAAAAAATTAAAAAGTGTAACCTTGCTGAGTTTCTTGCCTGTTCTTCTCAGTTGAAGGCCGACTTACGAACTGGCGGTAACTTCAGTAGCTTTGACCTTCATAGGTGCCCTTCTAGGGCCTAAATTGAATAAATGGCTTTGACTTTGACTTTGAAAATAAATATAACTTTATTGAAATCTCAGAGTATATAAATACTACTTGAAATCAAACACTTAGAAAAGTTAATCGGCACATGAACATTACCTATATACACGAGTGTAGTACTTGAAAACTGCCAAAACGACTGTTATGGTTTGCAAGGAAACACTTTAATATCCAGATGTTTAAAAACATTTTAAAAGCATTTGACATCTTAAAAGGTATACCTACAATTCTGCCAAGTCATATTTGTGAAATAATTCTTCATTTCCATCAAAAAAATACGATAGAATCTCTTAAAACCACAAAATATACCTTTGCCGTCTGCAACATTTATAGTATTTCGAATGAATTGACTTACATCTTAGTGGTTTAATTAAACACTAAAGGATTAAACCCCATCTTTACCATTTCAGTTTTTTACCAGTTAAATCCATAAAATTATAAATATTCTTTGCTTTTGCATGAAAACCGTTCGCAATTCTCCATACAAATTACTATGGAGCGGATGTCATTTTTTGAATTTGTATAAATTCGAATGCGCGCATAGAAATCATCCAGTGCCCTCCTCGATTCCAAAGTGGGAGCACGTCGCTTTGATGCTCGCTGAAGGTCGCCGCTGTCTTGTGTCATTGACATAAAGGTAGGTCGTGAGTGTCGTGACTGCCGAGGTAAAATAAATGAAGAAAATACATTTATTGATTTATCAAGGTAGGACGAGATTTTATTTATGTTAGGTATTTGTACTAACTCATTCAATGGTTTTATATTTCTAATTAATTATTATCATTATAGCCCGACCGGTAATATAATGATGATATATAATTCATATTTTTATTTATTTTAAAATTATTTTATGTCATAATGATTTTTTTCAACAAAATTGCTTGAAAATTACTTATCAAGGACCAACGTGGTACCTTCGAGCTTATCTGATGATGGTTCCATAAGGTTGCCTACCTTCTGGAACCATCATCAGATAAGCTCCATAGTGGAATAACGTATGTAAGCCGTGTTTGGACTTGTTGGAATCGTTTTGAGATGCAGTTTTAAGGGTCTGATGATGGAGTAAGAGGGTTGGAAATGGAACTCCATAGCGGACTCTTTTCAACCCCCATAATATGGGTATCAAATCAATGAGCTTGAAGAGTAGATGTGATCTACTCATAAAACATGCAAACACTTTTTTAAAAATTTTGTCCGCCATTTTGAACTTTTTAGATACTGGTCCGATTGCTCTCAAAATCGATATTTGAGAGACCTTGGGGTCACAAAACAAGAATCTTTTCTCAAAATGTTGAAAAAGTGTCCGCCATGTTGAACTTTTTAGATACTGGTCCGATTGATCTCAAAATCGATATTTGAGAGACCTTGGGGTCACAAAACAAGAATCTTTTTTCAAAATTTTGAAAAAGTGTCCGCCATGTTGATCTTTTTACATACTGGTCCGATTGCTCACAAAATCGATATTTGAGAGACCTTGGGGTCACAAAACAAGAAACTTTTCTCAAAATGTTGAAAATGTGTCCGCCATGTTGAACTTTTTAGATACTGGTCCGATTGCTCTCAAAACCGATATTTGAGAGACCTTGGGGTCACAAAACAAGAATCTTTTCTCAAAATGTTGAAAAACTGTCCGCCATGTTGAACTTTTTAGATACTGGTCCGATTGCTCTCAAAATCGATATTTGAGAGACCTTGGGGTCACAAAACAAGAATCTTTTTTCAAAATTTTCAAAAAGTGTCCGCCATGTTGAACTTTTTAGATACTGGTCCGATTGCTCTCAAAATCGATATTTGAGAGACCTTGGGGTCACAAAACAAGAATCTTTTTTCAAAATATTGAAAAAGTGTCCGCCATGTTGAACTTTTTAGATACTGGTCCGACTGCTATCAAAATCGATATTTGAGAGACCTTGGGGTCACAAAACAAGAATCTTTTTCAAAATTTTGAAAAAGTGTCCACCATGCTGAACTTTTTAGATACTGGTCCGATTACTCTCAAAATCGATATTTGAGAGACCTTGGGGTCACAAAACAAGAATCTTTTCTCAAAATGTTGAAAAAGTATCCGCCATGTTGAAATTTTTAGATACTGGTCCGATTGCTCTCAAAATCGATATTTGAGAGACCTTGGGGACACAAAACAAGAATCTTTTCTCAAAATTTTGAAAAAGTGTACGCCATGTTGAACTTTTTAGATACTGGTCCGATTGCTCTCAAAATCGATATTTGAGAGACCTTGGGGTCACAAAACAAGAATCTTTTCTCAAAATGTTGAAAAACTGTCCGCCATGTTGAACTTTTTAGATACTGGTCCGATTGCTCTCAAAATCGATATTTGAGAGACCTTGGGGTCACAAAACAAGAATCTTTTTTCAAAATTTTCAAAAAGTGTCCGCCATGTTGAACTTTTTAGATACTGGTCCGATTGCTCTCAAAATCGATATTTGAGAGACCTTGGGGTCACAAAACAAGAATCTTTTTTCAAAATTTTGAAAAAGTGTCCGCCATGTTGAATTTTTGACATACTGGTCCGATTGCTCTCAAAATCGATATTTGAGAGACCTTGGGGTCACAAAACAAGAATCTTTTCTCAAAATGTTGAAAAACTGTCCGCCATGTTGAACTTTTTAGATACTGGTCCGATTACTCTCAAAATCGATATTTGAGAGACCAAAAAACAAACAAAACAAGAATCTTTTTTCAACATTTTGAAAATGTGTCCGCCATTTTGAACTTTTTAGATACTGGTCCGATTGCTCTCAAAATCGATATTTAAGAGTTCAGAGCCTAAATAATTGGGAACAGGCCGACGCCAAAATTTATGGGTTGAAGAAAATTTTGATATACTAATAACAGAGGCTGGCTATGAAAGCAGACCACTCGCTACACAACTCCTACAACAGAAAAAATTATAATGATAATAATGAATATGTTACAAAAAATTTCACGCGTCTCATACATCGAGGAAAAACACGCGAAGCCCTAAATTGGTTATTGACAAAAGATACAAGCAAAATCCTTAAACCTGAAGACGAAATTGACGTAACGGGGAAAACGGTCATGGATATATTGCATGAGAAGCACCCTCCTGGATTCAATCCTGATTCAAGACTATTTACACTACCTGACGGCCTCACCGAATTAACTCCATTACTAGAAGTAGATATAACTAGCGAACATGTGGAATCAGTTGCGAGAAAATTGCATGGTGGTGGAGGCCCAACAGGCACCACATCAGAAAATTGGAAAGATTACTTGTTACGATTTGGAGAAGCAAGCCTGCATTTGAGGATTGCAGTAGCACAATTAACTATGCATTTAAATAACAATATTGTACCATGGACCCAAATACAAGCCCTTATGTCAAGTCGACTCATAGCCTTAGACAAATGCCCAGGTGTGAGACCGATTGGCATTGGCGAATGCCTACGCAGGATCTTATCCAAATGTATGATTTTAGTCACCGGATCTTAGGCCACCGAAGCTTGTGCCCAATCGCAACTTTGTAGTGGACTAAGCTGCGGTATCGAAGGTGCTATACACGCAATGAATGAACTTTTCCAAAAAGAATGCCAACCAGGCCTTATTGGGGAATGCTACTCGTCGATGCAAATAATGCCTTTAATTCTATGAATAGACAGTTAGCTCTCTGGCAAGCAAGAATATATTGGCCACATTGCGCTCGTTTCTTATACAACACATACAATGGTCACGCAGAACTTGTAATACGTGATTCCGATATGAGATTATACAGCAAAGAGGGAGTAACCCAAGGAGATCCACTTGCCATGCCATTGTACGCCCTTGCAACACTACCCATAATAAATAAACTAAAAAAAGAACAAGCAACTACCCAATGCTGGTATGCTGATGACTCTTCCGCCCAAGGCAAACTAAAAAACCTACGTCATTGGTGGGATACAATGAGTAAAATAGGCCCAGAATATGGTTACCTTCCTCAAGAAAAAATCATATCTAATAATTTCCGAGAACGACAAGCAAACAGCTCAACAGATTTTCAAGGGGATTAACGTAAACATCATAACTGGATCACGCTTCCTTGGTAGTTATATTGGCGAAGGAAAAGAACACTTTGTAAACAAGAAAATTAAAAACTGAAGACACACAACACAATACAATATTACATTTACACAACAAAACAACAAATTACAAATTTTACAATAGAAAAACGTTCACTTATCTGTAAAGACTCACACCAAGCCGCTTACACTGCCCTCAACAAAGCAGTTCAATTTCAATGGTCATTCCTTTTAAGAGTTTTAGATGACGTAAACCAATTCTTCGAACCACTAACAAATACACTGCGTACCAATTTTTTACCGACTTTACTAGGAGGCGATATCTCACCCTTAGAAGCGGACTTATTCTCTCTACCCGTTCACAAAGGTGGTCTAGCAATCTCCGCTCTATCAAAAATTACAAATATAAACTATGAATGTTCAAAAAAAGGTTGTGCAGTCCTCTCAAATGCTTTAATCGAAAATACACATATGGAAATACCTCTATCAACATCATAAATCTCTCAAAGATTCACAGAAAGAAAGCCGCAAAGAGAAAGACTCTCTCAATGACGCACTCTTGGATACTGTCTTGGTCAAACTCTCTCCTATCAAGAGAAGAGCGATTGACCGATCAATTTCGACAAAAATGAAAACTAAATCCTCCAATTGGCTATCTATCATACCGACTAAGAAAGACCATTCCGATCTGTCCCCATTTGAGTTCAGAGACGCACTTGCATTACGTTACCACAGATTACCAGTCTCTATGCCAAAATCATGTGATGGCTGCGGTTGCGATGAATTCAATGTTGATCATGCTCTATGTTGTAAAAAGGGTGGTCTAATAACACGTCGTCATAATGAAATTAGAGATTTGTTCTGTGACTTATGTCAACATGCATGGGGTAACGTAGTCAAAGAACCCATAATCTCTGAAGGAGAATGCGGACTACGTGGAGACCTTTCTTGCCGTGGCGTTTGGGATGCACAGAGGGAGGCGTTATTTGATATCCGTGTCGTAGACACTGACGCTCCTTCTTATATTTCACGTCCTGTCGCCTCTGTATTAAAATCCGCTGAAGACGAAAAAATAAGAAAATATTCAAGCGCTTGCGAATTGCGACATGCAACATTCACCCCTCTTGTCACATCCGTTGTCGGAGTTTTCGCTCCACAAATGTCTACCTTCGTTAAACATCTTGGAGCCGCAATCTCTAACCGCTGGAACAGGTCATTTAGCGTAGTGATGGGTTGGCTAAGATCAAAAATAATCATCTCTATAATCCGTGCCACTAGTATGTGCATTCGCGGCACGAGACATAAATTTAAGCCAATAGCAAAGTTATTTGGCTTCGACGATGGAGCAGCCCTACCTAAACAAGACTGATGTTGATGCGGTCGACGAACCGATGGATTTGAACTTATTTTATATTATATTTTTCTGTTACGGTAATCACAAAAGTAGTATAAATAGTTAGTCTTAATTTTTTTGAATATTTTTTTTATTATTATATGAAAAAAAAATTTTGTAGGTTATTATATTGTTTGCTAATGAGACTTTTTTGTAATTTTCTTGTCTTGCGACGTTTATTTTTTTGAATCGTTGGTTATTAAAATGTTATAGTTTTTCATATTATTATAATAAATACTGATTAAAATTTATCATTATTTTATTTATACGCATTACTTTCTCTAGTTGAAACGAGTTTCATCATATTCCGTTTTCGTCAAGGTCGCTATAATGCCAGGATAACAGAATTTTGAAAGAATTATCTTATGTAATTTCAAGTTATGACAGACAAAATATTTATGGCGGTAGGTGTATTAAAAGTTTGGAAGTTTGTTTTTTTTAGAATTTAGAATCTTTTCTAGAATCGTCAATTATTTATTAACAACAAATATGTACAAAATACAATCTATATTTACAAAATATAATCTATATATAGAAAATTTCCTCAAGCCTGCCGCTGCTTCCGATTAACGGCAAGGTTCCCAGAAGGCTGGCAGCGTTTCCTCTTTGGATAGCCAAGCTGACGCGTTGGCGGAAAAAGCTCCCCGCCCGCTGGTCTCCGGAGGTCTCGATCAATTTTGAAGACAAGGTGCGAGCAAAACGGCGAGCTTCTGACCCCCATGGTCCCAAGGTCTCGACCGCAAAAGCCATAAAAATATAATTGGCTCCAATCGATGCATATTTTTTGAATTTTGAATTTTCCGCACTGGCCGCCGCTGCCCCTGCAGCTTTACAAGTCGCCGGTAAGTGAGATGGCGCGAGTGTATCGACACATGTGGCATCCCACACCAGCGACTTGCCGACACTCCAAGGGATCAAAGACATACCATCCGGTCTCCTGCCATCGCCCCGCGCAATACCGACTGGTTCCAGTACGGAAGGCACGTTAGAGACAACAAGAGCCCTGCGGATAATGTCATTAATAGCCGAGTGCCGTGATATTCGACCAGCACTTAGGGAGCACGAAAGTCCATGGTGGCCGAGCTCATTGACGAGGTCTCCGCAGCGGCAGCGATGAGGTTGATTGGTCCTGCAACCAAGACGAAGACAAATACACAGACTTAATGTTATACGGTCTAACATTGTCCCGGTATTTGTGGATGGAATAGCTTGTAGCCAGTGACCTAAGTCACTCTGAGAGACGGCTAACAAGCGCGCGCGGTCTGTATCTATTGAAAAGTTTGAAAATAAATTTTGCCAAGTTTTTTCACAAAGAGGCTTGTCCCACGCTCTCTGACAGTGACTCAAGGTTGGAATATTTGTGCCTGGACAAGCTGCCTGCCAGGCGTCTCTAGCATCGGACAGGTAAGAAACCTCAACAGATCCAATAGAAGGATCCAAAACAGATCTGACGAGGCTGCCCACACTGTATACCGAGGATAGAAACGCCGGTACTGATATGCTTGAAATTTTCCGCACTCCTAGGCCACCATAACACACGGGTAGGGTGGCCTGAGACCACACTTAGTTTTCACAAAAACTGCAATTTAGAATTTTGGAAAGAGACGTTTTGATCATATTATCCAAAGTATCTAATATGTGAACGAATTTACATAAGTGCGTACTGCGGAGCAAATAGGTAAACTTAGGCACGAAAAGGCAGAGTCGAACAATAAAAAATGCATAATGGGCATTAATTTCATAAAGTCTATTTGAAGAGTCATTAAAATTTTGAATCTTTTTCTCAAAGAAACTAGGTATGGATTCATCTAAGACTGGGGCTCCGAGAAGATGAAGCGACTCCTTTGACAGTAACTTAATATTGGGAGCCAAAACATTAAAATTTTGAATTAATTCTGGTTTTTCAGATTCTGGGAAAGAATCTAAAATAAGGAGCTCACATTTGGAGCTATTGAATTCTAGGCCAATCTTTTTAAAATTTTCTGTCAATGTTTTAAAATCACTGAGAACGGAAGCCGCATCACCCCCCAGCGTACCGTCGTCTAGATACCATACATTAAATTTAGATTGTAACCCAGAAATAATTGAATGGATGGCCATACTGAAGATAGCTGGACCGAGAGGGTCGCCCTGTTGACAACCCATGGCGGAAATAAGTGGGTGTTCTCTAAAAAAAAGTTTTGATGGATGCCCATAGCATTGCCAAAGGTAAGGATATACGTCAGGGCAGATATCCCGAATTTGGGTCAATAAAGCGCCCCTATCGACAGAGTTAAATGCATTTTTTATGTCAACTTTAAGCAGCACTTCACCTCCGTTATTTAATAGAAAGGTCCGAGCCGCATGAACACTGAACAGCTGCCTCACAACCTCCCTTTGAGCCAAAACCGAGTTGAATGGGCTGAAATATTTCCGAAAGTTTCGGGAGAATGTGACGACAACAAATTTTGGAGGCCATACGACGGATAGTATTACCCACAGCGATATGTCTTACTCCGCCATCTTTTTTGGATAGCGCGCAAAGGTTGGCCCCATAAATGATCTCAGTGAATGGGCTTGGCACATTTCCTGCCAACATTAAATTTATAAGAGAGGTTAATTTCGATAATAATTTGGTACCAGCGTCTCCGGCGGCACCACAGACAAGATCTTTGTAATGCTGTGGTGTAACCGTCGAGACCGCCAGCAGAACCAGGTTTAAATCTATTTTAGAATCTCTAAGATATCATTTTAAGAGAAAAAAAGCATTTGGATCTACAAAAAAGTCCGTGATGGTATATATATCTATATCCTATGGATAACCCACAATAACCATTTTTATATTTTTTTTGTGTCCTTATTTAATTAAATAAGTTGGGTACGTTGAGCACAATTTTAGAAGATATCACAGATTTAAAATTAGGTAGGTACCAAAAAACAGTATTCGCCATGCTATGCTCGTGCGGCGGGCAGGGCGGCCCGCGTGCAATAACATAAGTAGTACCCACGTAGTACCTATGTACATTGTAAAGGTAAAGTAGTTAAGATTGATATACAATTAACAAAGAAATATTCTCACTAAAGAAAAATATCAAGAATGATCCGGTACTGCTACCAGTGGCGTGCATTGGTTTTCAGACTAGGTAGGCAGAATAAATCATGGCCATACACGCCTAAATATGCCTCTTAGATAGATCATGTTTTTTGACCAGATCCGTAAAATTATTTAGGTCAGCGTATCATTCCACACACATTTGGTATGATTCATTAGCAAACAAAATACGTAATAACGGAATAATAGATTCGAATAACAGCACCCAGTTAGCCAGGTGTATAATAAACATAATATTCTGTGTTAAAATGTCTAAGATTTGTACCTTTGTTTTGAATCCATGAATGTTTTGGAGTTGGTCTACAGCAAGTTACCTACTATTTTCAACAAACGAAAACTGACTAAAGGACTAATTTATCAATACATTTTGCATCTTCACCACAAAATTTCTTCATTTCACACAGATACACTTCGCAAAATCACAATAAGTAAATAACAACAACATTGCAAACAATGCCAGCCAAACCAACACAAATAAATTGCGAAGTTATATTTGAGTTGCTCTAATGTAGTCTTATTAGTTATTACTGTAGTCTTTTTAATTTGGATGGGTTACTTTACTTACAACAGAGTAGGTAAGGTTACTTTTGGTCCATAAATCGCGAATGTCAAATGTCAGTATGCTACGCATAGCAAAAGCGTGATTTATGCTTTCGTCGTATTATCTTAAAGAAGTGTGTGTGTGTGTATGAATATGCCGAAATCGTTTTAGTGTGCGTGAATTTGAGAGGCGAACTCGCAAGTGCATGCGCGGCAAAGTTTGAAATTTCGTATTGAATGTTAGGTTAGAATTTTTATTTAAAGTGGTTATGTAGTTTAATTGAATCAAACTATTATTGTATTGAATCTTATGAGGTAGGCATTGCTTATTTGCCTATATGGAATGCACGCCACTGACTGCTACGTAGTACAGTCGAGGACATAAATATGTATACACTTTTTGAAATTCAAAAGCGATTTTCTCGCATGTTTAACATTTAAGTGTTAAGCTATTACACAAATCATAATAGTATATGTTAGAAGATTCTGCCTTTATAATATCTCATAATTTCAATCAGTAGTTTAAGAGGAAACCGTTGTTGAATTTTACTAATTGTATACATATTTATGTCCTCGACTGTACATATGTATGTACATTGTACCTGTGCGAAGCCGGGGCGGGTCACTCGCTAGTAAGTTTTACGATGCCAGCCCAGCTGTGCGTGCATCAGCCATTAAGCCACAACTTTAAGCCATTTTCTCTTTTTATATACCTATATGGATTTAGGTAAGTAAAGGTAAAGTAGTTAAGATTAATATACAATTAACAAAGAAATATTCTCACTAAAGAAAAATATCAAGAATGATCCGGTACTGCTTACCTAATTAGCACGAATTACGCGAACACTGTGGCTCTAACCTTATCTTTTGCCAATATTGCCATCTCTTTTACCACGGATACTCGCAAACTACGGGGCGGCGAGTGAACAGCTAATACATTGCGCTGTTTCTGCAACATGCTTTCTAGTCTCACAGGCGCGAACTAGCACTGTATAAATAATTATTCTATTGCGCCGTAAATCATAGTTGTCTGTCTCAAAGCAATGTGTAATATAACTGAGAGACGCATCTGTGTGGACAGAATTTGTCGATGTGTGAGCTCGATGAGAAGTTCCCACGCTCAGGGACTACCCCCTTAAGGACACTACAAAAAGTGTATTAAAATGATTTAAATACACATCTTTTAGAACACATTAATTTGTATGCAGGTGTGGTGCTCTGCTACGGCCTAAGTACCGGCAACCCTGAGATCCTGTCGTTCGTCACCATACAACCTGAAGCAAGACTATCGGCGCACCACATTGAAGATAGCTTGAGGAACTCACTCACCAACTATATGATACCTCAGGTAAAAGACCACATTAGATTAACACTCAGTTTTATGATAATACGAAATCTGTCAATTCTGTCATCGTCGACTGTGGATAAGAGAGGTAGAGCGTAGCGTTTATTCGCTCAAAGAGCAGACTCCTTATAGAATCATCATCATCAGCCTATAATGTCCCACTGATGAGCACAGGCCTCCTTTCACAAATCAGGGTGGGCGGGAGTGGGCAGATACTCCACCACGCGTGCCCACTGCGGATCGGTGGAGGTAGGCTAGGGGTCAACCTACTGTTGGAGTTTTCAAGCCGCATAGAAGGCCTCCAATTAACTTCACGACTATCAGAATTAAGTGATAACCGGGATCAACGGCTTTACGTGCCTTCCGAAGCACGGAAACGCTCGATTTGAAATATCACTAGGCGGTCACCCATCCAGGTACCGACCACGACGGTGGTAGCTTAACTTGCCGATCGATTAAGAACGGCTTATCATGCTACACCACGAGCGCTTCCTTACAGAATACCACAGATAAATAACTCTACGTTGTATTCCTGCGCGTGAGTGGCGGTCGCCAGTGCTCATTGGGGAGGAGGCGCGGGTCGGTAACGCGTGAGTGATGCCTCGTGTTGCAAGCGTCCATATGGCTACGCCAATCGCTTACCATCAGGCGGTCGAATGCTTGTATACCGACTTGGTCGTATAAAAAAAAATGTGGTTAAGATATGATAATCTTTGTTCATAACTAATGCGAAGAAATATAATTATTAGAAATATAAATATAATTATTAAAATTATTCCAGGTGATCGTAATTGAGAATGTACCGTTGCTTGTAAACGGTAAAGTGGATAGACAGGCGTTACTGAAAATGTATGAAAACACTAATAATAATGGTGAGTTATCTAAATAATTAATACTATAGGTAATTTATTTCCATTCTCTATTTTACGTCATAAAGATTTTAAGGTTCAGATGAACCGTTAATAATATGCTGTCTATATCAATGAGTTATTTTCTCCTGCATATGGGCGTCCATAAATTATATTTGGCTGAATTTTGAGTGCCATCTTTTTGACCCTCCGCTCCTCCAGTGTTACAAAAAACTCAGTTTACCCTTATTAGCGTCAGTTTGTGAGTTATCCCTAGGGAGTAAATTAGGGATGGCGCCACCTTTTTTGGTAAAGTGGGAAAACATTTTTTATGAAAAAAAAAATATGGTGCCTTGACGTGCCATCTTAGAGCATTTAGAACGTGCCATCAAAGAATCTTGACTTAGTGACACGGACACGAAATAAAACTAGACGCTAAATAGCAGAGCTAAATAGATTAAAGGATACATTATTTTTTAATCGACTTCAAAAAAAGGAGGAGATTCTCAATTCTGTTTTTTTAAATGTTTGTTTCGTCATAACTCCGTCATCTATTAACCGATTGGGAAAATTATTTTTTTGTCTGGAAGGGTACACTTCCCGTTTGGTCCCATTGTCATCAGATCAGGATTTGAATACTTCTTAGTGTACTTTGAAGTCGGTTTAAGTTTTTTTTGTAAAACAGACCAATTATTACAAGATTAGATTCGTTTATTGCACTTGACGCATGCCATTGGATCGCCATGTCTGCTCTAGCTAGACTATTCATATCTTAACTTTTAGTTTGTTTACACTATAAGCTACGTGACTGACTGTACATTTTTGTCCCGCTAGACGACTCCGAGATACCCCTAGACATAGACTACACAGGAGTGGAACCGGAACAAATGGAATCAGCTAGAGTACTCTTCGAAACAGTAGGGGAGGTGCTCGGGAGGGCCGCTAGAGGCGCCCTCTCTGTTAGAGCTGGTTTCTACGAGCTCGGTGGAAACTCTCTCAACTCTATCTACACTATAACTAAGCTGAGGGACAGGGGATATTATATCGGTAAGTAGTGGTTCAAAAAATAGGGGCCTATTAAATTAAAGTTTGACAATCGCTCTCACGTTGATATTGAATTTTATCCAGCGTTACTCAAACTTTATGTCCCCTTTTTTAATACAATGAAATCAAAAGAGATTAACTTTACTTTACTTTTAATTTGGTAAGTTCGTATTTAATAAATAAAAATGTTACTGTTACTATATTTAATTCAAAACTGACCTGAACACATCTTAGTACGACTAAACAGGTTACTTTTTTTTACAGAAATCAGCGACTTCCTCGGTGCTTCAAACCTAGGTGAAGTCCTGTCACATCTGACCACAGACCCTAATGATGGGAATGAAAATAAAGAAGCAAAATTCACAGCAGAATCTATGAAGGATGAGCATAAACAACAAGTTATTGAGTAAGTTATATTTTATCGATGTGAGGAAAAGAAAATTAAATTCGTTGGTGAAAGATCGGCCTCAGAATATTTTTCTAACATTTAATTCCTGTAAAGTGCCTAAGCGTTAAGTAGTTAATACTCCATAGCAACAGAACTTCGGCGTTCTTTTGTACACCATTTGGAACTCTTTTTGAGGACTATTATAACACAAAATGATTATTTATTGACGTAACTTTATTGATTCAATATATATGGATA
Organism: Achlya flavicornis; assembly: GCA_947623365.1. Classification (NCBI taxonomy): domain Eukaryota; kingdom Metazoa; phylum Arthropoda; class Insecta; order Lepidoptera; family Drepanidae; genus Achlya; species Achlya flavicornis. Next base: position 3,512,223 of record OX392490.1, read on the forward strand.
GCGCATTCCAAACTTTTATTAACGTGCCCCCTTTTCTGTATCAAAATTCTCATTTCCAGTATGATAGTAACATCGTTCTACGAGAAGGCTGAACTGGAACAGTTCCTGAAGCATGAGATAGAGACAGTACACTACGCGCACTGCGTGCATGCTTGTTGGAACGCTCTATTGCAAGCCAGGCTTAGTGTTGTGTTGAAGGATGGTAAGTTGTTATTAGTACTTAATACCCTTATTACTGTGTATTAACCCATGTTTGACCGCAATCTCACCATGGTAAGTGATGATATGGCCGAAGATGGTAAGCACACACATGCTAAAAAGGAAATGGCTCTGAACTGCATTTCTCAGAACACACCGATAGGTGATTGGCGACAGGTTTTCAATTTGAGGGTGGTTACCAGCCAGGTGGGTACTTCAAAGTACCCTTTCATCGTGCTATGGTTTCCGCACGATGTTTACCTTTACCGAAAGCTCAAGCTCATGGTAGGATTCGAATTCGGGACCTTCATCTCAGTATCTGAACTGAGCTATCAGCAGTATCTTCGCCTACCTAACCTACATTAGATAAAATAAAGCTAAAAGAATTTTATAACTTTTTACATAAAACTCATTTTTCTTGTAAAATAGAATAAACTCATGGGCAAAACCTTTCGAAAGTGGTTTAGTACGTGGCAAGTGCCTACTAATTTGCGAGCTCTCAAAGTTTTTAAACAGTGGCAGTTCTTGTAATGTTTTCTGGTTCAAATTTGGATGTCTAGATCAGTAATTAAAGTGCTTATAGTTTAATAATCAAATGATATGTTGTCCACAGCTACCGGCTCTCCAATAGCAGTGGCTCTTAACTTCGACGCCCGAGACGAGCCCGAAATTGAACTGACAGGTGGACTCGCCAAGATCATGGCCTTCTTGGAGTACGTGGAGGGGTCAGTGAGGGATAGCATGCTACCAGAAGGAAAAGGTAAACATAATTTAGATCCTACTACTCTTCTCTGTCGTTTCGCTCTTGGCAGAGCGGTCACGGTCACGTTGAGGCGTCCACATCGGTGATAGAGGCGGACACGGCTCTCCGCACGATCTCCCGCCATCTTTCTCTGTTAGCAGACTGTCTGGTGCAGTCAGACACGCGGTTTCCCACTGCAGATTTTTTATTTGATCAGACCAGCGCATAGTTGACCTGCCGCGCGATCTGGTTCCCTCCACTTTTCCCACTTTTCCCCACTATCCTACTACTACTGACGATAATTATTTGTCTTTGTGTGTGTTATTATAACGTTTTAAGAATAAACATAGATTAAAAATAAATTCAGTGTAAATATTTTAACTTTGTCGGTGGTGATTCAAACAGAACTTTAACCCCCTTATTATGTGAGATGGTGTAAATCAAGTTTAGCACAACCCAGGTTTTACTCCATCACTTTCAAACGTCATATAACAAAAAGAGTCGGGACTATCTTTGTTTGTTTTTGATACCGCTCTCCTATCTCCTCAAACTTCGTAAGGAAGATCCTTTTTAATTGATTATTATAATTCTATACATATTATTATATATATTCCTCGTGTTTTCGAATCCAGCTTATAGTTCCGGAGATTAGCCCGTTTAAACTAACAAAAAATCTTTAGCTTTATTATATTAGTATAGATACCTTTTTTTTTTTTTTTTTTACGTGGGGAAATCCTCATGGATACCCGAGCACTCCGGGGGGAGCGGCCGGGTTATGTCAGACTCCTACTGACTAAAACCACACGGTGTTCCTACCTGTCGCTGCCGGCTGGATATACGGGGGCGCCGAAGCATTCGTCCGCGTATCCAGCAGCGACGGCCTGATCGGAGGCCTCCTCTTCGTCGACGGCAGAGACCGGAGCTCTTGTCTCCGCCGTCTCCTCCTCAGTAGCGTGCGGAAACACACGCTCCACTAATCGGGCCCGGTGTTGATGGGCAGCAGACTCCCCCGAGTCCGCCACCCTTGGGCCCATGTTGGGGGGAAGGTGGCTTAAAAAAGCCGCCCTCCGACGCCCGGTTCTCCTGCGGCGGATAGCCAGGGTGGTAGTGTCCTCCCTGTCACGTTCCGCCGCCTCCTTCGCGAGCATAACTCGCTCGCAAAAGGAGTGGAGTGCGTCCCGCGATCTCTCGCTGTCAACCACAGCACGAACCACGCTCGGCAGCGAGAGATCTATCCCCACTTCGGCAGATACCTCGCTTAACCTATAATGTGTCTATTTCAGGAACGATCCTCCACTCGTTCATGATGGCAACAGACGTGAACCTGAGTCCGCGCGACAACGTGGCCGCGATCCGCGCGCTGGAGCACGCCACGATGCGGGTCGCGCGCGAGAGCCGGTTCCTCGGTGTCTTCACCACCAACACCAGTCCTCTTACACAGGTTACATTTTATATTATCATTATCTATACATATAAAATGCTTTGTCCTGAATGACTGAGAATCAACGCACAGCCTAAACTGCTGATCGTAGAGACCTGACACTTGGAGGGTGTGTTCTTTGTATGACGTAGACATCCGATAAGAAAGGATGTTCCGAAATTCTACCCCTAAGGGGGTGAAAAACGGGGCCAAAGTTTGTATGGGATAACGTGATTCCTTGGTCCGATCTACTTCAAATTTTGCATAAACATTCTTTAACAGGATTTATGGAAGACGTGTTTCATATTTTATTGAAACTCATCGCCTAACTGGTTAAAAATGGGAAGAAAGTTATTTTAGGGATGATTTGCATCGAAATTGATATCAATACTCCTTAGTGCTTTTGATTTAAATATTCTTTGATAGTTATTTGACATTCCAATTTTAAAGAGTATTGCCACAAGTATTGCTTTGCACCGTAGACGGAGAATTATAGTTAGACATGCCAAGATACGCATATGTCAAACAAAACGTGTATGTTTGAGCAGGACTAAGCGTATTTTTGTGTCCCTATCTCGCGTAGATATAGGTTTTTATTGTTTGACCTCAGTGTCGATATTTGTTGATGAGAGCAGTGAAACTGTGAAACCCTAATTGTATGTTATTTGTGACTTTGTATCGGCGTTGCCGGACGTCGTCGTTTTTTTTAACTGATACAGTAAGTAAATCAAAGGACCTACTCAATTGTATTTTCTGTCAATATCATGCAAATTGTATAGATAATTTCGTCTAAATTCGATAAAAATCCAAATATATATGTAATTATGTCGAACTATCACTATCTTCTTCGCTATACGCTGACAGCCTATCTACCTACAATTCTCAATCTACGCATTGCACCAAGCTTTCAACTCACATAGAGTTCAACTATTTTATAAAATGGGATTGAGTTTTTGAACATTTTTGTCTGTCTGTTCCATAGATTTAGAATTGTCTACTACCGTTCTATCCTTCATCTAAGGTCTGTTCCGGTTCATAGTCTAATGTTATAAGGAGTAACTTAGCTACTTTTATTATTGAAAAATAATTAGTGTTCCGCGCAAAAAAAATCTAACCGTTCGCGGGTGAAACCGCGGGGGTCTGCTAGTTAATATATATAAAAATCAATGCCACTTTTCGTTGTAATTTTATAACTCAAGAACGGGCTCACCTATCCAAACCAAATGTGTAGGCTTTGTTCGGACTATTTAGTAGATGGTTTATGTGAAGTTTTCACAAAATCGGTCGAGCGGTTCTTCATTTATCACATTTTTATTATTTCACTTAATACGTAGTGAAGCACGTACCGGGCCGCTAGTGTAATTATATAATTTAGATATCAGATCGTCCATTTGTAAATATTAGACATGTATTTTTGCTTTATCAAAAGTTTACAAAGACAAAGCGCGTCAAAGTTCGGAAGTGGAGGTTCGTTTTTGATAGTGAAAATTTTTGATAATAGAATTCTTCAGGCCATTAGCCCATTTAGAAGATTACTGATGGTGTTTTTAACCGACTTCAAAAAAGGAGGAGGTTCTCAATTCGGTTTAGGTTTTTTGTAAAACAGTCCAATTATTAATTGAATAATCTTATATCTTAACTGGAGGAATTTCTTGGGTAATAACCAAAGGTTGACTCAGTTGCAGTTATATTCACAAGAGTATTCGTTTTTTTTAAACATTAGTAAAGTACGTAATTTTATACTTAGATGACTTATTGGGTCCAGCACCCTCTTATCATAGTGAGTACACGACTGAACCGCATAAGCATTGGATAAATCACTGTATTTCATTCACAGCAACTCGGCACTGATGTCCTCGGCTTCCAAACCCTCCTGGACTACCAAATCAACCAGTACGTTGACTCTAATGGGGACAGGATCTTCGGCAAAGCATCTGACGATATGAGAGCAATTGTGTGTTGGAAACCAATTAAATAAATAAGAAAACATTTGGAAATCAAAACCGTAATGTATGTCACAAATACACTCTCAAATCAAGAAGAGTTTTGGTCACCGTTTCTCAAATTTTTTGTTTAACCCCCGATGGGAAATTATGAAATCTTTTGCGTAGACAAATCAGGTACTTTTAGATATAAAGCTTTGGTGTCCCAAATAAATATCCTATATATCTGTTAATTATATCAATATTATCAATATCATATACAGTGAAACCACAGTGAAAAATAAAAATATTTTACTATTAAATTTAATTGACAAAATGTTTAGTTTCAGAAATAAGTTTAGTATGACGGGGACCAGTTATTAGATTATAAGATCGACTTGTATGACATAAGCCTTGAAACGTATGGTAGTCAAGTTTAGTTTATCAAAATATAGATTTAAGTTGTTTACGCAGGCCGCCTTAGGTATAATCCTACTATTATTACAAATGCGACAGTGTGTGTCCTTCTTTAACGCACCATTGTTAGGATATGGACCCGAGAGTAATATAGGATTTTTTTCGGGAACGTACTAGGTGAAATCGCGCGGCGTTAACAAATGAATAATACATGGTAATATCACAGTATATTAATCCATACAGTCGTCCGACGCCTTTGATCTCGTGAAAAATGCCGACAACGTCTAGACAGTATCGCGACGGCCAGGGTTGTCACAATTAAACAATATTTATAAAATTATTTATTTATTGCAGATAACAATAAAACATTGTTAGCATTATTATAATTTAAACAATATTATAATAACTACTCCATCATCAGACCCTGAAAACCATACATGGTCAAAGTTCATCTCAAGACAATTCCAACAAACCCAAACATGGCTAGGATACGATGTTCAACTATGGAGTTCTAGTGCTTACCCTCCTTCTCCATCATCAGACCCTGAAAACCATACATGGTCAAAGTTCATCTCACGACAATTCCAACAACTCCAAACATGGCTAGAATACGACGTTCCACTATGGAGTTCTAGTGCTTACCCTCCTACTCCATCATCAGATCTTGAAAACCATACATGGTCAAAGTTCATCTCACGACAATTCCAACAACCCCAAACACGGCTAGGATAAGAAGTTCCACTATGGAGTTCCAGTGCTTACCCTCCTACACCATCATCAGACCTATTGAAAAAAAAAAAAAAACAAACGCTCATGCCCTGTGCCTGTTACCTATACCTGTGTACCTATTAGATATTTTTACCGTCCGCCATTACCGTGACACGACATGACAAATATAAAATTATTATTGTATGCACTCTACGATAACAAACCATGATTATTTATCTTTCGTCTGTGTGTGGCAGCTGATGAAACCGCAGAACATTATTTAAATAGGATGAAGACTTGCAGTCTCTCACAGCACACGTCATTTTCACCATCAACAAATTAATATAAAATAATTACAGACACAAACACGCGTTAGCCCTGAATGCTGTTTACCGAGCTACTAACATCGTTTTGTTAGCAGGTCGGTAACGGCTTTCCCGCGTCTCGTCCCTCACACCCCGCACGATTGCCCTGTCTAGACGGCTTCGTCGACCGACTGTATGGTTTAATAGACTGTGGTAATACTATTTAAGTGATATATTATACGTTGTAAATGTGCTATTATTCATAATGATAGTTGTTAAATCATTCATTCTTCTGGCGTCATTTAGCGATTTATTCTTTTTTGTCGAAAATGGGTTTATTAATGAAAAATTTAATAATTTTTATAAAATAATTATAAATATTAAATCAATTAACAAAAATAATAAAATTAGGTATTAACATTTAATACAGTAGATTTCAAAAATGTACGCCCTTAATCACAAATTGCTATTTAACATTATTTAAAACCACTACACCATTTAATTAGTTTATTAATACTGAATAAATGGCCAAGTGAATAACGTTACATTGGCATTGTGGTACAGTAATAAGTTAAAGAAATTATTGCCTGTCACCCCACAAAGTACCTAACGTGAAAGCAAAATAAATTAATATGTTAGTTAATAAACCCTACTTCTTTATTTTAAACATTTCAGTTGCTAAGTTCATTATTTATTAATATTGTTTCAAAAATTCTTAGTTGAATTATTTTGTTTTGCGTTGATTAATGTTACCTGATAGTTACTTTTCGTAATATACCAAGAGCTATTGTATTATATAACAGTAGATATATTAATTTTATTTGTATGGAGATACATTCCATAATACGCTACTAAATATTCGATATTCCTACTCGCGATATAGAGATAATTGTTCCTAATTATACTTTTAATTAACAAAAAAGAAAAAAACTATGATTTCTTTCGATGATATCAAATTCACCAAGTCTCTTAAAAAAAAAAAGTATTTTTAAATTTGTATATCTTATTTTGTAAGTTAAGCGTAATGTAGGTAATACTAGATCTCTTTTTAATGTTAATTGTTATAGTACCTAACCTACCCAGTTTTTATTGTGATATATGGAATAGACACCAGTTATATTATTTGATAAGTATTTGATTGTAAGCGTAATGTATACTGTAATTTATTTACGATTAAATACCAGTGTTTTATCGGACGTTATCTATTATTTATGAAAAAGCATCCCTTTTTCAGATTGCAGATTTAACAGGTTTGTTCGTACTTTTTCTCTTTTTTATTTAAAATTGTTAATTAGGCAACATTATAAACTAAATCTTCACAAAGGGGGACCAATGTCAACAAAGTTTGGAAAGCTTAGCGTCTGCAAATTGAATTAAAAAATAATAATCATTCAGAAGAATTTAAAATTTATTAATGCTCTAATTTTCTAAGCAAATTACATTAAATGTATATTTGAGACTAGGCGAAGTGACTAGATATTTATATAAGTTAAATGCATAACTACTTATACTTACAACATTCTTAATTCATATTGTTGAGATATTTAGTTAATATTTGTTATTAAACTAAGACATCAATTATTAAAACTAGGACATTTTTTGTTGCAAAATCATAGCTCAAAACAGCCGTAAATTTGCCGAAAAGAACTTTAAATCCATTATAAAACTAACAATTACTTCTACCTAAATCCTATATCAGGAATAGTGTCAAAATTTAGCAGAACCAAGTTTTAACAGGCGGTTTCCCGCCCTTCGACAACTCTTGTCAAATAGGACCAACAATTCCACCAATGCCAATCTTGGCCAAATCTGGTACATCAATATCGTCCAAATCAGCTTTCATCGAAACATAGCCAGTATCTGGTTTGATCGGGACATAATCGTCTGTGCCATCATTCAAATCGACTATTGGGTCTTTGTGAGTGAGGGTTACGTTGTCAAAATCGCCTAAAATGTTAGCATCGTTGAGGAGTTTTAAGGATTCTTCCAAAGCCAAATGCCCTCGATTATGTTCAGGAGTGTGACCACTGGTTGATGGCGTAGTTTTGTCAGTGTTAGTTGATTTGCGATGATGTAAGGAGTTGGTTGTGGATCCCATGTAGGGAGGAGGCTGTGGTCGATTGTAATTGCCAGCTAAGTTCGTGGTTGATTTTGGACTGTATGGGCGAAGCAGGCTATTGTTTGGGCTGTAAATAAAAATAACAATAATGATTCAGATCGCCCTGGTCATACTAAAAAACTTTTCTATTTAGTTATTTAATTTTACGAGCCATTTAGCGTTCGTATCACGCCGGAGGTCACGGGTTAGATTTCCACCCAGGACATGCACTTGTGTGCATGAACATGTCTGCAAGTCCTGAGTCTATGTGTATTTATGTATGTATTTATAAAAAAGAAGTATCCATATGTGTTATCTGGTTTCCATAGTACAAGCCCTGCTTAGTTTGGGATGAGAGAGCCGTGTGTGAAGAAAGTTCCAGGATATTGTTTAATTTTTTTTTATGGGTAGACCCACCTGACTCCAAGGCTTTTGGTGCTAGTGTTGTCAGCAACCTGAGTCTGTTCAGTATTGCCAGTGCCGTAACGACAAAGTTCCACTTTTCGAGATCTGTGTGCTCTGAAAAGATAAGATGAAAATTATTAATATAGCTTTAGACACTTGGATAGTGGTTTCGAGAGTTTTGATATGCGCCCTATTATAAAATGTTGAGAGCCACTGAGTTATTAAAGTTATTGTAATTTCTTTTTATTTAAATTTCAAGCAAGCAGAACATTTTAGGGTTAGTGTTTTAGTTATGTTAAGACATGTTTCTTTTATCTTCTGTCTGTAGTAAAATATAAGTTAGTGAGATTAGTCAAATTAAGAAATTGACCGAACCTCCTTCTTCTATATTCAATGCAAATATGAAAAATGCTGTCTAAAAAGTATTCAGATTCGGGATCCCTCCTGAAAATATGATACATTAATTAATATATAGGTGACTCATGATAAAAACAACTTTCCCAAAGAAACATTTATTTTTTAATTTACTTAGCACATGAGCCCATAATATTTAGTACCTGGTAATAAATACATAGATAACTAGAAAATTATAATCCGTTATTGAAATCTTATTTCAAGATTCTTGAAAAAAAAAAGTCGGGACATCGATAAGATTAAAACATCGATAAAAGAGAATTTTTTAATTTCAAATATCGTTCTCATAGAGCTATCAGAATATCAGATTGTAGTATTTTTTTTATCGATACATTGATGCTCGTAGCGCAGGCTTAACAAGTTAACTGCGGTGATCACCAGCCTTGACAGTCTTCATGGTGATTTGATTAGATATACTGCCTAAACTAAGGCCAATTTTAGCAGCCATTTTTGGTAACAGGGTGTCTCATCTTGCAGCATAAAGTCACAGTACCTATATGCCTAATGGTAAAACTGTAGTCTTTGTCTCTTTTTGGCATATAGATGTATATTGGCTATCCAAAGCGACCTATAAAGATGGCCCTAGTTTATTTATCTGATTTATTCAACCTGAATCAGTCTAGTCAACTTTACATCACTATTATAACCCTATTCTAAGATAGAGGACTCAGAATTGTTGGAAATCCAAAAGTTATTCGGTATTTCCGATGGCAGATAGTAAGTCATACTTACATAGCAGCATAATGGAAGCACACAACAACAGTCAAAGCAGAAACTGAAAGCACCATCAGCAGTAAAGGTACTGTCACGGCAGCAGTTAGTTGCTTCGCGTAACTCCGTGTTGGTAGCGATCGGCGGCTTGGTGCGTTCCACACGTCGCGTGGGTCCAGGGCCCTAGGTTTGCCAGATTTGCTCGTGTTTGGTATTTCCGTGAGGTATTCCAGGTGCTCTGTGCTACGGTCTTTGTATATTGTGTTGTACTGCGATAGAAAATTTAATTAAAACTACCCTATCCTAATAAAACAAAATCTTTAAAGAACCTCCCTTATCTTCGAAAAAATGTGGATTGTGAATAAAATAGTTCTTAAATAACTTTAAGGCCAATTTTTTAATAAAAATATGCTTTATTATCTTTGGCAATGGTTGTTTTATCAAATACTGCTAAAATAATATCAAATTTTGTTTCTACTTCAATAATAACTTACCAATTCAAAACTGCACCAGTCAAGAGTCAAGCCAGCGTCTCTGAACAATCTTTCGACTGTGGTCCTTTTATACTCTCTAGGACAACTCGGGAGTCGAGAAAGTGGTCGAACTTCCTCTCTCAGCCTCTTCAGCTCTGATGAGAATGGCATTGCACTACCTAGACGAACCACTAAACTGTGGAATAGTAATTCAGCTTTAAGGTTTGATTTTTTTCTTTACACGCTGGAATTTTAATAGTTTTAAAAATTAAAGATAAATTATTTAATTCACTATTTGAACCTTTATCTTGTAAAGATACGGTATAATTATTTCTTTTATCCTTATACCTCAGTATAATTTATTGTTTAGTATCAAAAATCTAAATTATAGATAAAATAATTGTAATATTGTATAAGTATAACCTTACCCTTCACCATCACTTGGTTTCAAAGGTAGCCGTGCTCCAAGATCGATGGCAGACGACAAAAATGTAGCATAGAGATCATGGCTACTCTCAATCCATAATTTAGTCCTTAGAATGTCCTTGAGGCGTGTCATCCTGAAACAGTGGTTTAAAATAGCTAAAGTCCCAAAGGATTGTAGGCGAACGATACAAAAGATCGGTAAAATACATACAGAACATGAAAATTTAGATGAGTAAGCCAGTATAATCAACGATGGACCGGTTGACAGTGAGGTTGAATATCACAGGTCATGGGTTCGATATCCACTCAAGTCAAAATCTGTTTGTTTCGAGTTGGGTGTAAATATGTATATACTTATTTTAATTTTATGAATTATCTAGTTTATATATTATTATTTTTTATACCGCTTAGGTGGCAAATAAGCATACGGCCCGCCTGATGGTAAGCGGTTACCGTAGCCTATGGACGCTTGCAACTCCAGGGGTATCACGCGCGCGTTGCCGACCCTGCAGAAATCTCCCTTTTGAAGAACCCCATGCTGTACTCCATTGGGAAAACCACGGCGGGGAGCTCATTCCACAGTCTGAGCGTCCGCGGAAGGAAGCTCCTTTCAGCCCGCACAGTACGAAACAATTCAGGTTTCAATATGTGAGGATAGACTCCCCGTGGATGAAGAGAGTTGCGATAGTTATATAATAAAAGCTTTGTCTCGTTTGGAAACAGATGACCGTGTGTCAAGAATGACCTAGGATATTTATTACATTCAATAATATACATAATGGACACAAGCCTGTACCTTTGGTAAATAAATAAATTGTTGTTATTATCGTTGTTATTTTTTATTGCAATACACAATAAAGGAAACAGGATGGGTAATTCTTACGTAAGCATATTGTTGTGTTGACTTATACATACCATTCTACGTCATTGCAATGCATACCAATAACAGTAAACACGAGCTTTATTTATAGCAGGTTTCCTGTTTCATGTTGTATTGGAATTGCATATTTTAACAGATTGGGTCTCGATAATTTGTTATTGATTCATACTTAGGAAATATTATTGTGATCCAGTTGGTAAGAATAGTCAACCAACATTACGGTTATTACTTAAACATTTTTTATGGATGTATGTCAAATGCTAAATAAAGGTGATTCAACGCTAGCACCCTCTACTGTCGGTTAATGCTTGACAGTACCTATCACAAAACTAAAATTAAGTAGAATAGAGAAAGACGAAGTAATTTCGACGGAAGACTTTTTTTTATACCACTAAGGTGGCAAACAAGCATACGGCCCGCCTGATGGTAAGCAGTTACCGTAGCCTATCGACGCTTGCAACACCAGGGGTATCACTCGTTGCCGACCCTAAAACTTGACTAATTAGTATAATCCAACCGCATTTTAGAAAAAGGGGGACAGTTATGAAAGTTTGAGAAACACTAACACTGTAACTGTAACGCTTTATAATATTTATTACCTGTGCTCATCTAGCAAATCCTCGACGTTAAGATTGTCGATCTTCAGCTCGACCTCATGTCGTGCCATTTTCTCCTTAGCTGCAACCTTCAATGTAAGCAGTACTCGGCGTGTTTCGTAATCTTGGCGGTTTAGTCCAATTACTTCCAACTGCCCAACCAAAAAAGTGTATGTAAAATATTTATTTTAACGAGTAAACAAAGTTTAGCCTAGCACATCGGCTGCATAAAACACATTTGTCGTAATACTCACTTAGAATAAAATTACCATTAAAAAATCCTCTGTCTAATCTAAGTAAAAAGTTAAGCCTTTTTATAATGTACTCGCTGCCCGGCGCGATTTCGTTCGCGTAGTTACCATACCCTACTCTTTTTTCCTTTTTTTCTAATGTTTTAATAGTTATTCTACTATTCGGGGTGGAGACAAATCCAAAGAATCAAAGATCATGAAAATCGGTCCAGCCGTTCTTGAGTTATAAATGGTGTAACTAACCCAACTTTGTTTTATATTTACATGATAGAGACTAGCTGTCCCCCGCAGTTTCACTCGCGTTCCCGGGATAAAAAGTAGCCTGTCCTTCTCCGTACCACAGGCTATACGTAACGTATGTCATTTCATCGCGATCGGTTTAGCGGTTAGGCGTGAAAGTGTAACAAACAGAGTTACTTTGATGGATTCATCGCATTCATAAAATTATATTTTCAATTAAAATTTTATGATTATCAACTTCAACCACATACCTAATCACATTAATATTCTGTATTATGATAATAATTAAAGGGAAATTACGTACTACGACAACTTAACATTTGCTGGCATTAATTTAATCACCCATTTTTAACCGACTTCAAAAAAAGGAGGAGGTTCTCAATTCGTTTTTTTTTTTTTTTTTTTTTATGTTTGTTACCTCATAACTCCGTCATTTTTGAACCGATTTGGAAAATTCTTTTTTTGTCTGGAAGGGTACCCTTCCCGTTTGGTCCCATTGTCATCAGATCAGGATTTGATTAATTCTTAGTGTACTTTGAAGTTGGTTTAAGATTTTTGTAAAACAGTCCAATTACCTATAATCAAGGAAGGTTCAACTATTATTGTGTGATGGTAAAAGCTGTTCATATTAATAAGAACTTCCATCTCATAACGCAGTACTGGTGAATTAGCATACAAATAGGTAACCCTCACATTTATAGGAGACTTGGTCCCTCTTGGTGGTGTCCCAAATATAAATCCAGAGTGGTGTCTCCCGCTGTAAATGTACCGGAGCCATGACGGAAGCTCTGGTTTCCCCAGCATGTACGCGTGGAAGCGATACTGCTGGTCAAACTCTGAAAGATATCAATAATCACTGACGTTGCATATACCATAAATGAACGCTGTAGTGTTATTATTTAAACTTGCTTCCTTGGTTTCAAAAGGCGTACTTATTATTTTAAGAGCAATTCGACTGGGAAAGTACCTTCACCTTGCAGAATAGGAGTAGGTTCTCCACAGGTAACACAGGTAAGGTCAGTAACTCATGAGTGCTACCCCGGGTGTAGTAAGCATTCATAGGCAACGGTAACCGCGTACCACCAGGCGGACTGTGTGTTTGTATGCCGACATTGTGGTATAAAAAATAACCTTGTAGTTCTATTTTAAAAGCCAATAGTAGTCAACGTTGAATGTCAAACAACTTCAGTCTGAAATGGGGCCTTTTGAATTTCTTACATTTTCACAGTCTAAAAATACTTGTGGTAAAATCATGTCATATTGCTAAATGTGATCATGTAGTTTTTATCGTCACAAAACCACATATCAAAATGATACAATCTAAAATAAGCCTTGTATCATTCCAATTTGGTTCTAGATCCAATGACTACACCATATCACAAATTAATAATGTTTGGTGTACCTTGATAAGTCCAGTTAAATAAATTTGGACTGATTGGAATGTTGAACATCTCTGTTTCAACAGCGGTATGTATGTTATGGCATGAGACAATTGCTATGAACGCTGCACATAGTAACACCTGAGCCAGCATCTTGGATCTGTAATGAATAGAAGACAGTGCGATGGAGTTCTGATGAGGAGACTCTTGCTCAGAAATGACATATTAGGAGACTTGATCATCTGGGAACAACTTACATTTTACATATTACGATTATCAAATAACGTAAGTAATAAATTTTTTGCTAGCAAACAAAATTTTGGTTAAATTCTATTTCGGGTCACAAGGCTTAACTGTTTAAAATATGGTACTGCCATAGAAATAAGTATACCTAGAAAGAACGTCGCCGTACTACACGAATATATAAAACAGGCCAACTTTTATAGGCTGATGCGCGTAACAGCTACCTACGTTTTACGCTCACTCTGCGTCATTCTGCTTGTCATAGTGACGTTCATAATGGTAGCAGTTGTTGAAATATTCCAATTAAAATCGGGAGAAATTAAATATTAAACATTATTTTGCAATTTTATTTATTTTTATTCGATTTTGCCCCTATCAGTTAGGGGTTATATTTTTCGACGCGTGCACAGCTTCGACACTCAGTCAGGATATATCCCATTAAATCCAGTATTATATCACAGAAATTCCCTCCAGGAGGCAGAAAGTTCCCTTTAGCAAGTTCATTACCATTTCCTTAACCAATGCAATACAGGTATCTGAACTAGAATGTCGATACGACCCTGAGATCGATATCTCAGGGTTCAATGAATGCCATCTTTCCCATTGTAATCAATTTCTGTAATTTATTACCATTCACATAGGCGCCTACGTCATTTGCGACACATTACGTCAAAGAAACGTCGTGTCAGATTCCATTGCGGCAGGGGAATGTTAATTAGATGACTATAGTAATTAATTTGCATTTGCGCGGACTCGACGATTTTAAACTTATCATAGTTATGAATGGCGAACATGGCCGTTTTTTAGGATTGTACAAATTAAATATAATAAAAATAAATACATTTTATTTTTTGGTACCTATTTATATTATCTTCATCCATTTCTATACCGAAAAAAAACTATAAAAACTATACTAACTATTTAAATTATGTCCCCTTTTTGGATAAAATTTAATAAAATAAATTATTATCGAAAATCAGTAGAGGGACAATAAATACCTAACAGATTGAAAACCACTGTAATTTGATTGGCAAACGATACGAGGGATATAGGAAGGTAGGTACCTACCTATTAGCAGTATTTATCTACTCTGAGCTATTAGGTACTAAAAAGTTTGCATTACCTACCTAAATTGTACCTACTACCACAGTATTACAATCTACTACCACAAAGGTTATAGCAAATTATTCTATGGGTTATAGGTAGTAATCTGTGCTACTACCGCGCCAAAAATATAGGTACCTACTTACCTACTTGCGGTTGGGTTTTACAATTTTTATACATATCTCACAAACATATATGTCTGTGACATATCTAAACGAAAATCAGGGTTGTGCTTACCTCATTATGAAGCGGCCATGTGTAATGAATGATATTGTGAATAAACACGACCTAATTCACGAGAATAGAAACAAAGTAATCGATTTCTATTTAAACTATAAGTATACAAATATGTGTCGAATGAATAGGATCGCATGTGCGGGAAAGAAGAACGCCCAGCGAAAACACAGGGGTGTATTCCATTAATTTACAAGCGTGTAAAGCCCGTTTTCTGCTTGCGGCAATACAATGCGGGCTTTTCTGGATCAATTAGATAGGTAACTAGGTAGGTAAAACTGAAATTATGGAGCTAGAAAGAAAGATCATTAGCTCTTTTAATAAAATTGATGCATAATTTAACATGATTACCTACCTACTTATTTTATTTTGATCTTTACAAAATCAGATGAGAATGAGAGTGAAGCTACCTATGGTAGTGGAAGTGGTATGGTAGTGGTACAGTCGAGGACATAAATATGTATACATTTTGTAAAATTCAACAACGATTTCCTCTTAAACTACTGATCGAAATTATGAGATATTATAAAGGCAGAATCTTCTAACATATACTATTATAATTTGTGTAATAGTTTAACACTTAAATGTTAAACATGCGAGAAAATTGCTTTTGAATTTCAAAAAGTGTATACATATTTATGTCCTCGACTGTACCTATGGTATGGCTACCTATATCACTAATAATAAATAATTTAAACTGAGTGTTTTTGCCGTCAATCGCTTACGTGCGTAGTGTCCTTAGTTATGACTTCTTCCTCGTCTTTATTTGCGTTAACGGCAGAAATAAGTAAGTACGGCCCTGAAAATAGGGCGTGACGTAAAACATCAGACGACGTCATTGGTTAAAAGCCGTACAAGTGAAAATGCTTCGTAGGCTTGAATATTTACGTTCCGTTTCACGTTATGAAACATCCAACAAATGCAAAATAACATTTTTAATTCTATTTTAACAAGCATTATTAATAACCTATGATATATAATAGTAACGTTTGTGTAGTCTCTTAATTTAAGCATTAAAAGTATGATTTGTAGCAAAAATATTATGAATACTTCAAAATATTCTAATGTTCTTTACAATTTAGCCGGGTTATAGGCTGTTTGTGTGTACGAATGTGGGTGTAAAAATGTCATTCATTCATCCAAATGTCAAAAAGGGCTGGGAAGATTCGGGTGAATTGATAGCGTACGAAATTCGCTGTTTCGAATTGGAAAACAATTTTATTTTAATACAATAATGTAATCGCAAGCGAATGGAGATATGGCGTAAGGGCGCCGAATTCACCAAACAGTGTAAATCGAAGCGCTGACGGGACAATAACCTCGCTGAGTTTGGCGAATTTGTTTTTACCCTCTAAGCCTTTGGGATCATGTTGAAATTCAAAAAGATGGGTTCAGATAAAGTGCCATTGCTGCTCGTCACCGCCAACGTAGGATCTGTATTCGAGGATGTAAGTAAATACCGATTTTATATACATAATTCATTTTACTAGTTGTTAGGTGGCAACAGCAATTAAGTGGTAATTTAATTATAATGTTGCGCGCGAAGCGAACGCTAGATAAGTGTTCTAATTTCGAAACAATTGGTCACACGCACTTGATCTTGTTGGCGATGGTTGAGTTTTTCCAGCCAGTTCGAAGGGATTTACCAGCAACTATTTAAAAATAAATTGCTAATTCCCTTCAATAATATAGATACTAATCATATAAGATTAGGTACTAGTTGTCCCCCGCGGTTTCAACCGCGTTCCCGGCATAGAAAGTAGCCTATTACACTCGGGATAATGTAGGTTCCTATAAGTAAAAGATTTTTCAGAATCAGATCATTCTTTCCAGCGATTACCTCCTTCATCCAAACTTACATAGTTAACAACTTAATAATATTAGTATAGACACCCAGTATTAAAGCATCTTACGATTAACCCTCCGTATATGAGGCGACTAAATCTCACATGCCATACAATGTGGGGTTTGACATACCCCAAAAATAAAAGGAAATAAAATTAACAAATTAATACTTTTTGACAATTATTTTAGGAAAACATTGCAATATGTCATAATGAATGGGTTTCAAATACAACATTTTTATTTATACATAGACTAAGAGAGATAATGAACTTGCATGTCTTATTGTTTAAGAATGGAAAGGAGTTTTTAATGGCTGGGGTGTGTTATAACCCCACCTCATAGTACGTAATTCAGTGTATTATGAATTTTTCAAGCGATGTATTCTATCAGATGTTGTGTCTTTGGTAGTCTATATTACTCTGTGTTTATTGCAGTTCAATTGTTATTGAGGTGGAGATTTTGTCATATTTTTTGAATCCCTTGTTTTGTTGTAGTTCTTCCAATAAACAAATTTATGTGTATTATAGAATTAGGTACCTACATTGTGGTTAGTTATCATAAAGTGTACTATGCTCACCAATTCTGGTCACATAATCACATACAGTGTAATAACGTTGTGTTTAATTGACTACTTAATCAAATATATTAATAAACCAGCCAAGTGCAAGGACTACCACACAACAACTTCTGTAAAGATGTTTCTTGGGGCCCACCTTACAATTTTTATTTTATTTTTATTATTTGTTATAGCCGCAGTAGAAATAAACATTCTAAGAAAATTTCAACTGTATACCTACTAATGGTTCATGATATACAGCCCACTGACAGACAGACTGACAATGGAGGCTTAGTAATAGAGTCCGATGGCACAGTAAGGGTGCGGATACCTAATAAAAAAAATTACTCCTGCAAAAGAAGGATGGGTAAAAACGTCCCCAGACTGTAGCACGATGAGCTATAGTGGGAATGGTAGGTCTCGTCGAGCACATTATTTTATTCTATGACAGCAAGACTGAATTCCATGGGAGAAAAAAGATATTCACATTTGAAGTTACAAAAATGTTCCTCTGGTAATGATTGTTTTTTGTTATTATTAGCTATGCTCTGCGGCACAGAATACTCAATACCAGCGATACCAATCGCGTTTTCAAGACAAAAATAACTGTATGTCAATTTCCAGGTTCCATGCTATTTGTCTGCTAATATTTATCGATATCGGTCCAGTAATGTAGCTGTGAAAACATAACAAACGGACAGATTTAGCTCAATACTCTCTCTGTGTATTGCATATCCATCTGTAGGCTCTATGCTGTCATTTTAATTGATATCAACCTAACTTAGCTAGAAAACGTAACATAAGAAACCCCCTATAATGTTGGCCTTAAAATTCCTGAACACTTCCTTAAACATCAGTCAAAGCATCGGGATCCCTGGCGTCGATATTTCTAGCGACACGTGCTGTTCCGTATATAGTCACTTGGATAAGCTGGCATCAAAAAGGCTCGGAGTGCTTAATAGAGCGAGGCAGTACTTCAAATCGGGGCAAAGGCAAACTTTATCCCCCTTATTACAAAACATGGTTTAAAGCAAAGCCAGGTTTTACTGTCATTTCTAACGTCATATAATAAAAAAAACCGGCCAAGTGCGAGTCAGACTCGCGCACCGAGGGTTCCGTACAAACCTGTAGGTATATAAGTAAATGGTAGTATAGACCTGAGTATTTGATATTAATTTCAATTTATGACCTATTAAAAAAAAACTACTTACTAGATCTCGTTCAAACCAATTTTCAGTGGAAGTTTGCACCGTAATGTACATCATATATTTTTTATAGATTTATCATTCTCTTTTTTTAGAAGTTACAGGGGGGGGGGACACACATTTTACCACTTTGGAAGTGTCTCTCGCGCAAACTATTCAGTTTAGAAAAAAATGATATTAGAAACCTCAATATCATTTTTGAAGACCTATCCATAGACACCCCACACTTATGGGTTTGATGAAAAAAAAAAATTGAGTTTCAGTTCTAAGTATGGGGAACCCCCAAAATTTATTGTTTTTTTTTCTATTTTTGTGTAAAAATCTTAATGCGGTTCACAGAATACATCTACTTACCAAGTTTCAACATTATAGTTCTTATAGTTTCGGAAATAAATGGCTGTGACATACACGGACAGACAGACAGACATGACGAATCTATAAGGGTTCCGTTTTTTGCCATTTGGCTACGGAACCCTAAAAAGGGACGAGGCTATTTTAAAACCTGGTTTTCCTTTAAACCATGTTTTGTAATAAGGTGCTATAAGTCGCAAGTCCGGCCTCATATGGAGTACTGCTGTCATCTATGGGCCGGATACCAGCTTGGGCCTTTGGACTCGGTTCAGCCATGACCCATTACAATTGTCGACGATCCCGAGCTCACAAGCTGTTTAGAGCTCGTTAGTCTGAGGAGAGACTCTGCCTGCAGTGTTCTAAAGAATGTTTTGACCTCATGCCAAATACGCTCATACCATCGCAACTGTCCCCATCGACGGGTAGTCCAAGCTCACACATTGCAACCGGAATAGTTTCGTACTGTGCGGTTGCAATGGAGCTCACTACCGCGGACGCTCATGCTGTAGAATCTATAGCATGAGCGTCTATAATAGAAAGCGCCCCACCGAGGTTTTCCAAAGGGAGTACAGCATGGGATTCTTCAAAAAGGGTGTGAAGAGATTTTTGCAGGGTCAGCAACGCGCGATTTGCACACTAGGTGTTACAAGCGCCTATATAGGCTACAGTAACCGCTTACCATCAGGCGGGGCGTATGCTTGTTTGCTGCCTTAGTGGTATAAAAAAGAACTATCTTTCGCATTCATAACGTTAAAGTACTATTTGTACCTCGGAATTTTACATGTGTTTCCGGGATACAAAGTAGGTACCTACTTTATGGACATCTTCGGTTATCATTAAGATATGGAACATTTTAAAAAAATGTGACTTTCACAAACAAAATTCATCTGTTCACAAGTATGACGCGTATGGCAGCGTCAGCTATCTTCCTCCTCGCCATAAATATCCAGGGATAAATAATAAATAAATAAATATCCAGGGACATTTCTCACACACGGTCATCTGATCCCAAACTAAGCAGAGCTTGTACTATGGAAACCAGATAACTGATATAATACATATACTACTTTTTGTTTGTAAATACATACTTAATATACATAATTACACCCAGACTCAGGACATACAGACATGTTCATGCACACAAATGGATGTCCTGTGTGGGAATCGAACCCACGACCTGCGGCACAATAGGTGGAATCTTGACCAGAGTCTTAACCAACTGCGCCAACGGGCCCGTCAAATATATATTGGAGGGAAGCCCATATTGGAGGGAAGTGAGCGACCTGACGCCGCCGCAAGCAAAGGCCTTAAAGTGAGCATGACTTACTTAAGTCTGCCTTAGAAATAAAAAAAATTACTAAAGGAAAACTACTAGACACCGATCTTTACCTTATGCTAGTAATGTAAGTAAAAAAGTTTTTATCGATGTTTGTTGTTATATTACACCGAAATGGCTTATCAGATGTGGGTGAAACTTAGCATAATGATAGATTAAACTCTGGATTAGCATATATAATACTTTTAAACCAGAAAAGTTATACAAATACTGCGGGACGGTAACAAAGTTACACATTATTTTGTTTGCTTTAACCGTGAATATCTTTTTTTTCCCATGGAATCCAGACTTGGTGTCATACAATGAAATGATGCCCTCGATGTGGCCAACAATCTCCACCATAGCTTATAGTGCTACATTCTGGGGACGCGTTTCATATAAAATGACCCATTGTTCTTTAATAATATAGGTACTCTGTCAAATTCTAAGCCATTTATACAATTTAGGTCCTAGTAGGGGACTTATGAAAGTCATAGCTACTGAAGTTACCACCAATTCGGATGTTGGCCTTCAACTGATAAGAGCCATCTAGAAACTCAGCACCTTTACATTTTTAAATATTTTTCTGGACAATTGACCATATTGGCTATTTTTTTTTACTATCACTGACCTCTGGTCCTCCAGCCAGACCCCTCAAATCCCCCCTTAATATATATCACTATGACCTTTTCCATACCATAGGCTATCTGCTTGCCAAATTTCATCACAATCAGTTGTGAAGTATAGGTGTGAAAATGTAACAGACAGACAGAATTACTTTTGTTTATATAGTACTAGCTGTCCCCCGCGGTTTCACCCGCGTTCCCGGGATAAAAAGTAGCCTATGTCCTTCTCCATACCATAGGATATCTGCATGCCAAATTTCATAATGATCCGTTGAATAGTTGAGGCGTGATGGCGTAACAAACAAATAAACAAACAAACTCACTTCCGCATTTATAATATTAGTTAGGATAGGATGAATATAGTATGAAGTATGGATAACAATATGATAGTAGTATACTGCATTAATTACAGTAATTTAGATTGATATGCTTGTATAACATAACATATCAGTTCCGAACTGCATTGATAAGATAAATGCATTTTATGACACTTTTGATATTTATTTTGATCCATACAGCTTTTATAAAAACCTGTTTTTATATTTGATTAGTCATTATATGTGTTTTATGTCATTTTTTTTTTTATTATCTATCTATTGAAACATGAAACCTGAGAATTAGCTTATTAAAGGCTGAGTAGATTTTATTCAAGATGGCTGACAGTTCTGTTACCTAATTTAAATTAATATGCTCTTTATAAAATACTAACTGTCCCCCGCGGTTTTAACCGCGTTCCCGGGATAAAAAGTAGCCTATGTCGATCTCCATACCATAGGCTATCTGCATGCCAAATTTCATGATGATCCGTTGCGTAGTTGAGGCGTGAAGGCGTAACAAACAAACAACAAACTCACTTTCGCATTTATAATATTAGTTAGGATTATAACATAACATAAATATACTTTATTTGTACACCACATAAACAATACACAAAAAGAAGGAATAATACAAGAGGAAGTGATACAAAACAGACGGTCTTATCGCTTAAGCGATCTCTTCCAGACAACCACACACACACAGGACACAGGTCACAGGATATATAACAATATTATATAATTATTAAGTCTTATTTGATCAACCCAGTCTGTAAGAGGACTGACTAAATAAAATAAAGGGTTGCCTCCACTGGGGGTAGCACTCCACCTGTACACTAGCCTACATCTCATCTGCTCATAGTCTTCATAAATAATCGCAAGACACAATTAATAAAAAAAATGTCTTTTTACTATGTAGTCCAGGATAATATGTAGTATGCAATTTACTTTTATCAAAAAGTTCAACTATTGTAATCAGTATTGTTATCTATTCAAACAGGAAAAGTAAAGCTAAATGTATATCTAACTACTGTAAAAACTAAACCAGAATTTGTTTATCAGTTGACTGACAGTTCCTGGAATCCTGTGTTTCCATAATTATTATGTAGTTATAGATGCCCGGCGCTTCGTTCACGTGGTGCCCTACCCTACCCTACCCTTCCTTTCCCTTCCCTACCTATTTGAATGTCGGTAGTGCATTATTTTATTCTATCATCAATAGTTATCGCAGCCCACGCGATGTAAAGAATATTTTAGGTAATTTTTTACACGTTGTGTTATTGGAGTTTTAGTAAGGGTCCCTCAAATATTTTCATAGGGCATCGTGCCTGGGTCCCTAATGTTATTGAAAAAAATGTTTTTTTTTTTTTTTTTTTTATTGAAAATAAATGATAAGTACATAAATAACTATTACATACACTACTCGCCAAACTATTAAGTTTGATAATATAATATAGCACGTGGGGATAGTGTAGCTCCCCAACAGTGAAAGAATTTTTCAAATCGGTTCAGTAGTTTCGGAGCCTATTCAATGCAAACAAACGATCAAATCTTTCCTCTTTATAATATTAGTATAGATAGGACTTGTGTCCCAAAACCAAATAAAAATTCTGTTCGGGACACTTGTTGTGTTCAGGACATTTATTGTTACTTTATATTGTTAAATTAAAAATGTTTAGAAATAAGAAATATTAAAGAGTTTATTCCCGAGTGTGCAATGATTACCCTTAGAATACGTAAAAACATAAATTGTATAGTAAATAAAAAGTACTTGAACCCTAAACATAGGTAAAAGTCTAGACAAAGTCTAGGTAGAACTAAGATTTACAATGTACATTTAGAATCGTAAATAACCCTCTACAAATGTAAAACTTGTTACACGATAAAGTTAGTATTCATGTTGAAACCTAAGTTAACAAAAAAGTGTTAACATGTCAACAAAGCACTCGATTAGGCATAGTAATCTAGTTAGAATTGTTTCGTAAGCACCATATGTGCACACCAACTATTTACTATGTAGTTACTGTTTAAACTCGCATTACCTAACGTAAGACCTAGATAATAAGTTTTACTACAAGCCCTGAATGAAACCCTGATCATATTTTGAAATTTACGTGATTTTACCCGGAACTATAAATATCAACAATAAAATTTCCTTATATATGCGAAAGGGAGACAAAATGTGTCGGAGAACCTTAGGATAAGGAGTAACGCAAGGTCATTAGGACTACACTTTTTGGACTGGATTCTTCTAGAACTTTTAGACAAGGTTAGCGCTATATGCAAGATAGAGAGGTTACTTAAATGCACTTAAATTAGACAAGAAAAAGATATGTTTTCTCTCGTAAAAAGTTACTCGCTCACCGCGTGAGTCGTATACACAGCGTTTATAATTTGCATATAATCAGTACATTTTTCTCATTTAGTATCGATTCCAGGACAGCAAGTATCTACTAAGTATAGTAGTAGTAGTAGTCAGACAGATGTCACAGTAGTAGGACAGTACCGGGACAGTACCAAGTAAGGCAGATGCCAAGTTGAGATTACCATCAAGTAGAATAACGTCAGGCAGATGCCACAGTAGCGGCTAGTTAGTTACCTCATCGGTAGACTGTAAGGCAGATGCCATAGTAGCGGCTAAGTAAATTATCAGTGTATCATCAGGCACCATTGTCTACGTATATTTGTGTAAACATCATCTATGTAAATTAAAACTTTGTAAATTATTGTATTCAGACAGATTGTCACAGAAGTGTAAAAGTTCAATAAATAAATCGTTTATATACCAACCATACGGCTTTTCATGACGCCCTTGGCAATCCAGCAAATAAAATAAAGTACGGGAAAAGGGATCTCACGATTCGCGCATTCGTCCTAAGCGGCGTCTTATTACACGAGGTCCCCGGCCGCCCGTACATTTGGTCCTTCGAGCCGGATTATCCAAGATACTGAACGGCCACAGCCATGGTTGGTACCAGATCAACTACCGCAAGAGGCAGATCGCAGAGTCGCGATGGCGACGCACCGCCGCCAGCACCTGCAGACGATCTGGCCACAGATGCCGCCCCAACGGGGAGTACTGCCCCTACAGTAGCACCATCGTCGAGTCGTACTGTGACTGCTACTGAAGCTACCCTAACCTCAGGGTTTACGACTACTACTACCGAAGAAACCGGAACCGATCAACGACAGGCCCCTGATGACCGAATCGAACGCAGCACCATCAGGGGAAATAAGTCAACAAAGAGTCAACGAGCGCGCCGCATAGCTCTGGCTAAAGAAGAGGTAGCAAGACTGAAACTTGAGCTATCAATAGTTAGACTCGCCGTCATAGACCCATCTGAATGGTCTGAAGGTGACGACGTAAGATCCGTGTCCATCAAATCCACTGAACGGAGGGTGGACACAGGGCTAGACAAGAGTCAGCGCCTGCTTGCTATTTCGAATGAGCCTCAACACCAGCCAGAGCACCGAGAGGTGGAACCGAATTATAACGCCGCACCTGCTGCGGCACCATATCCATCCGTAGCTACGCATCCAGTCGTGCTCTTGGGCGCAACCTCGAAGACTCCGATGACTCAACAGCAGTCAAAAGTTGACAACGATGAGGGTAATAAAGGAATCCCTCAACACTCTGTACAGGGTAATAAAGGAATCCCTCAGAGACCAGAAGCGCAGATACCGACGGGAATAGAAGCTGCAATCACCCCGTATTCTGCGTAACAGAAAATAGACTTCAGTGAGTTAGCGTCAGCAATCACTATAGCCGTAAAGGCAGGTCAACGCGCAATGCCGTCGCGTTACCGATTCGAATTACCTGCTTTTACTGGCGCGCATCAAGATTGGCTATCATTCCGAACAGCGTACTTCGAGTCAGCAACTGACTTTTCGGAAACCGAGAACATGACCAGACTACGCCGTGCACTTAAAGGACGTGCTAAAGAGGCCGTTGAGAGTCTGCTCATTAATAGTGCCAATCCCACTGAAGTACTGAAGATATTGGAGTCCCGCTTTGGAAGACCGGACTCAATAGCTCTCGCAGAGATGGATCGACTTAGGAACCTGCCACGGTTCACGGATTCATCTAAAGACCTTTGCATACTGTCAAGCAAGGTCACGAATATAGTGGCGACTCTTCGTGCTCTGAATAAGACTACGTATTTATACAATCCAGAGCTGACGAAGGTCACGATTGATAAGCTAACACCGACACTTCGATATAGATGGTTCGATTTCTCCGCCATGCAGCCCAAAGAGGAAGCAGACCTGCTCAAACTCACCCGATTCCTCGAGAGAGAAGTGGAATTATGGGCACCCTACGCTCAAGTAGAGGTCATACCCTCGACTTCACATACAGAGCCAGCTTCGCGCAATCCTTACAAGCGCACTCAACGTACGCTAAACGCTAATGCGAACGTTGACAGGAAGCCATACAGATGCTGTATATGTGAACGAGAGAGACATTCGCCGGCAGACTGCGAGACATTCCGCGATGCCGACATCAACCAAAGATGGGATCTTGCAAAGACGCACTGCCTTTGTTTCCGATGTTTACGTTACAGGAACAAAACGCACAATTGCAAGCCGCCCAAATGCGGCGTCAACGAATGCCCATACAGACATCACCACTTACTCCATTATGAGAAACAAAGGAATACGAGTGACAGGACAGATAAGACGGAAAAGGTTACGTCGACTTGGCTGCCTGTACAATCCCAGACGTACTTGAAAGTACTGCCTGTACAGATTTCCGGACCGGCGGGAGAAGTCAACACGCATGCATTGTTGGATGATGGGTCAACTGTGACTTTGATTGACGCCGACTTAGCAAACACAGTCGGCGCTTATGGACCCTGCCAACCAATGCAAATCGAAGCCATAGGAGGAGCAGAAGTACCTGCTTCAGCATCTCAACGCATCGCAATCACCATCAAGGGTGCAACCCAGCCACACAAGATTTACGCACGCACCATAGAAAACCTGAGGCTATCAACACAGACAGTCGCCGACGAAGACCTGGACGACTGCCAACATCTGATCGACATACAGGACGCTTTGAAGTTTGTAGAAGCCAAACCAAAGATACTTGTCGGTCAAGATAATTGGAACTTACTACTAGCCTCAGAGGTACGAAAGGGAAAGAAGAACCAACCAATAGCATCACATACTCCGCTTGGTTGGGTTCTCCATGGTGCGCACACAAGGTCGCTGGGAAAACACATCGACTTCGTTCATTACTTTACGATGAACGAAGAAATGGATGGACAATTGAAAGATCACTTTGCGATCGACGCGTTGACGATCATACCGAAGAAGCCGCAGACTGATCCGGAACAACGTGCACTCAAACTCGATGAGTGCACAACCCGAACAGAAGACGGACAGTGTAAGACGGCGGTCCTATGGAAAAATGATAACATCGCGATGCCATGCAACTACGACAACGCGATGAAGAGGCTTATCACCACCGAAAAGATTCCAGAGCTGAAAGAAAGGTATGAACAGCCGATGACAGCTCTGATGGAAAGGAACTACGCTGAACCGGCTCCACTGGCGAAAACGATTAATAGGACGTGGTACCTACCACATTTCGCCGTGGTGAACCCTATGAAGCCGGGGAAGATTCGAATAGTCCATGATGCTGCAGCAGAAACAAAGGGGGTCTCACTAAACGACCACCTTCTGACGGATCCTGATTTGCTGCAGTCGTTGCCAGAAGTACCCACGAAACTCAACGTCGCTGATGATGCAAATCGCGACGTAGAAGAGTCAGAAGTCCTGAAGGACGACCCGAGTACCTGGCCAACCGAGAAACCTACACAGAAAGAACTGACTGATGAAGAGAAGACACTCAACATCACCGAGAAGCGCGAGAGACCGAAGATGAGCCACGTCGTTCCTGACGGCACCCGTTTCTACAAGTGGGAACACTATCTCCGCGCTACAGCCAGAGTCTTACAGTTCATCAACCTGTGTAGGCGAAACAAACAGCGTGCACGTCACAAACACACGCTGAAGAATAAAGAGGCAGATCTGGATTGGAAACGCAAGAAGAAGAAAACTTAAAACCGAGGCCAACAGCTGCCAAACCCGATGCAACAGCAAGAAGATTCATACCGTTAGACGCCATCCTTCTGAGAGAAGCCGAGAAACTGCTGGTACGAGCAAGAAGAATCCTTCCCTACAGAGATGGAAGATTTGAAGAACAACAGGGCTGTATCTACCAGCAGTCGTCTGCGCCCAATATCTGTCGCTTTAGTCGACGAAATCATCTTACTGAGGTCTCGCATCGGAGCTACGAAGATTGTTGACGGCCTCGAGAAGTCTCCACCTGTCCTCGACGGAAATCACATAACAACGAATCTGTGGATTGAATATACCCACAGACAGCTGCTGCACGCTGGCGTAGAGGCAACAATAAACGAATGTCGCCAATACTATTGGATTCTACGCCTGCGTCCAGTCACGAAGATGACGGTCCACCGATGTATACCATGCCGCATACGAAGAAATATGCCGTCACAGCCAGCCACAGGAAACCACCCCCCATGCAGACTGACTCACCACGTCTGGCCCTTTACATACACGGGTCTCGACTATTTCGGCCCGATGTCAGTCACAGTCGGGCGTAGTCGCCAGAAGAGGTATGGGGCACTATTTACCTGCCTCACCACACGGGCGGTTCACCTGGAGCTGGCAGCATCCCTGACGACGGACTCTGCGGTCATGGCCCTGCGAAGGATGATAGCACGGAGAGGATGTCCTACAGACATCTGGTCAGACAACGGGACAAATTTGCGTGGCGCTGACAAAGAGCTGCGTCAATCCATCGACGCAGCGACTGAAGACGAAGCCACCAAGAGGATGATATCCTGGCGTTTCATTCCGCCAGGAGCTCCGTTCATGGGAGGAGCCTGGGAGCGGCTGGTCCGATCTGTTAAGACCGCCCTCTCAGTGATACTTCAAGAGCAACATCCACCAGAAGAAGTACTCGCAACTCTATTGGTTGAAGCAGAGTACACAGTCAACAGTCGTCCCCTCACGCACGTGTCTACAGATCCTGAGGATGAAGAAACGCTGACCCCCAACCACTTCCTTCTTGGCGGGTCAGCGCGAGTTCCGGCACCAGGCACCTTCAATGAAAAGGACCTCATCGGCAGAACACACTGGCGAGCTTCACAACATCTTGCTAACCGATTTTGGGCAAGATGGGTGAAAGAATACCTCCCCGATTTGCAATACCGGCGGGAGTAGGGAATGCAAAACCGTGGCAAAATGAAAACCGGTTTTTTTTTCGGTTATGGAGAGGTAAAACCGGTTAACCGGTTTTAAAACCGGTTTTTTTAATGTTCGCTCGTTTTTTTTTCACGTTATTTCTATAGCTCGAATTATAGGTAATAATCGTGCCTAAGATTTAAAAATCGCAAACTGAGGAATTATAGTCGGTTAAATTTAATGAAGAGAGTATAAAAGAAAACTCAAATTCATCATCACCATCTGCCTGCCCTGTTCCCAACCATTTGTGGTTGGCGCAATATGTACACTTCTTCCATTCGTCTATTCTATCCGTTATACCAACTTTCACTACTTTCTTAATAATATCATCTTTTACACAATCCATCCATCTCTTTTTCATCAAATTGATGGAAATAATAGTTTATTTAACTCTGTAAATTCATCTTCATCAGATACTCGTTTATATAGACTACACGGTTCCTTTCCTTTTGATTATATTTTACAACGAATGAAATCATAAAAACATATCACGTTTGCTTGGTTTTTAATTTCTATGATATATGATGACTTTATGTTAAAAAATAGATCAGTAGAAGTACTTATATAAACATTTATTGAATTATGTTTCGTATGTTATAGTATTAATTTCACACGTAATATTATGAACATGTCATATAGTAGCGCCACAGCAACTTGCGTGTACACAAAAACGTGATTATGATTATACGAATGTTTTACTTAGATAAATTGTTTTCGTGCAGATGGTTAAAAATAACACCAATCAGTCAGCTTGCTGTATGGCATACATAAGAGCCTTCGTTGACAGTAGTTGCTCCGATAGCATGAAATTAATGCTGGCATCCCGCAAGGCTCTGGATAATCCCCAACACTGTTCCACCAGCATATTAATGATATACTCTCTATTGCTAGCATTCATTGCAATGCAGATGAAATTACAGGGGACGCTCATTACACGAGCCGTCCAAATATCCCTCGTTCTATATTGGAGAAAAGGCGCGAAGTACTTGTATTCAATCGAGAGTACACAAACTAGTGACTCCGATTGGGGTTGACTAAACCTAGTCTATTTCAACCCCACTAAGTCACACGCAAGCCTGCGCATTCACCGTTGCGAAAAGTCTACTTTCTGTGGCTCCTCATTTCTAGAACATGTCCCTCAACATCACGAAAAGCATTGGGATCCTTCTCTTCTGTATGCGACGTTCTGTTCCAAGGTATACAAAAACGTCCGGCCCAAGTGGAGTAATGCTGTCTTCTGTGGGCACCTGGATACCAGCTTTGGTATTTAGACTCAGTTCAGCGACTGTTATAATTTTCGAGGATCCCGAGCTCACAAGGGTTTTAAAGCCCCTTAGTCTGAGGAGAGTCTGCCTTCTTATGTGTGTTCTATTTCTTTTCCAACGGACTGTATTCTGAAGAATTGTTTGACCTGATGCCCAGTTACCTTCTACTATCGTACTGTGCGGTTTCAAAGAAGCTTCCTATCGCGGACGCTCAGGCTGAGGAATGAGCTCCCCGCTTCAAAAAGTTTGAGGGTTGGCAACGTGCGAGTGATAACCGTTATGTTGCAAGCGTCCATAGGCTACGGTAACTGGTTATCATAAGGCGGGTCGTACGCTTGTTTGCTGCCTAAGTATTGTAATAAAAAGTTTAACGTATTTTATATCTATCATAAAAACAATCATTATTATAAGTTATTTTCTTACCAGCTCAACACAATACACATCAACACACCCCAGTTCATCACAAAAATACTCAATGCATTGCACTCAGTTTACAAAAAGGCGGCAAATCTTCCTTTTTTAGTTTTTCCAAACATTGAAAGAAAAACCGAAAATAATCGAAAAACCGGTTTTGGTGCCATGTAAAGCCGGTTTTTTTTGTTGGTCAAAACCGTACCGAATAACCGGTTTTTCGGTTTTCGGTGAAACCGGTTTGCATTCCCTAGGCGGGAGCCACACGGAAAAGGCGCGGAGATCAAGATTGGAGACGTCGTACTAGTCGCCGACGACAACCTGCCTCGCAACACATGGCCAAGAGGGATCATCGAAGCAATCTACCCCGGAGCTGATGGCATCGTACGCAGTCGACGTGCGCACCAGAAGCGGAACACTACGACGTCCCACGAAGAAGCTGATCATCCTGCCCACCGAGCCAGTAGTCCCTCAACCGGAAATGTCTTCATCGACACCGTAGTCGAAGAACGGCGGGAGAATGTTCGGGACACTTGTTGTGTTCAGGACATTTATTGTTACTTTATATTGTTAAATTAAAAATGTTTAGAAATAAGAAATATTAAAGAGTTTATTCCCGAGTGTGCAATGATTACCCTTAGAATACGTAAAAACATAAATTGTATAGTAAATAAAAAGTACTTGAACCCTAAACATAGGTAAAAGTCTAGACAAAGTCTAGGTAGAACTAAGATTTACAATGTACATTTAGAATCGTAAATAACCCTCTACAAATGTAAAACTTGTTACACAATAAAGTTAGTATTCATGTTGAAACCTAAGTTAACAAAAAAGTGTTAACATGTCAACAAAGCACTCGATTAGGCATAGTAATCTAGTTAGAATTGTTTCGTAAGCACCATATGTGCACACCAACTATTTACTATGTAGTTACTGTTTAAACTCGCATTACCTAACGTAAGACCTAGATAATAAGTTTTACTACAAGCCCTGAATGAAACCCTGATCATATTTTGAAATTTACGTGATTTTACCCGGAACTATAAATATCAACAATAAAATTTCCTTATATATGCGAAAGGGAGACAAAATGTGTCGGAGAACCTTAGGATAAGGAGTAACGCAAGGTCATTAGGACTACACTTTTTGGACTGGATTCTTCTAGAACTTTTAGACAAGGTTAGCGCTATATGCAAGATAGAGAGGTTACTTAAATGCACTTAAATTAGACAAGAAAAAGATATGTTTTCTCTCGTAAAAAGTTACTCGCTCACCGCGTGAGTCGTATACACAGCGTTTATAATTTGCATATAATCAGTACATTTTTCTCATTTAGTATCGATTCCAGGACAGCAAGTATCTACTAAGTATAGTAGTAGTAGTAGTCAGACAGATGTCACAGTAGTAGGACAGTACCGGGACAGTACCAAGTAAGGCAGATGCCAAGTTGAGATTACCATCAAGTAGTATAACGTCAGGCAGATGCCACAGTAGCGGCTAGTTAGTTACCTCATCGGTAGACTGTAAGGCAGATGCCATAGTAGCGGCTAAGTAAATTATCAGTGTATCATCAGGCACCATTGTCTACGTATATTTGTGTAAACATCATCTATGTAAATTAAAAGTTTGTAAATTATTGTATTCAGACAGATTGTCACAGAAGTGTAAAAGTGCAATAAATAAATCGTTTATATACCAACCATACGGCTTTTCATGACGCCCTTGGCAATCCAGCAAATAAAATAAAGTACGGGAAAAGGGATCTCACGATTCGCGCATTCGTCCTAAGCGGCGTCTTATTACACGAGGTCCCCGGCCGCCCGTACAAATTCAACCCTAATCTAACTTGCCCTCATAGAGCTTTTTGTTCCTTGTCGGAAACAGGGTCAAATAGGCATTTTTTTTTCGAAAATCGCCCTATTCTCGCAGACTGTAAATGATCTGTAAATGCGGATAGAACTAACTCAAAAAGTAAGGGTTAGTATCCTCTCCTAAGACCATAATTGCATGGCTTCCACCCTTAAGGGGAAAGGATGGCTGCAAGAAATTTGGAAAATAGGTTTTTTAACATATCTATTGCGGTCGCGCTGTGCCCCAGCTATCCCGCCCGAGGGCGATAGAAACAACTACAGCTTGGACCGATTATACCTACCTAATTAAATTAGACGAAGTCGCCGTTTCGTAATCCCCGGTATTCTCCTCCAAAACTCGACTGTGGATCGATAAAAAAAAAATTAGTATCATAATAGAAGGGCTTTGGCTATGTCTGTCGGTTTTCCTTTGTTGTTTTATATTTGTCAAATTTGTTCGCTGGACGTCTGATAAGGGCGTTAAAATGGCAAGTTTTTGTCATTTTAGAAGGCTCCTAATTCTTATGATAATACATTTATGGAGAAAAATACAACGGAGGGACATACAGTGGTACCTAGCTACAGATTGAATGGTAGAATAATCATTGCTCTAGTGTCATTATCCAGAGAGGAGAGGATCCACTAATGATTACGTTTGTATGGGACAAACGCCACCAGCATTTCCTCTTAAGGTGCTCTCACTAATATATTTATCATGTACGGGGTTCTTCAAAAAGGGTATGAAGAGATTTCTTCAGGGT
Source organism: Achlya flavicornis (assembly GCA_947623365.1). NCBI lineage: Eukaryota > Metazoa > Arthropoda > Insecta > Lepidoptera > Drepanidae > Achlya > Achlya flavicornis. Next base: position 3,545,163 of record OX392490.1, read on the forward strand.
CGGCAACGCGCGAATGATACCCCTGGTGTAGCAAGCGTCCATAGGCTACGGTAACTGCTTACCATCAGGCGGGCCGTATGCTTGTTTATTAGTGGTATAAGTATATATATTATAGTAGAAATAATAGGAGCTTATCTCATAAATACATGTCTTAAAGGTGTCTCTAAAGATATAAAAACCTTGAATTCAACATTAAAATACGAGTGTGGTTTTCGTCAGTCATAAAATTCGTAAATATCTGATTTGCCATTTGTGATAGTTTATGCTATGACGTCATAACATCGAGCTCTGCTGGATAGTTCAAGGATGGAAAAGTGTTATGTAATTAATAGAATAGGCATAGACCGTCGTCATCGATTGGTAAATCTAATTGAAGAATTGGATTTGTTTATATTTAATTTGATTATTTTTGTATATCCAGTATCCACCCAATGTAATTTTTTGTGAATACGAGCACTAAAGGGCGCAGGGTGATCCATCAAGATGAATATGAGGAAGTATGTTATTTTAAGAGATAGAGAAGCATTTTCTCTTTAGTTTGGAGACAGGGTCCAATAGTAACATTTATTCTACACAATACATTTTTGTAATAAAATGTTATTACTTTTTTTAAAGTTTCGTGTTATTTAGAAAATCAGCAGTGCAGTATTCCTTCTATCAGTAGTGAAGGTGTGAGCGATGACCCTTTGGTCATGGGCCAACGGCCCGGCATCGCCTCAGCTCAATCCAACCATTAACTGCCAGCTCGCAGGCGGCGCGGCGCCGGTCAAATTGGTGGCGCGGCTTTGGCAAGATACCGCTTGCTGCCGACACGCAGCAAGGGAGCGGACCTCTTGCTGGTAGCGTGTGGTCAGCAGGACTAGTGGCTTGTAGCGGCAAGCGCGCTTGCCGCGAGGCGTCAACTATTTTATTTAGTCATTGTAAAATTTACTTCTTTTTTTTTATACTTGATCTTGATGGAACACACTTTATACGGCATTGATACAATATTTTATTTTCATTTTAATTAAAAACTATTTTGATATTGAGAATGATTGAGCATTTCGTTATTTTGCTCAATAAGCCAGCTCGACAGAGGAAGTCGACCTTACGGAATACTGAATTGAGTTTATAATTAAGAAAGCAATATTAAACATATCATTGTATTTTCTCCTCCACAGCCATCAGTCATGCTTCCGATATGGACCTCAGAGTTCCTCCAAGCAGTTGCCAGAATGGATCCCAAGTTCATTGCCCTCCATCTGCAGGAGGTTGGCGGGAAAACGTACGAGAAATCAATGCAATACGTGCAAGACTTCGTGCAGAGACTGTGCGACTGCCCAGAGTTGCGATTGTATGACAAAATCAGGATTTTCCTTGATGAAGATTTCAGTTCGCCTGAGAATTTCACTGTGAGTTTTTTAACACGCTTTGATTCGCTTCACAGTAACTAAGTTATTAAGTTCGACGAAAAGGTAGAACGATAGGTCAAAAGAACGATAACAAGTTGGTCGCATTCAGCTTTTATTACTACGTATAGAGAAGACGCCACACATCACAACTACGTTCCGTTCAAGTGAGGCAATCCGGCCACACTTGATGTTGTAGAACGATGAACGAAGCGCCGTGAAAATAACGGTGTTTGCGAGAAAAATACTCCTAAAAGCGTTCTGATAGCGCTACGTTTCTACTGTCTGCTTAGATGATTAATTATTGTTTCAGAGCTAAAGAGAACTTTAGTTAACTCTAAAAAAATGGGACATAACCTTTGCTTATGATGTCTTCTCTATACGTTGTAATTAGCTCAATGTTTGGTCGTCCATTTTTTTATTGTGAATGTGTATGACTTGTGTTTGACCACAATCTCACCATGGTAAGTGATGATGTGGCCGAAGGTGGTAAGCACACAAACCTTGGAAAGGAACTGGCTCTCAAGTGCAGCTGTCAGAACACACCGATAGGTGCTTGGCGACAGATTTTCAAGAGGGTGCACATTTTGAGGGTGGTAGCCAGCCAGGCCGATACTACCAAGTGCCCTACCACCGTGCTATAGTTTCCTCACGATATTTTCCTTTACTGAAAGCTCAAGTTCATTCTATGATTCGAACTCAGGTCGTTCGTCACGGCATTCGACGTCGCTATCACTGGGCTGTCATCGCCTTTTATATATAAATAAATAATGACCGGTGTTATGAATATTTAAAAGACAAAAAGTACAAAATATTACGCACGAACCCGCGGTAATTGAACAATTATTCGCTAGTGGGAAAACCGAGCTATTGTTCCAGTGGCGCCCCGCAAAATATTATGTACAGTCGAGGATAAAAATATGTATACACCATAGAAATAAATATACCTAGAAAGAACGTTGCCATACTACACGCATATATAAAACAGGCCAACTTTTACAGGCTGCTGCGCGTAACAGCTACGTTTTACGCTCCCTCTGCGTCATTCTGCTTGTCATAGTGACGTTCATAATGATAATAGTTGTTGAAATATTCCAATTAAAATCGGGAGAAAGTTAAATATTGAACATTATTTTGCATTTTTATTCGATTTAGCCTCTAACAGTTAGAGGCTATTTTTATCGACGCGTGCACAGCTGCAGCACTCTATCTGGATGTATCCTTAATCAAAGGTATACACTTTGAAAAACTAGATACAATTACATAAATTAGTATATTATTATGTTAAAAGATTATGAATGCATAATATCTCATTATTTCAATAATAGTTTAAGAGAAAATCTATGTTGAATTTCGCTAAGTGTATACGTATTTGTCTGCGACTGTACATCTGAACAATTATTTTACCTTATATTGATAATTGTATAGTTGTCAGTTTATGTGTGGTTTAAAGCCAATTCGTTTAGTATTGGCTATTTCCATTATAATAATAATGAATAATAATAATCGGTGAACTGGCTACGTTTTGGTGAGCTCTTTGGGGAAACCGAAGGTTTTGCCTGTGCAATTGCGGACGAAGTTATCAAGACGAATAATTACCGGAAATATATCCTGAAGGACGGTACGGTCGACATCTGTCGAGCATGCCGCCGTCCCGGAGAGTCACTCAGGCATATTATTTCCGGTTGTTCTCATCTTGCTAACGGCGAGTACTTGCACTGACATAACCTAGTAGCCAGAATCATCCACCAGCAACTTGCTCTTCAATACGGCCTTGTAGAGTCCGAAATGCCGTACCATAAGTACACACCTGCGCCAGTTCTCGAAAATTGTCGTGCCACGCTCTATTGGGATCGATCTGTCATCACGGACAGGACTATTGTAGCCAATAAGCCTGATATCGTGCTGACAGATCGATTGAAGCGCCGGGCAGTGCTCGTTGACATCACCATCCCCCATGACGAGAACCTCGTGAAGGCCGAGAAGGACAAGCTCAGCAAGTACCTTGACTTGGCTCACGAGGTGACCGCCATGTGAGATGTTGATTCACGATAATTGTCCCATAGTTGTTTCGGCGAACGGTATCATAGCGAAGAGTCTCGACCAACATCTTGAGAGGCTCTCGCTGGATGGCTGGATCAAGGGTCAGATCCAGAAGGCGGTACTCCTAGACACGGCGCGCATCGTCAGGAGATTCCTCTCTCTGCAGCCCTAACCACCGGTAGCTTGGGCCCTACCCCGCTGCCGGCGGCATACTAGTATTAGGTTTTTTATAACATTTTTTGTTGTTTTTATAGAAATATTATTAAAAAAAACATGTTTATATATAGGATTAGGTTTTGTTATAATATTTTTGATTTTATACATTAATGTTATAAAAAAATAATTCTAAGAATCTTGATAAATAAAGAGAATAATAATAATAAATTCATTTATTCAGGTAATTTACACCCATTAATTGCACATCAAATATCTATGAAAATACATAATAATAATCATAAAATACATACATATATTATTATAATATATATTATGACTTGTATAAGTAATGTTTGCAGCCGTCACAATATTTGATAATTTGATTATAAAAATAAATGTGATCTTCGCTTTAATTGAATTCGCATTGCCGGAATGAAAAGTAGCCTATGTCCTTCTAAGCTATGCGTCAATTGCATATTTTGATCTGCTCTATTTGGTCAGAGTACAAGAAATGTCACGTTAACGTTCATAAGTGCCTTACCAGGGCCTAAACCGTAGGCCTAAACTGAATGATTTTTAGCCGACTTCAAAAAAGGAGGAGGTTCTTAATTCGGTTGTATGTTTTTTTTTTATCTTTGTTACCTCATAACTCCGTCATTTATAAACCGATTTGGAAAATTCTTTTTTTGACTGGAAGGGTACACTTCCCTTTCGGTCCCATTGTCATCAGATCAGGATTTGATTACTTCTTAGTGTACTTTGAAGTCGGTAAAGTTTTTTGTAAAACAGTCCAATTATGAATTTCAAATGTCATTCGTAGAGTTATATCATTTGTCGACAAAAGTCGAAAATTTCTTTATCGATACATCGCATGGTTTCGCTATGATGCCCCAGTTATAAAATAACCGTTTCGACAGGCCCTCGGCAATATATACTTCGCTCACTCGTCCCTCACTGATCTCAAGATATGGGACTTCGAGCTGAAGGCATACGTGGACGTGCAAGGCAAGGAGGTCTACAACGGCAACATTGAGAAGGTCACAACTAAAGAGAAGGCCAAATTCCCACAGCATTTCTTTCCTGAGGTAAGTGTTTTTTCTTGAGATACTGGGACCTACGTTGCTTATGCATGTGTAGATGCGTTACCCGCTCTGGGACCATCACACACGGTTATCTGATCCCAACCTAAGCAAAGCTTGTATTATGGAAACCTGATACCTTATACAAGGTGTGCAAAGCAAAGCAAGTATGGGCAAATTCAGACCTATAGTCTGAGCGAAAAACGCTGAAAGGAACCACGAGCCGAATTTTGATGAAAATACATTGGCATTAAAATTTATTAAAAAAAATTGAGTTTTTTCGGAGACACGGATTTACTTTAATTTTTATTTTCAATATTCTGCTTCTACGCCACAATATGAACAAAATGATTTATGACAATCTTGGTCACAAGTTGTTAAAAGTTATCCAAAATTTTATTTTGTTTTCCTTGATCATTATGTTTTATCATGCGTAAAGTTGGCTAGGTGTGGCAGATCTCGCAAGGACCTTTGTATGTTTAGTCATAAAAAATTAGCTCTTCGCATTCTGACAAGCAATTAGATGTCAATTTTGAAAAAAAAAACATGCTGTATACCTTTTTTTTTGTAAATACATAATATTGATAATTACACCCATGTTCATAGAATATGCACACAAATGCATATTCTAGTTCTAGGTGGGAATCGAACCCACGATCAGCAGCGTGATAGGTGGGTCCATGCCATCTGGTATAAAATAAAAAAGATAAAATTACTATACTGATAAAATTCTGAGAAAATATTTAATTAATTGATATATTTACCTTTAAATAAGAGTTTAATTAGCAGAATTAATTAAATATCTTTGTTTACACAGTTATGTCGACACACATGTGTTTTTTTATCACATTTTGCCAAATATTGGAATATTAATTCAGCAGAATCGGTTTTTATTCTATAGAAATTTGATCAAAGACCCTTAAGGTAAAGCCGATAAGTTACAAGATTTATTTACAGGTGGTTACGACAATAAATGAAACCACGTAAAGTACTCATAAATACGAATAACTTTTACTATGAGACCAATTTCGAAATCTCATTAAAAATATACAGCTTTTCATACATTTTAGTGGTTTAATTTATTTTCGCATTGTCGTATCCAACCGGTATGTTTAGGATTACATAGCGGTGTGTGGAATGTCCCAGGATATTACTATTACAGTATATTTTTGTTAGTATTTATAATATGTTATTTATAACGAGGCTGTTGACGAACCCTACCAGGAGTAGAGGTCTGGACGGGTAGGAACAGCTTGAAATGAAACTCGATTTGTGCGGTGGAACAATCTTGAAACTGGTACTGCAGTATTGCCTCTTTCTGACTTGTTCTTGTAAGGAGAGTGCGTAGAGAAATGAGTGCCGAGCAGGCCTGACTGCGCTGTTTATATTGTAATTTTAGTCTTTGCGCATGCCTATGTCAGATTTACAAGTGCGCATTGTGAAATATTATTATTATTATTACTAATATAACAAGATACAAACGGTTGCTATGGCAACGGTTTGATACTGAAAAGTGGCAATACCGTAGGGAGAACCCTATCCAAATTCTTTATTAAAAATAACTTATTTCTAATCAAATACAATATGAAATAACTATAAAACAATAAATGCCTACTTATTTACTTACATCTAAAACAATAACCTAAACGCCTTAAAGTATTCAATAGCAATAATATTTGTTCGAACTTAGTCTATGTAAAGTAGGTATATAATAAAAATCTTTATTTACAATGGAATGGGCAGGCATACATAGCACAATGTGTTATGTGCGGGTTGAGGGACGATTAAAGCATGTTAGTAGGTAGGTATAGTCGTGAACAGTCTCCCCCTCGTGCGAAGATGAGTGTCTGAGCACCAAATACAGAGTTTCACGACGTTATGCTATCTTCACTATGCGGGATGTGGGTCGTCGTATCTCTCCAGCTGTAGTTCTTACATCTACCACTCGAACTTTGCCATCTGGTCCTGGGTAAGTATGGGTAATTTGCCCTCTTGGCCATACTCCTCGAGGTAATGATGAATCGATGATGAACACGATATCTCCGACTTCTGGGTTAGTGAATCCCTTGGAGTTGGAACTATACCTAGGTGTTATAGTAGGTAGGTATTCGTTGAGCCATCGATTCCAAAACAGATCAGTCAATCTTTGTACAGTTTTCCAATTGGCTGTACCTATTAGGTTTTTGTCGTCGAATGTACCCATTATCACGTTGCCACTCGATCTTCCAATTAAGAAATGATTTGGAGTCAAACTTTCTTCGTCTTCAGGGTCTAAGGAGACGTCGGTAAGTGGGCGTGAGTTTATTAAGTGTTCGGCTTCCAACAGTATTGTATGCAGGACTTCTTCGCGTGGTTGACGAGATTTTAATGTGGCGGTCAGCGCGACCTTGACAGAGCGTACCAAGCGCTCCCAGGCTCCACCCATGTTAGGTGCCCCGGCAGGTATGAACTTCCATTTGATGCCTTTTTGTTGCGCTTTATCAGTCAGTTTTTTCAGTTCTATTTGCATGTCCTTGTTAGCGCCTACAAAGTTGGTTCCGTTATCACTATACATTATAGATGGCGCTCCTCGCCGAGCTATCATTCGACGGAGTGATAAGATCATACTGTCGGCAGACAGAGACGGCACTATCTCTAAGTGCACTGCGCGTGTAGTTAGGCAGGTATAGAGTGCGACCCATCTTTTTTCTTGTTTGCGGCCTACTGTTATGATAAGAGGGCCGAAATAGTCAACTCCAGTGCATGTGAAAGGCGGTTGATGTTGTTGTAGACGTTCCGGTGGTAAGTCGCCTATGGGGGCCGGTATAGGTAGGTATTTGTGCGTTCTGCACCAATCGCATTCTCGCGTTATGGATTTTAGTGTGTTTCGTAGTGAAGTAATGTAGTACTTTTGGCGTATTTCATTCATTACTGTATTATGATTGGCGTGATTATACATGCAGTGATAATGTTGTATAAGCAACTTTGTAATCGGGTGCTTGCCGTCTAGTACTATGGGTTCCTTATACGTGTCACTCACACAGTCAGCTGATGACACACGGGTTTCGATTCTTATTATGTCGTTCCTGAGCATCAATGTCAGCCTTTTTAGGCGCGAATCTTTTTCGTTAGGTACTTTGTTATTTCGTAGCGATTTTAATTCGCTCGCCCAACTTTCTTGTTGTATGGCTTTGATGAGCAGTGTCTCGGCGTTTTGTAGGTACTCTACGGGTAAAGGTACGGTACGGGTGGTGATCGCCGGCACACGTTCGGTGGGAGTTTGTTTACGTTTGCGTTCGTATTTTCTCCATGACTTGTCTTTGACGGTTTTCTTGATAGCGGCGACGGGTTCCGGTTTTTTCGTAATTTTAGATTTGAATATGTCGACGCAGTGTAATAAGCGTGCCGTGGCTCGTTGTAGGCGTTTCCAGGACGAAAACCTTGATACGTCGGGAATAGGTATTTCGATCCGTCGTATGGTGGCTACGATTTTAGACTTTTCTTCGCCCGTGGTAGGTATTGAGCGGTCGCTCTTATCTTCGGGCCACTGATTAGGGTTGTGTTGTAGAAATTCAGGGCCGTTGAACCAACGGTGATGAATGGTGAAGTTTCTTGGAGTTGACCTTGTGGCGTCGTCGGCGACGTTGTCGTTGGTCGGTATCCACCGCCATTCTGTTGGTTTGGTTGTGTCCTCGATTTCCGCCAATCTGTGTGCGACGAATGGTTTGAATGTACGCGGATCGGCTTTTATCCATGCTAAAACGGTGCGCGAGTCTGACCAAAAATATCTTCTTGTAACTTTTGTTTGGATTTCTTTTTGAATGTTTGTTGCCAGTCTACAACCTAGGAGCGCTGCTTGCAACTCTAATCTAGGTATTGACGTGGGTTTCAAGGGTGTTACTTTAGCTTTTGCCGCTAATAATCTCACGCTGGTTTTGTTGTTCTTAGTGGTTTTCCAATATGTAGCTGCTGCGTAGGAGCTCTCGCTCGCGTCTACGAACGTGTGCAGTTCTCCCTCTTCGCACGAGCTAGTGCACCTGGGTATGTCTAGGTGTTGCAGGTGTTCAAGGCTGTCGAGCCATTTCGTCCAGTCTTCTATGAGTGTGTCGGGTATGCTTTCATCCCAGTCGGTCCCAGCTCGCCAGAGTTGTTGTATGAGCTTTTTTCCTTGTATAAGGACGGGCGTGGCTAGTCCTAAGGGGTCGAACACTGACATCACCGCACTGGTGACTTCTCTTTTTGACGGTGGTCTGACTCCCTCCTTCACTTCCTGAGGTGTGTTTCGCAAGTTAAGGGTGTATTGCATTGCATCCTTTTTGACATTCCACAACATACCTAATGTTTTTTCAGTCTGGTCTTGCCCTAATAGAACCTGATCGGTTTGAGAGTTCTTCTCGAAGCTTTCAATTGTTTGTGTGTCGTTCGATGCCCATCCTCGCAGCACGAATCCGCCGGCCTGGTGGATACGATCAACTTGCTGTGCTGTGTGTTTGGCTTCGGTGACGGTTTGAAAACTTTGTAGGTAATCATCCATATAGTGACATTTTTGGATAGCATATAGAGCTTCCGGTTGTTCTTGACCGAATTCCTTGGCATTTCTGTCCTTTACATAGATAGCTGAGCACGGGGACGACGTCGCACCGAAAATTAATGACTTCATTCGGTATTCGCGGGGTTCAGAGTCTGTCTCGTTTTCTCTCCATAGGAAACGCAAGCTATCTCTGTCTTCTTCGCGCATGCCTACTCGCAAGAACATTTCTTTGATGTCGGCTGCAAGGGCGATCGGTCCGCCTCGGAAACGTATTAAAACGCCGAATAGCGATTGAAGTAGGTCTGGCCCAGACAATAATGCGTCATTGAGGCTTTTTCCGTTTGTGCGTGCCGCTGCGTCAAATACTAATCGCATTTTTCCCTTCTGCGGGTGTACCACGGCGAAATGGGGTAAATACCATGTACGAGATGATGTCGGTTGACTCGTTGCGGGTTCCGCATATCCGCTAGCTAATAGGTTTTGAATCTGTTCGGTGTACTTTTTCTTGAAGTCTCTATTTTTCGCAATTTTCTTTTCAATACCTATCAATCGTTGCATAGCGTTAGCGCGGTTATTTGGCATCGTTTCATTATCGGTGCGCCATAATAATCCGCATTCGAATCTTCCATTGGGGAGACGTTTCGTTGTCTTATCAAGTATGGCGAGCGCTCGTTGTTCCGGGTCGCTTGCTGGCTTCTTGGGTGTTATACCCAAAGAGTCAAGGTCGAAATGTGACTTGATTAAGCATTCGATGTCCTCGTTTTTCTTTTGTAGGTGACCTACGAATGAAACTGGCTTTGGTGCTTCTGACCGGCATCCATGTAGTATCCAGCCGAGGCTAGTCAACGATGCTACTGGCTGATTGTTGTTTCCCGATTTTAACTTCCTTGAGACAATCAGGTGCCAGTTGTCTTGGCCTATCAAAAGAGCTGGTTTCATCCTTTCGTATTGGATCTGATCTTGGATGTCGTAAAGGTGGACACATCCAGCGATATCGTCTTGTCGCACTGATTGCGATGTAAGGTTGAGTTCGTTGATAGTGCAGGCTCTCAAGTTTTCGTAGTTTCTAGCAAACAGGCCCTTAATACGTAGTTTGAGTTGACGCGAGTTAGCCGTCTTCATTTGCTGTCCACTAATGCCCTCTATCGTCAAAACTTCTGTGGGTCCGTCGGCCCCTATCTCGTCGGCAACCTCGTTCAATAACAACGTTACGGTGGATCCTTCGTCGAGGAGGGCTGCCACGGTTTTAGTACCGGTGGGCCCGCATAGCTCAACAGGAACGATCTTTAGGTATAGGCATACCTAAAGATCGTTCCTGTTGAGCTATGCGTTCTTGTTGAGTTTAGGTGGTTCACAGACGCGATTTTTATTTCTTCCTTTTTAGGTAATGTTTCATGAAGTAATGCATGATGTTGCCTTGTGCAATTATTTTCTCCACACGGATTGGCTTTGCATGTTGAGTGTCTGTGGTTTGATTTCAGGCACTTGAAACACACCTTTAGTTTCTTGACAATTTCCCATCGATTTTTCACGGTTTCCTTGAGAAACTGGGGACATTTTACTAGTCTATGTTCTTTTTTACAGACGAGACATGTGATTGGTTGTTGTTTTTCTCCGGTGGTTGCGAGGACAATATCTTCTCTCTCTTTCACCGGTATCTCGTTCAGTGTTATAGCTCTCTCTCTTTCGAACTCGGAGTCGCTATCGTAGTCATTTTCAGTTTCAGTGTCGCTCTCGCTGTCAGACTGTACAAAGTTGGTGGTGTTGACCTTCTGATTGCGTAGTGGTCGACTGCGGAATGGTAGTTCTCTCTTTTTCTTGACGAACTCCGTGGTGGACACGTCGTACGCTTCGAATTGATCCGCAATGTTGTTGAGAAACTCCGACAGTGAAATCAGTATGGGTTCGTCCTCTTTACTCGATCTGTACTCGTACCATCTGAATTTCACGTTCATGTTCATTTTGTCAATTATTTTTTCTGACAAATCGTTTGAGTATAAGTAATCTTTGCGATTCATTTGCTTGATGACGTTGACACTGTTCGCCACTGCGCTGGCAAATGTGCCTATGCCCTTTATGTCGTTGGACATGGGTGGCAGCTTGTTGATAGCTGCTATCTCACTCTTTATGAGATGTGTGGGCCGACCAAATCTTCTTTCTAATGCTTCCAATATTTCCTTAGGATGCGTGTTGGTATATAGAAGTGACTTGACGGACTCTCTTGCTTGATCTTTGATAGCCCTTCGTAATCTGGCTACGTTCTCGATGTCAGAGAAATATTTTTCGGTATCTCTATAGATAGCCTTGAAAGCTATCCACTCCCTCGGGTTGCCGTCGAAATGATGCAACTCGTTTATGTACTTCGGTGCAGGAGCAGGTTTGCTTTCCTTCACGCTCTTGATCGCGCTCACGATCGCGGATGCAAGGGTAGACACGTCCCCTTTTTCCGGCATCCTACTTTTCTTGAGGTTTGCTTCACGCTGTCGTTGAATGGATTTCTGTCGTGACTTCGCCACCCAATCCGATACGTAATCGCTTTTGTCCACGTCACTCGCATTCGATGAATCTTCCTCGTCCTGAAGTTCGATCAATTCCAGTTTGGTTTTCGCCATCGCAACGGCCGCATCTGCCTTCTCTTTCTGGCTTCGCTCGAGTTCCAATCGTGCTTCTAATGCGGCTCTCCTTTGTACTGAACTTGATGAAATCACCGAATTTGATGCTCTTCGTGGCCCGGTCCGATTTACCACCGTACCTTCCCTTGACACGCGTACCTCCTGGGTTTTGGACATTCTGTCCTTCCGCGACTGCTCGGATTTCTCTGTACTTTCTGTACTCGTTTCCGTGCTGCCTGTGTTCTCGGTGCTTCCACTCTGCACCGTGCTAGGAGTCTCCTTCTGAGAACTCCTCAAACTGCTCTCCGGAGCTGACTCCTCTTCCTCCCTGGACTTCGTCTTGTTTCTTCTTGCTTGACTCCTGGTGCTCATCTTCGCCTGGGGGAGATCTTCCATGCCGTCTTCCCTGTTTTCCTACCTCCCTAACGTCCCTACAACCCTATCAGCCTGTTTGAGTGGTTCTTCGGAACACGCTCTCCCAGGAATGGAAACGTGCGGGATTGGAAAGGTGGGAATCGCCCGGCAGAGGGATATGAATGAAAGTAGCGTGCTCAGGTATGGGGGGATCGTCCACACCCTCAGCCGTGCCCTCAAGAGGCCGTCTACTTCACCCACACCGTACTGGCGCGATCGGACTGTACAGCGCGCCTTGACAAAGGCACCACTGGTAGTGTCGTCCGGTCCACTACTCCCGCCAACAGGCGTTAACTCACTCTACCGTTTGGCACCGTTAGGTGGTAGACCGTGAGCCGCGGGCGCACCGCGTAAGAACAAAGACGTTTGACTGTGTCCGCCACTCTTCCTCGGTGAATCCGAAGTCTCGACCGGCCGTGTTGTTCACTCGCTGCAGTGGTCACGACGATACCCGCCGTGTCGTTCACACGCTGCAGTGGTCTCGATGATACACGCCGTGTCGTCCACACGCTGCAGTAGTCTCGATGATACCCGCTGTGTAGTCTCGCCGCTGGGCACCGATTTGCGTTCGTGGCTGTAGCTTGCCCCTCGAACCCAACGTTCGTGGCCGTTGCCTGCCCCTCGAACCGCGCCAATTCCAATGCCCTTGAGAACCCACAGCTTGCACAGTCTGCCCCGATCTTCCAATGTTCGCTGCTAACAAGCCCGACGAACCGAAGCGGAAGAATACCGAAGCTTCTTGCACTGATTCTTGATTTTTTCTTCTATCCGACGTCGATGGACCAAACGCTGTTGACGAACCCTACCAGGAGTAGAGGTCTGGACGGGTAGGAACAGCTTGAAATGAAACTCGATTTGTGCGGTGGAACAATCTTGAAACTGGTACTGCAGTATTGCCTCTTTCTGACTTGTTCTTGTAAGGAGAGTGCGTAGAGAAATGAGTGCCGAGCAGGCCTGACTGCGCTGTTTATATTGTAATTTTAGTCTTTGCGCATGCCTATGTCAGATTTACAAGTGCGCATTGTGAAATATTATTATTATTATTACTAATATAACAAGATACAAACGGTTGCTATGGCAACGGTTTGATACTGAAAAGTGGCAATACCGTAGGGAGAACCCTATCCAAATTCTTTATTAAAAATAACTTATTTCTAATCAAATACAATATGAAATAACTATAAAACAATAAATGCCTACTTATTTACTTACATCTAAAACAATAACCTAAACGCCTTAAAGTATTCAATAGCAATAATATTTGTTCGAACTTAGTCTATGTAAAGTAGGTATATAATAAAAATCTTTATTTACAATGGAATGGGCAGGCATACATAGCACAATGTGTTATGTGCGGGTTGAGGGACGATTAAAGCATGTTAGTAGGTAGGTATAGTCGTGAACAGCAGGCATACATAGCACAATGTGTTATGTGCGGGTTGAGGGACGATTAAAGCATGTTAGTAGGTAGGTATAGTCGTGAACAGAGGCCTTTGGGGTCGTGGGCAATCAGAGCGGGGCCTCTGTGCGCCAAGTAGCGACCCCAAGGAGGACGATGGGTCAATGTGGTCACAACTCATCGTGCGATAGCTCAGCGAGCGTGCTGGGGGGAGGTGTCACACTTCCCCCGGGACGAGCTATCTAAGCGCCGCGCTTGGAGGGGTGAGCAGGTACGCGTTCAACACGAGAGCCCGCCCCCCTCTCTACAGCGCAGATGGCGACCACCGTGGGATTTTAGCCGGTAAAAGTCCGGCATAACCCGGCCGCTACCCCCGGGGCGGTAGGGTATCCTATGAGGATTTCCCCACGAAAAAAAAAAAAAAAAAGGGCTGGCTGGCACTTCCTAGGTGGACCGGAACAAATACCCAACTTATTCCTCAAATGCAGTAAGGAGAAAAGATAGGAGAGAGCGGGAAAGGACTTACCCCAAGCGACATAAAATAAATAGATATAGTGCATAATTGAGTAGGTTCCTGGCGGTAGTTTTATGAGAGGTAGAGCATAGCGTTTATTCGCTCAAAGAGCAGCTCGACTGGGGAAGTACCTCCACCTTACAGAATACCGCAGCCAAATAACTTTATGTTGTGTTCCTGCGCGTGAGTAAGGTCGCCAGAGCTCATAAGGGTGGGGGGAAAGGTCGGTAACGCGTGAGCGATGCTTCTCGTGTTGCAAGCGTCCATATATATACGGTAACCGCTTTCCATCAGGCGGGCCGTATGCGTATTTACCGACTTAGATGTATAAAAAACAAAGTGGAGCGGTGCGGGAGGTGGTGACATGTGACGTATCAGAACTGTTTCGCTATATGATACATTTTTAGTTCTATTTTGTCATTTGACGTAAGGAAAACATACCCCACCCGCACCGCTCCACTACCGCAGGAATGCGCAGTTGTGCGCTATGCCTGTAGATTGTATATTTATTTGATTGAATTGATAAATAAAAGACGGGCCAGTTGGCGCAGTTGATTAAGACGTGCAGTCTTAACCTATAGCGCCGCAGGTCGTGGGTTCGATTCCCACACAGGACATGCATTTGTGTGCATGAACATGTCTGTATGTCCTGAGTATTGGTGTAGTTATGTGTATTAAGTATGTATTTACAAACAAAAAGTATGTATATGTATTATATCAGTTATCTGGTTTCCATAGTACAAGCTCTGCTTAGTTTGGGATCAGATGACCGTGTGTGAGGAATGTCTCCGGATATTTATTTATGTATAATGGTATTGTGTGTAGTGCAAGTGGTCGCGCAAGGGTTTCCTGCGCACGCGCTGGTGCATCCGCGGCACGGCGGTGGAGTTCGTCAACATACATCTGTTCCACGACGCCTCCAACCTCCTCGCTATGGAGCCCTTCCCCTCGGTAACTACCTATCTGGTATTCTATAATAATAATAATATATATAATCATTTATTCTCTCTTCACAAATTATATGTAAATATAAACAATGGCAAAAGATACAATTTGTGAGAGACTGGTGTCTATACTAGGAAAACCTGTACCACAGATCACCAGGCTCCTACCCCGCGACAATAATGTAGTAGCTCATTCAGTAAGAATGAACCTATTACCTATTCTACCTAATCTATTACCACAGATTAAACAAGTTTTTGTTAAAAAAATCTTTTTTAATACAAGCTTTTTATGGTGACTGTACTTTTTGTTGTCAGTACTTGTTCTTGCATTGTCATCCAATATACTAATGTTTACCAAATTTCAGCTCAATCGGACACTGGGAAGTGGGTCACATTCACATTTAACTAAATAAAAGCATGTAATGAGAAAGTTTGTGTGTTTTTGTCATCATTCAACTCCGTGACGGCTGAACGGATTAGGATGAAACTTGGCACATAGACAGATCACACCCTGGAATAATAAAATTGTAGTGTCTATTTGTTATTAAAAAGATTGGTTTTTACTAAATGCATTGTTTTTTTAATGTTAGTAATTGTTTATAAGCAGCTTAATTGATTTATTGTGCAGGTATATTGCCGCAGTCGTCGCCGCGCGTTACGTCATACGTTACGTCACTTGCACTCTGACGTCAACGCCGCTCCATACTTCATGTTCGGGGATTTTAACTTCAGAACAGATACGGGAGGCGTTGTTAAGGTAAATATATTGAAATAGTAAATAATTTACCCTAAAAGAGGTATAGTTAATTTAAAACTTTTTATCTTGGTTTAAAAATGTCAAAGAAAAATAGACCTAATTGATTTGGAATAAGGTTCTACATTGGTGCTGATTCTGTTGTTTACAACTAAACTAATTTAGTCTCACTTTATCTCTTTCTAACAAAGAACATTAGAAAAGGCTGAAGAAATTGAGTACTATCAAATTAGTCCAACTTAGGGTTTCGTTTTTCCCGACCTTCTTCCGTTCCCGGGTCCCAATTATTCAGTTTAGGGCCTGGTAAGGCACTTATGAACGTTACATTTTATGCAGATAACCTATGTCCGTAGTCCGTCTCCGTACCATAGGCTATCTGCATGCCAAATTTCATGATGATCAAAAACAAAAAAACTCACTTTCGCATTTGTAATATTAGTTAGGATTATAGTAAGGATGGGGTCCGGCTTCTATAATGTTATGACTGGCGCGGTCCGTTTTATAGACGATTAGAGGTCGTCCAATCTCGTGAGGTTTTATTGCTACCTTTTTACACCTCTTTTTCTCCTTTCGGTGAGGTTTTAACACTTAATATAAACTTAATCTAAGAAGATTACGATTCTGTTAAATATTGTACTGTTTACAAGGTCCGAACAAAATAGGTCGGCGAGCGGTCCGCCATTTGGTGACCCCTGGTAATACAATAAATAAATAAATAAAAAATTATATTATATAAGACATTCCTCACACACGGTGATCCCAAAAGTAAGCAGAGCTTGTACTATGGAGACGAGATAACTGATATAATACATATACTACCTTTTGTTTGTAAATACATACTTAATATACATAATTCATCGAACAATTATCCCAAAGAAGCGTAATGACGTTCATTTTGGTTGAAATATATTCCGCCAATTTCCCACCGCCGACAACGCGCTCTGATTGGCTAAGTCAAGCACGCATGCACTCTGATTGGCCAAGTCAAAAACACACGATGCAGTGATTGGTGCTTACTGTTCAAATTCAGTGACAAATCACTGACGAGTTTCGGAATTTGATTGTTCATTATTACTACTCTAAAGGGATCTTTCCTCGATGACATAATTACACCCAGACTCAGGACATACAGACATATTCATGCACACAAATGCATGTCCTGTATGGGAATCGAACCCACGACCTGCGGCGCGTAAGGTGAATCTTAACCAACTGCGCCAACTGGCCCGTTTCAAGTGTTACGTTGTTTATTTTAGGGTGTGGCTAATAATTATTTCTTTCTTTCTTTTATTCCAATTAGAAAGTGACGGAAGACCTATCAGCTCGCCGCGTACAAACCGGTGCTCAAACTGATACATCGCGCCTGCAGTATAGATCCGCTGATGATAGACTAGTGCTGGCTGTCGGCAAGAAGGAATTCGCGCATCAAGACCATCAGAAGATATTCCGGGAGCCCTGGGTGAGTGGAAATGAACCTTATATGTTTAGGAATAAGGTTGAAAGTTATTTGATACTTCTGACCCGGCGAGCTTCGTAACGCTTATCTGTTCTCGAGATATCATCAAATAATTCGACTGTTTTACAAAAAAACTTAAACCGACTTCAAAGCACACTAAGAAGTAATCAAATCCTGACCTGATGACAATGGGACCAAACGGAAAGTATACCCTTCCAGACAAAAAAATAATTTTCCAAATCGGTTGCTAAATGGCGGAGTTATGAGGTAACAAACATAAAAAAAAAAAAAAAAAAAATAAAAAAAAAAATAAAAAAAAAAAAAAACGAATTGAGAACCTCCTCCTTTTTTTGAAGTCGGTTAAAAAACCGTTCTATATAGTGTGACTTTCCCAAAGTTTTTTTTTTATTAATTTACTTAGCGCATGTGTCCATATTATTAAGTATCTAAGAAGAATAAGTATACACCATCAGCTTTAATTTAATTTAGTTATTTATCCCTATTTGTTCCTTTGGGAAAGTTGTTTGTTATCATGAGTACACTCATGTGTCTCAGTATCGTTTACTAATTACCAGTCAACCTATATGTATGGGAAAATGAATATCTTCTATCTTCTATATATATAAAAATGAATTGCTGTTCGTTAGTCTCGCTAAAACTCGAGAATGGCTGGACGGATTTGGCTAATTTTGGGTTTGAACTATTCGTGGAAGTCCGGGGAAGGTTTAAATGAAGGGTAGGGTAGGGTATTACGCGAACGAAGTCGCGCCGGGCAGCTAGTTCTTCATAATTATTTTCCGGTGTTTTAATAGTTTTTCTGCTATTCGGAGCGGAGACAAATCAAAGATCATGAAAATCGGTCCGGCCATTAAATAATAAATAAATATCCTGGGACATTCCTCACACACGGTCATCTGATCCCAAACTAAGCAGAGCTTGTACTATGGAAACCATTTATTGAATATGATTTTATAAAAATCTAGTCCTGTCGCATTATAATTATTTATATTAGAAAATTATATGGACCAGGCTAAACTTACCGCTGGGAATAGCTAGTATAACATAACACAACTAAGAGCCGAATAAAATAAAACAATTTCAACTTTATTACAATACAAATAGTGTCCAAATTCCAGCTGCAACGTTTCGACCGTGAGTTGGAGGCGTTAAGACCACACCTGTACGAGTTTCCAGTCAAATTCCCACCGAGCTACCCATTCGAGGAAGATATACATCTACCCACGCATTATATGAAGACTCGGTTCGTTATCTGGCTTTACTTGTTTTACCAACACTCTTATATAACAACATTTTATTTACTTTCATGTGTCTGTAATTGTATCTTGCAAGTTAAATTTGACCTTCCCAGTGTCCGATTGAGCTAAAATTTGGTATACATTAGTATATTGGATGACAATGCATGTACAGTAGTACCCAACTAATATGGCTTACCGATGTACCTGCGCAGAAGATACATTTTCAAAGCGCGGGAAACGCTATTGGTCGGCAGCTGCCGCCATGTGTGCGGATGAGCGTGTCTTGCGAGTGAGACGGAACTAACAGCTGCACTGTATTATGAACCTTATAGAAGTGCTCTAAGGTTGATTGTAAGTTTTAAGCATTCTTTCGTTAATCTTCGGGCCATACTCTCTTTTCTGTGCGAAGGAAGATTCACGATGCGCCATATCAGTTGGGTGCTACTGTACAGACAACAAAGAGTACAGTCAACATAAAAACCTTGTATTAAAAATGAAATCTATACTATAATAATATAATAAAGCGGAAGAGTTTTTTTGTTTGTTTAAACGGGCTAATCTCTGGAACTACCAGTAGGATTCGAAAAATTCTTTCACTAATAAGAAGCTACATTAACCCCGAGTATTATAGGCATATATTTTATTCTGGGAACGTGAGGGAAACTGCGGGGAACAGCTAGTTTATTTTAAAATCTTTCTTTGTATCATGCAGTTGTCCAGCGTGGTGCGACAGGATCCTGATGTCTCAGTCGGCGAGGCTACTCCTCCACCAGGACTCGAACAGGACTGGGGAGAACAGACACCTTCACACATCCAGGTTAATATTACTATGATCTCGAAGGGTTTTTATGGCATTTTTTTAAGTTGGAATTTTTTTTTTTTTTTAAAGTTGGAATGTAATCATGAATACAAACATTAATAAGGGCTGTAACATGGCAGCTGTCTCTCTTTCTCCTCGTGCTGTCGCACTCAGAACAGGCCTGCATCTTGCGTATAGAACTTGCGTTTTAAATTGTAGAGAGTGTTGAAGACATCGCTCTAAAAAAAGTCACTACGTTCGGGTTCTCGAGATTTTCTATTTTTGTAAACTACGAGGGTCATCATCAGTCTATACTGTCCCACTGCTGAGTATATGCCTCCTGCACACAAATATGTGTGAAAAGGAATGGGCAGATACTCCACCACGCGTGCCCACTGCGGATCGGTGGAGGCAGGCTAGTGTCAACCTACTGTTGGAGTTTTCAAGCCGCCTAAGAGGCTTAACGACTATCACAATTAAGTGATAACCGGGACCTACGGCTTTACGTGCCTTAAGAATCACGGAAACGAAATACCACTAGGCGGTCACCCATCCAGGTACCTCATCGGTGGCAGCTCGATTAAGAACGGCTTATCATGCTACACCACGACCTCTTCGAGGTACCACCTGCGAGGGTGAACCAAACACGACCCGTGAATGGGCCTAAAAATGAAAGCCCAAAAAAAGAGTGTTAGAGAGGGTAGGAGAATTTCCACCCATACGTTGTCGACATCCCGCGTACCCGGACACAACGCTTCGCTTCATCGTTTCTTATACGAACAGCAAAGGAGTGGAACTCTCTTCCGGGATCTGTGTTTCCCGACACCTACAACCTAGATGTATTCAAGGCCAGAGTGAATAGGCTTGTTCTGGGTAAGCGTGCTACATCCTCAGCCTCGTCATAACTCCTCATGGAGTCAGTCGAAGGTCAAACGCAAGCCCATTCAACATATAAAACAAAAAGAAATATACGATACCATCGATTTATTTTTAAAAAGGAATTCTTATCAGGTGGACTAGCACTTTAAAGGATATGAATTTTGGCCAGACATTTCATAAGAACGAATACTTTTGTTAAAAAAAAATCATACAAAAGTAAATTATCTCGTGAATTTACATTGAAAATTGATAATTATTTCAACTTAATCCTGTGTAGGAAATCAGTGGCGGACTCTACGGATAGCAGCGGACGAGTATCATCATCCGACAGTAGCCCGGCCAGATCCGGGTCTCGATCACCGGCCACCCATCATCAGGTAAGGGCACACAATAAATAGTATTTTTAACCGACTTTTTATTGTTTTTTTTTAACCTGAACCTGATAACTCCGTTATTTATTAACCGATTTGGACAATTCTTTTTTTGTCTGGAAAGGTACACTTCCCGTATGGTCCCATTCATCAGGTCATCAGATCAGGATTTGATTACTTTTTTGTGTACTTCGAAGTTGGGTAATTTTTTTTGTAAAACAGTTTTTTAAATTATTTTACTGTGTATAGGCCTGTGTTTTACCATAATCTCACCATGGTGAGCGATGATTTGGTCGAAGTTGGTAAGCACACAAAGCCTAGAAGGAACTGGCTCTCAGACTTTCAACTTGAGGGTGGTAGCCAGCCAGGTGGGTACTAAAAAGAACCCTACCTAAAGAACAATTTCATTTTCTCATAGATCGACTCATTACATCATTTTCCTCTTTTTCTCATGACAAACTTTAGGGTTGGCAACGCGCTGGTGTTGCAAGCGTCTATACGATACAGTAACTGCTTACCTTCAGCCGTGGTCTAAAGGTTTCGGATTTGGATATACCTTCTTATTTTCTAATCCAGCATATTCGTGATAGTTATTGTTGTTGCCAGTCAAGTCCAGGCAGGACCCTGGAGAAGAAGAGCAGCATGATGGAGCTGGATGCCCTGCCGGTCCCCATGCCGGGGAATGTCACCCGCAAGAGTATCGCCGACCCCACCAGTGTGCAACACGCCTTCAACACTAGGTGAGTGTTCCTTTTCAACCTCTAGCCAAATTTTCAGAATCTCACTAATATTATAATTGTGCAAGTTTGGATGTTTGTCACTCAATCACGCTTCAATTTCTGAACGGATTTGGATGAAAGAATCATGGCGAGATTTGTACAAAAAAAATTAAGTTTTTTAGAGACGTTGAAATTACGTTATAATTGGTTCTTGGTGCCTAAGGAACAACATAGGCTACGGTAACCGCTTACCATCAGGCGGGCCGTATGCTTGTTTGCCACCTAAGTAGTATAAAAAAAAAACTTGATGCATTTAAAATATTTTTAGATCCCCGGGATAAAAATGCGACATTATATGCAATACCGGCGAACCGCGATCAAACCGACCAAAACATAACGTTGCTATGTTGTTTTGTTATAAACAATACATATCTATATATATAAAAACCAATGCCACTTTTCGTTGTAATTTTATAACTCAAGAACGGGCTCACTTATCCAAGCCAAA
This sequence comes from Achlya flavicornis, assembly GCA_947623365.1. Taxonomy (NCBI): domain Eukaryota; kingdom Metazoa; phylum Arthropoda; class Insecta; order Lepidoptera; family Drepanidae; genus Achlya; species Achlya flavicornis. The sequence continues at coordinate 3,566,964 of OX392490.1, forward strand.
TGTTTAGGCTTTGTTCGGACTATTTAGTAGATGGTTTATGTGAAGTTTGCACAAAATCGGTCGGTCGAGCGGTTCTTCATTTATCACATATTTATTATTTCACTTTATACGTAGCGAAGTACGTACCGGGCCGCTAGTTTGTTATGTTTTTTGCGGGGTTTATAAAATATTTCAAGTAACTATATTAACATGTTGCTGGTAATGTAATCTCAACACTGGAAGTGATTCAACCTCTAAAACGTTTTTTTTTTTTTTTTTTATACAACTTAGTCGGTAAACAAGCATACGGCCCACCTGATGGTAAGCGGTTACCGTAGCCATATGTACGCTTGCAACACACGAAGCATCGCTCACGCGTTATCGACCTTCCCCCCCCTCTGAGCTCTGGCGACCTTACTCACGCTTACTCTTACTTACTTACTCTTGGTTTTAGTTTTTTGTACAAATCAATGTATGGATCTCGCCATCATTCTTTGGCACACAGATAGAGTATTTTCTGGATTAACACACAGGTAAGTGCGTGATAGGTACATCGATCCTCACAATTTTTCTCCCGGTATCATTTAGCCTTTGTATTTTGTAGCAGGGTATCAGAATCCGAAGGGTCCCCCATCCGGCGCAAGCTGGTGCGCAACCAGTCGGAGGGGTCCCCGAAGGGCCCCGGCGCGGGGGCCGGCGGCGCGCACGAGGCGGAGCTGCGCCGGCTGGTGGACGCGCCGGCCAGGAGACGCGTCGAGTATGGACTCATCGGAGACACCGCCTGCATGGGAGACCACAAGGTATACTAACCTTACCTTATATTACCACATATATACACGCTCACACACTAACTCACCCCCACACACTCAACCCCTCACTCACTCACAAACTTACACACACACTCAATCCCTCGCACACACTTAATCACTCCCACATTCAACCCTTCACTCACCTATAAACATACACACTACACACCCCCACACTAACTCACCTTTACACACTCAACCCCTCACTTATTCACAAACTTACACACACGCTCAGCCAATCACACACACTAACTCACATATACACACCCCCACACTCACACTAACTCACCCCGACACGCTCAACCCCTCACTCATAAACTTACAACAACACTTGAAGCGACTTGATTATCTCAAAAATCAAAAAAAATTTTATACATGAGAGCACATTTTGAGTGTTAAATCAAGTTTTTCGGAATAGTGCGCAAACACCTTATTTGCTATTTAATTTAATACCCCTGGATTGTTGTAACTCTGTGAATACTTTGAATATCTTTTAACTTTTAACTATACATATTTGTCCCCAGCCAATCTACCTACGAGTGATGCTGCAAAGCGACCGAGGTATTATCGAGTGTTGCAACAGTGCACTGCCGTGCACCCTGTGTGGTAGTGCGACCCGCTTGCCCTCCACCCTCTCCCTCTCCCTCCACGCGCGCCCCCACCCCCGCCACCACCTGCCGCGCCTCCCCACCGACCCCAACTTATACAAACAGCTGGCAACACCCACCATCTCCATATCGGACGCACACCCCGACAAACTACTCTCCGACGACCACAGACTAAAAAGAACAAGAACCGGCTCTTTAAACGAAAAAATACTCAGAATACCTCACGTCGAAATAACAAGCGTCGATTCTATATACGATGGTATTTTCGTAAATGATATCGATAATACTTTGTTAAGCGTTCGAAGATGCGTCGATCCTTATACACCTGAAAGTATCGATTCTCACAGCCCTAATGTAGAGGCGTCTTCCGGTTCCGAGGACACGACTGAAATCGCAGATATGGAATCGGAAATCGATTTAAAATCGGGTAAATTGAATCGAGATAGGAGTGTATCGCCTACTCAGTTGAAAAATCGATTGGATAAGTTACTAAATGATGTTGATAAATGTCCAGAGATACCGGAGTTGCAGAGGTTGAACAGTCGCGAGTCGTGTAAGTCGGAGAGTAGTAGGAAGGGTGGTTTGTGTTGTTTGGCCCTAAAGTGTTATTGGTTTTGTAGACGTCGCGCGCGCAAAGTGAAATGTGAATGTAGTGGCTTGACTAAATGTTGCACATCCTGAGCTTTTAGTTAGTCTTTGACGTATTTTTAGTCGATTGTCGATTTTATATTCGCTATTTAATGCTGGCCGGTTCTAATTTCGAATTTTTTGAACATATTTTTGACGCGTATCTTGACTATTCGAATTTCGAACCGGCGAGCATTTTTTTGTGTGACATAGTGATTGTTTTTTTTTCGACTTATTTTTAACCATTGTTTATGGTTATGCTGACCAAAAAGTTTTATGGTATTTGTACCATGATGTAAACGATGCATGTAAATGTATTAATAATAATTGTAAATGCATGCATTTTTCATAAATACATCATATTTGTATAGAAAAATGTAAAATAGTGTACCTAATGTAATTATATTAGATTTTGATGTGCTTATAACTAGTCTGCGGCAGTCAAGTATATAATTAGCAATTATTCGACTACCCTCTTTTTAATTTATTAATCTCATCTTTATCGATAATTGATAGAATGACAGATCTGTATTTTTTTTTATTAAAGGGTGTTCCTATCTTCAATGCAATATTATATAATTTAATTTTAGTCTGCTGTTCTTATAACTGTGTAATAAAATAATAAAAAAATACCAAATGATTAATAAGAAAATCTAGTCTGTCTGCTCAAGCAACGAGCTATATACAAAATAATAATTTGAACAAGGTGCAGGAAAAAATAGTAATTTAAATGTCCAATACATATTTTGACTAAGTTTATTATCAATTTAATTATAATAATAAGAGTTCATATGCAAATCGACTTAAAGATGGCGCCTGATGGCTGAGGACAAAAAATGTCTATATATTCAATATAAAAACTAAAGTACTTAAGGCAATTATAAAAAAAACTTAAGATGCAGGTGGCGCACCTAGTGGTGAATTTTGACACTTTTATCTCTCCTATTGGTAATAAAAAAAAAAACTTATAGGGGCAAATGTTAAACGATATTTTCTTGTGTAATAATGTCTTTATTATTGGCGCATTTTGTCTTATAGACGTGGTTCAACGACGTATAACGCTGCCGGTACTTGGATGGGTGGTCTGGTACCAATATTCCTATTGTAAATTATCTACAATTATAACAAATGTGGCCAAAATCGGCATGATAAAAAATACTTAAAATTATGTTAGGATGTTATCATTTTATTAATGGTCACTTAATTTTAAGTCTGCCAATTATTTCTTATTTATTTTTCTTGGTAGTGGAAGACCTCCTTCGTATAAAAAACATGTTGCAATAATTTTTTTATGTTAGAAGCATTTTCCTTATAATACTAGATTCTCATAATGCTAGTTTTTATTTCTTATTATTATCAATAAATCTAGCATTACAGTAGTACCCAACTAATATGGCGCGTCGTGAATCTTCGTTCGCACAGAAAAGAAAGTATGGCCCGAAGATTAGCGAAAGAATGCTTAAAACTTACAATCAACCTTAGATAACTGCTATAAGGTTCATAATACAGTGCAGCTGTTAGTTCCGTCTCACTCGCAAGTGCCGCCCCTCCGCACACATGGCGGCAGCTGCCGACCAATAGCATTTCCCGCGCTTTGATAATGTATCTTCTAGGTACATCGGTAAGCCATATCAGTTGGGTATTACTGTACGCAGCTTTCTTTAGAAACTCTTCTAGGTAAGTGTGACCGCATCAAAATCTGTTTATTCTTTCTCGAGTTATAAACTAATGGACAGAAACGTTTTTTCATAACATGTAGGGTGTACGAATGAGGTCTTCACTGCTCCAACTCATTGTTATACGTAAATGCACTAATAGTATTTAATTAATTAGACACGGTCCACGATGTTAAGTGAAAGTGGCGCTTATGTGCTCGATAATAAACATTCCGCACTGATATTCTCTTTTTTATGATTTATTACCAGTAAACGCATCCGCTTTTCTCTACAAATGAAACTTATACCGGGTGGACCCAACATAGGTTTCGAAAATATATCATCTCGAATTCTCCACCTGTTATAGGTGCCGATATAAGGGGCAATCGCCCTCCCTACTCACCGATGCACTTTTTTTTTAACAATATCAACAGCCTTTGTAACTTGCTTAGCTGTATCACGTCGACAGACTATACATGCCGCATAGTTAAGTCTGTGAAAATAGAACCTATAGGTAAAATTCTAAGCAGTACGCGCAAAATTTCCACAATCCTTTTCTTCACACAAAGTCTGTCTATGCTGCACCTTAAGGCATTACCAAACGACCGAACCCTGTGCGGCGAACCATCGAACAGAGGGAGACAGCGCTATACATCAAAAAGAGAAAGGAGTACTAAGCGTCACGTTCTCTTTTTAACGCCGCCCGGCCGCACCGGGTTTGGTCGTCTGTTAATATTGGTAGCACACGAAGGTTTCTAGCAAACGCCTTTTTAAGAAAACTATTCGATCTAGACGTTCCTCTTAGCCTTTAGATACCTAATTAAATATTTATAAAATTTTATTGTATGTAATTGTGTTTTGTGGCTTTGATATTGCCGTTTTGTGTTTTTATTTACAGTTTGTTTTTCCTGTAAGCTTTGCTTGTAAGTATTTTTGTTCGTTTTCTTTGTTGTTTTATTTAGTGTTATATTTTTGCCTACAATAAATTAGACAGTATTTAGTATTATGGTAAAAATTTTAGAAAATAGTGTGCACAATACCAAAAAGTCTAAAAACTATAGTTATAAAACTTTAATAGACAATCAAATATATGTCTAATAATATGTTACATAATATACGCACACACTCAAAGTAGTTTTTACGAAATAGGTATGTTTTTTTTTAAATACCAAATTCTCACTCGCCTTTCAAAAATGAACCTTATTCCAAGGAAATTAAAGTTATTTTTTCTACTATTGCCCGCAATGACTAATTTCCTATAATATAACATACAAGTAAAATGTGTATGATTATTACTGAACATTCTAAAACTTTTAAAGTGTGCGCGTTATTCCTGTCACATTAAACAAATGTAAAAAGTGTTTTTTTTTGTATTTACAGGCAATTTCCGTCACGAGTTCCACTCGGAGTCTTCTCCGAAACACATAAAGCAAGAAGATCCCGATAATATGATAGAGAACGTCGCCGATTCGCCAAACTCGCGATATATACAATTCAATATGGACAGCCCTGGCACTATCTTTACAGAAACTGATATATAATCATTAGGTTGTTTTAGTATGGTAACATACTTGTCTGATGGTAAGCGGTTACCGTAGTTTGGGGTCAAAGTAGCGCATTGTTAACCCTGCAAAAATATCTTGACGTCCAGAAGGGGAATAGGTTCTGTAGTTTTGCCGGTATTAGAAGAGAGGAAGTGTAATTTCGTTACGACCTCATGTAAGATAGCTCATGCTGTTTTATTTTTTGGGTAAATTGATAAATATTTGTATACTTACAAACAAGGTATCCAAAAAAGGATGTTGATCAAAGAAATAAATTGCACTGAAATAAAATTGCGATCTAGTGTTGTCGCGAAAATATAATCTATATCGTAATCTCTGAATTGAAACGCGAAAATCCCTTTAAAGTTGATAGGATGGCTTTATTACAGCTATAATGAAGCGATCCTATTTATCAGCTGAAACACATCCCTCGCTACACATCTCTGGGCATTCAGCCTAAGCCTCGTATTATTTTAACATTATGATCATTTTTAATAGGCATCTTTTAACTAAGACTGCCTTAGTGGTAGCTTCGCGGTGGGAAAGAGAAGAAAAGAGATGTGGGAGATCTATCGTCAGAATAACGTTTGCATCCCCCCGCGATATCTCGCGCCCATGGAGGTACTACGCCGAGCTAGAAGTCAGTTAAGAAGCGTACCTCTATTTTATAATATTTAATTTATTTTACATTCTTCTGAAAAGTGCCATAAAAAAGTTATTTGAACGTAGGTATTTATTGTATTATTTATCATATTTACCCAAATATTAATCAACAGTTTTTGATTAATTCGTGTTCATACATATTTTACGTATATTTACGTAATTACCAAATAATTGGGCAAAAAAATTATTTTCACACTTACAAGTCGGTGCTTTTATTTTTTAAATCAATTTCTATCTTATTGTTACATTCCAAATAATTAGATAATTATATCTACTCTATAATATTTGAGTTTAAACGAATACTGTCGCTATTTACTCATAGTTAAGGTCTGTTTCACAATAGTTAGCTAAAATTTGAATATTTGAGATATCAGATTGTGAAACAGAGGGGATATTGACTATCTCAAGCACATATACCACTGGATTATCACCTTTAACCTGAAGACTTAAGGTTCATTTAGAAAATTCTGTGTGAGTGTAAGCAGGACCACAAACAGCACATCTCGCTCAATGCACACAGCTATCCCTTTCGCCATTTGCCAGTTTACAACTTTATGTACCTGACTTAAGGCATATTATCCACTGCGATGACGATAGGTGTTGGAGTTAGTCAATAAAGGAGGGTCCTCGTTGTTAGTTAAATAATTAGTCTTCACTAAACTATTATAAACTTAAATACTCATTATCTAGTCGTATTCTATAGCAAATAATTTATTATTTAAGTATTTATTTCATCAATTTCTGATATAAATGGCATACTAAAATGGTAAATGTATTTATGGCGATGATTTTACAGTAGAAGTGACGTCAGACGTTGTGGCAATGGTGTGCTTCAAGCGGCTTCACTCAGGAGTCGATTTGCTTACAATAGCATGACTTGCCTATAATGCCTCTTACAGTCCACTCTTACCTTAGATAGAGGATCCTCTATCTACGACTCTTACCGTCACCATCGACAATATTGCCCACATTTTTGACGTTTAAAGGCTATTTTCTGTAGCTTGAGAGTTATAGTCAGAAATTGGTGGAAAAAGTCATGTTTAATCTTCTTATTATTACAATTGAAAATGTATTCTATGTTAAGCTACTCTATACCTATTATTCTTAGATTTTTATTTTTTAAAATAATGTAGCCAGGGAGTAAAATCACAGGGTAATATTATTTGCCAAGTTGATTTTTTCGATAATATTTTTAAAAATGTTCAAATAATATTTAAGTGTTTTAATAATTATTAATTGTTAGTTGTCGGTGTCTACAAATATTTAGTATAAATAGTAGATAGTACATTATAAATAGTTAAGAAAATGTTTTAAACATTTTCAATTGCCCTATGATTAAAAACACACCGATTTATAAAATTGTTAACTAAACTTTACTCATATTATTGTCAATATTACTACCATTAATGAATTTCATCCAATCAGGGCCCACGAATGGTCATCGTCTCGTCGTAACGCGTGCGCGTCATTGGTTGAAATAATTAATGGTGTTCGTTACGATTACCACCAAAGTTACGCGGTAGAGCCATCAGGGTGCTAAATTTGCCTCATTTGTACCTTCATATATGAATTGCAATTAATAATAGTAAGTAATGCCACTAATCTGAAGTTTACATTTGATTTGTGTTTATTGAAGTGAGAAGTATTTAAAATAAATAAATGGAGGAGTCTACCACTCCTCCAAATAGATCTTCTACCGGGCTAAATATCAATTCCCAGGGTCTGCAGTCCAAAGTTTCTTCTTGGGAACTCGCATTTATGCTAAGTCCTAATTATACTTTGATAGTACGATGCTATGTGGCAGTTATCATCTGGCGTCATGGTCACTCGCTATGTATTCCATGCGTGTGTGCTGACAGTTCTCCACAAAAAACTGTCTCTGACAGTCGGCCACCTCGCTGTACTTACAAGCCTGCATGCACACATTCACACATTAGTCGGCCATTACGCGGGCAAAGGTCAAACGAAAATATATTTAAATACAGCATGTCTTGTGTAGTGAAATGGTGTAAAAACTTACACTTAGTTAACACACACACATAAATAGCCGCCGCCATTACGTTGCCGAAGTTTAGTCTTAGCGAGATTACTGTCCGACCTAGGCTGTGTTCGCCACATTCTTATTCAATGATGATAGGAGGCATATATGAAGATAAGAATGTAGCAAAATTTTGCCCCTATGGTCCTAGTCGCTGGGAGCCGTTGGATGCAACATTGCAACCGCTTTAAGACCTGTAGTTTTATATGTATGTATATGTTTAGCATTAGACATACTTACATATTCAAAACATCACAGATATAGCATACCAAAAACCATATAATAATTAGGTACAGTAGTACCCAACTGGTAAGGCGCGTCGTGAAACTTCGTTCGCACAGAAAAGAAAGTATGGCCCGAAGATTAACGAAAAAATGCTTAAAACTTACAATCAACCTTAGATCACTACTATAAGGTTCATATTACACTGCAGCTGTTAGTTCCGTGCCACTCGCAAGTGCCGCCCCTCCGCAAACATGGCGGCAGCTGCCGACCAATAGCATTTCCCGAGCTTCGTAAATGTATCTTCTGCGCTTGTACATCGGTAAGCCATATTAGTTGGGTACTACGGTACCAAGATTTTAAAAAGAAACTATAAGTACACCATAAAGCAGTATGCGAATTGAAAAAAAAAATATGATCTTAAAATAGCAAAAGATCTAGATGCGGTACTTTCTAATAGCGCGTAATCAATATTAAATAGAAAACAGAAAGGAATACCTTCAATTGAAGCGAATATTATTACTGTATAGGAATTGGCACAGCGCCTCTGGCGGTATACTCATGGTACTAATTTCTCCCATACTAATTTATAGTTGACGCAAACGCGTTGGTAACCGTTTACTAACGTCAATTCTTTACACTCGGGGTACAGTTAGTAAGGTCCACGCGTGGTAATCTTTCTGTTTTTGCTGTTATCTAGTTCATAAATGTCCAAATAGTAAATTGTCAATTTCACTAATGACTATCCCCCTTACTCATAAAGCGCTATTTAACTAATAAAAGGGTTACGTAAATAACGTCACTCTATTGTCATTGTCAAATAATGTAACATTATTTACGTGACCATTTAAACAGTATATTACTTAAATAGCGCTTTATGAGTAAGGGGGTATGTTTTTAAGTAGACAGAACCGGTACACCCCAACAAGATATTAAGGTGAAAATGTATAATTAGAAAATACCTTATAATAACGAAGTTATGGTTGTTTTTTACATACTATTCATACAATGAAGTCGGTTAAAAAGTGCTCTTAATTCTGTTATTGTCACAAAATAACATGACATTATTCATGGTGAAATTGAGAAAATTCATTTCTGGAATATGGTATACATTGGGTAACACTATATATTGTTAATAATTAGTAATTATCAAAAAATGTGTCAATGACTTGAACACTCAGTTATCTTTAAGGATATGCTGTTGTTTATAGTAAAACAATGCTACATAAAATTATGACAGTATAATAAAAAAAAAACGACAAACTGCTATGTACATGTACAGTCAGCGTCAAAAGTAGCTGATCACTTTTATACAATGTCAGTCAGTCATTGCTCATTACAAAAAAACTGTTAAGATAATGTCATCAGATTATTATGAAGGCGACATGTATATCAAGTGCATTACATACATACACAGGAAAATTGTATCAAAATTAGTTTTTCCAAGCTAATAATAATAATAATGGGCATCTTCCAATTTGCTATTATTGGTTTTTGAAAGTTGAAGTAAAACTTCCTTTGATGCAGTAGGAGTTAATGGGAGTCAAATTGCAAGTTGGAATTTGATTGCAACGTTTTATATGAAACGCAAAAAAAAGGCCAGAGAGTAAAGAAAGAACCATAGTTTCTCGTTTTCTGTGCTGCCCGCTCTCTTTTATTTGTAACCGTACCCTTATTCTAATAATAGTATGACATACTTTAATTTGTAAAAACAAACAATGTTGCTTCAACAAATAACATATCGCATGAGTGGCGAAATATTTAGTAACAGTCCATGATCATATCAAAGTAAATCGAACCTTATTGCATAATCGTAACGTAGATAATAAAATAGAAATAGCTTAGCCCAAACGTACCTGAGTAAGAGTGTAATAAAGTATATTTTTAGTGAATTTTAATAATTCAAGCGCGGATCTAGACTTACATGTTTTCAATAGCTCTGTCAAATTATTTCACAAATGAGATGCATACGATTTGTCTATGTGGGTATGACGGAGTGTGATAGCTATATACTTAAAACACCTACATGTGAAAAAGAGATAAAAAGTTTGTGGATGCCTTTTTTCGTCATCCGAATCAGAACCGCATTCGAGCAGGTGTCAAAAATCCAACTTATTAAGCAATTTTGCTTATTAAAATTAATTTCTGGAATTCACGACAGTTCCTACTGCAACTATATGGCCTGAGTGGCCTTTTTAAGGGTCCTTACTAAACAATCCTGATTGTCTGGATCCGCAACAAAACTATTCACGTAATAATCCACAAACCAATAATTAGTTATAAAATATATCTACTTAAATTAGCCGAAAAAACAGAGACACATTTACATACTCGAGTGAAAAAAATAATTAAGAAAAATATATTGCTGATTGTACTTAGTAGCTCAGAGCCAATAGGTAAATGTTTATAGGTGCATACGTTTGATACGATTTATTACAGTTTGTATTAAACCTGCTGTACGTATTACATAGTATAATAATATATTATAGCCCTTATTGTTATTAAACATAAAACAGTTTTTACCAATTTTGGTGCCACGGCTAAATGTCGCCGAATTTTGAACCTTATAAAGTTATGACATTGTTTTATAAGACTATTGGAGTAGCTAGTAAATTGGTACCTAGGTTTAGTTGAGTTCATAATTCATATACAGGGCTATTATTTATGGCTAATTAAACAAAAATAAGCAAAACTTACCTAGTATCAAAATGTATTGATCGACAGTTTTTTCAAGTACCTCAAAGTACATTCAATAAAAATAAGCAAATGTATACAAAAGTTACATAGTATCAAAATTTATTGAACCGTAGATTTTTCAAGCCCATACCTACTAAAAGTTTTTTGTAGGTATTCATGATTACTTTTAACACTGAAAATTTAGTTGGTCATAAAAATATTCCCGTAAAATTAAACTTACAATTATATGAGATATCTAAAGTCGAATGCAAATGACACGGCATTTTACGACGAACACAAGTAAGCAGCCAGTATTTATTTTCGTAGCTACACTTGAGTTGAAGACTTGAGTGACAGCCATTTCATTTCAAGATTAGTGTTCTTACCACCTTTAGCCACATCATCATCGTATAATTTCCCACTGCTGAGCACAGGCCTCCTTTCACAAATGAGGGTGATAGGGACTGGGCGATACTCCACCACGCGTGCCCACTGCGGATTGGTGGAGGTAGGCTAGTGGTCAACCTACTGTTGGAATTTTTCAAGTCGCCTAGGAGGCATCCAACTAGCTTAACGACTATCACAATTAACTGATAACCGGGACCAACGGCTTTACGTGCTTCTGAAGCACGGAAACGCTCGATTTGAAATACCACTAGGCGGTCACCCATCAAGGTACCGACCATGACAGACGTAGCTTAACTTTGCCGATCGATTAAGAACGGCTAATCATGCTACACCACGAGCGCCTCACTAGCCACATCGACCCTTAATGCTGGTTGCTAGTACGTCTATGATCTCGTCGGAAAATGTCTTGCCATGTGCACACGAACTAAAGTAAATCGTAGGTCGTGTGCTGTTATAGGCTAGACATTAGAAAAATATTCTATATACCTACCTACCTACTTCGTTATGAATTTAGAGTACGTTCATACTTCCTATGACTTTGCGATTATTTGTCTGGTAAAAATATGACGGTTCTACCTGCAATGCCTTTTATTTCACTCAATTAACAATGAAAAGGGATGACCGAGGTAACAAATAAATAATTATAGTAGTCCGTCAGTTAGATTATCAAAAAATATTGGATACGTATTTTTTTGCTTTACGAAATCATAAAAAATTTACTAAGATAAAGCGAGTCAAAGTTCGGAAGTGGGGGCTCGTGACGTCACGCGGAACTTCAACACACGATATGTTCGTATTTTTTTTGTATAATTGACAAAAGAAAAAATACGTGTCTAATTATTTTTTGATAATATAAAAGAACGCCTAAATAGTTTTTTTTTTGTAATCTAGCCATTCTTTATAACGCGTTTAACTAAGAATCAAACAAAATCGTCAAATTCTATTATTTCTATATTAAGGACTAACGAAGGAGAAACTGGGATTCTCGCTCAGTAATTAATATCGATTTTTGCCGAATCAAACATGAATGTCTGCCTATTTAGATTTTGAATCACTGAAAACTTTAGCACCTACCCATTCTTCTATTTTTAATAATCGCAAATGTCATAAGAAGTGTTTGTACGTCTATGTCTATAAAATACTCTTTATATGAGCAATTGATATAATTTTACGGCATCTATATTCTATATCTAGTCATTATATGTGTATTGTGATCGGTGTGATTCAATAAATAATTATAATTATGTGATAACAGTTTTTTTTTACTTATGCCCAACGTGCTTTACAAAGCCCAGTGGAGTTTACCTAGGGGCTAGACGGATATAAATTAAATTGTTTATAAGTCAGAACTTACAAACAATTTAACGCAGACATATAAGAAGAAGCAGACGAAGCATTCGCAAAAAAAATCATAGCAATGAGACGTTTTCTTTCCATAGGGTTTTATAGAGTTTGGTTGAAAATACCATAAAATAGTAGGCGCCGATCCCACAGAGTTCTACGTTTAGAGTTCTCATTTCCTTTTAGAACTCTTGACTGTTCGCTCGCTGTGTCGCGGAACTCTAGAACTCTCTCTGTTGGATCGGCGCCTAATATTTCGCATAAAAACAAACAGTCGTTGACCCTTCATACCGTAAAATGGGGAGTATAGAATTCGCGGGGACAATAGAAAAAAAAACGAAATTTTTTTCGTCGCTTTACTGTTCGCACACTGTTCAATGAAATTAGCTACGTTTGATTTTTTTGAATATGGCATCACTTGCTCTGTTATGGCAGCATCGTTATTAATAGTGAAGTTGTTCCTAATTGCATTAAATATTGAGTCAAAGTTATCATGTAACGGTCGTGGTTTCGAGCTCTGAAAAAAACTTCAAAGCTGTTCGGTACAACGGCATAATTCAGTCATCGATACGAAGTTTCTTGAAGTGTTAGTCATTTATCTATTGTGAAAACTAACAGGTAAGCCAAATTAATAATGATTTCTTTTCTAAATATGCCAAAAAGTTGCACTACCTATAAAACATATTTATTTGGGGTGAAAAGAAGACGCCTGAGGGGTGAATAGAATTGAAGTATGAGGTAAATAGAAACGTGTAAAGGCTAAATAGTAACGCGTGAGGGTTGAATAGTAACGCGTCTGGGGTGATTCCAATTGTTATCGCTAGGGCTGCCAAGCAACAATTTCTCACATTTTTTGTGGGCATTTATATAAAGCATTACCTGTAAAATAGTAGGTAATCATTTTTATAATACCGTAATTTTATGAACAAAACATAAATAATTGATTATTTGTTCATATTTCTATTCCTAATGAAACTTATTCACTATTACTTTTCTTCTTTAGATTATTTAAGAATGCCGCGCGTTTATAAACCAGATCCTGGAGGCAAGCGCTATAAAAAGTATGACAAAAACGTTATTAAACAAGCGGTGGAAGAATATTTGATGGGTAACGGTTCTTTAAAAACAGTAGCTGCCAAATATAATATACATGCATCTGTGTTGTATCGCCACAGCAAAGGACTAGTAAAATCACAAGGCGGGCAAAGATCGCTTTCATTGGAAACCGAAGAATACATCATCCAATACATAAATGTATGTGCGGAGTGGGGATATCCACTGGACTCACTTGATTTAAGATATATTATTAAAATGTATCTGGACAAAGTTGGAATTGCTCATAAGCGATTCAAGAATAATTTACCTGGTCCAGATTTCATCCAATGTTTTTTAAATAGACACAAAGATAAGATATCCCAACGGATATGTCAAAATATTAAAAGGTCAAGAGCTGCTGTGTCTGCTGAAATAATTTCAAAATATTTTGAAGAGCTCAAAAAATCTTTGGCTAATGTTCCAGCAGGAAACATAGTAAACTATGACGAAACGAACCTTAATGACGATCCTGGACGTAGAAAAATTATAACAAAACGAGGTACTAAATACCCAGAACGGGTAATGAATCATTCAAAAGCCAATGTTTCTGTAATGATGGCTGGATCCGCAGAGGGGAAACTTCTACCACCATACGTGGTGTATAAAGCACAAAATTTATACAACACATGGGTGTCTCATGGCCCCAAAGGCACACGATATAACCGGTCTGCATCAGGATGGTTTGATGGAAACATTTTTGAAGATTGGGTGCAATCTATCGTAATTCCATTCTTTGCCGACAAACCGGGAAAGAAGCTGCTTATAGGTGATAATTTATCGTCACATTTATCGGTTGACATGATTAAATTATGCAAAGAGCATGATATCGATTTTGTGTTTTTGCCGAGCAACTCTACACACCTTACTCAACCGCTAGATGTAGCCTTCTTTAGGCCAATGAAGTCGGCTTGGCGACAAATTCTTTTGAAGTGGAAGAAAACCGATGGCAGCAATGAAACGTGTGTGCCCAAGGGTTGCTTCCCCAAACTATTGAAGAAACTAATGGAGGAGATCCAAGAAAATGCAGATACTAATTTAAAAGCAGGTTTTAAAAAAACCGGTATTTATCCCTTAGACCCCACACAAGTGCTATCTCGAGTACCAGTACAATTAAGCGATACAAAAAGATATAGAGAAGCAGTGGACGAGTCTGTATTAACTTTATTAAATGATATGCGATATGGTACAACTGGTGTGAAAGAAACCAAAAGAAAGCGAAAACTTGACGTGGTGGCAGGAAAGAGTGTTGGCGAATCTACTGAAGAGGATTATGTAGACTCGGAGGTAACACCAGGCCCAAGTACATCAAAACAACAAATAATTCTAAAAAAGCTAGATAATACAGTCGATAAAGAAAACCAATTGACGCAAAAAAAAACAAACATAAGAAAAAGCATTAAAGGAAAAGGGGTCGGCAAAAAAACAAAAAGGAAGGAAAGCGCGTCGATGGACCAATTTAATGAAACCAGAGACAAAAATATAGTGGGAGGTAGCACATCTATAGAAATCTTAAATGATAATGATGACAAAAATTACAGTCTTTTAGATATGCCAGTTTATTTTGAAGATGACTTGGAATTTGGAGGGGAATTCACTATTGAAAACTGTCAACTAAGTGATGCATTACCAATAAAACCAATTGCAGCAGATGTAAACAAGGAAATATGCCTAAACAACTCTAATCAGTCTTTTACATGTGATCAGGCTGGACTAACTGAATGCCAAATAAGCAATAATGAAGAACAACATTTAGGAACAGAAATTAAAGTTAGTCAGAGTTTGACACAAAAAGAGGAAAAAAAGATAAAAATAATAGAAAATAAAAACTTTTTAGAATCTTATAAAAGTATTTGTGATGTAAAGAAATTCAAAAAGATTTCCCCCGAAATGCCCATATCAATTTTGAAGAAGACTCGAAGACCGAAAAAATATTATACAGATGATGAGGCTATATTAAGAGACTTGTTGGATGGCAATACTTAAATATTGTAATGCTTCAGTTAATAATAAAAAACATATAAACAATTACTTATGTACCTAGAAAGAAATGATGACTTCAAAATTTAGTGTTTGATGTTGATTTTATCTAACGTTTTCTTTGATAGAAAAATAAAAAATATTTTGTAATATTTTCATATATATTAACAGAAATAATAATTGCATAATTTCGTTTTGAATTTTATTCTGATGTTGATTTTATTTAAAGTTTTCGTTATAATCACTTTTTTTTATGTTTCATAATACTTTTAAAAGGAGTGATAACTTCATAATTTTGTTACATTTTTATTTTTTTGTTGATTTTGTTATAAATTTCTTTAATAGTAGAACACCAGTTCGTTATAATAACTTTTTTTTATGTTTCATAATACTTTTAAAAGAAGTGATAACTTCATAATTTTGTAAAATTTTTATTTTTTTGTTGATTTTGTTATAAATTTCTTTAATAGTAGAACACCAATTATTTTGTAATGTTTCGGTGCACATTATCAAAATAATAATATAACAGAAATGATAACTTCATAATTTCGTCTTGAATTTTATTTTGATGTTGATTTTATTTAAAGTTTTCTTAGGCAGTAAAATAACAATTATATTTTTGTGTTTCATAATACTTTTAAAAGAAATGTAAACTTCATAATATTGCTTATTTTTAATTTGATTTTGATTATAACTATTAAAATTTACTTTAAAGGTCATTGATGAAGAGATGTTTGGATTGGTTGTATTTTTTTTAAGCTTTGTGGCAAAAAAAATAAACAACTAGATAATTCGTAGGTATTTAATTTATTAATCGTACTCGTTAAATTCCCACCTACAGGTTACATTACCTACCTACCTTAAGTAATACCTATATTAATATTTTGACAACCCTACGATTTTTTTCTATTAACCCCTTTTTCGATTCTATTCACCCAAATCGCGGGTAAATAGAAAACGAGCACTTTTTTAAAATTATTAAGTAAATCACAGGAAAAATTAGTTTTTCTTTAACTGAAAACTGTTTATTACTCTTTAACTCACAAGATAGAACTACTGTTACTTTCGATGTATGATAAAAACGTACTTTAATTAGGATCCAAAAGTTGAAACCCTTTCTTTTCACCCCATTTTACGGTACGGATTATCATGACGGACAAGATGGCGGAATATACTTACTACAATCTGTCTATTTTCAATGTGTGAGTGTAGTCTTGCAGGTGTAATAATTGGACTGTTTTACAAAAACTTAAACCCACTTCAAAGTACACTAAGAAGTAATCAAATCCTGATCTGATGACAATGGGACCAAACGGCAAGCGTATCCTTCCAGACAACAAAATAATTTTCCAAATCGGTTAATAAATGACTGAGTTATGATGAGGTAACAAACATAAAAATAAAAAAAATACAACCGAATTGAGAACCTCCTCCTTTTTTTGAAGTCGGTTAAAAAAGAGATGGCTCGATATGAAACTAGTTACTGCTTTGACAAAGCCTCATTCTTTGCTTCAAATGTACCTACGGGATTCAAAATAAAAGTCATACATGATTGTTTACATTGTTATTTTTTATGAAAATTAAGTAGTTGTAGGTACAATAAAATGATGACTTAAAAATCACAAAAATGGTTTACTTTATAAATAAGCCATTATCTTAAATGTAGATTAATCGCCGTATAACTAGTTGTGGCATAACAAGAAAAAAATACAGAGAAAATATCAATAAAAACAACATGGACCATACCTTGAGCTGGTAGATATTTTATCTCTTACAGCCGGTTTCTTCAAACTTCATTCTATTTTTTTACGTTATACTTTTACGTTATTTATTATCATGTTTCACAATTACTTACCTACTTGAGAACGTAAAATATTTTTTTTAAATTAATCATGAGTTAGTTTTATTAAAACTCGCTAGCGATACAGTAAATTATTTCTCCATAAAATATAATTACAACACAATTTCATTAGTTTAAAACTCTAAGCTTTAAGCTAAGCAAAAGTGAGTAGGTAAATGTTTTATTTTTACGAATAGGTAGCTGATTTCACAACAGACACGTTACGTTACACGATTTTTTATTATTACTTAATTATTAATTATTTACTACGTTATTTTATCACTACCTTACATGTACCTATCTTACATATTTACTTCTTCTTTTTTCAGGAACTGTAAAATTTCCATGCTGCGTCCAGTTATCATTTTACACCAAGCTTCTAAGATATTGTTCGGAGTTTGCACCACCTCGTTTATCATTTGTAGAAAGGTGTAAACAACAGAAGTACATGACTGGAACGACACCTTTGCTCTTTTTAATTCATTGTCTACTTGTTCGGATTTCGTCTCGGAAACTTTTGACTTAGATTCAGTGTTGTCAGATGTATCGCAGATCATTTTATTAATTTTTAAACTCGTCAAAAATTATTTTAAGTAAACCCAGCAAAACGATGCCAAATTCTAACTACTTATGAAGTCTTTCCGCATCTCAACACTAGAACATCGCCTAATATAAGTGCGTACATTTCCTGGTTTGATAAATAACTAGAGAACACCAATTAGGCACATTTTAACATATAATAATAGTAGTTAATAGGAATTCGTTCAAACTTCGGCACAACAACGGTACAGGATGTTTTATTTCTTAGATTATTATTTTCCTTGTACTTACACAATTGCAAAGAAATAAAGATTTTTACCAATCGGTTTAACTGCAAGATAATATAATAATAAGATAATAACGGGCCAGTTAAGATTCCACCTGTCACGCCACATGTCTTGGGTTCAAATCCCAGTAGGTAGGTACATGCATTTGTGTGCATGAACATGTCTGAATGTCCTGTGCCTGGGTAGGTACATACCTACACTAGTATATGTAGTCATGTTATCTGGTTTCCATAGTAGGTACCTATGTACAAGCTCTGCTTAGTTTGGGATCAGATAGCCGTGTGTAAACAATTTCCCAGGATATTATTTTATTAGATACATAATTGCATGAGATTTTGAGTGTCTTTCTACGATATTTTTATCACCTTACAAATACTAATCCTACTTATTAAATGCGAAAGTTTGAGGATCTCTGTAACTCCTACATACCTATACCTTAATGATAATACGGATTTCGATTGACACAACACTTTGTCATATTCATCCATTGAATAATTGTAATCATAATTTTCCTTGAACTAAGTAAACAACATCAGATCTCAGAAATACAAGAAAAACCGCGGGACGGAAAATGTACCTATTGATTCTGTATAGATTTTATAACACGCTGTATATTATACATATCGATAGTTAAGTATAGGCTTGGATCACTTCAAAATTTAGACGTCAGAACTATTTTGTGGTTTAGGCACGAAAACATGCCTATTGTCTACGGACTCGCGACCGGCAAACGCCAATAAAAATTATTAAAAGAAACAAAAAACCCGACTGTGTAAAACAAAAATTAACTGAAAAGAGAAAAACAAGCTCTTTAATCTATGGAATTTGAATATACTTGAATTTTATAAGGTATTGCAGTCGGGGACAAACCAATAACCTAAATTATGTGTTTTTTTTGTAATATTAGTCCTAATAATACATTGTGTTAGTCGAAAATCAACATTATGCCAAAGATTCAGGTTACATATTCAATTGTTTTATCGACTCGAAACTTGATTTGAGCTTTGATTGACGTTCTAAAAGTACCTACTGCCAAACCAAATTAAATCTCTTGTTGAAGTGTGCCTTTCTCAGTCAATGACGTATGAAAAGACAAAGACGGCAACAGATTTGATTATAGATTAATTATTTATTTCACAATTTATTTGGCTTTTGACTCACTTTGCAAGTAATTATACCTATTTTAGTCTAAGTACCTATATGCAAATACATTTTTTTTTTACACTTCAACCTTATATAAACATAAGTTTATTTTAATTTTCTTGTTCGATGCCGTAAATATTTTCACTCTAATCACCACCACAGTCATTTCCCCCACCATTATTACCACCACAGTCATTTCCCCCGCCATTATCACCAGCGGACCAATCACCAACCCAATCACTGCACTGCAAGCCACTGTTATCCACTGTATCACTCGCAAAACCCTTGCCATCAACATCGTCATGTGAATTCTGTTGGTTATGCTTCTTTGCTAATAGTAGGCCAGCACCTAGCCCGACTCCTAAGCCAACCGCAAGCCCAGCTGGAGAACTTGGTTTCTTTGCAGGCGGAGCATAATTCTCACCGATACAGAAAAAATTGTAGCAGCAGCAGAAGCAATCAAAACAACAATTACTTGGTTCTTCTTCGTCTACTGGCTCTGGAGAAGTTTTATCAGACTCTTCATTATTAATAAATATCGCAGAGTTCCACCCGGGCTGCTTCGTTATTTCAGATTTAGTTTTTTCCTCCATTTTTGATCAGAGTTAGTAATAATTACACACACAATTAGCAAAACACGTTCTAGTGCTTGGAGTTAACTTCAAGTAATACTTACACATTCATGTTTATGACATAGTTTTTCATTGTTCACGTTGGCACGTAATCAGCTGGTTTTTCCTATTTGGATAGTCATTCCAGAATCCAATGTGTCATTGTTCCTACCTGCATAAACAATGAAACAACTTTGACTTTCGACTTTGATTCAACGCACCTCACTCCTCTATACTCCCGCCCCTCGACCGGACCGGGCCCCTCGCTCGAATTTTCCCGTGGTCTCGGGCGCTCGACGTGTCCCCTCCATCTCCATGCTAGTCGGATAGCCCCCAAAACGAGAACGTTTAGAAATATATTTTCCTTTTAAAACTCTATTTAACGATGGTTAGAAAAGATTTTTATTTGTAGTATTTTTTGGGCCACTTTATTTTCTCAACAGGAGTATGTACAGCGCCTCTCGCGGAATACTCAGAAACTAATTTACCTCTTACAAAATGCTAGCTACCTACTGTAGGAACAGTATGACACAGTTTTATTTACCATATTTATACCTCAAAGTATTTATATACTTTGAGGTATAAACTATACTACGTACAAGTAATACTGTGCCTATGATAAGAGTACCCTTACCCACCTCGAAACAAAACATGGTACCTACAGATAAATAAAGAGAAACTTTTGAAACATTAACTAGTTTAACAATTGAGCTGGCTCTAATTAAAACTCTGATTGACTCTGATTTTGTAGTGTACTTAAATAACAATGAGGACTCTCGCCCTACTATTACAGCCGATCCAGACAGTACCTAGTGCATCAAAAGCAGCGGTAATCAGCCAAAAATCGTTCAAGCAGCCAATATATAATGTATATTGTTCCACATAAGTATACGTATTATGAGATGACGTAGCATTCTAGCTATTTATATGCCACTTCATATTCTTAATGTAGGTCAAAGATTTTCATAGGGCATCGTGCCTATGTAGGTATGTTAAGGAAACTGAAGTTGACTCATGTCTTCATAATATAGGGGGATTCCTTCCTATCTTAATAAAAATCAATTGCCACATGTATGACGGCGTATCACTTGAGAACAGCTCGACCGAATCACTATGGCAGTTATTTTTTGTTGTGTTAGTACTGTAAGTCTTTTACATTTATTTAAAATCCTCGCCATACATAGCTTGCTTAGTAGATGTGATTGTGCTCCTTTAGTGATGAGTTTCGTTTATATTTTGTATGAAATTATTTTTGCTGAAGTGAGCTAAAGGTCTCAAGTCCCCCCAAACGCATCTGGTCCACCCCTCATAAATCTCGATAGTCTAGCCTCAGTTGGGTCAAATACGTACAACCCCCCTAATCGAAATTCTGCATCCACCACAGGTCCAAATTATAATGTTGTGTACAGTCGAGGACATAATAATGTATACACTTTTTGAAATTCAAATGCGATTTTCTCGCATGTTTAACATTTAAGTGTTAAACTATTACACAAATCATAATAGTATATGTTAGAAGATTCTGCCTTTGTATATATCTCATAATTTCAGTCAGTAGTTTAAGAGGAAACCGTTGTTGAATTTTACTAATTGTATACATATTTATGTCCTCGACTTATCATTAATACATCCAAAGGTGGTTAACACATACATATATTATGGCATAGTTTTAACGTTGCTTGTAAGTATCTCCGTTTGTATAGAAAACATGCACAGTCCAACACAGAAAATGCATCGACGCGTTCATTTTCGTTCGTTGACACGCAACATGCAGCGTGATGCGTGGCAGTGTGTTAACCGCCTAAGTCTTTGTTACAGGTTTTTCGAAGAGTGTTAAGAGATTTCCCATGATAGAGTATAAAACGTATAAAATTTTATTGAATAAAATACAAACTTAATAAACGAACACAGCTAATAATAAGTAGGCAAGTATGTATAATACCTAGTCAGATTACTTTCCGAAATTGTTACATGGTTGCTAATGGGAGACTTTTGTGTACTCCATCCATAGCTGTTTTTCTTAGCAATAATTGTCATTTAAACTTCTACTGGCTACTGCTTAATAAAAACTGTTATATAAAAATATTTGTATATAATAATATACCTATGTGTAGGTTTATTACGTACTTATTATAGAACAATTAAATGCTTTTCTGCTAGTAAGCACATCACTTGCGAATAGCTAAGCAGATTTGGCATTTTTTTTAATATTAAGTGGGAAAAGTTTGCCTAAGGTTGATTAATAATAAATAAGGCAATTTTTATCATAAAACATAAAAATAAACATGTATGCATAAACTTAGAAATATAATCAATACAACATGAACTTTAAAGAACTTTTATCAACATTTTGAGCCATTATTTTTATATCTAAATAAAATATAGGTACAACCTATATTATTAAATAATTTGTAAAAACATTTTTTTTAGAATTTATGCAACATAACTAAATATTTTAGATGACATTAGCCACATAAACCATAGAGATTTCACAACTATACCACTTTAAATGGCTTTGCCATCGATATGAACCCAAAATACCTATTATGAATTTCTAATTATGATAATAATTAACATAATTTTTAAAACTTGATTCCTAAATATTATAAAGCTCAGTTTCCAATATTTCAATTATATTACATTAAAATATAATTTATATTACAGTAAACTATAGGTATATTTTCAACAATATTCTGTACAATTTGGCGATCACTTCATACAAATAAAGGTTTTTTATTTTTTTTCCTGTAAACATTTCTCCAGCTAGCACCATATATATTAATCATCACAGCAGCCCCCACAGTCTCCACCACCGGAATCGTCCCCACCACCGGTATCACCCCCACAACAGTCACCACCACCAGTATCACTACACCAGCCCCCACCACTATCGCCCCCACCACTATCACCACAACAGCCTCCACCACTATCACCACCACCACCATTTGTATCATTTCCCCAATCTGTAGTATGATTTCCGTTATAATTGTTTCCATCACAACAACCGAAGCAGCAAACTGCATCATTTTGGCCATTATTATCCGACTCCTGATGGTTATCTTCACAATAGTTACCCAGGCAACTCGCACAAGTATCACAACATTCGTCCGTACACTCCCCTATACCTTGAAAGAAACTTCCGATGCATCTAAAAAGAGATGCACAACAGAAATCGGCGTCATCAGCGACGTAGCAACAGCATTGCTGTTGTCTCCTTCTTCTTTCTTTTTCTTCTTCCGACAATGTATCTGGGTCCATTTCGTTATGGTCAACTCTGTTTATTTCTATGTGTTCCTCATTTTCGCTTCTTGCGAATGTTGTTGAATTTCGTAAAGGTTGATTGGTTATAACTTGAGCCATTATACAAAATTAACAAGACCTTTCACAGGCAGGTAGAAAGACACTAGTATCTTACTTTTTATTTGCTTTTATGTAACTGATTTATTAGAATAAGTTACAAAATAAACTAAAATGCATGTCACCAGCAAACAAGTGGTAATCAGATGACTGCTGCAACTACAATGCAATGCATTGTATGCAAGGGACACAGACCACTATAGGGGCTACGGGGATACTATACTACGTATGCAAGGGAACTGCAACCAAAGTAGGTACCTATGCTATACACATTAAAAACCAGTTGGGTTTTTTGGTGTTTGCGTCATCACGCCAGAATTAAGAGTACCTACCTATCTATCTATATATAATAGGTATACGTATGTTTGTTTACTTCCTGGTTACTTTAAGATGGTTTGTTTACTTTTTCTGGAGAAAACTCTTCTTCTTCTTTGGTTATAGTGCGACTTTAGCCATAAGCACAATTCCGCCAATTTCATGTTAGTTACAGACTTTTAAAGATATTATGTACGAAGGGGACTCTTATAAATGTAATGTTATGTAAAAAACAACAACAATTTTGCCGGTTTTGATTTGGTTTTGATCGTTTTGTTTGATTGGTTTTGATCGGTGAAAGAAAGGTCAAAGGAGAAAAGAAAAGAACACATTTTTTTTTAATTTTTTCTTGACCATGGATACAAAGTCCTTCATTCGCATACATTTTATTTATAATATCACTTTCATAATAGTCACATTAACTTTCACATAGTCTGCATTATCAGTCACCGTCATGTTTTAGTAAAAATGGTAGTCATTGTACTAAACATTTTCACGGACTTCTTGAGACAGCTTGGAAAGTCACGATATACATAATTAATTTCATTTCACTTCACTGGTGCACATGGATTAATCTTTATTAGATAAAATACCGCCGATAATATGCAATCAAATTCAAAATACACGAATTTATGAAAATAAAAACGCAACGTCACTCTGCAAGTTCCCGCCAAAAAGTCAGGAGTAAACATATACAACAGGGTGACCATTTCAAAAATGGTGAATCTGCCTGACACTGGCAAAAAGCTCCCAAAATCTGCGAAAAGCTACTTCAGAAACTGCCAAAAATATGCCATTATATTATTGCTTCCATGGGAAGAGAATGAGTAAATAGGTATTGCAAAATGTAATGATCAAAATCCTTTATTAGCTCTGGAAATCCAAGAAAAAAGCAAAGTTCGCTCGTATTTTTCCCTTCATCATGTATGGATCAGCCAGCATAGACTTAACTGCACACATTGACATTAAACGCTACGTTTTCTAGTGACAGGGCCACATAGGGCACTTACGGCCTTACTCATAAAAATCTCTTAAATAACGGATTAAGTAGTAGATAGCTAAGTACTATTTAAAATGTTATTCAGTGTTTAACTTTTCTTTACTCATAAACGCTTTTTAGTCATGATTTAGTTATTGAAGGATTTAAAGAGCAAAAATAATATTATATATGGCGACACCAACATCAAGACCATAAATTTGACAGTAATGGAGGTTTTATAAAAAAGAAACGGCACCATTTTGAAAAGTTTTATTTTGTGTTTTATGATAATATTATATTTAATTAGAATATGGAAATTAACAATTAATTCAGATCGAGAAAAAGATCACGTTTTTCGAATTGGGATGTTCTCATCCCAATTCGATCCCTTACAAGTTTATTTACAAATTCTATTTCAACTTCTATTTTTAAGAAATAATGTATGAATCTCAGACGAATAAAAAATTTTTTTCTTGGTCTGAGGTATGAATTTATATTGTTTCAGGTCAGACTATGAACAAGAACATTTCTTATTCATAGTCTGATCTACTGGCTTAAGCAGCGATCGAAAAATAATTCCAAATAGCTGAAGAAATACATGTAAAACGTATAGGAATTATGAATTTGGAGGAAGAGTATTGGAAAATCAAAATACAAACATTTAATAAATTAATGGAATTAATGTTGGCAATAATTATGTGTAAATAAATCTCTAGTGAAATTGTGTATGTTATTACTAATATTATTTATATTATCTTGGTCCTCCTGATCTGAAACCCTCATATTTTAATTAAATTTAGTTAAATTATGTAGCACACACGGCACAAGCAATGATAAGTATAGTAGGTAGATTTCAAATAGCATGAGTTCGGTAACTCATGGTATTTTATAAGATTTCTCATTGGTTAAAGTTTATTTCGATATAATAAAGGAATACTATGATAGAGCGAGGTTTCATCAAATAGGAAACGTCGTTATAACCGTGTTTTCAGGCAATGAAAAACTGCTACAATATCATTAGAATACCTACGACGGTAAATTTCGCCACCATCTATACGGTTATCATAGCCAGATGGGAAATCGGGCGGTTCCGAAAGCAGAAGAACCCTGTTCAAGTTCAGATGATCATATTTTCCATTTTTTTTAAGGTCCTTCTTTTGTGAACAAAAACTATTATGATTTACAAAAAAAACGAGCAAAGGCCGGTCATCCAGGTAGTAATTTATGGTGTTTCTATATAATCTAACATCATACATCCATCGTATTTTCAGAAATAAACGAAAATTATTTTACAACAATCAAGCATCAGCTGTTCATTTGGTGGCCATTTTGCTATTTAACGCGCTAAACAAGGGTCGTAGGTTGTTTAATTTGACAGCTCCTTAAATAACGTTTTTAAGCAGTGAATAAGGATAAATAGCGTTTATGAGTGAAGATTTTTTTAAATAACTGTTTTAAGTATGACTTAACTTTAAATAGCGTTTATGAGTAAGGACGTTAATCTATAGGAATCTCGAATAACGAACTAAACCTTCTTCTTCTTATTTTTATGTTTGGCAACCAAGCCCAAATTAGGGCTCATTTCTGCCAGTGTCCAGTTATATTATAGTTTCACATATAGCCCTCAGTCAGTCACCGTCCATGAAAGTCATGTTTTACTACAATGGTGGTCATTGTACTAAAACTCTTCACAGACTTTTTGAGACAACTTGAAAAGTCACGATACACATAAATCATTTCATTTCACTTCACTGGTGTACATGGATGATCTTTATTGGGTAAAATACCACCAAAAATACACAATAAAACTCAAAATTAGTACACAAATTTATGAAAATAAAAATGTAAACGCAACGTCACTCCGCAAGTTCCCGCAAAAAGCCAAACTAAACCTTATTACAACCACATTACAACACATACATGTACAATTACATGTACTGATCAAATGTAGGTATTGTGTAATAATTCAATGGATGTATCTGTAATAATTTAAAATGTTAACGTTTTTTTTTTTTTAATTAAATGGGCTTGTGTTTGGCCACTGACCCGCTCATAAGGGGCGATGACGAAGCCGAAGATGAAACACGTTTACCCAGAAGAAAAGAAACCTATTCACTCTGGCCTTGAAAGTTCCTAGATTGTAAGCGTCAGGATACACAGACGCCAGAAGCAAGTTCCACTCCCTCGCTGTCCGTGTCCGCATTATAAATGAGGGTGCAAAACGATGTGTCCGTATGGTATGTCAACAACGTACGGGTGAACATTTTCAAAACTTTTGCTCGTATTGCGTGATTTAGGTAGTCATTTCATTTGTGCTTTATTTACACTAGTACAGGTCGGTTAACGAAAGCTGGCACGTTCACAGTACTCATAAATTTGCAATCAGTCAAGTCTAATGGACGAATGCAAAAATAGACCACTCTATATTTATGAGCAGTAGCAAAAGCAAAACAATAACTGTCTCCTTCATACTCATAAGCTTGACTTTGCGCGAGAGAGACGGTGTAAATGTGTTGAAACGTGCCAGCTTTAGTTAACAGACCTGTAAGTAGCTATAGGAATTTGAAATCTAGAAAATACTTGCTGTATCCCGCGGTCCCGAGTGATCTTATGTTGGAATAAAAAAGTACCTAGGTTACATTTTAATACCTACCTAATGTAACTGTTGTAGATACCTACCTAAACACGACTTTAACAAAATATAACCTTACACCTAGGTACACCTTATTTTCTAACACACAATCTCATATAAATTGTTAGGTATATAAGTAATTTTAATATTTCTGTTATACATTTGCAGCACGACATTTACATGTTACCTATCACCATCATCACAGCAACAATCTTCTTCCTCATTAGGTCGTTCGTTTATTAAGTATATTAATTGCACTCTGTCAACATCATTGGGTGCGTTTATTTCTGTAACACCATTATATTCGGTAACATTTTTATTAACCGGGTCGTTTGTTTCATCACTGCCGCCACTAAATTCGGTAGTTAAGTCGAAATTTACAGTTGTTTGGTTACAGATTTAGGTACGTAGGCACAGATGTACATCTAACTAGATGCCGCAAGTGTATGTACTTCGCGTGTCAAAATCTGTGCAGAAATGGGGCCCTATGCTGGCCGTATGTTCTTATTTTGAAACTGTTCCGCAGCGGCAGCGATGAGGCTGATTGGTCCTGCAACCAAGACGAAGACAAATACACAGACTTAACAGATTACACGAGAGCTATAGTTACGTTTTTCATTTAAAGATGAAATAAATAGCTATTAGACCTTTGATTAAGGATACATCCAGATAGAGTGTCGCAGCTGTGCACGCGTCGATAAAAATACGCTCTAACTGTTAGGGCGTAAATCAAATAAAAATAAATAAAAATGCAAAATAATGATCAATATTTAAATTTCTCCCGATTTTAATTGGAATATTTCAACAACTGCTATCTTTATGAACGTCACTATGACAAGCAGAATGACGCAGAGGGAGCGTAAAACGTAGCTGTTACGCGCGGCTGCCTATAAAAGTTGGCCTGTTTTATATATTCGGGTAGTATGGCGACGTTCTTTCTAGGTATATATTATTTCTATGTATTAGACATTGTTAACACAAAACGATATGAGCGACTGTTACCACTGGCATAAAACCTATTCGATATATAAACATTTCGTTAACCTATTACCGCGTCAAATAAGATCAAAAATTCCGAATCTGAGTACATAGATAGTATGTACCGTAGGTAGTAGTACCTACCTAAGTATTTAAGCGTTCGGAAACTAAATTAATTGTTATACCTATAGCTGACCTCCGCGTTTTCACCCGCGCACGGTGTTTGTTTTTGTGCAGAACCCTATTTATTTTTCTCAAATAAAAATAGCCTAAGTTACTCCTTATAACGTCAGCTATTTAACAGTAAATTTAGCCTCAAAGGATTCTGCAGCCTGCTGATTTAGGCTAAACCTAGTACTTATTAGCCGTGAATAAATAGGATAACACCTAAGTAAGTTTAGCCATGATAGCTCTAGGCGATGATAGCTCAGTGGTAGTGACGTCGGATACCGAGACGAAGGTCCCGGGTTCGAATCCTACAATGAGCTTGAGCTTTCGGTGAAGGAAAACATCGTGAGGAAACCATAGCACGGTGGTAGGGTACTTTGTAGTACCCGTCTGGCTGGCTACCACCCTCAAGTTGAAAATCTGTCGCCAAGCACCTATCGGTGTGTTCCGTCAGCTGCACTTGAGAGCCAGTTCCTTCTAGGCTTTGTCTGCTTACCACCTTCGACCACATCATCACTTACCATGGTGAGATTGTGGTCAAACACAGGCCTATACACAGTAAAAAAAAAAAAAACTGCAAACTGCTGCACGTAGTTCTAGCCCGCTAAACGGCTAAACCTAGGTGTATCCCCACTTCGGATTTTAGCCGTAAATAGATACCTACATATATATTATGTTTACAGCCGCAAATATATTTAGATTCAAGATCAATATGGCTGCTTTTAATATTATTTTATGCTGTTTTTTACTCTACTATTAGTCGGATCGTAATACTTCTTTGCTACCTTTGTAGTAAAAAGTACATGCAGCTTTTCGAACATTATTTTAAGAGAGGTAGAGCATAGCGTTTATTCGCTCAAAGAGCAGCTCGACCACAGACTGGGGAAGTACCTCCACCTTATAGAATACCGCAGCCAAATAACTTTATGTTGTGTAAAGTTGTGTTCCTGCGCGTGAGTAAGGTTGCCAGAGCTCATAGGGGAGGAAGGATAGGTCGATAACGCTTCAGCGATGCTTCGTGTGTTGCAAGCGTCTATAGTATATGGCTACGGTAGGTAACCGCTTACCATCAGGCGGGCCGTATGCTTGTTTATCGACTAAGTTGTATAAAAAAAAAGAAAATAAAAATTTATTTTATTGCTACACAACATAGCATTATTGCTTTTTTTTATTATTTAACTTCCACCTTCGTCGTGTCTGCATTTTGCACACAAAGTACACAAACTACAAGTTACAAACAGTTTTAAACACTTTACAAACCCTTTCACACATTCAACTAATGTTAAGAAATAGTTAATGAGAAGCCAGGAACCATATTCCAGTCGTTGAAATTGTATATCTTTATTGCCAATGATATTTACTGCAGCTTCTTCACTATGAGACATGCCTTTCATAATGATAAACGGTTGATAGTACTAGCTTTATTTCAATTGTAGGTAATATATGATTATTTTTCTTCTTTTCTGAACAATAAGGATGTCTTCTATAAAAACTGTAGCCGTACCAAAGTCTTGTAAGGTTGTTATCACAACACAAAGTAATCAATGCTGTCTTGGAATTTCACACATTTACAACACTATGAAAGTAAAATATTTATACTATTGAGAATTATACACATTTTATTATCGTTTAGTGTACTGATATATATTTGATGTGTAATATCTTACTGGTATTTTTTTTTGATGACTTGGGTTGGTTATATTATGTGTTTCGTATTTTAAATTTGGTGATAGATAACTGTTTATGATCACCCGAAAGGTCGTAGTTATCAATTTAGCTAAGATAACAACGAGGTCTTTGTCCCTTGACTTGCGGTTAAAATCTATTGTTTTTCTCGCCCGCGCGGATACGGGCAAAGGATTAATATAATTACATGTAAATAAAATAAAAAATAAGGTCTTTCGTCCTTAAGTAAGTGAGACATAACAGTTTAGGATCTAATTATACGGTGTTAGGGTAAATTTCGTGTGTGAATACAATCTTCGTGTTGAACATCTACAACCACGGGCCAGTGGTTAAGAGTCTGGTAAAGATTCCACCTATTGCGCCGCAGGTCGTGGGTTCGATTCCCGCACAGGACATGCATTTGTGTGCATGAACATGTCTGTATGTCCTGAGTCTGGGTGTAATTATGTATATTAAGTATGTATTTACAAACAAAAAGTAGTATATGTATTATATCAGTTATCTGGTTTCCATAGTACACACGGCAACAGATCAAGCTATACATTACTAGTATAAGCTGACCGCCCATTGTACCGAATTCCTACACAATGCGAGATCAGCTTATACTGGAAATGTATAGCTTGATCTGTAGCCGTGTGTACAAGCTCTGCTTAGTTTGGGATCAGATGACCGTGTGTGAGGAATGTCCCAGGATATTTATTTACAACAAGTTGATAAGCTAATCTTGAGACCCTAGAATCCTTTAATCTTTGTCATGCATGGTCGGTGTGAACACTGTGAACATGTCATGACGAAATCTATGTCACGGGACAATTGTCCCGTTCACGTTAATGTGGTTCAAGCACAAGGTTTTGTGTTTTTACTTCCTTTGGTCACATCTCTTACCATGATGAAATTGTTTTATTGATCACACAAGCCTATACCCAGTAAAAAATCTGTTAATGCTGTAAAAAAATCAATTCAAATAATTGAACAGTTAGCCCCTTACTCATAAAACGTTATTTAACTAATATACCTACTTGCTTAAAGGGTCACGAAAATAACGTCACTCTATTGTCATTGTCAAATAATATGACATTATTTATGAGACCATTTAATCAGTATATTAGTTAAATAGCGCTTTATGAGTAAGGGGGTTAGAGTTTAAATATTACATAATAGATTTAATTAACGTATTAATTAACGGACAGAAGCGCTCGTAGTGTAGCAAGTGGTAGGAAACGCTCGTGGTGTGGCATGATTAGCCGTTCTTAATTGATCGGCAAAGTTAAGCTGCCATCATCGTGGCGGGTACCTGGATTGGGTTACCGCCTAGTGGTATTAACGTAAACGTAAAGCCGTTGGATATCACTTAATTGTGATAGTCGTTAAACAGTGGGATTGATTCTCGTATCAAAACGTCAACGATGTCGTAGAGACATCAACTACCTAATTTAAATTGTGTTTCGTGAAATATTTTGTATAAAAAACATTCAAACGTGTATATGCCTCAACAAATTGTCAATGGGATCGTTTTTCAATCGTTTATTTGACATAGTCGCTACGACATCGTTGAAGTTTAGTTACGAGAATCGAGCCACTAGTTGGATGCTTCCCAGGCGGCTAGAAAAATTCCAACATTAGGCTGACCACTAGCCTACCTCCACCAATCTGCAGTGGGCATGCGTGGTGGAGTATTGCCCAATCCCTTTCGCCCTCATTTGTGAAAGTAGGACTGTGCTGTGACTCAGCAGTGGGACATTATAAGCTGCTGATGATGATGATGAACGGACAATTTGATGAGTAAGTAGGTACCTCCCGAAATAAGAGTCTATAGTAATAGGTATCAATATTTATTAAGTCACACGGTTATACAAAATATAAAATAATTAGAGATTTCAAACAATAGCAATGGCTCGACAAAACTAACGTACCTAACTTATAATGTCAATTTACATCCACCGAATTTGTTATCATAAGGCACTTAGGATAATTACATAAATAGATAAAAGTTACAATAAGAAGTACCTACAGACGTTTTGTATTCACAAAATATAGTCTTTACATAGAACTAGCTCTAAAAGTAATTTTTTGTCAGAGGTGATTTTAGAACGATGTCAAAAGACTGTTGATGACATTTACAGACCACATTTTTATACACAAAAAGGCCAAATTTCGTTGAAAGTTAAGTACCTACTTAGTATTCGAATTTACAATGAGATACCAAGATGGAATAAAAATACTAGAATTTAAAATCAATTTAAATAACATAGAAGATGGAAGATATGATTGCCACAATTAAACTTGATTACGGTAGGTACAATGTAGGTACCATATTATGTAAATAATAAGCAATAATGAGCATTTTTGAAATTGAGTATTGACAGGCAGGTAAATGGACGTTTACATTATTAATATAATTTTAAGACTTCAGTCTTTACACAGTTCGAGACATGTAAACATTAATTGGCAGCAGTCGACAATACATTCGCATATAAAGCATACATGTAAACAAGTGACGCAGCTATCTTCCTTTTCTTCTTTTCTTTCTATTGGCTCATAGTATTGCTGTCTGTCATATTGTACGTCCGAATTAGGGAATCCGATATATGTATTTTTTTTATTTTCTGTACCATCCACATTATTTACAAATTGTACGTTGTCTGGGACAGTACCTTGTTTGTCATTCATTACAGTATAACCATCAGATAAATTGCCTTCTGTGGCTATTTTGTCAGTAGGTGTATTTTGCGGCTGTTGAGTTACTATTTGAGACATTTTAGCCGTGTTATTTCAGTTTTTTGGCAAAACGTTTCGGCTATGTTGGCAGCACTGGAAGACCTTCTTGCTTTATTTTAGCAAAATACTTATAGTAGGGAGGTGGCGCTTTGGCAAATATACGAAGTTTCGATCAAAGTTATAGAGTGCATGTAGGAATAAACACAAGATTTATTTGATTGTAGTACACAATTCGAACACTTCACTTAATCGACTAGATATTAGTATCACCCGGCAACCACGGACAATATATAGGTAGATTTAGTAAAATAATAATTATTGATAAATTAATTGCTACGTTTTAATAGTATGTTGCGCTGCACAAAAGAACGCTGCACTGCTCCAAAGCACAGCCCCCACACCCTAAATGTTGCCAGACTAGAAAGTATCAAAAGCACTACATACCGTTCACAGTTATTTTACCTCTAGCTATAAGCAAAATAATAATGGTACGCACGGCTACAGATCAAGCTATACATTTCCAATATAAGCTGGCCTCTCATTGTACGGAAATCCTATACAATGCGAGATCAGCATAAACTGGTAATGTATAGCTTGATGTGTTGCCGTGTGTACCTACCTACTTATAATATCACTTTTATTAACTTGTACAGCACTGATGACAGTTCGCACTGA
The DNA here is from genome assembly GCA_947623365.1 of Achlya flavicornis. Lineage (NCBI taxonomy): Eukaryota > Metazoa > Arthropoda > Insecta > Lepidoptera > Drepanidae > Achlya > Achlya flavicornis. Next base: position 3,600,532 of record OX392490.1, read on the forward strand.
GTAAAGCATCCGCTAAGCACGTACACATTGAAACGCAGCACAAGATATTCATATCGCTGATAAAGTTAAACCAATTAACTTTAACTCTCGGTTCTTCTGTGAAAGGAAGTTCCTCTCCCTTTACACTATTAGGATGTACATCAGGAAGTACATTCCTTGCTTCTTCATTATCTTTGTTGGTGTTGTCCATTATTTTAGTTTCAGGTTGATTTATAATAACTTCAGGCATTTTAATAAAAAAATAATTACTTCTTAATATTTTTCATATGCAAACTTCGAAGCTTTCACAATATTTTTATTATATTATATATTTTTATAGAGGCGCACCCACTATGACGCAAGGCAAGGCGCACTTACAAAGTGGTAGTGAAATAACAGGGTGTGATCACAGTAGATATATGTCTGTGGTGTGGATGGTAGCTCATAGAGGATAAAGGACAAAGCATTACGTGATTTACTTAGGTACCTTAATATACTGTATTATTGATCGTGCAGTGCTTACAATGTACATTGTGTTTTGTCCCAAATATGTACAAATAAGTTGGATGCCTAAAGTATTGCATGTATCATGATTATCTCACATAAGGATAATGTATACCTATATTTTGTTATAAATATAATTATTTTTAATAAACAATGATATAAAACAAGAGCATATATCGTTGTATTTATATTTCAATGTAGTTATACTATGTACGTAATAATAATGACATGTTTAAGTGGAGTAAAAAGGAAATAAAATAGTACAGGGGTACTTATCTAACCGATTTAAACCGCGAGCCGATGTTATAGACAACTTTATGATTACATTCTGCGCATAAATTATTGCTAAGCTAATTTTAGCTTTCTCCAATCAGATAATATGTCGTATAAAATTGTTCATCAATTAATGCACGCTCGCAGTTCAGATTCGGGAGTCGAATGAATTCTCCCAAAACTAAGGGAATGTATTGAAAGGCTGCAACACTGTCTGCGTTTCGTTTTGACCGGCTTTGAATGGGAGTTTTCACATTTGCCGATAACGACACCGACCCGATATCAGCGGAGAGGTTTATACACTTACTATTAAACGATTCACACGCTGTATCATCACCGATATTGTCGCCGACATGAATACTTATGAATGATACAATTTCAAAGATATCCGCCTTTTTCCGTTATTATTGTCCAAAGCGTGAGAATCGGGGATCGGCGACGATGCTGTGCAGGGTTATAGAGAGAGGGCAGTACCTCTACCATGAGTTTTCTATGCTAACGTAATCTACACTCGCCGGCGATTACGGTGAATATTTTGTATGACGAGCACCGCCTCTAGTGGACACTTTTGGAAGCATTTCATACAAAATCTTTCACCGTAGTCGCTAGCGAGTGTACCTAGATTACGTTAATGTAGGAAATCATTGTAGGCGTATTGAAACGCAAGACGATATCGGTTCGGTGTCGTTATCGGCTCATATGAAAAACGTGTACTTATTTGGATGGGACTGGTTTGATCTGACAGTGTAAGGAAGCTTTTTTTTCATTCTATTTTTAGATACAAGTAGCTGTACAGACGATGACGGCGCTGCGGAGCAGGCCTTTTGGAAAACCCCAGTCGCTGCATTGAGTAAACAATTTATTTACGATAGTATTTTCCTGTAGTAAGATTGAAAGTCCCCCGTGAGGATTTGAGGCTTACCTCAGTACCTCTACCATGAGTTTTCTACACTAACGTAATCTACAGTCGCTAGCGACTACGGAGACACATTTTGTATGAAATGCTTCCAAAAGTGTCCACTAGAGGCGGTGCTCGCTATACAAAATATTCGCCGTAGTCGCTAGCGTGTGTAGATTACGTTAGTGTAGAAAACTCATGGTAGAGGTACAGAAACTACTGTGGGAATTTTATATGGTTTTCACCACGTTTTCACCAATAGTTGTTTATTTTGCCAACATTGTTTCCCAGAATGCTGTTCTTATGCGCGGGAAGAGATTCACTATGGCATGATGGCATTTTTTTTTTTAATATCGAGTAATTCAATTCCCGGCTAGGTTATTTTTTTTAATCTGAGCTGCTTTAGTTTTAACCACCGCCGGCCTCGAGACTCCTTCGAGGCATTTGAGCTAATCCCTATAGGTACCTACTTTCTCATTTGGTTATTCATGCCAAGTTGAAAAATAGCTTTAAATACCAAGATTTAAAAGGAAAAGTTTCACCGATAACAACAATTTTAATATTTGACCATCTTCGACCTTATCACAGGGCGACAAGGATGAGAATTACCTAATTGTAGTTTTGGAAACTAAATAAATCAAACAATTATAATTAAAATCCTTTATTTTGATAAATTAAAAATAACTATTAATCTACTTACATACTGACCATTATTATAATTATGTACAATGGGCACTTTAAATAGTCGAAGACACCGTTTCATTACTATATGGAATATTTGACTTACTACTATAGGTATTGGCTGTAAACAATGTACGAAAAGAAATTGTGTGGCAGGAAAGTCAACTAGAGGTATTAAAATTTGTATTGCTTGTTCGCATTACGTTGTTTATAGGTAATCCCTGTTGTGTATTTTTGAAATTAGAAGCTACAGCCTGACCAAAAGGGGTGCCTCTTGGATATATTTACGACAGCTCATGGCCTCATACATAGTTAGGGCCAGGTCACACCGAGACGCGACTAGAACTTTATTTACTACACAAAAAGGTACAAATTTCAATAAGATAATTAAGAGTACGTCCCGCAGCGCGACGTGGCATTGTGAAAAAATTTGCCTCTTCATAGTCTTGTGTAGTTCGCGTACGAACTAGTTCGAAAGAGCGCTCCCATAGACGTTCACACGGCTATCAAGCTATACATTTCTAGTATAAGCTGACCTGCCATTGTACGGAAATCCTATACAATGCGAGATCAGTTTATACTGGAAATGTATAGCTTGATCTGTAGCCCTGTGTACTACGCGAACTAGTTCCCAGATACCTCGCTCCTTAGTTTCGGTATAAGAATATCGACTTAATAGCGAGAGTGAGCGAGAGCGCAGCGCCGCCCGAGCTATTCACGTTACTATGCACTTGTATTTTAGTCGATTATTCATAATTTTATTCTCTAAAATAAGGAATACATTATATTGCACCATTTACACAATATACCTACAAGTTGAAACTCTTATTAACACTTTCAGAATTTGAATACTTTATAAGTAATATTTTTATATTGATTTACATCATTTAATAATTGGACTGTTTTACAAATAATTGGACTGTTTTACAAAAAACTTAAACCGACTTCAAAGTACACTAAGAAGTAATCAAATCCTGATCTGATGACAATGGGACCAAACGGGAAGTATACCCTTTCAGACAAAAAAAGAATTTTCCAAATCGGTTAATAAATTACGGAGTTATGAGGTAACAAACATAAAAAAAAAAAAAAAAAAAAAAAAAAAAAAACATACAACCGAATTGAGAACCTCCTCTTTTTTTGAAGTCGGTTAAAAACTTAAACCAACTTCAAAGTACACTAAGAAGTAGTCAAATCTTGATCTGATAACAATGGGACCAAACGGGAAGTGTACCCTTCCAGACAAAAAAAGAATTTTCCAAATCGGTTCATAAATGACGGAGTTATGAGGTAACAAACATAAAAAAAAAAAAAAAAAAAAAAAAAAAAAACACAACCGAATTGAGAACCTCCTCTTTTTTTTGAAGTCGGTTAAAAAAACAATAGGTTCATGGGTAAATGGTTAATGTACCTATGCAACGTAAAAAGTAACAGTAAATATAGCTACTTTAATTTTATACTGCCTTTCTCCAGTTCGAGACAGGAGCTGACGAACTAAAAGAGCGACCTAGTTCGCCAAGGAGCTGCGAACTAAACTGAGCGCGAACTATTACGCGACAGACTACTCTTCAAGCATAATCGCGTCGCGTCTCGTCTCGATGTGAACGTACCCTAAGTCAAAAATAGTTTTAGATCCTAAGGCCGCAACCAAAGAATTTAAAACGTCCAGAAGGATAGTCGTCTCTATGGCAACATGAAATAAACAAGCCAGAATTGACAGTATTTGACAGCCGTGCGCAGTACGAACTGAGAGCGATTTGCTCAGGGAGCCCCTGAAGCGGAGTGAAATTAAATGTCATGCTTTAGTAAGGCGGATTATCCATCTGGGTAGAGGCACGATGCCCTATGAAAATCTTTGGCCGCAACATGGCGAAGTGTTTTACTTTTCTGTCTATGGGAAGTTTTCGTTACAAAAAAAAAGCAAAAAAAGTCTAACTTATGAACCGATTATAAGAAACCAATAGCAAATCTTTTCATCAACTTTATGAAGAGCAGTTAAAGAAACGAAAGTTATTCTATATTGTGAACAAGAATTTATATTTATAGAAAAGTGGTATAACAGGGGCTTATTGTTAAACTCCAACACTTATCGCAATCCATTTATATGAATAGTCGATTTTACGACTTATACCAAAGACTTAAGCTACATTTTGGCTATCGTAGCATAACGGTGTTATGTCATTTGATCATTGTGAATAAAGCCAAATTTACAGGGCTGCCCCCTTCATTCATTATTGGGATAATATTTCACTTCTTGATTTATTTGACTTGGGACTTTTATTTCAGGCAATTTTTGTAATAAACTAATATTTAAATAAGTTAGTATGTGTGTTTAGGCTGAACAGTAGGTCAGGTGCACCTCGAATGGGGAAACCGCGTTTAGAAGCTTATACTGTCTTGAGTGTCCGCGGTAGGAAGCTACAGTGAAACAGCACAGTGGGAGACCATTTTGGTTCCAATGTGTAAGGATGAGCTCTCCGTAAATTGCGAGAGATGGTGTGATATTTTCCTCTCTTTCGTTGACTATCCATCAAATTATATGTCCCATTATAATAATGTTATTCCTTGTAAAATGTTACTATTTACTATGAAAAATAAATACAATGCATTAAATGCGGATTTAGTTTACATTTAGATAATATCATGCCTGTAGTAGTGTCATGTTTTTTTTTTCATCAGCCTTTGACGTTTTGGGATGCCAACATAAAAAAAACTTGGTATAATATTAACGTAGGTTTTTTTCAGTTGGCAACCCTAAACAACCCTCGTTGTGACATTCAAATTTAGTACTTATTTTCATACATAATAAAAGTGGTTATTATTTGTTCTGTAAAAACTAAAAATTCAGCAGATATTTTGTTAATCTGACACGTATTTAATTGTTTTGTAATTAATGATACTGTTAAGGATGCATTTCCAGTGAAGTGGGAAATAAAATAATTAAACAATAAAAAATTCTGAATTCAACGGCTTTTGTCGGAATATTTCAAAATCGTCACAGTATATTATTTCTAAAACAGTAAATCAATTTAATCCCAAAACCCAATTTCGCGAACGCAATACACTTCTTTTGTTTCTTGATTGGTGGATTTGAAACTTGGAACGCATACCGGTAAGTACGAAGTAATAGATTTGTAACTGCACGGAAATAATTTCTACGGAAGGGCATTTGACCACAAACTTACTGTGGGACGTGATAATGCGTGCGAAAATGGTATTACACAAAAATGACGTCGGAACCTGGGGTTCTACCGCGTGAATGAATTTCATCCAATCAGGGCCCACGAATGGTCATCGTCGCGTCATACCGCTTGCGCGTCATTGGATAAAATAAGTCATGGTGTTCGTTACGATTACCACCAAAGACACACAATAGCCCGGCCGGTTCTCAAATGTAGCTGTTGAAACACCGATAGTCACTTTACTTCTTTTAGTAGTTATTTATTTCAGCCACATCAGTGGAAAGGTATCCTTAAACGTGAATTGTCTCACTTTAAGTAATTAACATGTGTGAAGCTCAATAGTCTTAACTTCGCAGTCTTAGGCGATTTAAGGCATTTTAGCCCGATTAATGATTAATGCCATTAAGTCACAGTATAGTTCATCTAATAGTAGTGTAGATACGATTGGACTTAATTGTGTACAGGTCTTGGAAATAATTGAGTGTATACACTTTCGAAATTGAAAGTTTTACTTAGTTCTAAAGTGTATACGATTTAAGAAATTAAGTTAACTTCAAAATTTAAGTTGTTACATATAATTAATAATAACTACCTTCAATAAATAAGTTAAGTAAGGTAGTTTGACAAGGAAGACCAAAGAGCTGGCGCTTACCTCCAGCAACGCGTTAGTCTTGCAATTCAACGAGGTAACGTCGCCAGCTTTTTGGGAACCCTGCCTGCAGGCGACGATTTAAACACAGTTTTTTATTTATAAATATTTCCTGTATATATTGTTTTTATAGTTTTCATTTAGTTAAGCCTAGTTTTATGATACTGTAAAAAATATACATATAAATTATTTCAATAGTAAGTACATAATAAATCTCCCAAAAAATTTATTACGTGTATTTTCAGAGATATCAAGTTTTTTTTTGCCACTATTGCACTACTGTTAGATGTTCCTATACTATAAAATAAAGGTTGGTACAAATATGGTGTGTTGGTACGAATATCTTTTAAAAGTAATTCTTTCTAACGCTTTATTTATACCAGTCTTTCATCAAAAATCGGTTCTAAATAATACTTTTACCGTCATTCCTTAGGCGTGGAGGGCGTGCTGTCCTCCGCTTTCCTCTTACTACCCGCTTGTTGAGTCCTATTCTTGTCCGGCTTGTATTTCTCCCATTTTTTATGATTTAACGAATCAAAATCTTCACAGTACTGTGCTATATCACGCAGGTAAGTTGAGAGGTGCAGTAATTCTCTATCCCTGTCTCTATTTAGGTGTGCTTGTCTAAATGGTCGGATTTTAAGACCGCTTTTAGGGTTCATAATGAAGTTTCTTCTTATATCGTCGAACATTATTGTATTTTTTGAGCTGTATTGTGGGTATTTGCCCCATATTACGCCTAAAGGTTTCACCTGGAAATAAAAAAAAAACTCATTAAACAATATTGATAAAGAGCAGGAATAGTCATATAGTGCTATCTCAATTCCTACCAGGAACATTGTTGCCATGGGTTATGATATGATGCCGTTTTATTTTGTACCGAAAATAATAAATGCACTAACTATGTGTGCGTAAAGTAATTTCGTTATGGTATTATTATACAGGTTGTTGTTTTGGTCAGCGACGAGCGACTCACGGTTGATAATACAAATGATACTGGTGCTAAAAAAATATTAAAAAAATACTTTATTTTTTAATAATAATAAAACTTATTGGAAAATCATGTAATAAGTAAATTGTAGACGTAATACTCATCGGGAGTGCGAGGAATTAAAGGGGTGGGGCGACGGCGGCTTGTGTCTAGTGCTAGTCTGTGCACGAGCCTAGTAACAATACGTTGCGATAATTGTAGTTCAAATTGAATAAGGTATTAATCAATGCATTTAAAGTATTTAATTGAATTAAGGCCATTTCTGGAAAATGAAGTTTTTGTAATACCGCCCTTGTGTCGCTCGTTGTCGACCAAAAAACAGCTTGTATTATAGGTGTTTGTACCGTGCTGTCGAGTCTACATAGCCCGATTTATCCCCGTGAAGTTTTGCGTGTCACGTGACCAAATTAAAAATGTACAAGAAATTACTTACGTCAATTAAAAATATAATTAAAGTTACTTCATTAAGTTAACATTTTCAACAATTTGATTGTTAGTACTATGCAGCGTCAGGTACGTATTATGGAATTTCTTCATTGTATGTTTTAAATACATTGACCAAATCCTGTCCCACATAATACAGGCTATTGCCTAGCTTGGGTGTCATTGTTCAACGTTTGTTCAACAAATACATACATGACCCTCTTGTGTGCATTAATCTTGTATAGCTGTTTATATATTTGTGTTTTTTTTTATGATTAAATTATTATTACTTACGTCAATGGTACCATACTTCGCCGTATGAACTGTAATCATAGCCAGATAGTCTAAATAGAACATGATCTTATACTCCTGATGTGAGGATACACCGAGCAACCTCATCTTCTCCTCGATCCACTTCATCCCTGTCGCTGACCAGATTACTATGTCATAGTCTTCGTAAGCCGACGTTAGGAATTCATGAAGAAATGGACGCATTAACTCATAGCCTGAAATTTTACAATTTCAATCGTTTTATTTGATTTTGTAAATTAAACCAAATTTGGTAGAGTACTTCTAACAGGCCAGTTGATGTGGTAAGTTAAGATTCCACCTATCAGGCTGCAGGTCATAGATTCGATTCCTACCTAGAACATGAATTCGCGTGCATGAGCATATCTGCAAGTCCTGAGCCTGGGTACCTAGTATGTATTTAAAAACAAAAGAACTAAAGAGCCAGCAATAAACTCAACAATTACTCTTTTCATAATGAGCTTAGATTCATTTGAGAGCTTGAGATCTCGCTGACCATAATTACATGTCTCGGTGTAACACTGCATAGCATAGTTCGACATTCGTATGCTTACAACATCAGGCAAGCCTAAAAAAAATGCAATGTACTTACCAGTCTCTGCAACAGATCTATGGTCGAAAAGTGTATAGTCTATGTCAAGAACAAGTAGCTTCTTGCCAGGACGAGGTTCGTTTAGCATATTTATTTTGTAGTCTCGCACCCTCTTATTGATTTTCGCTAGGTATATCTGAAATGAATATTAAGTCAAAATGAACTGGCAAATTTTATGCAAGTGTTTTAAGAGAAGTCGAGTATAGTATTTATTCGCTCGAAGAACTGCTTAACTGGGGAAGTACCTCGACCTTACAGAATACTAGAGCCAAATAACTTTATGTTGTGTTCCTGCATGTGAGTGCAGTCGCCAGAGCTCATTGGGGAGTAGGGAGGGGTCAGTAACGCGTGAGTGATGCCTCTTGTGTTGTCAGTGTCCATATGGCTGGTAACTGCTAACTATCAGGCGGGCCGTATGCTTGTTTATGGTTTTCATCATATAAATAAAAAGTGTATGATGTTATTTTTTTACCATAAGTGGTAAGTGGTAAGCACACAAAGCCTAGAAGGAACTGGCCCTCAATTACAGCTGTCAGAACACAATTGGTGCTTGGTGACAAAGTTATCAACATGCATGTTGTTGCTATTAGTTTTTTTTTTTATAATGTCAGGTCTGTGTTTGTCTACAATCTCACCATGTAAAGTGATGATGTGGCTGAAGGTCGTAAGCACACAAAGCCTAGAAGGAACTAGCTCTCAAGTGCAGCTGTCGGAACACACTGATAGGTGCTTGGCGACAGATTTTTCAACTTGAGGGTGGTAGCCAGCCAGATTGGTACTACAAAGTACCCTACCACCATGCTTTCCTCACTATTTTTTCCTTCACCAAAAGCTCAAGCTTATTAAGCGTAAGGTTTGAACCCGGGACCTTATTCTCGGTGTCCAACGTCAGTACCATTGAGCTATCATCACCTTAAAGCTGTGTTTAACCGCCAATATTCTTTGTAGAATACATTTTAGTGACTTAATATAGCCCACCTCTTGATTTTCCACATCCACCTCCTCCTCTTCAATATCTAGGTCATTGACAACTTCATCACCAACATCAGGTTTCGTCCGAGCACCCTCTATTGCCTCCTCGAGGGAACCCATCATCATGATCTTCAAGTTGGGCTTGAGATTCAAGTCTGCTAATGTGCAGTTGTCAGTTGCTACTTTACCTGTAATTTTAATCATAAGTGACCATCAATTTATTATTAGCTTACTGTCTCCCAACAACAAAATGATGCACAACAGACTATATTTTAGTTTCTCTAAGCAGAGTTTCAAATGTTCAGAAATATTTAGATGATGTGTGTGACGAATGACCTTTTTTTTAAACGTATATTATAATGAACTAGCTGTTCATGCCGGCACAGACTTTCAGACCATCATTATAGAGTGATGCTCTAAATACTCATCTAGACAATACAATTAATTTTTCTCATAATTTACTTTAATTTCTGAGGTTATTTTAAAACTTTATATGTATCATAGCATAAGTATTAAAGTAAATAAATTAATGTAATTGCAATTTTGTAATTAAGTCAAAAATTCTACGAATGCAATATTGCGAAAGTTGGCAAAGTTTTACCGAAGAGCTGAGTTATTTAAAATAACCTATTTCCAAGAGAAATGTGTAATAGAAAGTAGCGCCCGCTAAAGCTGTATATTGCTGTAAATATAGTAATATACATTGATATTTCAAGCTACGGGTTAAAGGATGTAGTTTAAGACGAAATAACAGCGCATAATTACCCTGAAATTTAACATTGAGCAACTTTTGCCTCTCAGGTCTAACGCCAGTAGCATTTTCGATGGCGATTTTCAGCATCGCAACCGAGTCCGATGGTGAAAATTCAGGTATTCCAAATTCTTTTCCGTTCCATTTAACACTTAATTTAAGTGGACTTTCATTTAAATCACACATTTTTGCAGAAAAATGTTAATAAAATATTACGGCGACAAACATGACACATAAACAAAACAAATTTGACACGTCATAGAGATGTCCCGTTATTACATAGAATACTCATAATCGATTACTTTAGTCGAACATGAATTTAGTATAGTTATATTAATGATTGATATTGTTTATTAAAAAATAAACACCGATTTAAATATGAATACTCACAAATCGATCGACGTTCGATTGTTGAGCATTCTACCTGATGTGAGGGCAGGAGAGGGAGTGGTCTAAACAAGTGTACATACCTACGCCTGTGTTGTATGCGTTTGCTAATGAGCATGCTAGCTAATATTATCCTATAATCCTCCAATCATCAACCTAAATAATTCTCTTCTGCTTTCTAGTTGACAGAAGCTTTTGAACGCATTGCAAGCAAAAGGATGATTTTATTCAGTTCTATGCGGATGGCCACTTGCGCATATTCAATTTCTTTGGCCACTTGGTTTTCCATTTTTCACAACACATCTGACGCTGACAGAGAGCTTGCTAGAAAATGACGTGTGACCTGCAGGGCTATTTTAAAACGTCGGATACGATATTGTAAACGGATTTAAAAAAATCCAAGCCGAATTTCAGCAATTGCTAATTAATAATAATATCCGGAATATTGCCTCAGTAGTTTTTGAATCCGTTTCCGTTATCGATCGTTTATTTGCTTTGAGCAATTTGAGCATTCTTATTGAAACGTAGTTAATAATTCAAATTTAAATTATTTTAATTAAAGTTAGATAGCATGTCTATCTGCAGTATAAGCGCTATCTATTGTTTTAAAAGTTTACCTGTCAATCACAGTAAAGTTATAAAGGTATATAACTCAAAATAAAACGTTAATGTCGTCCTCTTATTACAATTTTATTCAGTGCTGTACAATGTTTGTTTTGATTAATAACCGTCATAAATTTCACTTTCTTCGCTCCTTTTATCTTTCTTGTGACTATTTTGTAACTCCATAATATAATTTTCAGGTTCATAATTTGGATCCAAAGTTTTGGATCTAATAATCTCCTTGTAAATAAAAGCCGATTTTCGTGGAGTACGCGTTCGATCCGGACTTTGGAAGTCCACTTCATACAAACCAAACTTCTCTCTAGAAAAATAAAATATCTGCACGTTATGCAAGTTGGTCAATGGCGTTACTTTCCTGTTTTTAGTAAGATAAACAGTTGCTACACAAAAATCTTTTGAAAATCTTAGAGGTAGAAACTTTGTAAATATCTAGTTTGAAACAAGATTTGTAAACATAATAATATACCTAATAACCATTTTTTTTCTATTTTATAACATTATAGTCGATTCCTAATCGATAGTACTGATTAGTAGACTAAAAAAATCTTACGTATATCCCTGCATCCATTCAAAGTTGTCCATCAGAGACCAAGCGGTATACCCTTGAATATTACACCCTTCATCCAACGCATCGAGCAACGCGTTCAGATAGCTTCTGTAGTATTGTATCCTGTCCTCATCAAGTAGACCTCCATTGGATGACCAGCCATTCTCCGTGATGTATACTGGTGGATTATCATAGAGATTCCTTATCTCTTTGAGTAGCTTATAGAAACCCCATGGAACCTCCTGTTAAATACATGTTTATTGAAATTATTCGTAATCTCTTAGTGCATATATATCCTCATATATATCATCATAAATATATCATCTTAAATATATCATCATAGCTGTTAATCACCTGCAACCAAGAAGACTGGGCTTGAGGCCAAGATGGATCTTTCACAATAACAGCTCCCATATCATCCATATAAGATGGAATTGCATACATTCCTTCTAATGACGCGTCCCTATACGCCATCTTTGTAGTATAGGTGTTGACTCCGAAGAAATCTGATGATCCTCGGATGAAAGCAACTTCAGATGCCGTCAGTAATGGTAGTCTAGATCTTGGGTAGCCTTGTTCGGCACTCTTGTGAGCTATATTCCGCTTAACTTCTTCAGGGAAGTCGCCTGCACTTGAAAATATTGGGTGGGCGTATTGACCCCACTGAAACATAAAATTATGTTAAGTGTCTAACACACGTTTAGTTTACTTAGTTTATCTTTGACAGTACATTAAGATAAGGCCTAAAAACTGCTAGATCTTTCTTGATTTTCTTCTTTCCGTCTCGACTTATCCTTCCACCAAAACTATAGGTAGGTACCTATACTTACATCAAATTGCCTCGCATCATTAGCTGCCTGGTGGTCGTCGTCTGTATCTGAAGCTGACTCGTACCACGTGCAACTGATCGAAATACCAATCGTGCCATTCTGTAGGTTCCTGTACTGCTCATCATACAAACGGTACGATTTAGCGTGGGCAAGAAGTACATTCTTCGCGCAGAGATACTCGGCTATACCACTCATGTTCAACATGGGTGCTTTTGATTCTGATCCGTAACCTTCGAAGCATATCTGTTTCGGTTCGTTAATAGTCATCCAGTATTTCACTCTGTCTCCAAATTTATCGAATAAAACCTTCGAGTAGTCTGTGAACCACTCGACTATTAATGGATTGGACCAACCTCCTAATTTCTGAAGATTTTCTGGCAAATCCCAGTGGTATATCGTTACAAAGGGTACGATACCATTTCTAAGCATTTCGTCAATAAGATTATTGTAATAGTCCACGCCTGCATGGTTCACTCGATCAGGGAATCCGCTGGGAAGGATCCTGGTCCAGGATATTGAGAATCTGTAGAAATCAAGACCAAGTTCTTTCATAATTTCGACATCTCGTTGATACTGGTGGTAGGAATCTGCTGCGATGTCGCCTGTGCTGCCATCTTTAATTGGCGACGGGTCCTTATGAGTTATAGTGTCCCATATTGACATACCCTTTCCTGAAACAAAATTGTTTAAGTTAATCTCGAATGGAGACTTGCGCTCTGACGCAGTTTTGACGCTCCCTGCTATGTACAGTAATGTAACATTACTGTACAAGATTACTAATCTTGATGATGATGTGGACTGTGGGATAATGCAGGGAAAAAATTGGGAAGAGCAGATGACCAGTAATCTTGGCAGATGTAATGAAAGGGTTGATATTATTGAACGTGGCAGTGGTGGCAGGCTGATAATTGTTTGAATTTATTCTTCTTAATTTTATTAAGACTACCTAATAAACAGGTTGATACATATAAATAAAATGACTTACCATCTTCATACCAGGCGCCTTCTATTTGATAAGCAGCCGTTGATGCACCAAATTGGAAGTTATTTGGGAATTTTCTTGCTTTACCTTTACAGTTTACAGTATTTGGGGCTACAATAAAAACTAGACTGAAATTAGAAACAGTTATTAACGGTATTAACTTTTACTGAATGTTTTACAATTTGTTAACTATATTTCCGCCCTTTCCGATATCTCTAGGGTATTATATTAATTAGTTCCAGCAAATTTCAAATCTGTAGGTCCGTTGTCTGACAGTCAGTCATGAACTGTTTATAGGAATAGACGATTAAACGATACGCACCTTATAAAAACTGGTAAAATTGTCACGAGCATCATTACTTTGTCCACGATAGCATTGGTTTAAAAAGAAATATCGATATAAAAGAACTATCAACCAGTTCGACTGTGTGTTTATTCAAAATGGTACTATCGAATTGTTTGTATTCAATGATGTATTACCGCGTAGTCGAGTTATTCTGCAATTTTTATATATTAATTCAATTATATATGTTCTTCCAAAAGTCGTGTTATTATTATATTTTTTTTTCTCTTCCCCCGAAATTGTTAGGATTATTATGAATAGGTAATGAAGATTGCTTCATGTTATGAATCTATAACATCGTAGGTACCGGGGCCCATTATGCTATCATATTATTTTGATATTATGTTTTTACTTTTTTAATTATTTTTTTCTGAATAAAAACAGAACATATTATGATACCGATTCTTTATTAAAATGTTACAGAATATCACAGCCGAATAGAGTTGTCTAACAATGTCGTACTTATTTAAACTCAAAACATTATCGTAGTAAAAGATATAGGTAGCATATTTACACGAAATACACTCACTGCAACAAGTGCTTCGCAGAATGAGTTTAAATATTATTCACGTTAGTAAATGAGAGCAACGCGTCTCGTTTTCTAAAATTCCAGAGTATTCCGCACGAGGATCGAGGAATAAACTCTTTAGAGTACTAGTACATAATCAAATTCCGCAGTTACTCAGTGATTTTGCAATGATTTTGAACAGAGAGGACCAATCACTGCATCTAAACGTTGTGTCCTTGGCTTAGTTTATCAGAGCGTATGTTATATGGTTGACTTATGCCCGGTTTCAATAAACAAAAACCAAGGATGTTATAAAACACAATAACGAATCGTTTTGCTTACCAATGGTAGGTTTTTTATTGCTATACTGGGCATATAAGTTGATCATTTCGTAAGCTAATTTTACCTGTGATAGCTACTTCAATGTGGGAGGGTCTGCTATGCAAAGCTTTGAGGTATTTGTTTCATTATTAGTAAAGATATGAGTCTTAATATTAATAAATCTTAACCGATAACGGTCCGTAAATTATTGAAACCGGGCATTACCTAATGGTGCGTCCATGCTTAGCGAACCGAGCACGAGCCGAGCCTCGAACGAGCACACTGCGAGCACGATTCGCGTAGCGTCGACGGGCTCGCGAGCCTTGAACGAGCGCGATTGACAGTTTTTTCACGTACAAAGGGATTCGCACGATTCGCATCGTGCTTGATGTAGGCTCGTTGTATGCTCGTTCGTGGCTCGGCTCGTGCTCGGTTCGCCAAGCATGGACGCACCATAACCAATCAAGAGCGTATTGTCGGTGGTGGTAAATTGGCGGAATAGATTTCCAACAAAATGAACGTCAATGTGCTTCTTTGGGTTAATTGTTCCATGCGTAAGAGTGAGGCGCTGTGCCAAATCCTGAACAGTATTGTATACCTACTCTCAGGGAACAGCACTATCATAGGTTACTCGATAGTATGGGGTTGCGAATATTCAAAGATAGCCTGGCGGCGGGTGGTCGGCGCCGCGGCGGGGACCACTTACCATCATATAAAGGTGATGATAGATCAGTGGTAGTGACGTCGAATGTCGAGACGAAGGCCCCGGGTGACCCCGGGCTCTAATCCTACAATGATTATGAACTTTCGGTGAAGGAAAACATCGTGAGGAAAACATAGCATTGTGTACTTTGTAGTACCCATCTGGCTGACTACCACCCTCAAGTTGAAAATCCAGCCAAGCACCAATCGGTTTCTTCCGACAGCCGCACTTGAGAGCCAGTTCCTTCTAGGCTTTGTGTGCTTACCACATTCGGCCAGATCATCACTGACTATGGTGAGATTGTGGTCAATAACTAGGTATAGTAAAAATATAGTAGTGTTCAAAACTGTTTTTTTTTTATTGAATAATGATTGATTGATTTTTGTCATCACCAGTACAAAGTTACATTACAATGTTTATCAAATATGCACTAGATAATGACAATATAGGTGCTTGTCGTTTGTATCCAGTGGTAGGTACTGATAACAGATCACTACTGTCAGATAATGCTTATAGGTACTCAAAACATCATGAGTTCTCATGTAGTAGGTATCATATTTTTTCATCATGATGTGTCATCTGGGCACAAGCTCTTCTCAGAACATTAAGGTGCTGGTTCAGAGAAGACCGCAGGCAGCAGCAGCAGGCGACACTGACACCGGGTCACTACTGGTTTCTATGTATTGCGTGGTATTGCTATGTAATAACTTCTGTCGACACGTCCCATAGTAATATATAGGAAAGAAGTAGTGGCGCGGCGACAGCGCCGCCTGCTGCTGCTGCCTGCGGTCTGCTGCCCGCCGGCACCTTTAGGACACTTTTATTTTTATTGTGGTCAAACATAGCCTGTGTTTTGAATAGCATACACACCGTGTGTATTTAGAACTAGCGGTTTCTCCCGCGTAAGTTTTTTTTTCACAGTACCCTAATTATTTTTCTAAAATAAAAGTTCCTTATGTTCCTTATAACATCAGCTGTCTGCCAGTGAAAGTCCCGTCAAAATCAGTCCAGCTATTTCGGAGATTAGCCGGAACAAAGCAAAGCAAAACAAACACAAGTAAGTATGTACACACGGCTACAAATCAAGCTATACATTTCTAGTATAAGCTGACCTCCCTTTGTACCGAAATCCTATACAATGCGAGGTCAGCTTATACTGGAAATGTATAGCTTGATCTGTAGCCGTGTGTACCTGCCGTACATTGAATTATTACGCTTATACATTTAGTGATTGTATAACGCTGTTATTACACGACTGCCCAAAAAAGGAGTGTAATGTTATCAGGGTTGATGTATGTATGCGAGTTTCTGTCAGTTTGCTGTATCTCATGAACGGTAATAGGTAGACAGCTGAAATTTTCAGAGAATATGTATTACTATTGCCACTATTACAACAAATAATAAAAATGAAATAAAAATTAAAATTAAAGGGGCACCCGTACAACAAGCGTAATTATTTTTGGTGTTTTGTTTTCGTAGCACAATGAGTTGGTTGATATTGTACGGAACCCGCCGTTTGCAAGTCCGATACGCACTTGGCCGGTTTTTTAAAATTTTATATCTAAATAGATAATGTATATATTATAAGTGCATGCGTTTGCTCTGGGAATGGAATGTAATAGGTCCAAGTGTCTAAGTGAAATTGGCCACTATATAATTATAAAAAAAGCCATTAACAATATAATAAAAATCTAATCAACAACAACAATAAATCGTAAACAAATTAAACACAAGTAAAATAAACTTCATAACACAATGTTGGATCAAAAACTACATCTCGAATTACAATGGCCTGCTAACTTCAGATCTGAAAAGAAATTAAAATTAAAACAATACAGACTAAACTGTTCACAAGACTCGTCATAGAATGGGGTATAGTATGTGGCACGAGTGGTGAGCACAGATAGGCAGTAGTGGAGGCAAGCTCGCGCATGTACACTTTTGGCCAAATCACAGTAGCCAATATGACACAAGAATCCAATAGACGACGAGCATTGACTGACGAACCAATCGTGTGCAGCAGTGCTATTCTGTAACGTTCATTTGCAAAATCACTTCTGAATCCGCGATGAGATTAGAATTTCATATTCTTAAACTGAGTGAGTTCGACACTTGCGCCACCGAGTGATGACGGAAGTGAGAAGAACTACGACAGGTGAGTATTTTGACGTTTTTCAATAGGATTTGGTATTCTGAAACGTAATTCACCCGCCAATTCAGTTGCGAGGTGAGTTGCGAGATGACTTTCGAGATGATTTACCTTTTACAGAATACCTTAGCAGTTCGGCGCTTTCCCCTTCTTCATTCCGCCAAACAGACCGAAAAATTAACTACTGCGCAGCTGTCAATTTGTGTTCAAGGCTCGTGCCTCTTTCTGTACAAGTTGTAGTAATTATTAAATGTCACAGTTCAAAATTCAAAATTCAATTCAAAATCATTTATTCAAATAGACCTTCGCAGGCACTTATGAAAAGTCTGACTCTAATACTCTAATACCGGTTCGGAAGGTTGCATTTGCTGAGAAGAGCCGGCAATAAACTCAGCAATTACTCTTTTCAAAACAGGCTTAGATTCATTACATAATATTTACATTCTAATCCCACTGAAAACAATTGCGTGCCCCGGCGCGGCGGCAAAATTACAAAGTAGACTGAATAAATATTTAATAAGTAAATAAATAGCAAACTTAAGCAGACCAGCCCCCACAAGCAGCACCTGTTCACAAGTATGACGCGTGTGGCAGCCATCGCCCTCCTCGCCATATTGGAGGGAAGTGAGCGAGTTAAATGTACTTACTTACCTTTGCCGCCTTATTTATTCCTTGAGATTTTTTTGTTATAGTATTTTTCTTTGCGTTGCGTATCCTGAAAAATAAAGTAAGTGCTACCTAATTTGACTGAAGATGTATTTTTTTTTTGTTATATGATTATGACCAATCCATGTAATGGTAAGTAAAAAATAACTTGTTGGTCATACCTGACGTCTCGGGGAATAACACTCTTCTAGCCGCTTGTGTTTAAAACCTGCGGACAGTAAAGTAAGTATTTAGAGCGTTCGAAATATATCTGTAACTCTGCATGCATTTTGGCACAGCAAAAGCGCTTCACACTGTCCCTACAATGCCCCACCTACCTTACGTAATCTACTGTAGATGAAGAATTCTTGTAATAAGCTAGGACCAGCTCCCCCATACCGTTGCAGCAATTTTACCGGGATGGAAGAATTCCTTTACCACCCTACCATGCAGCTATTCTCGTGCAAGAAATCTGCTGGACTCTTTTTTACATAATGGACAACGTGAAGGAAGGACACAAACGTTGGATGCACTTACTTCTTCGGGTGTGACGTCGACTTCCAGTAGAAGAACGGTTCCTGTCTGATTCTTGAGGTTTCTAAATAGAAAAAAATACTTATTGAAAATCATCGAGATCGATCAATCAATAAGTGTAAACTATCAAATAAATCTAGAAACTTTCAAGGCCAGAGTGAATAGGTTTCTTCTGGGTAAGCATGTTCCATCTTAGGCTTCGTTATCGTCCCTTATGGGCGGGCCAGTGGCCAAACGCAAGCCTACATATAACAAAAAAAAACTGATATGTAACAGTACCGACCACATTGCATAAATATTTAGTTTGTTCATGACATCAGACTGCGAGTGTCCTTACTTAGCCAATCAGAAGTAGGGTTTCGTTCCCGGGTCCCGGGAACCGGGAATTCCCGGGAAATACGTCGTTCCCGAAATCGGGATTTTTTTTGCGATTTCCCGGGAATTCCCGGGAATTTCTTTATGAGATTGAATGCTCTAAAACACTGCAAATATTGGTCAAAATTAACAAAAAACCTTTGAAACACAAAGATGTTGCATACGATATTAAAACAAATGTCGATATCCACCGAAATCTAACGAACTGAACTACAAGCTTATGAGAAATCGCTGAAAGGAACTGTAGGAATTATCTCCACAAATACACACTGTGTGTGTGTATTTGTGGAGATAACGTTTTTTTCTTAGAAAAATTTCAAGTTTTCCGAAAATACCCATAAAAACATGTTTGTTTGTAACATGTTTTTAACCTATCAAAAGTCAAGTAAAATACGTAATTTAATTTAATTACCTATTTGTGTCTCACACACAAACATAAGTAGAAAATTATAAATAATCATATCAAACTATAGGTCATACATAGTTACTATGGGTAGTTTCTAAACTGCCGATTTTAGAGAACATCTCTGAATGCGCGTAATTTTGAAGAAAATGAAAGTTACATTAATATTTTTTTTAAATATATATTTTTGGAGATAAAGCTTATCAGCGTTTTTGTCAAAGTCAAGTAAAGCACATCATCATCATCATCATCATCATCATATCAGCCTAAGGATGTCCGCTGCTGAACAAAGACCTCCCCCATGAACTTCCACTTCGAAAGATTTTGGGCCGCTTGCATCCAGCGGCGCCCAGCGACTCCAGGTCGTCGATCCGTCTGGTGGCAGGTCGTCCCAGTACAGTACAGTAGGAGTACGTGGTTGCCACTCGCGTCGTCTTCGAGAGATGTGGCCTGCCCATTACTATCACATCAGCTTACTATCACTAAGATCTATATCGGTAATTTTTGTTCTCCTACGAATGTCGTCGAATACGAATTAGTAATTTTTTTTTCAACACATGCTTAATTTGGCATTTATTGCACCGTTTTTAGTATCATAATGTAGCTTATGACGCACTAGTGTTTTTTAATTTACATTACCGCACAGTTTTATGATAGGTATAATCCCGATTATGTAAGTTTGTAACTCAATGCTATTGATATGTGCGTAGACGAAGCATTCTTAATTTAAACCGTTAAAACAGTTTTGCTGTCAAAAAAAGAACTAGCGCGCCATATTTGTTGACGTTCTCATTGACTATTATCAAAAAATCGAGTGAAAAAAATACAACGAACTTGTATTTTTTTTACTAGTTTTTTTTTTTGTTTTTCCTCACAAGTGTGTTGAAAATCGTCGTATGGCACACGTGTGCATTGATCATTACACTCTCGGGTTCCTTTGCTTAATAGGTACCGTCTCGTGTGATTACCAACTTTGCACACCTCTCATAATGTACTATTATTTACTTCTGAGACAAATAAATTGCTAATTTTATTAAATAACGTGGTTTACTTGACTTTATATACGTTAAAATAACAAAACTAACAACTTTTAATATTTCCCGGGAATCGGGAATTCCCGGGAAGTCATTTTTTTCATTCCCGGGTCCCGGGAATGGAAAAAGGTCGGGAAAAACGAAACCCTAATCAGAAGTCAAGCTGATGATGATTAAATAGCATAAGTATAAATAAATGTTTTGCACGGTGCAGCGGTGGTTGCCTTCTCTGTAGTTCCACCGTCGTGTCGCCACCCAAGATGTGTTCTGATGGCCTCTTTCAGGGGTTAATCTAGCTTTCAAGTCAGGGGGGGTCAAAGTAACTATGCTACAGCCTGTTTTTAGCAGTTTCACACCGCAATAAGTATAGTAAGGGGCACGAGTGGTCAGCACAGATTGACACCTGCGCAGCAGTTAATTTTTCGGTCTGTTTGGCGGAATGAAGAAGGGGGGAGCGCCGAGCTGCACACGATTAGTTCGTCAGTTAATACTCGTCTTCTATTGGATTCTTGCATGTCATTTGGCTACTGCGATTTGGACATAAGTGTACATGCGCAAGCTTGCCCTCACTACTGCCTACCTGTGCTCACCAATCGTGCCTCATACTGTACCTTTGTTTTGTAGTTACAGATATCTAATTAAATTGTATCTACCAAGTACTTATGTAATGATTCTTTGTACCTGTATTTGCGTGACTGGAAACACGTGTGGTGCATAGAGCTTGGATGAGAACAACTCGTTGTAATACTTCTGGGACTGTCGAGAAATCAGAGGGCATAAGGTATGGTAATATTAAAAAATAATAAATATTCTAAAGTTGTTATAATTACCTCCAGAAGATACCGCGACGGCGACATTATGTCTACAGTGCCTGTAATTGAAAAGGAGAGGATTTACGTACATACCTAATTATAGTAAAAAATCTATAAAATGCTGGGAAATATTCTGCTCATAAGTAGCTTCATACACAACGTTTTGAGATTAGCTTCCATACTAACATGAAAAGAGCTTTCCAATGGGAAGAATATAGCTGATCGCTATTGGTGTCTGGGCCAATTTTTTCCCGTTCTCCAGTTTATATGTGCTAAACGAATTTAAGTCATACATCTAAATTTACAGTTGAGATAAATCTAACCTCTGGGAATAATCTGAGCGCGGCTCTTAAACTTAACAAGTCTCCCGTCAGTTGATATTCCCATATTCCTAAAACGCCTCCTTTCGTTGTTCCTCTGATTCTGCATCGTGTAACCTGTCTTCTTCTCCATCGCTAACTCCCCTCTCCTCTCCATTATGGGACTCCACCAGTCTTCTGTATACGTGCTCACATCACAAACTTTTTTTCTGTCAGTCAATGTTGATTGGTTTGCTTTGGTTACAAGTTTAACTTTGAAATTGTCGAGTTTGTGTTTCTTGTTGTCGTGGTAGTCGATAGTCGCCAGACTACATACAGTCGTGTCTGTTTTAGTTCCATCACTTTTTATTGATGATATATCCATTAGTGTAGAGGAAGAAGAAGATCTTTGCATCATTTGATTGTTATCTGAAATGACATCAATTTTAATGGTTCTACATCAATCTTTTAATAAGTTTATGGTGTTAAATGTATTCTTACGCGGGTCCCTTTTGTAAATATATCTGATTCGATCATACGAAGGGTAAACTTTATCCGCACCTGCGAAAAAAAAATTTTGATTAATAAAATTTCTACGACTTTTTAAACATTCAGAACTTACTTTTTGATCTTGTGAAGAAGAAATGTTTATTATTTTTACAAGGTTGACAATCTTTGCGTTCTGAAACTAAGTTTAGTTGGTTTAGTGATCCAGATTGCAAGTAATATTTAAAAAATATGTGTAATTGCCTGAAAGTCTTACTTTTCTTGTTCTGAGTTGTGCAACCAACCTCTTTTGTCTTGTTAATATGTTGTGTAGCACAAGTACACGTGTCGGTTACAGCATTCACTTTCGCATCTATATTAATAATGATAAATACTAACAAAGTTTAACCAAATTAATGTGATAATGATAGGGAATAACCAAAGGTACGATCAAGATCAAGTATTATGGGTCGTTAAGTCATGAAAAAAGATCTGAGTTGAGTGCGTGATGATCATAAAATTATGGGAACGCCTTTATATGCCGGAATTTAACAAAAAATAATTAAACTGTTTTACAAAAAAAACCGACTTCAAAGTACACTTAATCAAATCCTAATCTGATTACAAAATGGAACGGAACTGAGGACCAAACGGAAAGTGTACCCTTCCAAACAAAAAAAGAATTTTCCAAATCGGTTTATAAATGACGGAGCTAGGAGGTAACAAACATTAAACATAAAAAAAAAACAACCAAATTTAGAACCTTTTTTTGAAGTCGGTTAATAAAAACATGAAATATCCTGCTATTTTAATTGTTGTGGAATGTTCTAATTATGCTGCACTCAGTTATACCAAACTTTATTAAAAACTGTTGAATATTTTTAATGTTAGGTTTCTTTTACTTACCACGCGTTTTTTGTATTTTGTCATTTAATTTTGATTTGGCTTGAATGGTTTTATTTTTCCCTGCCTTAGTACGCTCTTGCGGCAAACACTGAGATTCACTATAACATAAATCAAATCAAACAAAATATTTATTGCGTTACTACAGGTACAATATATAATCGATGGGAGTTCCACTGCAATTATTTTAAAACATTTACATAAGAAATGTATTCCGCTGCATGAAGATAAAATTAAAAAAATATACAGTCTTACCGAGTTATGGTTGTTGGGTCCGTAATTATGCATTTGTCTGTGCAATCTGGAAATAATATTGTAGTAATCGATTTGATAGACCGATAATAATATCATATTACTTGCTTCTGCCACATGGCTCGCTTTTCAGAGAGAAATAAATATAAGTATCCAAATAATGTTTAATTCCAGAATAAGATGATTAATCTACTTATATCAATGTTCTTCTAAATCCGTTTAGCTGTACGGCGTGAATAAGTAACAAACATTCACTCATAACTTTTACATTTATTATATTAGTAGGATTCATTAAAAAGATAAGAAACGAGATTAAATTAGAATAAAAGAGAAGAACAGGGAAGAAAAGATCAAAGATGTCGTCAAACACATTTACCTATTTACAAGCCAAATGAGCAATATTCCTATGATTTATAGGTAGACCTCTGTGGTAGACCTTTATTACGTTTGATTCAATTCACTAACCTACTGTAAATATCGTCGAAACATTAGTTTTTGGCTTAGGTTCCTCCTTAAGTTCTGTATTCGAACATCCCTTATCTGCAGTCAAGCCAAGAAGCGAGGCATAAAAGTCTTTCAACACCGACAAACGTTTCTTCAATCTGTGTGTAATACTTTTTCATAGTTTAATATTGAAGGAAATTGTGAGATTATTAGTAATTTCGGTTAGTATTTAACAGTTTAACTTACCCTACACCTATGTCATAAATATGTCTTGAAACACTACTGAAATAACAAGTTTATCATTTGTTAGTGCTTTACAATCCACCGTTATATTTGGGAGTACAGTAAAATACCACATATTATGATCAGTAGGTACCTACTTCTTCATTACGTTAACGTTCACATGACGGTCACCAACCGCATGGCTTCCATTTTCTGCATTTCTACAATATTTATAGAGCATACTAGAATATCAAAATGACAGGATACTGTTGAGCCGAGTGAGGATAACGGAGAATCGAATATTAACAATACCAATAAGATTTAAGGACTACAAAACACATTATAATAAGACAGATATATGCATTTTAAAATGACACAAAAAGTGCATATTTATTTATTTAATCTTAGGGAAATCAACAGCCATAACAAAAACAAACACATAAAACTGTTGTTCAACAAATTTGGCTTAAATTAATCCATGAGGATCGATTGTTTTAGTAAACTATAAAAAACTATTCGAATTATGCTATAAACTAAATAATAAGGAATAGATAAACATACTGTATGAAAGACCATTGGATATTATCTGAACTGCAGCTTTCCACGCTACTACTCGTCGACGGGGATTCGGGAGGCGTAACGTTTTCACGGTAAAAATCTTTACTACAAGCTGTTGACATTGAATGCATAAATAAATTGTGAATATTTGATAATTATTTTATTGCAAACCTTTATTCTATTGTACCTGTGTTTCGCTGACAGAACCAGCCATCGCGATTATATTCATGATTAAGTAAATAATGTTCAGGATCCTGCAATAGTTTTGGTAATGATAATGATCTAAGATAATGATAGCTCTAACTTTACTTACTGTATCTATAGTTAGTAAAATAAAGCTTTATACGTACGACAGTTGTTTGAGTGATAAGAAAATTAACCTTATTGCTTTACAATTAGTTTCATGATTGATTGTATATAATAATGCAGATGAGTGAGTTGTCTGATAAGTACTTACTTGGTATACTTCTTTGTAGTTTTTATTATGTAAGCAAGGCTTTTGATACCTAGAAACGTTACAGTCAGCTGCATTTCCTGTAAATTAATGTTTGAAATATGTCTTGTTCCCAAATTGGCTTTAAAATTCATTTCACTTAGGCATTGCTCTTAGGGCTAAAATGGCATCGCTAGTAGCTAGTAATTAACTACCTACAAGTTTTTTTAAATAGTTTTCTCCGAAATTATGCATAAAAGAGAAAGGTCTTTCCAGCTAAGTTTATTAAGTTAAAATGACCTATGAAGTGATAAGGAGAACAAAGAAGTGTATGTTAGTGGTTCCATAAAAGTTAAGGTTACGTACGAAACTCTAAAGGAGGTAAATTTTGAGTGATTCCCGTTTTGACAGCACCAGCAACGGGCTTCAAGTGAGGCAGCGACAGCGACGGAGGCTTTGGAGGTGTTTCTTTTGTTTTCAAACAGTTCTTTTTACGGAATCTTGCCAGTACCTCTTTAATCCGACTCTGACCTAATAAAAGAAAATTATGCATAAAAGAGGTATATTTCATGCTCTATATTTTGAGCCGTTAAATGTATTACTTTCTTTAGTTCTTATTACTCACTTTTAGATCTATTCTTTTGTTCTTTAAAATAAGTCAACCCATAGCCACTTGCATTAACGCGAGTTTCCTTTGCATCTTTATAGCCTCTTCGATTAGAATTCTTTCCCCTTTTATTCTTCATTGGATAACTTTTTAAATGTATCTGAAAAATAACTGACGGTAATTTTTTTAAATATGTAAGTGCCGATATGTTTTTCACTTTTTAGATTACTTACACCGTCTATAGCCGGTTGTTTTGTCTTAATTAATTTAGCTTTATTTGTTATTTTCATCAATACTTGATTATCATCATTATTTTTATCACTATGCCCTATTTCTCGTTTAAATACATAATTTATCCATTGTTGTTGAGCTAAAAACGATTCTATTCTATATTTTCTTGCTTCTTCTTCATCCTTTCTTTTTTTACTTTGAGATTCTGTAACTAGCGGTTCTAACTCTGCTTTTTTTCTGTGTTTATAATTTTTATTTTCCTTTGAAAGTGTGAGGCTTCTTCTTTCATCGCTCATAGAATCAGTGCAAGATATCATATTCAATCTAATGCTTTTCCAGTACTTAGACCATATTATATGGAGGATTTCTGTGCAACTGTAAGTTGTCTCACTGTCTTTATCTTTATCTTTGTCGTCTTTCTTAGATTTATTATTATTGTGCATAATTTGGTTTGATTTAGACTTAGCTGTATCTGTTTCAGTTGGTTTGCTTTTACGAGAACACTCTCCGTGAATCATATCAACATTTTTAGGTGTCGATTCCTTATTATTTTTATTTCCACGTGTTACAGGTTTAATTTTATTATTATTCACACCTGCAGTTTTCATAAATTGTTTGATTTTGCTACTGGTAATGATTCTACGTAGTTCGAAATGTCTGTAGTGCTTTCTACGTTTCTTACTGGTAATGGTTCTACGTAGTTCAAAGTATCTGTAGTGTTTTCTTCGTTTAATCAGTTTCTGGTTTCTTTTTTGATGATTAGTTTTAGGAACTAATTTATAGGCATTTACTACTACACTTTTGTTGAATACATTTAACTGCAATATAAGTTTATGGAGTCTTCTAGAATCACTTTTGCTATTTAAAATACATTCTTTATTCGATGGCTGACTGTTCTCAGTTGTGCCATCCTTAGATTCAACGCACACTTTAGAAGATTTTCTTCTAAAGTAATCAGTAAATAATTTAAATTGGCGAAGTAAATGTTGCGGTAAAAGAAGAGTAAATTTCTTATAAATTTTTGTTTTTTTGACTTCTAGTTTAGGGTCTGAAGTAACTTGTATTTTGTTTACTTCATCATTGAGATTATTATTTTCGTTCATTGAATTAATTTCATTTTGTGCAGGTATACTATCAAGCTTTTTATATTTTGCTTGTATCGCATCATAATTATAGGTATTTGCAGGTATACTATGAGTATGATTCAATAATGGTATATTTTCTTGAATATCAGATGTTTTTTTTGTAAAGAAACGAAATTTACTTTTTCTGGATGAGTTTTCTTTCTGCTGAGAATCATCGCTATCACGCCAACTATTCTGTTAAAAAACATTGCTTACATAGTATTTATTTGAGTGGCTAATTAAATACCATATCATATTTGTTTTTAACTTACTTTCTTTCGAGACTCATTATCTTCAGTTTCTGAACCATTAAAATCATCATCGCTGTCATTATCATCCGATGATCCTCTAAAAGGTTACAAATAAAAATTAACATCAACTTTAATTCAAGTAGGTACAGGTCGGTTAACGAAAGCTGGCACGTTCACAGTACTCATAAATTTGCAATCAGTCAAGTCTAATGGACGAATGCAAAAATAGACCACTCTATATTTATGAGCAGTAGCAAAAGCAAAACAATAACTGTCTCCTTCATACTCATAAGCTTGACTTTGCGCGAGAGAGACGGTGTAAATGTGTTGAAACGTGCCAGCTTTAGTTAACCGACCTGTATGGATATTAAAATATCTACTAACTTCTCTAAACTCCCATCACTTTGATCTCCATAATCATTTGGTGATAAGCATATCGTACACAATTGCCCAATATCTGTAAAACAACTAAAGCAAAATATCCCTGGGCAATTTGGAGTTTCACATCTAAAAGAAGTACTCAAATCAAATTAATACGCCTGAATACACGAATAATACTGATGCCATGAATCCAAAACAAACAACAACCTAATTAAGTGAGTATCAGGGTCCTTCACTTTTTCAATCGTACCACACAATAGACAAATAGGCCCTTCAGGCTTGATTCCCAATAAAGATTGTAACCACTGACAACTGAAATAAAGGGATTTTAGAGATTTTGGCATTGGGCTAAACTGTCGAGATTCTACAATGTAATAACTGGTACTAACAATATAATATTTTGTAACCATCTCCGAAAAGTGGACTTGGCTTCTGAACAGCCTTTATATTCTCTGTGCAACTTTCTTCTAGCAAATTTCATAAAACTTCCTGTATGTTATTATATTTAAACTTAAATTTAGTTAAGTATATTTATTTCGGACAATAATATTTATATAACAGGTAGAGATTTCGAGATGGCATATTTTCGAAACCGATGTTTTTTATTTTTCTTACAAAATGTCAAACTTGCTCGGTCGTAATGTATGAAAAGTATTTTTTTTTGAGAATTCGGTGTTGGTTCCATAGTAAAAGTTGTTCAGCATGTATTTGCAACATAGGTTTCGAAAATATGCCATCTCGAAATCTCCACCCAGTATATAGTAGGTATATTATTATTATGGCTATTATTAGGTACCTCTCGTACGGAGAATATGATTGTAAAGCCAAATAGCACGCGTTTTAGCGCGCTCTGGCCGATAGTGTCCCATGATCATATGGCGCAGACGAAGACCGTATGGCTCAAAAAGAGCAAAGAACCAAAGCAAGATAATGAGCACTCCTGGAAAGGATTATTATTTAATATCATAAATTAAATTTTCAAAAGAAACAGACTAGCTTTAACTCTAGATTAAAATATAACATGGGAGTGAGGAGCTCATTGCCCTTTCCCCTTCCAGGCTTTGTGTGCTTACCACCACCTTAAGACACATCATCACTACCTATGGTAACATATTAGCCAAACAGGCCTATCGATGGAAAAAAAATATCCTTTAGAATTTTTTTTTATTTTTTATCACCTAGCTTTTGTTTTTGTGCAGCGGGTATAGTCCAAAAAGACCAATTCCCTTTGGTGGCTTACCAATTTGTGAATATCGTCTAAAATCAGGTGGATATGGATCTGGGAGACAGGATGTCGGATATGATATTGGAGATATTAAGGGTATATTCAGACTTTCTATTAATGACCGCAACATGCCAGCAGCAAATCCCGAGCCTGATATTACAACTCCAACATCCTGGGCACCTGCTAATATTTTTACATAATATTTAATACAAGTAAATAATTATATAATATCATAGTTATTTATGACGATGAGTATATGTATATTAAGCTCTTGGATTATTAAAACGAGCAAATAGGTACTCGTACTATTACTAAGTAACCGATTACTGGCACAAGCGAACGATTGATTACGAAATTTAAGATCAGAAAGATGCCATAGGAGTTCTAATAACCTAATATCATATAATTAACTGGGCAATTTGTAAATATGTAACAATTGTAAGCACCAGGAATCTGGCGCGGTTGGTTTCCATAGTACAAGCTCTACTTGATTTGGGATCAGATGACCGTATGTGAGGAATGTCCCAGGATATTTATGATTTTACATAGTTAACATATTAGGTATATTATGATAGTTACAATTTACCTGGTAAAGTAGATTGAAATCTTCCATGGTAACGAATCGTAATCAATACCCAATATAAACTATAATCTGCTATCATATGTATCAACAACTTGAATGTAGTAATCACCATAAACACTGCAGATCGATTCAGATGATATTTTTCTGTTGATACAAGACGAAATGATGTTGTCTGTAAGCAGACGAAATAATCTTATCATCCAGGTACATGCGTGTTATCTGTTTACTTAAGAAATACTGTTTTTTATTCCTTAGTCAGTTTTATTTTCTCTTTAAATTAATACACAATCAAGAAATAGTGATGTTGATATGTTAATACATATAAATTTTATAATGGAGAAATATTTCCGCAGCATGGTTACTTGGTAGTATCCTTACCGTGATGTATTTAGCTCTCTCTCTTCGGTTCAATGGAAGTATTGTACCTCTCCCCTGTCTTTGGCGATCCAAATCTAATTCACGAAGCTCTTTAGTCACAAAGCGATTGTCAAAACGAGATCTTGTTTCATACATGTGTTGGTAGTATTTTGCTCTAGAATGTAATATTTTGAACAGTTCTTACTATAGGGTCATTATCCATAGCAGTTCATAAGGTATATTTATCACCAAGTTCCGACATTATTGCGGTATAGTGACGTCGAAAGCCGTGACGAAGAGCTAGGGTGTAAATCCTAATATTCGTAAATTCCTAATATTACATTGAGGTTTCGATGTCATGAGGAAACCATAGCACAGGGTACATTGCTGATCATATAACAGTGTGTTCTAGCGGTTTGATTTCAGGGCAACTTAGTTTTCATCTAAGCTTTGGGTCCTTACCACCTTCGGCCACATCACTTGCCATGGTGAGATTAGGGCCAAAGATATACCTAGACTTGACATTCGCTTATGTTGGAACTCAATTTGTAATTTCAATATTTTTTGTTTTAATACTAATTCGAAGAGTAAGCTTTTTAACTTGTAACCCTTAATTATTTGTATGAGTTATAAGTACCGTTGGAATTTGGATATCAATAAAAAGTAGGCACTAACCTAAATATAATTAAAAGCAAGAACAGACTAGTAACACAAGAGCTCCAAGACAGCCAGGTGAGGAGAGGATCAGCTCGGTTCCTAATTTCTGTTACAATACCAGCAGCCACTTGACTGGCGGATCTACTTGCATTGCTGCTGAAGGAATAGGAGTGGTGGATGTGAACATCCACAAATAGCATAGCCCTTATTCTATCGTTGAAGTTGTTTAATTCTGTTTAAAACGTGGACGAAGATTATATTGTTTAATGATATCAAGAGATATTTACCACGACTAATAAGCAATTTAGCTAATATATGCATGGAATGATAAAAGTATAAAATTATTCTTCGGTTATGTCTAAAACTAAAATTTGATGCAATGCAATAATTGATTTATTATCTACATTACGCTTCAGTTAATATACCGACGGTTTTTTTTAATGGGATTATGTAAATTCTTACTTTTCTTGATAGTAGCTGCTATAGCTCCATCGGCATAGTCAAAGGTAGCACAGAAAGATTTGTAAGGTTTAACAAAAACGCAAGCAATATATGTAACGTAAGCTACGCTACAGACATTAGAAAATTCTGATCCGAGTGTATTCTTGCAGTTTGCTATTCCATCTTTCAATACATTTGTGCAATGTTCGTATGGCGTCCCAAGATTCTTGTTACAGATGTTAACTGTGGATTCTAGCCAGGAGAATGATGATTGAATTACGTGCACTGTAAATTTGAACATACTTATTGTTAGTTTACTAGTCTTACTGACAGATTTTTTTTGCAAGTCAAAATGGTACAAGTATAAAGATGGAATTAATTAATTGTCTTAGCCTTAAATCGTGGGAATATAAATAGAAGGACCTTAAGAATATAAAATCGATATCATAATATAACCAAACTGGTATAATTAATCATTTGGCATTTGGAAAGGAGATCGACTAAGGAGGAGGACAGAAGAAAGAAGTAGTGACGCAGCGATCGTGTCGTCGCACCTTTATGTTCTTGATACCGCGGTTCATTTATGCGTTCTAGTTCTAGTCTATAATTTTAAATATCTAAGTCAACTAATATTTATTACACGAAGGTATATTTTAGTATATCAGTTATCTGGTTTCCGTAATACAAAATCTACTTGGTTTGGGATAATTATGATTGTGTGTGAGGAATGACAAAAGAGTTATTTATTTAATATTTATTTTAGCTGTACCTACTAAGGACCTTAGGATGCTTAGGATCTTACACTATTGTTTAAAACCACCATTTGCATTTTTTTGCCTTGATTTTTTTGGAAATTTAATATAATGGTATACTACTAACCAATGCTCATCACCAGTCGATTCAAACTAATCAACATTTTTCTCACTCTCATCGCTACCATGTTCATCCTCTCTATTATTAACTTCAACGAATCCTTCACAGAGTTTAATGGTTTCTCTATTGAATTCCGGATTTCATGAACGCTTGTTTTTATTTGTTCCTGAATTGATAAGAGGTTTTTAATTATATTAATTAAGAGGTTTATAATTGTATTAGCTTTCCGCCACGCGAACTTATATTTCACTCCATTAGAGGTTTTGAAAAACTCGTGTATTCGTTGACAGATCAGTCAGTCAGGATAGTTCTTATATGTGTAGATAAAAATATCGTCAGTTAACCAATTTATTTCTTTTGTCATAAAATTCAGAACCCAATAATCGGGGACGTAAAATTTTCGACCACTTTTTTATGTACCGATATAAATCAGATAGCTTTTTTGGCAATAAAAGCCTATCTCAGGATTTCAGTCAGTTATAATAAATCGTAGTAGGTAATGGTTGTAATGGTAATAACTAGTAGGTATTCAATTTTATTTCGTTTTCGCAATTCGATTTTAGATTTGACTTTATGGGTTCAGGACCCTTCAATAAAATATGTGCACGTTTATATAAAATATTTGATATGATATTTTATTGAGGACTAAGTACTTTACCCACTTTAGGATGGAACTTCCAAAATTGAGATAATAGAGGGATGCATTAAAATCCTCCCCTTAAAACATAACCGATAATGGGGCAAAAAGGGGTTTTTGCACCATTATCGGTAGATCTTCGGGATGATATTTTCTGTCCTAAGTATAAATACAGAGTTTCAAGTTTATAAGACCGTGCGTAAGGTATCTTCTATACAAAACTAATAATGAGAAACTTTATTATCTATTTTGTAAATAATAAAAGTTTTTATGAAAACAAAATCTGGGGACCTCCTACCATCGCAACTCTAACATCGACGGGGATTCCATCCTCATACATTGGGAGCAAAATGTTCTCGAACTGTGTGCTTTCAAAGGAGCTTCCTATTCTGCTGCTGCTTCTATTAATAATGAATGTACTACCTGACTACAAGCCATGGATTCAGAAAGGACTTCGGAATTCTTGAGCGTGTTTGTAGCTGGTCCAGTTAGAATTAGAACAAGAGCGTAACAGGTTAACGAATATCTCCCTACTCGGGAGAAGAATTGAGGAATCAGTAGAAACACCAGGCATCTGTCGTGGAGGAAAATTAATCTTATTAATATTTCAGCAATGGTTATTTTTGTTTTTACCATGCTGATTTAGACTTGTCGTTGGATTACTAAGGTCTAAAAACCAGGACTCTGAATTTCACCAGTATCTTTCCTTGCTCAAGATTGTATATGTATCTCATAAAGATACATTTGAATGGATTCAAAAATGTATAATGGCATAGTAAGCTGAAAGTATTCATTGAGATTGATAGCGAGAATCACATACCTGATTCTATAACTAAAAGCCAGTCCCAAAGTAAGTAAAACACCAATAATAGAGCTCATAATAGTAGCATGAATAAGAGATATCGACAGCTGAAAAACGAAGAACATGAAGCAAAGGTACGTCAGAATGATTCCTCCAACGAAACCTAAAACGCTCTTGAGGACGAAATTCGGGAACGTTCGGTCTGTTTTTAAATAGATGAAAAAATTGGACATTCCAGATCCCTTTGGATACATTTTCTTAAATGTGGTCGATATTCGCTGCTGTGCATCGTAGCGATATACCCTCCACTTTTGGAACAAGGTTTTTTGGGGTATCTCTGTGTTTGCCATCATTATTGAATTGATTTTTTCCTTTTCATATTTTAATCTGTATTTTTCTATGGTCCTTGCCTTCCAGAGGAGGGCGAAGTAAGTCATTTTTATAGTTTAATCGAATTGAGTATTTGACTTCTGTATTTATTAGTTATATTTAACTACGATATTTGCAATTCGCTTCATAGTTTCGACAAAATACATTATTGTTCAATGGATAATGGAAACATTATGAATCTCAAAATTATCACTTGACAGAAGACTGAAAAGACAGACGTATGCATGATGTATGGAAGTTTTCTTTTTTTTATATTAGTGGCTAGCACGTTGTATTCTTCTTCATTGACTTATATAAACTCAAACAGTTATAACTGTGTGGTCCACTCTCCAAATGTCTTTTTATACTCTTTAGAATTAGGCCCTCAGGGCCCTCATTAGCCCGTAGACATGCCGTAGACTAATCATCATAAAAGTCAAGTTTATAAGTAGGTAAGTGCTACATTATGTTATAATGTATAGTTTTTTCATTAGTAAAATGTTGTTGCTATAATAAAACTAATAGGCGTTATTTGAAAATATAGATCAAGCAAATTATTGTGTGATTCTCTATTCAATCATCTGAGCTGTGAAGTTAGTTAATTTTAGATAGGTATGTAGGTACTTTTAACTACAAATAAATCGTTAAATTAATAAAATAAAGTAAATAAGGAGTAGGTATTACTTCTTGTTATTCTTATCACTCTTAAAATGAACGCACCCATTAGGCTACCTAAGGAGCGCTAAAAAGGAAGTAATCCATTTACTCGTACAACAGCAGTTCATTGAATGTTTAATATAATTACAGGGCATGGGCTACGACGCTGAACTCTTGAGACGAAACTACTTTAGGTACTCAAAACCTGAACAATACCCAACAAAAGTTCATTGACTCTAGCAAAATTGTCAATAATAAAATTAAAATGATCATGCCATGCCGCCTTACTTGCGGGGCTGCGCAAGTAAAACGTTCACATGCGCAGAACACTGCATTGCTACACAATCAAGTTCACTCTATGGATACGTTTATAGTGAAACAATTATCTTTTTTTCAATAATTTCTAAACGACATAATGCAGATTTTTCGCAGTGCTTAAATGTGATTGTTTGTAACTGTGGTTCTATTATGTGAAAATGGTTAGGTGATTCCTGTGAGCACAAGAGCACAAAGGATCTTGGCGATCAATTGGTTATTTTATTGAAGAAAAACGTAAGTGAATGTAATGTTCCATTGTACTTGTATCGGATAGTGATTTTTCTAAGTTTCGCGACATGATGTTTTTATGTAACATTAAAAATGAAAAAAATTTGCTACATATTTTAAACTGCTAATTTTCAGTGCCTTTTATAAAACCTGACATAAGTATTGTAGTATTTTTAAGAAAATTAAAATTTTATAAGTAATTGATTAACCTGATAAAATGTGGTAGTGATTATAATTATTAGTACGTAACTCACACCTAACTAATCATACTAAGAGTACCTATACAGGTTTGGTTAAAAATATTCTATTCTATGGATTACTATTTTCTTTGCGATTTGTAGAAATATGTAATATTTTCAATTATTAAGATTAAATTGAATGAAGCCAATAACTTACTTGTGTTACAAAATGTTGGTGGTGTTAAATCAATTCGAATAATATTGAGTGAAAATGTATTTCTTGACTTTTTAAAAAAATTTTTTGGTCTTGAAAAGTTTTAGTTGAAACCCCACCTGTTTACTAAAAGTCAACGTTTTTATTAAGTATAAGGCAGTGCGGCTAAGAGCCTTTGCCCGTCTTTTGGCGAAATAAATAAACAACAATAAGATGTCAAAACTGTCAAAAATATTTTGGTTTCGAAATTTGAATGTTTGTGTATTTTTTTTTGGTGTAAAGTTGTAAACTTATGTGAAACAATAAAGATAGACAAGTGAATAAAATGTCTATTTCATTGGAATAAAGTTCAATTGCGAATAAATGAAGGGGAAGGTAAAAGTTAACTCAAACAATAGGAATAGGAAGATTCTGAACAAAGACTACAGTATATACTTAGAGAATTCTGAACGTTCAGAAACGGCGCCGTTTTTTTCTATAATACTAAACAAGATCAACATCTAAACATGCAGATAGTTTGTAAGTTGCTATTCATTTATCACTAATAAACCTATTGCCTATAGGTTCATAAATAGTCCTAACTGATATTACAAATTTGAAATTGAGTTTTGTTTGTAACTTCTTTTCGTATCATAGGCTCAACATTTCGACGTAGGAAGCCTTTGGCATGATAATATCCTAATGTTACTTCTAGGCCTTACTTATTTGTCTATAGCATGGAGAGGGACAAGCTACTTGTAGGCCATTACGTTATTTTTTATTGTAGGCCATGGACAACGAGCAGCCTCACCAGGAGTTGGTGAAATGCGTCGTGGTCGGCGACACGGCTGTCGGGAAGACTCGGCTGATATGCGCCAGAGCTTGCAACAAGCATGTGTCGCTGTCTCAGCTGATGACCACACATGTGCCCACCGTGTGGGCCATAGATCAGTATAGGATTTATAAAGATGTGAGTTTGTTTATGCTGTTTCAGAAATATATTCTAATATCCTAACCAGTGACCAGGCCGGGCTTCGCACTGGGAGCAAATTTTATCCATGTAGCATGATTCTTTCTGACATCTTCAATAACTTTAGTCAAGTACTACTTACTTCACAAGTACTAACATAAAAATATCATTTTTAATACAAGTTTTTTTGGTGACTGTACTTTTTGTTGTCTGTACTTGCATTATCATCCAATATACTAATGTATACCAAATTTCAACTCAATCGGAAACTGGGAAGTGGGTCACATTTAACTTGCAAGATTTGATTACACACAAAGGAAAGGTGAAACTAAATAAAAGCTTGTAAAAAAACATATTTTCACATTAGCAATTCCTTGTAGTACCAACAGTAAACAAAAACCGGCCAAGTGCTAGTCAGACACGCGCACCGAGGGTTCCGTACAAACCTGTAGGTATATAAGTAAATGGTAGTATAGAGTTAGACCTGAGTATTTGATATGGATTTCAATTTATGACGTATTAAAAAAATTAAAAAAAACTAGCATCGTAATGTACATCATATATTTTTTATAGATTTATCATTCTCTTATTTTAGAAGTTACAGGGGGGGGACACACACATTTTACCACTTTGGAAGTGTGTCTCGCGCAAACTATTCAGTTTAGAAAAAAATGATATTAGAAACCTCGATATCATTTTTGAAGACCTATCCATAGACAACCCAAACTTATGGGTTTTGTTAAAAAAAAAAGAGTTTCAGTTCTATGTATGAGGAACCCCCAAAGTTTATTGTTTTTTTTCTATTTTTGTGTGAAAATCTTAATGCGGTTCACAGAATATATCTACTTACCAAGTTTCAACATTATAGTTCTTATAGTTTCGGAAAGAAATGGCTGTGACATACTGACGGACAGACAGACAGACAGACATGACGAATCTATAAGGGTTCCGTTTTTTGCCATTTGGCTACGGAACCCTAAAAAGCATATGAAATGTGATGAAGTATATTGATTAATTCAATTGCCAACCAACTACCTACTAAATTATTTATATGAATGATTAGGTATATTACTTAGCAATTTCGCATTCTGGTGACGTCATTATGTATGCAGCTGACCATTCTTACTTATGACTGGGTTTCATATCAGCATTCAGCTACATGACCTTCACTATCTGTTAACTACCTGGGTCCGTACAAACTAAACTTAACCAGCTTAAACTGGCCTCTGTTGTTCTTACGGGGTGAGTTCTTGTCGGGCAGCAACTTTCGTTTGACAGCTACTGTAGTGATACCGAGGAATCACTACAGTCGGTAGAATCACTACCGAGGAATTCTGCAACAAGTAAGCTTTTGCACTGGTTCATAACAGAACCGATCAATCACTGCATCTTAACGTTTAGTGTATCCTTGACTTAGCCAATCAGAGTGCGTAGCCGGCGCGGCGATAGGGAATTGGCGGAAAAGATTTCAAAAATGTACATTTTTGAAATCTTTCATCGCAAAATTAACAAAATTAACCCAAAGACGTCAAGTTCGTCATTGGGTTAATTTTGCAATTTTGTTCAGCCTACAGAAATCCACTGTAAAACCACAGAATAAATAATAGTACTAACGTAGTAAAACATAAGATTTAGGGCGTGGACGTAAAAAAAAAGGCGGACGTATTCTCACTAACAAAAACCTGTGTCGTTAAAGTCGGCCACCACGCTGTACGTACAAGCTGTGCGTGACATTCACACATTAATCGAGCGCGGGTAAACGGCAACAGAGTCTCGTTTCCCGCGCAATAGCCAACCAATGTGTGAATGTGTGCGTGAGAGGTGGCCGACTCTCATAGACACAGTTTTTTGTTAGCTAGAATATGTACGAATTTTTATAACTTCCTTGCTTTCTGAGTCTTCATATATTTGTTTTCAATTGTCAGGTTCTAGAAAGATCCTGGGAAGTAGTGGACGGCGTCAATGTATCGTTGCGGTTGTGGGACACGTTTGGAGACCATGAGAAGGACAGAAGATTCGCATATGGAAGGTAAATAGAAATCATGCGTTATAGCCAGGGCCGGCTTTATAGTGCAGGGTGTGCAGCGCAAGCGGGCTTAGGGTCTCAGGGGACGCCCGGCCGGGCGCCGAGTGCCACTACTGACAACTACACTAATAGAGAAAAGATTTGTATTTTTGTTTGTAATGAATAAACTCAAAAACTAATTGATCGATTTTAAAAATTCTTTCACCAGAGGAATCATTTTATCATTTATCACTGAGTGACATAGGATATCATCATCATCAGCCTATAATGTCCCACTGCTGAGCACAGGCCTCCACAAATCAGGGTGAAGAGGAATGGGCAGATACTCCACCACGCGTGCCCACTGCGGATCGGTGGAGGTAGGCTAGTGGCCAACGTACTGTTGGAATTTTTCAAGCCGCCTAGGAGGCATCCAACTAGCTTAACGACTATCACAATTAACCGGGACCAACGGCTTTACGTGCCTTCCGAAGCACGGAAACGCTCAATTTGAAATACCACTAGGCGATCACCCATCCAGGTACCGACCACGACAGACGTAGCTTAACTTTGCCGATCGATGTTATTCTAAATATTCTATTATTCTAAATTATATCGATATTGTTTTAAATTGGGATTCCTGCGAAATTTCCAAAATACCGTGATTGAAACTGCAGAACGAAAATATTGTCATTTATACGGATTTCCGATCATCTGGTGAGAATATAACTGTTAGTGCTGTTAGTATTCCATTTTGTTCGCGCGCCTACTTGAGGTAGCCAGGGTATTGCTTGCACCCGGGCGCTATACAAGAGCCGGCCCTGGTTATAGCTGTAGTTAGTATTTTTTTTGGAAAGGCATACAAATGGTCTATCTGATTATATGCGGTGAGCGCCATCTATAGACATTTCCAATACCAGTGGGTTTGTCAATGTATTGTCAACCTTGAAGTGTTCACTATGAAGCTCTTTATTGAAGGACGCAATTATTTCCAAATAATTATCTGAAAATCGATCACCGATTGGAGGACTAGCTTTTAGCCGAACTATGTTACCAATGGGCGAACAAGGTGACCCATTATATCGTTAGGTTTTTTTTATTTAGGTCTGATGTGGTTCTCCTATGCTTCTCCATAACAAATCCTATTTCACTGAGGAACTGTGGTGCGATGTGGTATCCAGAAATAAGACGGTTTTGTCCAAACACACCAATATTACTAGTGGGGTGCAAGAATGATCTCCGGTATATGTACAGAGATGAAACCTATCTGAATTACTGCAAGGATCGCAGTCCTTTTATCAGGTAAGGCTTTAGTTTTGATTTCAGTGAATTATCTTGGGAAATTCTTTATACATGGCTATCTGATCCCAAACTAAGCAGAGCTTGCACTTGGAAACTAGATATCTGTTTTTGGAACGAAGTTCCCTAACGCGCGTTGCGAAAGGGGGCTAGACGGAAAAAATAGACCAAAAGTTGTAATGACACTTTTTGCTGTAGTTGTAAGCCGTGCGGCGTGCGCATGTTTCTCTGTCTGTCTCTCACTCTCTCTCTTATAGAAAGCAAGCCAGTTATTTTCGTTTCGTCTTTCTATTTCGCATTGAAAAAACAAATATGTAAAATATATAGTAATATTTATACATATTTGTTTTTAACTTCGTTCCATCCGGGTGTCCCTTGACACCTCTCAAGTTTTTTTTGATACATATCTACTAACATCATCTACATACATCTACACATCTACACTAATACTAAAGAGAGAAGTTTTGTATTTTTGTTTGTAATTAATAAACTCAATAACAACTGGCCCATTTTAAAAAATCTTTCACCAGGAGAATGCTTAACTATCACTGAGTAACATAGGCTAAATATAATTTAAAATAAAATAGGGATCCCTAGGAAAACTCCAATAATGTAACCGAATTCTCCCGGGCGACGCCGGCCACGAACAGCTATTATTTAATCTAGGTGATTATTAATTTTACCCAGAATCATGACATGCAGATAAGTTCATGCACATAAATGTATATCCTGGTTGGGAATCGAACCCATGACCTGCAGCATGATAAGTATGGGTCTTACAAACAATGCCAACTGGCCCTAACTATGAGGATCTCAAATTAATATTTATTATTTCGGCCACAGCATTAGCATTAATGCTGTTGAGGCTTCCTCCTTACTATAGTGCTTCAGGCATGTTTGCGGATGCGCATACGGACGATTTTTTCGCCATAATGCGCAAAAAAGTGGCCTCTATTTTATACAGGGTGAGAGGGAGAACCAACAGCATCCTGAACGTGTTTGCTGTGAGGTCAGATGGGCCTTCTTTAGACAGGTTTATGAAGCTGCACGTCATGTGTAATGCTTCATAAACAAGCTGTCTATTTTTCTGTTGTTGTCATGTTTTAAATTTGTACTAACATAGCTACAATCAACAATCTATGGACCCTGTTGTCTGATAATAAATGCATTTTATTTTTATTTTATTTTTTTATTTATATTACTAACCACAGTGAGGTTTTGATTAGAATGCACTTAGCATTCTTATCTCATCATCATCATCATCAGCCTATAATATCCCACTGCTGAGCACAGGCCTCCTTTCACAAATCAGGGTGAAAGGGAATGGGCAGATACTCCACCACGCGTGCCCACTGCGGATCGGTGGAGGTAGGCTAGTGGCCAACCTACTGTTGGAGTTTTTCAAGCCGCCTAGGAGGCATCCAACCAGCTTAACGACTATCACAATTAAGTGATAACCGGGACCAACGGCTTTACGTGCCTTCCGAAGCACGGAAACGCTCGATTTGAAATACCACTAGGCGGTCACCCATCCAGGTACCGACCAAGACAGACGTAGCTTAACTTTGCCGATCGATTAAGAACGGCTAATCATGCTACACCACGAGCGCTTCATTCTTATCTATAGTTTCCAAAATTTTGAGCTACCGCATCAACTCTTGAGTTTGAGACAATTTGACATCTGCTACTACCTTAAATTATGTCCCAATGATACCAAATTATACCTCCAAATTCCATAAATATTGCCTAACCACAGGTTGCCTGAAAGAAATCGCTTCAGCGATAAGGCCGCCTGAATTGTTAGCACTTTTTATTTTATTTTTGTATTGTCTGTTTTTGTGTAAAAAGTAAAGAATTTTGTACTGTATTGTATATTATATAGAGCACCAAGGAAAAGTGATCTTGTAATGCCGGATCAAGGCCGTGCTTTGGCCCATGAGTTTGGCATCTACTACTACGAAACATCAGTGTTCACATACTACGGCGTGAACGAAGTGTTCGAGAATGCGATAAGAGCAGCATTGATTGCCAGGAGACAGCAGAGATTCTGGATGACCAATTTGAAGAGGGTGCAAAGACCGCTATTGCAGGTGAGTTTTTTGGCACTTTTGATGGTATTTTTCTCTAGAATGCGGTGGACGCAACTAGTCAAGAGATTTTGCACTGCTTTTGAACAGTAAGGAACAGTCACTGCATCATGTGTGCTTGAATTGGCCAATCAGAGTGCATGCGTCCTTGGCTTAGCCAATCAGCGTATTTTTGACACTAAACATTTAGATGCAGTGATTCGTCGGTTGCGGAATTGGGATGCTCTAAAGGGATTTTTGAGCCAAAATGGAGGTTTAAGGAAGCGAAAAGTGGTTTGAGGAGGCGTTGAGAGGAGTGTTAATGCCAATGTTGATATTTCGTCAAAGCACCTGAGGCCCAAGTCTGTTATTAGAATTGTATTCCAATGAACTATCAGTGGTGTAAAAAAAATACACTTTTTACAGTTTTAGTAGTCTCAATGAGAACTCAGAGATACAAATTAATTTAATTATCTAAACTTAATAAAACTCAATAGATACAAGTGCAAGGTAGTTAACAGTTGTGTGCTCA
The DNA here is from genome assembly GCA_947623365.1 of Achlya flavicornis. Taxonomy (NCBI): domain Eukaryota; kingdom Metazoa; phylum Arthropoda; class Insecta; order Lepidoptera; family Drepanidae; genus Achlya; species Achlya flavicornis. Next base: position 3,642,515 of record OX392490.1, read on the forward strand.
GGAACTCAATACAATATGGAGGCTCGACCCACGAGCCTTTTGGTGTTGCCAGTGACATCTGTTGAATTTTCCTTACACTACTAACACTATAGCTTCATAATGGCGTCATAATGGCGCTATAATAGCTTTCTGATGATTTTCCACTGAAACTACAATCGTGCCACAATGATTTTTTAGTTGTCAGTTTTGACAGTTTTTGTACTAAAATTATTTTCGTTCATTATGAGACCATTATGAACTAGTAGACTGCGCACATCGGATTTGCTATAGTATCGTGTCAGTATGACATTTTAGTAGACTTGGCCCCCTGATAATTTAATTGACTTGTGATTTATAGGTAGTGTGTTAGGTCCTTGATGATTTATTGTAGGCCCCGTTCCGGCCCCCAAGGCCTATGGAGCCTGAAGTGGCAGTCGTTAACAGCGTGTATTTGGACAATATGACCACGCTATTGCGTCAACAGGTAAGCATCATTACTGAGATAAGCTTCTAGCTAACTGGATTTTGAATGATTAATTATTCAAAACATTTGTTCACTCTTTTTACCAGTGAATATAACATTTTAGAATCATATTTTTTACCGTGTTTGACTACAATCTCACCATGGTAAGTGATGATGTGGCCGAAGGTGGTAAGCACACAAAGCCTAGAAGGAACACACCGATAGGTGCTTGGCGACAGGTTTTCAACTTGAGGGTGGTAGCCAGCCAGGCCGGTACTACAAAGTACCCTACCACCGTGCTATGGTTTCCTCATAATGTTTTCCTTCACCGAAAGCTCAAGCTCATTGTAGGATTCGAACCCGGGACCTTGGTCTTAGTATCCGACGTCACTACCACTGAGCTATCATCGCCTTAAAATTCGATAATGGAATAGGTACAGTCAGCAACATAAGTAGCTGAACAGATCAAAATTTACAAAACACCTATAGACTTTAACTATCCATAATATGAACAAATAAAGTTAAATGTGTTTCTAGAAAACCTACACATTGTTTTACGGGCCAGCTGGCGCGGTTGGTTAAGATTCTGGTCAAGATTCCACCTACAGCGCCGCAGGTCGTGGGTTCGATTTCTACACAGGACATGTATTTGTGTGCATGAACATGTCTGTATGTCCTGAGTCTGGGTGTAATTATGTATATTAAGTATGTATTTAAACAAAAGGTAGTATATGTATTATATGTTATCTGGTGTCCATAGTACAAGCTCTGCTTAGTTTGGGATCAGATGACCGTGTGTGAGGAATGTCCCAGTAAATTTCTTCATAATGGATAGTTTTACAGTACAGGCGATATGAAAATTTGGATCTGTTCAGCTACTTCACCCATCTCTTATTCTTCGTGTATCACCCATGGCTTCAGCCGAAAATCAGCGCTGTAACATACAGCAGCACATGCTGAGCTGGGGCCTTTTCCGTGGGCCTTTTAGACCCAACTAGTACAATTAATGTTATGTTTATTTTATAATATATTTTGTTTCTTTTTTGTGTAATTGTACTAGTTTGGTGTCTAATAAATATATCTTTATCTTTTACTTATGTTGCTGACCGTACAAGATCACATCAAAAGTAATATGCGATATTTGAGAGCTTGTCCCTATTTTTTATAATTGCTTTGTCAATACCAACATTACATATTAAATTACATTCATTGGCTTAGAATTTGGCCTAAGCTCGAAATTTCATAGAAAGTAGGTGTTTTCAGCAAAGATTTTCTCTTCTTTAGTGTTGATTTATTACACTTGTTTTTGATATCATTAACGTTTATTAAATAAAATAATTATGTAAACCTATTTTTGCTAATTTATGTACCTATTTTTGTATAGTATCATTTTGTTTTTAATCTGTTTCCCTTTTTATTATTTAAGTAAATCCATAATACTTATGTGAGTACCTCTTCATTTTTGCATGCTGTATTCACATCTAGTAGGATGCAGTAGTTTTTTGTTTAAGATATTTACTGTGTATTTTACCATAAATAATTATTGTATCCAGTTTTGTGAATCAAATAACAAAAAAAAAAAAAAAAAAAAAAAAAAAAAAAAAAAAAAAAAAAAAAAAAACATGAAGATAGAAAAATCAGGATTTTGAAAACACAAGTGAATTAACTGAGCCGTTTCTCTTATACGCCAAAATTTTGGATTAATAATTGATAATTCTTACCTATATGACCAAATGGAGGAGAGTTGCTCAAGACAGGAAGCAATGGAAACTACTGGAGGAGGCCTTTGCCAAAAGACACACTGAGTTGAGAGACATCCTATAGCTAAACGAATCATACAATAGTCATAAAGAATAATCTCACCCAGTTTAACGGGCTAAATATAAAATATAATATAATATACCTATATGAAGTTTTAATTTTGTTTTTTATTACAAGCTATTTTTTTAAACTTGCAATATAAGTATGTATGTATGTTCGGGTCTAATCTTGCAAGTCAAATTTCACCCACTTCCAGTGGTCGTATTGACTTGATATCTGGTATAAATTAGTATATTGGATGACAATGCATGTACAGTCAACAAAAAAACAGTCACCAATAAAAGCTTGTATTAAAAATTATTTTCTTAATAAAATCTTATTAACAACTCAAATGGCAAAATTGAAAGTTTCTACATTTAAAATGACAATACCATCTGCAAGCTGGCTCTTTTAGCTTTGAAACGATATCAAATACAGTACAATAAGTTAACATTAAAGAAGAGAAAATCTTGGCTGAAAACATTTTGTATGTTTTGAACTTACGCCAAATTCTATGCCGGTTAAGTTGATCTGCTTTACGATATTCAATCTTAAGTGTAAGTAAATAAATGATATTTCCCTCAGTACTTCTCAGATATGGTAATAATCTGTGGAGCTAAAGGGTTCCCGGTGCACCGGTTCATGTTGGCAGCGGCTTGTGAAGCTTTCCACCGCCTTCTCACCACGGACTGCGTCAGTCTCTCAGCGGAACTGGCCAGGAGTTCCAGCGAGAGTAGCATGGTGAGACACTGCTTCTTGATATCTGTCCATATTAGTTCTAGTAGCTGTAGACGTCGCGAGACTCAAAAGTACGGAAATATTTTGAAAATTTTCCAAAATTTAATTGACATAAATATCCATATAATTACTGAATCTGCTCACAACATTTCTCGAGAACCGGTTGAGAACCGGTTGAGAAATACGACCAGGGGCTCTATCGCGTAACTTTGGTGGTAATCGTAACGAACACCATTAAATATTTCATCCAATGAGGCGCACGCATACCGCGTGCGCCTCATTGGATGAAATATTAGGACGCGACGAAGACCATTCTTGTGCCCTGATTTGATGAATTTCATTAATGGTGTTCGTTACGATTACCACCAAAGTTACGCGATAGCCCCTGTATAAGAGAACAAAGCTGAGAAAATGAAGCGATATCGTTGATTAATGGTTCACGCGTCGAAAAAATAGCACCTATAACTGTTAGTGGCTAAATCAAATGAAAATAATGGCCCTGATTCTGTTGAACTAAACTAATTTTAATCTCACTATGGCTCTTTCTAACAAGGAACATAAGAAAAGGATGTAAGTAATTTAGCTTGTTTTCAATATAAATGTAGTCGCCATCTATCGCGGTTACGCCTAAATACACGCAAAATAAGATGGCATAGATTAATTTGACAGCTTTAAATATATTCTATCCTTTTTCAATAGTGTTCGTAAGAAAGAGTTGTCTAAAATTAGTTTAGTGCGATTTCCAACAGAATCGGCACCAATACTTTGTAAAAATGCTGTATGTAGATAATTTAGAAAGCAAGGTATTTTCTATTCAGGTTAGCAGCATGGGAGAAGCAACAACGGGAGAATTCAACGAAGACACGGAATATCTGATAAGACAGGATCAAGCTAAGCAGATGAGGTAATCCTAATACTACTTATTATAAATGCGAAAGTGAGTTGTACATTTTTGATTTGCAATATGTTTGGGTCAGCTATATTTATAAAAATTCCAAATTTAAAATCAATAGCATCTGTGGTTCCTGAAATATATCGCTGTGATAGACAGACGGATAGAGTGGCACCTTGTGGATAAGGGTTACTTTTTAGGGTTCCGTAGCCAAATGGCAAAAAACGAACCCTTATAGATTCGTCATGTCTGTCCGTCTGTCTGTCTGTCCGCTGTATGTCACAGCCACTTTTTTCCGAATCTATAAGAACTATAATGTTGAAACTTGGTAAGTAGATGTATTCTGTGAACCGCATTAAGATTTTCACCCATTTTTTTCAAAAAACCGGCCAAGTGCAAGTCAGACTCGCGCACCGAGGGTTCCGTACAAACCTGTAGGTATATAAGTAAATGGTAGTATAGACCTGAGTATTTGATATGAATTTCAATTTATGAAGTATTAAAAAAAAACTACTTACTAGATCTCGTTCAAACCAATTTTCGGTGGAAGTTTGCATCGTAATGTGCATCATATATTTTTTTTAGTTTTATCATTCTCTTATTTTAGAAGTTAAAGGGGGGGGGGACACACATTTTACCACTTTGGAAGTGTCTCTCGCCCAAACTATTCAGTTTAGAAAAAAATTATATTAGAAACCTCAATATCATTTTTGAAGACCTATCCATAGACACCCCACACTTATGGGTTATATTAAAAAAAAAAAAATGAGTTTCAGTTCTAAGTATGGGGACCCCCAAAACTTATTGACCACTAGCCTACCTCCACCGCTCCGCAGTGGGCACGCGTGGTGGAGTATCTGCACATTCCCTTTCACCCTCATTTGTGAAAGGAGGCCTGTGCTCAGCAGTGGTGCATTATAGGCTGATGATGATGATGATGACAAAAAAATACATTATAATTCCAGAGTATGGGACCAAATCAAACGCAGGTCGTCGTGTCAGATCCTTCCTTTAAGCGACAGCTGTAAGAAACCGCCGGACTTATACAGAGAGGTCAACCACCCCGCCATCAACTCCATCAGAGTCGTTAAGGTAAGCGATCTTATAGGTACTTAAATTTTAAACGCGCTAATCTCAGGTTCCGTAAAGACGTTTCTTGTCATATTTTTTCTATTTTATTTCATTTTTATTATTTGCTGTTATAGCGGCAATAGAGATACACATTCTGGGAAAATTTCAAGTGTCTACCTATTACGGTTCATGAGATATAACCAAGTGATAGACAGACGGATAGCGTTGGCTTAGTAATACCACAGTCTATAAAACCATACAGTCGTTCGACGAAGACGTCTAGACAGGGCAATCGTGCAAGTGTGAGGGGCGAGACGCGGGAAAGCCGAGCCCGACCTGCGAACAAAACGATGTTAGTAGCTCGGGACACAGCATACTTTATTTGGCCGTCGCGATACTGTCTAGACGTTGTCGGCATTTTCCACGAGATCAAAGGCGTCGGATGACTGTATGGTTTTATAGACTGTGGTAATACCCTTGGCACCTTTTGGGTACGGAACCCTAAAACGAAACTCGTTATTTTGGAATTTCGAAGCTATTTAAGTATTATAGTTGGTGGCGCCTCTCGCGCTGGAACACTGTAAATTTTATCTCCTATTGATTTAAACAAATATAATCCTTATTCCAGTGCGATAAGATCCAACATGCCACATCACAAACGCAAACGATAGTGACAATGAGCAAACTCATTTCACAAAATGTGATGCAAGAAATAATAAACTTCATATACACCGGTACAATGGACAGCGCAGCTTTTAAACAACAGGTACCGAACGATATTATACTTAATGCCCTTGTATTAAGATTGATTATTGCTTAAGCTTTATTTTTTACTTGTAAGAAAAATTTAAATTTATATGTGCATTATTTGATTGATCTTTTAGTAGAAATGAATGTGAACATGATATAGTTTTAATTGATGATAAAAATACAGGTTATTTTTTCCAAATTCGAGGTATTTCAGGAGTACATCACAGATAAAAAAACGTATTTACTTCTAGCAAGGTTAGACCTATTTTTTAAGGTTAGACCTGGTTTAATTTACGATTTAATTCCTAATGTGATGTCGAATCTAAGTAAGCAAGAAAGAAATGTTGAATTTTAGCTAGAAAAATCGAGATATGGTCCAGCTGATATCCTAACGTGGGCTTCCGTTTCTGTGGAGCCAGTCGTTGTCAACAATATTGAATATAACCAAATAAATAAAATACTGGGTGAGGATTTCGAGATGGCATATTTTCCAAACCTATGTTGGATTAGTCATGGTGAACAACTTTTACTATGGGAACAACACTGAATTCTCATTTTTATTTTTACCTTTCATACATTATGACCGATCGCCATTACTGATTCAATCAGTAATGGCACATTTTACAACAATCATGTATAGGGGTGATTCTTAAGTAAAAAACAAATTAAATTAAAAAATATTTGACTCGTATTTTTTGTTTTACCAAATCATTAAAAAATAACAAAGATAAAGCTAGTCAAAGTTCGGGAGAGGGGGCTCGTGACATCACTTTAAAAAAAACACACACGATATAATCTTATTTCTTTTTTTAACAAAAAAAAATACGTGTCAAATATTTTTTGATAATGTAAAAGTTTTTTTTTTTTTTTTTTAAATTAAATGGGCTTCCGTTTGGCCACTGACCCGCCCATAAGGGGCGATGACGAAGCCTAAGATGAAACACGCTTACCCAGAAGACACCTATTCACTCTGGCCTTGAAAGTTCCTAGATTGTAGGCGTCAGGAAACACAGACGCCGGAAGCAAGTTCCACTCCCTTGCTGTCCGCATTATAAATGAGGATGCAAAACGCTGTGTCCGTATTTTCGGTATGTCAACAACGTACGGGTGAAAATTTTCCCGGCATCTTGTGGTTCGGTGTAAAAATGGGGATGGTGGAATTAGGTTGAACAATTCCTGCGCACACTCTCCAAAATATATCCTGTAGAAAACCGATAAGCAAGCAACCTTTCTTCGGTGGTCGAGCCTCGTGAGTTTCGCCTTAATTAAAGACTCATCTCCGATGAGTCTCCTGGCTCGGCGGTCTATTGAGTGATGAACTAAATATAATTGTTTAGCCCATTATTAGTAGAAAATTGCGATTAAAAGCTTGCAAACAGTAAACGTTCAGTACATTTGACATTTCTCCCTACACTAGCGCCTCTCGCGGATAATTCAACATATTAAGTAGATATAAATTTCGGTGGTGTCTTTCTCCGAAAAATGTAGACACATATTACTGATATGTGTCTACATTTTTATTCCACAAATTGCTCGTACGTTCATTTCTACTAAAGATGCAGCTTTAATAAATTCTTAACTTCCTAAACAACGAGTTTATTATTATATTTTTCCTTCACTATGATTCTCTATGTACTTACCCACTATGACTAAAATATATTAATAAAAATATTTAAAAATAATATTATTTTTATAATAATTGACTGCGTTCTCCAGTCGGCCGCTATCGGATTACTGCTGGTAAAAAACTTATTGTAATCATAAAATTACAATCATAAAAATCATAATTTTTACTCATTATTATTAATATGGCACCCTTTTTATCGTAGTTTAGATGTTTATTAGTAATTGGCTATTTTTTTTTATTTATTTATCTTTCACAAATTTTTTAATGCATTTATGCTTACTTCATAATTATAATTAGTAAGAATTTACATTTTAAACCAATTTTAAAATAAATTCTTTATAAACATAATTTGAATAATAAAAGAACCGTCATAAAATTTAAGGGCACACTAAATTGCCATGTGTGAATCAGATTCGCGCACGGAGAGTTGCGTACGTACGTTAGCGTCTAACAAAGACTTATGTAGGTACAGTCGAGTACATACTTAGTGAAATTCAACAACGACTTCTATCTTAAACTATCGATTGAAATTATGAGATATTAAGCGGGCAAAATCTTTCAACATATTATTATAATTTGTTTAATATTTCAACATTTGAATCCATACAGTACGAGAAAATTGCTTTTGGATGTCACAAAATGTTAACATTTTTATGTACAGTCGACTGTACGTTGGTACTCATTAGTTAAATTTTTTGGCAAGTTCTCTTTCCTTCAGATTCTGTAATCACTTGCATTGGTATAAAATGTAAACAGAATTTTTCATTATTGTAATGTTATACGATAAGTTTTTTTTTTTAAACCATTCTAATAGTATTTTTCCTTTATACATCTTCATGTTAAACTTAATTTTAATCTACTATAAACCAGATGGTTATGTAGCATTCGTTTATGTCTGTTAGTAAAAACAGCTTACAAAAACAGCAATATTATAAAAAGAAAAACAGATAATTTACAGCAGATCTGGGGGCCAAGTCTGCTAAAATGTCATATTGACACGATACTATTGCAATTCCATTATCATTGAGCCGATGTGCGCTGTCTACTGATTCATAATGGTCTCATAATGGACGATAAGAATTTTAGAATTGTAGTAATATCATTGTGGCACACGGTTGTAGTTTCAGTGGAAAATCATCAGAAAGTTTTATTATGGTGCCATTATGATGCTATTGTGTTAGTAGACTACCAAAACTAAAATGTGTAAATAACACCACTGATAGTTCATTGGAATACAATTGTAATAGCAGACTTGGCCCCTGATGTCTTGATACTTGGCCCAAATAAAACCAATGCGTATACGTAACTTTGTTGCAATCATACTTTTTAAGCTTTCGCGAACTAAATTCATTGTAATATTAATGTATCGGGTCTATTCGCGCACAGATTATTATCAAAATTTCATTTTGACTAACCTCGACGTTTCGACCAAGTGTTGCAATCAGTTTCAATTTGAAACAACCTTCTCATAAATGGTAATATTAAAATGTCGAAAATGGTTTCATCTGCAATGAAGAAATGAATTGCATATGCAGTTACCAGAAAGTAAGAAAACCGCTTTATTGACTTGGAAAAAATAACCAATACAGTCTGATGATTGTCCTAAACTCATTTTAAAGGTGTGACTTTGCTCAGTTTCTTGCCGGATTGATCTCAGTTGAATTGAAGGCCGACTTTCGAACTGGTGGTAACTTCAGTAGCTTAGATCTTCATAAGTGCCCTACTGGGGCCTAAACTGAACAAATCGCTTTGACTTCTACTAGAACGGATTCAAATTGAAACTGATTGCAATTAAGTTACACAATAGCCCCGCGGGAGTGTTTTCTTTTTTTCCTAACTTAATGAAAAATAGACCTCCATATTAGGTATTAATTTACAAACTAAACATATCAGTGCATCTAAAACTGTTATATCCAGGAGATACGTCAAGCGGCAGAACTGCTCGGGTTCCACGAAGTGACTAAGTTGAGTCAGTTCATTTTGGATCAGCACCTGCTTTTCGACAAAGGGTTTATGCTGCAGTTTCATACGGTAAGAACTTAAAAGATTTTTCACTTTTAGCGCAAAAGGATGGGGTTTTTGACGTCAACTGACCCCAGAAGGAGCTATGCCGAGGATTTAGGACGCTTACCCAGAATATGCCTATTCATTCTGGCCTTGAAGACGTCTAGGTTAAAGGTGTCAGGAAATACATACCCTAGAAATGAGTTCCACTTCTTTGCTGTTCGCATGAGGAATGGAGAAGCGAAGTGTTGTGTCCGTATAAGCAAGATGTCGACAACGTTTGGGTGGAAAGGCTCTAGACGTCTTTTGATTCGATGGACAGTTCCTGTCGACACTTTTTAAAATATATTTCCTAGCTGACCTCTGCGGCTTTTCCCGCGTTCTCGGGATAAAAAGTAGCCTATGTCCTTCTCACTACCATAGGCTACCTACATGTCAAATTTCATGATGATCGCGTGATCATTTAAGTGGTTAAGACGTGAAATCGTAACAAACAAACTCACATTCGCATTTATAATATTAGTTGGAAGACCGACAAACATGAAACCTTACGTCGATGTTCAAGGCGATTAGAAGACCTAATCGCCTAAAAAAAACAGACCAAAATGCCTGATTTTAGTTACACGAGTCAAAACTCCAAAATAACAGTCTTTCTTTATCAGTACCCCCTAAAACTCATATAACTCTCATAAAAGTTACAAGAAAACCGCTTTATTGACTTGGAAAAAATAACCAAGACCAAAATGCCTGATTTTAGTTACATGAGTCAAAACTCCAAAATAACAGTCTTTCTTTATCAGTACCCTCTAAAACTCATTTTCCCTTGCAGCCCCTCCCACAAAGACTTCGAGACATGTACGTAGAAAGGAATCTATTTGCTGACGTGACTTTCGACCTTGACGACGGCATACACTTGGCTCACAGAGCCATACTCATGGCGAGGTGTGACCCCATGAAGGCCATGTTTCAAGGACACTTTCGGGAGAGCATTTCAAGAGTGGTGAGTTTAGATGGTAGACCATCTGATCGGGGATATTTTATAATAATTTAATGAAATTAGAAGACATGTTTATAGGCAAATTATTAAATATCATGTATCTAGCTATCAAGTGCAGGTGCTAACAGATTTTCTACGACGTAGTCGATAAACAAGCGTACGGTCGATAAATAAGCATGCGGTGGGTACCTCATGGTAAGCGGTTAACGTCAACTTATGGCTACTTGCAACACATGGGGCATCACTCACGCATTAACTGATCTTTTACCCCTACCCAATGACCTCTGGCGACTAACTCACGCGCAGGAACACAGCATAAAGTTAAGGAGGTACTTCAACAGTCGAGCTGTTCTTTGAGCGAATAAACGCTATGCTCTATCTCTTTCTCAATCGCTCATTGTTGGATTCGAGCACACGACGTCACGACATCTGAGCTATCGTAAAATCCATACAATTCTTTCAGATATCATTCCCCGGTGTTAAAATGTACGCGTTCCACATACTCCTGAGCTACATATACAGCGACAAGATCCCTAGCGTCGATCCGGTCCGTTGCCTCGAGTTGTTGGAGCTCGCCAACAGACTGTGCATGAACCGGCTCGTCAACCTCGTTGAAGCCAGGGTCATAGACCATCTCCGGCATCAGGACAGGTTTGACCCTCTCCAACAACTTTTTTTCTCTTTGGATTGTTTTATAGCGATAACAATGGATGATTTTACGCTGAAACGTGTAATTTTCGGAGTGAAAAATCTCATCGAAAATTAAAAAGAATCGCTGAACATACATGCGGGTGTCTCTTGTACACTCTTAAGGTGTTCTACCTCTGGGCTTCCGATTGATTCTTGGAACATCCTATATACAAAGTTACTTTTCCACCTCTAGCAAAATTTTCAAGGGTTAATTACTCAAACATTTTCTCATACATTTTGATCGCGCAGCGTTGAACTTTTGTATGAAAGGTATGTTTTTTTTTCCATATTTCAGTATTGGTCCCATACTAAAGTTGTTCATAACGATGAGTAAATTAACCCCTGAAAATTTGTCTAGAGATTGAAAAGTAACCCCTTTATTCTTGACCCAATATTTGGAGATTTTCGACCGATTTCGATGTATTTGAAAAGTATTTACTATAACCTTCCTAAGCAACTCACATACTGTTTTTGTTGTCTCTTCAAATGTGATTCACAGTATAATATTTGTTCGCAGAGTGTGTGGTGAAGAAGATCAAGTCGTTGAGATCGCACTATCTTTATTGGAACCTGTCAAGGTAAGACTACATTGGAAATTAAACTACAATTTTATTATTAGCAGGACATTATAACGTTTTTACTTGCATAAAATCAGGCTAAAAAAGCTAGTACTAAAACTAGGGCCTAAATTGAATAAATGGCTTTGACTATGGCTACGTTCGTAAAATATTTAGAGGTATGCATCACAAATGCAAGGGCTTTATAGGAATGATAACACAGTCAAGAGAGACACCTAAGTCAAGCATTTAGCCCTGAATTTCCAGTACTTGGGAAGATATCTGGTAGTTTTGCGGGTGAAAGTAACAACGGAGCACTTTACAGGGTTAAGGTTCGTTCATTTGTTGAGCATAAAGCAGTTAGGTGAATTAGGTCATATTGAAGTTCGTCATCATCTGCTCACGAAGAGATTATACTAAATATATTCATGTGATCCACTAAATAAAGAACATAAATGGTTTTAATTCACCGATCATACCATATCATTCACAAATGTTATAAATAACAAAGGCCCCAGCAGTGATCCCTGAGAAACCCCAGTCATTAAATATAGGCATCCATCTCGATTATCATTATTGATAACATCAGCTTGTGACCGATTTCCTAGGTAAAATGAAAACACCTGAAGCCTATGCTATGGCATAGGCTTCAGGTGTTTTCATTTTACCCTGTCAAAGGCTTTACTGTAATCTGTGTAGATTACATTACCTGAAGGCCCTCATCCATTGTTTTAGTTAGAAATCAAAAATATTAAGAGACAGTGGATCGCCTCTTTAAAAAGTCATGTTGACTTTGGCCGAAAGAGTTTTTTGGAGATACAATATATACAATTTCTAACAAAATAAGGCGATAGTTAGCTAACACCTTCTTGGAAATTAGTGTAATGAAATCCCGCTTCAAGTCAGAAGGCATGTAGTCATGATCTTTTAAACAGAAAGGTAATTGGCATAACCTTAACAGCCAAAATAAACTTTGGCTGTTCTATTGAGTCGAAGGCAGAAACAGCTGCTAGAAAGCTAGGTATCCTCTCTAAGGTCAAGCGGTACTCCACGCCTGGACAGTTGCTTCAACTTTATATAGCACAAGTCTGGTCAGCATGGAGTACTGCTGCCATCTCTGGGATGGATCCGCTAAGCACCAGCTTGACGCCCTCGACTCAATAGACCGCCGAGCCAGGAAGCTCATCGGAGATGAGTCTTTAATTAAGGCGAAACTGTTGCTTATCAGTTTTCTACAGGATATATTTTGGAGAGTGTGCGCAGGAATTGTTCAACCTTATTCCACCATCCCCATTTTAACACCGAACCACAAGACACCGGGAAAAATTTCACCCGTACGTTGTTGACATACCGAAAATACGGACACTGCGTTCTGCACCCTTATTTATAATGCGGACAGCAAGGGCTGACGCTTACAATTTAGGAACTTTCAAGGCCAGAGTGAATAGGTTTCTTCTGGGTAAGCGTGTTTCATCTTAGGCTTCGTCATCACCCCTTATGGACGGGTCAGTGGCCAAACGCAAGCCAATTAATAAAATAATAATAATTGGGATTTAGCACACCATTTCAAAACCTGAGCAGGCAAGTCATTAGAGACCAAATTGTGTTTATTTCGTTCGAATTCAGTTCAATAGTGTTCATCGCAAACAATTGTGAAAGCTATAGGATTTTTTTTTGATGTAAAATGATTGTGTTTATCAGAACTTTTCTGAAATCATTTTTGTTCCTCTGCGGAAGAGTCATGCAATCTAATCTCTGAAACTGACTGACTGACAGAAATCGTGATGCCTTAACCAGTTGGTTTAGAATCATGAGTTTTGCACGGCGTTCCTTATAGTTTCCCCAAATTCTATTTTAAAAGAGAACTGATTCTCAAGTGCGGCTACTTGGACGAACCAGAAGGTGTAAGCTAGGCAAGTTTCTAGAAAGTGCATTGTTAACAGTTACACAACGCTCACAACCTCGCGGAGTGGTGCACTTGGCGGCTGTGTGGTGCGTACGACCGCGTGTGTCGCGCTCGTCACCTCAGCGCCGCTTCCAGGGACTACCTCGCCGACAACCGCTGGCCGCCCGTCTGGTAACTGTACTACACTACTAATGACACTACCTACACATGACACTACACTACACATGACACTACACTATACATGACACTACCTACACATGACACTACACTACACATGACACTACACTACACATGACACTACACTACACATGACACTACGCTACACATGACAATACCTACACATGACACTACACTACCCATGACACTACCTACACATGACACTACACTACACATGACACTACCTACACATGACACTACACTACTCATGACACTACACTACTCATGACACTACCTACACATGACACTACACTACACATGACACTACCTACACATGACACTACACTACACATGACACTACCTACACATGACACTACCTTACCTACACGAGACGATGAGATTTTTGCTATGCCACTGCCTACACGGCACTTGTACTAATTACAATCAAATCAAATCATCATTTATTTGCTATCATGTGTGAGTACAGAGGATGTTCAGAAATTATAATGAGTGGTCACATGAGCCATCAAAATATAGGCATGCAAAAATTTAAATTTAATAAAAATAATAATACTGGAATATTTCATTAATCTATAGCATGTTGGATATAATAATAATATGTCAAAAATAATATACTACGTGGTTCAAAAAGTAATGAGAATCGCTAAGTTGGAAGATGATTAGGTTTAACATTATTTTATTTTTCTACGTAATCACCCTTTAGGTTAATACATTTAACATATCGTTTTTCTAGACCCATAATTACCCATTAAAAAAAATCCTCATCTTGGGCACTTAAAAAATCGTTTACGGCGGCTTTCACTTCTTCGTCATCTTCAAATTTTGTGCCCCTCAAATGTTCTTTCAAACGCGGAAATAAGTAAAAGTCACTGGGCGCCAAGTCCGATGAATATGGCGGATGCTCGAGAATCTCAAAGCCAGCATCATGGATTGCTGCCATGGCAACTGCAGACTTGTGTGCCGGTGCGTTTTCCTGATGGAACAGAACTTTTTTCGCACAAGTCACAAATAAATGCGTTTCACAACTAATAACGGTAAGACAAAAAAATAAATAAATATGGGTATTACTACTACTATACGAAACTATATTTCTTTTTCAAAGTGTAATTATGTCAGTCTCATTACTTTTTGAACGCCCCTCGTACCTAACAATATAATCTAAAAAGGCTACTATGTTTCTTGCAATACCTACATTACAGTTGTGCTATGACATTATATTCACTACACTGATAGATGACACTACACGATGCCTTACATTACAGTTGTCCTATCACACTACTATACGACACTTGTAATATAACACTACCTACGCGATTCTCGTAATATTATAATATCTTCATGTCATCACCAATTTTACACTACCTCTACGACACTTACTTCACAACACTTGCAATATTTCATTACCTACACGACTCTTGTAATTCTACACTACTTATACCACATTTGTGCTATGACACTACACAAAATACTGCTTTCGAAAACATGTGGGATTCAGGCTATGATACAAAACATCCCTAAACACAGAAACTTTCTTGCTTATTAAAAATGTATAATACAGGTACGTGAAAGAGTACGACTACTATCAGAAGTGTGTGAATGAACAAACCAAGGAGCAGAAGGAACTGAGGCCGACCACGTCGCTGCAGGCGAACCAACAGACAGGATGCTTGTGTTTTACTAGTGAGTAACGATTTATTTAGCTCGTTCTCTAGTCTAGTAGGGTATTCAGAAACCACTGTGGTACTCAGAACTGGGGTGCACAACACCCACCAGGCCATCTGCACTAATAAAGTGGTAAACTTAGTTATTTGGATGTAGCGGGTAATCTTAGGATTCTGAAAAATAGTAAGCTAAAATAGGAAATAATCATTGCGTGCGTGATAGAACACAACACCCTGCATCCAAAAGTCCTCTTCCATGACGGGGTGCAGAACATATGTCTGTATTTGCACCACGAACGCCCTGATGTCGAAGTTGCAGCTCAATTCCAGCAGTTGCACTCTCGGCGTGTAAGTTAGGTGGGGGCTCGTGACGTCACTTGGTTGTTAAAAGTGTTCATCGCGTGACGTCACGCGGAAATTCAACACACCATTATTTTTGTCGTTTTTCGTTTGATTGACAAAATAAACCTGTTTAATATTTTTTATCCGGACTAATAAACATTTTAGTTTCTTCATTATAAACTTTGACTATGCCAATTATCACACTCCGTGCGCGAAATAAGGTTCAAAAGAGTTCCAAAGTTTTCTCTTCACGCAGTGGCGGATTGAGAATTTCAGTTTGGGGGGGCTGAAGGGCTTGCCCAACTGAGAGTAGCCTTTATCGAGATTTATCAGAAGCGGGGCAGATGCTTTTGGGGGGGCTTGAGTCTATGGAGATGCAAGGTGGATGACACCTCCATTTAAAAGGGAAGATCTTCCGCCAGGCTGGGTCATCGTGCCTTAGGACCGCGGTCCAACTGTACATGTCGGCAGTGTTGCCAACTGCTAGCTTAACTCAGTAGCTAGACATCTTGCAAAAAGTTGCTAGATTGCCAGATTTTCATAACCAAAAAAGTTGCTAGAAGTAGCAAAATGTTTCTAAGTATGTAGATAATAATAAAATTGTTAATTATAAACACTAGAGAATTAAAAATCAGTACATGAAATACCTTTTTTTTTTCAATTTTCACAATATTTTAAACAGCGAGCATTATTAGCTTTAAATGAGGAGTTTTCTTATGATACCTCTATGGTTAAAATACCTGTCGAATCGTGTACTTAAGATTCATATTGGTTCCAAATATCAACATTTTGACAGGTATTTTGACAATAGAGGTATCATAAGAAAACTCCTCATTCCCGGCCACCGACCTATACCCTCACCCTGGCCAATAGCGTCGCGTTTAGTCTTTTTCTTTCGAGACCCAGTGCCCTCTTACGAACTCTCGAAAGTATTGAAAAGTAGCTAGAAAAAGTAGCTAAATAAATTTTGCTACAAGTTTCATTAAATTGTAGCTGCCTAACACCAAAAAATTGCTAGATCTAGCTATAAAGTAGCTATGTTGGCATCACTGGATTTCGGACAGTTGAATATATGCAGATTGCCGAGAAAACTTCGTAAGCGCGATGCAAGATATTGTGGCGCCATGCCATCTATCTACCGACGCGTGAACTTGTTTATCTAGGTGTTCAGGTATTATTAGGTAGTTGGTGTGTAGGCAAGGTGCGTCGGTCGAGTGAGCCGAGCTCAGGCGCGGAGGCGGCGACGGCGCTGTGCCGCGCCGCGCCGCACCCGCCGCCCCCACCGCCGCCGCCCGCACCCCCACCACTCTGACACCTACCTTACTGGAGGTACCTATATTATATGCTAAGTTAGTCATTGCAAAGTTAGGCTTCATTATTATTACTTTCAGGAACTTGTTAGCCCATCATCATGCATAGCTACTAAAAATAATAATGCTGTGTTGTAATGTTTTTGACCGGCCGGTTGGCGCAGTTGAGTAAGACTGGTAAAGATTCCACCTACTGCGCCGCAGGTCGTGGGTTCGATTCCCGCACATGATATGCATTTGTGTGCATGAACATGTCTGTATGTCCTGAGTCTGGGTGTAATTATGTATATTAAGTATGTATTTACAAACAAAAAGTAGTATATGTATTATATCAGTTATCTGGTTTCCATAGTTCAAGCTCTGCTTAGTTTGGGATCAGATGACCGTGTGTGAGGAATGTCCCAGGATATTTATTTAGTGTAACCCGTCACATTTACGCTGAGACAACATACTTTTCGACGGCACTTTTTTATATACATATTTCATTTTTTATAATATTCTATACTAAACTAACCTAACTTGGTACCTAACTATGTAGTTAGTAACTAAACTTCGCATATGAAGCAACTCATTACGGTCAATTATACAAGGTCTACTAAAGCAAGTGATGAGGTGGCGAGGGATGAGACCTCAGCCAAAAAGATGTGTGTCACGAATTGAGATAACTTTGACGTATCTAGGATTACTTTAAGAGGCGGAAATGCCCGATCTGTCGATCGACACTGATGGAAGCCTAACATCCAGGGGTCCCCCCCTATATGCATGCAGTAACAAATTACTAAACAATAACGCCGTGTGAGAAACTCCATAAATACTAACTGTCTGCAAGGCGTAGGTAGTCGTAGATTACCGGTCTACAGGCAACGTTGAGTAATATATATTTTTTGGTACACAGATCTCTCCGTTTCGCGGTGCTCCTGCCAGTATCAATGTGTTTCATGAGCACCATACTGACTATACTCATACTTTTCCACGTTTACACTTAAACTGTACACGCTAAACTAATTAATTGACCTTACCGCTACTGTCGGCAATAGGTGACAATCGAAATAATTCATTAAAACAACTACTGTATAGTTCAAAATTGGTTGACAACAATTTACCTGTGTTATGTTCTCATACCGCCCGTATTTTCTCCATTTAAGGGTTGAGTTTCGGGAAATTCTTTCTTAGTGCACTGCTAGGGTATTCAAAGAATATTTCCTTATAATTTCAAAGCTCCAAGTCGACTTTCTTTTTTATCTGTGCTTTGTCTGTCAGTCAGAAGTAGAAATAGCGTTTATATTGTCACCAATTGTCAACAGAATCGGTAAAAATTTTACCTAGTTTATCATCGCACTATTAACTTTTATAAACACTTGACTGCTGTATTGTAATATTTTACAGATGTGAACCTTATTAGTATCATAGTTAGAGTTGATTTTCCCATTACTATTTTGCCATTTGATGAACACTGATGCTGAGCTCAATTACATAAGAGATAAGGTATAATTTTGAACGTGATTGAAATAAAGATGAGATTCTAAAGTGATCTTTATATAGTTTGATTGAAGGTAGAAATTAGCTTGGTGCTTTATTGGAAATGAAGGAAAGTATTAAAAAGTAATGAGCTTGGTGGAATCGTAAATTTACATTGAAATGCTCAGATTACAGAACAAAAGGCAGATAGGGCGCACGGAACACGGGAGTGAGGCCAAAAAAGCAAATACAAAATTCAGAAACACATACCTGGGTCCCAAGTCTGCTATTTCAATTGTGTTCCAATGAACTTTCAGTGGTGTCAAAATTGTGATTACAGTTTTGGTACCTAGTCTACAATACAACAGCGTCATAATGGTGCCATTGTAGCGCCATTAGACACTACTGAAAGTTCATTGGAACACAATTGAAATAGCAGACTTGGGTCCCCGGTATTCGCTTTTGAATCTGTATTTGCTTTGTTTAAAACAGTTTATTAAAAAGAAAGTGTTCTTCGTTAAATATAGTTTGTTAAACAAAGCGAATACAAATTCAAAAGCGAATACCAGGTATGTGTTTTTGAATATGTATTTGCCACACTCCCGTGTTCCGCGCGCTCCATCTGCTTGTTCTGTAATCTGTGTTGAAATGATTTAAATAATAATTTTAGATTTTGCACTTGTAGACAGATAAAATGTTATTATATACACGAAAAAGCGATGTAAAGATTGAAAGAAGAAACGGTTGGTTTTAGTGGAAGTTTCGTTCATTTTATTTTATAGTCATATTTACAGTTTTAACTTTACCGTCGGCATTGGCTGTTAATTAACAAGTTTTTTCAATGTATTTTCATATTATACATATAATTTGTGTAACATTTAATATTATTGATATATAGGTGCCGTTATATTTGAGTATCCTAATATTTTGTAGACATTTTTCATTTGCATTTTGAATGCTTTAATGATTATATTTATAGGTCAGAAAGTGACTTATACTTATATTTTATAAGTTATAGACTTATATTTTTGTACACCATTAAATTATATTTATATTGAACACACATTAGTATTTAAGTTGTAATAAGGCGCTGGATTTAATTGCTTATTTCTTCTTATGTATGGTATATTTTCCAAAGTTTTGATATTTGACGTATTTAGAATGAACGTCAAATATCAATTTATTTCAAGTCATAATTTTTCGTGCGTAAAGTTTAATATTGCTTGATCGAGCTCGTACGTAGAGTAAGGACAGTAGTCTGTGATAGGTTTACAAATCAGATCTGTGATCAGTATGGTCGAACCATGTAATGATACCAAAGAAAGCGGTTGGCATGACAAAAGATATTTCATGTATGCTATGAAGTCTTGAACCTGTTTTTGTTTTCGGAGGTAGCTGACAAAGGAATGAAATAATAAAAATACAGTTATTTCAAAGATTTTTATAGCTTTAAAAAATAGTCAATTTCACCAACGGAATGGTGGCGCCTCTAGTGGTGAAACAGTGGCAACTTATCTCCTATGTGGGGTAAGGCCAACTATGAAGTATATTTCAATTAAAATACTAGACGGTCGTGTCGGATGTTACTGAAATTTGTTTTTTAAATGTTAGATAAAATAAGGCAAACCATTTGGCCATAGCGCATCGAATCTATGCCGAATTATCCTATCAGAGGCGTCTTTAACGTCGTCGTGTGACGGGTCGCTCACTTCCCTCCAATATGGCGAGGAGGGCGATGGCTGCCACACGCGTCATACTTGTGAACAGGTTGCTTGTGGGGGCTGGTCTGCTTAAGTTTGCTATTTATTTACTTATTAAATATTTTTTCAGTCTACTTTGTAATTTTGCCGCCGCGCCGGGGGGTTTTCAGTGCGATTAGAATGTAAATATTATGTAATTAATCTAAGCCTGTTTTGAAAAGAGTAATTGCTGAGTTTATTGCCGGCTCTTCTCAGCAAATGCAACCTTCCGAACCGGTATTAGAGTATTAGAGTCAGACTTTTCATAAGTGCCTGCGAAAGGTCTATTTGAATAAATGATTTTGAATTTTGAATTTTTGAATTTTACAATGGTTTGTACATGATTATCTTTTGTTATGCCAACACCCTGTTAATGTCTGAAAGTTATATATTGTTGAGAATGTAGTGGGTACGTAATTATTAGTTGCGTGTTGCAAGGTGCGGTTAGATAGCTATTGAAATTGCGCATTTATTATATAAGGTATAGAGTTAGTATTGGATTATAACTTATTTGGATTATTTAAAAATAACTAAATATTAACATAAAAATGCAGTGTCCAAATAAAAATGGAATTCCTGATGAAGCAATAATATACCCTGTTCTACATAAGTATGTGTTTAAAGTTAAGCAGGTTGTTCTTTCTTAATGTTTGTGCGAAAAAGCATCAGAAACAAAAATACATTGTTTCTGATGGTTTTTCGCGATTTTTTTCGAGTTTAAAAATACTCTTTTGCCGCTAGTCCCCATTTACCTCTTACCGGGGCAAACGAAACTTTATCCATGCCATTCTCCCCGGTAAACGCAATACCGGGGTAAATGATACTTGACCTGGGCCATCGTCCCCGTTACACGTTCGAAGCCCCGGGCCTACCGGGCCCGATGAAACTATTTTTCTTATCTGCCCCGTTGATGGGACAAATGGTGAGAAAATCGTGCCAACCTTCCCGTTAAGGCGCTACCTTGAGAAAAAACATGAATTTCACCTGAATTTCCTGGAATTTAATTTTTAGGAAATTGAACATTAAATTGGTAATTCGTTCTTCTTACGTGTCGAACAGATTTTCTAACAATAGCATGGTGTTTTTGATAAATGAGAGCACTATATGCATCTCATTATTACATACCTATACGAAATCACGGTGAACGACTGAACGCATTTATTTTTATAGTTACGCTTGCGTCGATAGATTTGATTGGCCGTTACCTTCGTCGATGTATTATCAAGGTAGCGCCTTAAACGCAGAGACCGGGGCTGCCCCGTTGACGGGGCAGTGGCACCGGGGTGGAGAAGACTGTGAAGTGATATAAAAATCGAAATTAAGTGCTAAATTCTTGTTTTGGTCTAATAGATTGTTTGTCTTCATATCTAAGTGTATTAAAGATGGAACATAAAAAATACCGCTTTGTTAAAATAATTATTAACTGTTAGCTTAGTTCTGTTCAAATATAAAATACCTATCACTTCTTACGCACACAACGTTTTTTATATTTCAATTAATTTCCATACTTGACAGCCCTAAGTCCATAATAAGTGCTTGTAAAATTGCGCAAGTGATTTTAAAATGTAAGTGAATGGTGTTACGTACACACGGCTACAGATCAAGCTATACATTTCCAGTATAAGCTGATCTCGCATTGTATAGGATTTCCGTACTATGGGAGGTCAGCTTATACTAGAAATGTAATAGCTTGATCGGTAGCCGTGTGTACTATAATCGACTGTTTCAGCTTAGATTGCGACTCACAATCAAAGTTGGTTTTGACTTGTAGTAGTGTTACCGTTTTTTAAATAATAGAAAAATAAAATCGTTCTGTACTTGAATTTATCTTAGGGTTACATTAGCCAAAATAATATGAAAAATGACGGGTAATTAAAACAAAAACAACATTGAGTAATAGCATATTAAATGGTGATCCTGAAATGCACCTTGGCTTAGACTGAATTTTAAGTTCTGATAGTCAAATTTCACTTATTAAAGTGCTGTACCTTTCATCAGAAGCAGATAAAAATGAATAAATAAGTAGGTACTGCACGTTTATTAAATAGATCTTATTCCCTAAGATAATTTCGATTAAAATAGGTAATCTAATTTATAGATTCCCAAGAATTTAAAGTACAAAATGTCATCATCACTACTCACTATTTACAGACATTCAAGAATATATAGAATTATTTATATGTTTAACACACTGAAATTGTTTATATACCTAATCTATGTTCTAAATAAATCTTTATTTTCTTATTATATTGAAAAATAACTCACAATACTATTTTACCAAGTTTTTGAGTAAATCAGTTTTATTGCAAGCAAGTGCACATATTAATATTGTATTTTGTTTGACAATGATCTCATGAACACGCACTCATCCAAAAGCAGGGTTACACTATGAATACAAATAATTAAAATTGCTTCAATTACTAGTTATTACTTAGGGAAAGATTTCAGTAAAATTAAATTAGATGTTAACACTTAAGGTGCCGGTTCGCAGCCGACCGCAGGCAGCAGCAGCAGGCGACACTGTCGCCGCGACACTACTGGTATTTATCTATTACTATGAAATACCTTCCGTTGTTAGCGACACGTGTCGCCTCCATTGTAATACATAGAAACGAAAGAGAACGCCTGCTGCTGCTGTCTGCAGTCGGCTGCGAACTTGTACCTTTAAAAGTGATTATAAATCTAAACATTACTCTAAAATTGGTTGAGAAGGCCCTGTTGATTAATTGAGGAAACTTAATGAAATCTATTCCACATAAGTCTAGACTTCTAGCTTAGGCATTTTAGTGATCCTAGTGCATAATTAAAAGTACCTAAATGTATTTTGCCAATCTTCACTGTCAATAAGTTGACAATCTGCCATTTTTTACGTACCCATAGATTTAATAAATGTAATAAATGTATGTGTAATTAATTCAAGTGTTTTATTTATCCCAAAAAATCATAAGGTGGATGACATAAGGTGCATCCACACAGCAGTTAACTTTGGTGGATCAACACTGTGCAACACGGTAACATTAGTTAACTCACCTAATAATACCAAATAGTGTTGCTCCCCAAAAGCTAACTGCAATGTGGATGCACCTTTAAGGTGCCGGTTCACAGCCGACCGCAGGCAGCAGCAGCAGGCGATACTACTATTTTCTTTGTATAACTATGAAATACCTTTCATAGCTAGCGACACGTTGTCGTCATAGTATAATACATAGAAACGAAAGATGTTGTCGCGGCGACAGTGTCGCCTGCTGCTGCTGTTAACCGACCTGTACAAGAGGAGTTTGTAAATTAAAGAATTAAATAGGAATGACTTATTTATTTGAATAAATCTTTGCATGTATGAAATTACATGTATAAAGTAAATTTATTGTCCTTAAACTATACTTAATGATAACTTTGTCTAAAAATAAATCTAACACTTTGATTTCAATGTTCCATTTGAACAGTTAAATTGTTGTTTATTTCCATCATGCAACCATATTGTTGTGAAATTGTAAATTAATCCTTTGAATCGCAATTAAAAAAATAACAATGAAAACAATTATTATAATAGGATGCGCGTTCCATGCGAGAACCAATGTGTTAATACCTTGGCTCACGGTTAAAAAAATAACAATGACATCAATTGTTATAACAGTATGCGCTTACCTTGCGAGAACCAATGTGTTAAGCCTAATATTATGCATTTACTTAGTTCAATTAAATCCATAACATTAATAACATATTGAAACGTAGTAATAGTATCCTAGTCATATTTTTTTCAGGCCAGTAAAAAGACTTTAATTTCACAGCATAGTCTTCTTCTTTGGTTAAATGGCAACTATAGTAGTAGTGCCAGTAGCACCATTCAGCCAATGTCACAGCATGGTCATTGAACAAATAAATGATATTTATTACTTTGCAATACTTGCATATCACCATACAGCCAATAAATTACATTGATAGTTAATCCCTTGACTTGTGGTTAAAAAATAACAATTGATTTCTATTGCTTTCCTCACCCGTGCGGATAACCAAAAATTCAAAGGTTTAAAGTTACATTATGACCTGCCCCTCCTGGTCTATTTAAAATGGTTTATGCCTTTAATACTCAAATTAGAGGCAACTGGTACCAACAGACTAGAAAAGAGCCCTACTATTATTCCTTACATTAGTTAGATCAAGCAAAAATTACTAATGAAATTGAAGTCTGTCAAAATTTTCACATGGTGGCCTGACATTATAACAACTTAATTTGGGAAGCAGTCATTTATCAGACGGAACGAAATTAATAGAGTTGCTAATAGATAATTGAAATCAAAGCATCAAATCATAACATTAATTACAGAGGATGTCCCAACAGTTTTATTTCTCCTTTAATTTCGTCAAACAGGTCTTTGTACTCATCATGTTCTTTCACAAGAACCATTATGCATCCTCTCATGGTACCCATGGCTGCTCCGATGTCTTTACGACTTGGTGTGTAGCAGTATGGTACATCTTTCTCCTCACATACAGCTGGTAGGTGGCACATTATTTCTATTGGTGATATGTCACCGGCAAATACTACGATACTGGAAATAGAAATGTGGTGTGTTAGTATTGTACTTAACATATACAGAGGATACAGGCACAATTAGCTACTAAATAAACTGTTGGAGATTTAAGTTACTTAAATAATGTCTTGTTTAAATTGTAGAAAATCTGGACCATAGTTTATTTATATACTCTCTTTAGTGCTTATATATCATAACAAAATATTGAAATATTTCCACACCATTGTCTATCTGTACTGTGTCTTGGTATATAGCACAGTGTAAATTAATAAGTTATGTGGTTTTCATGCTAAAAGATCTTGTCAGTTAGGGCTCAAAGGGACATGTGTAAAGTCCTAGTACATCGAGATACTTAACCTAAAAATGTCAAAAAGAAACATACCCCTTTTCTCCCAAACGTAGCTGCTTCTGTACAATTTTAAGTCCATTCCTAATATAATTCTTATGGCTAGTTGATTTTTTGATCAGTTTGTATATCTTTTTGCTGAGTTTCTTGTTGGCCATCGGCTTCGCTATGATACTGCAATGTGCCACTTTATCTTCATAACCTTGAGGTTCTGTTTTCACACTAACATCAGCTTGAGACTCTTCCTCTACATTTTCCTTCTTTACTTTACCCATATTTTTAAATTTTATCAAATAATTTTATTTTCGTAAACACGTGTTGTACACAAGCGTGAAATAAATGTGACATTAAAGCAAGAGTTTAGAATTTTGATTGAAACAGAGGAGGAAGGAAACTAAGTGTCAAAATAAATGACAATTTCTGAACGAAATGATTAAACGCTCTGCTCTACGCTAGTTTTTTTTCTCCGATAAATAATTATTAATAAAGTGCTGAAAATATGCAATTTTTTTTATTTATTAATATTTCTGTGGAATATTTTATCTTAGATCTATAAGTTTATTTAATTTTATAGCAAACGCATAAACTTATATATAATTTTTGAATAAAGTATTTTATTATCTATTAAACAACTAGACCGTTATTCGAAGCTTATTAGTGAGATAGGCACTTCCGTTTTCCGTCAACTATGTTCCCTATTGGCTTACATTTACTGACGCCTTTCCGGTTCCCCCCACCATCACCAGGTAGTGGCGTGCTCGAGTGAGTGTGTCCGCCATTTTGATTCATTGGCGTCTTGTTTTCCGTCATAGCAACTTGTACGTTCGCAACGTACGGAAATACTGTGGTAAAGTACTAAGCATTATAAATATACTTGTACATTCACAACGTACGGTATTACTTTGGTAAAGTACTAAGCATTATAAATATTTTATTATCTTTAGATAATGAATAAGTAAGTATCAGAAAGTAAGACACTTTTACTTATACTTTAAATCTTATAATAATCGTTTCTTCAATAGTCAAGAAATTTTTAACGGCGTTGCCGTTCGTTTTAAAATATTATTTTATTTTTTATTTTTCTGTGTACCCTATAAGGCAATAAATATGTTTCCTTTTTAGATAAACCATACGTGTTTATTGGTTATTTAACGAAAAGTTGGTTTCAGAAATAATAATGATGAATTGCCTTCGGGGTCAGCAGCAGCGGAAATGCAAGCTAGCAAAAGTGACACCAATTCTAGTAGTAGTTCTTCAAATTCGTCTTCGGATTCAACTTTATCGAAGCGCAAACGTTCGAAACGTAACCGACGCAAGAAAAATAAGCGAGTGTGTCGGTCTGATCGTGTATTAGATAAGTTATCCAAGGATATCGGTGAGCTAAAAAAGTTTATGACTAATACTAATACTATTACTGACGCGTATTATGATGATAATATTTCTGTTAGTTCTGGAGTTAGTCGTGCGCTGTATGACAACGAATACAGCAATGATTTGCCATCTAACCATTCAAATGATGGTAATGATTTTAGTTTTGATATCGAAACTAAATTAAAGGAACCCTCTGTTCCTAAAACTCCAGAAGCTTATTTAAAAATGTTGCTGGATGTTCAGCGTTTTGGAAACGAGTCTTGGTCAGAAATTAGGTATGCTGATACTCAGAAGTTATATAATCACAATCCAGGTTTTGTAGAACTAGAAACTAACGACGAAGTAAAGGCATACGATAATCTACGTCACTTGGCTCATGCAGACAAGTCTTATGCTGCCATAACTTTTTGTGCTCTCAAACAAAAAGTGGCATTAGAAACTTCACTTCGCAATTTACTAACTTGGGCTAAACACTCCGAGTGTAATTATAATTCTTTAAATGAGAAAATTGACGAATTGTTCTGTAAAGGCGAATTCCTCAAAGTTTCTCAAGATCTTTTGCAGCTAGTTTGTGGACACAGATCTGAGGCAATTGAAATGCGAAGAGATGGGATAACCAGCCAAGTACGAGATCCCTTGATTAAGACAGCTTTGAATAAAATACCTCCTTCTTCCAATTACCTGTTTACCCCGGATCGCTTTACATCAGTATTGGAAAAATCTGGAGGAATTCGCAAGAACTTTTGGCCACCTAAAGGCAAAAATTCAGCTTCTGCGCAAGCAAAGCTCAATATGTCAACGAGCCTCCCCTCGCGGGGGATGAGCCATAAAAGGGTACCATCGCGTGGTCCCATAAACACACACACCTGTTGTGAACAAATGCAAAGTGCTCCTATGCATTGCAACCATGCACCCTCGCGGGGTGAATATCAGCATTACAGCTCTTCGCGAGGGCATTCTTACAGTGATCATGTTCAATCTAGAGCTGGTCCTAGTGGTAGAGGGTCATTTCAAAATCGAGGTTCGCGACCCGATCGTGGTTCCTATTCCTCACAGCGAGGAAATTATAAACGACGCCATTCCCCGTCTACCAGCAAAGGAAATTACAAAAGGCAGAAACAATGACTCTCAAAAGTTTTACGCAGGTCAGTTAGCACATTACTACCACCAATGGCGTCGAATGGGTGCTCCAGATGTCATTTTGCGCATAATATCCGGGTATCGCATACCTTTTGTTCAAAGACCCCCATTAGTTATGCCGGTCGGCAACAAAGTGATGCCTCAAACTTTAGATTCAGGGAAAATGAAATCAATAATAAGCAAAATGAAAGATCAAGGCATCCTAGTGGTAGCAAAGCCATCACCAAGTTTCATCTCGTCCATGTTTCTAGTGCCGAAGGACGACGGGTCATCTCGTCCAATTTTCAACCTGAAAAGGCTGAACGATTATGTGCTAACAGACCAATTCAACTTGATCAATATGTACCGATTACCCGACTTCATCCAACCCCAAGATTGGATGTGCAAAGTGGACCTATCGCAGGCTTACTTTCACGTCCCAGTATCAATGTCCCACAGACGCTTTCTAAGACTTGTATACCGAGGCGAAATACTCGAGATGACATGTTTGCCATTCGGACTCAGCACCGCACCAAAAACTTTTGCCACGCTTACCAACTGGATAGCGCAATATTTAAGGGAAAGGGCTGTGAGGATAGTCGTATACCTAGACGATTTTTTGGTAGCTCACCAAAACCGCTTAACCTTGTGTGTCCATGTGAAAATGTTGATAAACATCCTTCAGGTTCTGGGCTGGTGCATAAACTTAGAAAAGTCAATCACGATTCCTCAGAAAAGTGTGGTTTACCTGGGTGTTCTTTGGGATCCATGGTCCAATCGGATGTCACTCCCAGTAGAAAAGTCTGTTGTAATCACCAGGCAAATCAATCAGATCTTAAAAAATGGGCTAGTGAACCTAAAAGAGTTGCAACAGCTTGTAGGGCTGCTAAATTTTGCAAGCTTTGTTGTACCGCGGGGCAGACTCAATCATCGCAACAGCCTGAGTTTTATGAACTCTTTACCAGACCATTTAACGAGACTTTACCCTCTACCAGTAAAGGTCAAGGAGGAACTTATATGGTGGACTATGAACTGTCGTCAGTCAAAGATCTTGCACAGCCCTGCTCCGACACATTTTTTAACTACCGACGCATCGGACGTTGCATGGGGAGCGCAATTAGACAATCTTTCGCTCTCAGGTCCATGGACAAGCAACGAACAGATTTTACATTGCAATCAGAAAGAAATGTTGGCAATATTAAAAGTTCTTCAAAGCCATGCTGCTCATATGAATCACGGCTCCGTGCTGATGCAATGCGACAACAGAACAGTCGTAACTTACTTACGCAAAGAGGGGGGGACAAGATCCAAGGCATGCATGAAACTAACCTACCAAATTATTCAGTTGTTAGACCAGCATCAGATTCATTTCAAAATTTATCATATCCCCGGCCTTTACAACAGTCATGCCGACCACCTGTCAAGACTACGGCAGCCCCCAGAATGGCATCTACTTCCCCGATGTGTAGAAAAGGTATTCTCGAAGTGGGGCACGCCGGTGATAGATATTTTCGCCTCAGAGAGAGCACACGTTCTGTCGAATTACGGGACGCTGGACTTATCGGATCGCAATGCGATAATTCACGACGCGTTCAGTATTCCGTGGAACTACCCACTAGCTTGGATATTTCCACCTCCGTTCCTAGTACCCAAAGTCTTAGCACATTTGAACCAATCCTCAGGGATATATCTGATAGTGGTTCCCAGGTGGACAAAGGTATATTGGCGGGCGGATCTAAAAGCTCGAGCTCTAGCAGCCCCCTTGACGCTGCACAACTTGAGACAATGTTTGATCGACACGACCACAGGCTTACCACCAGCGGGAATCGACAACATGACGCTGGAAGTTTGGAAATGTGGGGGTGGACGCAAAATTTAACTACATGGAATAACCAACAATTGGCTTTATTAAAATCTTCTTGGCGTACATCTACGTTAAAAACATATAGTGTCGCTTGGAATCGATGGCTCTCTTGGTCTAGTACTAATAAAATAAATTCAAAAAATCCATCAGCATCGGATTTAGCTATGTTCTTAGCTGATCTACATTTGAAGCTTAAATTATCACATAGCACCATTGCTTTACATAAGTCGGTTGTATCTACTCTCTGTAATGCCGATCTGTTAAGTCCATTAAGTTCTCATGTATTTGTAAAACACATTATGAAGGCAATTGCTTTAAAGAGACCAAAGGGTACCAAGCCTCCCATTTGGGATACTAATAAACTTACATCCTTCCTAACAAGCTACTCAATTGATGATAGGAACTTATTTTTAACAGTACGCCATACTGCAATCTTACTATTGTTATGTTCGGGCAGACGAATTCATGATCTGACCTTGCTTAGTATAGATCAAACCCATTGCATTAGGTCACAAGATTCTATTATATTGTGGCCAAAGTTCGGCTCTAAGACTGATAATTGTGATTATCGACAGTCAGGCTGGAAATTCCTTCCCAATCCAAATAATCAGAACCTTAATCCAGTTTATTGGATTGAGAAAGTAATTTCTCTTCTTAAAGATAGAAGAACGTCAGCCGGTTCCTTAAGTTTATTTGTTACAGTACGAGGAGCAGCCAAGCCAGCTTCTCGTACAGTGATAGCAGGTTGGGTAAAAACTTTATTTAAAGAAGCAAATATCACAGCCACTCCTGGAAGTATCCGATCAGCTGTAGCTTCTAGGAGCTGGCAGGATAATTTCCCACTGGATGATATTCTTGCGCGCGGAAATTGGAGGTCTGCTAACACGTTTAAGCAGTTTTACCGGCGTGAAATAATTGTTGATTCAAATCCAGGCATAACTAATCTATTTAATCCTGTAAATTGACTTGATTTGTACTTATTGTTATACCTATAATTATTTCGTTGATTACATGTACCATTCGCATACTCGCATTTTATTTTATACTTACCCATGATTAAAAACATTCTTATTATATACTTATTCACATTGGCGTGCAGGATATACCATCACCAGGCGATAACAAACACATCTCACTAATAAGCTTCGAATAACGGTCTAGTTGTTTAATAGAAGCGTTTTACCTGAAAATAAAACGCATATTAAACTACTTACCTTATTCGAAGCTTACTTTTTATCACTGCCTGGTAATTTTCGACGCAATGAATCAAAATGGCGGACACACTCACTCGAGCACGCCACTACCTGGTGATGGTGGGGGGAACCGGAAAGGCGTCAGTAAATGTAAGCCAATAGGGAACATAGTTGACGGAAAACGGAAGTGCCTATCTCACTAATAAGCTTCGAATAAGGTAAGTAGTTTAATATGCGTTTTATTTTCAGGTAAAACGCTTCTATTTTGTTATTTCACAATTTGAAATGGAACGTGTTACTACAGGTTGCCATAGAAACATAAACATGACAACAAAAATTGCTTTGCACACATCGTAGGCACACATTTATTTTATTGTTCCGTGCATTTATTTATAAAAAAACTACGTGTACGTTGCGAAATAATTCAATTTTATTATACAATGAAAACCTTTTAACTAATTCTTGTCGAATGCTTAATTTATCTAGTCACACTTCCAAAGATTTTAAATGATGGTAAGTCGACGTTCCACTAAAATACTTTACTAATTTAGAAAACTTAAAGTTACCAGCTATTTATCATGTTTTATAGGGTCTTCTAGATATCTTGAAGAAGCTACGTTCTAACCCTGATAAAGAACTTCGTTTATTACTCCTCGGCTTGGATAATGCTGGTAAAACGACACTTCTGAAGCAATTGGCATCCGAAGATGTTACACATGTGACACCTACTGCAGGGTTCAATATAAAATCTGTGTTGTCCAATGGCTTTAAGCTGAATGTTTGGGATATCGGTGGGCAGAGGAAGATCAGACCTTACTGGAAGAATTATTTTGAGAATACTGATATTTTGGTGAGAATAGAATATATTTCTTTAAAAAATAAATGTATACAACACCTAATATACAGTACCTAATATACATTTTTATTTGGATTTAGGTCCTGTACTTCTAAATTAAAAGTTCAAAAGACAGACTTACTTAGGCGTTATTAATATTAGCCAAGGATAACAAATATTACATAAATTTTGAAGGGCAAGTTTGCATAGTTGTTTAAGATTCCGACTAATGTGCTGCAGGTTCCCGCGCAGGACATTTAATATTTACAAAAAAAAGTAATATATGTAGTTATCTGGTTTCCATAGTACTAGCTCTGCTTAGTTTGGGATCATATAACTGTGTGGAATTTCCCAGGATATTTAATTCTAAATGAAAAATCCAAACATATTTCAGATCTATGTAGTGGACTGCTGTGATCACCAAAGATTGGAGGAGACTAGTTTTGAGTTGGCGGAGCTCCTGCAGGATGACAAACTCCGTGGAGTACCATTATTGGTCTATGCCAATAAACAAGACTTGGCTACTGGTAATTATTTCACTAGGGCGCGTACATAAAGTAACAGGTTTCCGGTACAGACAAGTCTGTATGGGTTGGTACTGATTGGTGCAGGCAAAATAGACTCATGTTATCTTATGCGTTCAGTTATAAAGAAACAGGTTTAAACTTATTGGTACCGACTAACTGGACTGAGCTATTTATTACAAAACATGGTTTAAAAAAAAGCCAGGTTTTACTGTCATTTGGTCACTTTCTAACGTCATATAATAAAAAGGGACGAGGCTATTTTAAAACCTGGTTTTCCTTTAAACCATGTTTTCTAATAAGGTGCTAAGGGTTTAAGTGTGGGTGTGTTTACTTACAAAATAAAGACAGATTTACCTGTTTCTTTATGCGAGCTAACCCTGCATCAATCAGGAGCGACCTGCACTGATATGTTGGGACCGAAAAACCGCTTCTTTATGTAAGCTACTCCTATGCTACGCTACTACTACTGCTATGTACTCTTAGCTACTACTCAAGTGTTGTAAGAAATTTGTATACTGGGATCTATTGTAAAAAAATTATACTGGGATAAAATTTAAAATTTTAATTAAATTTGTGTTCTATGTAATATTTTTTTATACTATTTTGGCCTATACTACTGACACCATATTAATGTTAATTGGATGTAATCTTCTGTAAGGTACTTCCCTAGTCCCATGAGAACCCATTGTCCTATGTATCTAATATACCTTGTGCATTAAATCCAGCGCTGCCAGCAAGTGAGGTAGCC
The DNA here is from genome assembly GCA_947623365.1 of Achlya flavicornis. Taxonomy (NCBI): domain Eukaryota; kingdom Metazoa; phylum Arthropoda; class Insecta; order Lepidoptera; family Drepanidae; genus Achlya; species Achlya flavicornis. The sequence continues at coordinate 3,675,211 of OX392490.1, forward strand.
CAACACTTGGGCCTGCATGTGATCAGAGACCGCACCTGGCAGATACAAGCCTGTGTTGCCACCGATGGCACAGGTGTTAAGGTAAATATCATGGGTCTGCACTGTTCCTAATCATTTGTAGTCAGCACAACAATTGCAAATCCTACTCATTGCATGTATGAATTATTTGATCTTCCTCTTCCCGTATGTCTTCATATTTTACACTCTTTTAGTCCCATTACTTTCATTTTACTACTAAATGAATCTAAACATAGATAATTCTAAATGTTTGTTTCTCTGCCCTCTAAAATAAAACAAGTAGGTACTAAAGTAAAAAATATATTTTTAATACAAGATTTTCTATGGTAACTGTATTTTTTGTCGTCTGTACCTGCATTGTCATTAGTTTAATGATACTAATGTACCTACAACATATACCAAATTTCAGCTCAATAGGTCACTAGTAAGTGGGTCAAATTTAACTTGCAAGATTCTTTTACAGACACCGGACAGTTGAAACTAAAAAAAGCTTGTAAAATACTAATACCATAATTAAATAATGCAATTTTATTTAAAAATAACAGTCACACATTATTCTTCTTTCAGGAAGGCATGGAATGGGTTTGCAAGAATATAACAACCAAGAAATAAATTGGTAGATATATAGTTTTAATTTCATAAAATAAAACACTTTCCCCCTTATTAATAAATAAGGTGTAAGTCAAGTATAGTAAATACCTAGGTTTTAAATATATCCGTCACTTTCTAATGTCATATAAACAAAAAGGGCCGGGGCTATCTTAATACCTGGGTGTTACAAGACTGACTTACACCTTATTTATTAATAAGGGGGTTTGTTTGTGTATTTCTAATTTGAGTGATAAGATTTCCTTTACGTACCTGATAAAATATGTTATAAATTATGTAATATTCTTTAGTTAAAAGTATTGATACTTCTACCCACCTCTTTGGGATAATGGCATGAAGATGTGAATTGATGAAAAGATTATGTTGAATGTCAATAGATGGCTTTGTAAACGCCTTTTAATTGAATTTGCTGTAAAAATAGTGTGTGATTATTTATTGGTATTAGAAAAACGATCATAAATGGTCTATCGCGCTTGAATTCGCTGCGAGAGGCGCTAGTGTATAGTGAGGTCTATAGAGATGTCAAATATACTGAACGTTCGCGATTTGCGAGCTTTTCATCGCTGATTTTCACTAATTATTCACGATTCGTTGTAAAGATTGTGCCATTCTTGATGATGGCAGACCTGCGAATCCCTACCACTGTTTTAGGCGAGTTTTGTCTTTCAGAATAGAATGTTTTATTTTTTTCGGAATAAGACGAGACTGGCCAATACTGAGGCATAATCAATATTTTATTTATTTGGTTATTATTAAAAAAAAAAAACTTTTTCAACAACAGCGATAGGACCTCAGCGCTAGTGGCGCCAACTGGTGTTTTTTTGTGATTTTGAAATAAAATCGATAAATAAATTAGTCTAATGTTGAAGTTCTTTTATACGGAGCATGAATATTTATTTGCTTCAATGTTTTTCTATTTTTCTAAATATGTCTTGTTTTTAATATCAATAAAAAAATCACAGTATGCATACATTATTAATTATGATATTATCTGATATTCAATCCGTCCAATTATAGTGTATAATTAATTATATTCATCTAAGTAAATAAAAAATATTAAAATATTTTGTATTATTTACTTCCATTCGAATGAATAAAAACACATTAAATAAAATCATGTCTTTTATTTAAGTTTACATAACTTAAAATGATATAGGACGGAAAGTTTTCATTATTATATTTACAATAAAGATATTTAAGTTTTGTTTATAAAATAAATATGGAGATTCAAGAGTCTTTGCACGTAAATAAATGCAATAACAATCTTGTTAGCACCAAAATGTCCAGCAAAAAACTAATATTAATCTAATGTTTACTAAGTACGTAGTGTACCGCATATTAACTAAAAGTGTACTAATTAACTACAGGACAATATGTACCGCCTCACTTTAACGGTATACTTATATTACAAAGTTATAATTATATATTGAAGTGTTAGCAGCATGAAAAATTAGTAAAATGAAAGTATTAGACGAACGCAAAAGACGTGAAACAATAAATCGAAAACTAAAATTATAGTCAAAACCGTTTATAACGACATCGCTTAAAACGACGTAAGTACTGGATATTACGACGAAATTTTGAGCGCCGCATTTTTGTTTACTGTAAATAGTTGTTGGTTATAATGATTATAAATGATGGTCGCTTCGAAGTCTATATAAACGGTTTTGACTGTATTGTCAATAAAAACGGAAGATATTACTGAAAATAGTACTTACTACAATACAAAAATAAGTCATAAGATCATCAATCGAACATAAAAGTTATACTAAAGTTATATAAAAATCACGAAGTACAACAGTTATAAAATAATGCTCAAATAAAGTATCACGGTATGTTAAAAATAATAAATTAATTTAGTAACATCAATATTGCATTTTCACATACATTTATGAACCTTAAAATATTTATTTATGATAATAAAAATGTGATAATCAATCACAATTTATATAAATTTTAAAACAATCCTTTTCTTATTTAATAAATGCTTGTCTTTGCAACATCCAATCATTTTGGTATTAACCTTTTTTATAATCAGTTAATTATTTTAAATTTTATTTATTATCCTTAGGTACTTTTAAATTGTCAATATTGTAAAGAAATTAGTCAAAACTTTTATAGGCATAACTGTAACTATTACCTACCATAAAAGTGATCTTTACCCAGTTTGAGAAAGTTACAATTATTTAAAAAAAGAAGTACCTACCTAGAGGTTTCATAGAATAAATTAGGTTTCAGAGTTTATAATTCGCTGTGGTAAACCTCTGTGGTGACTTTCTGTTCGTGTTCGTGGAATGATGAGCAGTCTGCCGGGTACGCCGCCTGGAAGTTGAAGGAAAACACTTGTGTTTTATATAGAAACATAACCGGGAGCATGGATTGCTGTTTTTTTATGTATATAGCAGGCACAAGATCGATTGGTAAATGGCCACCGTCTACCAATCGATCAGTAGACATTTGCAATAAAGCATATGCAATTTAAGGTGATGATAGTTCAGTGGTAGTGACTTCGAATGCCTAGACGAATTCGAATTCGATTCCTACGAGCTTTAGCTTTAAGTGAAGGGAAAAATCGTGAGGGCATAGCATGGTGGTTGGGTACTTTGTAGTACCCATCTGGCTGGCTACCACCCACAAGTTGAAAATCTGTCGCCAAGCACATATTAGGTGTGTTGCGACAGCTGCACTTGAGAGCCAGTTCTTTCTAGGCTTTGTGTGTGCAACAGTTTCGGCCGCATCGCATCGAGATTACGGTCAAGCAAAGGCGTATACAGTAAAACATACTAAGTACTTATTTGTAGTGTGTAGGTGCGCCATATCATAAGATAACTCAAAAACCTACTTGAATATTACCAGAATCTTTTCAAAATCTAATATGGCGCAAACCAAACAAACTTAAACTGAATAAATTGATCAAGAGACGATCAATTTGTTGATCCTTTGTATCAAAACATCGCAATTTCAGTTGGTCAAATAAGTAGTAAAAGTTATTATGAATCCTACTTATATTTCAAAGACATACTTGAAGCGATCGTGGTGTAGCATGATTAGCCGTTCTTAATCGATCGGCAAAGTTAAGCTACGTCTGTCGTGGTCGGTACCTCGATGCGGAGCGTTTCCGTGCTTCGGAAGGCACGTAAAGCCGTTGGTCCCGGTTATCACTTAATTGTGATAGTCGTTAAGCTAGTTGGAGACCTTCTAGGCGGCTTGAAAACTCCAACAGTAGGTTGACCACTAGCCTACCTCCACCTCGCCGCAGTGGGCACGCGTGGTGGAGTATCGCCCAGTCCTTTTCACCCTCATTTGTGATAGGAGGCCTGTGCTCAGCAGTGGGACATCCTGTATACCTGGCTATAACTTACCTCGCAATTAACATCGTTCTGTATAGCATTATATAAGTCCCAGAATCCTTTCCCGTTCTGGAAGCTAAGTGCGGCTGACGCAGCCAGACTGCTCAGCTTGGTCAGACCAGCTTTGAAGCCTGGCAAACCTGGAAAGAGAGGGTAATATATGATAATATTCTGGGACGTTTTTCATACTCGGCCTTCTCATCACAAAGAAACCAGGGGACAAATTCTGCTATTACAATTGTCATCCAATGTTAAGTATCTAGTTAGTAGTTAAACACCAGTGTTATCAAAATAGACAGATTTGATAGTTTTGGTTATCTAATAATTCAATAGCGTCAAAAAACAGAATCAGGTTCCGTGTCTGGATGCCATTTTATGTTATAGCAGACTTGGCCCCTTATAACTTACAACATATTGCCAGCAAAGTTTACTGAAACGCCACTTAAAATTTAGAAGCGTCTTAAATATTTGAGAAGCCCCTTTTCCATACAATCGAACTGTCTACTGAATATTTAATCAGAAATTAATTGTGAGTGACGTTTCAGTATAAAGTGCCTATTAAATTTAAGAGAGGTAGAGCATAGCGTTTATTCGCTCAAGGAGCAGCTCGACTGGGGGAGTACCTCCACCTTACAGAATACCGCAGCCAAATAACTTTATGTTGTGTAAAGTTGTGTTCCTGCGCGTGAGTAAGGTTGCCAGAGCTCATAGGGGAGGGGGGATAGGTCGACAACGCGTGAGCGATGCTTCGTGTGTTGCAAGCGTCTATATGGCTACGGTAACCGCTTACCATCAGGCGGGCCGTATGCTTGTTTAACGACTAAGTAGTATAAAAAAAAAAAAAACATATCTGTGCCAATCGATAGGTACATAACATAGGTAACATAGCGTCGGGGACAGTGCGCGTATCGGCACTACGTGTAAGTTTACAGGGGAAGGTAAAAAGTTTGTTGTGTTTTGCCAGCCTTAGACAATCGGTATTGTTATTCAGTGATTCCTTGTATACGTCAGACGAAAATCACGTTAAAGAGGTATCTGTCGATCCTACGTGCATTTACCTTGAAATCAAATACTAGTTCCGCGGATTTGCACTATATCCCCGACGATAGGTCATTTTATCAGTCTTCAGAAAGACTGGATTGTAAAAAAGTTGTTAGAATACCATATCAGTCATCATAGCATAGCTACTTTATTGGACACTAGCTGTCCCCCGCGGTTTCACCCGCGTTCCTGGTATAAAAAGTAGGCCATGTCCTTCTCCATACCATAGGCTATCTGCATGCCAAATTTCATGATGATCTGTTGGGTAGTTGAGGCGTGAAGGCGTAACAAACAAACTCACTTTCGCATTTATAATATTAGTAAGGATTATGATTCGTGTCATGGTGATAATTTTATTCATATCATCAATTTATGATAATATGCGTGACAAAAATAAAATACCATGTTCTGATATCTACTGACATCGGATATTCGATTTATTGTCTGTGTAACAGGAAACAATAAATGTAGCAAACTGTAATAGGGACATGCAATGGTATGATACTATATATAACTGTCTGTTATTATGTCACGCAATCTCACATAATGCAATCCCGCACGTATTAATTAAGCGGTCTAAGTTCTAAGTATCACATTTTATACCTTATACCTACCAATTTCATAAGATACTTCTTACTTGAATGCCTCTGATTAGAAAATTTAAAAATTGTCCAAAATTCTAGGCTGCACTGAACGGAATAAAAGGAAGGCTCATAGTAAGATTACTTTTTTCATTTCAAGAGATGATCACTCATTACATTATCGCCATTTTAAACCATCGAGGATCCCTTTAGAGTAGTAATACTGAACAATCAAATTCCGAAATTAGTCAGTGATTTGTCACTGAATTTGAACAGTAAGGACCACTCACTGCATCGTGTATTTTGTGACTTGGCCAATCAGAGCGCATTGTCGATGGTGGGAAATTGGCGGAATATATTTTAACCAAAATGAACGTCATTGCGCTTCTATGGATTAATTGTTCGATGTTTTAAACTGAAACCGCTCCACGTACAGACTACTGCACACCTTTGCACATCATACCGTTTCCTAATATCGAGAGGGATAGCAGACATGCGTTTGAATTTGACTGTTCGATTATTTCCCCTACTACCCTATCCCTATCTACTGGTACCCGGGTAGATGGGGCTCGCAGCTGGAACTACGGGTCCGGCTGTTTGGATCAGGGTACGCGGGGTCAGGTAGGCCACCGCCTTTATTAAGGCGGTACCTGACGTTGGTGTTGGTCTCGCGGTGGTCTATGTGGTTAGTTGCAGAGGGTGGCATGTTGTCTGTTCGGTAATGTGTGACCGAGCGTCATTCCTCGCGCGCAACGAGTGTTTGAATTTTCAGACGCGGGGTTCGTGAGTAATCCTTAAGCAGGTGAGCTCCTATGAGTGAACTGCATCTCCGGCACTTTCCTGGATAGAAAGTAGAGGGCTACCCGTTGGATTAGTTTTCCGGCAACTCAGCTGTAGGGATTGGGTAGATACGTGGATTCGTATTGGGAAGTGAGCGCGCATGACAGCTCCGGTACCATTCATGGAGAAATGGAAGTCAGCTTCTCTGGCGTCCCCAGCGGGGATTGAATCCGCAAGCACCCTAGGGTGTGTTTGTGCTAGTGCTTGCGCTTGCGTAAGTACTGGCACAGACGCAGCTAGTGGGGTGCGCGTGGTGAGCGACTTTTAACAGCTCCGGTACCATTCTGGACAATTGGTAGTGAGCAATCACGGTGCGACTCACATTTTCTCACGAGTACCAGGGGCGAGTACTCTGGCGGCGTGACCTACCGCAGAGGGTCTCTGACGCCTCGTAAGGGGTTGCCAGGAATAGTGTGCCGTCTTTTATACCTAACGGTGGGCAAGGTGGCCACTATAGAAAATCTCAGTAGATTGATAAGGGCTTGTTCGATTATTTAAGCATCTTTCTTCTGGTTGTTTTCTTTCAATAATCAGCGTTACTGTCCGGAAATTTGAACAGGCATCACATGCATTCGCCAAAATGGCGAAATTCTAGCTACCAAAAAAGAAATCCAATCTACAAACCTCGCTTATCCTTATCGTGATGCCGGTTGACCAGACACATGAGATGTTCCTGGCAGTGAGGAGCTTGCACGGAGTGCTTGTATGCTCGGTAGACCCTCAGGACAGGCTCGATCACTTCCAAGTTGAGTGTGTCGGTCAGACGGTCCGCTATCGCGTTGTAGTCGCCGCGTTTGGACATCGATTGAGTTGCTGTTTCTGCCATTGTGAGGGTTTGCTGGTGGACAAAGTGGTTTGATAAGTGCTTAAAGATAATCTGTGTGTAGGCTAAGTTTTATTGCAGTTTGTAGAGGAATGATAGGTGCTTGAGGAAATATCTCAAGATGTAAGAGGCCCTGACATGAGGATTGACAAGAGGGTGCTTGCGGCGGCGTCGTGTGACGGGTCGCTCACTTCCCTCCAATATGGCGAGGAGGGCGATGGCTGCCACACGCGTCATACTTGTGAACAGGTGCTGCTTGTGGGGGCTGGTCTGCTTAAGTTTGCTATTTATTTACTTATTAAATATTTTTTCAGTCTACTTTGTAATTTTGCCGCCGCGCCGGGGCACGCAATTGTTTTCAGTGCGATTAGAATGTAAATATTATGTAATTAATCTAAGCCTGTTTTGAAAAGAGTAATTGCTGAGTTTATTGCCGGCTCTTCTCAGCAAATGCAACCTTCCGAACCGGTATTAGAGTATTAGAGTCAGACTTTTCATAAGTGCCTGCGAAGGTCTATTTGAATAAATGATTTTGAATTTGAATTTGGTGTCTCTTCTCGTCGCACTATTTTGTTTCTTTTTTGACACATTGATTTATATGTGCTGTCAAAACGGACCTATTAGATCTTGCTGACTTTACTAGCCTTTAAACGTAAGTAAGTACGAAAGCGTTAAAGTAAACATGAGAAATTTTAATACTGAGGTTAATTACCAATGTTATTTTCCACGTATACTATAGATATCCGTATATTTGCGTAGAAGCAATGTTATTCTATTCATCGGTATTAATAAGAGAACAAAAAATAAAACCGGCTTCAAAATTGGTTTGCACAAAATTATGTAGGTAGGAATCCGACTATATTAGGTACTACTTTGAAATAAAAACGTCTCAGCGACTGCAATATACTGCTTACCTTCAAATAATCAACACCAGGTTTAATGTACTCAGATACATCAGTGTTTATATCCATGTACCGTTTAAGTACATGATTGATGAGGGTGGTGATGGACTTCTCAGGGCTCTTAATGTTGAAGTGAGTGCTCTGTGGGAGACCTTGGGTGTCCAGGAAGCTGTTGATGATGTACTGGGCTGAGGTGAGGTATCTGGCGAAGAAAACAATTGATGATTTTAAAAGGATGTTTAGGGATCTAAAGTAACTTCGAGTAATAAATTTGGCACCTAAAATAAAATAGATACAACTTTTTACAATGGCCTTGGGGATTGAACGGAATCATCGTGAGGACACTTTATTTGCGCCGGGTAAGGGCTTCGTAGTAAGGTCAGCGTCAAAGTAGATTGGCATTTTAGTAACCCTTTCATAATAATCTATTGACATTATCTTGACAGTTATTATGAATACTGTGGATTGCCTAATGTGGTACGGTACTGTTTGAAAATCAGCACCAAGAACGCAGAGGCATTTGAAATTCAATTCTCTTCTAAGCTTTGTGTTTTTTTCCACCTTCGGCAGAATCATCACTTACCATGGTTTACGTAAATAGTTTGACCTACCTCTGGTACACTTCTGGTTTGGCCATCTGAACAACGATATCAGTCAAATATTTAGCTGCAGCCTTTATCCAGTGTCTTCTAAACGAATGGTTCTCAAAGTTCTTGAACATCATCCCAAAACTTAGTCTGCCATCAGGTCCAGTGAAGGCTTTAAGACCCCTCTTCAAACCAGATTTCTCCCATATAGTCTTACCTAATTCTGAATTAATGAATATGTCCCAATATAAATGTAGCTTTTCCAAAAACGGTGGGAGGAAGTCAGCGTGATCTTTATGATCATCGACTCGTTTGTCTGTACCCGATAATGAACTTAAAGTATTCATTATTAAGGGTAAAGCTCCTGCAGCATCTTTGTTACCTAAGAATCCTGATGCAAGACTCAAAATGCTATCTAAATTCAAGTCGTTTTTGTCTTCTCTTTTCTGTCTATTGGTTTGTTTTGGTTGGTCGCCGGATCTCATTTGTTGGGCGAACATGGATACCATGGATCCAATAAGTGCTGGATTAATTTTGCCATCTTGACCTCCGAGAAGACTACCAAGACCTGGAATGTAAATGTTGGGGTACCTATTATATTAGTAAAAAAAAAAGCCGTTTTGAACCTATATTGGTATTACTTCTAAGAACAACTTGGCCAATCCGAATTGTACCTGATATGCTTTTCCACTCGATATCAAACCTTAGTTTTAAAATAATAAGGCTCAAAATATCCTTACCTGATAACATATCCCCAGCGTTACCGCCACCGCTACCACCTTGGCCCAATAAAGATCCCAAATTCTTTGCATTATCTCCTTGCATCAAAGTCCCGACAATGTTCCCAATCGCTGCCATTCCATCTAAGTTATTGCCTTCTCCCATATTCTGAAGAAATGCAGATGCCATGTCAAACAGTGGGTTGTCTTCGTCACTGCGGCCTCCCAGAATCGGTAGGGTTATTATTTGACATAGAAACACCACGAGAAGGAGTTTCGCCATTTTTGCTGATGATCTGCAACAAGAAGAAAGAGAGAGGTAAGAGAGGTAGAGCATAGCGTTTATTCGCTCAAAGAGCAGCTCGACTGGGGAAGTACCTCCACCTTACAGAATACCGCAGCCAAATAACTTTATGTTGTGTAAAGTTGTGTTCCTGCGCGTGAGTAAGGTTGCCAGAGCTCATAGGGGAGGGGGGATAGGTCGATAACGCGTGAGCGATGCTTCGTGTGTTGGAAGCGTCTATATGGCTACGGTAACCGCTTACCACCAGGCGGGCCGTATGCTTGTTTATCGACTAAGTTGTATGAAAAAAAAAAAAAAAACAAAAAAAAAATGGTTTTTTTTTTCGGAATTAGCTTATGTAGAATTGATACACGTCTGATATAATTTAATGACGATGTACCTTTAAAAAAAATCTTATATATAATTATTGATTTAGTCATGATTAAAACAAATCTTACATTCCTAGAATGGTTAATTTATAAGTATAATTTTAAACAAAGTAGCGATCGTTAATACCTAATCAGATTTAGGTTAATATAGATAAGATATAAAAAAGAACACCTAATTTAACAAAGAATGATTATCTTTCTTATTTGATTAATTACCTACCTACGTGAAATAATTAAGTATAAAGTATGGCGGTCCACGCCTGGCTGGCAGCCATTAGCCCAAAGAATCGCAATTAGGTTTTGTGTGAAATCTATTCTACCAATTTCCCACCACCAACAGCGCGCTCTGATTGGCTCAGTCAAGAAAACTAGCGCTCTGATTGGCTAAGTAAAACAATGATTGTTCCTTACTGTTCTAAATCAGTGCAAAAGCACTGACCAATTGGATTTCGGAATCGGAATTGGATTGCTCGGTATTACTGCTCTAATAGGACTTTACTTAGATGGTCGCCAAGCACCTAGCTTGTAGTTCCTACCTGGCTGGCTACCACTTTCAAGTTGAAAGTCTGTCGCCAAGCACCTTTCGGTGTGTTCCTACAGCTGCACTCGAGAGCCAGTTCCTTCTAGGCTTTGTGTCCTTATCACCTTTGGTCACACACTTGATCTTTTTTGCTATGATTCGACTTGCTGTTCGAATGTGTATACCACACGGTTGAGTAGCAGTTTTAATGTTTTTTAATTCAATTTAGATCTGATACTTGAAGCAGCAAATGTATAAATATCCTGGGACATTCCTCACACACGGTCATCTGATCCCAAACTAAGCAGAGCTTGGACTATGGAAACCAGATAACTGATATAATACATATACTACTTTTGTTTTGTAAATACATACTTAATATACATAATTACACCCAGACTCAGGACATACAGACATGAAACTTGAAGAAGCAAATGTATAAATATCCTGGGACATTCCTCACAAAATTCAAAATTCTAAATTCAAAATTCAAAATCATTTATTCAAATAGACCTTCGCAGGCACTTATGAAAAGTCTGACTCTAATACTCTAATACCGGTTCGGAAGGTTGCATTTGCTGAGAAGAGCCGGCAATAAACTCAGCAATTACTCTTTTCAAAACAGGCTTAGATTCATTACATAATATTTACATTCTAATCGCACTGAAAACAATTGCGTGCCCCGGCGCGGCGGCAAAATTACAAAGTAGACTGAATAAATATTTAATAAGTAAATAAATAGCAAACTTAAGCAGACCAGCCCCCACAAGCAGCACCTGTTCACAAGTATGACACACACGGTCATCTGATCCCAAACTAAGCAGAGCTTGGACTATGGAAACCAGATAACTGATATAATACATATACTACTTTTGTTTTGTAAATACATACTTAATATACATAATTACACCCAGACTCAGGACACAAATGCATCGAACCCACGACCTGCGGCGCAATAGGTGGAATCTTTACCAGAGTCTTAACCATCTGCGCCAGCTGGCCTCTCAAATGTTGCGAACCTAACCTCTGATCCTGAAAGTCTATCAAATCTTCACATACTTCTAAACTAAGTATTACTTTATGTACACTATAGAACGCCAATGCAATATTGTAGTAGGTACTTACTCTTACGTGCAGATAGTATAAAGTTTTATGTTTATTGCTCTGATGTTGCTTTATAGCGGTTATATAGTAGCTATATAGCGGTTATATAGTAGTGTAACGAGCGAAATGGTGTTCGCGGTTAAACTGTGAAATGGTAGGATTTGTCTGAATTGTGCTTATAGTTTATGATCATTGCACTTAGATATAGGTTATGAAGATGAATATTAACTACTTATTGTAATACTAGCTGTCCCACGCGGTTTCACCCGCGTTCCCGGGATAAAAAGTATATGTCCTTCTCCATACCATAGGGTATCTGCATGCCAAATTTCATGATGATCCGTTGAGTAGTTGAGGCGTGAAGGCGAAACAAACAAACTCACTTTCGCATTGGGTTTCAACGCTTTAATCTTAGAAACTACTAGTCAGATTTGAAACTAAATGCGGCAGATTTTAGTGAGGAAGGTAATGAAGTAATTCAGAGCGTAGCTTTCATTAGCGCAAAGAGCAGCTTGACTGGAGAAGTATTACAGACTACATCAGCCAAATAACTTTGTGTTGTGTTCCTGCGCGTGAGTAAGGTCGCCAGAGCTCATTGGGGAGAGGGAAGGCTCGGTAACGCGTGATTCATGCCCCGTGTGTTGCAAGCGTCCATATGGCTACGGTAACCGCTTACCATAAGGTGGGCCGTAACGTTGTTTACGACTTCGTGGCATAAAAATGCCTCCCTGAGAGTTTAGCAAATGATTAAGAACAAATGCGAAAAATACAACCAACAAAAAAGTATTGTAAAGAATTTTGAATTTGATTCAAACTGTGTAGGTAGGTATCCTAAATGTATTCTACCGGGCGTATTCTGCGCGACACATTTTCACAGTTGTGTACAAATTTATATCTTGTGTACTTAGATTTACGTTCCGTGGCCATTTTATTTGTTGCTATTTATTTTTGTTACAGTTTAGGTGGCATTTATTTTGTAAACTCTTGATATATTTTTCTGGTGGCTATTTTTGCAGAATAAAATGTGCGTTATGGATTTGTTGTGATTTGTAGCACCCGCCCCATAACCAATCAGATGTGATCTGCAAACTCCCTAAATGTGGCTTTTACGGCACACGTCGAAATGCCTAGTTAAAGATAGTGTGGTCATTGTTGTTTTTCTATTTTTAATTATTCCGGCCATAATTGCCATCAACGTTAATGAACTTGTTATCTAGTCATACACAATTAGGCTCAAATTGCAGTGACGCTGCTCACTGACTGTGCGCTTACTTTCTTTTGTATGAGATACCACAAACTAAAGTGGATACAAAAGATTTTGAGACAACAATGTACGAGAGTAAGCTATCTTGCTATCTACAGTGACTGTTCATCATTCATTTGTCAGTCAACACATTGCTATTTGTACATTCTTGCGTTTTTAACAGTAAAAGAAAGAGTTTTTTTTTTTTAATTTATTACCTACTTATTATCGGCACTGTATCTACAGGTCGGTTAACGAAAGCTGGCACGTTCACAGTACTCATAAATTTGCAATCAGTCAAGTCTAATGGACGAATGCAAAAATAGACCACTCTATATTTATGAGCAGTAGCAAAAGCAAAACAATAACTGTCTCCTTCATACTCATAAGCTTGACTTTGCGCGAGAGAGACGGTGTAAATGTGTTGAAACGTGCCTGCTTTAGTTAACCGACCTGTACTTTTGCATCTAATTTTGAATAGATTGTAAATTAAAACAAAAAAGCTATAAAAATCTAAATCACTATTAATTAGTTTTAGAGTACAAATAAAAAGTCTGTGCAGAAAGAGATCCGTCATGGGGGCGCCACTGTTATCCGTTGTCTTTTTTTTTAAGCCTGTGCCGAAGGTGGTAAGCACATGATGGCCCTACCATGGAACAAGCATGGAACGTTAGATTTTCGAAAAAGGAAATGTCTTGTTGTACACGTTCTATGGTCTAAAGTAAGTAGTTACGTGCTGGCAACCCTAAATACTCTTTAAGTTTCATAAAGTCCAGGAATGTGCCATGAATAAAACATTGTTTACCCGACACGCTTCGTTTCATCTATTCAGTACCTAGATATCGTCAAATCGTCACTCATCGGTTCTAAGAGGGAAATCGACCCATTAAATTATTACATAATTCTTATTCTCTGTCGTTTCGCTCTTGGCAGAGCGGTCGTGGTCACGTTGAGGCGGACACGGCTCTCCGCACGATCTCCCGCCATCTCTCTCTGTTGGCAGACTGTCTGGTACAGTCAGACACGCGGTTTCCCACTGCAGATTTTACTTGGTCAGACCAGCGCATCGGTGACCTGCCGCGCGATCTGGTTCCCTCCACTTTTCCCTGTATGACCAGCCGTTCAATGGAGTCGTTATTACATAATTAGCGTATAGTTAATATGAGAATACCATTTTTTTATTGTGAATCGTATGGTTAGCCGACCAAAGGGTCTACTCCATCTTCACACATTGGAACCAAATTGTTTCCTACCGCGTGGCGGCCGGTCAGGTTGTGGAATGAACCATAGAGTACCTTTTGAACTATCGCAGGGTTTTTTCCCAATGGAGTATATGTAAGTAGGTAGGTACGCAGGAAAAAAAAATATCTGTCCATTAGTCCAAAGCTATGTTTTTTTTTAATGTGCTTTATGGAAGAGTGACTCAACCTCTTCCATTCAGCACATTCGTTCTTTAAAATGTTTCTTATCATTAACCACCTACAAATTACAACAAAAACTATGCTCTTTCATTCTAGGAAAGGAATTCCCATTTGCCATCAAACGGTATTAAATTTAAACGACATTGTAATAGGGCACAAAATACGTTGATAACTGTAACTCTTTTGAAAACTTAAGCTAGTGACACACTAGTATACCACTGTAGAAATGATTGACGTGGTGTTTATCGCCCTCGTTTTAAGATATGCCATTATATTGACGCATAGTAGGTATCTTAAAATGTATGAATATTTATGTTTCCTGATACCCAAATGTCGGGCAATTTTGGGACGTTTATAGACTAATATTAAATTTAGTTTGATATACAGGGTGGAGATTTCGAGATGGCATATTTCCGAAACCTATGTTTGGTTAGTTATACTGAACAACTTTTACTATGGAACCAACACGAAATCTCCACCTGTTATTTTAAACATGAACAAAGAAGAAAAAAAAGGCGTTTATTTGAAATCGTACAAAAAGTATTTTAATAAGACATTTGGGAAAGGTTACTCTTAGTTTGGATGTAGTTTTAAATTTAGAATCGACTTTCAATAAAATTAGAAGTGAGTTTTAATTAAAATAAAATAAACGCAAACAAAAAGAAATCTAAATAAGTTCTTAAATTATAAAAATCCGCTGTCAATCAAACGGAAACCTTATCAAGTGTGGTCATACCTTAACGATAGCGGTACAACCTCAGTGTGACGTCATTATAACTTGTACAGGTCAAAGACCTGCCACCTGTTATGCGCAGGGTACAGGAATCTTTGGTCACAGTATTACCTGTGGTATTACCATAATGGTAAAACTGTGCTTTGGTCGTGATGTTTCCGTTCAAACACCTAAGGCCAAAAAGGTTACTGTTAAATAAAACCTCTATTATTATAACGCTTAGGTTGGTTATTGTGTGATAGTGCTTGGTGGTCCAAATAATCAAATAAATTTTTCAAAAATGGAAGTGAAACAAATATGCAAAGTACATAAAAAAAATTACGTTATTAGTTTTTAATATACCAAAGAACCTATGAATTTGATTGAACCCTAAGTTACTATAATAAAGGGACATAGATTTGTGTGCATGAACATGTCTGTATGTCCTGAGTCCGGGTGTAGTAGGTATTTATACTTTAACGTATTAGGTAGGTATATCAGTTATCTGGTTTCCATTATGCGATTTGGATGGTTTACTGTATTTTATCATGGTGGATCCCTCGGTGGTTTCATAGTCATTTTATCATGATCTGACCATGGACTTTATGATGGAATTCCTCAGCGGAAAAGAGTAAAATTATCGCGAATGAAGTATTTTATTCAATATAGACTACTATTTATTGATTATATGCGCATCCTTGGTCAGTGAAAAACCTTTAGAGGTATTGAACAAGCATATGTACCTATATGCCACTCAAAATTTAAAAATAAATTAACTTATTAATTAAAGTAATTAACCGCCTAAAAAGTGGATTTACACAAAAAACTCAGTACGTTTTTGAATGTTGTGGTGTCGAAATTTTAAATTACAATATAATAGTTTTATGTATATACAGGACCCCATCATCACAAGTAAACACATTCTTAGTGCAATTAGAACTTTTGTTACATAAATTAAATAAAAAATATAAAAAGAAAATTATATTGTGTGGTGACTGGAATATAGATATATTAAAAGAAAATAAAATCAGTAAGCAACTTAAAGGCATCTTGATCGGTAACAATTATTCCATTCACATAACGAAACCAACTAGAAAAAATGCCTGTCTGGACATAATAGCCAGTAACCTACCAGATGTAAAAAGCGACATTCATTACCTACCTCTTTCTGACCATGAGACTGGTCAAACGATTACCGTAAAAGTGAACTTAGATCCCAATGTCAAAATAACGCCAAGATATTTGTTTACGAAACGACGTGATTTCAGTAAAGATAATCAACGTAAGTTTAAGGAGTGTTTGCATTCACTATCATTTAATGAAGTACTATGCCAATCAGATACGGAATTAGCTTTCAATGAATTCCATGATCTTTTGATGCTATTTTTCAACTTGTGTTTCCCTGAAACATCGGTTAAAATAACCTCTAAAGCGTTAAAAAATACATGGTTGACAAAAGGGATTAAACGGTGTTGCATTAATAAGAGACGCCTTTATCTTAAGTGGTCACTTGCTACAGGTAATAAAAAATCAGACAAAATGACTTATAAGAGATATTCTCGTTTACTAAAAAAATGCATTAGTGGTTCTCAAAAAATGGATAGCTTAAAGTATATCCAAAGATCAAAGAATAAAGGTAAAGCAACATGGAATATTGTAAAATCCAATTTAACGACTGACATAAAAAATAAAGAAATAAGCAAAATAAACTTCCAAAATAAAATATATACAAACCCTCAATCAATATGTGAATTATTTAATAATTTTTTCATTGATTTGACAAATAAGAATAATGTTACGTGTACCAAAAATAATCAAAATTCATTTAAAATTAATAATGTGGACTGTCTTAATAGTGCTTATTTCAGTCCTGTTGAAGAACGAGACATTCTGAGAATCATCAGAAGTCTTAACAATACTAATTCCACTGGTTATGATTCTATCAATTCAAAGACATTAAAAAATATTGGAGTTATTCTTACAGTTCCTTTGACTCATATAATTAACTTATCCATATGTGAAGGAACGTTTCCATCTAGATTGAAAAAATCTGTTGTAAAGCCTATTTTCAAAAAAGGTTGTGTTTTCGACATGAATAACTATAGGCCTATTACGTTAGTACCAGTTATTTCGAAAGTATTTGAAAGGGTTATATTTGAAAAAACATATAGCTATCTAGATAAGTTTAAAATACTCAGTGATGAACAATTTGGTTTTAGAAAAGGAAGTTCAACATCACTTGCTTGTTTTAATTTAGTTAAAGGTATTACTGAAAGTCTCAACGAAAAAGATAAGGTTTTGGCATTGTTCTTAGATATGAGCAAAGCGTTTGATTTTGTATCACATAAAATACTGTTAGACAAAATAGAGCGTTATGGAATACGAGGTAAAGCTCAAGAATGGTTCAAGAGCTATTTAGAAAATAGAATGCAATGCGTTGAGGTCTCGAATTTGGAAAATAACCATATAAAAAAATATGTTTCTAGTTTTCGTCACAACAAATACGGAGTAACACAGGGTAGCATTTTAGGCCCATTGCTTTTCTTACTATACATAAATGACATACCTAATATTACTAAACACAAGAGTATTCTGTTCGCTGATGATACGACATTCATAGTAAAATGCAAAAACCAAGAAGAATTAGAAATTGAGACTAAAGCTACTCTAGACACGGTTATAAGCTGGCTTAATGAAAATAATCTTCAAATTAATTTAAATAAGACAAAACTTGTACAGTTCAGCTCATATAATCGGCAATGTGAAAATCTGCTCGATATTGTCTATGATAACGTTAAAATTGAGAATGTAGCTTCAACCACTTTTTTAGGCATAATAATTGATAAAAATTGTAATTGGAAGGCTCATATAGATAAGTTATGTAATCAATTGGATAAATGTACTTATGTCTTGAGGCGCACGAGAGAGATAGCCACAATTAATACAGCTTTAGTAGCTTACCATGGGTATGTGTCATCCATGCTAAGATATGGCATAGTCATATGGGGAAATTCATCAGAGTCTGATATTATTTTTAAAGCTCAAAAGAAATGCATGAGATCACTGTGCGGAGTGGGTCCTTTGGATAGCTGTAAGCCATTGTTCAAGTCATTGAACATACTGCCACTACCTTGTTTGTATATATTTGAGATATGTTTATTCATTAAGAAACATAATAGGATGTTTAAAACAAATAAAGAAGTAACTAACAAAAGTGGCAGACACAAAGACCGGTTGTATGTTCCAATTCAGAGGCTTAATATTTATAGGAATAATGTTTACTGCGTGGCGATTCGCATTTTTAATCACATACCTTCTAGTCTCAAGGAATTACCTTTAGTGAAATTTAAAAGAGCTTTGTCAAAATTTTTAATTAGTAAATTATACTATTCAATTAATGATTTTTTTTATGATAAAATATGATCCATACCGACATGGAATTTTATTTAAGTATATTTTGTAGTTTTAATAGACATTTTAGGAAACCTTTATGTTTTTACATTATAATTTGACATGAATGGTTCATTGATTTTGTATTTGTTTATTGTTATTATTTACCTTAATTATTATTTTTAATTTGAATTTATCTTAATAATTTATTTAACTATTTAGCATTTGTTAAAGTTAGTCTCTATTCATTAGAACTAAGTCATAAAAATATTTAATATTTGCACACCGAAGCTCGGTAGAGTAAGCTTGGAACTGTATAATTGTACCATCACTATTTTGTCACCCTTATTCTAGCAAATAAATTAATTTCATTTCATTTCATTTCATTTCAAAGGTAAACGATGAATTAACTCACACTGTTTTGAACTCAGCGGAAAAAATCTACATTATCAAATTTTGGTAGAATTGGCCGGTAATTTTCTATGGAATACGTCACGAAATTCAAGAGACTTCATACGCGGCGGTGTAATCAATTTTGAGTTTATATAATTTTTTTCACTCGATTAGTTATCTTACTACATCGTGTTCGTATAATTACATTCCTAGTAAGATAGTTATGGACAGCTTTCATATGACTATCTTACGGTTAATAATGTTATCACGGCTTCAACTATCTTAAATTACGCGACATAAAATTACAGCTCATGCGGATCGATTCTACTGGTCACTGAGCAAACAAATTTCTGGCATATTGAATAATCTGTATAACTATGAGATGCTCTGGTTTTCGAAAAAATATTCGCTATTCGTTCCGCACCTCTCCGCTCTAATGGACTGGCAACATAATCAAAATGCCGAAGTGTTACGTCACAGCACACAGGATCATTATTCAGGACATATTTCTAGCTAAATGAGTCATGGTGCCTTATCACTGAAAACAAACTTCATCGACGAAATTTGCAACGATATTGAAATTGTTAGCATTGGAATTTGGAAGACATGATTCATGTTGCTTTTCTAAAATAATGGGGAATTTTGAAAGACTTTTTGTACTACTTTTTATAAGGAATCCGTATGCAAAAGACCCGGCGCGGCGCGGGCGTTTTGAGATATGTGTGCAAGCGGCGTCGATCCCACAGAAAGAGTTCTGCGTTTCACTGTAATATAAGAGGCGCCTTTAAAAGTAAAAAAAAGTGTATGAAGTGTGATCAGTAGCGAATATTGCATAACTCAAGAAGTCTAGACTGCTTGCTGTGTGCACAATAGTGCATGAGAAACGAAAAACTCTGAACGCCGAACTCTAGAACTCTCTCGGTGGGATCGGCGCCTAATGATTCCTCCGTTATCTTTTTAAATATACAGATAAATGGATACATAACATAGACTAGAAAAGGGACTCCCTTTGATTTTAGAATCGTAGGTGCAATATTTGTGGACATCCATAAATGTCAGTTGTAACAAAATAGCGGCAAATTTTTCTGTAACTTCTTCCACGTTTTGAGACTGATTTCTTCAATACATATAAATACCTATTCGAATGATTCACAAAATTGATTATTCCGCAAAATGTCGAGACAAGTGCTGACCTTGTTTTAAAACGTTAAATCATCAATTTCATCACTATTTGTTTATGTTAATATTAAATGATACGCATTTTTCACGTTTTCAACAGTTGATTGTTCATAAGTAGAATATACCTACTCTGTCCACATTTTTTTTAATAATAAGTCGGCAAATACGCATACCTACCTGGTGGTAAGCGGTTACTGTAGCCCTATGCCTGTAGCCCTAATAAAGGTCGGTGAGCTCCTTAGTCTCGCGCAGGATAACATTCTGTTATTTGGCTGAGATTTCCGGTAAGGTTCCAGTCTAGCTAAACTAGGCCTTCCTTTCATCCTAATCCTAACTGAATATTATAAATGCGAAAGTGAGTTTGTTTGTTTGTTACGCCTTCACGGCTCAACTACTCAACGGATCATCATGAAATTTGGCTTGCAGATAGTCTATTGTATGTAGAAGGACATTGGCTACTTTTTATCCCGGGAACGCGGATGAAACCGCGGGGGACAGCTAGTATATAATATTTCCACATCAAACTCTTTGAAGGCTCTTTTTGGTGCACCTCATTTCGTGTCGTTGAAGGAAAACCATAACTAAGGAGCTCATTTTTTCTATTGGTTTGCTGGATAAGTACCTACTATGTTTCTTTCAGTCGTTCGTGATCTCTGCTTTCATTCAAAATAATACGAAATCGGTCTTACGTCGTAGTTTACGAACTTTTACTTGCTAATTTAGTGAAACTTTTGTCACACTGACCACTGTCTGTGATGTATTCTGTGAATTACCTACAAAAATGCAGTGTGGTAAGCACACTTCATTTTTGTAAAACCTTCAGCAAATTATCGCTCATATATGGTGATTATGACCAAAATCATCAAATATGAGAATTAAAAAAAAAACTGAAAACCGTGATTTTTAACGCCCGCCGCCCCTGTTTGCTACTACTAAAAGGGGGGTGCGTTCTTCGTTGCGATAGTAGCCACAAAACAGCGAAAGACCTCCGTAATTCGGTTTAAAATAATAATTTCAAAGTCAAGTAATTTTAATATTAATTAAATCAAGTTTAACCAACAGATATTTTGGGATTGATTTTTACCACAACCCAATTTTCTTAAAATAAAATCGGTAAGTAGTTTTCAATTTTTCAAAGAACCAACCTTTTTCAAACTATAATTATACATATTTTATTGTATTAAAAAAAAAACACATACCCTCAAATTAACTCCTTTTAAAACTTTAGAATACACAAAAAAAACTATTGCAGCACAAAGAACCGAGTTTAACTCACACCGAATAAAAAAAAATGTATCTTTTAAAACATAATCAAATATCGATACATTCATGCGAATAGCACTCGTGAGTCAATTCACGACTTCACGCACCGGTAAATGTGAAAGAACCACGTAAGCCATTACTTATTTGACTTAAACTCCAATGTTGCCACATATAAAAATTCTCACAATATTGGCATGTAATAACACTGACCGATTTCTGAAAAGAAAAGTCAAAACACTTTTCTATCGTTCTAAATTCAAATTCAAATAAAGCGGTCGGCGTACGAGCAACGTCGTTGAGTTGCGAGTGTCTTTTTTCATCTAAACCGAGCCACTGTTATCGTCACTATCTCTTGTATAGCGTCGTCTCTGTCATACAAGTGGAAATCAGAGTGCATTCGTCCTTGACTCTGAACTCAGCTCCTACAAGAAAAGAAGATGTACCGTTGATTTTCTTGCTCTTACTCCGAGGTACTTGGATCAAATGTTAGAGGGAGATAGTGATATAATTACCAGTTAAGTGTGAAATCTGGCTGTCAATGACCGAAGGCTTTAAGGATCAAAATAAGTAGGCACTATATTTAGTGTGATGTTATGTTTTTACAGTTATACGGAGTCCTTTGACCTCAATTTGGTTTGTAATTTTTTTTTATGTTTAACCAAATTCGAACGAATGCGTAGGCGGAAATATTTGATCCCAAAATATATTTAAGGTATATTTACATAAACTCTTTGAAATAGGTACATCCGATAAGGAATTTCAAGTTTTGAAGTTACTTACGTAAAGTGTCGGTACTTAGGAAATAAGTATGCAGGCATAGTAGGTATGCAGGACAAAAAATAATTTTGTAAAATATTGTATGTAAGTTACTATATTATATATATGGTATAAGAATAGTGAACTTCGAACTATGGAGAAGGACATAGCCTACTTTTTATCCCGGAAACGCGGGTTAACCGCGGGGACAGCTTATAGTATAGATAGGTAGGTACACTACCTATAGGATATATATTTTACGAAATCAAGTCCTTAATTTTTACAAGTTAAAGTTTTAGGTGCCTTTTGAATGGTTTTTACGTACCGCTTATGTTACCAGATTCCGTTAAATGTTGTAGATTATCTTTTATTTTATTATTTTCACGACCACTTCTTAACAATAAAATAACGGAAAATGCTAAATAACGGATTTATTTGATTCGTGCTGTAAATATTTTAGAAATTAAAAACTCTTGTGCAAATTTGTTTGATAAAGTAGTGGGATCCAATTTAAACGATTTTATTATGATATCATCAATTCTTTATCAAACTCTTGTGCAAATTTGTTTGATAAAGTAGTGGGATCCAATTTAAACGATTTTATTATGATATCATCAATTCTTTATCAAACTCTTGTGCAAATTTGTTTGATAAAGTAGTGGGATCCAATTTAAACGATTTTATTATGATATCATCAATTCTTTATCAAACTCTTGTGCAAATTTGTTTGATAAAGTAGTGGGATCCAATTTAAACGATTTTATTATGATATCATCAATTCTTTATCAAACTCTTGTGCAAATTTGTTTGATAAAGTAGTGGGATCCAATTTAAACGCTTTTATTATGATATCATCAATTCTTTTTACATAATCAATAAAAACCGTTGTTATAGGCACTTTCAATAATAAAAAAAATATTGACCATATCTATCTGTTCAAAAAACAAAATGGCGAAAATTCGGAAGATGAAGCGGTAACACAAAAAATAACCACGCTATAAATATATATAAGCGTTAATGTTTAGTCCCAAACAAATCATAAAAAAGTTGTTGCTGAACTACTCTACGACTCTTTTTTTTTTTTTTTTACTGTGTATAGGCCTGTGTTTGACCACAATCTCACTATGGTAAGTGATGATGTGGTCGAAGGTGGTAAGCACACAAAGCCTAGAAGGAACTGGCTCTCAAGTGCAGCTGACGGAACACACCGATAGGTGCTTGGCGACAGATTTTCAACTTGAGGGTGGTAGCCAACCAGACGGGTACTACAAAGTACCCTACCACCGTGCTATGGTTTCCTCACGATGTTTTCCTTCACCGAAAGCTCAAGCTCATTGTAGGATTCGAACCCGGGACCTTCGTCTCGGTATCCGACGTCACTACCACTGAGCTATCATCGCCCCAAACTCTACGAACGAGTCTAGGTTTTTGTACTCTTACTGAATTTTTAAGCAGGTATTCATACCGTTATTTCAAAGTATCAGTCGTTTAGTTATGCTATTCAAAATAAGTACCTATGATATTATAGCATGTTTTCATAACAGTGAGACACAAATAGAAAAAAATAAAATCATAAAACTATAAGTGAAGTATCTAGCTGTAACCAGTGTATCTCAGATCAGCAAAGTAAAATACTCTTTCACAGAGCAATGTATAGTATACGTTGCTACACTTGCTTTTAAGGCACTGTATTCGGTGTCATTTAAAAGATAGAATAGGCAGCATTTGGATACTTCAATTGAATTTACTGTGCCATTTACTCTTATACAGGGTATGCTATGTATGGTAAGTATGGACAGTGCATGATAATTTTTATATGATGATTGAAATCATATTTTTCTAACAGCTCAAATGGCAATAATCAACGTGTCCACAATTAAAGTTACAACACCGTCTGCAAGCTGGTTATTTTAGCTTTGAAACGGTATCAAACGCAGTGCAAAAAGCTAATATTAATGTAGAGAAAATGTTTGCTGAAAAATCCTCTTTTTTTTTTGGAAAATCGAGGTTGGTTTAGATTCAACGCCGGTGAGTGTAGTTAGATAGCAAAACAGAAGTTGTGTAAATTATACTACAATTATTAGTATCTATGACAAGAATGCATTTGAACTATTGTTCTGTCTTAATAAAATATTTGTATTGTTTAAAAAAGTAAACATGAAACGAGTGATGATAAACTAATTAATTGGATTATTTTTATAAAAAAAGTTTTTTTTTATTTAAATTGATATAACCGTTTTAAAATATGATAATGCTATTCTTATTTCAGTAAAATAAATTGTTTGTTTCCGAAGACTAAAGAAAACTGCTAAATTGCTAGGTTGATCTTTTTAAAACCATTAAAGTTTTCCTAAGTAACTAAACTTGTCGTATAACTTCCTCCAGACTTTTGTTGTCGCTTAAAAGTCAACATTTTAATTAAAATTAATTTTAGCCAGTCAGGTTGTTTACGTAAGGAATTTCGAAGTTAATTTACAAATGGCCGACAAAATTTCAAGTTATATTGATTTTGAATTCTTATGAAGTTCAGTGCTTTATGGAAGGATTGACAGAGAGTGGTGACTAAGAATTGAGAAAAAAGGCAATTTTTTTTCTTCAGCATATTCAAAGAAGCCTTTAAATGTCATGGAATACCGCTACGTTGTTCCCACTCGCAATCCTTACTGCGAATGGGAGTATGTTTGTTACGCTTTCACGCCTTATTTACTCAACCGATCACGATGAAATTTGGCACGCAGGTAGCCTATGGTATGGAGGACATAGGCTTTTAAAACGGGTGAAACAGGGGACAGCTAGTAGTCGAATAAAGGGGGTTTTGAGATGAGGGATTCCTGGACGTAATGGTTTTAACTCATTGTGCGATAGCACAGCAAGGGTGCTGGGACCTCCATCGTGAAAGGAGGTAAAATCTGAGAAGGAGCCTAGTAAAGGATATATTTTGTATATAATCAGGTCTAATTTAATATTGAAAAAGCCGCAAAAATGTTTATTCCATTTAGGCCCTAGTAGGGCACAAATGAAGGTCAGCTACTGAAGATACCACCGTATGGAAGTTGGCTTTCCAACTCAGAAGAACTGGCAAGAAACTCAGCAAGGTTATATAATCTTTTTTTTGGACACTGAATATCGGGTGTAGATTTCGAGATGGCATTTTCGAAACTCGAAACCTATGTTGAAGAATTGTTTAAGATGATGCCCACGGCTACCTTCTACCATCGCAACTCTAGCCATCGACGGGGAGTCCATCCTCACATATTGAAACCAGCATTGTTTCGAACTGTGCGGTCTCAAAGGAGCTTCCTTCCGCGGAAGAAGATTGTGGAATGAGCTCCCCGCCGTGGTTTTCCCAATGGAGTACAGCATGGGGTTCTTCAAAAAGGGTGTGAAGAGATTCCTGCAGGGTCGGCAACGCGCGAGTGACACCCCTGGTGTTGCAAGCGTCCATAGGCTACGGTAATTGCTTACCATCAGGCGGGCCGTATGCTTGTTAGCTGCCTAGATTGTATAAAAAAAACTGTTATTTTATGGCCAAAAGTTTTACAAAGTTATAATACGGAAGCATAAACATAAAAAAAGCCCTGTGAAAATATGAAAATATTTAATTCATAAATAAACCGCGACTATTCGATTACGTCACAGAATAACAGAATCCCATACGAATCGAATAGGTTATGGGGTGCTAGTGGCAGGGTGACAGCTGTCAACACAGTATGGGGATTGTACGAACACTGCGGTTGGTCTATTGCTACGACCCATGAATTAAATTGAAGAAGGCAACGTGATAAAAATATGATAGATTTTCATATGACATCTTTTAGAAATTCGCAGAATTAGTTTTATTTTAGAACAAAACGAAACATACTACCCATCGATATAGTATTACCCTAGAATAAGGGTGACAGCTGTAAAAACGGCCGAAGAAATAAGACCACGGTGTCGCTATTTCAGTTTCAGTATATTATATTCAGGTCCACGTTTGAACGTGGAACATTCATTCATGAGTGACATAATTTTGTTTTATTGAGTTTCCAAGCGGCCACTTTCACGATGTTGTCTTGTACGTAACCCTTAATCTAGACAGAAGATAATATATCGATGTACAGACCGCATAAAAACATTATAATACGATCCAAAACACAAATTGCTGATGTGTCTTTTAAGACGGCTAAGTTGAAGTGGGACTGGGCTGGTCACGTGTGCCGCATGCCGAATGATATGTGGGCGAAAATGACCACACAGTGGACCCCACAAAATGTCAAGCGGCACCGTGGCAGACCTCGCCGGAGATGGCGGGATGAATTAGACTGCTTCAAAAAGAACTGGTGCAAAAGGGAGGCCTTTGCCCAGCAGTGGGACAGTATAGGCTAATAATAATAAAAAAAACGTTATATTAATAATAACTGTTACAATCGAATAATATATGAAATCGTGAAAAGAATATTATATGGAGACCATTTGTTTTTATAATAACCAAATGAGTTCTCTCTTCGCTGGTAGGCCAACATGAGGCATATTTCAGGGAGTAGCCTTGTAAGATTTGTAAATGTCGACAACACTGCAATCCCCCTGAAATTGCTAATGTCAGTAGGCGTCGGTGACCACTTACCATCAGGTATAGACGTCAGCAATACGATATGATTTACTTACATAAAATTATTCATTCAGCCATGGATTCTCCTGTTTTGCTCTCGATGATTAACTTCAACTTGAATTATCGTTGCCGTAATGCCAAGTTGTTCACATTGAAAATTTATAAAAATAATACTTCCTTTTATAATCCTATTGTAAGAATGTGTAGATTATATAATGAATTGGCCAGTGTAAATGATGAGCTTGACATTTTTCAGCCTCGGCAACTTCCATTCAAGAGGCTTATCCACAGTGTCCTTAAGTAAAATTACTGTACTTATGCTTAATTTAATTTAATTTATGTCTAATTTGTATGTAATCTTTTTTTAATTTGTTTTAATTTGGGTTTTTTATACTTAGCTTGTGTTTTTCTTTTTTGTTTGTCTTAACTTGAACACCAACAATATGCGTAGTTTTAATTGTGCATGCTGTGTAAACGTGTTTAGGGTTATAGTCTAGTTTAAAATCGATATGTCATATTAATCTTAATGCTTGTTAATCAACTGTAACCTGTTTCGTTTACCTTATAAATAAATAAATAAAAGGTATAGGTGTGTGATTGTTTAAACGCGCTAATCTCTGTAACTACTCGTACCAGTCGGATTCGAAAAATTCTATCACTAATAGGATGCTATATACCTGAGTGTTATAGGCTAATATCCCGGGAAAACGGTTGAAACCGCGGGATACAGCTTGTTAAAAAAAACACAATGCTACTTCAAATTAGCCGTTATATAAAAATATGCAAGCATGATAAACCCATGAAAATCGGTTAAACATAATTTTATTACCATCATATTATAATTTTCATAGTAATTAAATACAATTAATATTTTATAATGTTTGCAAGATTAAATAAATATGTTTTCTATTGTAATATTCTATACACCTCTCAGACTGCTTTATAATATTAGTTAGGTACCACTTTAAATTTATATTCCATGTTTCAATTTAATTCGTTAATGAGATTAAGTATTTATGAATGAGCTTATTTTATACTTAATGTACATTCATGGAATATTGAAATAGTTTTTTTTATATAATGTATTTATCGTTTACCTATATCAGTACGTTGAACTGAAACTTGTCGAAAATGAGACAATATTTTTAAATTCTGGAGATTTTGACATAAGGTTTTTTTTTTTTCTTCAAATGCGTCACACGTCACGTTCACATAGTCCTCAGTCAGTCACCGTCCATAAAAGTCATGTTTTAGTACAATGGTGGTCATTGTACTAAAACTTTTCACGGACTTCTTGAAACAACTTGAAAAGTCACGATACACATTGGTCGATGCATTTTTTATTGATCTTTATTGGATAAAATACCACCGATAATATGCAATAAAACTCAAAATACACGCATTTATGAAAATAAAAATGAAAACGCAACGTGAGCAACGTCACTCTGCAAGCTCCCGCCAAAAAATAGTCGACATAAGATTTGTTTTTGATTGACATCATAGAAATAAATATACCTAGAAAAAACGTCGCCATACTACACGAATATTAAGACGAATATATAAAACAGGCCAATTTTTATAGGCTGCTGCGCGTAACTGCTACGTTTTACGCTCCCTCTGCGTCATTCTGCTTGTCATAATGACGTTCATAATGATATTAGTTGTTAAAATTCCAATTAAAATCGGGAGAAATTTAAATATTGATCATTATTTTGCATTTTTATTTGATTTAGCCTCTAACAGTTAGAGCGTATTTTTATCGACGCGTGCACAGCTGCGACACTCTATCTGGATGTATCCTTAATCAAAGATTGACATAATCTAATCCCCCATACACATACACACACACACTAAGGAACTAAGCACAACACGTTTTTTTTTATAAAATTTGGATGGAACACTCTTTCCGAGAAGAAAGATATTCACTTTGGCGTTGAAAGTCTCTAGACTCAGGAAACACAGACACAGTTTTTAAATGAATTTACTTCTTAATGTCGCTGCTATAGAAATATTAAAAAATAAATAATATTGTGACCCTTTCACACGACTTTAGAAAAAGGAGGAGGTTCTCAATTCAGTTGTTTTTTTAAACTTTTGTTACCTCATCATCATCATCATCAGCCTATAATGTCCCACTGCTGAGCACAGGCATACTTTCACAAAGCAGGGTGAAAGGGAATGGGCAAATACTCCACCACGCGTGCCCACTGCGGATCGGTGGAGGTAGGCTAGTGGCCAACCTACTGTTGGTATTTCTAGGAGGCATCCAACTAGCTTAACGACTATCGCAATTAAGTGATAACCGGGACCAACGGCTTTACGTGCCTTCCGAAGCACGGAAACGCTCGATTTGAAATACCACTAGGCGGTCATCCATCCAGGTACCGACCACGACCAGCGCTTCAACCTACCTCATATTGCCTCATAACTCACGTCATTTATTAACCGATTTGGAAAATTCTTTTTTTGTTTGGAAGGGTACACTTCCCGTTTGGTCCCAGTGTCATCAGGCCACGATTTTATTACTTTTTAGTGTAATGAAGTTGGTAATTTTTTTGTAAAACAGTTGTTATTTTTGAAAGTTTTCGATCGCTGACAATTGTGACGGCCGTTCGTTCATTTAGTAAAAACATTAAAAACAACAATTTCTCTTCAAAATCATTATTCAATAACTAACCAATAGTTTAACAGTTAATCACAGTAATTCACTTAAAGTTTTCATAACAGGAAATCGGAACAATGGTGTAAGTATAAACAAGAAGACGAGAAAAGCTAATTCAGTTCAAAGGCAAATTTGTTTGACGCTTGCCATACTCGTGGTACGACAATGGGTTCATGTCTTATTTTACAGTTTTCAATAATTGTTGTAATCAATATTAATAGTAATTATGGTGGAAATCAGGTAAGAACTTAACTGTGATATAAAAACTACTATTTTTAACCAACTTCAAAAAAGAGGAGGTTCTCAATTCTGATGGTTTTTTTTAATTTTTGTTACCTCCAAAGATTTTCATAGGGCATCGTGCCTCTACCCAGATGGATAATCCGCCTTACTAAAGCATGACATTTAATTTCACTCCGCTTGAGGGGCTCCCTGAGCAAATCGCTCTCAGTTCGTACTGCGCACGGCTGTCAAATACTGTCAATTCTGGCTTGTTTATTTCATGTTCCCATAGAGGCGACTATCCTTCTGGACGTTTTAAATTCTTTGGTTACCTCATAACTCCGTCATTTATAAGCCGATTTGGAAAATTCTTTTTCTGTCTGGAAGGGTACACTTCCCGTTTGTCATCAGATCAGGATTTAATTACTTCCTAGTGAACTTTGAAGTCGGTTTAAGTTTTTTGTAAAACAGTCCAATTATCTTTGTCCCTGCTTTTCATTGATGTATGTCATTTGAAGATTATTTCGCGCAAGCCTTACCACCACCGTGTATGACACTCGATTGAGTTGTGATAAACTAATGTTTATATTTCAGGTTGAAGCAATACCAAAACAAGACCTGCGTACTGATGATTGGTTCCACGGTCTTGAGAGGATAAATCTCCCATATTATCAGGTAAATGTGGACATAGATAATGATTTAACAATCTTTCAAAACTTTGGACACATTGTTATAGTATTATGGCAAGTCATACTGTGTTCATTTATTTTTATTTAAAAAAAGAAAGTGCGACCTTTTGTTTCGAATTTTAAATTTTTTTCATGTTCCATTAAAATAATTTTATAATTAGTCAGATGGAGCGCGCGGAACGCGAAAGTGAAGCAGGCAAAGCAAATAAAAATTCAAAATCCTGGTATTCACTTTTGAATTTGTATTTGCTTTGTTTTAACAAAGTTTATTAAAAAAGAAGTGTTTTTTGTTAAATTAAGTTTGTTAAACAAAATAAATACAAATTCAAAAGCGAATTTAAAATGTCATACTGACACGATACTATTGAAATTCCATTATCTTGAGCCGATGTGCGCACTCTACTAATCCATAATCTCATAATGAACGAAAACAATTTTAGTACAAAAACTGTCAAAAATAACAACTAAAAGATCATTGTGGCACGATTGTAGTTTCAGTGGAAAATCATCGGAAAGCTATTATGGCGCCATTATGACGCTATTGTGTTAGTAGACTACCAAAACTGTAAAATGTGTAAATTTTGACTCCACTGATAGTTCATTGGAACACAATTGTAATAGCAGACTTGGGCCCCAGGTATCTGATTTTGAATTTGTATTTGTTTTTCTGGCTTCTCTTTAGTGTTCCGCGCGCTCCGTCTGCCTTCTGTTTCTTTAATCTGAGGGTATTTGATTTGATTAAGGATACATCCAGATAGAGTGTCGCAACTGTGCACGCGTCGATAAAAATAGCCCCTAACTGTTAGAGGCCAAATCAAATAAAAATCAATAAAATTGCAAAATAATGTTCAATATTTAAATTACTCCCGATTTTAATTGGAATATTTCAACAACTACTATCGTATTATGAACGTCACTATGACAAGCAGAATGACGCAGAGGGAGCGTAAAACGTAGCTGTTACGCGCAGCAGCCTATAAAAGTTGGCCTGTTTTATATATTCGTGTAGTATGGCGACGTTCTTTCTAGGTATATTTATTTCTATGGGTATTTGTTTATTATTTTCAGGAATCCCAAGACAAGGATGACCAGTCTACAGACATGACTAAAATGCCCTACGAACCGAAATCACGGGCTCCTTATAGAAGCACAGGAGTAAAAGGGACAACTAATCTGAAGAAACGAAAAATAAAATGGAGGAAACGCCATATCACGATAGATAAACTAGAGAAGAAAAAAAGAAAACGGAAGATTAAATTGTTTAAAAAAAACAATAAGAAAAAGACAAGAAATGGGAAGTTTGTAGTGACAACCGTAAAGGAAAGAGTGTATAATAATTCGGTTTCGGTTGATGGCAGGAAGGCATCCAAGCCTTTTGATATTATTGTACATATTAAAATGAACGAATAATTTTTAGGACTATTTTTTATTTATTCCTATTATATTTAGAGCTCTTCCTAAAAAAATATAACAGAATTCCTAGATCAATTAAGTATTTAAATAGTTTTTCAGATGAAGTTCCGGATATTGTGTCAACAATTGTATGTACTGTACCAACTTTTTTAAATAAAAAACCCTGTTAGAACGAAAATAGTATATTATGCAATTAGGACGGATTTAAAGCGAGGGCCATAGATAAAAAGTAGTGAAGGATTCTAATGAATGAATGATTCAATTGTTAGAATCCTGAGCGAAGAGAGTGATTCATGGCCCTCGATGTTGTAAATCCATTTTATTAAAGAGTTGCATACTATGCTTTATATCATGACTACGAGAAAAATAAAGATTTAAGCGAAAAAACGAAAGGTTAAATTAATTAAAATGTACATTAAAATTGGAACAATTACTAAAATTAAGAGTAATTTTCTTATTATTATTGAGTTTGTATGTCGAGGATTCATTACACAAGGAGTTTGTATCGAGTATTTTTTTGCAAAGAGGTTGTATATCATTGAGATGGAGGTCGAATACATTGGTGTGTTCTAAATTCAAACACCAAAATAGTGATTAAAAGTGCTTTTTATTAACTTTTTTCAGTGAATACAATAATCTTTTTAGAGGGGTAATGGTATTAAAGATTTTTATCCTAACTTATAATTGTGAGATTGTTCGTTTATTTGTTTGTTACTCTTTCGCGTTGCAACTATAAAGCCGATCATCATGAAATTTGGCATGCAGATAGCTTATAGTATGGAGAAGGACATAGACATTTTTATCCCGGGAACACAGGTGAAACAGGGGGGGAGCTAGTAATATATAAAATTAAACCGCCTAGGCGACTGTAGAAATATACTTTTACAAGTGAAAATTACAATACGTAGGTGTCTATTATTTTATTTCCATTTCAGACGTCAAATTACATATAATAAGAATACAATAGATCAGAACCTTTTTTTATTGTATTTGCAAAGGTTTATTAAATTTTAGGGTTGATAAAATAAAGTGAAAAACTAAGTTACCTACATCATTTATTCATATTCTATTTCAATAAACTTGTATCGAAATGATGTCAGCCCAAAATAAATTAAATGTATACATAAATATCGCTCATCTACTAGTTTTCAAACGCCAATACAAACTCATATACAGGGTGGAAATTTTTGACGAGTCAGTAAGGGCAGCTACCTTAAGGGTTGAAGCCACGTGAATGTGACTGTCCTTTATGTTTTGAGTTATTGCAATCGGCATTTACAGATTTTTGAAAAAAAAGGTACAATCAGCGAGAAAATAGCGACTTTAGAATTTTTTTTATAAGCTTAATCGATCCTGTCTCCGGCAAGGATCAAAAGGCTCTATGAGGCCAAGTTAGATTAGGGTACTAGAAAGGTCACAAATGGAAAATAAACTTTCCCCATACATTTTGTAAGGAAATTAATCTAAAATGCTGTAATGGCATAGTATAATGTAAACAAAATAAAATATTAACTCTAAATTTAAAATGTTTTTATAATAATAATTTCTTTTTTTTTAAATGTAGTTCATATTTAAAAAAAAAGAAACAATAGAAAAAAAGCAAGTTAGTAGGTATATAGGTATTTTTTTTCCATTTTGTTCAATACAAATATAGCTTATCTCAAAAATATTATAAATAGATAGTGAAATCTCAATATTTTTTTATCTTTCCATTGTAAATGTCTACCTTGCTCGATCATAATGTATGAAAAGTAAAATTTTTTTTTTAAGAATTCAGTTTTGGTCCCATACTAAAAGTTGTTCTGCATGACTAACCCAACATAGCTTAGGTTTCGAAAATATGCCATCTCGAAATCTCCACCCAGTCTAGTCCTAACTGTGAAAGTGCGTAAGTGGTCAAAACACAGTAAAAAAAGTTAAAAAAAAACGTTAAGATAGTATTTTTATTTATTTATTTAGTTAAATTACCGATTGTCCTATAGAAAATCAAATTTGTAAACAAACTCGCTAATAAAGTTACCAAAAATTACAATGTAGTGTTCGATTTTATCCCGGTGCTGGTGGTCTTCCTATGAACATGTTTACCCCGCCTACGTCTTTTTGAATTTATTCGTTTCTTCAATTCGTTTTTCAAATTATGCATCATCCTCGCTTCTCGATTGCCCTTCGCTCCTTTATTTGCATACCTGCTTTTGATTTCCTTCAGCAAATGTTCTAAAAGGCTTTCTGTTACTACTTCTACGTGACGAACTAACTAAAATTACATTTAAATATTAATATTAGTATGACGCATACAAACATGCAAGGAAAAGATAAGAAAGATTTTACCCTTTCATTTTGTGTAAATATGTCATTGCTATCGTATAGATTCATTAAATCTATCGAGAAATCCTTATTATTATCCTTCTTCATATTTGAATACTGAAAAGATAGTAACCAGGGGTTTATTTATTAATTCATCAATTAAAGATGCCAATGAACAAATTAATCTAAAACATACCTCTTTTACGTGTAAATCTTTAGGCATTACTATACCAATACCAAAACACAAAACTGTACATTTTAAAAAGTATTTCATTATATTTTTTAATTGAATTTCAATCTGCGAACATTCTATCGCCAGCCAGTTAAAATTAAAAAAGTTGCTCGTTCATTCGTTTTTTTCAAATTGTTTTGTTAAACGATAGCTGGAGCTATTTTGTAAACTTACGGTAAATGTTGCCGATTAAGAAATCGATAAAAGTTTACGAGACATTGATTGTTGGTTTTAATCGACAATAGCATTGAGGGTTATAATTTCCAGATGTTTTTTTTTTTTTAAATTTTTCGAAACTATATCTTATAAGAGCAATATTGGAACAACAGTTTCTTTAATAAAAATAGTTATTCCCATCATTCAGATTCCTTAAAATTTTGAAATATAGCATTTTAGAGGTCTACGTTTTTAAATGAACAGTTTAGAAGATTTTATGATTATTAAGTTGTATTTTCACACTGTAATATTTGCACGCCATCGTGGCAAAACATGAAGGACCTTGTATACTTAACATTAGCATTTTAACATCTATTTACTAACCATGTTTCTGGCAAATAAATGATCTTTATCTTTATCTTTGAAGATGAATATCAAGTAATGTGTACGGGATTAATCACTAATAAAACCATATTCACAAATAAGTTTGCTTAGAATGAGTAGAATCAGTTTAAGGCAGTGACGTCGGATACCGAGACGAAGGTCCCGGGTTCGAATCCTAAAATGAGCTTGAGCTTTCGGTGAAGGAAAACATCGTGAGGAAACCATAGCTCGGTGGTAGGGTACTTTTGTTGTGTCCATCTGGCTGGCTACCACCCTCAAGTTGCAAATCTGTCGCCAAGCACCTATCGGTGTGTTCCGAGAGCTGCACTTGAGGGCCAGTTCCTTCTAGTATTTTTAAGCTTACCACCTTCGGCCACATCATAACCTACCATGGTGAGATTGTGGTCAAACTCAGGCCTATACACAGGTAAAAAAAACGTCCCGCATGGCATTTTGCGAATCTTAAAATTATACAGTATTTTCACCTTACAATATTGTTATTGATGGAGTGTATTGGTTGTCGGGTGAATTAAAAATAAAGTTGTATACGAGTATATTAGAATGTATACCATCTGAAGCAATAGTGATAAAGTCTTAAGTCTATGATTTGAAGTATCTAATGACACCAGTGACCATGGTAACTTGTATGCTGGGAGACGTACGCCTCGTGCTATGTAGATCATCATCCACCTGCCCTGTTCTCAATAATTTGGGGTCTGCGCCTTCTTCCATTCGGCTCTTCTATCCTTTCGTCAGTTATCCTTTCTTACCCATATCATCTTTCACACAATCCATCCATCTCTTTTTCGGTCTTCACACAATCCATCAATCTAGTTTTCGGTCTTCACACATTCCATCCATCTCTTTTTCGGTCTTCACACAATGCAGCCATTTTTTTTCGGTCTTCACACAATCCTTCCATCTCCTTTTCGGTCTTCACACAATCCATCCATCTCTTCTTCAGATATCCTCTTTCCGTAGGTATATTCCGTATATCCACTTTCATATTCATAACTTATGCGAGGTATATTATTCTCTGTACTCTGTGTTCATAACTCTTTTAGACACGTGGCTTTCATACCCCCTCATAACATATCAAGCCATCACATATACACATAGACAACTAATAGATCAATGAATTTACAAAAACAAGTCATTTTTCGTATAAAATTTATTCTAACAAAAGTACTTATAGCAGACATTAGTACAAATTATAACATAATAATAAATCAAGAAGGAGTACATAACTAGTTCAGTTTTTTTTAATCCATTCTAAGCTCAAAAGCACCAAGAAACTTTTTCTTTTTTGGAAACACTTTTTCGTTTTTCTTCGACTTTTAAAATTCAATTATGATGCAAAGACATGCTATGTAATGCCTGTCGAATATACATGTCGCTAAAATCCATGCAAGAATCTCGCTCTCTCTGGCATGTAATATGGATCTATTTGATTTGTAGATCTTCCATGCATGTCGCCACGGCTGGGCCGCATCGCACGCAAGTGATGATCGCTCTCAGGCTGAAATACGAATATTTACATGCATTTACATAATTATTCAGCAAAATCTGTAAGTCGATGTACGTATCTGTAAGTACTTTTACTGGTTATTCCAAGATTTTATGGACTTTATAAACGCTAACGGTTCTGACGATTTCTGTTGGTTTAGTTACATTAAAGGGGACTTGAGTACAGTAAAGGGGTAACTAGCTCAAAGGTATGTTTAGGCAGGTTTGGCCCTCGGTTAGGTAGGGCATTTTCTGGGGAGTTTTGTTCGGAAAACTTCGCACCAATGGAAGACGGATGGGTGGAAGAGGTCTTTGCCCCTCGCTCGTCTGTGACGAGGGTGTGTAGTACTAGAGGACGTACTGGAATTAGACTAATTGAGGGTCAGGGTGACAATTATGGGGTCATTATAGGTTTTAGAGGTCAAGTCTGGGGCGAATTCGGTAGGGATTGAGCTTCAGAAGTACATCCTATAGTCTCTGTCTGAGACGGAAGACAAATAAAGGTGTGAACATACCTCAGTCTTACGTAGCCGTTTGTATCTACGCGAATTATGTACCCTCTTTTCTATATTATCCAACTTGTCTTGGTAATACCTCCGTCGTTCTACACTCAAGAATGGATCGTCATTTATATCATTGGCATAGTAATTTTTACTTTTAACTCTTTCTTCAGCTCTATTATTATTCATTTTCATCTCATCTCTGTGTCTATATAAACCTCTTCCTGCTTCTCTATACGTTTTTCTATTTTTTACCCCATCATAAGCATACCTATCATAATGTCTAGGTTTGAATTCTTCATTTGAACTTAATTCTCTGAATCTAGACCCTCTTTCATCATATTTAGAATTTATTGTTTTATCATAAGGTTTTGACATCATACGATCATTGTCGTCAATCAGCCTCTTTGTATCAAAACCTTTAATTCTATCGGCTTCGTAATGCTGATCTACTTTTCTATCAAGTACGTCAGCTGCTATATAATTATTAGCTTTGTGTTTATTATAATTAGTCATTTCATGCTCAAGGAAATCTTCTTCATTATCATGTTTACGAGCTCGTGAATCAACTGGCTGACCAACCACGCTACCATATATCTTTCTTAGTTTGGCATCAAATAATTCTTTCTCATCACCATGTAATTGTATATGTTTTACTTCTTGCTCTAATGTGTTTAGTAAAGACATCAGTTTATTATCTGAATCTTCATTAATGTTTTTGAAATCCACATGTCTCGGTTCTTCCGTAGTGATATTTCTCATATACTGATTAAAATCGACTACTTTTTCTTCTGCTGTATTTAAAAATGTTTCTGTGTGTATGTCAAAGTCATTAAAATCAAGGCCTT
This sequence comes from Achlya flavicornis, assembly GCA_947623365.1. Lineage (NCBI taxonomy): Eukaryota > Metazoa > Arthropoda > Insecta > Lepidoptera > Drepanidae > Achlya > Achlya flavicornis. The sequence continues at coordinate 3,712,841 of OX392490.1, forward strand.
CTTTATGCTGGCTTTGAATTAAATCTGTTTTAAGAGGTTCGTTACCGTGTTTACTATTTAAATAATCATCGACAAGTTTCTGCACTCTTGAAAAGTCTTTTCTTGGTGTGACATCTTTTTTGATATCATTTACATTATTTCCAATCCTATTTCGTGGTAATTGAAATTTCTGTCCTCTTGAAAATATACTTCTAGACTTCTGAAACTTTGAACTTTTATTTAGGGTTTAAGAAAACGATGTTACGGAGTAAATTTTTCAGTTAGTCTTAAGTAGAACTAGAGTTATCGAAATCCTATAATATTTTTGCACCTATTATACGGAGCTGATTCTCAAATGCAGCTGTTGGAACACACGGTAGACAACTTGAGGGTGGTACCTAGTGAGGCTGGTATTACGAAGTACCTAACCATCGTGCTATGGTTTCTTTGCAAGGTTTTGCTCGACTAAAAGCTGAAGCTATTGTAGGATTCGAACCCTGCGAACCTGGTTTCGTACTGTACGGTTTCAAAGGAGCTTCCTACCTCAGGCTGTGGAATGAGCTCCCCGCCGAGGTTTTCCCAAGGGAGTACAACATCGGGTTCTTTAAAAAGAGTGGGAAGAGATTTTTGCAGGGTCTAGGGTTTTGGCAAGAGTCTACAGTGACCGCTTACCATCAGGTGGTCTGTATGCTTGTTTGCTACCTTAGTAGTAACAAAAACTTCGCCATATTTGATATCACCACCACATTGATCTGTTATATATCTGTTATTGTTAGCAAATATTTTTTTGTCTTTGCATGAATCAAACCCATTGACTGGATAATACGAGGCTTTTATGAATGTAAGCATATATTTACTCTGTTAGGTTGAGCATTCCTCATCGCTTGTTTATTTGTAACCCGGTTTTTTGAAGCAATCGCTTTATTAAAGTGTCGGTTTTTCACGTTCATAATTTTCTTTGGTGGTGACGTTACTGGCCTGAAAAAAGTTACGATAGTTAAAATAAAACTTTTTTATAAAAAGTTTTTTTCATGTGGACTCTTGTATTTATTTTTTACTCACCTTAATGTAAATGGACGTTTTCTGGAATGCATTACAATTGGTTTGTAAGTTTGTTGCCGCTGAAAAAAATCTGCATGATTAATACTTTGCATACATAGGGTAGTTTGCTCAAGTACAGCATGGGGTTCTTCAAAGAGGGTGTGAAGAGATTTTTGCAGGGTCCGCAACGAGCGAGTGAACCCCTGGTGTTGCAAGCGTCCATAGGCTTATCTCTACGGCTTATCTGCTTATCATCAGTCGAGCCGTACGCTTATTTGCTCTATAGTAGTATAAAAAAACAAAATTGCCCATTATCAGAGACGATTTTCATGTCACAGTTTATTGTTTGAAAATAATTGTGTAGTTTCTTTCAGGTCAAATTATCTATTACTAGCTTCTGCTCAGGGCTTCCACGAACCTGAGGACTTACGTACGTGTTTTTTTACCACACATTGAAATAATTAATCTTTGAGGGCGTAGATACCTACAGGTCGGTTAACTAAAGCTGGCACGTTTCAACACATTTACACCGTCTCTCTCGCGCAAAGTCAAGCTTATGAGTATGAAGGAGACAGTTATTGTTTTGCTTTTGCTACTGCTCATAAATATAGAGTGGTCTATTTTTGCATTCGTCCATTAGACTTGACTGATTGCAAATTTATGAGTACTGTGAACGTGCCAGCTTTCGTTAACCGACCTGTACACAGATACTGATCACGCCCAACTTTTAGTTCGCTTTGAAGTTACATGGCTGTCCATCCCGCAGGTGTAGGCACTGCGACGCAAACTGCCTCGAGTTCAGAGCGAACTTGAAGTATGGCGCGATCAGCGGTCTCCTCTCAAAAATGGTACACGTAATCCAATCATCGTTGTCAACCGATTAGCCAATAGAATCGCACAAAATTTACGTCTCGCCAGCTGAAGTAAAGCTGATCTTCTGTTGGTCAAAAGGATCATGGCGAGATTTGTACAAAAAAATAAAGATTTTTAGAGACGTTGGAATGACGTTATAATTGATCCTTGGTGCCTAAGGAACAACTTGAGCCATTTAAAATATTTTTAGAACCCCGGGATATAAATGATAATTTCTATGGGATGTCGGCGAATCGCGACTATTTGCGACCAAAACCATTATGTTGTTGTTATGTTTTGCGGGGTTTATAAAATATTTCAAGTATATTAATATGTTGCTGGTAATGTAATCTCAACATTGGAAGTGATTCAATACCCTCTAAAATGTTTTTTTTTTGGTACAAATCAATGTATGGAGCTCGCCATGATTCTTTTGACGACAATGATCGGGCTATTGTGTAAAGATTTTCGGAGTACCTAGGCCGTCTGTATTTCTTCCTCCTGAAGTTCTATGTTTCATCTGTTCGACCTGTCATTATCATACGAGTAGGATAATACTTACATAGTCCATATCCCCAAAGATGTGGTTGTTTATGTGATCAACATTATCATACATATCAATAACGTCAAATGAGCTATTTCGATGTCCTAATAACAAAGACCTGAGAAAAAAGACGTTGTAATCAAACTCAGAGCAACTTTATCACAAAATGTCTAGCAAAACTTTAGAGCAAAGCCCGGGATTTTAATAAATGCGTCACTTTTTAGCCTTTTGCACTTTATAAGAAATTTTCTTGTGTCTTATGAGTAATGTCTTATAAGAATTTCAGACGCATTCGATGTTATATGAGACCATAAATACACAGATTACAGAACAAGGCAGATGGAGCGCGTGGAACACGGGAATGAGGCCAAAAAAGCAAATACAAATTAACAAAAAAAATCATTTTTGTTTGTTTAATAAGCTTTATTAAACGAAAAACACTTTCTTTTTAATAAACTTTAAACAAAGCAAATACACATTCAAAAGCGAATACTAGGTATGTGTTTTATGTATTTGCTTTTTTGGATTCACGAGACTCCCGTGTTCCGCACGCTCTATCTGCCTTTTGTTCTGTAATCTGAGCAGACATATAAGAAGATATTTTTTCTAATGTCGGATCAGACACACATACATTTTATAACACATAAGACATAAGATTTTTTTTTATAATGTGCAATAGGCCTAACTTAATCGATACGCTATGTTTTGAGCGGACCCCCAAATGACTTAATGACTGAAAAACCTTTTTATGTATTTTCGTGTAACAGGAAGATGAAACAATATCCAAGTATACCTACGTCATTAGGTATATACATAACAGGTGGAGATTGCGCGATGGCATATTTTCGAAACCTATGTTGGGTTAGTCATGCTGAACAACTTTTACTATGGGACCAATAGCGAATTCTCAATTTTTTTTTAACTTTCCATAGTAAATGTCAACCTTGCTCGATCAAAATATATGAAAAGTAAAAAAAAATTTTTGAATATTCAGTGTTGGTCCCATTGTAAAAGTAGTTCAGCATGACTAACCAAACATAGGTTTCGAAAATATGCCATCTCGAAATTTCCACCCATAATACATTGTATATACCTAATGACGTATGTACAGTCGAGGACATAAATATGTATACACTTTTTGAAATTCAATAGCGATTTTCTCGCATGTTTAACATTTAAGTGGTAAACTATTACACAAATCAGAATAGTATATGTTAGAAGATTCTGCCTTTATAATATCTCATAATTTCAATCAGTAGTTTAAGAGGAAACCGTTGTTGAATTTTACTAAGTGTATACATATTTATGTCCTCGACTGTACCTACATCATGTAGAGAAACACCTGTGGAAATATGGTATTTATTGCCATACCAATTTTAATAAGTATTATTTATATAAGCCACATCAATAGTCAGATCGGCGATCGTCTACGTGCACAGGTGTATCTGAGGCGGAAAACAAACATTTATTTCCGTTAATTTTGTTTCATTACCAACCTAATTTACACGCTCTGAAAATTCTTGTCACATTTCTGTTACACGATATAATTACTAGTACTTACTACGAGAGACGTATAATTATTTCCTAGGATAAAAAGTACTATACAGAGTTTTTTTTTTCTAGCTAGTAAGGGCAATAATTAACTACAGTCATAGAGAAAAACGCTGAAAGGAACCACGATTTTGTCTATGTTTTTAATTTGAAAAAAAACCGGCCAGGTGCGAGTCAGACTCGCGCACCGAGGGTTCCGTACAAACCTGTAGGTATATAAGTAAATGGTAGTATAGACCTGAGTATTTGATATGAATTTCAATTGATGACGTATTAAAAATACTACTTACTAGATCTCGTTTAAACCAATTTTCGGTGGAAGTTTGCATGTAATGTACATCATATTTCTTTTTTAGTTTTATCATTCTCTTAATTTAGAAGTTACAAGGGGGGGGGGGTGCAACCCGCGAGTGATACCCCTGGTGTTGCAAGCGTCCATTGGCTACGGTAACTGCTTACCAACAGGCGGGCCGTATGCTTTTTTGCCACCTTAGTAGTATAAAAAAAAGGTGAGATATTTAAACTTTTTTTTTACCTGTCTCTTCCAATCAGTTTTTGTGGTGGTGCGTCTTCCACAGTAAATATTGGCAGTATTACAATCGTTGGTTCACAGTTCATGTCGCTTTCAGAGCAAGTTTTTGCTGGTGCTTGAGAGCCTGAAAATAATTTGATATGATAACATTTGAAAGGTTTATAAATAACACTGGCCAAGTGCGAGTCGGACTCACGCCTGGGGCTCTACCGCGTAACTTTGGTGGTAGGTAATCGTAACGAACACCATTAATGAATTTCATCCAATCAGGGTCCACGAATGGTCATCGTAACGTCATTGGATGAAATAATTAATGGTGTTCGTTACGATTAAAACCAAAGTTACGCGGTAGAGCCCCTGGTTCCGACCACGACGGATTCCATAGAATAATAATACTAGGGACGTTTTTGTCTCTATCACAGTTCACAGGCCAATTTCGCTATGACAGGGTAAACTCGATTTTTTTTATCTTATAAAAGTATTATTTATTAAGTATACATGTTTTTTTATAAAAAAAAATATTATTAAAAGAGTATGCACTTGAATCAGACCAAGCGGTAGTCTGTGGACCAAGCTTGATGTTTGTGTGTGTTATTAACTTTGACATTTTTGGTTTAGTAATTTGGTATTTATTATTTTTTAAATATAATTTCAATTTCATTTATTTATTGCTTCATGATACATTTTAAGATGTTACAGCATAACATTTAGTTTTACTGTAGTAATATAACTTCATAATTAATTATCTTTACTAATCTATACAAAAATAATAAAGCGGAAGAGATTTTTCTTGTATATCTAGGATAGTCGGATTCGAAACATTCTTTCACTAATAGGAAGCTGCATTATCCCCGAGTATTATAGGCTAGTTCCATCCCGAGAACGCCTGTTATTAAAATGCATTTAAAAAACTGTAGTCAGCCGAGTCAATGACAGAGAAACGAAATGTTGATAGTTTCTTTTTGCTAAAAGTATTAATGTTTTGTAAGAAGTCATAGAACATAAGTTGTGTTGTTTATGAAGTTCGTTATACAATCCTGCAAGGTACCAGTGTTTTACCAATAACCCTCTATACAATAGGTCCCCAGGCACGATGACCCAGCCTGGAGGAAGATCTTCCCTCTTAAGAGGAATAGCTGGTGACGTTTGTTCCATACAAACGTAATCCTCGGTTTCCTCTCTGGACACTAGAGCAATGATTATTCTACCATGCAATCTGTAGGTACCACTGTATGTCCCTCGGTTGTGTTTTTCTCCATAAATTAATTAATATAAGAATTAGGAGCCTTTTAAAATCACAAAAACTTACCATTTTAACGCCCTTATCAGACGTCCAGCGAACTAATTTGACGAATATCAAAGAAAAACAACAAAGGAAAACCGACAGACATAGCCAAAGCTTTTCTTATTATGATTCTTGTTTTTAAACCGACTTCAAAAAAAGGAGGAGGTTCTCAATTCGAATGTAATTTTTTTTTTTTTTTTTATGTTTGTTCGGGTATAACTCCGTCGTATGTAGACGGATTTTCAAAATTCATTTTTTGTTCGAAAGGGGTTTATTCCGAAGTGGTCCCATATAAATTTCATATAGATCTGATGATCAATTACGGAGACAGACAACGGAACTCTTAAAAAAATTACAGCAAATCAACCGCGATTGCTGCTATCGCATAAATATGCATTGTTTATGCAGGCCTTTACATGCGAAAGTATTTAGTATAATATATGAAACTAAAAATTCAAAAATAAATGAATTTTTTAACAAAAAAAAAAAAAAACCGCCTTCAAAGTACACCAAAAAGTAACAACTTTTTGTTAAAAAGTTAATTTAATTTTTTATCGATCCAGTTTTGGACGAGAAAACCGGGGATTACGAAATAGCGATTTCGTCTTATTTAAATAGGTATAATCGGTCCAAGTTGTAGTTGTCTCTATCGCCCTCGGGCAGGATAGCTCGGGCACAGCGCGACAGCAATAGATATATTAAATACCTATTTTCCATTTCATGCAGCTATCCTTTCCTCTTAAATGGTGGCATCCACCTTGTACCCCCATATTGAGTGAGGGTATGTAAATATTAAACAATGCTCATATAAAAGCTGTCTTTAAACCGTTTCTCATCCTTGTCTACAAAATCTAAGCGTGGCATCCTAAATAAACGGATTAAGTAGGTACTCAGTGTGACACTAAGCTCGCAGGAATTACGTGTATGTAAGTTTGCTGAGTACTACACATCCAATGTTATTTTAGATCGGTTTTGCAAGACAGACACGTGGTCTTTTACTGCTGGCCGCATAAATAAGCTCAGAGTCACTCAGCGAGCTATGGAACGAGCTATGCTCGGAATTTCTCTACGAGACATGGTCCGAAACGAGGACATTCGTAGGAGAACAAAAATTACCGATATAGCTCGTAGAGTTAGTAAGCTGAAGTGGCAATGGGCAGGCCACATCGCTCGGCGAACCGATAACCGATGGGGAAGGAAGGTTCTCGAGTGGCGACCACGTACTGGAAAGCGCCGTGTGGGACGACCACCCACCAGGTGGACCGATGACTTGGTCAGAGTCGCTGGGCTCCGTTGGATGCAAGCGGCCCAAAACCGCTCCAAGTGGAAGTTAATGGGAGAGGCCTATGTTCAGCAGTGGACATCCTTAGGCTGATATGATTGCAAGATAGGTAACATGTCGTTGGACCGCGTAAATGTGAAGTTTGAGTTAAGTAATATTTTGAATTGAAATGAGAAAATGCAATTGAAATAAAAAAAGAAAGCAACGGAAAGAGTTTTCATACATTTGAGTTCTTTATATCGTCTTTCTGCCCATTGTTCTTTTTCGTGGTTAACTATTTTCGATAATGTATTAAAGAATTTCAGCTATGATTGAGACATATATTTATGTAAGTCTGCCGAAATGAAGATGATTATGAAAATAAGAAGAAAATGATTTGTATAGTATCTATAAAGTAAAGTCAGCGTCAAAAGTAGCTGATCATTTTAGTACCTACCGAACCGTGTCGTATAACATATTTTTTATTTCATTATTTCTTTATTTTATTATTTCTTTATTTTATTATTCTTTCTTGCTCTTTTATTTTTTTATTTAATTTAATTTGTGCTGTTAATAAGTCTTTCTTTTTTTTTTCATATCTTTTCTATTCTAAGTTTTCATACAAACTTAAAAAACACGTCAATAGATTATTATGCATGGGTAGGTACTCAAGTGATCATGAATCTACTTTTGACGCTAAGTATGTACCTGTTGTGCTACATACCTCCTTCTTTCTCTATGCATAAGCATTCGTCATCTTCAATTGATTCACTAATCGGACATCCACAGGCGGGAGTGAACTCTGGTGAAGCAGGCCTCACAGTTTTGAATAATGGACTACCCTTCCGGCCGCGTGCAGAGAAGTTACATATCACTAATATTGACTGGAGATAATAATATTTTATTATAATCACTGGTTGTCAGCCCATGAGGGCTATCGCGTCTGAATTTCCCGCGGTAATTTAGACTGAGGTCTATAGAAATGTCAAATGTCACTGGAAATTTACTTTTTTATAGCTTTTCATCGTGGATTATCACTAATTATTCATGATTGGTGTGAAGAAATTCTGCGATTTCATATCTTGGCTAAAGAATATGAATGTATAAAACGTAGATAGAAACAAGATTCGTGTAGCAAGGACGCACCATTACGTTATGGGCGTGACAATACTCCCGATTGTTTGCCTTTGCTCATGGACCAACTACTTCAACGCTCGTTGCATGTGATTCAAAACGTAGATACTTACTTACATACCCTTGTATGAAGTGGCACGGTAAAGTGCTGTGTTTGCACCGTATCCACTGGGAATATGATTCACATTTGAATGTTCAGGATAAAAAGTGGGACTAATTGTACTAATAGTATTTATCATACATAACAATAAAGCATAAAACTGATAACTTACGTTAAAAAGAGATGTTTGTCCATCGCGAGATGCAAGTTCGTTGAAAGCAGATATACCACAGCCCATGTATCTTGCGTCTCCAGATATTATATCCATGTACAATTTGCCTCCTCGATCCTCTGGGTTTCTGAAATGTCCTCTCATCAAATAGTCTGCCTTTCTTTTGTTTTTATACTAATGAAGTATACTACTATAAAATATATGCAAATCCTAGTACTGTAGTACCCAACTAATATGTCTTACCGATGTACCTGCGCAGAAGATATATTTTCAAACCGCGGAAAATGCTATTGGTCGGCAGCTGCCACCATGTGTGCGACGGAACTAACAGCTGCAGTGTATTATGTACCTTGTACTAGTGACCTAAGGTTGATTGTAAGTTTTAAGCATTCTTTCGTTAATTTTCGGGCCATACTTTCTTTTCTGTGCGAACGAAGATTCACGACGCGCCTTATCAGTTGGGTACTACTGTACCCATAACGAAGTGATTGAGCAACACGCATCCGCATAATTATTCACAAATTTTCAAATTAAGTAAACTACGTCCTTTTTTTATACGACTAAGTTGACAAAAAAGCATACGGCCCGCATGATGGTGAGCAGTTACAGTACCCCTATGAATAAATTGTGATGCTATGGATGCTGCATCACAAGGGACGCTTGAAGCACCCGGATCATTACCGTTACCGATCCTTCCCAATGAGCTCCGTCCATCTTACTCAAATGCAGTAACACAACATTGTTTTGGCTGTGGTATTTATTCTCACAGTCAAGCAGCTTTTTGGGTACAAAATGCTATGCTTTACCTGTGTTACTTACGAGTCTACTCCACAGACATAAATCTCAATAGATAACGCAAGTCCATCTATTCGTATGAAAACCTAACCTGCCACTTTTTTATACCTACCATAATGTCACAAGATTTAATTAGGCTGGCATCCGCATAATTTTCACGTTAAAGCTCTAAAGCTTTAACGTGAAAATGAAGCCATTCTATTTGTCAGCTAAGCATATCCCTCGCTCCACATCTCTGGTTAGTTCGAGGTCTAATTTCGAAAGAAGAGTATTGCTCTCCCGTTTTACACAGCTTTAGACTGTGGTCTAACTCTTATTATTACTTATCATACTACCCTATAGTATGATAAGTTTCCAAAGGTACTTACCACAGTATGAGGCACGAATGGTGAGCACAGATAGGCAGTAGGGGGGCAAGCTCGCACAAGCCAAATGACATGCAAGAATCCAATAGACGATGAGCATTGACTGACCAATCAATCGCGTGCAGCTCGGCGCTCCCCCCTTCATTCCGCCAAACAGACCGAAAAATTAACTACTGCGCAGCTGTCAACCTGTGCTTACCACTCGTGCCCCTTACTATACTACTTTACTTACAATGTCCAATCAGGATAGTTCTTTATCATACTCGGTGTAACAAACATCTTTTGTCCGGCCCAACCCATAGCACTTTGATTGATGGCATAAATTAACTTCTCGGTGGAAAGACCCGGTGAAGAGAATTGAAATTTCCTCGGTTTCACTATTAACCAATCCGGATGAGAAAGGCGGCACATGCCTACTGTCTGACCAGGGTCTGGGAACCTTGCTGGGGAATACAATTACATTGAATTTTGAAGCCACAGTGACAGCTTTTGGTCAAAACAATCTGGAAAATATTGATAATTGGTCCTGATATTCAATTTGGAGTAGCTGAGATTAGCTTTGAGCCATTTGAGCCCGTGGACCTGTGGACCCGTTAAACCCACCAGTGGACTCCGGCAGCTACAGTTCTAGACTTCATTGAAAACTGTCGGACAGTCATCGTTATAGCTTTCACAGCTGGATTCAACAGTGGACATTGGTAAACTAAGCCAATAAATACAATTGGAAACAACGATAATGTATCCCTTAAGCTCCCGTAGGCTCATCTCTCCCCCCTTATACACTTCCGTGCCAATAGATATATCACCATAGCGAGGTAGTAGGCAAGAAATTGCAGTAAAGGACGGTAGTACCTTTTTTTTCGTGGTGAACTCCTCGTAGGTTATCCGACCACCCTGGGGGTAGCGGCCAGGTTATGCCGGACTTATACTGGCTGAAAACCTACGGTGGTCGCCATCTGCGCTGTAGAGAGGGGGGCGGGCTCTCGTGTTGAACGCGTACCTGCTCACCCCTCCACGCGCGGCGCTAAGATACCTCGTCCCGGGGGAAGTGTGATACTTCCTCCCAGCACCCTCGCTGTGCTATCTCACGATGAGTTGTGAGTCACGGTAGTACCTACGTTGAATACTTACAGGTTGATCTGCAGAGGTCATGTTTCAGCATACATTGATTGGCCAACAATTGGGCGAGTGTTGCCAACTCTTCATCCCATTTCTGAAATTAGCATATCATCATCATCATCATGTATTTTAGAGATAACTCAGTGATAGCGATTTCGAATTTTATGACGAAAGTCGAAGAGTTCGTGAGGAAGCCATAAAAAGGGGGTACTTTGTAGTACCCACCTGGCTGGCTAACCTTCCCATATTAAAATATGTCGCCAAGTACCTACCAGCTACCAGCGTGTTCCGACAGCTCTACTGAGACCTACGTTTCTTATAGCCTTTGTGTGCTTACCTTTGGCCACATCATGCATTCAATGAATCCAATGACGCTGTCAAACCTACCAATGGTCTTATTCGAACGTTAAAATGACACTATTCCCATTACCACCAAAATCCGCGGTTGCCTCGCAGATCTCATATTCAGCCAAGAACTTGCAAGCACACATTAGCAAGTGAGTAAAAGGGAAAAACATACCAGTCTAAATATTCCATATCCTCTTGGTAAGAAGACGTTTCCTTTTCCTCTTGCATTTCCTAGGGCTATCTCTGCTCTCAACCTGGAGACAGATAAATTAAAATTGTCCACACATTGATCATTTGTAAATTATAAAGAGGGTAGTGGCAGCTTTGTGTCCGGACATCTTGCATCTGTGTGATGTGCACTGCGCGCCGCACAATGCGCCGTTGTATGTTTGTGTAAGTCAATGATATGTTTAAGGTAATTTTTGTAAGTATTTTTGTGAACTACTAAATACTCAAAGGTACAAACCCAAAAGGTTTTTAGGTACTAAGTTATAAAATATATATGAAAATAAATAAATAAAAAAAACCTATTATATATAGGCTATTTTACTCTCACTCATTGACTAGTTGATATAAATTTTTATATTGGTATATTATTTATCTTCTACATATCAAAATATTTGTTTAATAAGGATGTCCTAAGAAGTAGAGTCAATCGAAAGTCCATATGTAGAGCACCTTTAACGGTACATACCTGAATTACCCCTATGTTTCATGTATGTGATTTTTTGTAGTTTTGACAAATCAACTAATTGAGAAAAATATACTCTCGACCATTTGGCTGTTTTTCCACCAGAGATGTGCTATGCTACGTTGCTGTGGATGCGTTTGATAACCACCAATTATATTAAATGGTGTACATAGCTTAGCACTGGTTAAAACGGATTTAACTAAGAATTATGTTTTTTATATGGAAGGATGCGTGCTATGGATGCGTGCTATGGATGCGTGCTACAGATGCGGGTTATGGATGCGTGAGCGCCTTTCTCCTCACCGCGCCGCCCTCGCCGCTTCCCTATTATCGATACATCGCATAGCTCGAGCTGTGCATATTCCTCGCGCAGCTACTTTGCGGCGGCGCATCTTACTCGTACAGCTACATAGCTTAGTATCAGTGGAAACGGTCACATAGATTTACAGCTTAGCTATTACATCCTCGCAGCATAGCTGCATAGCACATCTCTGGTAAAAAAGCAGCCTAAATATCACTATGATCAAAAATATCGATGCCAAATGATTTTAAAAACATGAAAAATAGCCGTAACTCGAGGACTAAAAAATATGTGATGCTGAAGCCAAAGGCGTCCGATGTAGTTTCAGTTAACTTAATTTCCATGAGACACTTACACCTGAAGCCTTACCAACTTTAATTTGAATCTAATTATAAAGATGAAACTTACTTATTTGTCCTATGAAGGAACAATTTGGATAATTCCGGTGTTGTCTCTACGTCTCGCGGCTTATTGCATCGTGGCCCATATTTATGATTCTGTAATGTCAGGAATAAACGAGAGTTAGACAGAAATACTGGAAAGCGCCGAGCGGGACGCCCTCCTACCAGGTGGACCGACGACCTGGTCAGAGTCGCTGGGCACCGCTGCATGCAAGCGGCTCAGAACCGTTCGAAGTGGAAGTCAATGGGGGAGGCCTATGTTCAGCAGTGGACATCCATAGGCTGATATGATGATGATGAGACAGAAATTATGAAATGTTAAGACAAAAGTAACCGACGGCGACGTGGCAAAAAAAACCCACTATTGTAATCACTTATGTTGCCTATACAACTAAACGCTCGCTGCCACCTTCTGCCCTAGAACCTTTGGGTTGAAGATGGCAAGCAGGCCCTGATGGTAACGTTTTATCGATCACTCCCGCGATACCGACCTTCGCTTTACACCTTTCTTCAAGAATCCCATGTTATTCCTGAGCCCATCTGAGCGTCCGCGGTAGAAAGCTCCTTTGAAACCGCATAGTGTGTCGCCATTTCGATTTCAATGTTTGACCTTCTGCCTTAGAACCCCTCGCCTTCGAAGAAGATACCATTCCTTCGATGGCGTGAGGTTCTAGGGCAGAAGCTTGTAACGATGCGACCTCTCCTATTTCTATTATTGCTTCTGGTCACAAATCTTTATTCTAAATTTGAAATTTTCATATGATCAATTTTCTAATTCCAATTTTCAAATTTTTGAAATCTCATATGAAGAATGTCCATCAGACATTCAGTCTATTCGATCAGTTCTGAGACAAAACTTAAATTGTGCGGTCATGTCTTTACAAGTGAAATAAAACAAATCAGAATATATTTATTACATAAAGTGAAATAAGTTACCAATGTGTACAATACTTGATATATAGCCGTGTGTACAATGTGACAATATCAGTGCACTTATAGTATAAATAATTAACATACTACTAGAACCCAGCTGGGGTAAGTTCCTTCGTTTCATATCACCACTTCCTTGTATCCCAAATTGTTGTCTCAGTTCTCATATCAAAATATTTGGTTATTCTTTCTTACAAGTGTTTTATATCATATTTTCATTGTTACAGTTCTTTATTTTACTCAATAAACTATATGGAAGACAGTCTATAAGTTTCATTTTTCTTCAACATCTACTATTTTGAATGCTCCGGTCGTAGGCTGATAGTTAGCTGATAGCCAAAGCCTACGTGCGTGACAAGCTCTACCATCAGGGCCTGTTTGCCATCTTCAACCCAAAGAATCGCTCATTAGACGTTCATTTTGCTTGAAATCAATTCCGTCTATTTCCCACCATCGAAAATCCGCTCTGATTGGCTAAGTCACGGACACATACGCTCTGAACACACGATGCAGTGATTGGTCCTTACTGTTCAAAATCAATGCAACATCACTGACTAGTTGCGGAATCAGATTGCTCAATATTACTACTCTAAAGGGATGTTTCCTCGGCCTTGGCCACCTTAGTGGTACAAAGAAGCATGTTGTGGTAAATAGAAAATAATTATATAACAGATACAAAATTTACTTACAGGGTCATGATACATGCACATAACATGGGCCCCTTCCGGGCAGTAAGTCATTTTCGGACAATAACTAGACACATGTAGGCCTTTCTGGCCTATGGAGTCTAAGACGATCGAGCATTTTATTTCAGATATGTATGCCAATAGAATCAGAACGGGAATCTGTAAGAAATAGTGTTATATCAGAAGACTGAAAGCCGACTAATGGTAAGAGTCCATAGTCGTTTACGGACATTAGAAATACCAAGAAGAAAATAATTCATTAAATAAATAATAAATATCCTGGGACATTCACACACAGTCATCAGATCCCAAACTAAGCAGAGCCGTGGAAACCAGATAACTGATATACTAATATACTGTATTTTGTTTGTAAATTCATATAGTTACACCTCAAGACATACAGACATGTTCATGCACACGAATGCATGTCCTGCATGGGAATCGAACCCACGAGCTGCGGCGTGATATGGAATCTTAACCAACCACACCAACTTGCCCGTATGCATAAAGATTGTTTCTCCTCTTTCGGATTCTTCTCAGAAGTGTAACCATATAGACACAAGTGTAACTTGATTATGACTGAATTGAATGTTTTTTTTTTTATACGACTAAGTCGGTAAACAAGCATACGGCCCGCCTGATGGTAAGCGGTTACCGTAGTCATATGGACGCTTGCAACACACGAAGCATCGCTCACGCGTTACCGACCTTTCCCCCTCCCCTTAATGGCGACCTTACTCACGCGCAGGAACACAACTTTACGCAACATAAAGTTATTTGGCTGCAGTATTATGTAAGGTGGAGGTACTTCCCCAGTCGAGCTGCTCTTTGAGCGAATAAACGCTACGCTCTACCTCTCTCATAATCTCATATCTCATAATCATGTCTAATTTATTTACCCTATTCTTCTATATAATAATTACTAGCTGTCCCCGGCGGTTTCACCTGCGTTCTCGGGATAAAAAATAGCCTATAACACTCGGGGATAATGTAGCTTCCTAATTGTGGAAGAATTTTAAGAGAGGTAGAGCGTAGCGTTTATTCGCTCAAAGAGCAGCTTGACCACAGACTGGGGAAGTACCTCCACCTTACAGAATACCGCAGCCAAATAACTTTATGTTGTGTTCCTGCGCGTGAGTGCAGTCGCCAGAGCTCATTGGGGAGGAGGGAAGGGTTGGTAACGCGTGATGCTTCGTGTCTTGCAAGCTTCCATATGGCTACGGTAACCACTTACCATCAGGCGGGCCGTACGCTTGTTTACCGACTTCGTCGTATATCCGACTGGTGGTTCCAGAGAAAAAATAGAGAAACACACAAAAAAAAAAAACAAATAGCTTTATTACGTATTAGGCTGTCCCCCGCAGTTTACCAAAAGTAATCTGTAATACTCTGGGATAATGTAGAGTTTCCTATTACTATACTATTAGCGAAAGAATTTTTCGAATCTGACTGGTAGTTAAAAAACTCTTCCTCTTTATTATATTAGTATAGATTTCAAATCTTACCTTGTAAAGCATTTTTGTATCGCCAAAAAACTGAGAGACATCCTTTTCACAATAACTATCTCATTTTCAATCGCAAATCTTCTGTTTTTATATATTTTAGTTTTAAATTTTCCAATGAAAATTCATATAATTACTATAAATTAATTTCTAAGGTTGCTTATTTTTATATTAACTATGTTAAAAGTTGAAACATAAATTTAAAAAAATTATTTAAACTTTTACAAGATGATAGGTACAATTTATATAATTAAATATTTTTATGCTATTTGTCTTGCTGTATGAGTAGGCAAATGATTTGGTACTATTTTGTGTGTATTTTTTTTAGGCTGCGGTTCCATGTTTAGCGGACAGAGAGCAAGAGCGTTTATAAAATAAATATACGTTTTAAATACTGAATCGGTGCACGGTAACTTGACCTGTCATCCTTAACCTGTCATCAAAATTGATCGAGGGCTCCGGATACCAGTGGGCCCCAGCATTGTATGCTGACGCATCAGCTTCGCTATTAAAGACGAAACGTTGCCAGCCTGCTGGAAACCTTGCCGTCAATCAGAAACAGCGGCAGACTCGAGGATTTTTTTATATTGTATTTCGTACAAATTTGATGTAAATAAAAGTTGTACCTACATTAAAATGTTGTATGAAACATTAAAACAGGCGATAAATTGGATCTGTTGTTGTAAGTGCATGCAGTAATAGAGGTATTGAAAATTTATTTTTTGAAAATCAAAGTAATCAGTTTTAGGTTTCTCAAATCGGCCCCGAGATTCCTTTGAGCGTTTTCGGCTATTTTCTGTACTTAGTATTTGGCCATCCATTCATTCAAAGTCAAAGCCAATTATTCAATTTAGGTCCCAGAAGGGTACTTATGACGGTCACATTTACTGAAGTTACCAACGGTTCGGAACTCGGCCTTCATTCACCCTGAATATCTTTGGCCAAGGTTTTGTTTATAATAACGAATGAAAGGCCAAGCTTATGGGTCAGTGTTAAACGCCCCCTCTTCTTTGCATCCCGGTTGCCTAAGACCTCGATTACTTTAAACACAACCCGCTCCGCTAACGCTTATAACAGCACCACTCGAAATATAACCGCGGCTTTACGTACAAACGTTAACTCAATCCAATTGGATGTAAGTAACAGTCATATCGGTTTTTTCGTATTTTTTTTTATAAACATTGCCGTAGTTTCCTTAGAACAATAGGGTTTTGGATTGAAATACCTATAAACCATTTCATTAGTTTATAAAAGTTCCGTTTAAGCTATTTGCTGCTCATTTGACAGGTTCAAATGCGCTTAGTGTATAATGTTACTTCTGTTCATCTCGTTTTTTATATTAAGTTGTTTTGCAACGGGTTCTGAACAGGTAAGTTTTGAAGTTGTTTTATTGTTTAAGGTTTCACAAAACGCTTTTATACTGGGTGGAGATTTCGAGATGCCATATTTTCGAAACCTATGTTTGGTTAGTCATGCTGAGCAACTTTTACTATGGGACCAACACTGAAATCTCTTTTTTTTAACTTTATATACTAACGATCAATCTTGCTCGACCAAAAAGTATGTATACACTTTTTTTTCGTGATCAGTGTTTGTGCCATAGCAAAAGTTGCTCAGAATGATTAGCCCAACATAGGTTTTGAAAATATACATTATCGAAATCGCCACCCGGTATAACCATGTCTTAAATGTTATTTGTATAGGATTACTTGTAATCTAGTTTTAAGGAATACATGTACGACAAAAACTCAATAAACATCAACCACAGCTGAATGAGCATTCACATCGTCGGAAAACAATAAAATGTCTTTCGAAACATTGAAAGCTATTAATATTCTTATATTTGCAGGAGATAAAATACATGCAAGAAAATGACAGCAAATTCAACGGATATATGAGCTCAAAACTAACTCCGGTATTGTTATTTTACTAGCTACTCTCCCGAGTATTTCTACATTTTCCCTAATAATCTAACGTTTTTTTGGTATTGGCTATTATTAACTGTTTTATTGTACGGTTTTGTAATCTATGTGTCAAGTTTCGCCCAAACCCGTTACGGCGTGTTTGAGAAACTACAGAAACTTGTGTATCTTTCTTTATCTATCTATTGTCTAATAATAAATTAATCTGGCTATCCAAAGAGGAAACGCTGCCAGCCTTCTGGGAACCTTGCCGTTAATCGGAAGCAGCGGCAGGCTTGAGGAAATTTTCTATATATAGATTATATTTTGTAAATATAGATTGTATTTTGTACATATTTGTTGTAAATAAAGGTATTAGATTCTCAATTAAATCCTTTTTAATATAATTCGTCCAATAACTCACTGTCCTGAAACGAGATTGAGGATTTAATTAATAATCTGCCAAATTAAAACGACAATTTACATGATGAATTTTTGGTTCAGGACCGTTAATTAAAATGTTAAGTGGAGTTATTATCTTATTAAAGGACTAGGTTTCCGTCCCACTGGTTTACCCGTGGTACCCTTTGGGATTGAATTTCAGGAATTCCATTCCAAGTGCACCCTTATGGTGGACGATCAAGGAGTCATTTCTCAAAATGTCTCTGGTCTGTCAGTCAGACAGTGGTAGAGTGTTATTGTGTAGATAGATGATAGAAGGTGATATTTTTCAAGCTAGCTACTCTATTTAAAACATTTTCAGGTGTGTTGAAGTGACAAATTTTTATGATGGTATTATTATTACAGCAAATCAACAAAACCTACATAGACAAGGACGAAAACATGCTTCTCATGCCAGTGATTAACGAATTCAACGAGGAACACAAGAATAAGAGAAAGTATATGAAAAAATCACCAAAACGGACAATACAGAAGATTATAAAGAAGAACAGAATAAAGTTAAGGAAAATGTACGTGGACCAGGTGACAAGGCAGCCGACACAGCCTCCACAAGTGGAGCAGGACAATATCTACGCACAAGAAGACATGGCTCAGTGGAAAGATGATTCCGCAACCACACAATCTAACCAAAGGAGAAAACCTAGAAAATGGAATATGAAGAATTCAAGGTATCCCATGCCTTTCTCAAAACTACAAGCTAGAAAAGATATGTATAGAAGAAATAAAAGGAGTGATGAAAGGAAAGACGTTTTCATTCTAGAAGATTTAGACGAGGTTAAATTTTTGGATAATAAAGATAATGATTACAATATTGTTAACGCTCATATTAAGAAGTATTGGTAGAGTAATAATAATAATAATAAATAATACTATCATCCACTGGTATTGTGCCACATACTCTTCACACCAGCTTAAAAATACTTGGAATTCATAAAATGACATACATCCAACTACAAAAAGCCGTTATTTTGAACACATGTAGAAGAGTCCGCAAATTGTTGACAATAGACCAATAATCTCACACAACAAACAGACACACACCACTCATGAACACTTGTCACATTACATACATCTCCCACAAAAACACGCTCACACCTCACATACATTACCCATTTTTTCGTTTGGCCAAAAGCCCGCGATAAAATGTAAATACCCTACCAAGAAGTAGGAGAAATTTAAAAGAAAAATAAAATAATAATAAGAGTACATGTAATTGATTAGGTAAGTAGGCTAGATTAAGATAATTAGTAGGTAGACTTGCATTGTACCTATGAAACGTAATAAAATGAAATAAAAATCATTTGAGACATAAATATTGTAACAAAATAGATATATATATATATACACTTATTTTTGTTTTATTTTGAAATCAAAATATTCGGCACAGTACGCAGCAAGCTGACAGCGTTTCCTCTTTGAATGATCAAGCTAATGCGTCAGGGGAAAAACCCACCGGTATCCAGAGGTCTTGATGAGTTTTAACGATAATGTACGAGCATATCGGCGAGCTTTGGATCTCCATGGTCTTTTATTTATATTACACTATTTTTTAGTTTGCCGTTACCCAAAATATTACAAGATCCCAAGGCTGCCAGAACTGCCTTATTTTCTTATGGACTGAATGTATAGAATTGAGTAGTGTTAGTACGTACTTCAAACGTATACCACCGAGTATGAATGTTATGTTAAAACATTACGTAGTTTATTTAAATTCAGAGAGCAGATTTTTATATAATGATACTCAGGGAACTATTTCAATACTTTTAGCAAGCAGACAGACCAATCGTAGGAGCCAAACATCCCCTAAACACAATTACCGTACCTGTAATTGGCCGTCGAGACAAGCCAGCAGCCAGTAGTAAGTATACGTCAGAACTCAGAAGGACGTACTAACACTACTCAATTCTACACATTAAGTCCATCAGAAAATAAAGGTCTGGCAGTCCAGAGTGATCTCAGATCATGGTCTAAAATATGTCTGGAATAAATTGCTGTAGTGATAAGTCCTATTTTGTTATCACTTTCACTGTAAAGGCGATTTTTTTTCTATACCACTTAAGTGGCAAACAAGCATACGGTCCGCCTGATTGTTGGTTGAAGGATTCGCGAGATAAAATTTCTGAGTTTCTTGCCGGAGTCTTCTCAGTTCAAGTTGTATTTGGAACCGGTGTAGAGTCATTTGTTAACATTCATAAGAGCCCTATAAGGGCAAAACTTGAATAAATGAATTTTGATTTTGAAATCCTTCCTAGTTTTTTTTAACACCTAGTTTATAAAAATTTTAGCTGCCTCATGACTTTTGTGTGTCAACCAAAAATAAAATGCCTAAACTAGCAATTTTTTCAGTCCTATGGATGAAATTTTATAAGCAGTAATTTTGTTAATTAAAATTCTGACTAAGGTTATACCTACTAAGAATTTTTTGATTTATTTTCTTATTGCAATGAGATTCAAAAATCCGAACTATACTTGTGTTAGCAGATTTAAAGGCAACAGATAAATAAAAAGAAAACAGCCAATTATAAAAAAGTTTTAAAATAATATTTATTTAAATGTACAAAATAATTTATAAGTTTTAACTATTAACAATGTAACAAGTCATTTATAAATTATAACATCTATTGATTATTGACTTAGTTAATACTTAAATTCAAATTAAAAGCTGTACAATTGTAAATAAAAAAATAACTTAAATATAAAATGTCAATAATGACAAAAACGAAGATAGATGCTATCTACAATAATACAATGAAAATAAGTCACTGATGCATTTCACTTATTCTCCACCAATTAATGAATAAACTATAAAAATACAAAACAAAATATAATCAAGAGTTAAATAAAAATGATCTATAAAACGAAGAATCAAGGGATCGATTCTGGCGTCTTTGACATTTATTCCGCATTCGACATTAGCCGAAAATCATGGTGCATTATAATAAAATATGTATATTTTGACAGAAGTCTGTCAAGTTTCTAATATTCCATCAATGTCAAAAGCGCGAGACTTTGAAGCCTGTTTTCACATTACACAAAATCAGTGGAACTGTACAAACAACCAAAACGCAAAAATAATAAATTAGACACTAAAAACTATGTTGGTATGTTTCAGTCTTAAACTTCACCAGCTTTTATATCTTCACCTCCTTGCTTATTCCTGTACTCCCAACCCTGATACGCGAGGTCTTGAGGGCTGGATTCATGTTCTCTGAAGGAAACACCACCAGAGCTGGAACTGTATCCATTTTGCTTGTAGCCACCCTGAGGAGGAAATAAATGGAATTAGTTGACATGAACAAAATACAGAAAGTTAACACGATATTTTTTGACCAGGATTTTTTTTGCTTGGGTAGATGAATTTTTGTGGAATAATTCGAAGGCATTTAGTCTACCAATTTACATTAGTCTTGATATTAGACTGGTTGACTAAGATACATTTTAGTTCAAGTTTTACAGCGACTCAATTTCACAAATGGTTATATTTATAAGTAGTATATTACGTGGTACAAGAGCTTTGCTGAGAACCAGCGCTGAGTATTTGACTTCACGGGGCTTACTTAGCAATTGCTGATGCCTGAATAAGCGGTTACCGTAGCCATATGGACGCTTGCAACACAAGAAGGATCGCTCGCGCATTACCGACCTTTCCCCCCTCCCCTATGAGCTCTGGCGATCTTACTCACGCGCAGGAACACAACTTTACACAAAATAAAGTTATTTGGCTGTAAGGTGGAGGTACTTCCCCAGTCGAGCTGCTCTTTGAGCTAATAAACGCTATGCTCTTCTCTCAAAAATATAGTAATAGGCCTAACATAATAGGTCTAACGTAATAATAGGTCTTTCTTTCATTGAGTCATACCTATTTTGACAGAATGGTTCCATGAGTTCTTTTCTAATTTCTATAAAGTTTCATAAACGAGATAGCAGCAAAACTGAATCCAGTAATATACATTCAGGGTTTAGGCCTCCAATCTCGCGCTTTGCACATCGATGTCTATTAGACATTTGGCGAAAATCATGGCAGTCTTCTGTCAAAACGTAAAGATTTTCCGCCATGTTTTTATCTAAATGACTATGCGACATTATGTCGAAGGAGCGAGAATCTGGGCTCAGAATGTTTAAAAGTAATTTATGCTACACACCGCGTCAGTTTTATACATTTTGCGTCTAATTGGAATTAAATTGGCTCTAAAACGCCAATCGGTAGTAGAATAGTTAGAGCAAAAAGTTTCATGGTTTCCTACTCAGAGGAGACAGACGTATGTATGTATCATTTAAAGTTTATCAATTAAAGCCAAGTTGTTCGTGACTTGGCAGTAAGAGACCCTTAAAACTTTGCAGTTTGATCATTTTGTTGGTTAGATTGAATGTTTTGTTTATTGAGTATTACCTTGACTTATAATATCGACTAGATACTAGTTGTGCCTCGCAGTTGTTCAAATTGGACCAGAGATTGTATTGCGTTCAAATAGATTTACTGTTCATTAACGTATAAGCATAGCAATACACAGAGTTTATACCGCCAGCATTCTGGGCACGCTACCACATGGCAGCGACCTTGATAGCGACATTCTTTTTATTTTTATTAAGTTTTAGTTTTAGTTATTAGTATTTTATTTAGTATAGTTTTGTTTTAGTATGTACTTGGTGTCAATGAGACTAAATAGATAACGTTGATAAATTGATCTGTAACACTAATTCTAGATTTACTATGCTTAGTTAAACTATAGTGAGTATAGCTACAAATGGATCTATTTCTGAAATCCTCTCCTACCTGTAGTTTAAAACTAACTTTTGCTAGTAAATCATCTAATAGAGAGAACAAATTATTACACAACAAGTTTTTGTATAATCTAACACTTTTTTTGTTTTGCCGTTCTTTGTAATTGTAAGTACAAGAAGCAGTACGTATAAAACTGTATCAACTTAAAATATACTCACCGGATAGCTGTCATAATGTCCATAATGCGAGGGCGCATGAGTTTCCCTGTAAGGTCCTGTGAGACCGATGCCAGCTGGAGTGTACTGGGGCCCAGAGTAATGGTTCGACGAGAATGGAGACGAAATGTTGGGCTTGCAGAATTTGAAGTAGCCAATGACTCCTGTAAAAATAACAATAATTAAATAAATAATATTCTGGGACGAACTTCACTATGCCCAAACTAAGCTTTGGAAACCAGATGTGCTACAGTAGACTACTATTTTTTAGTTTGAGTTGCAGTAACCTCTTAGCTTTATTAAATTGAGAATCAAAACTTGAGTCAAGTATCAAGAATAGATCGTATTAATCGTAAATAAACTTTATATCATAAGACCAAGATTCAATTTCAATTGTTACAATATCGACTCTATCAAGTTCATTATTATTAGTTTTCACTAAAATTATGTAATACACTACATACATTTATAGCTTTACACGGTTTCACCATGTTTTACTCCATAAGGAAATAGAATTTTGAAAAACCTTTACTAAGCATTTCCTTCTTTACTTACTACAAGTAATACAAATTGTAATTTGTTATTCTTTTCAAAACAATAAATACACTATTGGCTCTCGATAATTATATGAAATTTCCTTGTAGGTTCAGATTTTTGGAAATTCGAATCCGAATGCAAACCGAATCGACTAAAAAAATGCCCCATAATTTACCGAACTTGCAAAATATCACGAGAATCGGTTGAGAAATATGTAGAGAAGAACAGCCGGACATCCGCCAGACATCTGAACACACAAAGCATTTTTTCCAAGCTGAAACGGAGATTCTTCCCTCGCTCGGTCCATCAAGGCTGCATAGTAGATTTCGCATTAGTCCCATATTTAGGTCCATTATAAATGTCATTATGAAGAAAGAAAGATTTACCTGGAACGATTAGGGCCATGAATCCGAGGAATTTCTTGAAGCTGGCGAGACCCAAGATAAGAGGCAGGAATAGAAGCAACTTCAACTTGAACAGCTTGAGGATCAACAGCATGGGAATGATGAGTTTCTTCAACTTGTGCCGACCTGGAGGATGAAATCTAGTTGAGTTTGATGTAGAAAATGAAGATAAAAATGCAAAAATCTGAAAAAGCGAGACTGTACATAAAAGGAGACATTCATGTGTTTCTTTTTTGTCAGAAAGTTTCCGTAATGTATCAAAATTAACAGAAACGTTTTTTTAACCGACTGATTTGTTAAATCTCGTCGACCTCTCGCTATTTTGCATCAACAATAAATATAATGTTTTAGATATAGTTTATCCAGTAGATATTTAAACTCACGGAATGGTGATGCCTTCTTATCCTCAATGATGTCGACTTCATCAGCTATCTCATCAATGAACCTCGGAGCGATGATACCCCTCGATGTCACTTCATCATCTAATTGCATCTCCAAAGCTGTTGACCTTAGGAACCTGGAAAATTATGAGATTTTGTTGTAAATTTGTGTGCTGTGTAAGCTGATTTTTTTTACATTTAGATGGGTTTTCTTTTATTAGCTTTCTGTTCCTAATCATGGTATATTTTAAATCTGTTTAGTGTGATTGTAGAGTTTTTTTTATCTGTAAGTATTAACATTCGAAATGCGAAAGTAATTTTGTCTGTCTGTCTCTTATCTATTCACGCCTAAATCTAGGAAGCCATTGCAAAAAAAAAACACATAGTTTTAGCCTATGATATGGATTCTTTGATTATGAGTATTCACCCTTATTCTCGGGACGTAAAAAATACAAATTCTTTCGAACTTCCTTAGACGTATATTTTTGGTTGGAGCCATTTTGTTGTAAAAACCCGAAGGACTAAGTTTGTTTGTAAACAACGGTTCGGAACCCTAAAATATAAGTAAATCAAATAAAGAATAGACTATGAGCACTTTTACCAATTGATTATATTCTCACGACAAAATTACCGATAATAGAGTTCAATCTCAAAATACCTGAGATTCTGCTTGCATTCCAAAGATTTGAATTTGAATTCAGAAAAATCTAATGCTAGTGATAGTGTAAATCTTCGATCAAAATGTAAATCAGATAAGGTACTTAACAGTAACCTAGCACAATTTGGCAATAAGCCTGGGTTAGCTTGCCAAGATGCAAGCCAATATTCTATCATATTTAGTATGTAATTTTATGATATATATAATACTATACAAGAAATGTTTATAGTTGTAGCTTGAACGTTTATTTTAGATCCAAATATAGGTCTAGACAAATTTCCAATACTGCTAAGCCCAGGTATAGAGTCTGGTCCGCCCGTATTGGCTCATTGAATTACAAATCGGAATTCATATGGTAATAGAATTTGAGCGCGAATTTGTTGACATACGAGACATATGCTATAGCTACCTATTATACCTGTGGTAGACATTTCAAATTGTATAAATCCAATAGGTATCATTTCGACTGTTGTATAAGTATTTGTAAGTATTACTTCTTATATGGGATTTCAAAAGAGTTTTAATTGTAAATTGTAATTCATTTTCATGTAATGCCATACCATTTTTTAAAAACATAAACCGGCATCAAAGTACACAAAAAAATAGTCAAATCCTGACGTGATGGGACAATGGGACCAGACAAGAAGTGTACCATTCAAAAAAAAAAAATAACAAATCGTTCAATAAATGACGGAATTATGAGGTAACAATCATAGAAGAAACTAAAAAGTTAACGAATTGAGAACCTCCTCACTTTTTGAAGTCAGTTAAAAAAAAACGAATTGAGAAACTCCTCCTTTTTTGATATCGGTTAAAAAGCAAAAATGTACAAATCCCGATTTTTTTATTAATCAAGTCTATGAATCCATAAAAAACTGAAAGGCTAATCAAAGTTACCAAATAACCTTACAAATACTAATAAAATTCTTCTTCCAAACTTGCTTCTACAATCGCCTCGGTTGGTCTTGCCCTTAAGGCAAGGCTTAAAAATATATTCGTTAAAAAACATCTTGTAAATTCCTTACCTCTCAATCTTCCTCATGCCGAACTTGACGAGAGCATCCCAATCGGAGTCTTCACTGCGAGGTTGCGAGCTCAACTCTGCAGGTTCGCGAGCCAAAGCTCTGGCTTGAGATTCAACTTTCACTAGTACTGCGTTGTCGGATAACCTGGAAGTATCGCGAAAGTTAGTGAGAAGTTCAAGTCTAGATGATGGTAAATTTCGCATGACCACGGTCTTACTCGTTAAAGGTAAGAGGCGATGTGGTTTTGTATGGTAAGTATACTGAATCCCTTTAATATGACTTTATAATGCTATGTTGTATACAGATGAATTTGTTTTACATAGGCTCTACATTTAGAATACTTTATGTCTGTCACGATAGTGACAGAGTTGATGAGATTTGATTAATTACTGCTGACGAAAATGTCTAGACTCCTAGTGTCAGAGTTTCAAGTTCAGATGGCATAAGACCAGAGGACGTAATACATGTATATGAAACAAGAAATTTGCTTTGAGTTTACGACTCGGCAACCAATGAAGAGGTATTTCATGGACATATATGTAAAAATCTTGTGAATCACTTACTGGTAAGCTTGTTTGTCAAAGAAGTCGTCGAAAGACCTCAAAGCCTGCGCTTTGAAACAATCAGCAAGGTCTCCATTGATGCACTGCTGCGTCGACTGCTGGATGTACGGATCTTGGTCTTCACCAAGACCGATCCAATCTAGCAGACCTCTACCTTGAGCGTGAGGCTGGAATAAGTAATTGTTACGTTTTGAACGACAATTTAATTTAGACGAGTACGTTATAGTGGTGCTATCTAAGAGTACGGAATCAACAAACAAAGTTGATCGAATTGGTTTTGCTATTTTTGCTCAAGTTGACTCTATGTCCTTAACTGTAAGGATTATAATTGCGTCTACAGCTTAGTATTAGCTGTATTAGTTTGATAGATATTTTCTTTCATATCTAGTTACTCATTTTTAGAAGACGTTAGTGGCGTAATGTCTTTCTGGTTGTCTACTATTAGTTCTCATTTAAAAACTATCATCATCATCATCATCAACAACAAATCAATAGGTCAAGCCTTTCCTTGAAGAATCCTATAGTTTTTAGCATTGTATATAATTCTCACCGATCTTCCCTGGTCTTCCCCGCCAAAGTTCAGCGACCTTCCTTGTGTTTCTTCCTTAGGTGGTTGATCGGGAAGTCGGATGCCACCTTCTCCCCGCGACTGCAGTGCTAAAGCAGCTGCTATGGCCAGCATCAGCCATCTAGCTTGATACATCTTGAAGTGTTATGTCCTGGAGAAAGAGATAGCCAATGTTTATTGGAGTGGGATAGAGAAATGTAGATATTTGATTGACGCAGTCTATGTGTTGATAATATTTCTTTTGCATTCATATAATGGTTGATAAACTCATCTATCATTGTTTTGATTACCGTAATATTACATATAATTAAAATATTGGTTTATGTTGTTTAGTCTGTTGACTCAGATCAAGAAAAAATGAAAGACGGAATGGTCTGTGTTCTTAAGTGACGCAAGTAATAGGAAGCCGGCGTTCTTGTAAATACATGGCGCACATATAGACCATAGGAAGCCGATCGGTTGTCATTCCGTATTGAGACGTTGACAGTGACAATAAGGCTGATGCGCTGATGGTTTATATATAAATAGATAACTCTTTATTGTACACCATAAGATGTTAACAAAGGTTACAAGAAATACTTATAATTACTGCTTAACAGGCGTTTCTGTCTGTAAGTACGTAAAAAAAAAAAAAAAAAACGCGGTTATCATTATTGTATTGTTGGGCCTCGTCCGTCCTCGTACCTACTCTTTTATTTTATATGTGGTTCTTGTAGTTGGTAACACATTTAATATTGTATTTATGTAAAATTGCTTTGTAATATCCTGTGTTACTGTTTGTGAACCCAAATAAATGGAAAAAAAAAAAGGCTCAGAACCATTTGTGCCTGCTTGAGCCAGTACTGATTTTTCTCACGCACACGTAGGAAATTTTTTGCTTCACTTTCTTATAAGGTGACACTCCTTATTGATTTTTTTATATGTCTATGTCTGTTGCTGTGACTAATGATATATCAAGACTGAACTACGAAGCTGTTTACGCGTAGATAAAAATGTCCTCTAACTGTTAGGGCGCAAATCATTTTCCCGCCCTCAGTGTCAATCGAGACGTCACTGGGACACAACCAAATTCACCAAAAGTGTTCCAGAATGTCTTTTTGTGTGATAAAAGTGTGCAGAAACTACATAGGTCGACCTAGATCAACAAAAAAACTCAGCTATCATCAGTAAGTAACAATATTTCCTATTAGTTCCTGCAATATAAGCCATTGAAATTTTTCGAAAATAAATTATTTTGAGTAAGCGCCATATTTACGTATTGCCTGTCCTGCCAGTTTATGAACTCGAAACTCCCATGGTAATATCAGTCAATAGCTAAATACGAGTATGTAGATACTTATATATAAAAAGCGACGGTGACGTGTGCGAAGTTGCCGTGTTTATCGTTTTCGGATTTTTCGATCCTAGTTATTTTATTATGCGTGTGACGTCCATTTTGTGAAAATCTCGAATTGAATTTTAAAATGGCGGTCTTTTTTTTTTAATGACTGATGTCATTCTCGACAGTGGATGTCACGTTTTTAAATTGTTTTTTTAGTTGAAAATGAGACTTTTTTTTACAGTCCATCCAATTTTAAGAAGCCAATGGATAGACATCATTTGGAAAAGCCGTAGTGAAGATCTCTGGAAACTAGCCAAAAAATCTGTTCTTTGCTCTGACCACAGGTTACAGAATAATTCAGATGGAGTGCGCGGAACACGAAAGTGAAGCCAAAAAAGCAAATACAAATTGAAAATCTGTTTCCTGGTATTCGTTTTCTAGTTTGTATTTGCATTGTTTAAAAACAGTTTTTTTATAATGGAGTGTTTTTTGTTAAATAAAATTTCAAAGCAAATACACATTCAAAAGCGAATACCAGGTACGTGTTTTTCAATTTGTATTTGCTTTTTTGGCCTCACTCCCGTGTTCCGCGCGCTTTATCCTTATGCTGTAATCTGTGGCTCTGACCATTTCAATAAAAATAACATGTATTTTGTAAATAAGCAGGGACGCCGGAGATTAAAAAAGGTAGCAGTGCCTTGCAAGGCAAGTATTTTTTACAAGCTTTCATTTTACTTGCAATGTTTGTATGTTTTCGGACCAAATCTTGCAAGTCGAATTTCACCCACTTCCAGTAGTCAGATTGACTTGATGTTTGGTATACTAGGTATTTTGGTATATAGGTGGTAATTCCAATATACCAATATATTGGACCTACAACAAAAAGTACAGTCACCAAAATAAGTTTGTATTAAAATGAAATATTAAAAAAAACTTCCGCGGACGCTCGGACTGTGGAATGAGCTCCCCGCCGTTGTTTTCCCAATGGAGTGCAGCATGGGGTTCTTCAAAAAAGGTGTGAAGAGATTTCTTCAGGGTCGGCAACGCGCGAATGATACCCCTGGTGTTGCAAGCGTCCATAGGCTACGGTAACTGCTTACCATCATGCGGGCCGTATGCTTGTTTATCGACTAAGTTGTATATATATAAAAAAAAATGGCTCGTTTGACTTGATTTGGCTCGATTTGACTCGATTTGCTCGATTTGACTTAGTTTGACTCGGTTTGACATGATTTGACTCGATGTGCTTGTTTTGACTCAATTTCACTTGATTTGACTCGATTTGACTTGTTTTGACTGGATTTGACTCGATTTTACTTGATTTGCTTGATTTGACTAGATTTGACTTGATTTGACTTGGTTTGACTCGGTTTGACATGATTTGAATCAATTTGACTTGGTTTGACTGGATTTGGCTCGATTTGACTTGATTTGGCTCGATTTGCTCGATTTGACTTGGTTTGACTAGGTTTGATATGATTTGACTAGATTTGCTTGTTTTGACTCAATTTCACTTGATTTGACTCGATTTGGCTTGATTTGCTTGATTTGACTGGATTTGACTCGATTTGACTTGATTTGCTTGATTTGCCTAGATTTGCCTTGGTTTGACTCGGTTTGACATGATTTGACTTGATTTGAATCGATTTAACTCAATTTCACTCGATTTGACTTGGTTTGATTCGGTTTCACTGGATTTGGCTCGATTTGACTTGATTTGGCTCGATTTGGCTCGATTTGCTCGATTTGACTTGGTTTGACTCGGTTTGACATGATTTGACTTGATTTGGCTCGATTTGCTCGATTTGACTTCATTTGACTTGGTTTGACATGATTTGACTCGAGTTGACTCGATTTGCTTGTTTTGACTCAATTTCACTTGATTTGACTCGATTTGACTTGATTTGCTCGATTTGACTTGTTTTGACTCGGTTTGACTTGATTTGACTCGATTTCACTTGATTTGACTCAATTTCACTCGATTTGTCTGGATTTGACTCGTGTTGACTCGATTTCACTCGATAGTAAGATAAGTAAAAATAGTAAGTATTAAATTAATATCGGCGCCATTACTCTTATTTATATTATCATGTATTATCCCGATTCAACTTTTATTTTCGTAGTTTACAAAGATATCGAAACCGTAATATATTTTTCCCCATTTTATTGGATTTTTTCAACAACTGGTAACATTGTAAACTTCACTATGACAAGCAGAATGACGTACCGCGAGCATAAGACGAAGCAAAGTTGGCCACTTTTTAAAAATCATGTAGTATGGGCATGGTCGTTCTAGACGTATATATTTTCTAAGGTCTGTTGATTAATTATATTTTTTTTAATATCGGCAAGGTTCCCAGCATGCTGGTAGCGTTTCCTCTTTGATAATAATTTTAAAGTAATTTTATTTGAAGGGTCTTTTATTGATCTCAGAGTTCATTAAAAGTAAAATGCTATCTCCTTGGTGATAAAATATCGCATATCCAAATAAGAACAACGTGAGCCGTTTAAAGGGAAATAAATAGTTACAGCAAAACACCTTGTAAGAGCTTATCCGATAGAACTCTCTAATGTTTACTAATACGGAAAACATGTTCGAAGCTAACGAGTTTACCCTTTCTATGGAAAATAAGAGAACATGAAGACAGTAGATCAATCAACTTAGCAGGGTGTGGTATAAATAAATATGCGCGTTACCGAGGGATAAGAAGGGATAAGAATAATACCAATTTTCGTAAATTTATCCCTATTTTGCCCCTGTAGAGAAGGAATTTTGTAAAATCTTAGGTACACGTCCATCCTAAAACTACAAAATGTATCCTCAAAACTTGGTTCTATGATTCGTTGTTTAGGCTCTACATTGATCTATCAGTTAATCAATCAGTTAGCCTTGTTATTATGAAGAAACAAAAACTAGCCGAGAGTCTGAGTCTGACTCTGATTCTGTTAGGTTTTAGTCACATGACATCTCTTTCTTACAAATAAAGAAAAAGGATAGAATTTGCCGTCTTCATTCGAGGGTATTTAGACGTTACCGCGATAGATGGCTACTAGAGCTGGCACTCGTGTCATATTTATTTAAGGTGTTGATAGGCAGGGTAGATAACGGTGACATATTAGGGCAGATAGGATTATGTGCCCCGGACAAGTATGTGTGGCGACGACGGCGACCGCAGCTGGTGGCAGTGCCCCGCGCGCGTACCAACCTACTGAAAGAGGCGCCGCTGACGCGCGCTCTTCGCACCCTCAATCTCATTGCTGCGGAAACCGACATATTCCACTGTACTCTGAGTGAATTCACAAGGATAGCAATCCAAATTTTGTGCTACACGGAAATGTAATTTAATAAATTGTGAAGTTAGTTCTTAGTTCTACACTACTGTATTAGGGTATCCCTGTAAAAGTAGATGTAAGTAAGTAAATAAATAAATAAATAAAAAAATAAATAAATAAAATATTGAAAATAAGCATTGCGCTATATTTGACAGGACTACATTTCTTACATCCTTTTCTTATGTTCTTAGTTAGAAAGAGACATAGTGAGACTAAATTAGTTTAGTTGTAAACAACAGAATCAGTACCATTTTTTATCTCAGAAAAACATCTCTCTCTCTTTCATATCTCAGATAATAGAATCGCGGGCACATCATATCTCAAGCGCAAAACGTGTGTAAAACCATAGAGCGAGAGAAATACATAAAGTTCTACCGTTGCCAATAAAAACAAATCACTATAAAGGTATTACGTTATTTCACTTACATTATATTCGCAATTTGAATTTGTTATTCGAAAGCAATTGACACAACCGTTTCCTACTTTTACTTCAATCACTCTGCTATACTTTCACACAGTATGGCCACTATCATAGAGTTCTTAATCACTCTTAACTCAAGCATATAGAGTTCTATTTCGCTTGCACCATCGCGGCATCACTTGATTGAATACGTGCGTGTTTAGAAGTAAGACGACGTCACACGTCACACTTGTATCTATGACGTTTGATCGAGTATCGATTTATTGAACCGGAAAATTGAGGAACGTGTGATCTTGTTATTGCACTGGGTTGTACTTAGTTTATGTATAATAAGATGATTATTACGGTTATTTACTTCGTTATTACTTTTCCGATATAATGCTCAAAGGAAAAAGGAGGGCGTATTGCCAATAATCGTCTGCAATCAAGTCTGTCAATTGAGTTCTAAATTCAAAATAAGAAGACATGAGAAGATGAAGGGGCTATGTCGCATTTTCGGATATTCGCTGTTTTATGCATAGATGAAGGTGTTATGTGCATACAAACAATTTTAAACCTTAAAACAACCACGTTTTTAACTATTTTGGAAATTACTACTTGATGAAGTTGTGTACACTATTTTTAAAAAATCATTATTGGATGAATGCGGTATGGTAGAAGCCAAAAAAGTCAAAAGTTTACTTTTCTATAGTGGAAGAAGGAGCTCTGTGCTGAACAAAAACAAACTGAACATAACTTCATGTCCCAGGATATTATTTATTTATTTATTTAACTCCTTCCGCAAAAGAAATATTGAAATAATTAATGAACAATCAATCGTAGGTATGCTTCTTTAAGCAGGTACCAACCATATAATAAAAGAGACCTCACAATAAAGGTATTGTGCATAGAGTTGTAAACCGTATTTTAAATTCAGAACGCGTTATGAAAATATGGAACACGACGAATAAAACGCGTTTCCAACTGTCCAATTGTTTTTGTAAGCAATGATTTGAATATAGAACGATTTTAAGAGTTTAACTAGGGCGGGGTATTTAAAAAATGATTATTTAAATATAGAACCTGTTATATATAGTGCGTCATAAATGGAATCTAAGTATAAATGTTTTTATATCTATGAATAATACAACAGGATGGTAGTCCCATCGGAAGTAAAAATATGATATATCTATCCACCCAGGGAGGCTAAAAAGGAAGCTAAAGCAATATTGCTACGCAATTAATTTTTTCGAATTCACGGCAGATTCTAAGTGATTCCAATATTTTTTGGTAAAATATTTACTCATTATATACAATTCAATTTATTAAAAGATTTGGAATTGATGAATTGCATAAGATCTGCTTTAAATTCGAAAAAGTGAATTGCGTTAGCAATATTGCTTAGCTTCCTTTTTAGGGGGCAAGGTTTACTATCGCGCTTGCATATACATACTAAAATTTTGTATGCGTAAAAGCTATATCATAATACTAATATAATAAAGCGGAAGACTTTTTTTGGCTGTTTAAACGGGCTAATCTCTGGAACTACCAGTCGAATTCGAAAAATTCTTTCACTAATAGGTAGTTACATTATCCCCGAGTATTATAGGCTACTTTTTATCACGGGAACGCGGGTGAAACCGCGCGAGACAGCTAGTTAGTTTATAATTCAAGCGCTGTACCAATATAGATAAGTTTATTTTTGTAAACGATAACGCAATAAGCGTTTACTCACAATGATTTTTACCCAGGATATTTATTTATTTTATTTGTTTATCTTTACAAAACCATGGACGCACCATAAGATGTTTATTTGCTATCAAAAGTTACTCTACATGAGTAATATAATTAAAGTCAATTATATTAAATGCAATGCTTACTTATTTCCATCAAGCTTACAGGATTCGCATAATTTCAATGTAAACATAATAAAAATCACACCGCTTAATATAAACTTGTTTTTTGTAAGTACAGACGTGTAGACAAACTGTTATAATTCGGAAAACAGCATCACGTTACGTTATAAATTAAATAAAAGCTATATTTCAAAATTAGAATTAGATTTTTTTCTTTTTGGAACACAACGTCTAGGTTACTAAACGCGGTAAGTGGAGCGACAGAGTGTGCGAGCGGGACACACGGATAGCGATCGCGTACTGCGTGCGCGAGCGGCCAATATGATCTATAACGGTGTTATTACGGTGCTAGAAGGTAAAAAAACATGTCGGATAGTCGAGGCACAGTATTATGGCAGTGATGCCAACTTAGCTACTTTATAGCTAGATCTAGCTATTTTTTGGTGTTAGGCAGCTACAATTTAATGTAACTTGTAGCTAAATTTATTTAGCTACTTTTTCTAGCTACTTTTCAATACTTTCGAAAGTTCGTAATAGGGCACTGGGTCTCGATAGAAAAAGACTAAACTCGACGCTATTGGCCTAGATGTGGGTATAGGTGGATGTGGCCGGGAATAAGGAGTTTTCTTATGATACTTTATTGTCAAAATGTTGATATTTGGATCCAATTTGAACCTTAAGTACACGATTTGACAGGTATTTTGACCATAGAGGTATCATAAGAAATCTCCTCATTTAAAACTAATGATCGCTGTTAAATATATTGTGAAAACTAATTACCTTTGAAAAAAATACGTATTTAATTTACTGATTTTTAATTCTCTTTAACAATGTTATTGTTATCTAACTACTTAGAAACATTTAGCTACTTCTAGCAACTTTTTTGGGTATCAAAATCTGGCAATCTAGCTACTTTTTGCAAGATGTCTAGCTACTTAGTAAAGCTAGCAGTTGGCAACACTGATTATGATAAAACTGTGGTCGAGGTGGAAATATATGGAGACGGAAGGTTCCGTATTTTTTTTTTTTCTATGGCTATTTAAATATCCAACTCTTATGGTATTGTGACTATTGTTGAGGTTATTACAGCGATCCTCCTCCCCCCCCTCACTCGATAGCGCAGCCGCGCGAAGTGTTGATATACGTCAAATAAAGATTTCAAATATTACATTACTCTACCAAAGTAATTCATAATGCTTAGTAGTACTAATAAAAAGAAAGAGAGAGAGCACTAAACAATACATTTACCAAAAAAAAAATTCACGATTTCGTTTTTCTATCATACATACATACATTTCAATTATGTATTTAGTTATAGCTACGCCTCCCATGCACTGTCACACAGTCTTTTGTTATACGTAGAGTTCGTAACATTTAGAGCGTTGAATTTAAATATTTTTATTTTTGTATGATAGTCTGATGAATTATTAACAGTCATAGAACAAAAGTTGTTGTTTATGTTAGTAATATAGACCTGAGAGGTTTTCCCAATAAATCTATATATCTATGGACCGCAAGTAGCCAGAAAATTAATGCATTATTATATATATTTTAACTGGAATGGAAGCGCTCGTGGTGTAGCATAATTAGCCGTTCTTAATCGATCGGCAAAGTTGAGCTACGTCTGTCTTGGTCGGTACCTGGATGGGTGACCGCCTAGTGGTATTTCAAATCGAGCGTTTCCGTGCTTCGGAAGGCACGTAAAGCCGTTGGTCCCGGTTATCACATAATTGTGATAGTCGTTAAGCTAGTTGGATGCCTCATAGGCGGCTTGAAAAATTCCAACAGTAGGTTGACCACTAGCCTACCTCCACCGACCCGCAGTAGGCACGCGTGGTGGAGTATCTGCCCATTCCCTTTCACCCTGATTTGTGAAAGGAGGCCTGTGCTCAGCAGTGGGACATTATAGGCTGATGATGATATATTTTAACTGCGTCATATTTTATATTATGACCTGTCAGCTAAAAAACCTTTATATTTATTATCTTCTTTGAAATTAATTAGCAATCACTAAAAGATTATGATAAATACTTAAATAACTAAAATATTACAAAGCGCACTCGAAGGAAGGTAAATTACAAAGTTGTAGACGTCCATTTGTTTACGTTTTATTTTTATTATTTTTTTTTAGTCTGATCACGTCCCTGGGATCTTGAAATTCAATAATTTGATTTTTTTTTATAAAAGATAATTTTATTACAAGCACTTGCTCGGAGTTACGTGATTTGGTTACATAATTTTTGCAAAAAACATCCATTTAGGAAAATAATATATAGGTAATTCATATGCTGCATTTTAACTCTTATTATCAGCTTAATCATATCTTTTGAGGTCTTATATAGCTTATCATTATTTACAGCCTGCCAGTATCCTTTATTTATTCTGTTATTTTTAAATTATATTTTTTAGTTTTTTCTAGGGAACTTATGTAATCCCGGGATAAAAAATATTTATTTTCTTCTAGGATATAATCTGTCTATGTGTAAATTTCATCCAAATCTTTTCAACTTAGTACTGTGTGAGTGACAAACGTCGACAAATACACTACTAATATTAAAAAAAAAACTACTCGCGCGAGTGATACCCTGGTGTTGCAAGCGTCCATAGGCGGGCCGTATGCTTGTTTGCCACCTTAGTGGTATAAAAAAAAATACACTAAAAAGTATGAAATAACTCTAATCTGACACTGATTTGAAGTCAGCGAAATATTTTCAATGGAATGCGTCGTGCACTCGTGCTCTTTCGCTGACTTATATCTGCAGCTAAATTAAATTAAAATACAAAAATGTGTAATCAATGTTTATGTAATAATACACAATTCAATAAAAACATTAAGTTATTATCCAATTCGTAAAGTAGAACTTTAAAACAATAAAGTCTTTTTAAGTAACTTATCAAGCCTTTATGTAAGCTTAACTTTGTAAAAAGATTACGATCCATATTATTATGTCACAGCTTACGTGCACACTTTGACTCATACATCTATGTTCTTGACCTAAAAGTGTAATAGTATGCCATAAGGATTTGTTCACTTTCACCAAGTCTTCATCATGCCTGAGTGACATACTTAAAAACAAAGGAACACAATATGTTCTATTGTTTTAAGAAAAAGTTTGGGAATTGTAATTTTTTGTAAGTACGGTACATTATATTTGTCGTAAAATTGGTAGGAGATTTTTTAATAAATGATTATTATTGAAATTTATTTTAAGCAAATTTTTTAATATGTCAATTTATTTTGTGGTCATTAACCAATGATTAGCTATTTATTTATGCTGGCGATACAAATACTAAAATAATTATTATAGTAGTGAGAATAATTATTGGATATTTATTATAAATATAGAGCAAAAAAAAATACAAGAAAAAAACAGTTAAATATTTTAGGCTGTATTATCGGTATGTTAAATTACTTTATTTAATAATAGTGACTTAACTAATTAATTAATTTGGCAAATTAAAAATATATCCAAAACAAACTTACCTTAATTAATAAATAATCAAACAAACAAATAAAAATAGACCACGTTTGGTACACTCAACGATGCATACGAGAATGACCAGACAAACCCCCAACTATCTTATATAATAACAACTTAACAATTGCATAAACTTCTTGGATCCGTATTGAATCAACCCAACCGTTGAAACACCTGCAAACTAATTTCAACCTTAGCTTCAAATTTTACAATCGATTTTTAAATAATTGTGAAGTAGGCTTCTGCAGAACCGTGTTTACGTTTTGGCGAATGTGAGATGTTAAGGTAAAATGGAACGTAGCGTTAGGAGTTAAAGTTTGGTTTGTAAACCGCGAATAGTAAACGGAGTTTGAATGAAGTTAGCGCAACTTGGGATATTCCAGTGAATGTTCGCGGATGTGTTGTGTGGAGTAGGCTTTTTTATATTGCTCTTTTCTTCTTCAAACTATGATGATTCAAAATTTTCATAAAATATGTAAATAAATATAGATTTACACCATTAGTCACCATTGGCTCGCAGAAGAGAAGCGCATCCTATCTGAAAAGTGATGATAGTTTTTTTGTCGGTTACTTCTACTCCCGAGCAAATTATAATTAAGTATAATTCCTCCTTTACACAGTTTACATGCGTAAATTATCACGTTAAGAACCTATAATAATATAATAAAGCTGAAGAGTTTTTTGTTTGATTGTTCGTTTGATTAACTCGCTAATATCTGGAACAATTAGTCGATTTGAAAATTATTTAACTGTTAGGATGCTACAGTAAACACGAGTGCTATATGCTATATCCCGGGAACTCAGGTGAAACAGCGGGGGACAGTTAGTTACAGTATAAAGCTAATGAAGGCTTTAGTGTGAAGTCCCTACATCAACACTTGAGAGCCAGTTCCATAGACCATGGTGAAATTATCGTCCAATACAAGATTATTCATAGCAATAAAAAGAGCACATTGCTACATAGGACACGGGACAAAAGTATCATTAAAGTTTTCTCTTTTTTTCTCTCTAGCCAAGTATCTAAAGTATCTATGTTTCGTCCAAATGGAGCCCGAAAAAAAAATTGTTTGTTTAGTTACATTAAACCTTAAAAACCTAATACCACTTTTTTCAGTTTTATTTTATTTTTCTCCTCATAGGTACCCCCACTTAGGTTGGTACAAGCAAGCATACGGTATTCTTTTAAAGTTTACTTTTAAAAGCCACTTCCACAGTTGTTAGCTTTTCGGTTCGCTTGGATCCTGGTATTGGTTTCATAATCAGCTCATGGAGACCATCCGGAATTCCCTACAATCTTACTATCTGGTGTTAGGAAACGGCCTCGGGGCCTCGGCCCTGAAGGTCTTGGGTCTTGGGTAACTGTCAATGAGAGATTTATGCTAAAGAACTAAGGTAGGCTTTTGATAGGGGTATAATACTCTGTCATATAACTATAGAATAGATCATATTATAGGATTATATCCCTTATTTATGTCTACTTTATAGTTTGTAATAGATCTAAGCTTGTTTTTGCTGAGTTAATTGCCGCTCTTCTCAGCAAGTGCAACCTTCCGAACCGGCGGACTTTTCATAAGTGCCTGCAAAGGTCTATTTGAATAAATGATTTTTGATTTTTTTTTGATTTCGAATTTTATCCTATTTCTTTGAAGATGAATTGATTTTATTATAATATATCGATAAATAGATAATATAATTCATAATAATATATGGGTATAGATCTATCGGCTTGAAAAAATCCAACAGTAGGTTGACCACTAGCCTACCTCCACCGATCCGCAGTGGGCACGCGTGGTGGAGTATCTGCCCATTCCCTTTCACCCTGATTTGTGAAAGGAGGCCTGTGCTCAGCAGTGGGACATTATAGGCTGATGATGATGATAGATCTATGATCCTAGATATTAGGTGTACGATAGTGTAATATCAACCTTAGTGTCTTGAGTTACGGATGTGTTTTCAAAGTTTAGACAGCTTTTGTGCAAGCTTTCAGGATTGTATCATAAATAATGTTTATGTCCTTTGTCCTTTATACCAAAATGAACGTCATTGGGCTGATGGTTATATCCTTTTTCAATAAACGTAATGCAGCTATAAAATATCGGACTGATATATACACACTATTCAGCTTTATAATATTAGAGCGAGTTATAATTTGCCAAGAATTTCAGGTCCAAAATACTGAGTAACCATTCGTTTTTAATTTTATTGAGTTCATGATACATATTGAGTTCTGAATACTCTGATTATATCCCCAACTTCGGGCACGAGAGCTTCTAAACCCTTAAGTGTAGCGATGAAAAATAGTACCGCTTCTATAGTGGTGGGTCCGGTGAACCCATTATTTTTTTCTTTTATACCTCTAAGGTGGCAAACAAGCATACGGCCCGCCTGATGGTAAGCAGTTACCGTAGCCTATGAACGCTTGCAACACCGGGGATATCACTCGCGCGTTGCCGACCCTGAAGAAATCTCTTCACGCCCTTTTTGAAGAAACCTATGCTGTACTCCATTGGGAAAACTGTCTTACAATAAAATATCAAATATCTTATCTTCAAAAACCCAGAATTAAAGTTTTCTAGGTTTAAAAAATATTTCACCTGACCTATTTTCAACCTGTCACAATCTAAAACAAAGTCGTCATACAGTTTGACGCTGGCAACAAAACCCCGAGCACGTAAGCAGTGCCATTGCCTCACATTCGATTGCTATACACATCACTGTGCCAAACAAACCTCAATTTTGTGCGCTAATGACTTATGAATCATCGCGTCGTAGGTATAACTGTTGTATAAGCTCTAACAGTTAGCAAGACGATTAACAAATCTTCTATTGGAGCTGTTAGCTCGCTTTCAAGTTCATTATTATCACAATTTTATAGCTAAAGGAAATTTCGAGCTCCTATATATACACAAAGCAACCTTCAAAGCAGAAGAAAAGCCTTTGCCAATCGTAAAACATGAACATCAGCTCGCTTGTACAACTGCCGTATTACTAAAATACTGCTTTTTCTTTTTGGTATTGGAGCCGGCATCCGATTAAGTTTTTTCTGGGTAAGGGCCACAGGTAAGGGCTCTCTGGCTTCATTATATAAGGTCATATGCTAAAAGAACAAACATTTATCAACGAGGTACCTTTAATCATGATCAATGGGTTTTGTGATCAGAATGAGTTCTTGGTTTTTATTACAAATCTATATATAGAAAATGTCCTCAATACTGCCGCTGCTTCCGATTAACGGAAAGGTTCCCAGAAGGCTGGCAGCGTTTCCTCTTTGGACAGCCCAGCTGATGCGTTGGCGGATAAAGCTCCCCGCCCGCTGGTCTCCGGAGGCCTCGATAAATTTTGATGAGATAGTCGCAAAACGGTGAGCTTCAGACCCCCACGGTCTCGGCCGCAAAATGCATAAAAATATAATTTGGTCCAACCGATGCGTATTTTTAAAATTTTCTGCACTGGCCGCAGCTGTCCCTGCAACTTTATTAGGTACATCTCATGTTCATCTTATTTCTTTGATTATGTTTGGTTTTAATTACGTACTACGTTGTTTGACCCTATTAAAATCCGGGTTAATTGGACTAGATCACGATGAACTTATTCCAAAATGAGCCCCTATAAAATCAAAATAAATATAGGTTAGCTCCGTATTTTTACTTAATAAATTCTTGGTATCAGGATCGTTTTAGTGGTTGCTTAAGACTCTTCTTTGCTTCTAAGAATTAAATAGTCTTTAATTCATAAGAGTAACGGTTCAACAACCTTATAAACTTGTCAATTTCTTACGAGTTCAAGAATCTTAATATTAACACTACTGACCGATAAACATACAAAAATATTACGAAATATTATGCACAGATGATTAATAAATGACAATTTAAACAAAATTATACTCAATTACAATGCAGTAATGTTGTTAGTTGTTTGAAAGTGCGAGTTAAGCCGGACAAACTTTCTACTGAGAAAGTAGTAGGGGAAGTCTTAAAACCGGATCTCTGTCTGCTGCAATTGTAGCTTGACTCACAAGTTTTGGTATTTATTTAACCTTGCTCGATAAAGAATTGGGCGTAAACAATAGAATTAGATTAAAATTGTTCTCCGTAGTATTTCATGTCAGAGATGTATCAATGACGCCACGCTATCCAATCCGGTTTGCTTTATGCTACTTATAATGTAAATCAGACCCTTACACCGATACAATAAGAAATTAGACTTCACAGGTTACCGTTAAATTCCCGATATATAGGTCTTATTTATTTTCGTAACTAGCTATCCCCCGCGGTTTCACCCGCGTTCCCGGGATAAAAAGTAGCCCATGTCCTTCTCCATACCATAGGCTATCTGCATGCCAAATTTCATGGTGATCCGTTGAGTAGTTGAGGCGTAAAGGCGTAACAAACAAACTCACTTTCGCATTTATAATATTAGTTAGGATTAGGATTAAAGCGTCAAAAACCCAGCTAGGAG
Source organism: Achlya flavicornis (assembly GCA_947623365.1). NCBI lineage: Eukaryota > Metazoa > Arthropoda > Insecta > Lepidoptera > Drepanidae > Achlya > Achlya flavicornis. Next base: position 3,754,713 of record OX392490.1, read on the forward strand.
GCAAATAGAGCAACATGTACAGGAACATGTCTTTCAGTAACTACGTGGAACGTCCTGAGACACTTAAAATGTACAAAAAGTCTCCTTAAAATGTTGCGGGAGTTGGGACATGTTGCGGGACATAAGGCAACGTTGGGGCATCAGTAAATTGAGCGTTTCGCTTCATTTTGGGAGACATATTGTCTCCTTTACTTTGTCTGACACTTTATTTAGTCATGTTTTTTTATATGTTCAAATGCAGTTTTATGAGACCGTTTTTACTTCGAAGGATTTTCAAAGTATCAAAACCCTTATTTCCTGTACACTTTAACATGTAACAAGTACTCGGAAACGGTGTGTAAGTCATACTATGACTTTGCTTGCACTACATAGTACCTGCTTCACGAAACTAAATGTCCTCTATTTGCATTTTAGATTCTAATTGCGTTGTAAGTATCTTTTATGCAGCAATTTTTTATTTTTAACATCTATTTATCCTGGAATAGCCCTTGACAAAGGAACTTGTTCGTTATTATTATTATATTAGACTTATTCTCGCTTGAAGAGCCGATAACGAAAGGTTCTTGACTGGTGATCTTCGACCAGTTGGATAGACGAGTGGAACCTGCTGGATTAATACTGCCTTAGGTCGCTCGTTGTGGAAATCTATTGAGGAGACTAGAGGAGACTTATTTATTACGTATTTATTTAGATGAATGTACCTACTCTGTACTGGCATCCAAGAGAGCATCCCTGCGTAAAATGCCCTGAGTAAAATATGATGATAATTATTATAAAAAAAGCCACACATTGTAATGCATTATAACACTCTTATAGCACTCTTTGAGAGCTCTAAGTGCAATATACCACAACAATAACAAAATAAAGGCTCTATCTAAAATTCGATAACAAATAGGCGTCCACAAACTGCACTGATCAAGTTTGATACGTCCTACGGTGGTTCAATGACCTGTAAAAGGCGGGAAGTGCTTATATAGAAAGGCGGATATTGTATGACGCAAATTGGGAAAACCATGTTTTCAGGGAGATTGAAATTGGTGTCAGCATATCGTTTAGATACGTAATTACGCATAGATATTATAAACGTAGAAGTTAGATTATGAGGTCATTTATAGGTTCAGATTTTACTTCTGTGAGCTCAGAAAGTCAAAATACATTTCATGTATGATAAAGAACATTTATTTGCTTGAAACACGGTTTTTTCTTTGTAGTTTTTTTTAAAACAACTGAGGTGGCAGCATACGTCCCGCCTGATGGTAAGCAGTTACCGAAGCCTATGGATGCTTGCAATACCGGGGGTATCACTCGCGCGTTGCCGACCCTGAAGAAACCTCTTCACACCCTTTTTGAAGAACCCCATGCTGTACTCCATTGGGAAAACCACAGCGGGGAGCTCATTCCACAGTCCGAGCGTCCGCGGAAGAAAACTCCTTTTGGCCCGCACAGTTCGAAACAGTTCTGGTTTCAATGTGTGTGGATGGATTCCCCGTCGATGGCGAGAGTTGCGATGGAGGAAGGTAGCCGTGGGCATCAAGTCGAACAATTCCTTAGAACACTCTCCATAGAAGTTCCTCGTGTTTCGCCAGGAAACCGTGTAAAATGATATAATTTTACTAAAATCAAAGTATCCATCCATAATAATTAAACGAATAATAAACAACTTTAGGTTTAAGTATATTTTGTTGTAAACTATAAAAAATGATAAATATATCTGCGGAATTAAGCGTTATAAATGATCATATTTGTTGATTACATAAATTAAAAAAAAACACTGATTGAAAAAAAAATACTCAGTTTATTTGAAGGTGTATTGGAGTCGTGGGATAATAAGTATATCATGGTTTTAATGTCAATGTAATATTTTTGATTTTGGTTGCTTTCCAAAAACCTCACGATTAATTCTTTTGGATATCGGATACGGTTTCAAAAATTTCCGAGGAGAATTAAAGCAATTGCTATTTTAATTTCGGAAAACTTTTCGAAGAATCGAATTGATACTACCGTAAAGAAACATCAAAAATATTCGAATTCGGAAATTAAAATAGCAATTGCGGAAAATTGCTTCGGTAGTTTTTGAATCCGTTTTAAAATATCGAATCCGAGCGTTTTAAAATAGCCCTGCCGAACTCTCCTCAATTGATGATAAGATCTTAGTTAAGTCATATTTTCTTTTAGGTAGTAAAAAGTTGTACCTATAAACGGAAAACAAAATTAAAACAAATTAACATGATTTAATTTCAACTCTTCTATATTTCCTTAAACAACTACTAACATATGACTAAAAACATTCTAATAATAAACAATGTTCCCACCGTTAACAACTTCAACGCAGAAAAAAAGACTACGTTTATTTTTTTTATCTTTTAGTTAGATCAATATATTTGTTTAAATAAGAAATGTATATAAGACTTTTCATGCCATAAATACCATCGAAAAATACAATCGTTTTTATTTATTTTGGCAGTGGACCGAAACGACTTATGCAAAAAGAACAGGGGGAGTTTCGATCCGCGGGCCGATTGGATAGTCCGAAAAAGCTGAAGACATCTTGTCACTCAATTTTTCCACCGATTAAATGATTCCTTGTTTTCACAAAGCTTAAATTTCTTTGCTTAAAACCCTGAGACTTACGTTTTGGGCCACACATTTTCTTTAGTAGACCGTAAGTCAGTAGCATTAAATATATCTTATAAATATTTAATTATATTTTTCTGAAGACTAAACTGAGTAAGAATATAATTATTACGAAACCAATTAAACAATTAATAACATAAAAACGGTTAATTTTGTCGATCCATAACTCATTCCTCTTTTTGAACAACTGCAAAAAATTATAACTTTTTCAAAAATAGTTATAAAAGCTAATACAAATACGATTGCAGCAAAAAGATTTCTTTACAAAAATAAATAAATAAAAACATAACTTAAGTCGTCCTACATATTAATTTACATTCAACATTCATACAATAAATTACAATCATACATTTGAAAATAAACATAAATACAAAAGATACAAAACTTAATATATAAAATGGTCACATTATGCATTCTTTTTTATTAAAATGTATTTTTTACAAACATCAAAAATCTTGTTCAGTCAATATATTGTAAAACACTTAACAATTCTGCATTTTCACTTTCCATTGTTCAGTATTACATCATGTATAAGGCCCGTTATTATAGAACGAGAATCAGAACATAACACATAATTGAAAATAAATCTTATGTCATAGGTACAAGATTCAAATTCAATTGTTTCAATCTTGAATCAAAAAGTTGATTTATGGTTTGATTGAGGTTCTATACAGACCATAAGCAATTTCTTGTTTTTTACATAGCTTTTCCAGAATCCCAGTTTACTCCCAGTACAAAATTTTCATAGCTCAGCTTCTTATAAATTTAATTGCCTGAAAAAAAAAGAAAATGCGTGAATATTAGATCTAAACCCCAAAATTTTCTTAGTGTGGTTTTACACTCGTACTGAAATTTTAATGTACCTTAATTAGAATATTGTATGGGTAAAAAATACTTTAAAAATTTATTTGGTTTACAAAAAATAACATCTGATATTTTTGCGTATACTATGTCGGTCCCTCTCGTCGCTAAAAATATCGCGCTGCTATATACATAGCGTAGACTATTTATGCCATAAATATTGCACAGAATGCAAAACCACAAACAAGGGGCCATTTTCAACTAAAAATTACATTCTGACACGATCAGATTCCGACTCCATCATCATTGCAATGTACATTGTCTACTAAATTCATAATGGTTTTTGACGCTATTGAAATAGAAACAAGACGCCGGGAAAATTTTCACCCGTACGTTGTTGACATACCGAAAATACGGACACAGCGTTTTGCATCCTCATTTATAATGCGGGCAGCAAGGGAGTGGAACTTGCTTCCGACGTCTGTGTTTCCTGACGCCTACAATCTAGGAACTTTCAAGGCCACAGTGAATAGGTTTCTTCTGGGTAAGCGTGTTTCATCTTAGGCTTCGTCATGCTTGTTTGCCACCTCATTGGAAAAAAAAACACCCCTTATGGGCGGGTCAGTGGCCAAACGCAAGCTATTTAATTAAAAAAAAAAAAAAACGACCGAAACATTATAAATCTGTAAATATTAATACCACTGATAGTTCAATGGAACACAAATTGTAATAGCAGATTTGGACCCCTGTATTATTACAGAATGTGCAGTTGAGAACAAAATCTTACCATCCCCACAAATTGAGCTTCCTGGCAGTAACCAGCTTATTAATATCATGGTAAGCAGCGATCATGGTGTGTTCGGGCTGCGTGTTGGTGGTACAGACGGGGTGCGCCTGCATGCACTCCGTGCCTTCCTGGCCTTGCCTCGCTGCCCTCATGTACCTGAAGAACCTGAGGATCTCCGGGTTATCCGACACTGGACGACGGAGCTCGTTCAGTTCTCTGGAAGAAGATATTTAGTAATTATTATCACCTGGTCAATTCAAATTGACCTTCGCAGGCGCTTATGCATAGTCAGAGGGGCTACTCCATAGATATACATCTAAATAGATGACGCGAGTGTATGTACTTCGCGTGTCAAAATCTGTGCAAAAAGGGAGAAAATGTTCTTCTTTTGAAACTGTTTCGTGGGGAAAGCAGAAGGCTGCACGTCCACTAGAGAAGCGAGGGATTTGTTTATCTGACTAATAGGATCGCTTCATTTTCACATTAAATGATGCCAATCTAACTAAATCAAACTTGTGATGTGACATTATGGTAGGTACAAAACAAGTGACACGCTTGGTTTTCATACGGATGGAGGGATTCGCGTTATCTATTTAGATTTATGTCTGTGGGCTACTCCATAAAACGGTTTACACGTTCTGCCGCTCCAGGCTGGAGGATCGGGCGTTTCCTCTTTGGATAGCCAAGCTAATGCATTGTTGGAAAAAGCGCCCCGCCCGCTGTTCTCCTTTTGGTGGATGTCTATGAAATTTACATTTTTACAGTTATCCACCATTTTTTTTGGCAAATGTTGAGTACAAGATACTTACATGTAAAAATCTGAGAATTGGGCCCAAAGTTACAAAAAGTTTTTGACAGAATTTTTCTCCGTGGATTTAGCCTTCGTAGTTTCAAAAAAATAAATACGTATCGATTTGTAAACCTACTCCGTTTTTACGTCGATTAAAAATACAGTTTAGTCAATTAAGGAAAGTTTACACAATCAATTGAATATAGGTCGCACGAGCTTGTGGTAAACAAAAATATAAAAACTATAGAAATTATGTTAATATAATTTATTAGAACGTTTTATTCTTAGACGGTCGCATTAATTGTGCAAAACAACAATTAGAGCCTTTTGAAATGGTGATGTTATTTACGCTTACAATAGTGAAATTATATTCTTGTTAAAAACTACGCAGCCTTTGCTAATTTAATCACTTGAATACCAGTTCAACTTGAGTATCAGTTCAGTTCGTAGAAATCTATAACAAGCTTTTATCCCAGAGTATATAAATACTACGTACAACTTTTATTTAGTTTCTTGCAAGTTTTTGACACACTTCCCAGTGTCCGATTGAGCTCAGTGTTAGACTGGAACTGGTCATCCAGCACCATTTCCATGGATTCTGACGAAGCTGTCTGCTTCTCGCTTTATTGATGAATCAAAAGTTTCAAACGCGGCGCAATATTAGTTACATCCAATTGCTAGCTCGGGTCATATTTTTGGAGAAAACCATAAATTATTTGAATATTTTAGAGTCGATACACGTTTTTGTATCGACACAACTTCGAGGTATATGGGCAGATAGGAACATCTCGCGTAGAACCAAACGCAGACTGGTGACATCCTTGGTGTTCTCCATATTCCTGTACGGCTCCGAAACATGGACGCTGAGGAAAGCCGACCGCGCTCGCATAGATGCGTTTGAAATGTGGTGCTGGAGGAAGATGCTTCAGATTCCATGGACAGCGCACCGGACCAACGCATCCATTCTAAGCTTACTCAGAATCACTCAAAGACTTTCGACAACCTGTCTACGCCGTATATTTGAGTACTTCGGCCACATTGCAAGAAAGAGAGTATGGCCCTAAAAGGGTTGTTTTAAATCATTTGCGAGGCTAAAGATGTACAAACCTGCTCAATTGTGCTGACACCAAGTTGCTGTAAGGCGCATATTTGGCTGGACTCGAGTACATGAGACAGATCAGCTGTTCTCTGCAAGCTTCCAGCTTTACGTCACTGAGGCTCTGTCCACCTATTTGCATTTTTATGTCTTCGGAAGGCTCCGTTGGGGCTAGACCTGACATAATGTAATGGTACATTAAGATTATCAAGTTCTTCACTAGATTCGTATATATTTAATTTGGCTGGTGGTAGAGTATGAGATTTAAGTAAGTACATTCGACAATGTGAGGAGTTAGAGAAAAGCTTTGCTTTACATAGAACATAGAATACTTTTTTAATGCGATGGTAGCTCAGTGGTAGTGATGTCGGATACCGAGACGAAGGTCCCGGGTTCGAATCCTACAATGAGCTTTGAGCTTTCGGTGAAGAAAAACATCGTGAGGAAAACATAGCACTTTAGGGTACTTTGTAGTACCCATCTGGCCGGCTACCACCCTCAAGTTGCAAATCTGTCGCCAAGCACTTATGTGGGGTGTGTTCCGAAAGCTGCACTTGAGAGCCAGTTCCTTCTAGGCTTTGTGTGCTTACCACCTTCGGCCACATCATCACTTACCATGGTGAGATTGTGGTCAAACACAGGCCTATACATAATAAAAAACAAAAAAAAAAGATTGTTTAAAGGAAAGAGATGAAGATGTTCAGGATTAAATTTTGAAACATTAAATAAATAAAATAAATGTGGACTACTTTTGACGGATGGCAGTGGGTACAACATACATTTTCCTGAAAATAATGACGAGTAAAAAGACACTTATCCACTACAAGCTTATTTACCTGAGCCTTTCGATTAATTACACTATAATCGTGTCATAAAAGTAATAGCACGGATAATGAGCTCATTTTGAAACAGTTTCCAGTTATGTATTGTGATACATAACTGGAACACATATTAATACACAGCTTTAATTATCAACGGGGACCATCCAATTGATTTAATTAAATTGTAACGGTGTAATTCATGTAACCATAATATTGCAGACTAGTTTTCGCCCCGCGGTTTCTTCCGAGTTCCCGAGAGATGTCATGTTTTCTCGATATAACAACTATCCTATGTGTTAATCCGGAAAATATTGTATCTGTCTGCCAAATTTCATCCAAATCTATTCAATAGTTTTCGCGTGAAAGAATAACACACATCCATACATCGGAAACATAATGCGCGCTTAAAATATTAGAAGGATATACGGTATTGATACGACAAATACGACATTAAATGAAACCACTTAAAGTACTCATGTATACGATCAACTTTTAATACGAAAAAAAATTACAGCTTTTCATACATTTTTGCCGAGGAGACATGTTCCTTTTGTATGAAAACCAGTTTTTTTTTTGCGATTTCGAAGTTGGTCCCATACTAAAAGTTGATCGTATACATGAGTACTTCACGGTTAATTAATAATTACCAAGTCTTGCAAAGATTCCATCCAGACGCGATAGCAGAGGCGAGTAAAACGGATCGTAATTGCTGAGTATCATTGAAGAAGCAGGGATTTTCTGAAACACCTGAAATAACAAAGTTTCTCCTGTATTTCTCATTAAATTACATATATACAATACCGTACGGTATTTGACGTCCCTTAATCATAATGCGTTGTTTCGTTTAAAGAAAAAAAAGAAAAGAACCGAAAATTCGTAATAAAACTCGGAATTTGTGTTAGCGATTGTTATACTCGTACGTCAAAGAGAGTTGGAGCAACCCTAAGGGTTGTCAAAAATAGATAAAATATAATGATGTTACATGAAAAGATCATAATGCTTAAAGACACGATGATAAACTTATAGAATTATCTCTCAAAGATGCTGTTACCGCTATAGCTCACAATATACGTGGTAGAAAAAAGTAGACTAACCTTATAGTTATTTCCAGATGTCATTTGGTTCTTATAGTAGCCATTTTTGGTCGGCATGTATGTCTGACCACCCATCCCAAAGCTGAAAAAACAATCAATTTATTTTAATTTCTAAATGAAGTAGTAATAGTACATTATGATACATGTGTGCAAAGTTGGTTATTACACTCGGCGGTATTAAGCGATAAGGGAGCTGAGTGTAATGATCAATGCTCCCGCGTGTCATACGACGTTTTTCAACACACTTGTGAGGAAAAAAGCAGTCGTGTATTTTTTTAAGTAGATATTTAATAATCATCAACCACACAATGACAACGTTAACAAATATGGCGCGCAATTATATATTTTTTTACAGCTATTCGCTGTAAAACTATTTTCCAGTTTAAATAAACACATATCACTTGCAGTGAGGTACAAACTAATCATAATCGGGATTATACCTATCATAATACTGCGCGGTAATGTAATGTCAAAACCACTAGTGCGTAATAAGCTGCATTAAGATACTAAAAACGGTGCAATAAATGTCACTTTACGAGCAAGTGTGTTGAAAAGATAATTAATATTTTTTAAGAGTTAGTAGAATATAAGAAAAAAATGAAAGTAAAGGAATAGCTGAGTAGTATCGTAATAGGAAACCACGTCATGCACTAATACGAAATGTGATATTCTGAGTTTATTATAAGTTTTAAACAAAAAGTATTACAGGAATTAAAATTCAAGCCAATCATAAAAGAAAAATGAAAATAAAAATAATCCAATTTATTATTAGCCAAGCCAGCAAATTACATTTAAGTCACATTAGTACACTTAAGGAGGGTCCAATGATAAATATATTTGAATCTCATCAAACGATCTAAATTAGCATCTCTTAAAAAGCAAGTCACTTTAAATACGACCAAATCGTCGAAAAAACATAATCGTTTTATTCATAACAAGCAGATTTTTATCAATTCAGTTACGAAAATTGGAATACAAGTGAACAAAAAAACTCGATTGTCAGCAGAGACCTTAGTTATTGGCCAAACAAATTCTCTTTATCGAATCACCAGTCGATTGGCTGCCTTCACCTTATTGCATTCGTGTTCGAATAACTCAATAAATCGAATGAGAAAAAAATATGCGTAAATTTTTCGAAGCGACAGGAAATTTTGGCCAATTTCATTTATTTCGTTTGTATATTGACTTCACTCTTCACAAGCAGCGATGAAAGTACTAAAAATGATATTTTGGGAATTTGGGAGTGCTTTGATCATGTGCAAGTTTGACTATTCATTACCCTGTGTGTGAATTCAAGTGGGAAATTAGGTATTAATTGAAAATAGTTAAAAGTACCTTGCTTAGTTTTTTGACGGACAAACAAAGGCCTTTGTAAAATGTATATTGAAATTCTTGATGAAAATACGAAGTTTCATGAAGGACTTTCTACCATCATCAATATTAAAGCTAATTAACTTGGCAAATCAGGGAATAATTAAGTAAAAGAGATGGATTAAATTTGCAATTTAAATCTAGCTTTTGATCTTACAAGGAAGGTAATTTAAATATGTGTGTACATTTGGAACCAAGAAACGTAAAAAAAAATAAAATTAAATATCCTGGGACATTCCTCACACACGTTCATCTGATCCCAAACTAAGCAGAGCTTGTACTATGGAAACCAGATAACTGATATAATAAATTATACTACTTTTTGTTTGTAAATACATACTTAGTGTACATAATTACACCCAGACTAGACTAGACTTTTAAGAGAGGTAGAGCATAGCGTTTGTTTGCTCAAAGAGCAGCTCGACTGGGGAAGTACCTCCACCTTACAGAATACCGCAGCCAAATAACTTTATGTTGTGTAAAGTTGTGTTCCTGCGCGTGAGTAAGGTCACCAGAGGTCATTGGGGAGGGGGGAAAGGTCGGTAACGCGTGAGCGATGCTTCTTGTGTTGCAAGCGTCTATATGGCTACGGTAACCCCTTACCATCAGGCGGGCCGTATGCTTGTTTACCGACTAAGTTGTATAAAAAAAAAAAAAGACTCAGGACATACAGACATGTTCATGCACACAAATGCATGTCCTGTGTGGGAATCGAACCCACGACCAGCGGCGCTATAGGTGGAATCTTGACCAGAGTCTTAAATAACCGCGCCAGGTGGCCCGTCTCAATTGTGCTTGGAGTTGTCAGTTTTTTGTGATACTGCCCTCTTGTTTTGTATTTCTGATATGTAGGTAGAGGTAGCCAACAATAAGTTGACGCGTTTCTAATTTGGTTGTCGCAGTCGCACCAGTAGCGTCGTGTCGTAGAAAACTTGAAAATACCAAGTTGTTTATTAAAAACCACCATTATAAACTTAAAAATGACATCAATGGTTATGTGTTTTATATTGGCAATAGCTGTCCCCCGCGGTGTTACCCGCGTTCCCGGGATAAAAAGTAGCCTATGTCCTTCTCCTCAAGTCAAGGAGAACATTGGCGTTGAAGACCCTCCATGTACACCATTTTTTGCAACCACGACCACTCTGGCAAGAGTGCCCGACTGAGAAGATGTCCTTCTCCAGACCATAGACTATCGGCATGCCAGATTGCATGATGATCCGTTGAGTAGTTAAGGCGTGAAGTAACAAACAAACAAACTCACTTTCGCATTTATAATATTACTAAGGAAGTAAGGATACTCTACTCTATTTTACGAGTATTATAATGTTACTCTAAATATGTATTTAATTCTAAACAAGAATTTAATATCGATTGAAGAAGGATGTAAAGAGATTTTTGCTAGCGTCAATAGGCTACGGTGACCGTTTACTCTCATGTTGGCCGTATTAGTACTACTATAAAAACAAGTGCAAGTCAGACTCGCGCACCGAGGGTTCCGTACAAACCTGTAGGTATATAAGTAAATGGTAGTAAGTATAGACCTGAGTGTTTGATATGAATTTCAGTTTATGACGTATTAAAAAAAACTACTTACTAGATCTCGTTCAAACCCATTTTCGGTGGAAGTTTGCATGGTAATGTACATCAAATATTTTTTTAGATTTATCATTCTCTTATTTTAGAAGTTACACACACATTTTACCACTTTGGAAGTGTCTCTCGCGCAAACTATTCAGTTTAGAAAAAAATGATATTAGAAAACTAAATATCATTTTAGAAGACTTATCCATAGACAACTCACACGTATGGGTTTTATTAAAAAAAAAAAGAGTTTCAGTTCTAAGTATGGGGATTGTTTTTTTTCTATTTTTGTGTGAAAATCTTAATGCGGTTCACGGAATACATCTACTTACCAAGTTTCAACATTATAGTTCTTATAGTTTCGGAAAAAGTGGCTGTGACATACGGACGGACAGACAGACAGACAGACATGACGAATCTATAAGGGTTCCGTTTTTTGCCACTTGGCTACGGAACCATAATAAAGCATCCTATATTATGTTACCCATCGATGGAAATTTTTAACTCCAGAACACGAGTCATATAACCAATATGAAACATACTAACCGTGACATATCAATATTAGAAAGATCATTGACATCATTGGCATCAGGAACATGCCCGTACATGTCATCCTGGGGGTACGCGTAGCTCCCAGCAGGGTTGGTCTCGTAGCCCATGAAGTCCTTATTGTCACTGTTGTAAGCGCTCTGGTCGTCCATCTGGGCCGGTGGGTAGCTGGCTTGGCTTGACGCTGCTGATAGTTGGGAAATACCTGGAATGGAGGTTTTGGGTATTTTTGAGAATGCAGGAATTTAAAGTGCAATTAGGTTTACTGCCACGATCAAATATTTTATCTCAGAGGTATTTTTTTTTAGTGCACCCCTAGGTTCCTCAAGTGGTGTTTTCTCTTTCTAATTCCTCAGTCTTCTGTCAGTCTAACGTTGTTCCTACCCTACACTTACAAAATTAATGCAGCATCTAAATTACGGGTTTCTTTTTTCATCATATTTGCTTAGCCATCCGAAGTGGAAACACTGCTAGCTGAGACCTTGCCGGCGATCGGCAGTGTCGACAACTTTGATGAAGCTTTTATATATACATTGGTACCTATTTGTATGATGTATATACCCTGTATATTACCTAACTATTAGCTAATCTTGTATCGAGTTAATTTTATACATCAATAAATAACGATCAAGCCACAGAGTTCATGAATATTATGTATTCAATTAATTTGATCTAAATCTCCTGAATTAACAAGCTATCAAGCTTAGGTAATTAACAAGCAATAGTACGTACGCTTTATTTATACAATTACACATTTTGAACTACTATGATAAAAGTTAAACCCCCCTCATAAAACGTTATTTAACTAATATACTGTTTAAATGGTCACGTAAATAATGTCACATTATTTGACAATGACAATAGAGTGACGTTATTTACGTGACCCTTTAAACAGTATATTAGTTAAATAACTCGTGATAACGAATCGAACGATCAAAAAAAAACATCACGCCCGTCCTCGAAAGTGAACCCAATAACTAAAACTTTGTTAATTATGGCTTCATCATCAGCCTATAACGTACCAATGCTGAGCACAGGCCTCCTTTCACAAATCAGGGTGAAAGGGAATGGGCAGATACTCCACCACGCGTGCCCACTGCGGCGAGATGGAGGTAGGCTAGTGGTCAACCTACTGTTGGAGTTTTCAAGCCTCCTAGAAGGCCTCCAACTAGCTTAACGACTACCGGGACCAACGGCTTTGCAAGCCTTCCGAAGCACGGAAACGCTCGATTTGAAATACCACTAGGCGGTCACCTATCCAGGTGCCGACCACCACGGTGGTAGCTTAACTTGCTTATCGATTAAGATAGGCTTAATATCATGCTACACCACGAGCGCTTCACTTGAATTACGGAACATATTATATAATGGACACTGGAATTATGGCTTAGTCAACAAGAATACTGGGACAACAAAATATTAATACAGAAAAATTTTAGGTTGTCTCATTTGTTACAGTTACATTCTACATTACTACATTTTTACACGAAACCATAATTGCATTGCCATTGAGCGAATGTGCGTTGTCTATGAAATTCATAATTTTCTTTTTCTCCTATTGAATTGTAGACTACCAAAACCGCGTATTCAATTTCTTTGACCAAAACCATAGAATAAAGACTAGCGAGGAAACCCCGCTAATAAATGAAGCGACTTCTGAATAGCTGTACTCATTACTCTTATTGGGATTCGTTGTTCCAAAAAGAGACAGTTATATATTTACTATATCCTAAAATAGTAAGGTTGTACACTGTTGCAAGACTTTATTGATCAAGTAAATTTACAATAGGGTTCTGAATACAATAATATCGATATCGACAAAATTTGGTTTAAATAAAAAATAGAAATGGTAAAACTTTCCTGGACGAGACGCGGGGAAGGGGGGGAAGCTTTTCCGCCGTTTTTGCACGATATTCTTAGTTTTACTTTGATTAACACACTTCAATAGTTAAAATCTCAAAAACTATGAAGTTGCTTCTTGAAAAGACTTCGCTGAAAGACTTCAAAGATCAACTACCATCTGTAAAAAAAAATGAGCACCAAGACCAGCGTCCCGTCCCAGACAGTTTATCCTAATGTTTTTTCGTGCTTCTTGGTTTTACTCTACTCTAATAAATATTTAAACCAACCACGTAATAAATTAATCCTCAAATATTATAAATGCGAAAGTGAGTTTGTTTGTTACGCCTTCACGCCTCAACTTCTCAACGGATCATCATGAAATTTGGCATGCAGATAGCCTATGGTACGGAGAAGGACACATGCTATTTTTTATCCCGGGAACGCGGGTTAAACCGAGGGGGACAGATAGTTTATAATAATTGATAAAATCTAAATGGCGGTGGGTGGCTATGCCAGCTCCCATACAAAAATGAATAGGTACATACTTTCTTCAAGTAGGTACTTATACTATAGACAGTTTACAGATAAGGTTTTAAAATAAAATAAAAATCATTTACGCGTTTATTATTAAATTAATCATAAAACAATATTTTTGTGTACCGTTTAGGCAAGTAATTGTTTAAATAAATTATCAATAAAATTATAAATTTATATTTAAATAAAAATGTCGAAAACACAAACAACGAAAAAGGCCTAAAAACTAAAAAAACTTCACTTTTTATTTCTTTTTCTGTTTTTGTATAATTCGTATGCCCTCTTCTTTTAGCTATGCACTTCTGACGACTGGAATGCATGCTCTCGATCATAATGCCTCACGTTTTCAGCTGGAATCTCTTCCCAAGCAATTTTCAAAGTGTCGCTAACCCACCGTCATCGGGGAATCTAAAATAAACAATATAATCTTATAATTTAGACACTTTCATAATTTATGGTACTTTCATTGACGGGACGCAACGTAAGTGATGCGGGGGGAAGGCCTTCAACCTGGTTCCCCCAAAGCATTAAGCAAACTCATGGTTTCCGAGATATTAATGGTTGATGTTGAGGTTAAGTATGAGTTTTTTTGATATAAATTCATTTATGCGCCGACTCTGGCTCTGCAGGAATTACCGCAGCCTAGCTGTCGCCAGCCATTTCATGACGAAACGACGCAAAATAGTGATTTTATTAACAATCTTCTTTTATTTAACTATCTAAAATTATGAAAAAAGTCAAAAAAATACGAAATCCCCGACCAGCGTCTCGTGAAGGAAAGTTTATCCTCATTGATTTGTCGATAAGAAATGTACGGCACTATTCGAACCTATACCAAAATATTTAAAATATAGCAATATTTTGGTAATCTAATTTGTTTTAAACATATAATACGCATAATACTATAATACATAACTGTTAGTCTACAATTCTACAAATTATCAAAGCAATCTTACGAATAAAATCCGAAATATGTTCAAAATGCCGTCTTACCGATGAAAGCTAATAATTTCAGATTCATTTTTCTTTCGGTAGGAATGATATTTGCACTCGATTACAACACACACCATTTTTGTGTTTATCACAGATCACAATGTAATACATTTAGTTTTGCTTGAATCTAAATAAACAATATTAATTTTAAATTTTCGCATAGTCGTCGTCCGTCTGCTGTATGTCAACAAACTACGACTAAAATAAAAACAACATCTGAGGGCCAACACCATAGTTCACTTTTAGACCTATTCAATTTGGTAGTACAATTAGACCAAACGTAACCACTGACAACTCAAAATGTGTTACAGGCGGTATGAACAGAAACACACAACTATATCTCATTCCTTTTTAGGGTTCCGTAGCCAAATGGCAAAAAACGGAACCCTTATAGATTCGTCATGTCTGTCTGTCCGTGTATGTCACAGCCATTTATTTCCGAAACTATAAGAACTATAATGTTGAAACTTGGTAAGTAGATGTATTCTGTGAACCGCATTAAGATTTTTACACAAAAATAGAAAAAAAACAATAAATTTTGGGGGTTCCCCATACTTAGAACTGAAACTCAATTTTTTTTTTTTCCTCAAACCCATAAGTGTGGGGTGTCTATGGATAGGTCTTCAAAAATGATATTGAGGTTTCTAATATCATTTTTTTCTAAACTGAATAGTTTGCGCGAGAGACACTTCCAAAGTGGTAAAATGTGTGTCCCCCCCCCTGTAACTTCTAAAATAAGAGAATGATAAATCTATAAAAAATATATGATGTACATTACGGTGCAAACTTCCACTGAAAATTGGTTTGAACGAGATCTAGTAAGTAGTTTTTTTTTAATAGGTCATAAATTGAAATTAATATCAAATACTCAGGTCTATACTACCATTTACTTATAGACCTACAGGTTTGTACGGAACCCTCGGTGCGCGAGTCTGACTCGCACTTGGCCGGTTTTTTATCTTATGGAGTAATCGTATGAAAATTATCGAGACAGATATAAATATAAAGTTTGCGCCTTTGACATTACTTCTACTGCTTTAGTCCAATTTCTTTGACCAAAACTGATAAATCTGTCAATTTTGACACCACTGATAGGTCACTGGAACCATAGAATAAAGACTAGCACACAATTGTAATTGCAAACTTGGCCTCAGGTGTGGTTTACAGTTTCGGATTTTTTACGGAGATTGATAATTATTATTCTTTAAGGAAGTAAATATTTCAAATAAAAAATTGAATCATCTCTCTCTATTCAAGTCACAGATCAACTGCGTAAAGTCGAGAAAGTAAAACCACACATAAAGATAATTAACTAAAGCACAAAAGTATTCTCGCGTATTCTCTGAAACAAACAGGTAAGTCGACTCAGACAAAATAAATCACCCGTATGTCATTAACAAAACGAGGAACAATAAACGCCGTTCTTGCAAAAGCGGCTGTTAGTCAAAAGTTGTGTTTGGCGGTGATGTAAGCCGAGAAAAACTTTTGACTGTAATTTAGGGAGGGTTTACATAAGTTGGTTGGACCAATAATTTGGTCCAACTAAAGAGTTGGTCCTTGACTCCAGAGTTAGTTGGTCTATGCTCTGTACAGGTCACCATACATTGGCAATTTCCTTTGTTATTCTGATTTCCATAGAGGACGGAAGACACATACCATTTGACGGTGGATGGCCTGCTTGCTTGTTCAAGCAAGCCATCAGCCTGGCCTTGTGACATAAAAGATATCTACAATAGTATTTTTTACGTTAAATAAGCTTACGTTTGCCTAACATCACCGTGATTGGTTATGATGTAACTAAAGATGGTGAGCACATACTGACGAGACTGGCACTCAAGTACAGTTAAACATATTGGAATGTGTTGACAAATTTTAAGTTTTACTCATTGGCTCGCAGATAGAACGCGCAAGCTATAACTAAATATTATGTAGGTACATATAAATATTAAAAAAATATTGATATATAAATATATCATATTTGCGGCGTTTGGGGTTGAAACGCTGGGCCCGTGGGGGCCAGACGCTCACCATTTGTTTAACGAGGTCTCACATCGTCTAGTTGAGGCCTCACGTGACAAGAAGGCTGGCGTTTATCTAGGCCAACGAATAAGCATTGCCATCCAACGTGGCAATGCTGCCAGCCTTCTTGGTACGTTTGCACAGGGCAGCGATTTGGGACAAGTTTTCTATTTGTAATTTTTAATTTTAGTTAATTTTTAATTTAGATTTAAGTTTTTATTGATCGTGTATATAGTTTCTTGTTTTCTAAAAATAAATATTACTGGCCTAATATTAAAAAAATAGAATAATAGAAACTCCAAATCAACTGATTAAAAATGGTTGGATGCTGGATTTCAAACAGTTTATTCAATATTGATTCATCATCATCATCATCAGCCTATAATGTCCCACTGCTGAGCACAGGTCTCCTTTCACATATGAGGGTGAAAGGGAATGGGCAGATACTCCACCACGCGTGCCCACTGCGGATCGGTGGAGGTAGGCTAGTGGCCAACCTACTGTTGGAATTTTTCAAGCCGCCTAGGAGGCATCCAACTAGCTTAAAGACTATCACAATTAAGTGATAACCGGGACCAACGGCTTTACGTGCCTTCCGAAGTACGGAAACGCTCGATTAGAAATACCACTAGACGATCACCCATCCAGGTACCGACCACGACAGACGTAGCTTAACTTTGCCGATCGATTAAGAACGGCTAATCATGCTACACCACGAGCGCTTCAATATTGATTGCTAAATCGTATTAGTTTTAGTATTTATATTTATCGAATAATTAAAACACATTGAGGATTATTTTATTATGAATTCTTTCACTAAATTAAAAAAAAACAACGAAATCACCAACCATAATAATTTTTTTTTAAGAAAAATGTATTACTAACAATTGGGCCTCGTTGTCAAAATAAAGAATATTATTATTATTCACTTTATTTATTTTTCTTCTTAAAATTATTTTTTTATAACATTAATAAAAATAAAATTCAAAAATATTATAAAAAACCTAATCCTATGTATATATGATTATTTTTTTTACAATATCTTTACAAAATCTAAAAATGTTATAAAAAACCTAATTCTAGAGTCCCGCCGGTAGCGGGGTAGGTCCCAAGCTACCGGTGGTTAGGGCCGCAGAGAGAGGAACCTCCTGACGATGCGTGCCGTGTCCAGAAGTACCGCTTTCTGTATCTGACCCTTGACCCAGCCATCTAGCGAGAGACTCTCAAGGTGTTGGTCGAGACTCTTCGCTATGAGACCGTTCGCCGAAACAACTATAGGAACAATGATCGTCGAATCAACATCCCACATGGCGGTTACCTCGTGAGCCAAGTCAAGGTACTTGCTGAGCTTGTCCTTCTCGGCCTTCACGAGGTTCTCGTCATGGGGGATGGTGATGTCGACGAGCACTGCCCGGCGCTTCAATCGATCTGTCAGCACGATATCAGGCTTATTGGCTACAATAGTCCTGTCCGTGATGACAGATCGATCCCAATAGAGCGTGGCACGACAATTTTCGAGAACTGGCGCAGGTGCGTACTTATAGTACGGTATTTCGGACTCTACAAGGCCGTATTGAAGAGCAAGTTGCTGGTGAATGATTCTGGCTACTAGGTTATGTCTGTGCAAGTACTCGCCGTTAGCAAGATGAGAACAACCGGAGATAATATGCCTGAGTGACTCTCCGGGACGGCGGCATGCTCGACAGATGTCGACCGTACCGTCCCTCAGGATATATTTCCGGTAGTTATTCGTCTTGATAACTTCGTCCGCAATTGCACAGACAAAACCTTCGGTTTCCCCAAAGAGGTCACCGAAGCGTAGCCAGTTCACCGACGCGAGCAGATCTACATCGGGCCCTGTTAGGGCCCTGTAGAACCGCCCGTGTAGCTCCTTACTCTTCCATACGTCCTTGCGGTCCTCGGTGCTTAGCACCTTTGGTCTGCGCCAGTTCTCGTTTGCCAAGGATAACGGGGTGAGGCCCCTGTCTACTGCCACCACATCGCGATGCATCCCGCACTCGTTGTCAAGGAAATACTTCCTAAGACTGTACACCTCGTGGTTGTGGAGATTCTTGGCGTTTAAAAAGCCGCGGCCTCCACACTTACGCGGGATGTACAGTCTCATAACAGACGAGCGCGGGTGTAGCATGCGATGTGTTGTGAGCAGGAGACGGACCCTCCTATCCAGGGCATCCAGCTCAGTTTGAGTCCACCTTAGTATGCCAAAGGAGTACGTGAGCAGGGGCATCACCCAGGCGTTGAAGGCGCGCACCTTGTTACCACCTGACAAAAGACTGTTCAGTACTTTTGTCAGGCGACAGAAGAAGCGCTCCTTCACAGCCCGCTTTATGTCCCCGTCCACAATACCCAACGACTGTGACATACCAAGGTACTTATAGGTTTCTGCTTCGGAGAGTGATCTGAGAGACATTGTCTCAGAAAGCTGTAAATTCGTTGAATTTACGACTTTCCCCCGCTGTACATGCATAACCGCACACTTATCTACACCAAACTCCATTTTGATGGCGCTACTAAAAACTTCAGTCATTTTCAGTAGCTCCAACAAATCTTGACGTTTTGGTGCAAATAGTTTAAGGTCATCCATGTACAACAGGTGAGAAATGACCTCACCCCCTCTTCGAAGCCGGCAGCCTAGTCCTGAATCCTTCAGCAGAGTACTGAGCGGGTTCAAAGCTAGGCAGAACCACAGAGGACTCAAACTGTCACCCTGGAAAATACCTCGCTGAATCCTTATAAAGTCCTGCGGGCCAGAGGTGCCATCTCCACCACCTGGTTGACGAAGAACTGTGATCCACTGCCTCATACATGCGCTCAAGAAGGATCTTAGAGCTGTATCAACTTTATACAGTTCCAAGATCCTCTCCAGCCATGAGTGAGGCACTGAATCATAGGCCTTCTTGTAATCAATCTAGGCAGCTGAGATGGCTCCCCTATTCCGCCGGACTTGTTGGCAAATTGTCGTGTCGATGAGGAGGAGCTCTTTGGTACCACGGGACCCACCCCTACATCCATTTTGAGAGGAGGCCAAAATGTTATTCGCAACAATGTGCGTATTAATTTTTGCTCTCAAAATAGATGTAAGGAGCTTGTATAGTGTAGGCAAGCACGTGATGGGTCGATAGTTTTTCGCTTCCGTGGTACTACCGGACTTAAAGAGCAAGGAAGTAACACCGGTTGTAAAGAAAGTTGGCAGGGAACCATCCTCAAGGGCTTGTTGGAATTGCGTTGCCAAACGTTCGTGTGAGCATCGAAACCACTTTATCCAAAAGTTGTGCAATCCATCCGGCCCAGGACTTTTCCAGTTCTGGGTCGTACGGATCGCACAACTAATGTCAATGGGGCTGATGGTAATGGCCTCCATTGGTTCGATGGACTCACACTCACGTTTGACAACACTCATCCAATCACCCTCGGTGTGTTGGACAGGCATTGACCAGATACTACGCCAGAAATTAATCATAGCAGTAGTATCCGGCAGCTGTCCATCCAACACACGTTGGTCGGTTCCCTCCCACTTTCGGTATACCTTCCTCTGGTCACTCTGGAAGAAGCGATTCTGTTGGAATCGATCCACACGCTCTCTGTAGCGGCGAATACGGCTTGCCCACACATAAACTTTTTGCTTCAAGAAGTCAATGCGCTCTGTGACACAGGCCATATAGTCGTGGGGTCTAATATCAGTCCCCGCAAAGGCCTGGGTCACAAAGCGCATGACACGAGGGCGATTATTGCCCTCCTTGAAGCAAATCAGCTTTGCAATGAGAGTCCTGAACGTGTTGATACGCCGCTCGATCCGCACTTGCCATGCGGGGGCACCACCGACGGTCCGCGTGGCTCGGTCAGGAACAGGTAGCCTGACACGAGCAACACGGCACGCCGCGATGGCCCCACAGTACAGAATCGAGTGGGTATCAACTAAATCTTCACTAGCCCGTAGATACGGGTCTAGTAAAGCGTTCAGGGCTCCCATTAGCGCTAAGTTTCGTTTATTTGTGGGCAAGCGTGGTATTCGCGGCCTAGAGTTGGGTGCGGACCTATACAGCACAATCGCTTCCTCCAAAGTCCTCCTCAAATGCTCATTGGTTTGAGTGCTTACTCTGTTCACACAGTCCTCTTCGTCGGCACTGGGATCAACCGGCGCCGCCCCCGGTGCCTGGTCTGGTATCGGCACCGGAATCGGCGAAACAGCAGGTGGATCCCGCGTCAAAGTAGAGGCAGAGCGAACAGGTAGCACTTCCAAGCGTAGCCGATCAAGTACAGAGTCATCCAGCCTCTTGAGCCGCTGGATGGCCCGCACCTGATCCGATAGGCGTTGCGCGGTCACGGTGATGGCTGGTTCAAGGGTCTGAAACAGAAGCAGCATCCGGTCACGATACGCGGACAGGTTGGTTCCCCCCTCTGTAGCCCTATAGTAGGCGCGCATGCAGTTTTCATTTATGGACTGTGTCCACCGCATGCGACGCACTATACCACCGGTAGCGGGGGCCGAGCGCGGGGCAGGATGTCCCGCAGGCCCCAAGCGTGCCGGCAGCGGTGGTCGTCCTCGTCGCGCAGGTGGTCGCGGCGGCGGGGGCGCGCTCGTCGCTCGACTCGCTAGTGTCGGGCGCGGTAGCAAAATTATCGCCCGACGAAGATGGCGAGGAGCTGGCTGAGGCGGGCGAGGGTGGTGGGCGTGCGTATATGCGTCCCGCTGTTCCTTTTCGCCTTGATCTTGTAATCATCTCGTGACAAAAGTGACATAAATGTCGTTATTAAATTTTCAGGTGTTCATATTGCCAAATGTTATAGATTTTTAATGCTGCCATATTTTGAAGTGTATAAATAAAAGATATGGGGTAAATCCTGGGTAAAACGTAAAAATAAATGATAAAAAATGTATTTACAAAAATCAAGGCGTCTGTCACTGTCAGCGTTTTTTTTTTTTTTTTTTATTTTTTTTTTTTTTTTTTTTTTTATTATTATTATTATTAATATTACTATCTACTCTATCGGTTGAGCCGAATATAATCCAACTCTTATTTATACTGTTTTTTTTTAAACTTTCTTCTTTCTTATTTCCATAGGACCGTGAACGTCCGGAGCTCGCCGTTTTGCTCAGACATTCGTCATCAAAATTGATCGAGACCTCCGGAGACCAGCGGGCGGGGAGCTTTTTCCGCCACCGCGTCAGCTTGGCTATCCAAAGAGGAAACGCTGCCAGCCTTCTGGGAACCTTGCCGTTAATCGGAAGCAGCATTGAGGATTCTATATATAGATTGTACTTTGTACATATTTGTTGTAAATAAAGATAAGACACTTTCTTCGCTTAACTAAAGTTTGTGATTGTCTTACCTTTTCCAAGTATCTTCCCGAAACTGCCTAATATACTCGGCAGGAACATTGCGAAGAATATCGACTTGAGGATCACTTGTCCTCCGATTAGCAGCGGTACGAAGAATTTATTTAGACCGAAAGCTGAAAAAAAATAAAATGTTATTGTATAGGTTGATGTAAGTTTGTGCTTGTTAATGTTTGATAAATTATCTTAGGTACCTAAAAGCATTTCGGATTTTTTAATTAAGAAACGATTTACGCGGTATTTAAATCCTACAATAAAGTTTTGTCATCAAATAAAAGTTGCTCCAAAAAGCCGAGACAAATTGAAATATTTAAAATAATGTGAAATCATAAAAGTTTATAACGAAAACATTTAAGTATTTTATTTCTGTTTTTTACGACGAGTGACAGACAGGGCGTAAAGTAATCTATAAAAGGGACCAAATAGCTCTTTTCGGAAGCGGAAGGGATCAAAATATTCTTGACATTTCATCTATCATTTGAAAATTGCTTGTCATTTTTGTAATATTTCATAGTGTAGTATGTCGTCGAATCAATCATCGATATCATACATCAATGTTTAAAATGATTTTTTTAATAATTTTTCATCATACCCCAGTAGGGTAGGACTGCGACTAAGATAACATTATTGTTTAAAAACAACAATACTCCCATGCGAATAGGCGGGCACCATGATCTGGACAAGATCACAACATTCTGGTATAATATGGGATGTTGTTTTTATTTTATGAGCTTTTAAGAAAATCTTTGTAATGGGGAGTCCCTAGATTTTAATTGACTGCTATAGTAAACTAAGGCCTTCCTTTTGCTGGTCTATTTGACAGCTTATTATATACATCCATGTGTCAAAAAGAGACAAAACATAGTTCGGCAAGGAGAGACACCCTCTTATCAAATATGAATTCATAGCAAGGCCTTGTAAGTTCTTTTTCTAGGGTTATTTATGGGCAAGGAATTGTAGGTAATTTTTTATCGCTTTCTTAGAACTTTTTTTATTTCGATTACTTAAAGAAAATCCTTCCTAGTATTGTTTTTAATGCATACATTATTTTTAGAGACTTCACATCCTGTAAACACCAAAATAAATTTTAAAGCAAGAACGGATACTTAGAATCATTGACATAACAGGAAATTGCGGCAAAAGCTCTTGCTAAAATAAATTGTATTTATACTTACATCGAAATGCTATCATTTTAGCTGCCTTTGGTAGGTTTATTGAAAGACCGTGTGTTTCAAAAAACGTTTTGATTTTCTGGAACAGTCTGTATTCATAAGTGTACTTGCTAAATAGTGCTCTTCCATCAGTCGCCTCTTTTTCACTTCTATCTTCAATTTCAGTTGAATTCTCTTGTTTCTTATTTAGCTCAGTTGAATTAACCAGAGATATGATTTCAACGCCATCGACAATCGTGTAACGATCTGTACTCATTGCATTGTCAAGTACATCTTCAAGGTTATTTTCTAAGTAATTTATAGTTTTATTTACTAATGAATATTTCTCTGTGAGCGTACTTAGCGTTCCAACTACATTATCAATTAAAGTGTCATCATTTGTATTTGTAATGTCTTCTTTATTATTATCTTCAAAATTACTACTATGACAGCTATGGCAATGTTTGTCTAATTTATTATCTACATTTTTTATTTCTCTTTTGGTTTCTTGACTTGATTGTTTAGGGATAGTCTGGCAGTTACATTGTATTACAAGAAGAAATATGTACAATATGACTAATGGGCCATCTCCGAACCTCCACTCTGTCCGTCTGCTGTTATTTCTTTGAGCTTTTCTGTCCATTTTGTATCTGTTTTATCTCAATCCTCATCACCGTCCGATGGTTTTCTATATTTGATTGTATTCTCATTGATTGAATCTGGAACAAGAACAAAAGTTGAATGAATTGTTTGTATGTTGATTCTCGTCATTGTGACTGTAATAGTGGAAACAATGATATCAGCGATGGAAGTTATTGGAAAATAACTGTTTACGTACTCGTAGATAGTGGGTCACATTAAAATAATTCAATTTTGCTACATCTACAATGCATTAAGTTTATCAAATTATCAACTTGATTCTAAAATATGCCAAAGAACTGAATAGAAAATAATGGTTTTCGCGATTTTAGATAACTATGAAGTTATTAAAGCAGAATTTGGATGTCGTTCGTGTCCATTTATATAATCACTTCATCACATTTAGAATCATAGTTTTGGGATGTTTTTTATTATTTTGTCACAGGAGGGACTATACAATTTTCGAACACAATTGCAGGAAAATTACGGGCTATTTCACCTCATCATCATCATCATCATCAGCCTATAATGTCCCACTGCTGAGCACAGGCCTCCTTTCACAAATCAGGGTGAAAGGGAATGGGCAGATACTCCACCACGCGTGCCCACTGCGGATCGGTGGAGGTAGGCTAGTGGCCAACCTACTGTTGGAGTTTTTCAAGCCGCCTAGGAGGCATCCAACCAGCTTAACGACTATCACAATTAAGTGATAACCGAGACCAACGGCTTAACGTGCCTTCCGAAGCACGGAAAACGCTCGATTTGAAATACCAATAGGCGGTCACCCATCCAGGTACCGACCAAGACAGACGTAGCTTAACTTTGCCGATCGATTAAGAACGGCTAATCATGCTATACCACGAGCGATTATATTTCACCTCACTGCAAGTAAATAAAGTGAAAAATTTGCAATGCAGCGCAACTGAATTGAGTAAATTACTACATATTACAATTTTATGGAAATCTCTACAGTTACGTTTTTTGGCAAGCTGTAGTTGTCGCAGCAAATTCACATAAAAAAGAAGATGCGAGAATGCCATTTTGGGGCCCTAAAACATTTCTTTTATGTTTCCTGCCCGTAGCAACGTCAAAATCGACCGTTAACGTAAAAAATCGGGTTAAGTACCTGTCGGTAAGTGCATTAACGTAGGGGAGATATGACCGTTAGGGAGGGTTTTATCATTTAAAGCTTGGTTCTCACGAAAGGTTTTGTTTTTAATGATTTCACTAGTAAGAAAGAAAGAAAGAAAACACATTTATTTGACGAACACATTAACAGAAACATAACAATATTTAATTTAAAAATAAACCAGTAGGTCTGTGCCGTCAAAAAGGACACAGCTCAGCATAGTGCTACTGACGACTGTCAGCAGCGCTGATTTTCAGCTGACGCCTTTAGTGATGTCACGGGCGTAAGCTACTACTTGTACGTGAGAGAATATGATAAGCTTCCTTGCTTTTGCTACCAATTTACTTTTGTCCGGATCACACGTCGAGCTAGTTATTTGGTACTCCCTAAGACAAGAACAAAAATGTTACGGCAAAACAAATTTTACTTTTGAAGGTGCACAGCTGTACAATAACTTACCGTCAATCATAAAAAATGTAAACTCATTTAATGTGTTCAAAAGTAAACTTTCGCAAAATGTTACAGAAAAATACTCATGAACAAAATAAAATGCGGGATGCATTAAATGAGTACAAAACAAACGTTATAGACGAATGACAAATTATTAATAATATTTTACTTATAAGCTCACATTGTTCTCACATCACATGTACCTACATGAGAACTATGTGAGCTGTCGTAAATGTCTTTTTTTTTTTTTTTTTTTTTATACAACTAAGTCGGTAAACAAGCTTACGGCCCGCCTGATGGTAAGCGGTTACCGTAGCCATATGGACGCTTGCAACACAAGAAGCATAGCTCACGCGTTACCGACCTTTCCTCCCTCCCCTATGAGCTCTGGCGACCTTACTCACGCGCAGGAACACAACTTTACACAACATAAAGTTATTTGGCTGCGGTATTCCGTAAGGTGGAGGTACTTCCCCAGTCGAGCTGCTCTTTGAGCGAATAAACGCTATGCTCTACCTCTCTGAAAACTCTCTACCTCTCTGTCTGCCTTCTATTACCGTAATTGCTTGATAAGTTGGCAACAGTACCATAGACTGAATATCAAATCAATATAAAAGTTTAATATACAATAGTATGAACTCTGCTCTACAATCTAATGTTGCTTTTAACTTTTACGACTATGTGTCCTAATATAGTTATGTCCATGCTTAATGCTTTGTTCATTCCAATAAGCAACACAATTATAGTAGGTTTCGATGTACGAGTGTTGTTAGCAATTTTTATTATTTAATTGATTGAGATTGTAGGCGTCTGTGTTTCCTGACGCCTACAATCTAGGAACTTTTAAGGCCAGAGTGAATAGGTTTCTTCTGGGTAAGCGTGTTTCATCTTAGGCTTCGTCATCGCCCCTTATGGGCGGGTCAGTAGCCAAACGCAAGCCCATTTAATTAAAAAAAAAATTGTGGAACTACAAAAATGACCCTTAAGAAAATAGCCCGATTTGAGAAACGATAGTGAATTAATTTTGTTACGGTTTTTTGCCCTGACTATTACGTTCGGGCGGGAAATGCCTAAGTCGTAAAATGTCCAATCTCAAAAATACGTCTAAATCTTATTCAAGTCGTAAAATGTCCAAATCTTATTTCCTCGCTCCAGTTCTCCTTCTTATTTTACTTACTATAATTGATTCTCAAATCGAAATTAGCACTGTTAATTTTATATACCTCTTATTTTAGTGTAATTCTTTTAAGTCTTCCTTCCTTTCTCTTTTTTCTTTGTATTATAAGTACCTATCATAGGTTTTACATGTTAATCACATAATCATCATCACCAATGGTGATATAATGTAAGAACACAAAACCATCTATTGTAAAAAATAACTGAATTAACAAAATTAGATCACCATAACCATCAACAACATTTTATGTAAATGGGCATAGATCATCGTACCATTTTCTTTTTTATCTTTATAAGAGAACTATATTTTGGATATACCACTAAGGTGGCAAACAAGCAAACGGCCCGCCTGATGGTAAGCAGTTCCCGTAGCCTACTCGCGAGTTGACGACCGTGAACAAACCTCTTCACACCCTTTTTGAAATAGCAGCATATTAACATATAACAGCAGATAATAGGGTATTAATATGCTGAATTATTTTAATGTTTATTAACAATAACGATTTATTTATTACTAATCGTCAGTGTTCCCAAATACCCTCGTATATTCCAAACCATTTCACAAAGTTTATCTTTTAGTTTACTATGAAGATGTCATCAAATCTAATTTATGAAGCAACATTCGGAAATGCCACTAACTTCGTGGCAGCCACAACTTTATCGAGGATAAATCTCTTTACATTAACATCTTATGGTCAGACAAACTCAGTTGGCTAACTATTCGGATCAAGATGGTTCCGGAGTCAGGTCATAGGAATCTAAAAGATACCAGAAGTAACTTCTATTCCCTGTACTGAAAACGTGTCAACGGTATCTTATTAATTATTCATCAGACTTTGCTAACAGTTCATTTGTCTGTATCTTTTTAATAATGAAGTCTATGATGTCTATGGTCAGCTCACAAAGCCTAGACGATAGCTAGGTCTGAAGTAATAATGCCAAAGCCCCCGGCATGTGTGTGGGGACAAAATATAATTTTTTAAATATTCTTTTCACATTTTGACGGCTTCAAGATTACCGCGATTACAGCTATGAAATCCGGTGAATGCAAGTAGATTTACCAACTTTATCAACTTGGATTTCTGTAGTTTCGTCTTTCAGAATATCCGGTCGCAGGCTGTATTCAATGGTCAACTTCACTAGTAGTTTAATCTGTTCTTTGAAAACTACACAGTTTCGGATAATCCCGGGTTCAATATACTGGTTAAGAAATCGTCCTGCGATTAATCTATTTATGGTCTTTTAATTTTAAAATTACAATTTCAAATTACACATATGACACTAAAATCAATACGTAGCTACAATGTTTAATGAAAAAACCGTTTTTTTTTAATTTTATAGTTTTTTTGCTATTCACGATTATTCTCAAATTTTCTGTGTTTTTTTTATATACTACTAAAGTGGCAAACAAGCATACGACCCGCCTGATGGTAAGCAGTTACCATAGCCTATATAGACGCTTGCAACACCAGGGGTATCACTCGCGCTTTGCCATAGAGCTATTAGATAATTGACTTTTACTGAATATTTTGCTGAAAGTTCGTGAGTCCCTCCCTTGCTTGTTATTGGTTATTATATCACAATCTCTTGGCTTCTAATGGCGTATGATATAGCGATATAATAATAATATCTGCGGGAAAACTATGTGAAGGTTTAATACCCCATAAGAGGGTTGCTCTTTCATTAAGGGGTGCCTAACGGTGCGTCATTTGTTCGTTAAGTTCTCATATTAAGTAATAATAAAGCAAAACAGCAAGAAAATTAACCCGAAATATGAACAACTGTACAGATAAAACGTTTTAATTATATTTTAAAACTCATACTAAAGTAAGGCCAGCGAGACCAGATAAATAATGTAAACAAACTTGCAGAAGTTCATTACATTTTTATTTAAAGAAATCCTTCCAAGAGACCACCAAATTTTAATTAAAAAACTATCAGACTTTGGTATCTCTGGAAACCTACTTGGTCTTTGTGCCTCATACTTAGAGAATAGGAATTCGCGAGTGGTGGTAAATGGGTACTCTTCTGAACCATTTCTTGCAACATCCGGCGTGCCACAGGGCTCTCACCTTGGACCATTACTTTTTAATATCTTTGTCAATTACTTACCGTGTATTTTCAAACAATCAACATGTTTTCTTTACGCTGACGATTTGAAATTAATCAAACCTATAAAAAATCTAAAGGATACGGTGCATCTTCAGGAGGATCTGGACCGCTTTTCTCGTTGGTGCGCGGTTAACAAAATGACTTTAAATATAAATAAGTGTAAATATATCCGGTTTACTAGAAATAGAGCATCAAATTCTCATCAATATTCAATCAACGATCAGGTTCTACAGGAAGTGGATGTCATTCGTGATCTGGGTGTGTTTTTGGACAAAAAGCTTCGTTATCATATCCAAATAGACAAGATAATAGCGAAAGCCTTTCGATCACTTGGATTTGTTTTGAGAAATTGCAAGGAGTTCAAAGATCCTGCTACCAAGATTGCTCTTTTTTCCAGCCTCGTTCGTCCCAATGTCAAATACTGCAGTCAGATATGGGCTCCTTGTTATAATGTGCATATTAAGCGCCTCGAACAAATACAAAAAAGGTTTTTGTGGCACCTCTGCTATCGGTGTAATTTGGCCAAGAAGCTCCCTTCATACGATGCCCGCCTCGCTCATTTTAGGATGAACAGTCTACTTGACAGAAGGCAACTCCTAGACTGTATGTTTTTGTACAAATTAATCAACGGATTGCTCGACTGTCCTTCTCTATTGCAACTAATTAATCTCAACGCTCCTTCAAGACTCCCCCGTTTAAGCAGATACTCCCCCTTTTTTATTAATAAATGTCGAAGTAACTTAGGCTACCATTCTGTCCTCAATAGAATACAAAGGCAATATAACAACTTAGTAAAAAAAACTAAAATCGACATATTTTCAGATAATCCTCTGAAATTCAAGACCAATATATTCAATTCTTTTAGAAACTTATCTTGAATGACTCACCATCTCTTCTGTAATATTTTCTTTACTTAATATATACGCAATTTTACCTAATTTAAGACCTGAATTGTTATTTTATTTTAGTAATACTATTTAAAATTAATTTAATTTATTATTTTTAATTTAATCAATATCCAATATAATGTATAATTCCTATTCGTATTCTTGTTTAATATTGTATAAAATAATTAATTTATGTTTTCCTAGATGTAAACAATTTGTAACTGTAGCTGAGCTTATTGCATGCCGTGGCAGCCTTTAATTGAGGCAGCATTTAGATTTAATTTAATATAGCATGTAACTTAGTGAAATACCTATTGTATGCCTCGTTGGTTGTCCTAAATAAAAAAAAAAAAAAATAAAAAAAAAATCCTAATCCTAACTATTAGCACAGCTATTAGTGAGTTTGTTTGTTTATTTGTTACGCCATCACGCCTCAACTACTGAACGGGTCATCATGAAATTTGGCATGCAGATAGCCTTTTTATCCCGGGAATGCGGGTGAAACCGTGGGGGACAGCTAGTTTTATATAAACTAAACTTCCCATTCTAATCTTTGTCGTCAGTATTAGAAAACGATGCACTGTGAGCCTTGATGTATAGATAAATATATTTATTGATTTTAGTCGACAAATCTGACATAACTCCATGGAAAAGACATTTGATATTGATAAAAAACCTAATTTATCGATGTTTTAATCTTACTGGCAGCATGATTCGTAAAAAGAGTTCGAATCAGTCGTATTGATCACAAAACTATCTTTTATTATAATGAACCATTCATTGAAAGAAAGAAAGAAAGAAAATTATTTTATTTCTACCAAAACACAACGCACAGAATATAAATAGGTACATAAAAAGGGATACAATAATAAAATAAAGAAATAAGTAATAAAACATTGAATGAATTTGTTCAGGAAAAAATTTGTTAACAAAAAGTGCGGAACAAATTTTGATAGCTGCTGTACCGACTGCTTTCCTGTACCACGAATCACACAACGACAGCTGCCGTCGACCAACTGACGTCATTATTGCATGTGAGAGATATATAAATCGCTCGCTATCGTAAAGTAACTCAGTAGAGGTCAGGTTGTTTACATTCTTTATCTCGTCTCGTTGGCTTTACTTTAGAAAGGTCAGTTATGTTATTAATCTACAAACATGATTTTTGATTAAGCTTTTGACCATGTAAATCATATTTTATCAAACAGTTATTGAATTTCTAATGAAATAAAGATAATTAAAAGACCAAGTTTTAAGTTAGTACAATTAATTAGAATGCACAAACAGAGAGATAGTAAAAAATATCTGTAAATGCAAGTGCAATCTTAAAGAGCTTAGGAGTGCCTTAGGGTATTGTTCTGGGACCCGTATTGTTCAAAAGGCAAGTTAAATTAAAGTGCTCACTACTCCTTTTGTTTGTTTGTCTGCACAAAGTTGTTAGCTATTGTTCTTAAGAGCCTTTGGCTAACAATCTTTGTACTTTGAGATTATTTATTAAAGTTTCTAAACTCCCAATTCTATGTATTGCATAGTAAATTATATTATATTACGTATTAGGTTTGTATTGCTGACATTCAAAATTTGGTGCGTCCATGCTATGCGAAGCGAGCACGAGCCGAGCCTCGAACGAACAGGATTCGTTCGTAGCTCGCGATTTCAAGCGTGGACGTATTTAACGAGCCTTCAACGAGCCTAAAACCTGCTTGCATAAGTTGATGTCTGCAAGGCCAAAGTGAATAGGCATTTGCTGGTTTAGCATACTACCTCGGGCTCGTTATACCAACCTCTGGTGTCAGACGAAGGACAAAAATATAATTCTTCAAATCATTAATATCTACTTATATTTTTAACCGACTTCAAAAAAAGAAGGAGGTTCTCAATTCGTTTGTATGTTTTTAACCGACTTCAAATAAAGATGGAGGTTCTCAATTCGGTTGTATGTTTTTTTATTTTTTTTATTTTTATGTTTGTTACCTCATAACTCCGTCATTTATTAACCGATTTAGAAAATTCTTTTTTTGACTGGAAGGGTACACTACCCGTTTGGTCCCATTGTCATCAGATCAGGATTTGATTACTTTTTAGTGTACATTGAAGTCGGTTTAAGTTTTTTGTAAAACAGTCCAATTATATCGTATTAGTTTGCATTCAATACTTTATTACGTCGGAATAGTGCATTAAGCACCTCATAGAGATTACTGAATAAATCATTACCAATCCTCTTTATAAAGAATCCACGTAAAGTATCATCCAATGAAGCCAAGAAGAAATAGAATGATATTTCAATGAGCCTGTTATAGAAGAAGACTCAATCAGTCCACTCAATTTGTTAGATAAATCGATTTCCATTCAAACCAAATTCATCGAAAGTAGCAATGGTACTCGAAAAGTTATTACATTTATAATATTAATCATGTTCTTTGAGTGAAACCAGACTTACTTAGTGTCTGATTATGCTTTGTGAATCATATTATGTAGAATGTAAATAAATAATGAAAGCATTAATATATAAAATAATCATGATAACCATAATAAAGTTATATAGATTGTTGATAGATATAATAAGAATGTAATTAATTGAACATTATAAATGGGAAACTTTACATGTGTTGAAGTGGTTGCTAGTAAGACAACCTTATAGTTAAACGGATGTAATTAAAGCACCCATATATTATTATGATCTATAGGATCTTTTTTATCCTGAGACATCGAATAATTTACACAAAGAATGTCTTTCACTTTGATCGAAATCTATTTTCCCGACAATGCGCTCTGATTGGCCAAGTCAATAACACACGATGCAGTGATTGGTTCAAAATCTTGGAGGTTTGCTCGGTATCTCTCACAGGCAATAATAGATGCGTAAAACGAAAAGGTGGAAATATCAGTATAAAAACCAAAAACAAAAAAGTTGCAAATAACAGTAAATAAGGTTGTAGTAACAAAGTAAAAGCAATAAGAATCAATTGAAATAAACTTTATTACATTATTTTATGAGACAAAATCCATCAAATAGGTGATCCAAGTTAAATTAGAAGCATTAAACACTGTCTTCGAGTTCTCAATAGAAATTGTAAGCTGTTAAATATAGATTAAGGAACAATTAGGATAAGTTTAGTTTGGGTTTAATTACTTTAGTGTTACTCGGATTTCTCTGCGAAGTTAGGTGCTTTGTGATACTCCAGAAATACTGTTATGGTGCTTCCATGCTACGCGAAGCGAGCACGAGCCGAGCCTCGAACGAACAGGATTCGTTCGTTACTCGCGATTTCAAGCGTACGTGTAGGACGTACTTAACGAGCGTTCAACGAGCCTACAACGAGCGCAGTCGAGCACGCTACGAATGCTCGTTCGAGGCTCGCAAGCCCGTCCACGCTACGCGAGTCGTGCCCGCTGTGTGCTCGTTCGTGGCTCGGCTCGTGCTCGGTTCGCGTAGCATGGACGCACCATTAGATTGGTGGATTACTAATACGGAATCACAATTTTCGTTCTTAAAATAACTTTACTCTTAATACATATTTTAACATAGGTTTATTAATACATTTTTACCGTTACTTACACTTACAGCATAGCAGTTTCAATTGTCCAAATTATATCTATACTACTTATATAAAAAAATTGACGAGTTTTTTGTACGCTAATCTGTGGAAATACCAGTCGGATTCGTAATAGTACATTATCATACAAGTTTGATTATTAACACTCGAGGCGGTATTAAGCGCGTGAGCCCCAGGCGAACGCGATAAGGGAGCCGAGAGTGTAATAAATCAATGCACACGAGTCTCATATAATACAACATTTTTCAACACACTTGCGAGGAAAAAACAGACTTCAATTTTGCAATAATTGTCACTTTACGAGCGACTGTGTTGAAAAATTCAGTAACTAATAGGATTTTTTTTATCCCCGGAACGCGTAGGACAGTTATAAATAAATGATATTATATTTAATAAAACCTAGATAATATTGAATTAATTGATTGCAAGATAAACAATGATATTATTTTGTAGAAAACTGAATTTCAATTGTTTTCAAAATATGGTTGTTATTCGGTATGAATTTTGTCAGTACTCTACTGCCACAGAATAATAGTACAGTCGAAGACAAAGATATGTATACACTTATCATTATAAAAAATAAGTAATCATAAAAAGCTCCATTAATTTGTACTCATCCAAATGCTCAAAAATATGTAAACAATATAGAAATCATAAATATGTACCCGACACGATCATAAATTTGTAAACATTAGATAAAACAAAAATATGTATTCATAAAAGATGCATAAAATTGTTACCACTCAATGTGCCAAAAATATGTATACAACCATCTGAGCAATGATGACACTGTATATGACACAAACATTCATTAATATATGTAGTATCGCTGCACACATGATTCAATATTTACGTTCTGTGATGTCTTTAGACCAGGTCATGACGTCATTTGCGTGTCATTTGTTTCTAAAATTTCACTTTTAATTTGAATATACTTTTCAATCTCAGTCGGCAGATTCAATTAAGGGTCAGTTCACACCAAAACGCGGCAAGCTTAGATAGCAATAGAATATAGATCTTTAAAAAGTGTTTGCCATGTTAAACTTTTCAGATACTGTTCCGATTGCTCTCAAAATGGATATTTGAGAGACATTGGGATCACAAAACAAGAATCTTTTCTCAAAATGTTGAAAAACTGTCCGCCATGTTGAACTTTTTAGATACTGGTCCGATTGCTCTCAAAATCGATATTTGAGAGACCTTTGGGTCATAAAACAAGAATCTTTTCTCAAAATGTCAAAAAAGTGTCCGCCATGTTGAACTTTTTAGGTACTGGTCCGATTGCACTCAAAATCGATATTTGGGAGTCCTTAGGGTCACAAAACAAGAATCTTTTCTCAAAATGTCGAAAAAGTGTCCGCCATGTTGAACTTTTTAGATACTGGTCCGATTGCTCTCAAATTCGATATTTGAGAGACCTTGGGGTCACAAAACAAGAATCTTTTCTCAAAATGTCGAAAAAGTGTCCGGCATGACGAACCTTTTAGATACTGGTGACCCCAAGGAAGGAAATGTCTCTCAAATATCGCTTTTAAGAGCAATCAGACCGGTATCTAAAAAATTCTACATGGTGGACCCTTTTTCAACATTATGAGAAAAGATTCTTGTTTTGTGACCCGAAGTACTCACAAATATCGATTTTGAGAGCGATCGGACCAGTACCTAAAAAGTTCAACATGGCGGACATCTTTTCAAAATTCTGAGAAAAGATTCTTGTTTTGTGATCCGAAGGACTCACCAATATCGAATTTGAGAGCAATCGGACCAGTATCTAAAAAGTTCAACATGGCGGACCCTTTTTCGACATTTTGAGAAAAGATTCTTGTTTTGTGACCCCAAGGTCTCTCTAATATCGAATTTGAGAGCAATCGGACCAGTATCTAAAAAGTTCAACATGGCGGACACCTTTTCAAAATTCTGAGAAAAGATTCTTGTTTTGTGACCCGAAGGACTCACAAATATCGATTTTGAGAGCGATCGGACCAGTATCTAAAAAGTTCAACATGGCGGACACTTTTTCGACATTTTGAGAAAAATACTTCATCCGCCATCTTGTGGCGACGGCCATTTTAAAAGTATTACATTATTGAGTATTGCAAATTATTTTGTCATTGGAACTAAAGGTGTATAAAGGTAGATATCGATTTTGGGCGCAATCGCACCATTATCTAAAAAGTTCAACATGGCGGACACTTTTTCAACATTTTGAGAAAAGCACATAAAAAAAGTCCTGTCATTGTAACATTTGTAACTAATGTCAATCAACATTAAATCTTTTTTTTTAATTTTAAGTTACTTTTGTCGTGTGGGTGCAAACGGCCGACAGAGCTGAGACACTGTTGTGTGCGTGTCGTGTCGACGCACAGAACAGTTAGGTACTTATGTAAGTGGCGTGAAAAAATAATGATCATTGAGCGGTGACGTTGGTTATGATTTTAATTCAATAAACTTGGAAGCAAACATTTTGTTATGAATATTTGAGTAATTTATTTTGAGCTGAAACTTTTTATAGAGAGTCTATACCTGATGTAGTCTTCGTTCACCCCTTTCAGATAGATATACCCATTCCGTTACACGTTGTGTAGTCAAATTTCATCTCAAGACAATTCGAAGAACACCAAAAAATGAGGGATTCGAGTGCCTACATTTCTTCTCGGACCCTAAAAACCATATTATAATAATATGGTCTATATACTATATTATAGTCAAAGTTCATCTCACGAAAATTCCAACAACACCAAACACGGCTAGGATACGTTGCTCCGCTATGGAGTTCCAGTGTCCACCCTCCTACTCCATCATCAGACCCTACAAACCATATATGGTCAAAGATCATCTCACGAAAACTCTAACAACCCCAAACACGGCTAGGATACACTGTCCTGCTATAGAGTTCTAGTGCCCACACTCCTACTCCATCATCAGACCCTGAAAACCATATATGGTAAAAGTTTATCTCACGACAATCCCAACAACCCCTAACACGGCTAGGATAAGTTGCTTCGTTATGAAGTTCCAGTGTCCACCCTTCTACTCCATCATCAGACCCTGAAAACCATAGATGGTCAAATTTCATTTCACGACAATTCCAACAACCCCAAACACAGCTGAGATACATTGCTCCGTTATGGAGTTCCAGTCTCCACCCTCCTACTCCATCATCAGACCCTGAAAACCATATATGGCCAAAGTTCATCTCACGACAATTCCAACAAACCCAAACATGGCTACGGCTACGTACCTAATTCAAAATATTTGAAATAATAATCATGAATAAATATTTCACGACGAATCGTTGAAATTGCACAGTGAATGCCCTGTTACATGGAGCGACAATAACATTACCTTTCTCAACGACTTGATCACTTCATGCGGTAGGCGACGTTGCCAGCCAGCTTGCGCACGAGCTGACAACATCGCGAGCGCGAAACTACCAACGTGTCCCGCACGCAAAATTATTGATTTTTTTCAAAACTTTTTTCAATTACCTACCGTTCTTCAATAAAATTCTATGAAGGCCTTGACTGCAATGAGTTTACATATTTTTGACTGTAATGTTGAATACATATTTATGATATTTTGGTTGTTCACAAATTTATGATTTGATACATGGATATATATTATTAAACTTGTTGTTTACATACATAATTGTCCATCAGTGTATACTTATTTTTGAACTTCTGTGTGTTCCCATATCTATGATAATGTAAACGGCTACTTTTTATGTGGCTTGGTGGTGTATACTTATTTTTGTCCTCGACTGTACTATAATTCTGCGGCGTCAGTGTACTTAGAAATCACGTCCTAAGTTGAACATATTAATTAATTCCATAGAATACGTTCGTTGTCTTTGACCTAATTTCCCAATATCAATTGAATCTCAATTAATTCGTGTATGAACATGAAAAGCACTTTTGTGCTTCATTGGCGTTTGAAGCGAACTTGTGAAGTTGCCACATTACAGATTGTTTTCGCTCCTCAGTTTCCCGAGGGGTCTTATTTCCCGGGATAAAAAGTATCACAGTTATTCCACTTACGTATCTACCAACGTGTCGAATTCCATCAAGATTGGTTGTGCCGTTGAAGTGTGAAGAGCTGACAAACTCACTTTTGCATTTATAGTTTTTTATTAGTAGGTTTTATTTTTACTTTTTAACCGACTTTAAATAAAAAAAGATCTCAATTCGGTTGTTTTTTTTTTGTTTTTATGATATAACTCCATCATTTATTAACCGATTTGGAAAATAATTTTTTTGTTTGGAAGGGTACGCTTCCCGTTTGGTCCCATTGTCATCAGATCAGGATTTGATTACGTCTTAGTGTACTTTGAAGTCGGTTTAAGTTTTTTGTAAAACAGTCCAATTATCATAAAGTAGGATTACATTATTATCTAATTGCCAAAATCCTTAGTACTTTTCCACCTACAGCTAAGTACTTTAGATCATGTGATACAAAAAGACCTTTATAAGGAACTTGTTAGGCGTTCAAAGGGATTTATAAGGTATCTTGAGAATTTTGGTCGTGAGTCATAAAGACAGTCTAATACGCTTATCGTTCGTATCAGTGAAAGTTATAGGAAATACTAGAAAGTGTACGTGAATCATGCATGATGTCATTTAAGCTGAATCAGGCATTATAAATACAGTTATTTTACTACTTGATTAAGTGAGGATCTTATATCTTATGCCTAAGTTAAGTTTGCATAATTTAATTTCTTGCAAATATTTTGTTGGTTTGCCCCGTTTTCACGGAGCAATGGATCGACGTGACTTTTGCAAAGGGATAGTTTACCGATTGGATAGTAACTTTTTTATCTGTAATGGGATTGCGGGGATCAGTTTTTTATCTGTTATTCTAGAATTTGGATTTCCCATAGCTGCACTTATGATTCAATGCTCTTCTAGGCATTGTTCAAAATTCACAAAATTCAAAATCATTTATTCAAATAGACCTTCGCAGGCACTTATGAAAAGTCTG
Organism: Achlya flavicornis; assembly: GCA_947623365.1. Classification (NCBI taxonomy): domain Eukaryota; kingdom Metazoa; phylum Arthropoda; class Insecta; order Lepidoptera; family Drepanidae; genus Achlya; species Achlya flavicornis. Next base: position 3,793,062 of record OX392490.1, read on the forward strand.
ACTCTAATACCGGTTCGGACGGTTGCATTTGCTGAGAAGAGCTGGAAATAAGCTCAGCAATAACTCTTTTCAAAACAAGCCTTGATTCATTACATAATATTTACATTCTAATCGCATTGACTACAATTGCGTGCCCCGGCGCGGCGGCAAAACTACAAAGTAGACTAAATAAGTAAATAAATGGCAGACCAGCCCCCACAAGCAGCACCTATGACTTTGATACCTTCTCATTAGGCTTTGTCATCGCCCCTTTAAGGGCAGGCCAGTGGTCAAACGCAGGCCATGCTTTCAAGCCTATTTATTAGTAATAATTAGACTGTTTTACAAAAAACTTAAACCGACTTCAAAGTACATTAAGAAGTAATCAAATCCTGATCTGATGACAATGGGACCAAACGGGAAGTGTACCCTTCCAGACAAAAAAAAAATTCCAAATCGGTTCATAAATGACGGAGTTATAAGGTAACAAACATAAAAAAAAAAAAACAACCGAATTGAGAACCTCCTCCTTTTTTTTTAAATCAAAATCAAAAACAAAATTCATTTATTCAATTTAGGCCCTGATAAGGCTCTTGTGAACGTTAACAAATGACTCTACAGCGGTTCCAAATACAACTTGAACTGAGAAGACTCCGGCAAGAAACTCAGCAAGTATACTTTTTTTTTAAATGTGTACTTATAAATATTACAATTTACAAAATACATATAACAATAGCCTGCGAAGCGAACAATTCATTCAAATGCATTCTATTCTTGTCATCTACAAAATCAGAAACTTTATACTACCCTTTCTTGCAAGTTGAAGTCGGTTAAAAAGAAAAGACTAACAAAAGTAAAAACAAAAATACTGTTTTTTATCATCTACGTAAGAAGGTAAACTTATTACTGAACACGTATCCGGTAATATATCAAAAGAAAGTAATGTCAATGCCAATACAAACATGTTTGTACAATATTTTATCGGCCATATGTAAATAGGCATTCGTAATGGGTTCGCAAATAACTTTTTCTTTATAGATATTTCTACAAAAATATTGTGGAAGTTATTCATATTACTTGCTTTCACTATTAGTTTCGGGTCGGCGGTCATAGTGCGTAGTTATTATTAACGGGTGTTATCTTGCTACTTATGTATTACCTAAGCCCTGTCAGGAGATATTAATTACGGAGAAAACTCCCGTAAGAAAACTGCATTTAAGAAATTATATTATAAACAGAGCATAGCGTTTATTCACTCAAAGAGCAGCTCGACTGGGGAAGTACAGAATACCTTACAGAATACCGCAGACAAATAACTTTATGTTGTGTAAAGTTGTGTTCCTGTGCGTGGGGTTGCCAGAGCTCATAGGGGAGGGGGGATAGGTCGATAACGCGTGAGCGATGCTTCGTGTGTTGCAAGCGTCTATATGGCTACGGTAACCGCTTACCATCAGGCGGGCCGTATGCTTGTTTATCGACTAAGTTGTATAAAAAAAAATTGCACCCTTACGAAGTAAGTAAGCTGCTGAAATGACCACCGATTCGCCCAACTTTTAACTGGGCAGAATTGGAAAAATAACTCTAAAAGTTATATTTTTTTTGATAAATTTACCATATAAGCCATTTTTTGGCTTTTCAGAAAATTGGAGCTAAGCCATTACCATTTATTAACGCGGTAGCCTTACCAGTCTCAGCTATCTCTTAAACTCCTTGTGCTTTATAGGCCCGACAATTTCAACGATGTTAACGTATAGAAATATTATGTTCATGAACAGAAAATATCGTTATGAAATGACTCCATTATGCTAACATGGCGCACACTCTACTCTACAACCATAGAGTTAGAATATTAATAGAGCGAACGGTATTAGAGCGAACGGTATTAGAGCGAACGGTATTAGAGCGAACGGTATTAGAGTGCAGTCCTTGAGCACCGGTGCGGGCCAAATGCCTTGAACGAAGTGCGCGCACATAGTTTGAAGGACTACTAAAATACACAAAATGAATGCAAATTTCTCGTTTTCTATCGATACTTTTACCGAGAACAAATGACAAGGAATCCATATCGACATTTTGTCTGACTGTTTAACAAGTGTACGATATATCTGTGAATGCGTCTATATGGAAACTGCTCACGCTATGCGTAGCGTGAGCAGTTTCCTTACCTTTCAGTTACCTTGTGCGCAAGGTAACAGTTACGAGGCGGGAAATTTGTGTTTTTTTTTTTTACCTTCGTAGAACAATACGGATAGATGTTTCCGTGATTAGCGACAGTAGAAGTTCATTTGGCACTTTGTGGTATGATTGTTTTTTGTATAATATGTATGAGCCATATTTGAACATTTCTCACGGTTTCTCTAAAAACGGCAAAACTGACTAGTTTGGGAAATGTACAAAAACAGTTAATCTTAAACAAAATCAATTTTAAATATGCTAAATGAATCTACTATGGTCGCGAATCATTGAAATATCTATCCATATTATTCTACGAAGGTAAAAAAAAAAACTCGAAAAAATTCAAATTTCCCGCCTCCTAACTGATGCTATAACTCTATAATATTCTAACTCCACGACACTATTTTAATCTTTTAAGGGCGAAATTAAAAAGTGTTGTAAGTTCGGTCGTTATGCTAAGCACTCTCGGCTCCCGTTTATTCGCAGTTTTGCACTCAACCCCTCGTAATGGACGTCCACAACATGGAGTCATGTGCCATGGAATAGACTGAATATATAATTTGAGTGCATGGTGAGTTGTACGGTTCAAACGTTAGGCCAAGAAGCAGTGGTAGTGGTGGGTAAGGTCGCCAAAGCTTTAGCTTTGGGTGAATGAAAAATAAGAGAAGAAGAGAAGTAAGAAATCCTAGTATGATGGAATAGTAATTGAATGGCTATCTCCTTTAAGTTGAAATCAGTCGCAGACCACATAATATCAGTGTGTTCCGGCAGCTACCGACAGTAGGGATTTGAGAGCCCTACAGTTGTTATCACTTCCTCGTCATTTATCACGTGGGATTGTCTCGTAAAAATTAAAATTACCGCGATCTTTGAGATGCCACTGCTTTTCAAATATCAAAGCTAAGATTCGTATACTCGTATACGAATTTCTCCATTTCATGTTGTACAAAAGCGCCATGACACTTTTTTGATTAGTTAGTTTTTAGGGTTCCGTAGCCAAATGGCAAAAAACGGAACCCTTATAGATTCGTCATGTCTGTCCGTCTGTCTGTCTGTCTGTCTGTCCGCTGTATGTCACAGCCACTTTTTTCCGAATCTATAAGAACTATAATGTTGAAACTTGGTAAGTAGATGTATTCTGTGAACCGCATTAAGATTTTCACACAAAAATAGAAAAAAAAACAATAAATTTTGGGGGTTCCCCATACTTAGAACTGAAACTATATTTTTTTTTAAATAATACCCATTAGTGTGGGGTGTCTATGGATAGGTCTTCAAAAATGATATTGAGGTTTCTAATATAATTTTTTTCTAAACTGAATAGTTTGCGCGAGAGACACTTTCAAAGTGGTAAAATGTGTGTCCCCCCCCCTGTAACTTCTAAAATAAGAGAATGATAAATCTATAAAAAATATATGATGTACAAGTACATTACGATGCAAACTTCCACCGAAAATTGGTTTGAACGAGATCTAGTAAGTATTTTTTTTTAATACGTCATAAATTGAAATTCATATCAAATACTCAGGTCTATACTACCATTTACTTATATACCTACAGGTTTCTACGGAACCCTCGGTGCGCGAGTCTGACTCGCACTTGGCCGGTTTTTTGTTCGATGATTTACTGACTTGATTCTTACATTGGAAAATATAACAAAGGCAATGCTACAGTTTCGCCAAGAAAATAAACGGGTAAATGAACAGCATTTTCTAAATTAGAAGAATAATTTTGGCAGGTGCTCAAGGCCATTAGCGTGATCTTAAGCCTTGAGCACAGAAGCGGCTTAAGCCTTGAGAGCAAAAAGTGGAGCCTATGGGAGACAGACGTCAAAGGAAAGATAAATGCCGCAATTTTAGCCCGCAGAAATTATAACCTTAATTACACGACGACCGCATAGTGAGGAACGGTTTTGATCTTGATCAAAGTCGTGTAGACTTTGATCTAAAATCGACACTGTCAACCTATAATTAGAGTTTGACATACTTTTCTTTGAGTTATAAATAATATCTGGGATATAATTTAAACTTTAAAGATTATTAAAGTCTTAAAATATCTCCTTCTCAGTAAAATTCACTTTCTCTGCCGGAACTCGAAGTATTTTAAGAGGTAGCCATCGAAAGTGAGTCGTCATGACATGAGTGACACACCCTACTTTCTTTGAACTTAGAATAAAGCATTAATTACTATTATGAGTATACAAATAGGTTTAATTATTCATAGACATGTGAGAATAGGTAAATATTTTAAGATAAATTAGTGTTCACTTTGACCTACTAAAAATTTTAAAAAACTAAAAATCTCTTAACATTGTGTCTGTGAAATATGCATAACCCAGTTTTTAATATTATTCATATCATAAACAAACTAAACTGAAATCTTTAGCCTCGTTAAATTAATTTAATGTTTTTTTTTATAATTCTATCTTTATGACGTCATTCTACTTTCATCCATAACCAAAAGAAAAAGGTATTAAAGTAAGAAGCCTTCGTAGCATCAAACTGACTGTTTATTTATCTTTCATCGTTAACTAATTTTATTGATGCATTTTTCTTATGAATTTGTTTTACTCAGGTTAAGCTTTATACCTATATACAACTAAGGTAGAAAACAAGCATACAGCCTGCTTAAGCGGTTGCCGTAGCCTATGGACACTTGCAACACCAGGGGTATCACTCGCGCGTTGCCGCCCTTGCAATAATCTTTTTACACACCCTCTTTAGAGAACCCCATGCTGCAATAATAGTATACAAACAAAAAGTAGTATATGTATTATATCAGTTATCTGGTTTCCATAGTACAAGCTCTGCTTAGTTTGGGATCAGATGACCGTGTGTGAGGAATGTCCCAGGATATTATAGACTGGTCAATGATACTCTAAATAATATTAATGATGATCAATGTCGCAGGTAGACTCTTCCAGTGTATAATTTATATCCACGTCTGAAACTTTCAGGAAGCACGTCCAACAAACTATAATGGTGGACAATATGATGAAACTTAGTGTATGCTCGATTAAATTATATGGCCAGCACGAAAATAGCTTCAGATGGTCAGTACTATCACAGTCTTGTTACTGTAGTTAAATATACTGTGGTGTGCTTGATTAATATTAGTTTTTGAAGGAGATATTTTGAGTAAAAATTAGAAAATTGTTCACATGAATTATTTTTAGCCGTCTTCAAAAAAAGGAGGAGGTTCTCAATTAATTTAATTTATTAACCGATTTGGAAAATTCTATTTTTATTTGGAAGGGTACATTTCCCGTTTGATCCCATTGTCAACATGGTCGAAATTTGATTACTTTTAACCGACTTCAAAAAAAAGGAGGTTTCTCAAATCGACCGTATTTATTTTTAAATTTTTTGTGTACTTTGAAGTCGGTTTAAGTTTTTGTAAAACAGTTCTTAATTATTGTTATTAGCCGTTTGAATAGGTTTTGCCTAATTTTAGGTAAAACAGAAAATATAATTATAAACCTTCCAAATATTGTTACTTTTCCCGATCAATTTCTTTGCAGTTTCAGTAGGAAGGAAAGCAAAGAATATTTGCAACATAAAAATATGTTTTGCTATTGCTCCATAAATAAGTCTTTTTACGTTTGTCGTCGTAATAAAGTTGCCTTAGATTATATCGTTTGGTTTCAAAGCACATGTTACTTTATCTCACACGCTGCAAACTACGAGTAGGTACGCACCTACGTAAAATACGTGATATATTTTGATAAGTGGTGATGTGGTGTAACGCTTCGCGCAGTCTTTGCCTTTGTAGCCTGTAAAGAGCTTCGCTTTATACGTGTGTTTTGTTATTTCATGAGAATTTTGCACGGGTGTTGGCTGTCTGACTTTCTGCCTAATCTTCTTCTACAGTCGCTAATCACCCCCTGGCATCTTGTGGCAGTTTCACGCTTTGTGCTTACCACCTACGAAGAAGATGTTTTTATGTAATTTTCAGTTTGCCATTTGTATAATATTCCACCTTTTGGTGGCCCTGTCAAATTCTTTACAAAACACGGGCAGGCTCTGTTGACAAAAAAATATGTGGGCGCCATGTTTTTTAGAGGTTCCTATTGTAGCATACGGAAATGTTAAAGTCAAAGCCATTTATTCAATTTAGGTTCTGAAGCTACCACCGGTTCGGATTTAATGTAAAACATTTAAACATTCTCTATGTTTTTAGGGTACCGATCCGAAGGGTACCAACTACCCTACCACCTAATAAATGACGGAGTTATGAGGTAACAAACATAAAAAGAATACAACCGGATTGAGAACCTCCTCCTTTTTTAACCAACTTCAAAAAAAGGAGGAGGTTCTCAATTGTTTTCACATCTATGGCGGTTACGTCTATATAACTTTAAATATTCTATCCTTTTTCAATAATGTTTGTAAGAAAGAGATGTGATGTGACTAAAATTAGTTTAGTGCGATTTAGGTACAACAGAATCGGTGTCATTAGCTTACTGCTCCTTCGTACTAAATCCATAGCATTCTTCCCCACGACGACATTGAAGATTTTGTAAGCTTGGTTACTAGTATCTAACCTTTAAATATTTCACAACAAAATAAATCCAGCCGTTCTGATCTCTAAGCATTGTTGTATAATTTAAATACTGAAATCTTTGCTTTGATCATACAGCCCGAAAATTACTTTGTCTCAAACAATACCCTACTAGACCTTTACCTTTTCAAAGTCATATTGTTACGTAGTCTAAGATTAAGAAAAGGATAAATTGTACCTTGAAAAATATAATTAATTAACCATTAATTAACTGTTTCTTGAGAGTAAACACAGGGTATTATCCAGTTCTTAAAACGGTTCGTGATTTATGCATTATCTCTATAGCACTAAGAAAAGCTGTACCTTTCGTCCCGAAATTTAAATATAAGTAATTGGACTGTTTTACAAAAAACTTAAACCGACTTCAAAGTACAATAAGACGTAATCAAATCCTGATGTGATGACAATGGGACCAAACGGGAAGTGTATCCTTCCAAACAAAAAAACAATTATCAAAATCGGTTTATAAATGACGGATTTATGAGGTAACAAACATAAAAAAAAAGTACAACCGAATTGATAACCTCCTCCTTTTTTTGAAGTCGGTTAAAAAAACATACAACCGAATTGATAACCTCCTCCTTTTTTTGAAGTCTGTTATAAATAGGCACTATGCACAATATAAGCTTTTACAATTACTACTTGCGCGTGCTGTTTCCCCTTCCAATGATTAGGTAATTGTTTTAAGCACTCGAATCCAAGTTCAGTTGATCAAACATTCTCGTGGTTAATAATATCAATTTGTGTTTGACCTTAGTTAAGACCCCTCCCTTAGCAAACATAATAAGGCTCTTCCGCATATATAATATTTGTTGATCTGTGGTATAATAGAGGTAGTCGATAATGTGGTATAGGCTAAACAATTGCTGCAACTCTTGTGTATCGATACGTCGAGGAAAAATCCCTTTAATAGTAATGCTATATATAATAATAGTAATCCTATATAATAGTAATTTGACGAGCCCGTTGGCGCAGTTGGTTAAGACTTAACCTATGGCGCTGCAGGTCGTGGGTTCGATTCCCACACGGGACATGCATTTGTGTGCATGAACATGTCTGTATGTCCTGAGTCTGGGTGTAATTATGTATATTAAGTATGTATTTACAAACAAAAAGTAGTATATGTATTATATCAGTTATCTGGTTTCCATAGTACAAGCTCTGCTTAGTTTGGGATCAGATGACCGTGTGTGAGGAATGTCCCAGGATATTTATTATTAATCCTACCGAGCAATCCAAATTCGCAACAAGTAAGTGTTTTTGCATTGATTGTAACAGTACCGACCAATCACTGCATTTAAATATATTAGTGTGTCCTTGACTTCACCAATCAGGATTAGATTTCAAACAAAATCAATGTCTTTGCGTTTTTTGGGTTAATTGTTCGATGGTACGGATTCACCAGAGGCTTTTCCGTGAAGGAAAGGATGTTGAGCTGAAATATTGACACACAGAAGTGGCAACATCGCTAAGAGCCGATAACCACTGGGGAAGAAAGGTTCTCGAGTGGCGACCACGTACTGGTGCGCGCCGAGCGAGACGACCTCACACCAGGTGGACTGGCGACCTGTTCAAAGTCGCTGGGTGCCGCTGGATGCACGCGGCCCAAAACCGCTCGAAGTGGAAGTCAATGGGGGAGGCTTATGTTCAGCAGTGGACATCCATAGGCTGATATGATGATGATGATTACTTCTTTTGCTTTTTATTTCTCTTATCTTTTGCTCTCTTTAGTGTATCAATATCTAACGGAGAAGCATGAGTTGTTAATGATGAAAGCAGTCTACAGCCAAATTCAGCGCAGCAGAAAATTCGAAACCCTGCCAAATAAGTTCGCAACCATCGCATCGTTTTGCAGCGCCCCAGCAGAGACACGTGAGACTACAGCCGCAGTAGCTCGTTTAAACCACGAAAGATTAGGGAAAAGGAATCACTACTTTGGCGCTGTCGCTGCATGCACGGGCCCAAAAACTATTTGCTGCTACCCAAAATTATTGGAAAAAGTCAGGCAAACCTCCAAAACTATGAAAAGATACTGCACAACTAGATTATCAGATCAATGAGAGATTCTTTATCTTAGTAAAAGACCGTTGGAAGTTAAATAGTTTATTATGATGTAATGTGGAAGATCACGTCTTCTCCTTCTTCAGAATTCTCATGGCTCAATGACGGCAGACGAAAACGCCAGTTGTATACATATTAATAATAAAGGATTTACTCACGCGACTCACTGTCCGCTACTTTCGCCCAGTGACGTACAGTGTGTGTAAGTTATACGCGAAAGCGATTAAGTATGCTAATTGATTCATGCGTGCATGTGAACTATTACCTACACTACTGACAATAAATAGTAGCACTTTAAGACAGTAGTACAATAGTAAAATGGTAAAACAGTAACAATCTTTATATTGAAAATCAAATCAGGATCGTTTAGGTTAGAATCACTGAGTAATTGAGTAGCTGTCAATTTACAATTATTAAACTCGACTGCATGTTAACTATGCATCGCTTTATCTCCAAAGTGTTATTTCTCTGCAAATTAAATTACCTAGTACATACATAGCTTGCTCCTACCAGAATTATAAATGTATCAGAACATAAGGCAACAAAATTTTCAATTTAAAAGCTATTAGTTAATAACTTGGATCCTGCGGAGAAATGGCGCGTGAGCAAAGGCGGTGCAAATGAATGTAAATGAATCACTCACGCGCCGGTCACTGCTTTCTACGCTTCGGTTTCAACCCATCTCTATGTTAATATTATATTCGACCAAAATGTATGTGGACCAGCATTTGGACACTGGATTTTTTATTTTAAAAACCAGAAACCGCATTCTAGCGCTGCGTATCTACTGCTGCAGATGGACGTCGTAACTTTTTTAAAGGCATTACAAATCCAATCTCAAGTGATTTTTATCGTTCTCTTATGTCAATCCCATATAATAGTTGATCGTCTAGTATCGACAGTTGTCGAAATATATATCTTGGGGGATGGATATCGGAGCCAGGAGGTCTGGTGACTGTCAAAAACAAAACCGACGCTAGGACGCGAACGCCTTGGCGCGACGTTAAAGCGCGTCCTATTTGACGAGGCAAAAACGTTGATTAGAGAATTTATAAAAAAACAACTTCAAGTATTTTAATACGCATTTATTTTCTCTGTGTGTTTGTTATTTAAAATAGTCGAAAAGTTTTTCTACAAAGCTTGCTTATGTGCTTATGCTAATCCGTAAGCAAACTACAATATTCAAAAAGAGAGTTTATGCTAATATTGACATGACACAATGGCCTTGACTGAGGAATTCTGAATCCGGGACGCAATATGACGGACGCATTTGATTCTTCTCAGATTCTTACGAGTGGTTTTCTAAGGAGATCCAAATATTTAATATAATATATTATGTACCTATTTACATATAAAAAGGCCAGAGAGCAGGGTATCTTCTTATACCTGAGAGGTGTATTACAAAAGGATTTCACAAAATTCAACCTCGAAGACGGGTTCATATAGGGCAGTAGGGGATTGCATATAAAACCACGATTAAGACAAAATATTACCATTATTACCACAAAATGTATTTTTACAATAACTAAATTATGGCCTGTATGTATAACTACATTATCAGTAAAATATAAACCACTGTCAAAGCCAACAATATGAACCATTCATATTCGAAATTGACAATTAATTTGGCATAATAGTCCATACAATATGTTGCACGTGGCTGTTAACAATCATAGTATACATTTTGCTCGTTATAAAAACATGTTTAATTTGAAAACTATAAGTACTGCAGATTGATTTAATACTCTATGATGCCCAGCCAGAATGCTGTGAAATTAAGTTTCTTCTAAAGCCTTAAAAGAAAAACCGGCCAAGTTCGAGTCAGACTCGCGCATCGAGGGTTCCGTACAAACCTGTAGGTATATAAGTAAATGGTAGTATAGACCTGAGTATTTGATATTAATTTCAATTTATGACGTATTAAAAAAAAACTACTTAGTAGATCTCGTTCAAACCAATTTTCGGTGGAAGTTTGCACCGTAATGTACATCATATATTTTTTATAGATTTATCATTCTCTTATTTTAGAAGTTACAGGGGGGGGCACACATTTTACCACTTTGGAAGTGTCTCTCGCGCAAACTATTCAGTTTAGAAAAAAATGATATTAGAAACCTCAATATCATTTTTGAAGACCTATCCATAGACACCCCACATTTATGGGTTTGATGAAAAAAAAAATTTTGAGTTTCAGTTCTAAGTATGGGGAACCCCCAAAATTTATTGTTTTTTTCTATTTTTGTGTGAAAATCTTAATGCGGTTCACAGAATACATCTTACTTACCAAGATTCAACATTATTGTTCTTATAGTTTCGGAAATAAATGGCTGTGACATACGGACGGACAGACAGACAGACAGACAGACATGACGAATCTATAAGGGTTCCGTTTTTTGCCATTTGGCTACGGAACCCTAAAAAACCTGCAAAACTAGACCACGAAACACTTAGAAGGGACGTTAAAAATTCTGGTATTGTGAGATTTTAAGGTCAACGCGACCTTTCGCAGTAATCGCAAGGGTTTGGCTCAGCTAACCATAATGAGGACATTCCCCATCCGGCCCTTTCTTTCAAATATCACCGGAGGCTGTGTAACGATCAAAAGTCAAATTACGCTTCTATGTTTCCTGAAACAAAATAAAATAAAACGTAGGACATGTAATGCCTAATTTAATTTTGTGTAGGTAAGTATATATTTTATCGTGTGTTAAACCAGTAGTTTCCCGGCGACACGTCGTCATCTATTGCTGCATGCGGTCGGCTGCGAACCGGCACCTTTTATGGTGTAAAGGACCTAAATATTACAAATGAAAAGTGTCGCCGTCTCTCAGTCACATTAGGGTTCCAACACTAAATAAAATTTATTTGCGAGTAAATATAAAGTAAATAAAAAATAACTCACTTCACTAGTTCTAACTAAAGGACAAGTATATAGCTACATTAAGTATATATTATTAGTCGACTAAACTAAGAGAGATAAAGAAAATTTACTGCACGTGTATGTACTATGAGTCTTAAGCCAAGTCACAGTACGGATATAAAGCAGTATTGTAACTCTATACAATTAACTAATTTTATAATGCTCTTTCAGGGATGATATGATTACAATATAAGACTTTATTTATTACTAGCTGTCCCCCGCGGTTTCACTCGCATCCCGAGATAAAAAAGTAGCCTATGTCCTTCTCTATACCATAGGCTATCTGCATGCCAAATTTCATAACGATCCAGTGAGTAGTTGAGGCGTGAAGGCGTAACAAACAAACAAACAAATAAACAAACAAACTCACTTTCACATTTATAATATTAGTTAGGATTAGGATTTTATTTATTTAGCCCGTTAAACTGGGTGAGATTAATCTTTATGACTATTGTTTGATTCGTTTGGCTATAGGATATCTCTCAACTCAGTGTGCCTTTTGGCAAAGGCCTCCTCCAGTAGTTTCCATTGCTTCCTGTCTTGAGCAACTCTCCTCCATTTGATTATTTACAATATAAGAATACCATTAAACCAAAAACGACCATACACGGTTCGCTCTAGCTGTAATTATACAGTTGGCCATCCTGCTGTCCGCTTGATTTGGTTTGGACTAAAGGTCTCGTATAACAATGAGTAGAAGATTATAGTTCCTAAGCTGCCCATCTATGATTGCCATAAACGAGCTATGCAGATAGCTGAGTATTGACACTGGTGAGATGATCACGTGTCACATTTATATGTCCTAAAGGTATTTTATTTTTAACACCCAGTTGCATCAAAACAAAATATTTTTCCAAACTAATTCGTATGAAGTAAGAGTATGCGCATAGGTGGAATAAACTATATCATTTGCTGCAAAAAAATTACATACTCAAGTATGAATTCGTAACATGATAAATATAAAGTATGCGTATAATTATGATAGTATAAGTAAAACGTGAAAGAATTTTGCTATAAATCTTTAAAATGTTGGTTGAGCTACTGTTTGAGAATAAATGTACTTTAAAAAGTTGAGTAAAATTGTTTTACTTATTCCGTTTAGACCAAGTTACTCGCAGTAATCCAGTTTGTGTAAATATTTTTCTTTGTTCAATAATTTAAACTTTAAAGTAATCTAAATCTAAGAGGATTGTTGAAGTCAACAAGCTCAGTATTAAGAGGACTTTTAAAAGAGAACAATATCAGTAATTCTACGTATATTATTTTTATATAAGAATATAGATTCTAAGATCGACTTTCATGATATTTTTATGGAGTTAGTATCTTTTTTAACCGACTTCAAAAAAAGGAGGAGGTTCTCAATTCGGTTGTTTTTTTTTTCTTTATGTTTGTTACCTCATAACATAACATAACAGTCATTTATTAACCGATTTGGAAAATTCTTTTTTTGACTGGAAGGGTACACTTCCCGTTTGGTCCCATTGTCATCAGATCAGGTTTTGATTACTTCTTTGAAGTCGGTTTTTTTTTTTATAAAACAGTCCAATTATTGATTTACATAAAGCGATAAAGTTATGAAAATCATGTGCATGGATTTCTTTACTTCCAAAACACAGTAAGTATGCAATTTTCTTTTTAAATTAAAGACATGTGTAGAGGTACTGCCGATTTACGTTTTATAATCTATTGGAACCAATATTTCCTGTGTGAAACCAATTTTGCATTTCCAGCTACAATTGTGCATTGTTGTAAGTTTGATGCAATTTTAAGCTTTAATACTCGTGATATAAGATTATAAATCCTGCAAGCATAATATGGATGCAATTTCCCATAACATAAAAAACAGTCCATTCATGATTGTCATCTGTTATCTCGAATGAAGTAATTGTTGTGTGCATTAAATTCTCATTAGCAACTCAACTTTCACGGCTTAGCGAATCGATACATTGATTTAACTTCATGCTCTGGAACCTTTTGCTGGATACTATGGCTACCATGTGTAGGCATCTCGACGTGTGTCGTAAAAGCCACATTTAGGGAGTTTGCTGATCACAGACAACAAACACATTGGCTGTCTAATAACACCGGTCTACAACACTTCAAAGCCCGGGAATATATTTGGAATATGAGCAGGGGGCAAATCCGCTACCTGCTTGGGGCCTTTACTGGGCACTTTGGAACCAACGACATGCTCATGAAGATGGGTCTAACCGCGACACCCATGTGCAGGTTGTGTGGGGAGCATACGGAACGCATGGAGCACCTTCTGTGCACATGCGATGCACTGGCTGGTAAGCGAATGAGTCTCCTAGGGATCGGATATCCAAAACCAGAAGACTATAGGCTCATATCTCCTAGCCTCGTTGTAAAACTCATGAAAGGAGTTTTCTACGAGACTGGGGAGGAGTAATTTATCTAGGGGACCACAATAGATCCCAATGGGTCGAAGTGTCCGAGTTATTTCTCGGCCCCTGCACAAGATAATATAAGATGGCTCATGTATCTTTCTGATTTATCCCACAAATGATATAATCATACCTTATTCTAGTCTTGTTACCACTCAGTTCCGTGACGTCTGAAAGGATCCACATAAAAATGAATCTATTTATTTATTTATTAAGGAACTCCAACAAAAATACATATTACACTCTTAATAATAAAACACATGACATAAGTTATAAATGTACCTTCAGTTACAGGAGATCACAGCATTCGTTTATATCAATTTACAAAAAATAACTAAACAGTACTTATAATTCTCTCACTAAAATCGACATAAACAATAACTACTTAGAATTGAAAATTAAATACAATAAATGATCATTTCATGAGTAGAAAATGATAGTGACTTTAGGGCCTAGAATTGGAGATAGGGTTTTTCATTCCAAGATCGCAGGTAAAACCGCGGGAAGCAAGCAGTAGGTAAGTAATTAATATGACACTCCAGCAAGATCACAAGTATGACGCGGGCAGTCCTATTAAAAGTATACTCTCCCTAACACATAAAGTAATTCAAAAACCTATGAACCTTCAAAAACCTATGAACCTACAATGAGCCTACAACGAGCACGATGCGAATCCCTTTGTTCGTGAAAAAACTGACAATCGCGCTAGTTCGAGGTTCGCCCTCGCAAGCGTGCTCGCACTGTGCTCGTTCGTGGCTCGGCTCGTACTCGATTCGCCAAGCATGGACGCACCATAATATAACTTCGGTAAAAGTAATCCACCCAATATAATCAATGAGGTGTGACGGAAAAAGTGTTTCAAATTACCGTGAACAAGGAACAATCGTGCGCGAAATAGATTGTTTAGCCAGGGATCATTTACTATTTAGTGGGCTCACTGACTTGGAAACCTATCCTGGCAAATGTGAAGGGAATGTCGCTGACAAGGAGGAAGGGTGCGCTATGGATCTAGGTACTTGGATGCCTTTTTAAGGGTTCCGTAGCCAAATCGCAAAAAACGTAACCCTTATAGATTCGTCATGTCTGTCTGTCTGTCTGTCCGTCCGTATGTCACAGCCACTTTTTTCCGAAACTATAATGTTGAAACTTAGTAAGTAGATGTATTCTGTGAACCGCATTAAGATTTTCACACAAAATTAGAAAAAAAACAATAAATTTTGGGGGTTCCCCATACTTAGAACTTAAACTCAATTTTTTTTTCAATCAAACTCATAAATGTGGGGTGTCTATGGATAGGTCTTCAAAAATGATATTAAGGTTTCTAATAAAAGTAAAATGTGTGTCCCCCCCCCTGTAACTTCTAAAATAAGAGAATGATAAAACTAAAAAAAATACATGATGTACATTACGATGCAAATTTCCACCGAAAATTGGTTTGAACGAGATCTAGTTTAAGTAGTTTTTTTTAATTAAAAAAAAAAAAATGAAATTCATATCAAATACTCAGGTCTATACTACCATTTACTTATATATAGGTACCTACAGGTTTGTACGGAACCCTCAGTGCCCGAGTCTGACTCGCACTTGGCCGGTTTTTTACTGTGTATTATTTTTATGCCACGTCAGCAATCAAGGATTAACTGATGGTAAGCGGTCCACTTGGCTACCGTTAGGCCCCCGCCTGATTTAAGTTAAAATATAAAGCTCAACTCATAAACAATCTTCTATATGTATTTACAGAAGATATTGAGATTAAATTAAAAGGTAAATAAAAGCAAGGTTATGTTTAAATGAGAAATGTAGTGGTAGGTAACCTTTAGCTTCTCTAGGGTATCGTCTAGTCTAGCAAGCTTTCACAATAGAATTAGTTGCTTTGTTCCGTTTTATATTTCGTTCAGGGCTGCATTTGGGATTAGGGCTTAGGCAAATAAATTCTATCGATATTTTTTTACTTCGTACTAAGCCCGATTTACAAATTCACTTGATAAGCAGCAAGTTATTTTCATCATCATCTAAAAATCTCGTCTATATTTAATATTATAGAGGCTAAAATGTAGTGTTTCGCAATTATTCCGAGCTCGGTCGAGGGCCTGATGCAGGTGGTTAATTAAGCTAATTGAAGTCTACCGAATCAAACGGCACCTATTTTCCGATTTTGAACTTCCATTTGGGATGAGGCAGTCGATCGTGGTTAATAAAGATAACATTAGCATAAATTAAATATTTTGTACCGGATTGGAAATTTTGTAGATCTGAGTGAGGAGATTATATTCTTAGAAATTATTTTTGTAGTAGAAAATGTAAGACAAAAATAAAGACAAACTTAGATTAATTTATCGAATTAATTTTTGATCTCGACAATAATATTATGGTAAAATATATTAAGGTTACGTATATGATCATCAGTCTATTCCGACGTTGGAAATCTTTAGTCTGAGCTCTACATCAGTCTTCATTCAGCTTTGCCCAGGATAGGGCAAACTACGACCCTGGCATCAAAGTTCTAAAGCAAAAGCCGCTCAGGAATATTTTAAATCGTATTTATTTATTTTACTGCGTGCTATAAAACACTTTATAACAGTTACAGGCGAAATATAGTGAACGACACCCGAAGGTAATATAAAAATTGTTCTAAATGCTAAGTCGGCTGAAACAAATAAAGCTGTAATAATGACAGCTAAGATTCTGTGTCATAATTATAAGTGAGCATAAAATGCTCACTTACTTGGAATCTGTTTATATACGTTTTGAACCGACTTCAAAAAGAGGAGGTTCTCAATTCGGTTGTATTTTTTTTATATGTTTGTTACCTCATAACTCAGTCATTTATTAACCAATTTGTAAATTTCTTTTTTTGTCTGGAAGGGTACACTTCCCGTTTGGTCCCATTGTCATCAGGTCAGAATTTGATTACTTCTTAGTGTATTATGAAGTCGGTTTAAGTTTTTTGTAAAACAGTCCAATTATATGAGACAAATTCGTGGATCCCGTTTGAAATTACTGACTAAAATTACGTTACATAATTAACCAATCACGAGGTAAACCTTTTTCGTTCTTGAATCAATGATACACGAGCTCTTTGGCCATAGCCCATGGCCTGCATGCCTTACTCCCATTCTGGACGTTGTGAGGGTACAACAAATAATAATTTCAATACCAATAAAATAAAACTGAATTGAAATTGTGAACTGCAATATTCTCAGAATGTCTGAGCAGTTTTGAGACAACAGACCCACGTTATAGGTCAGTCACAAATGAAGAATGACACGTTGTAGTTCCAAGTCGTCACGATAATATCAAGGGTAGCAGAATTATCAAACAGTAAAGCCAATTCGCCACAAGCAATTTATTTATTATTTTAAAAAAAAAAACATATATTATTTGTTGTTCTAATCGTTTATTGCGGTTGCTGTGCGCAAAATTATGTATGCGCAGACTATCATGAATAATTGCATATGTAACATTATTGATCTCCATAGAAAAAAATTAATAATATTGATATGAAAATATTTCTGTATCACCTTTTCATACAATATTTTGTATCACATCTTCTTCAGCCTAGAAGCCACCCTGGACTTTCTACAACGGTCTAGCTTCCATTTAGCTCTTACCAACCACTAAAGTGGACTAATTTCACCACACACACACGTTGCTTCATTTAATGCTGACGCTCGCTAAACGTAACACCATTGAAGATAAGTAAAGTTAGCATCTGAACAATCCTTACCAAATCAAAAAAGTTTCAAACAACGAAGTCCCAGCGAAAGTGGCAGCTGTAGAATGAGGAAAAATACAAAATTCTCGCTCAATTGAAGTCGTTAACCGTCTGCGCGTGCACTCAGATGCATTCTACATGAAACGTGCCGTTACTTTCACTGATACTTGCATGCTGAAGAATACAGTTGTTGTTGATCACCAATTAACAATATGTTTGTAATGCACTGATTTGGTGGGAACTGACTCCTGAAACACAGCTCACGCTAGTTCAGGAATCAGGGCTATTTAGAATTGTACACATTGTTATATACTTAAATAAATATTATATATGATTATTATTACAGATACACGTCTTATTAGTCCACGCCTTAAGCAGTGCAATCAGTGATTTCAAAAGTAAAGATGCTCATTAAACTGTTTCTAAATGATGTATTAAGGCACTAGTACTGGCATTATAAAAAATATGAACTCTTGGCTAAAGGAATTGAAAAAGAAAAACAGCGTTATTTCACCCAAAGGTCAGCTCAATAGATGAATTACGTCCTTACAGAATACCGCAGCCAAAAAACTGAATGTTGTGTTCCTGCGCGTGAGTAACTTCGCCTGATGCCCGGTTTCTATAAACAAAAAGGAATCGTTTTGCTTACCAATGGTAGGTGTAGACGATAGAGATAGTAGTGCTAAGCATAAATACCCGAAATATTATAAAATAAAATTATTGTCTTAAAAACACAAATATTTACATGCTAAAAATAAGTAAAACCTCAATTAGATTTAGTTGCGCTGCGATGCAACCGAATAAAAATAAAACTATAAAAAAAGTAAAGTCCATAACCTATTTGTCTCTTTGGTTTTAATTGTCAAGTTATTGTTTTTCCCGCATTTTTTCTGTACTTATAAAATACAAAGTTTAACATTTTAAATTGCTTTTAATTTCTCTCCCATCGCCTGCAGTAGGTTTTTTTATTGCCAAACTGGGCATATATATCATTTCGTAAGCAAATTTTAATATGCAAAGCTTTGAGGTCGTTGCTTCATTATTAGTAAAGATATGAGTCTTAATTTTAACCTATAACGGTCCGTAAATTATTGGAATCGCCCATGAGCTCTGAGAAGGAAGTTCCGTGTGGTACAGGTTACCACTAAGCGGGCCGCATAATTGTTTGACGATTTTGTTGATTAAAAAAATGCATAGTAAAACTTTTGTAGTGTTTGTAAATTTGCATAGTTATAATGCCAATGTAATACCGTCTTCACGCAGCAATAGTAATTTAATAGATGCAATCTTCCATGTAGCCATTAAAGAAGATTGTATTCTTCGGCTTGTGGCTTTTTGCGAGCGATTATTGGATCATCAAACAATAATAATATGCATGGGCGTTCCCGGAGGGGGGGGGGAGGGCAGCTGCCCCCCTGGATTTCGTATGGCTACGTACCTACTGTTGTTGATAAAAGTTCTTATGTCTTACTTATTTTATTCGTTAAGCGGGAAGCCCGCTGAATTATTAAAAAAAAAGTGATTTTACTAGATTTTAAGTGATTTTACTAGGCTTAAGAAAAATCTGATTTGCCCCCCTGGGTCAGAAGCTGGGTACGCCCATGATAATATGCATTAGGTTATTCAAATTTAAATCTTTTATGTCCTCGCGTCTTCGATCAAAGAGAAAAGAAGACGGCGTTAGGGAATATTGTGCACAAGGTACTTACCTTGGAATTTGGCACAAGATATTCAGAATGACGCATGGCATCGGAGGTAGTAAAGTATTCGTACGTGTGAAGTGAAAACTGTGACGTAAAATGTTTCTTTTTTGTTTACAGCATAACAATATGTTATTGATGACTTCTCAACTGTCAACTATCACCTTAGGTAATACAGTACAACAGTCAGTGATGTCGAATGCCGTGGCGAAGACTGAGGTTTCAAATCCGACAGTTTGAGGGAAGGAAAACATGGTATGGAAACCAAAGCATGCTTTCTTATTGTTGAGAGATAAAAACTACAGTCACTATTACTTTTTATCTACTAAAAAAATATTCTATACCTACAAAGTTAGATTTTCGATCAAAAATTTACCTCAGAAGACAGCCTCAATATTTTTAATTTAAACTTTGCAAGAAACTTTTCACGTGATTGAAGTTTAAAAATGCAATGTAGAGCGGGCATTTTGATAAGAATGTTTTTAGATTTCGTGTTTATTGTACAATAAATTAAAGTGGAAAAGTTTTGACATTGAATCCCTTGATATTAATAACCATTTTTTTGCACTGCAGTATACAAGTATAAAATATTAACTATCCCTCTGTTAGGTCTTCTTATCCCATATCTGTCTTCTATACTAATATAATAAAGCGGAAGAGTTTTGTTTGTTTGTTTAAACGGATTAATCACCGGAACTATTAGTCGGATTCGAAAAATTCTTTCACTAATAGGAAGTTACATTATCTCGGGAACGCGGGTGAAACCGCGGGGGACGGTCGTCTATAATAAGTATATAAATAAAAAAGTTATATAGGTATCAGTTATCTGGTTCCCATAGTACAAGCTCTGCTTAGTTAGATAACCGTGTGGGAGGAATGTCCTAGTTCTAATGTTTTTTTTTTTTATACTACTTAGTCGGTAAAAAAGCATACGGCCCACCTGATGGTAAGCGGTAACCGTAGCCATATGGAAGCTTGCAACACAAGAACATCGAGGAACAATCCCTTAGAGTAGTAATACCGAACAATCCGATTCCGAAACTAGTCAGTGATTTGTCACTGATTTTGAACAGTAAGGACCAATCACTGTATCGTGTGTTCTTGACTTGGCCAATCAGAGCGCATGCGTCCTTGTCTTAACCAATCAGAGCGCATTGTTGATGGTGGCAAATTGGCGGAATAGATTGTAAGCAAAATCGACGTCATTACGCTTCTTTGGGTTAATTGTTCGATGCACAAGAAGCATCGCTCACGCGTTACCGACCTTTCCCCCCTCCCCTATGAGCTCTGGCGACCTTACTCACGCGCAGCAACACAACTTTACACAACATAAAGTTATTTGGCTGCGGTATTCTGTAAGGTGGAGGTACTTCCCCAGTCGAGCTGCTCTTTGAGCGAATAAACGCTATGCTCTACCTCTCAAAAAAAATTTTTTAAACGACGTTTTCTACCTTGGTATTAGCCATAATATTGTTACTTTCTGCTTACGGTCATACTCCTGTAAGGAAAGTCGTACCAGGGGCTCTACAGAACCATAATATCAATTGGGTTTGCTGTTTTATAATTTAATAAGGTAAGGAAAGGCAAAAGGTCAGCAGTCCATTAAAGGAAAAGTTTTTGCATTAGCTTCAACCAACATAACGTCGATTTGTGGTAATATCTTATGACTTAGACGCAGATGTTCTTTGTCTTCACTTTAGGGTACATCTCTTGGGACAGTTCCAAGGTCTGTCTGTCGACAAACGCTGGGCTTTACCTTCAAGGTTGCGATGCTCATAAAAATATGGAGAGGAGGATTACAGGGGAAAATAATATCTTAGTGTAGGCAGAGTTGTTTATGTTTGTTCTAATTATTATTTTAAAAATGTACAAGTTTTTTTTTATTTATTTGAAATTGTTAAACATTTGAGAAAAATTACTGACTTCCGAGCTGTTAGTAGCTTCGACATCCATGGGGTCTTAACTGAATCAATGGCTTTAACTTTAACCTTCATTTTATAAAGAATACTAGTATGCATAGATTTCTATTGAGATTTTACCCAATATTGCAAGTAAAGGAAGAATGGAGCAATGTTCAATTTTTTATGTGTAGCTGATTCAAGTATTTAATTTGTTTTTGATAAAATTCGTACACTGCTGAAAGTGGTCATACTGGGGCTCATATAAAAAACTTGAATAAATTAAAACCCTTCTAAATTTTTGAAATTTCTTACCTTTTAAGGTGAACGCACGCTTATCCGAGCCGAACGCATCGAACGAAACGAATTTTAGAATTCTGTATATAAAATCTTATGAAAGCTCGCACACTCGAATCTGGAAGAACCCCAGAAATCCTAGACGAATGCGGATATGTGTGCGAGCCCTCCTTGATTTCGAGTCGTTCGCCGCGTTCGGCTCTGATAATTGTGCGTCCAACTTTATAAAGCGAATTTAACTAATTTTCATTAATGATACATCCTTGCTTTTATGTTCTGAGCATATATGACTGAAATATGACATTATAGAAACTTTTTACCCGTCTTGTGTAACTTTGGAGCTTTTCGTTGGTTTATTGATGAATTGTTTTCTTATTATTATATATTGAAAGCTTATTTTAGTTGGAGTCTAGAGGACTTGTGGTGGTTTATTAAATTTGAAGTTTGATATGTGTAAGTTACTACTTTTAATAACTCAAAACATACATGACACAAAAATTGTTCATTTACTACATTATGGTGCGTCCATGCTACGCGAAGCGAGCACGAGCCGAGCCTCGAACGAACAGGATTCGTTCGTTGCGATTTCAAGCGTGGACATACTTAACGAGCCTTCAACGAGCCTATAACGAGCGCTATATGAATCCATGTGTTCGTGAAAAAACTGACAATCGGGCGGAGCGCAGTCGAGCACGCTACGAATGCTCGTTCGAGGCTCGCAAGCCCGTCCACGCTACGCGAATCGTGCTCGCAGTGTGTTCGTTCGTGGCTTGGCTCGCGCTCGGTTCGCCAAGCATGGACGCGCCATAACAGTGTGTCACATAAAATAATAATAAATGTAATAAAGAATCCTCATTTCCACTTCGAAGATTTTAAGAAGAGAGTATTGGCCACGAATTCACAGATCTTTCATTCTCAATCAACTACATTTACTGAAATATGTTCACATACTGTCATTCATATAACTAGAAATTATGTGAAAGCAAATACAGTTATTCGTGGTAAAAACATAAATATCTGCTTACCCAAACGATATTAGCATAAAGGTTAAGAAAACTCCTCTTATTACAAACAGGGAAAATCATGTGCACACAACCTCTGATTTCCTTACTTATACTGCAGATGTTTGTAATCCACCTGTTACCTCTAAATATTCACCCACGGTCCGTATAATATGAATAATAAACAAGTTTATAAAATAAATAGAAATATTCTTAATAAAGTCTGGATTTAGACGCTCTAGCTGTTTATACGATCGCGTTAGTAGTATTCTGAGGTAATAAATCGTTTTAATAAGGTATCTTTATATTTTAAAAGAATAAATAAATAAATTACGTAAAAATGGCAGAACATTGGTAGTATATTCGGTGGAAATCCGGCAAAATTATGTATACCTCTTTCAGTGCATGTAACTTAGTTTGGCGATACATTTTTTTTTCATTGCATTTTTTAGAATTTACATCCACATTTTCTTCTAGGGTTCTTTTAGGGTTCCGTAGTACCTCAAATGAAAAAAAAACGCAACCCTTATAATATCACTTTGTTGTCCGTCTATCTGTAGATCTGTATTTTGTATTGGTTTATTCTTTATTTTTATAGGTCATGATAGGTATCATAAAAACAGTTTTAGCATTTAAAATTAAATGTGTTACTTTTAGTCCAAACATAGCCATAGTAACCTTCTATCTGTAACGATTTCCGCTAAAGCTTTAGACTTATTATCACAATACTCCGTCCTTGTTACAAACCATAGCAGCAAAGCTGGAGTTACGTGATAACTGACTGGCATCATGTTTATAGCCCGTCATGGAAATCATTACAGACCCTGGGTTTATTCATATTACAGTTAGTGCTTTGTTTGTTAGGTATCGATTGTCTTTTGTTGGGAATATTCTTTCATGTTCAAAGGAACCCTTATGGTGACACTCCGTCTGTTTGTCTGTCCGTCTGTAATACCGTTTTCGGAAAAAAACTAATGCTATTGATTGGAAATAGTTTTAAATATTGCTTACTCAATTGGCAAATGAAAACTAAAAAAAAAAATGGTTTCTTTGCGACATATTTTCAAAGCACCTACTACCGTACTTTGGTTACATGTCCTATCCGTCATTGAAGTCTGAAGCTCAGTGTTGGCTTCCAGCCTACGATTATCGTCACCGCTTCGATGTCTCTTCCACTGAACTACCATCTTCATAAGCTCCAGCTTTAATACCATACTATTAACTCTGCCAAGAAATATTCGCTGCCCGCTAATATGAATTGTAACTTCTCTCCCCCGACACTGAGGACCCGCGCTCGCATTTGTCATGTACCTCGTTAATGCAATCTGCTGATTATAACTCGGTTACATGCTGCGTGGTCCCAGTAGGACCATTATATTCTGGAAAATGTAATGCCAAATATTACCTTGTTTAATTTGTGAATACATTTGCCAAATGAAGAAAGAAGAATTTAGAAGAGAGGTAGAGCATAGCGTTTCGCTCAAAGAGACCTTACAGAATACCGCATCCAAATAACTTTATGTTGTGTAAAGTTGTGTTCCTGCGCGTGAGTAAGGTTGCCAGAGCTCATAGGGGCATATCGAACTATCCCCCCTGGATAGGTCGGTAACGCGTGAGCGATGCTTCTTGTATTGCAAGCGGCATCAGTAAGCGGTTACTGTAGCTACATGGATTGGACATATGGCTATAGTAACCGCTTACCATCAGGTGGGCCGTATGCTTGTTTGTATAATAGCATCACATGAGAACGGCTCGACCGATTGGGCTGGTTTTTTGTATGTCCGTAATTAGTCAGGGCATTTTTCGAATGAAAGATTTTTTTGGGAAAATCCGCCAGTTTAGTCCGAAATTATACCAGGGAGGCCGCCGGGCTCGAACAAAAAAAAAACAAGTGAGTAAAAATATCAATTCCCCAAATGTATTTATTTATAAGCATCAACAATCAAAATCGCTTCTTTTAAAAAGATTGTTTTTGAAAGATTTTTCGGTATATAAGAAAGCTATCGTGTAAATACAAAGTTGCTATACTTACAAACTAGACGTTCTGGTACATAGATAATACGTAGGTCTTTTGACTTCGAAAGAGTTTTTTAAACCCTGAAAATCCTGTTTGCTTAAGCCGTTCGAAACTATTATAATACATCAAAGTTGATCTTAGCAATAAAATATAAGGTTATTACTCTAAGCCCCGAACTACAGTGCTCATGAGTTGTCTAGACACTTCAAGTCCACAATAAAGTCAGTCAGGGTAAATTCAATTAAACAAAGCATTTATATGGAAGCCAAAAAGCTCGTTTTGATTCACAAATAAAAAATCAAAATAGCAAACTTTAACTAAGCTGATCTGTACTCGTAGAAATAGTGCATGTTCTCGTTAAAACCCACGCTATTATTAGGTCACCGAACCAAAAAGGTAAGAAAGGTACCCTTATGGTGCGACTTCGTCCTTTTGTCTGTCCGTCTGTCACAGCGGTACTAATGCTACTGATTTGAAAAATGGAATAGTTTTAAATGTTGCTTATCCAACCTTATTGCAAATGAAAAATATTTTTCAAAAGGCCGGATTGGGCGACCCAAATTTCAAAATAAAACTACAAGTTTAAGGCTTTATTTTTACATTCTAAGACAGGCATTTATGTGTATGATTTTTCTATGCCGCTAATAAAAAGGCAATCCCAATTCAGTGAACTGACTCAAATAGAAGTCTTCCGTTTCTAGATTGAAAATGTGTTGGCCTGTAAAGATATATTGCCATTGTTTTCTAGAAATTCTATTACTTATTATCCGATGGTACTTTGAGAAGCTTACAATCTTGTTCTATTTTATTTTCAAGTAGTTATTTATTAAGTTAAATGTCTTGGAAACGGTCGATAACAATTGCTATTGCTATTTTATTTACGGCAATTTTGTTGCTACAATTAATTGTGCTGGTATATTCTGGCAAGTGTAATACAATGCCGTTTACCAGAAGCAATACAAAGCTGTATTGATTTGCTGCGATACAGACAACAAAAGCTATTTTGTTTAAATAATTACTTTGGATTCTTTGAGTTTGAGAAGTGATGAAATTTTTTTGGGCTTGGATTTCCACCCAGGACAATCATTTAGTGGTAGTAATTCAAAGTCAAAGCCATTTATTCAATTTAGGCCCCAGAAGGGCAATTATGAAGGTAACATTTACTGAAGTTACCACCGGTTCGGAACTCAGCCTTCAACTGAGAAGAATCCGGCAAGGAACTCAGCAAGGCTACATTTTTAAAATATTTAGAAATTAATAATTAAATACAAAAAAATAAGATAAATAAAAAAATAAAATCATTGTTACAAACAGACTCACCACAAAAAGAAACTGAATCTCGCAACTTATCAATGCTTGGTAAATTAATTATACATTTTAGATAGGTAACACTTTATTATGTCTGACTTTCCTGATCATATTTTTCATCAAAATACTTTTCAAAACAGTAAATAAATAAAAAATCCCAGCCAAGTGCGAGTCTCGCGCACGGAGTGTTCGGTACAATAATAAATTAAAACAACTCAAATTTTGTGATTCGGTAACTCAATTTTTCTCCACACTGCCGTTCTAAGGAAAAAAACTGCTAAAGTATGGTAGCGCCTGACAAAGAATTATGATCAAAATTATACTCATCGTATAACAGGCCATTTATAATATATAACGAACGTATACTGCATTTTTTATACGCTTGTATTATAGTCACAGAAATCAGAAAAGGGTGTGAAGAGATATTTGCAGGGTCGACAAAGCGCGAGTGATACCCCTGGTGTTACAAGCGTCCATAGGCTACGGTAACTGCTTACCATCAGGCCGTATGCTTGTTTGCCGCCTTACGGGTATAAAAAAACGGAATAAATAGGTAAATTATAATAGGTATTAGTTAAACTACAATCAGACAAAAGTTAGTGTTAACAAAAAAAACTGAAAAAATGCTTTTTTTGAGATTACTTGTATGACCACAAGGTGTATTGGGTCCGGTCCTGTATCTATTATGCACTTGTGATATTTCTGAACTTGAAAACAACACCATCGCTAAATTTGTTGACGGTACAGTCGAGGAAATAAATATGTATACACTTAGTAAAATTCAACAACGGTTTCCTCTTAAACTACTGATTGAAATTATGAGATATTATAAAGGCAGAATCTTCTAACATATACTATTATGATTTGTGTAATAGTTTAACACTTAAATGTTAAACATGCGAGAAAATTGCTTTTGAATTTCAAAAAGTGTATACATATTTATGTCCTCGACTGTACTGCTATAATGGCTACCTGTATAGGTACAGGGAATAGCCACAAAGAGGCAGCTAATAAGGTTCAAAATGAGGCAATCCAGCTCCCCGATCACACAGATATAGTGAGACGACTCAAAAGAACTAAACCGTTTGAGTTAGTGTAGTGTTAGATATAATAATTATGTAATATGTTATGTATATAATATGTAACGTAGTCCAAGTGCTGCATATAAAGAACACAAGAACAAAGTGTCTTCCCCTTAATAGAGACAATAAGCAAAGTGTTAATGGACACATTTTTAGAAAGAGTCACAATAGAAGATTACTTATTAGCCTAATATTATGGCTAGATTGTAGTATGAATAGGGAACACTAATGAAGGTGTACCCTAGGAAGAAAAAAAAAGAAAAAGAAGTTCTCCATTGGATTTGAATTGTATTTTTCTTGTCATGGCGGCCATTAGACGCCATAGAAATACGAATGCTGGATAATTTAAACAAGCTATTTATTTTACGGGTGTTCACAGAATACAGCCCTGTGACATACAGATGTAGGCTTAGAAATAGGGTTCCGTTGGAGTAAGGAATCCCACATAGCAAAGGTTTTATTATACATTATTAGTGCATTGCCCTCTGTAGACAAACTCGGTTTTACGAGTGTCGGTTCCGATCGTTACATAAAAAGACGGTAGGTATGTGAACATTGGCTGAATATTGTATCGATTGTATACTCGGGTTCGATGACGTTTTGTCAGGAAATGTACTGTTTTACATTACCAAAGGATCATGGCGAGATTTGACAAAAAAATAAAGATTTTTAGAGACGTTGGAATGACGTTATAATTGATCCTTGGTGCCTAAGGAACAACTAGAGCCATTTAAAATATTTTTAGAACCCCGGGATAAAAATGCTAATTTCTATGGCATGCCGGCGAATCGCGACTATTCGCGATCAAAACCATTATGTTGTTGCTATGTTTTGCGGGGTATATAAAATATTTCATGTATAAACATGTTGCTGGTAATGTAATCTCAACATTGCAAGTGATTCAATACCCTCTAAAATATTTTATTTTTTTGTACAAATCAATGTATGGAGCTCGCCATGATTCTTTGTATGTAGATGTAGATTGGAAAATGGTTTTTGAAGAATTGTAAAATCCAATTTAAAATGTAAATTCTTTTCTCAATGCTTCTTCAGATTAGTCACTGCATATGATTTTGTTTTGTCTTCCAAACAACTATTGGATTTATTTCGCTTAATTTTCTAAAAATAAATAATAAAATAAATAAATAAATAAAAGCGAATGCCTCTAGATTTTCGTATTTTTCTTTTAAAAATGTTACGATTTCAATATTTTTTCCTGAATTTATATTTTACCCTCTAATTATACAGCTATTCCTTCTTAGCAATAAAACATGCCATTTCTCGGAAAAAATTGATTCCGCAACCAGTTTCATGTACACATATAAGCTGAACTCCCATAGTACGGAAATCCTATTCAATGCGAGATCACCTTATACTGGAAATGTATAGCTTGATCTGTAGCCGTGTGTACACATTATTAATAAAGACGAAGGAAGAAATAAGGATAACATAACAGTATAAAATATATATTATTATATTCCGCTTCGTGTACATGAGCATAAACAAATAAATGTTTATCATCTTTAAGGAGTAACACATGAAAACATGTCTATTAAATTGATTTGTAATATAACAACAGGGAATTTGGGAAATATTTGGACTCTCGCTTATGAAGGCACGTGTAGTCTTGTAAGATGTTTTTATTAGAATTCGCCGAATATAGGTTTCGTACCCAAAGGCTATTGCTGTCTGTCTGCTTGTTTGTCCATCCGTTTGTCACGGATCACTAGAAATAAAAGGCCCCATACATAAAAAAGAAGCTGAATAAATATTTTTCTTAATCACGCAAGAGTTATAACAATGTCGAATAATTAGAATAACATTATTTTTTAAAATAAGCAAAAATCAAAGTTGTCAAATTTTTAGAAAACAAAATTACGTTCTAACTAAGTAGTAATACATTTCAATTCATACAAAAAATACTAAAAACTTCGATTCTTTTTGGTTTGGTTACATACGGAACCCTAACAGAACGAGCCCCGACTCGCACATGGTCGGTATTTCTGAATTGATAATTTTATTTTATTGCCGTCAAAACTTCAAAAACAACAATATGACGAAATCATGACATGACCATACAAAATTTTAATTTCTCGCCATCGTAATCTTGAGACCGCGTATTTCGTTCAACTTTCATCCTCGGACAGAATACAATTCGACTTCGGTATGGCACTTTCACTTTTCGGCGTCAAAACGTTTATTTAGTTAGTTCTTACCGGAATTCCTTGAGTTGTCAAAAAATATTTCATGTCTTTTATACGACTAAGTCGGTAAGCGGTTACCGACCCTTCCCCCCTCGCCAATGAGCTCTGGCAACCTTACTCACGTGCAGGAACATAACATAAAGATATTTAGCTGCGGAATTCTGTAAGGAGGTACACATACACGACTACACATCAAGCTTTATATGTCCAGTATAAGCTGATCTCGTATTGTATAGGATTTCGTACAATGGGAGGTCAGCTTATACTAGAAATGTAGCTTTGATCTGTAGCCGTGTGTACTTCCACAGTCGAGCTGCTCTGTGAGCAAATAAACGCTACGCTCTACCTCTCTAATATATATTTTTTTTTAATAACGTTCGGGCGAATGTATCAAAAGAGTATGACATGATAATAGGTACTACACATCGAGGAAAGATCCCTTTAGAGTAGTAATAATGAATCATTAAATTCCGAAACTCGTCAGTGATTTGTCACTGAATTTAAACAGTCAGCCCCAATTACTGCATCGTATGTTTTTGACTTGGCCAATCAGAGTGCATGCGTTCTTGACTTAGCCAATCAGAGCGCGTTGTCGGCGGTGGGAAATTGGCGGAATATATTTCAACCAAAATGAACGTCATTGCGCTTCTTTGGGTTAATTGTTCGATGGTACTACATGAATGTTTCTCTATAAAGATCATACTTAATTACTTAATAAATTAAAGTATTTCTTCGTAATCTTCATCGATAAAAAGCAAGATGTCGATACTTCAAATATGTTAAACACACGTGGGAATGAAATCTGCAACCTCTCGGTCAGCATCCGGCACTTAAATTAACCAGTCTAAGCTTTAAAGGTCAGTCTTCACCAACAAACGGATGCAACTTCACAAATTACACGGTAAACTCGACTTTCGCTGTATTACAAAACGGCTCAACATTGCAAGTCACCCAATCACAGTAATTTGCGTTGATAATAAGTAATAACTATATACACCGTTATTATTTTTGAACTTTTCCTTAAACAATTTGTGTTAACAATTTTCAATTTTCAACTTTGGAGAAAGATTAATGGGTTATGTTAGGACCGCCAAGTTGCTAAATGCACTTCATCAGTTTGCTTTCACAATTTAAGTACCTATTTAAGGGTTTAGCCACAGAGTGTACACTATACTCTATTTCACATAGGATGAGTCGTCAAGGTCAAGTTTTTACCAATATCTAGGTAGTGTTTTTTTTTTGTTTTTTATACAACTAAGTCGTTAAACAAGCATACGGCCCGCCTGATGTTAAGCGGTTACCGTAGCCATATGAACGCTTGCAACACACGAAGCATCGCTCAAGCGTTACCGACGCGCAGGAACACAACTTTACACAACATAAAGTTATTTGGCTGCGGTATTCTGTAAGGTGGAGGTACTTCCCCAGTCGAGCTGCTCAATAAACGCTAAGCTCTACCTCTCTCAAAAAAAAAACATGTATCAGTTCATGAAACCTCGCTCTATCATAGTATTCTTTTATTAAATCGAATTGAACATTAACCATTGAGAAATTTAATAATATACCATGTGTCACCGAACTCGTGCTAGGTATTTGAAAGTCGTCAGTAAAAACGACTATATGAGTTTCTCGTTCTTTTCGATAAAAGTATCGATAAAAAACGAGAAATTAGCATTCATAATTATGTATTTAGTCGTTCAAACTATGAACGCGCAGTTCGTTTCAAGGTAGCGTTGTCATACTCAAGTACAGTAGCTCTATTCATATTCTATCTCTATGGATTGAGCACTAAGTCAAGGTTAGGACCAGTGTCAATGTCAAGATCAACTTGAGTATTGACCTTCAAGATGCCTTACATAAGCTTGAATGGTCAAATCAACCGTCGAAGGAATAAAGGTTTATATCCACTAAAGTACAAGATGCTATGAATGTTTGTAGCATACTTACTTGACCTCCCGCAGTTTCACCCGCGTTCCAGGGATAAAAAGTAGCCTATGTCCTTCTCCATACCGTAGGCTACCTGCATACCAAATTTCATGATGATCCGTTGAGTAGTTGAGGCGTGAAGGCATAAAAAAATATAGGATAGGATTCTCGGTTAGACCGATTCTTATGAATTTTTGTGTGTATATTCAGTAAGTCTGAGAATAGGACGTAAACTTTACTAGTAATAGGGTAGGGTATGGTAGGGTAGAGCACCACGCCAACGAAGTCGCGCCGGGCAGCTAGTCTTTTCTATAAAGGTTGACAGGCAGAAAGAAAAATAATGAAGAAATAATAAGAAAATACATTTATTTGACCACACATACAATAAAATTTAAAACAAACCAGTAAGTCTGTACCGTCAAAGAGGATCGTCAGCTGAGCATGGTGCTACTGACTATGTCCACAGCGCTGATTTTCAGCTGACGCCTTTAGTGATGTCACGGTCGTAAGTACACGAAAAAAGCTAAATAAATAAAATAAATAACTAAAGTGTATTTCAGAGTAGAAAATAATAAAAATTACAGTGTGTGTCCGTGTAGTTAGAAATCAACGTCAATCAAGTTATAATAAAAAATAAAATAACAATAAAAGCAAGGGGGAGAAAATAGTTAAAATAAAATTGAGAACAAAATTAAAAACTGGGACGGCATAATATATAAGGCGGAAGGTTCATCTGATGGAAGTGGCTACATTACAGCCGTGGTTTAAGGCAGGGTCAAACTGTAATTTGACACGACCTCATTACAACATCATTACCATTGAACCAAAGATTTTCATAGGGCATCGTGCCTCTACCCAGATGGATAATCCGCCTTACTAAAGCATGACATTTAATTTCACTCCGCTTGAGGGGCTCCCTGAGCAAATCGCTCTCAGTTCGTACTGCGCACGGCTGTCAAATACTGTCAATTCTGGCTTGTTTATTTCATGTTGCCATAGAGGCGACTATCCTTCTGGACGTTTTAAATTCTTTGCATTGAACCAATGTGCGACGCTATTGAATTAGTTGCAACCGTCCATAGGCTATGGTGCTTATCAAAAACACGTGACTACACAAAGAAGCCTTTATTCATTGCAGTGCAGTGTATAGAAAGTGTATTTTAACTCCAATGTATGTGAAACTGCTAGCGTCTCTTTCATCGCAGAAAAACCATATCTATGTCCCATCTAAAGCTTTATAGCTAGAGAAGGATAGCTAGCCTTAAACGTTTCAGTAAAATCATCACGTTCTCGTCAATTAGTCGCAATTGTGATGGAGGTCAACGTTTCTACGACCATTTGAAATTGAGTACTATTCATATGACGCTCAACTCGATTTTCCAATACATTGTTAGAAGTTCTATAGGTAACATGGTGCGTAGGTTGGAAATTTGTTTCATATTATTTCAGTGGCCTGGTTAATAAATATCACGAAGTTTAGGCTGCTAATTGTATAGATAAATTAAAGTATTGTACTGGGATTAGTAGCACTAATATGATAAATGAAAAAGTACGTTTGTTTGTTTCCTCGTTGACGTATCAACGGCACAACCATTTTCCCTTAGGTTATTCTAAGGCAGACTTACGTAAGTCAGGCCTTTGCTTGCGGCGGCGGCGTGTGACGGGTCACTCACTTCCCTCCAATATGGCGAGGAGGGCGATGGCTGCCACACGCGTCATATGCGTGAACGGGTGCTGCATGTGGGGACTGGTCTGCGTCGAGTTTGCTATTCATTTTATCGATTTAGTCTACTTTGTACTGTTGCCGGAAACCAGGAAGTTACACAGACAACGGGACAGGTGAAACTTAATAAAAGCTTTTAATTAATTATATTATTATCATTCTTATTCACTTCGGCTGTAATTTGGTTATCCATCATCACCATAATTACCAAATGGGTACTGGAAAAAATGTGATTCCAGATTAAAATCTAACAGTTAGGAAAACTTTCGTTTGATAACCTTTGCTCTCCATTGCGAGAATCATACATTTACATTTAAGTCTGAATAGATTTTGGTAATCGAAAGTAAGCTTTATATTATAGATTCAAGATTCGAAGTCAAATATCTCAATTATAGCTTGTTGGCGTAAGACGCCCGGATATTCGCTATCAAGTGTTAGAACTTCTCCAATCATGCAAGTCACGTAGAAACGATGCGTACCAGTTTGAAGAGAGATTTATTTATTACTAGCTGTCTCGCGCGGTTTCACCCGCGTTCCCGTGATAAAAAGTAGCCTATAATACTCGGGGATAATGTAGCTTCCTATTAGTGAAAGAATCTTTCGAATCCGACTGTTAGTTTCGGAGATTAGCCCGTTTAAACAAACAAACAAAACACTGTTCCGCTTTATTATATTATTACTAGCTTTAGCCCGCGACTTCGTCCGCGTAGATTATTTCTTTTTTCTAGATATGAATCATTGTAACAATATAGAGCTTTGTACATGGCTATAGCCCGCCACT
The DNA here is from genome assembly GCA_947623365.1 of Achlya flavicornis. NCBI lineage: Eukaryota > Metazoa > Arthropoda > Insecta > Lepidoptera > Drepanidae > Achlya > Achlya flavicornis. Next base: position 3,826,814 of record OX392490.1, read on the forward strand.
ACGGGTGATATTTGACAAAAGTTCAGGAAGATTGAGAGCTTACCTACATGCGAACATGCCACATAAAACTGAAACAGTCCTGCCCGATTTGAAGAAGAAGATCTGAAAATCTACCGGCAGAAATATGCATACAAACACTGTCCGATTAGCTGAAGAAGAAATATGTTTTTTTTGGGAGGTGTCGAGATCGGGATTATTTATCTAAAATTACGCCATGAGACCTATCCACAAATTCCTCAACCATTTCATGACAGCTGAGATATTTGCTCATGGCACACGGACAGACAGACGAATACACCTATATCCACAAGTTCCTCAATAATTTCCTGACAGCTGAGATGTTTCTGTCTGTCTGTCAGTCTGAGGAGAGAATTTGCCTCCTTATGTGTGTACCGCTTGTACAACGGACAGTTCTCTGAAGAATTGTTTGACTTGATGCCCACGGGCTACCTTCTACCATCGCAACTCTCGCCATCGACGGGGAGTCCATACTCATATATTGGAACCGAAATGGTTTCTACTGTGCGGTTTCAAAGGAGTTTTCTAGCGCGTAAACTCAGGCTGTGGAATGAGCTCCCCGCCATGGCGCCAGAGTGTGAAGATATTTCTGTATGGTCGGCAACGCACGAGTGATACATACGGTGACCGCTTACCATCAGGCCGGCCGTATGCTTGTTTGACACCTTAGTATTAAATTTAAATAATAATAATAAATTAAAAATTACCCGTAGAAGACAGACAGACAGACGGATCGACACGGGCGGAGATCTATCCAAAAGTTCCTCAACCAGACAGCTGAGAATTTTTCTCGTAGCAGACAGACAGATAGATGGGCGGCAGTTGATACACGTGTACATTATTTTACTTGAATACAAAATTATGTGAATGAACAGCTTAAATACAAAATTTAATCCCCCTGTTCACTCATTAATGGATCAAATTCCAACAACACCGATATTCTTTGCGTTAGTTTCCAAATTTTAATTATATTCCAAGCTTATATAATAAATTTAGTATACTTCCATACACAACTTCATCCCTTTTTTACCCCTTCGGGGTCGGAATTATCGAAAACGCTGAGGCACATATAAATTAATTTTCAATCATCAACCTAAACACAAAATTTGAAGGTCCTAACTTCCAAACTGATGGACTTTCATACAAACTCGCATCCCCTATTTTACCCCCATAGGGGTGTAATATTGAAAAATCCTTCGTTAGTGGATACCTACACTTTATAATTATAAATTTAGTGATGTTTACTATGGAAATGAAAGATTTTCGTATACAACTTAATCCCCCTTTTCCCTCTTCGGGGGTGGAATTATCACAAACGCTGTGACAACTTCACTTTAATTTTCAATCGTCAGCCTAAACACAAAATTTCAAGATCCTATCTTCAAAACTGACGGACTTCCATACAAAATTTCATCCCTTATTTTACCCCCTTAGGGGCGGAATTTCCAAAAATCCTTCCTTAGTGGATGCCTACACCGTATAATAATACATTTAGTGAAGTTTACTTTCAAATTGAAGGACTTGCATTAACAACTTCATCCCCCTTTTCCTCCCTTCGGTGGTGGAATTATCACAAATGCTGAGATAAATATACATTAATTTTCAATCGTAAGCCTAAACACAAAATTTGAAGATCCTAACTTCAAAACTGACGGACTTGCATACAAACTTTCATCCCCTATTTTACCCCCTTAGGGGTAGAATTTCCGAAAATCCTTCCTTAGTGGATGCCTACACTGTATAAGGTATCTTTGTGCAAAATTTCAAATCTCTAGGTCCAGCGATTTGGGCTATGCGTTGATATATTGCTTACAAACTTTCATCCCTTATTTTACCCTGTTAGGGGTGGAATTTTTAAAAATCCTTCTTTTGTGAATGCCTACACTATATAATAATATATTTAGTGAAGTTTACTTTGAAATTGAAGGACTTGCATAAACCACTTCATCCCCCTTTTCCTCCCTTCGGTGGTGGAATTATCACAAAAGCTGAGATAACTAAACATTAATTTTCAATCGTCAGCCTAAACACAAAATTTGAAGATCCTAACTTCAAAACTGACGGACTTGCATACAAACTGTCATCCCCTATTTTACCCTCTTAAGGGTGGAATTTCCAAAAATCCTTCCTTAGTGGATGCCTCCACTGTATAAGGTATCTGTGTGCAAAATTTCAAATCTCTAGGTCCAGCGGTTTGGGCTGTGCGCTGATATATCAACAATCAGTTTATCATTTTATATATTAAGATTATTGTATAGATGTGTTATTGGAAATAGCTATTTTCATACTATTAAAGTAGCAAACAAGCATACAGCCTTCCTGATGGTAAGCGGTTATCGTAGCGTATAGTCGCTGTACCGGCAGCAGAAAGGCCAAGCCGCGGTATTATTTTTAGTACTACGTGCATCGCTTTTATATAAATCCTGGGACATTCCTCACACACGGTCATCCCAAAATAGGTAGAGCTTGTACTATGGAAACTAGACAACTCTGATATACCTACTATATACCTAGGATTTAAAAAAAAATATGTAACATCATATACAATCCCAAAAACATGTCGTGTATAATTGAAGACCCCCAAGACTCACACGCTCATAACGCTGTCACTGTTAAAAAGTTATAAGATCTCATGAAGAGCAAATCCCCTAACTCTACAAGCCCTTTTTTTTATACAACTTAGTCGATAAACAAGCATACGGCCCGCCTGATGGTAAGCGGTTACCGTAGCCATATAGACGCTTGCAACACACGAAGCATCGCTCACGCGTTATCGACCTATCCCCCCTCCCCTATGAGCTCCAGTACCATTCTGGACAAATGGTAGTGAGCAATCACGGTGCGACTCACATTTTCTCAAGAGTACCAGGGGCGAGTACTCTGGCGGCGTGACCTACCGCAGAGGGTCTCTGACGCTTCGTAAGGGGTTGCCAGGAATAGTGTGCCGTCTTTTATGACCTAGTGGTTGGTGAAGGTGGCCACTATAGAAAATCTCAGTAGATTGATAAGGGTTTGTCCCCTATGAGCTCTGGCAACCTTACTCACGCGCAGATACACAACTTTACACAACATAGAGTTATATAAAGTATTTTTACACGTACCTCAACCACACCACAGCGTCGCGATATAAAGTGGTCGAGCTGTGGTGTGAATTAGTGTCGCTGCGGCTTCTTGCGGTTGCGTTGTGGTACCTACAAAATGTTAAAAATGTTTGTACCGCTAGTTCAGTGTCGTTGGTGGTCGCTTTGTCGTTGGTGGTCGCTTTGTCGTAGCGACGACGTGGCTGCGGTTTGGTCGGTATCACACGCGCGGTCGATAGTGACGGCAAAATGTGGTCAGTGTGAATTCAACTATTAATTTTCATACAAATTAGCGCCCGCCCACGTGGTGTGGATGTGATCACAGATAAAAGAAAAGAGAGGTAGAGCATAGCGTTTTGTTCGCTCAAAGAGCAGCTCGACTGGGGAAGTACCTCCGCCTTACAGAATACCGCAGCCAAATAACTTTATGTTGTGTAAAGTTGTGTACCTGCGCGTGAGTAAGGTCGCCAGAGCTCATAGGGGAGGGAGAAAGGTCGGTAACGCGTGAGCGATGCTTCGTGTGTTGCAAGCGTCCATATGGCTACGGTAACCGCTTACCATCAGTTGAGCCGTATGCTTGTTTACCGACTAAGTTGTATAAAAAAAGAAGTATTCTATTTTCCGTGGTTGTGATGTAGTGTAGTTGTGGTATAGAGGCTAACTCTACTAACCCTTCTTCTCGTGGTCAAAGAGTATGGCTTTAGCTTTGGCGTATGGGCTTATGGTAAGAAATTAAGTCGCTGGTCTGTAATGTTGTGCCATGCAATAGTTCTATGTCAGTAAATAGTCATATTCTATAATAGATAATCAAAATATGTGTCATACCTGGCCGTATTTATTAAACGTGTTGATTCAATAATATAGAGTTTATAATTTGTTAATCAAAATCAAAAAGTAATTTATTCAATTTAGGCCCTGTTAAGGCACTTATGAACGTTACATACAGTTGAATTTACCACCGGTTCGAATCGAAGTGTTGACTTAAACGTTTTAACTTTTTACATCCTCAAGGAACCACAGGGATACTTTTACTAGATACAGGAACCTAAAAACATCCTGTCTAGAATGCCTATATATAATTTGGTCCCGAACAAAATGTATCTAATACTAAGAAACCTTTTTAGCAATTTTCATAAACTATTGCTTATACACAAACACTGGCCATTGCATGTGATTCTGGTCAAACGAAAACTGAGATCAGAATCGAAAACACCAAATAACAAGGAAGTATCGAAGATATGGTAATCCGGAAAGATTTCTTTCACATTTGGGGCCTTAAGACCCTCTAGGGGCCTTTTAGATATTCGTGTTAAACTTTGTCAAAGTTAGGATTGCTTTTATGTTTTTAACCGATTTCAAAAAAAAAGAGGAGGTTCTCAATTCGATTGTATTTTTTTTTATGTTTGTTACCTCATAACTCCGTCATTTATGAACCGATTTGGAAAATTCTTTTTTTGTCTGGAAGGGTACACTTCCCATTGTCATCAGATCAGGATTTGAATACTTTTTAGTGTACTTTGAAGTCGGTTTAAGTTTTTTGTAAAACAGTCCAATTATTTTCTTTACAGCCCGGCCATCGACTATTCAGTAGAGAAAGCCTTTCTAAAATATCTCCTTATTAATGATTTACGATGTCACGATGCAATTCATAGTAATTCATTATATTTTAGATATTTCGAAAGCTGAGAATGTTTGAACCCCATTTTTTTGCAATTTTGGATTATTACTGAAATTATCTTGGACTCTTACTTTTAGTTAGTTGTTTTTTTTTTATTTGATTGCTCATTCATCTGCACTACCTAAGTATATCTATATGGTTTAATTTATTTTACATTATTATTGATTTAAGTTGTTTATTGTTTGTATGTACAGTCGAGGACATAAATATGTATACAATTAGTAAAATTCAACAACGGTTTCCTCTTAAACTACTGATTGAAATTATGAGATATTATAAAGGCAGAATCTTCTAACATATACTATTATGATTTGTGTAGTAGTTTAACACTTAAATGTTAAACATGCGAGAAAATCGCTCTTGAATTTCAAAAAGTGTATACATATTTATGTCCTCGACTGTACACCTTATTAATAATAAGTGGTTAACGGTGTTGATGTCACAATGAATTATAATCTTATTTTATCTTACTTATTATCCATTGTGATACTGTTAGTTAAACTAAATAAATTAAAAAAAAACAATATATGTATTACTCGGGAATTCGGGTGAAACCGCAGGGAACAGCTAGTGAAGGTAATAGAGGTATAAATGATAAAGTAATTGGTTATGCAAAGAAGGTGCATGGATTTTCATGTTATGCACACCATGTATGTTCGTTGGTCATTCACAATCATGGTCTATCTATATGCTAAATAATAATTTATTCTTGCAATCGGTTTCACAAGGAATGTATCATTTTCCCGGGATAAAAAGTATCTTATGTGTTAATCTAGAATACATTGAGGAATGTCCCAGGATATTTATTTACTTATTTATTGAGTACCCAATCTAAATATAATATAATTATCATTACCAACTAACTATAATAACGCCAGTGTGTTTGAGCTTCAGCCAATATTTATATTGAACTTTTGACTAACTGAAATAGTTAAGTTATTATTTCTTTACTTCACGTGTGAGAAAGTTCTTTAAACTAAAAACTTTAATGGGATTCTCGAAGCCATTCAGTCGATCCAATTTACTAAAGTAAACGGTTCATGGTAAACAAAAAGTTAAGTTAACCGAACCCAAAACAACGATAATAGAACTTAACCAATCCGAAAATGGCTCAAAGGAACAACGATAGAAGGTTAGGGTGACTATGACTAATTATGTGTAAACTGGATAAATACTCCAATTTCTTAGGGTATCTAAGTTAGACCACTGAGGCAGACGATAGATTTTTTGTATAAGATGTTTCTACAAATTACAATTTATTTAGTTACTCATCCTTAGGCACCTTATACTTGATTTCTACTTTTCACTGTTCAGGAATTTTCCTAGCTTGTCCTAACACATTTTCAAGTATGGTTTCTATAGTCAAGATAACACTCCCGTTTAATTAACCGAAGGTCAACGTTCTAACTCGATTAGGTGCTAATAGATGTTGGAAAGACAAAGGGTGGGGGCTGACTGTAAGAGATTATAATTTGAATGTATGACATTATTCACCTTCTCGCCAAAAGTGATGGGAAAAATAAAAAAAAAAATGTACAAGAAAGTAGCAACTTCATTCTCTCATATTTTGTAACAAAAAACCTATTATATTCTAATTATAGTAAAACATCATATTACAGATACCCACTACTTTTGAACAGTCAACAAGCTACTACCGATTTAGTTGCACTTTAGAAGTAGGTACACTGGTTCTAAAGTGCAACTAAAGTGATGAACAAACACAAAGCCTAGAAAGTTTATAGGCTTTGTGTCCTTAACAACTTCACCCAAATTATCACTTACAGCAGTGATTAAATACAAGTTACATAAAAAAAAAACTACTCCTTCAAAACTGAATATATTTGCGAAGAATTTATAGGCATTTTGGCGTGATATATTTTAAAATAATTTATTGAAATTAGATAAAGACAACTTTTCATAGACTTAGAGTGCGTTAGCGGCTTTATCTCACTGTATTAATCACAAAAATGGTAATCGACCCACTACCACTGTAACTGGCGGTAAATTACGATAATCGTAATACCAAGGCGACATTGAAGCGTTAAATAACAATTAGTTATCTGTCAAATGATCTCAGTAATTTTTATTAAAGCCAAGAATTAAGGTCTTATGGAGTGTCATAATATATTGTTTGAATCAAACGCAATGCTACTAGTTAATTTTTAAGAAATTAATAATATTTTATTTTATTTGTTTACTACCTACCTACTCTATTTATGAAATGCATATAATACTCTCACTAATAATATGAAGCACAAGATTTCTTTCACAAAACAAATAATGTTGTCCAATGAAAAGTTAACCGGGCATAAATCTAACCGCGTGTCAAATGTCATTGAATTTTGTAACGTGGTGTTTGTGTAACAAACATCCAAACTTGTCTTAGCGTATTAGTTATTTTGATAATTAATGCCATTATTTCAACGCTAGTACTGAGACTCCACCCTCCTTGATTGCCAGTGCCACGGTAATGCAATGACCGTAACAGCGCACGTCACATTTAAACTATAAAATTAGCAGTTTTGCAAAATGTCTTGGTGAAAACTGCGATGGAAGAAGTAAACAAAGAATGTACCCCGCTAAAATTGCAAAATTTAGAAATATATCTCGTGTTTTTGGTTGGTAACATGCACGTACACATTTTTATATTTTTGGACGTGTTTTATATTTTCCACAGAGAGCATAGAAATACAAATATTTTCTATCTGAGGAATTTGATGTAATATGCTGTATCTTTTGTATTTGGCTAGCCAAATTAGATATTATACCAAATCTATTTACCTTTAGACTTGTATGAGTTAGATAGTGGAATTTTCATCTTCGAAAATTCCATTTGTATTTCTTAATACGCTAAGGTAGAAAATTTCTGTTATAACAGCAAGAAGAAGCTATAAACCTTAATATTCCATATTAATTTCAACTCCCAAAACTAAAGTGATTCTGAGGTGCGGAACCCCAAAAAAAAACCGGCCAAGTGCGAGTCAGACTCGCGCACCGAGTGTTCCGTACAAACCTGTAGGTATATAAGTAAATGGTAGTATAGACCTGAGTATTTGATATGAATTTCAATTTATGACGTATTAAAAAAAAACTATTTACTAGATCTCGTTCAAACCAATTTTTTTTGGAAGTTTGCATCGTCATGTACATCATATATTTTTTATAGATTTATCATTTTCTTATTTTAGAAGTTACAGGGGGGGGGACACACATTTTACCACTTTGGAAGTGTCTCTCGCGCAAACTATTCAGTTTAGAAAAAAATGATATTAAAAACCTCAATACCATTTTTGAAGACCTATCCATAGACACCCACCACACACACTTATGGGTTTTATTAAAAACAATAATTTGAGTTTCAGTTCTAAGTATGGGGAACCCCCAAAATTTATTGTTTTTTTTTCTATTTTTGTATGAAAATCTTAATGCGGTTCACAGAATACATCTACTTAGCAAGTTTCAACATTATAGTTCTTATAGTTTCGGAAAAAAGTGGCTGTGACATACGGACGGACAGACAGACAGACAGACCGAATCTATAAGGGTTCCGTTTTTTGCCATTTGGCTACGGAACCCTAAAAACTACATAGATAAGTAATAAATCTAATTTCCTAGTAAGGTAAAGTTAGAGTGATATATAAAGTTTGTCGGACTTTACTGCTTGATGCGTACATAAGTTTTTATTTAGTACCATAATTTTATGTAGGATTCGAACCTTGAACATGACCTTTGGTACGTATTTCGAGGTCACTACGAGAGATCTACATGAGAGGACCAGCATGAAGTACTTACGGTTGTTACCAATATATGCCCATCTGATGTCATATATATGAGGCGCGCGGGCTCCGCTAACATTGCAACAATAATTCTTTTCCTGTGGTTTTTACCATCTGAATTTACGTAATGTTACCTACTCTTTCATCGTAATAAATAGTGTTGGGAAAAGGAAAGCTACTCTGGTATTAGGGCACTATCACAGAGATAAACCTAAATAGATACCGCAAGTCCCTCCATCCGTATGAATACCAAGCGTGTCACTTTTTTCTATGTACCATAATGTCACAAGAGCGCTTTAGTTAGGCGGCATTAGAGCTATAACGTGAAAATGAAGCGATTTGTCAGCTAAACACATCTTACACATCCCTCGCTACACATCTCTGGTGGACATGCAGCCGCATGCGAGTTCCATGTCCACAAGAGACAGTTTCAAAAGAAGCACACTGCTCTCCCTTTTGGCACAGTTTTTGACACGCATACACTTGCGTCATCTATTTAGATTTATATCTGTGGGCACTATAAATAATTGACGCTAGATCAATTTACCGCCCCCGAAAACCAAATAGGTATTTCATCAAAACCTAACGAACCATAGACGCGCTGAAATTATGATAGCCCAAAAATGGATAGAAATATTTGCTCTGCTAGCCTAGTTTAGTAAAAATGTTAGAATATTTTCTTTCCCTATACATACACTCTGTGAGAAACGCGTTTGTTACAAAAAAACAAACAAATAAATAAACCATACTCGTTTGTATTTCTGATCGCAAATCAAACGAACTTAACGGACTGTACGTAAATATTTATTACATATTAGATAGGGTGGCAAATGATTATGATATTCTTTGTTGTCAGGGTTAGGATATGTATTAAATATAGGCCAATGGGTAATTTAAAAAAAGTCTCAGCTAATTAGCCTGTTAGCTAGTTAGTCTCTGATAGCGTTAGGCGTAATATCCCCAACATTTAGAGACATGCTTTCGATCTTCTTAGCAACTCCTTGCTTGGCTTCACAAATAGGGATGCCACGTGATTTTTTTCGTCAGCTGGAAAATCGCCATTGAATATGCTGGACATGTGAATCGACACTATGGCGATGTTATCCAAACATTAGGACAGGAAAAATACAGGATACTACTCGTAGGTTCCTTTTCCGCGACTGTGGGGCTTTTACTTCCTGATTGAGCTGGCTTTGCTTGTTAAAAAAGCTGGATTTCCTCAATTTTTGTCGGTCGAATAGGTCTAGCTAAAGCCAGATGCCAGGCAACACTATCTACAAACCTGAGAAGATTTGTAACCTAACAGTTATGTGATAGAAATTTTATCACTGATTACCATTTTGGAATACTTACAACCGGTTTTTTTGGACAAGCGTAGGTTGTCCGCAAGGTTTATTATATGGAAACGTAGCCAGATTAGGCTGGATGCGGATAATAATGAACCAAAAAAAGTAGCAAAGAATAGTAAATTGTACTTAATGTTTTTAGCGCTTTAGAAGAAACCTTTGTCTAGTCTTCTTATAATACTTTTGGCACGTAAAATCAGCAAGAAGCTAAATAAGAAATACAGAAATCCATTGAGATGTGAAATAGCATTCGACTTGTAAAACTACTTGGAACGTGTACCGGTAAGTTGGAAATTGCTGCCAAAAATCAGGAGAAATTCAACGATACACAAACTAAAATGTTCAGAAATACAAATTTAGATAAAATAAAATGTACAAGTTTGGAATGCGAAGCATGTTTGCTGGCAAAGCATGAACGTTCCACTTGGCACCAGTTCTCTAAATTATCATCTCCCTATTAGGTACTGGCATACGTTTGAAGAAAGTTAAGATAGATTACTCAGAGTATTTGCTTTAGTGCCTCGTTTACATTTGCCAAGAAGGTTAGATGATGAGTAAGAATCGCTTCGCTGCCCTACCAGCCCCTCGATACTTCATACATCTGAACAAAGATACCTACTACCTACTGGAGCACCGGCTTGTCATCTGCACACGTTTGGTGACCGGTACTGGCTGGTACGAGAACACCTACTGCTACATTGTGGGGACGATAAATTGCCGAGGAGGTGTGAGTTTCATCTTTAAACTATTCTTAACTATTATCATCTACATATTCAAGTAAATTCTTATGGTGGGTGCGTCCATGCTTGGCGAACCGAGCACGAGTCAAGCCACGTACGAGCACAGTGCGAGCATGATGAGCCTCGAACGAGCATTCGTAGCGTGCTCGACTGCACTCCGCCCGATTGTCAGTTTTTTCACGAACACGATTTCGCATCGCGCTCGTTGTAGGCTCTTTGAAGGCTCGTTAAGTACGTCCACGCTTGAAATCGCGAGCAACGAACGAATCCTGTTCGTTCGAGGCTTGGCTCGTGCTCGCTTCGCGTAGCATGGACGCACCATTAGAGAGGCTCTTGGTATTTTTTGGGGTCCTTTCACACCCAAATCTCCTTGGTCATCTGACACATATCTATAAGTTCAGGAAGCATTGAGCATCCCTCTCAATTTTCAAAGTCAGTAATCTCAACATGAAGTTACCTTTACATTTCAGGTATGTTAGTTAGTAATAAATCTAAACCTAAGAGCTATTAATTTAGCTACGCCGCTTGTTATTAGTACCAGGATCGATACTGGATGTGTCTGAAGGTTCATGCTGCTATATGTTAGTCAGCTACGATACAAACAGTAGGGTAACTTCAAAAGAATAATGGCGAGATTTGTACAAAAAAATAAAGATTTTAAGAGACGTTAGAATGACGTTATAATTGATCCTTGGTGCCTAAGGAATAACTTGAGGCATTTCCAATATTTTTAGAACCTCAGGTTAAAAATGCAAAATTCTATGCCATGCCGGCGAATCTCGAGTAACGCGACCAAAACCGTTATGTTGTTGTTATATTTAGCGGGATTTATAAAATATTTCAAACTAATGTAATCTCAATATTGGAAGTGATTCAAAGTCAAACCCCTCTAAAATGTTTTTTTGTTCAAATGAATGTATGGATCTCGCCATGATTCTTGCGGTGATTAGTTTTAATGAAACCTATTTTAAAACTTGTAACTCTCATATACCAAGTCATCACATCACTATATACTTTAATTTATTTACTTCTCAATTTCAACAAACAAAAAATTTATATCTTTATATTTTCGGCCTTTCACCCCGTACCTACCTATTATAAAACGTCAATCGAAACATTAATAAAATTTGACAGGCCAGCTGGCGCGATTGGAAGACTCTGGTTAAGATTCCACCTATCGCGCCGCAGGTCGTGGGTTCGATTCCCACACAGAACATGCATTTGTGTGCATGTACATGTCTGTATGTCCTGAGTCTGGGTGTAATTATGTATATTAAGTATGTATTTACAAACAAAAAGTAGTATATGTATTATATCAGTTATCTGGTTTCCATAGTACAAGCTCTGCTTAGTTTGGGATCAGATGACCATGTGTGAGGAATGTCCCAGGATATTTATTTATTTATTATTTTATAATAAGTCATGTTTTGAGTTGATATTGAAACAATTAAATTGATTTGATACTCATCAAATAATAATACTTATATCGTAAACTTTTTTTTTTAAGTTATGCTACTGTTACATTATAAACTACACCATAGAATACGCAATCCATCTTTATCTGTATGCGCCACGATCCCAGATTGATGTTCATGCGGAGAATGAGTTATAGCGCTCGTGTTTCCAGTTATCTGGGATGGAAACGTCACGTCATCACAACTATTTTTCCATGTCTAGTTTCAGTTTACAATGTGACTTATGTTACTGCAATGGGTTTTGATACGTGAAGAGAAAACTGTAGCATGATTAGCCGTTCTTAATAGATCGGCAAAGTTAGGCTACCGTCGTGGTCGTTACCTGGACTCCTAGTCATATTTCAAATCGAGCGTTTCTGTTTCGGAAGGCACGTAAAGCCGTTGGTCCCGGTTATCACTTAATTGTGATAGTCGTTAAGTTAGTTGGAGGCCTCTTAGGCGGCTTGAAAACTCCAACAGTAGGTTGACTACTAGCCTACCTCCACCGATCCGCAGTGGGCACGCGTGGTGGAGTATCTGCCCATTCCCTTTCACCCTCATTTGTGAAAGGAGGCCTGTGCTCAGTTGTGGGACATTATAGGCTGATGATGATGATAAATTACAATTATAAAACAAATGTTTTTGAATTTCGACTACAGGCGACCACTAGTTGACAAAAAGCAGTAACTGATTGACAGACTGCCCAAAACTAGGAACTGAAAAATACAGGGACTGTTTTTTTTTTTGTAAAAATAGGAGTTGTGGGAGCCACCACGGGGCGGAGAGGGTTGCTAGTATCCTATCCTATTCTACTTATCCTAACTATCCTAATCCTAACTATCTTTATCCCAACTATCCTAATCCCAACTATCCTAATCCTAACTTTTAATGTTATAAATGCGAAAGTGAGTTTGTTTGTTACGCCTTCACGCCTCAACTACTCAACGTATCATCACAGTGTATCATCATGAAATTGGCATGCAGATGGCTATACTTATGGCATGGAGAAGGACATAGGCTACTTTTTATCCCGGGAGCGGTAATATTATAAAATGTGAAAGTTTGTATTGATGTTTAGATAGAGGATGTGATTTGTGAATATGTGTGTTACTCTTTCACACAAAACCTACTAAATAGGCAAACGGATATATTCTGGATAAATACTTATAAGGTACTATGTATCCCAGAAAATCTTACGATCTCTTGGGTACGCGGGTGAAACCGCGGGGGACAGCTTGTCCACCATAAATAAAGTTATTCTGTTTGTTTGATACTATTGAATTCCGTTATTTTTCCCGGGAGTGACTTCGAGAAGCGAATTGTTTAGTATTGTCACGAAAGTCGTCTAAAAACAGAAAACATAAAATATTTTTAACTTTAAAAGACAATTTACAAAGAAATCTTAAAACAATGATTGGATATATAAGTTTTATTTGAAGACCTAATAAACTGTAGACAGTTTTTATGAAGCAATTTATGTTTTTAAACTCGCATTATTATACGAAAATGTATTGTTGAATATAATATAATGAAAAAAAAAACTTAGAACATCTGATATTTTATTTAGGTCTTTTAATTGTTTGAAAAATATTTTAAACTTTCTTTGGGTGGTTGTAAGAAACAATTAAAAATATAATTGTCTACTAATTACGAATGAATTGGTCTGTTTATCACAATTATCAGAATATTCACACCTCTCATAAACAATGAATAAATTATTATGTTCAAATAATAATAACGACTGTTTGTAAAATCATTAAATAAAATACTATTCAAAACATTAATCTGCATTTAAAGAAAGAAAGAAAGAAAGAAAAAACATTTATTTTGACAGTTACACAACACAATTACATACACTGTTACATATAACATACACAGAAGACAGTAAAAAAGAAAATAAAAGTAATAATAAATTGTGTTGTGTGACATCAAAAATGGACAGCGACTCAGTTGTAGACTGCAAGCCCAGTACAGGGCTACAGCACTGATTTTCAGTCGCTGCCATAGGTGACGTCACGAACAACGTAACTTAAAATAAAAAATAATTAAAAAAATAAAAACAAATTAAGAGAAAAAAAAAAAACAAAAGTAGTTAAATAATAGAAACATTAAAAAAAAAAATCAGAATAACAATAATGTACAACCACAAAAATAAAAAATAAAACATAGAACATAATTACATTATAAAAATATGTAGCGTACGCATTTGTTAAATATGCATTTCAATTTGGTTTTTAACTTTTTATTTATCAAGGGAAGAGATTACACCATACTGTCCGAAGATGTATTTGACGATAGTAGAATTCGTAATTTTTTAAACTAATGCGTTTCGAATATAGTTTTTTGGCTTTTTGCTAATCCGTATGCGTCAACACCATCTTTTCAAAATCGTGTAGAAAAACGATATCTCTCAGAACTTACCTTTATTTGCAATACAAACCCAATTTCAGCTTAAAATGCGATAAATCAAGCTCTAAATTTGCTTGGCAATTGCATAGATATAGATATACACAGGCCTAGTACGATTAGTTTATTGATGTATAACTTTCCTCATCATGGATATTGCCAAGTATCTCTTAAAGCATAAAAACACAGTCATGTCAATAGCTTACCTGTTTTCTTTTATTCATTTGGAAAGTGAAATGTGTGTACATATTTGAATAGTTCTTTTTTTATTTAAAAATAAGTTGGTATTAATCTACGCGCATCGAAAAAAATAGTGAAAGCGCCAAGATTAGATAAACAAAAACTACAAATTCAAATATCATTCTAGAATTCTAAACCATATTCTAAACATTAATATTCAAATTAAGAACATTATGAATGTCGTTTGTTCGATTTGACAGCCCAGCGCAAAAAGAGTATAGGGCAACTCATCTCATGGGAAGAGATTTTCATGCTACCTAACTAGCGAGCATATGATTCCGCCTGGTGGTAAGCGGTTACCGTTACCTATAGATGCTTGCAACACCAGGGGTATAACGCGCGTTGTCAACCCTGCAACCCTTCTTAAAGAAACTCATGCTGTATTTGCAATTGGTTGTTTGGTAGGTTCCTATACAGAACTAGGTTGTATAAGTTAAAAATACGAGTAGGTCGTCCTATGCCACATGAAGTCGATGACACCAAGAACAGGTTGAAAGAAAGTGGTTTCACGCTAAACTTGTTCAGGACTTGGCTTACTTATTGTTGTTCTTTTCGATTTGTGACGAAAGTTTACGATTGGAAAATTTACAATATCAAAGGAAAAACTTTGTTTTATAGTACGAGATAAAGACTCAAAAAATAGATCTTTTTAATCGAAAATGAACCTAATATCACTGGTGCAGAATCCAAATTAAATTATTTTATCACTATTCAAAACTTGACTTGAGCATTGATTGACGTTTTAGAATCCGTATTCTAAAACTAATTCTAATTTAGAACTCCCTAGCTTCAAACGGACTTCCTTAGCTAAGTATATTGTAATACTATCGTACTCTCAGGTACGTACCTGATAGCTAATAAAGTCTATTAAAAGCGAGAGAGTTCTAAATTCAAAATAATTATAACAGAAAAATATTGGTTGATTACAAAAACTGACATAATTAAAGAAAAGAAAACCTAGAATTCATTGAGAACGTGCTTCGTATACCTGCCTAATTTATTCAAGTGTATATTAATTAATTAATTGTATTTTTCATAATGTAGCCTTCGATGAACAATGGCTATTTTATCGGAATATGTAGCGTAATTATTGTAAATGTTTATTATTTATTTTGATGTTTATATATTATGCAATGGACAAATATATAAACAGATGAATAAAACTGAAGAAAAGACAACTGAAGAAAACAATGAATAAAACTTGAAACAAGAATCACTTGATTTGTTACTCGTATTAAAATTTTACTAATTATTATTTTACAAAACCTATAATAGAATATTATTATAAATAACTTTATAATAATCTAGAGCTTGTTAATATTTGATTTTATTCATTATATAAATAATGTAAAGCTTTCATATTATTTAGGTAGTGTTAATAATAACTAATACTGACATTAAAATCCTAATAATATCTAGTTAAATAACAATATTAAAATAAATATTCGCTTGAATGTAAAATAACCAATATGTATGTAAGCCATATTAAAGTGTTAATAAAGACTATATTCACATTCGATTCACAGTGTAGAGAGAGTTATGACGTCACATAATGAAAGGTCTGATATCACGACACGAATGATTTCACAACAATCGAGGAAATCATTTTATTTATTAATCGATTTGATTTGTTCAAGTAATAGCTGTTATATAGTTTTGAAAAAGGAATCTTATCAAATTAGAAATGATACCTATAAGAAAAAAAGAAAACTAAATATCTAGATACTCACATAACAGAACAAACGAAATCCATTTTGGTCACTGTTAAAGAAAATTCCAATTCGCGAAGAGAAATTCGCGTCAATGTTTTTTTCTAGCACCTTTTACCTGAGGACAATGTGCCCAAACTGGCTTGTATCACTGCACAAAACAACACCAATAAACGTTTTAGCACTTCACACTTTTCTACGAAGTTAATCCTTTTTTCGACGTATGACATCCAACGTATGTACAGTACAGCGTTGGGTTTCTTTGCCACTGTCACGGTCGCATAGCACTAAATCCCCACCACGATACTTTTACTGACACGGAAATAAAAACTTGCGTGTTCCAAACTCAACTTTCGATGTTGTTATTGATATGTTTTTTCTCAAATTAATTTTCGAAGAGACGCGTGTTCTTTATGAGATTTGTTTGGTGAATGCTGTTGTGTATAAAGCACGGAATAGTTTTGTGTCTATTCGATGCGCTCGCGCCGATGTGCTACTATGAATGTGTAACTCGGTCAGATATCACTTTTGTTTTGACTGGGATTTTCTCAAGGTAGGTGACTTATGTATTTGTTTGGATTTGTTTTAATATGTTTTATGTGCAATTTATTAAATTGCAGAGCTAACACAAAAGTCAAACTTTGAGTGACAGGACTAACAGAATAGAAAAGAGTATTTATTGCTGGTGTGGGCACAAACTACACATGTGAAGTCTGGTGTGGATACGCCACGGTTGTCTTGCCATTCCATTTAAATTTAAAACAAAATGTGGTAATGAATTGGTAAAATAAACAGGCAAAAATACTCTAAACATATTAATATATTTATTAATAATCGACAATCGTACCGTAAATATTAACTGCCATATTCATAAAAATATTTTAGATATATCGGTCACGTATTTGGTAAATACGTGACCGAAACGATCATAAACAGAAAATGGTAAAACATAAACTAAACTAAGAATTGTTCGTAAAAATTACTGAGAAACAAGTGAGTTTCAATAGTAGCGTTTCATCAGGTCAGACAGGTGAACGCTCTTGACCGATTACTAGGCTTGTGGCAAGCCAGTGTACTTGCCAGCCGTAACGAATGCGACTTACTGGAGAGGCAATTGCGGTATTACAATAGGTAAGTAATATACAGACAGTAATACACCTATTTTATTAGAGGTCACGGTTCTAGATTACTGAAATTTCTTCTCTATCTTCTATTCTATATTTGATAGATACTGACATTTATTAGAGAAGAGATAGAGTCATCTCTTCTCTAAAAAATGACGCTATTCCGGCGCTTACATGGCTTTCGCTGACTGAACTATTAGAGACCTCAAGAAAAGTCTGCAACAACTGGAAAGTCTGTCTATTTTCCATGGATCACTCATTAAATAAATATCTTAGAAGATGTCACAAGTTATAACACTCAAAAAAAAACTCGTTCAATAAACAATTACAATCACACCCGGGCAAAGCTGGGGCAGGTATGCGTTACCACATATTTGCCATAGTAGATTATTTGGCCAAAGGGTTACTATGCTCTACTTTACGCTGTAGCTATTTCTCAAGCGATAGATCCAATTTGCGATGATTTCATTTCAAACATGTGATAATAATATTATTCTAGACACTGCCTTGCCAAACTCCGGGTACCTTAGCTTTTGTATCAAATTCTATCATTTTTTTTATGCAACAAGCTATAGGCGCTGTGCAAGTTCTTATAATTAAGTGTCGTAAACGCAAACGCATTAGTAAGCGTTTACTAACGTCAATTCTTTACACTCGGGGTACTGATGACCTTACTCACGCGCAGGAACACTTGACCGGTCCCATTTGTTCTATGGAACATGACGTAATATAACAATTTGAGAAAATATTGTCCCTATTTGTACTATACAACAGTTTGTACTTTTTGTCTCAAATTCAATCAATCAATCAATCAAAAATATTTATTTGTAGAATATAGGTACATTCAATGGTGTTATTCTAAATGAGGACCACTATATTCGCACCAAAATGGCATACAAAATAAAACATAGATATTATTAAATAAACACAATCAAAACAACTATTACATTACTTACATTTAAATACAACAATAAATAATAAAATATCAATTTTTTATGTCAGAAATAAAAAAAAAGGCTAGGCATTAGATATCCTGCTGAAAAAATCGGGTATAATGTAGGTAGGTAGGTACCTAATATTAAATATCATTTAAAAATTCTTCTATTGCATAGATTCTCCTTTCAATTAGAAAATTGTGGAGTTTTGTTTTGAACTCGTTAATATTAATAAGTTGACGAATTGTGTCGGGCAATTTGGGGCCATGCAGAATATACTACTGTATAAAAGTTTTGTCTTTTAAATTGTTCCATAGAACAAACTATAAGTAGGTACATATATAAACTTCTTAAAGTTGATAAGTAAACTGGCCACTCGAGAATGATTTGCTACCACTTGTCTTATATCTCATAATGGAAGAATTTGGGAAAAGCGATTCCCATTTAGTTCTGTGCATTCACAGACAAATAAAAACAGGAGCAAAAGCTAGTATGTAGTTCTATAGTACAAATAGGGACAATATTTTCTCAAATTGTTATATTACGTTCCATGGAACAAATGGGTCCTACCCCACTTGACTGCTTTATTTTTTAGGAGGTACTTCCCCAGTCAAGCTACTCTTTGAGCGAAATAACGCCGTGCTCTCTCTACCTCTCTGACCTGTACCACTATTTCATATTATTGAGTGCATAATTTCACCAGAAGCTAAGAAGTTAACTGGGTCTCGAGTGTGATTGTCCAGAAGACACCGGATGCTTGACGAAGGCTAATTTGAATTATTAGCCTGTATCTGGTTCTAGTTTCTTCATGTCAGAATCAAAATGTATTGTTCTTTCTATTCTACTAATATAATAAATGCGAATGTGAGTTTGTTTGTTCATTTGTTTTTATGACTCCTCAACGGAACAAACAAACGTGATGAAATTTGGTACACAGACAGATAATAACCTGGCATAATATAATAGGATACATTTTATCCCGGGAAAATAGAATATCCTCGGGAACGCGGTTGAAACCGCGGGATAATATAGTTTAAATCCTAAATAATAAACACTGACGAGCAATATCAAAAACCACTTGCAAAGTGCCTAAAGAATTATAAATTAGGGATCTCCTAGGCCACATTACAAAAAAATGAATTTCACTTCCTTTGGCGTGGTTTCGGAAATATTTCATGATATCAATAAGTTATTGGCTTTCTCATATTGCACATCAGTGTATATCTATCGCGAGTAGCTACCTTATTATAATTAATTAATTAATTTATTTGTTTTTTTTTTTAATTACCTACTTACTTCCTTCCTTCTATGGTCTCCTACGTTATACAGGGTTACCTGTAATGCACCAATGCTTTAATGGGTGGAAATATACCATCAATATTAACAACTTCGACCAAAACTGAAATCGCTAAAAATAATTCAAACTTTTCAGACATTTTGATCAACAGGTAAATTTTTTGGAGAGAGGTAGAGCATAGCTTTTATTCGCTCAAAGAGCAGCTCGACTGGGAGAGTACGTCCACCTTACAGAATACCGCAGCCAAATAACTTTATGTTGTGTATAGTTGTATTCCTGCGCGTGAGTAAGGTCGCCAGAGCTCATAGGGGAGGGGGGAAAGGTCGGTAACGCGTGAGCGATGCTTCTTGTGTTGCAAGCGTCCATATGGCTACGGTAACCGCTTCTATAAGGCGGGCCGTATGCTTGTTTACCGAATTAGATGTATAAAAAAATACAAATTACTGTACCTATAAAGATTCGTGCGCAAAACTTTTACATTCTAGACCTAGCGGTAGGTATATCTGTCGATCTTTCAGTTTCTCCTTTTCATATAGATTTTGACACTCTAGACTCTATCCATTAGGACCCTTCTTCCACACATATAATTAATCTGTTGATCTTTCAACTACAGACATCGTATTTATTCTAACAGAAGTAATCTGCTACACACGATTAGTTTCTTTATATTTCTCAACAGTATACCTACCTAATAAAAGATTAGAGCTTATAGAAATTGAGGACTAAATTGGCAGTAGAGAATACCTTAATTTATATTTAATTTCTCAGTGGCAATATGTTCTTTGTCTTTGTTATTCCAACCATGAATAGTTTTACCGATAATGGCTTTTTACTATTAATCATTGGATCAAATATAAATCATGTCTAGATTATTATCAGTTTGTGGATTGGATCCTATTTTCCAGCAAATGTTTTTTAATTTCAAAATTTATTCAAGCATTTTTACGCATCACATATTTGTTGAACATTAATACGATTCCTATGATTGAGAACCAGTTTTTTATTTTAAATTTGGTGCTCAAGTTTGCATCGTAGATTAGACCATAGACATTAATTGACCTATCAAATATGTCCTAGATTTTTAAAGCTTTCCATTAGAAATCAATAGATAACTGACCAAAATTTTTTTTGTTCTTTGTCCTTTACTTACCATTACCAGAAGAAGAGTATCAGTAACAGAAGAGAAACCATAGTTATCTTATTTCAATGTGGCCAAATACCTTATTTTCGTCCTTTTTACGTCAGAAACATTTCACAGAAATTCAACCTTGAAATATTACTCTAATCGTTCTAGAAATAAGATTCACTTCAAAAATCAATAGAAATAATATCAATTGTCAAATTACAACTAAAGGCTCCGGTTCGCCGCCGACCGCAGGCAACAGCAGCAGGCGACACTCTCACCGCGGCACTCCTGGCACAGAGCTCCTGGTTTCTATGTATTAGGTACTATGAAATACCTTCCGCTTAGTGACGTACGTAGTCGACAGGCCCGTTGGCGCAGTTGGTTAAGACGTGGAGTCTCAACCTATAGCGCCGCAGGTCGTGGGTTCGATTCCCACACAGGACATGCATTTGTGTGCATGAACATGTCTTTATGGCTTGAGACTGGGTGTAATTATGTATATTAAGTTTGTATTTACAAACAAAAAGTAGTATATGTATTATATCAGTTATCTGGTTTCCATAGTACAAGCTTTGCTTAGTATGGGATCAGATGACCGTGTGTGAGGAATGTCCCAGGATATTATAGTTAAGACGAATCTAACGACAGTGACACGTCACACGTAGGAACGAAAGAGAAAAAGTAGTGTCGTGGCGACAGTGTCACGGTGACAGTGTTGCGGCGACAGTGTCGCCTGCAGCTGCTGCCTGCGGTCAGCTGCGAACTGACCACTTTACAATAGGTCATTCCTCACCTGAGCCAAACCATGTGAAACAAACAGAAGAAAACCGGTTTAATAATAAACACATGGAAGTATAACCTACAAAAGTTACACACTTCTCTCGATGCATAGAAAGTTATTAGCGTGGTGAATGATCGTGAACTAAAATTAGCTATGCACTTAACGGATAACCAGTTTAGTTAAATCACGGATGGTCCATTAGATAGATCTAATGGATATCTTGTGTTCTTTCATTCAATAGATACTACTATGTATCATGTAACAGACTGTTTGATAAATTAACATATTTTTTTTTACTGCTGACGTTGTGGCTTGTGTTTGTTGCCCCACATTTTTACGGTTTCACCTTGATATTTGTAATGATGCGGCCGGCCATAGATGGTAAGCACTAAAATCAAAAAAACCGGCCAAGTGCGAGTCAGACTCGCGCACCGAGGGTTCCGTACAAACCTGTAGGTATATAAGTAAATGGTAGTATAGACCTGAGTATTTGATATTAATTTCAATTTATGACCTATTAAAAAAAACTACTTACTAGATCTCGTTCAAACCAATTTTCAGTGGAAGTTTGCACCGTAATGTACATCATATATTTTTTATAGATTTATCATTCTCTTATTTTAGAAGTTACAGGGGGGGGGGGCACACATTTTACCACTTTGGAAGTGTCTCTCGCGCAAACTATTCAGTTTAGAAAAAAATGATATTAGAAACCTCAATATCATTTTTGAAGACCTATCCATAGACACCCCACACTTATGGGTTTGATGAAAAAAAAATATTTGAGTTTCAGTTCTAAGTATGGGGAACCCCCAAAATTTATTGTTTTTTTTCTATTTTTGTGTAAAAATCTTAATGCGGTTCACAGAATACATCTACTTACCAAGTTTCAACATTATAGTTCTTATAGTTTCGGAAATAAATGGCTGTGACATACACGGACAGACAGACAGACAGACAGACAGACAGACAGACAGACAGACAGACAGACAGACAGACAGACATGACGAATCTATAAGGGTTCCGTTTTTTGCCATTTGGCTACGGAACCCTAAAAAGAGAACTGATTACCGAGAGCAGCTGTCTATTAAGACGGCTGCTCTCTGTATTAACACCAAATAGGCGGCGACAGAATAGTAGCGCTCGTGGTGTAGCTTGATAAGCCGTACTTAATCGATCGGCAAGTTAAGCTTCCACCGTCGTGGTCGGTACTTGGATGGGTGACCGCCTAGTGGTATTTCAAATCGAGCGTTTCCGTGCTTCGGAAGGCGCGTAAAGCCGTTGGTCTCGGTTATCACTTAATTGTGATAGTCGTTGAGCTATATGTAGTTGGAGGCCTTCTAGGCGGCTTGAAAACTCCAACAGTAGGTTGACCACTAGCCTACCTCCACCGATCCGCAGTGGGCAAGCGTGGTGGAGTATCTGCCCGTTTCCTTTCACCCTGATTTGTGAAAGGAGGCCTGTGCTCAGCAGTGGCACCTTAAGCCTGATGATAATAGGCAGCGACAGATTATTCAACTTGAGATTGGTACCCAGCTAGGTGGGTACTACAAAATACCCTACCACCGTGCTATGGTTTCCTCACGATGTTTTCCTTCACCGAAAGCTCAAGCTCATTGTAAGCTTTGAACTGGGGACCCTAATCACTATTACTGAGCAATTTTCATATCGCTAACCTGAATGGAATACTAATAGTAGTTTAGTTAGACCATTAAAATGATTGATAGAGAAATGCAACAGAAGACTAAGAACATTTCACTTTAAAATAAATTAATTGTAGCTTATGAATGGCCATTGAGAGAATCTGAACTAAACTCTAACCGTTATTACATTGTGCAGTAAAAAATAAATAATAAATGATGGTGCCTTATCTACGTCAAAGAGTTATGTCACTTCCATACCACAAGAAATTCCAAGTCTTTATTCGTAAGAAGTTATTTGAGTTTTCATTCCTTTGTTGTGGGTATTAATTTAATTGAATTTGGTTATCGACCGTTTGATTTGCTATAGTAAACTGCCTAATATTAATTTATTACATAATGAAATTGAATTGAAAATGTCATTATTATAGAACTAAAATATGAAAACCAATGGACCGTCAAGTTATCTATGCAAAAATAATGTTGATAGTATTTAACACTCGGTTTATGAATGCATGCAACACCCATACTACTGGCATCACTACGACACTTCCCCTCTCCCCAATGAGCACTGGCGGCATTGCTCACGCGCAGAAATTTCTCCCATGATTTACATAAGTCTGCAATCTCGCATAATCTCTCTCCTTTTTAGTCATTACGCTTAAATGTTTAAACTGAGTAAACCACGTTAAACCTCAGATTACAGATTCTCTAATCTGTGAGTTAAACAATAAATTCTATTAAAACAAGGAGACTGTAATTCACAAGCTTATCTGCGTTGTTTTAGGTCAGTTATTCGAGAAGCTTTCTGTTATGAGATCCGATTACAATGTTTACTTCCTTATCTTCATTTATTAGGCTGTAGTAGATGGCGAATGAAACTATTTTTTTATTGTTACTAATAATAAAAGATACTAGGTCATAAATAGGTACTTAACTCATAAAATAGTTTCCATAGGTCATATTATTCTTTCAATCTATGTATGTGTATATATTTAAATACTTAATATAATATATATTAGGTTTATTGTAGGTATTTTTAATGATGTTTCAAGTAAAATTAACACTAACCCCCTTATTCATAATCGCTTTTTAAATAAATCAGTGTAATAGTGTCCTCCGTCTCACTCTTTCGATCACCAAATGTCACGTGTCAGATAAAGACTTCAGAATTTTAGCTAATCAACGTTTGATAACTTCATAGTAATACATGACATAAAATAACATGTCTTCAACATGTTATGTTATGTCATGTATTACTATAATTATTGTTACGTTTATCATTCGGAACCTCTGATCTAATATTGTTGCTCTGAGGTGGGCGTTAATAGCTGCGACACAGTTTTTAACTACTGCAGTTGTTATCGTTTTATATTTTATTGTATAATGTGTTTTTGTTCTGAATAAATAAATAAATAATAAATAAATAAATCGACCGTAATATTGTGATAAATTCCAGCGAACATGAAGCTATCCTACCAATAATAATGTGATGTTTGTAAATCTTTAACGCATAAACTACAGAGGGCCTACCACAAGCTCTTAAAACAAGGTTAAAATAACCTTATTTGTGTTTTGTCTTGTTTTGACGCCGGATGTCAAAGAGGGACAAAAGTCAAATAAGGTTATTTTAACCTTGTTTTAAGAGCTTGTGGTAGGCCCCCTGAACGGATTAGAATTAGATTAGAATTATGTACAGAAATAGAAGTTCTGGATTTACATATAGGGTACTTTTTACCCCAATTGGACACTCGGGGGCGCAGAAACAAGCATATTATGGCCCAAGATGATGTTAAACGATTATACATTTAACTTAACGTGAAAAGCCACGTGTATCTCTTGTATTCTTATTCTTGGTTTTAATATGCAAAATGAAAACTACTGAGCCATTATTCACAATTTTACTAAAACAAATTACAACTTGAATTAACGTGACATGAAACTTAAAGAACTATAATCCCGTTTCAGTTCTGAAGATATATTTTACTACTTTAGAAAACTGACGTACCATTTTGTACTCAGATTATAATGTAGCTGCTGCTATAAGAAATGAGGTGATCAAGAAAATAAAATCATGATCTCATGGACCGAATGATACAGATATACCTACCCACCTTACCTTAGTACCTATGTGACACAAATATGATTATCTATACATTTATTGATTGACCTAACTGACTGTTCTATCAATGCAAAGCTTGGATTAAAGCCCAAAGGGATTTTCTCGCTGCGTTGTGTGGCAGATTGTCCCCTTGCCTCTAATGTGGCGAGGAGAGCGATGGCTGCCACACGCTTCATACTTGCGTGTGGGAGCTGGTCTGCTTCAATCTACTAATTATTTATTTTTAAATATAGAGCCCAATTTGAGTTTAGGTATGAATGGAAAGAATCTAAGCCTGTTTAGAAATGAGTATTTGCCCAGTTTGGTCAGCTCTTCTTAGTAACTCCAGTCACCAGCCTCAAAGATGCCACAATGATCTATGTCATGATATTATTAAATATGACTACAGATCCTCACTACATCATGTCAGCTGTCTCTTACTCTGTTAGGTACCAGTATCAGCTTATTGAGTAATTATTACATAAAGGAACGAGTGTAGATAACAAAGAAGAATTAAAATACCGTGGGCAGGTGAAGATAAAAATGATCAATCTTCGTATACGTAACTTAGATTTATATACACTTAAGATAAGCAGTATATTAAATTATTTGAACACCTGCGCCACTAAATTTTATTAATGACTCAATTACCATATCAAAGTCAAATTTTAATTATCTAAAAAATATTTTTGTAATCGGCAGGGGTGCCTGACAAATAAGTCTATTACACTCTAGAGATGCGACGCGACGCGAAGCGCACTTTTTAAGATAGCGATATAAATATTTACTTGCTAAAAAAAAGGTAAAAATTTCAATGAGAGAATTAGAGTCTCTCTCTCTCGTGGCGTTGCGCTGTGCCCCAGGCATCGTGCGCGATGCGTTTAGCGGCGGGCGACTGATTTTTATTTTTGATAGCCGTGAAGCTTTGAATTTTTACTAATGTGATATTATCTGAAACCTCAATTTTCATGCATTCAAGAGAAGAATATTTAAACAGCATACTTTAACCGCGGGGGCGTTTTCCTACTTCATCATAATTTACTTTCAAATAGGTACCCTGATTTCTTATTCGATGAACATTTTTTCCACAAAAAGTATAGACGATAAGCTACATAAAAAATAAGCATTTTTGAAAGCATGACTCAGAAACTAAAGTAACTAATACTAACGAAAGGAAGTTTAAAAATTAATAAGTCACAACTTTTACAATTGGCTAATCGTCAGTAACCATTTCCAAGATACCATTTATCAAACTTAAAAAGAAGTTTCGCGTTGAAAATAGAGGTGACAAATTACCTTTTTTTCGTCATGAGAATGCAGATTTAAATCCCGGGCCTCTACAGATTCAGTGCTTTTTATCAATGAAAAATGTTGTAAAGAAAATTGAAAAGTAAATTTCAAAAGGATTGCAGTTTTTATGCATGAATACAGTTTCCAAACTCGGTTGGTTTATATAATTATCCTCTTTGTCCAGGTATCTTTTCTCTCTCGAGATTTTCTTTCCATTTAATATCTTGATTAATTACTTATTGTACTGGATTTACTGCTTTATATCTAGACCTTCTTACGCGACAGGCACCCTAACGGCCCCTAAACGATTCCTAATGGTTTAGGGGCTCGCCTTACCTTGCTTACTATAAATATTCAGGTATTTCTTTTTTATCAGATTTCTGTAGGTACTATAACATTTTTCTCATTTCATTCTCCTTTTATTATTTTCTTTCATTTCATATAAGGTCAGAGTTTTATAATAATGTTTCTATAATAGTACATTATGATACAATTGTGTGCAAAGTTGGTTTGTAATAATCAATGCACACGCGTGTCCTGCGACGTTTTTCAACACATTTGCGAGGAGAATAACAGACTTGTATTTTTTAAGTAGATTTTTTGATAATAATAAACAACCGAAAAATGAGAACGTGACGCGCACAAGTTTTTTTTTGACAGCGGCTAGCTTTCTAACTATTTTACCCGTTCAAATGCTTGGTCTACACACATACAAACTTATCATAATCGGGATTATACCTATCATAAAACTGTGCGGTAATGTAAAGTAAAAAGCACTAGTGCGTAATAAGTACTAGTGCGTAATAAGCTGCATTCATATTCTAAAAACGGTGCAATAAATGTCACTTTACCAGCGAGTGTGTTGAAATAGTACATTGTGATACATGTGTGCAAAGTTGGTTATTAACACTCGAGGCGGTACCGAGAGTGTAATAATCAATGTACACGGGTGTCATACGCAGGTTTCAATACACTTGCGAGGGAAAAAACAGACTTGTATTTTTTTAAGTAAAATTTTTAGATAAATATCAAATAAACACAATGAGAACGTCAAAAAATATGGCGCACAAGTTTCTTTTTTTTTGGCAGCGGTTAGCTATCAAACTTATTTCGCACTTCGCTTCAGTTTGTGATACAAAACCTCAGTGCGAGGTTGCATTGCCCCTTCTATAGTAGAATCTTGTGATGCAACACCCGTGGCATCACCATTGTCCATAGGACTACAGTAACCGCTTTCCACCAGGTGGGTTTAGTCGTATAAAATTGTAGTCTACAGCGGTGGGCATTTAATATTGTAAGAACTTATCAACCATGTTTCAAGCAAAATAAATTTATTTCATTTTGGGAAAGTGCGCTCAATCAAAAAAAAACAAATTACGACAGTTATATCAGGTCCGATTCGCACCCAGGACATGCATTTGTGTATATGAACATGTCTGCTCTGCATGCCCTGGATTATGTATATCAAGTATTTATAAACGAAAAGTGCATCAAACTTTATTTTATTTACAACAAATATGTATGTACAAATTACAATATAAACTAAACTAAAATTAAATAAAAATTATAAAGGCAATATATACATTGAAATAATTATAAATTAAAAACTGCGTTTAAATCGCCGCCTGCAGGCAGGGTACCCAAAAAGCTGGCGACGTTACCTCGTTGAATTGCAAGGCTAATGCGTTGCCCGAGGTAAGCGCCAGCTCTTTGGTCCCCTGTAGCTTCAATTAGGCGTCTGGACAGCTCCCTAACCAAACCGCGCGCCTCTGGACCCCAACAACCCATTGTTTCGACCCCAAAAGGAAGAAATATGTAACCGTCTCCAAGAGTTACATATTTCCTCC
Organism: Achlya flavicornis; assembly: GCA_947623365.1. Taxonomy (NCBI): domain Eukaryota; kingdom Metazoa; phylum Arthropoda; class Insecta; order Lepidoptera; family Drepanidae; genus Achlya; species Achlya flavicornis. Next base: position 3,855,402 of record OX392490.1, read on the forward strand.
GTTTGAGGCTTTCCGCAGCTTCGGCTGCCGCGCCCGCCATCCGAGATGTATTATGGAGGTGAGAGGCCGCCAGGGTGTCAGCACAAGTTGCGTCCCAAATCAGCGGCCTCCCACGACTCCAAGGAATCAAAGTCATACCATCGGGTCTATTACCATCGTCACGTGAGATACCGTTGGGCTCTAAGATAGCCGGCACGTTGACGGTGGTAAGGGCCCGACGGATGACATCGTTTAGAGTGGCGTGGCGCGAAAGCCGCCCAGCACTACGGCGACAAGATAGACCGTGGTGACCCAACCGATCTACCTCGCCACCACAATGTCAGATGTGGGGTTCAGTTCTTGAGATGCCCAGACGCAACCCAACTGCAATGGAAAAACTTATATTATCAAGTAAAGTACCTATATTGACCGAAGGTGTTGCCTGTAGCCAGAAGCCCGACTCACGTTCGCTAGTAGCAAGGAGACGAGCCCGATTTCTAATATCGCCACATTCGTTTTTTAATGTTTTTTGTTTAATTTTGCAAAGAGGCTTTAATTTATTCCAGTTCTAAAAATATTTTAAAAATGCGAAACTTATTTTTATTATTTCCCTTATATGTACTCAATTCGAAAATAACTGCCCACTAAAATACAGAAAAGGTAGCAAGCTTAAATTACACAGGCATTCAAAAAAGATGTCCCAACAAGAATTGGCTTTCGCGAATGTTATGCGTTGCATACGCGAAAACAAGGCGAATCTACTTTCTCCAAAGACTATAAACTTATGCATATAGATTTTTAGGTTGACATCGGTGCTGATTGGTGTTTACAACTAAACTAATTTAGTCTTACTATGTCTCTTTCTAACAAAGAACATAAGAAAAGCATGTAAGAAATGTAGTCCTGTCAAATTAGTCAAATGCTTGTTTCCAATATCCGCAAATGAAGACGGCAAAGGCTAATTATGTTCTATTCTTTTTCAATCTATTTATTATTATTAAATTATTATTTTTATTTATTTATTATTATTTTTATTTATTTATTATTATTTAAATTTTATTTATTTATTATTTTTTATTTTATTTTTTAGGTTATTTTTTTTCAATAATAAGAAAGAGATGTGATATGACTAAAATTAGTTTAGTGCGATTTACAACAGAATCGGCACCATTATTATAGAAAACAAGAACAGATGCATCTTCTAACCTTACCATCTTTACTTTTTTGTCATAATTCTGACAAGCTGGACCATGATGAGATTCAGGTTAAACACAGCCCTTTCATCATCAGCATCAGCATCCTTATGGCTTGCACACTTCGTTCATAAAACGAAGGTAGCAAACAAGCATTAAGCAGGAAACGGTTACATACATACATGCACACGTACGGGCTTTAGCCCATCCCAAAACCAGGTATATCATTCGTTGATAAATTGTGTCCGACTGAAAGTAGATTTTTGACCTAAACCGACGTTTAAAAGTTTAAGATTTGCTAAAAGTGAATCAAATAATGTTTTTTTTAAAGTTTATAGACATCTCGATAAGATGAGTAAAATTAACTTGCAACAACTTGTCAATAATAATCTCTCGCGCACACACAATTCGTTCATTTTCGGCGCTTGTAAGAAACCATCGCTACGGCCAAAACTTCGGCCCATTTTGGCCGAAGCCAAAGGTTTAGCTGAAGCCAATGCTTCGGTTCGACACTATAGATAAAGGTTCGACAATTTGCTGAGACTAGTTGGCAAACGAGAACAGCTGCTGTAAACTATATAGTATAGTTTACAGCAGCTGTTGATGAGGTGCTGTGCTGCTGTGGCCAAATCGATAAACGAAGAATATCGTATAATCTACCAGGGCCAGTAGACAAGATGGTTATCGACAATCGTCATCGACAGTAAACGATCAACCTTTGTATGGGATTGAAATTTGAAATCGAAATATCACGTGATTTTTAACAATGTCTTATGTCAATCCCATACAAAGGTTGATCGTTTACTAACGATGACGATTGTCGACATCCATTTTGTCCAGGGGTGCTGATTCGACAAACAACGATACGGCCGCCTAGTGGTAAGGGGTTAGCGCAAACGTTTGCAACACTCAGGGCATTTTTGTCGGGCTACCCAGCCTTCCCCCCACCCCAATGAGCTCAGGCAACCTTACTCAGGGTTATTTCGCTGCAGTATTCTATAAGGTATTTCCCAGTCAAACCGCTCTTTGAGTGATTATCAAGATTATCCAGCGATACAAAAATCTCCAAATATTTCACAATACTTTGCAATTATTTCACTTTATTGGACTGTGACGTTGTCATCATGGCAGATCTCAAGTAATAAAGTGATGTGAGTGTGTAATAACGAAATTTCACAAAGGAAAGTTATCTGTTCATTATATGTTTTCGGTTTTGGGTACGCTAAGTATCCATACTTGAATTACACACAATTGTATGTATGCCTTACGTCGTTTATAATAAAGCTTAATTTCGAATAAACTCAGCATTCTTATCCGCATATTGGTTGTTTCAGATATTGGCGTCGACAAAGTTTCTATTGCACGTAATAAAATTCTTTTTAAGCTTTATGACTTTAGTAATAAGATCGATATTTGAAAAGATTTTATTTTTATTGTTGTAAGCATAACGTTTGTAATGCAGATTATCATTGTAACCAAACAAACAGTAGGTATCTGTCTGCGAGACATACTTATGGTATTGAGAAATAGTGTTGTAAAACATCAGTTCATTAACGATCGATAAATAAAACTTGCTTACAAATTTTGCTGACTAGTCGATTTAATTTAAAGCCAAAGGGAGAGCCGTAGAGTTGTCTCTCCTCTTTGTGGAATTTAATGCTGGGAGGAAAAAGATTTTTTTCGACTATACAGTCGCTTAGCTGGTTCTATCATCAAATATGTGCGATACTTAGTGAAAATTTCGCTTACTTTCTCTCTCTCTCACTGTATTGAATGAAATCCAGACAAAAATAATATGTCAGTTGAAGCGACGCGGACGTAGCGATAACTTATTCTATGTCCTTCTTCTTTACCTGGCCCTTTCCCATTTTATTTGGGCCGGCCCTCCGTATCATGCGTCTCCAGACAGCTCGGTCCTGGGTCGTCTCTTTGTAGACTTGGGCTTCTTTGAGGTTCTTTTCTATGTCCATTTGCAATCATGAGAAAAATGCCGTAAATATTAGCTCTATGATATTTATTGATTGATAAATTCGATACAAAAACCATCGAGTTTCTAAAACACTACAGTGAAAGTGAAAACCCGACCAATTCTGGCGTCATTAGCAATCGGATCATGTACGATAATGATAATAATAATATAAGTTGATGTAACGTCTGTCCGTTATGAAAAGTGAAAAGTTTATTAGCATAGAGTTTCCCTTTTGTTTTATTGAGTTCCTGTTTGAATATTTTATTTTCATTTCGCTAGGTTCATCAGTCTTTGGAATGCTACCTAAAATAGGTACATTCACTATGTACAGTCGCGGAATCAAAACGTTCGTTCGTCACCTAAGAGTTGGTTTGCGCTTGCACCAGATTGCAAGAATCAATTATATTATTATGTATATTACCAATGAGGTTCCTAACCATAGAATAAAGAATAGTCCCTAACAGGAAGAAACAGTGCTGCTAATATTTGTGCTAACATTTACATAAATGTGACGTTTGCTATCGAATAAGGTTTTGCTTGTTTTTACATCACGTCAAACACAATTTATGGCTTTTGCGGAATAAACTATTATTTTTTTCAATGATGACATTACCCTATTTTCAATTTTAATTTGACATAAATAACAATAGCAGATTAAACCAACAAGGTTTTAGTTTATCAAAACAATCTTGTTGACAAGATACTTAAACAGTCGACCGACCGTTACCGACCTTTCTCCCCTCCCTAATGAGCTATGGCGACCTTACTCACGCGCAGGAACACAACTTTACACAATAGAATAATGTGTAAAGAATGACTATGTCTATGATGACTATGACTATGATATAATATAATGAATTACTGTGGTATTCTGTAAGGTGGAGGTCCTTATTTCCCCAATCGAGCTGCTCTTTGAGGGAATAAACGCTACTCTGTACCTCTCTCAAAATTGTACGTCCATGAAAAAAACAGTGCTACATTTCGGCACTCTTGTGTACCTAATTTTAGTGCCAAAATAAAATTAATATACAGGGTGTTGTTCTGCATTTGTGCCATATTTAAGGAGGTTTATATTTACCTTGTGTAGAACTTGACTATGTTTTATAAAGATTTATAAGATATACGTTGGTGACCGCTGCGCAGCGGCCCGGTTTCTCCCCTCGCCCCCGGATCGCAGACCTATTCTGTGCAGTTATGAAGTCTTATTCTGATTTGACGTTAATCACAAATCATCAATAATCGTTTACTTATCAAGCCCATAATTAATTACCTATTTTATAATAACTAAATAAATCATTTACTACTGGTTCTATAAATATGGCACGAATACAAAACAACAATAACAATATTATAAAATATTTCACGTAACTTATATATCTACTATATAAAAATAAGTCGTGTTTTCCTTCCTGACGCTATAACTCCAGAACGCACGAACCGATTTCCACGGTTTTGCATTCGTTGGAAAGGTCTCGGGCTCCGTGAGGTTTAAAGCAAAGAAAGTAGGGTAGGGTAGGGTAGGGTAGGGTAGGGTAGGGTGGGGTGGGGTAGGGTAGGGTAGGGTAGCACCATAGGGTAGGGCAGCACCACGCGAACGAAGTCGCGCCGGGCAGCTAGTTTTACATAAAATAACATAAAGTATTTTTATTCCAGAGATGAAAAATATTTTTTATTCCTCCGTTATTCCCTAGGGTCAATTTCTCAATCTAACCTAATCCTCCCATATATCATTTTTGTACCATCCTGCTCTGGTTCTTGAAACAAAGATTCGGCAATACTACCGCTATTTTATAGCCATACAAATAATCATAATTTATTCACCCACTTTATTTCCAAGTCTTGCAAATAAGAGCATTACTATTCCAGACGGTGAGCGAAGAAAAAGTTTAGTGCCAAGGCGAAGGTGCTTGCTAAGTTCTCTCACGAGTTCTCTATACGCTACCGTCTGCAAGTGCAGGAATTACTTAATTGAATTCGTATTGCAAGTTTGTAGAGAAATGTATGCTTATTTATTGAGAGGATGTTACTTTTTTATTCAGATGAATTTGAGATATTTTGACGAGAGAAAATATTTCTCTGCAATTCGTAAGTAGACAAATGTTCACGAGCCCACTTTAATCTTCGCCCACGATTTTCTCGGCTTAGTGCTGGAGTACAAAGCGTTCTACGAGCATGAAGATTAGCTTCATGCAGTCTTCTCCTCACAATTTGATAACTGATAAGCAAGCCTGGAGCCATTAAACGAACTATATTAATAAAATATATATATATATAACTTATTAAATCTGAGTTTGATTATTTGTTTAAACAGACTAATCTCTGGTCCATAATTCGATATATCTTTCACTAATAGAAAGCTACGTAAATTGTCCCCGAGTAAGTATTATCGTATTATTATGCTACGTTTTAACCGACTCCAAAAAAAGGAGGAAGTTCTCAATTGGGTTGTATTTTTTTTATGTTTGTTACCTCATAACTCCGTCATTTATTAACCGATTTGGAAAATTCTTTTTTTTTTGGATGGGATTTTTTTCCCGTTTGGTGCTTTTGTCATCAGGTCAGGAATTGATAACTTTTTAGTGTACTTTGAAGACGGTTTAAGTTTTTTTATCACGGCGTCGCGGGTGAAAGCGCGTAGGATAGCTATTATAATAAATTAGAACATTTGTGTGTATTTGTGAATGTATGTTAACACTCGTAACGGATGGACTACATGAAATTTGGTTATATTACTCTTCTGAATAAAGGGTATTTATTCCGGGAATAGTCGGGTGACACCGCGGGATTCAGCTAGTAAGGTAATCATTCATTGTTGTCACAGATTCAAATGGTAGTAATTTATTTCAATATATTTTGTAGTCAACCTTTAGTAAAGTAGGCTTTCGAGTACAATTAAATGACAAATGAGCATCGTAAATTGTGTATTGTAAAGCCATTTGTTCCTTGAGTCATTAGGTTTAATTTAGATTGAAGGGGTTTGATAGGTTTCAGGAAATTGAAACTATTACTCATTAGTAACATGATAGCGATTGTGACGTCGACAGCTGTAATTAAGGTTCAAATCCTTTATTTAATTTGTTTCAAAATCAAAAAGTCATTTATTCAATTTAGGCCCTGGTAAGGCAGTTATGAACGTTACACACAGTTGAATTTACTAATATTTATATTAAAATACTGCATGTCTTGTGTAGTGAAATGGTGTAAAAACCGTAGAGCCCGGAGAAAAAAAAAACAGGAATCACGTTTCATAGGTAAATTAATAATTCAATCACTTAGTTCACACACACACACATAAATAACCGCCGCTCCGTTTCCTTTCAATCCTCTGTGTCCGTAGTCTGTGGAGAGAGATAATAATAGCGCCAGTTCACGTGTGGACGCCAGGATGCCCACACAGCCTGGCGGTAAAGGAACATGTTTAGACTCTCTAAAGAATTTCAATTCAAGAGCCTTTGACTGAATACACCTATATGCAAAACAAACGGTCGGTGCCACTGACTTATTCCCAAACCATATCAAATCGCCATCTCACAAGTCTCGTATAAGAAAAGGCTTACCTATGGGAGTTACCTCTATTACACAAAATCCCACAGGAAATCGAAAAGGGTAAGTAAATCAAATAACTTACTAGGTCGTTATCCATTTTATTCTGACGTAAGATATGAAGAAACGAATATATTGTATTACTAGCTGTCCCCCGCGGTTTCACCCGCGTCCCCTAGATAAAAAGTAGCCTATGTCCTTCTCCTTACCATAGGCTATCTGCATGCCAAATTTCATGATGATCCGTTGAGTAGTTGAGGCGTGAAAGCGTAACCAACAAACAAACAAACTCACATTTATAATATTTGTTAGGATATCGACTTATGCAAGATGTGATATTCTTAATATTATGAGTCGTTAGGTCTTAGGGCTAGTTTGAATTTTGAAAATTACTATATTATGTATGACAGGCGATGCCTATGTTTATGGCGATGGTAGCTCTGTAGTAGCGACGCTGAATGCCGAAACGAATGCTCCGGGTTCGAATCCTACAATGAGCTAGAGCTTTCGGGAAAACATTGTGAGGAAACCATAGCACGGTGGTAGAGTACTTTGTGGTTGTAGTACTCACCTGGCTGACTACCACCCTCAAGTTGAGAACCTCACCTACTGGTGAGTTAAATAAAAATTAAGTTTCCATAGTAAATGTCAACCTTGCTCAATCATGAAGGAACGCGACGTAGAGCTACGCGCGACGTAAACGGAATATCATAATGTATGAAAAGTAAAAATAAATTTTAAGAATTAAATCTGTTTCCCATAGTAAAAGTTTATCAGCATGACAGACCCAACATACCTGGGTTTCGAAAATATGCCATCTCGAAATCTCCACCCAGTATACGGGGGTGGATACGACAATACGAAAATAAATGAAGACACGTATAGTACTCATGTATACGATCAACTTTTACTATGTACGAACTTCGAAATCGCAAAAAAAACTGCTTTTGATACAAAAGGTACATCCTCATTTTTTTTGCGATTTCAAAGTGATCCTATCGTAAAAGTTTATCGTATTTATAAGTACTTTATGTAGTTTCATTTATTGTCGTATCCACCTCGTAGATAGATGAAGGACTAACAGAAAAGCTTGGAAGAATAAATATTTGAAACGTATAAGGTATATTTTGTGTGCCCTGTCCCAAGTTTTGCTAAGAATTTAGAATGATCAAAAAGTTCAGAACTGCTGCTATTTTGTCAATTTTGATATAATACGTTTCCACACTTCCAAGTTGAATATTACTTCGAAAGTTTCTAGTTTCTTATTCTTTCTATTCTTTTCTTATTTCTGGTTATTCAACAGTAGTGGAGAATACGCTAACCTGGGCTTTAGCATTTAGAAGTTTTTTTTTTTTTTTTTATACAACCTAGTCGGTAAACAAGCATGCGGCCCACCTGATGGTAAGCGGTGACCGTAGCCATATGGACGCTTGCAACACACGAAGCATCGCTCACGCGTTACCGACCTTTCCCCCTCCCCTATGAGCTCTGGCGACCTTACTCACGCGCAGGAACACAACTTTACACAACATAAAGTTATTTGGCTGCGGTATTCTGTAAGGTGGAGGTACTTCCCCAGTCGAGCTGCTCTTTGAGCGAATAAACGCTATGCTTTACCTCTCTTATGCTATGCTCTACCTCTCTTAACCCTATGCTCTACCTCTCTTAATTTAGAAGTATTTTTTGTTTGCGGTTTAAAAGATAAACCATTTGAGAAAATTGTAAGACCTCAAATCTTGTCGTCAACGTCAAGGCTTTATAGTGTATTAATTTTTATATTTTGATGCAGTACTTCGTTTAGCACAAAGTAATGTAAGAATCCCAAGGGATCTAATGACTTATGAGGTTCCTTGAAGACTTGAGGCTATATTTTATTAATGTGCAGTGACTAAACTGAGTCGCAACGACAAGTCAGAGACAACAAACAAACTCGTTCAAATCAAACGAAGAGAAATTCTGCTCGAGCGGTTTTAATCATTGACTTGACTTATCTAAATGCAAATAAAATACAAATGATGATAAGAAACAGAATCATTGCGTCAACATCAAAGCATTTTTTTATATTTGGATATCATGGCATGCCATTGCATTTGAAATCGGTAAACGATAGCTAAAATCTGTAAATCGATTTATTCAACATAACATTATCTAGGCGTAGTGTATACGAAAATATTACACATATTTTGGATCACTATGGAGTTTGCCTTGATTTTGCCTATTGTTTGTTAGCATGCAAATAAATTGGCGTATCATGCTATCAAATTAGTTTGAAAGTGTACGCGACAGCAAACAAATGGAATTGACTTCCGGGCACCCGCGTTTGCTTACTCATATAACGGGACCATCAAAGGTATAGTAAATAGCCATTTTCTTGGCAAGGGTTTTATACCCTCGTCCATACATTGTTCCATACATTGATGGCTGATGAGATGACTTGTTTTTATTGGATGTTATTTAGGTATAGCTGAATAACAATGATTTAAATTTTACCTTTTTTGGAGAATCATTTTTGTTCCTCAAGTCTAGAAGGCTCAGGGGACCAGTAGCTGCGTGGGCCCGTGTTGAGGTTAAAGGCGCCGATCCAGAGAGAGAGTTCTGCGTTTCGCGTTCACTGTAATCTATGCAGTAAAAAAATTACTTTTTAACTAACAGTAGAAACCTCAAAAATAGTAAATCAAAATGAAATTATCAGAGAGATCTCTATGATCAACAAAAGTAAGTCTACAATAAACAACGTACTTTCTAGACGTGTTGAGAAATAGTTCCTCTTTCATTACACCAAGCAGAACTTCTAGATTACGAGAACATTTCTACCAGCTCCATACTCAACGAAGTGCATTAAAATGTTCAGGTACTTAAATTAACTTTGAATTACCTATCACGCTTTTAAAACAGTTAAAGTACTTAGTTGCGGAGTTGGATTCCTCTATATTACATAGATAGATAGATAGATAGATGTACGGGGTGGATACGACAATACGACATTAAATGAAACCACGTAAGGTAGTCATGGATACGATCAACTGTTACTATGGGACCAGCCTTGAAATAGCAAAAAAAAAAATAGCTTTTCATAAATTTTTGCCGAGGAGACATGTACCTTTTGTATAAAAAGCAGTTATTTTTTTCTGTCTGTGGTCTAAAGATCTTTTCTCGATGCGCTTACTTCTCGGCCAATAAAGATAGCACCATGCTAGGTATATTTAACACGTGGCGAGACTTTAAACCTGATGAGGGTCTAATACGAACAACTTTTACTATGTATGAAGAGCTGTAATTTGCATGAGTTTGCAGTTGGTCCCATACTAAAAGTTAATCGTATTTAAGAGTACTTTACTTGGTTTCATTGATGGACCCATATATATCCATCCAGTATAGGTATATGGAGAAGTACAGAAACAATTTTAATTTTCAAAACTTTAAAAGCAAAACCATTAAACTAAACTAAAACTACATTAAAATTATAAAGGCAATTTAAACATGGAAATAATTATAAATTAAAAACTGCATTTAAATCGCCACCTCCAGGCAGGGCTCTTGAATTGCAAGGCTAATGCGTTGCCCGAGGTAAGCGCCAGGTCTTTGGTCCCCTGTGGTGGCTGTTAATTAGGCGTCTGGACAGCTCCCTAACCAAACTGAGCGCCTCTAAAACTAAACTTTTTCAATCACTGGAATTTCAATACCAAACGAGCCAGAAAGGCCAAGCAAAAATGACGACAGAATAAAAAACTTTTACACTCGCGCTTCTTCTTCTTCTTATTTTTAATTTTGGCAACCAAGCCCAAATTAGGGCTCATTTCTGCCAGTGTCGAGTTATATTATAGTTTCCAGTCACAATAAATCACTTCACATTATAGTCCTCAGTCAGTCACCGTCCATAAAAGTCATGTTTTACTACAATGGTGGTCATTGTACTAAAACTCTACACGGACATTTTGAGACAACTTGAAAAGTCACGATACACATAATTCATTTCATTTCACTTCACTGGTGTACATGGATGATCTTTATTGGGTAAATTCCCACCAAAAATACACAATAAAACTCAAAATACACAAATTTATGAAAATAAAAATGAAAATGCTACGTCACTCTGCAAGTTCCCGCCAAAAAGTCACACTCGCGCTTTCTTCTTCTTCTTATTTTTAATTTTGGCAACCAAGCCCAAATTAGGGCTCATTTCTGCCAGTGTCGAGTTATATTATAGTTTTCAGTCACAATAAATCACTTCACATTATAGTCCTCAGTCAGTCACCGTCCATAAAAGTCATGTTTTACTACAATGGTGGTCATTGTACTAAAACTCTACATGGACATTTTGAGACAACTTGAAAAGTCACGATACACATAATTCATTTCATTTCACTTCACTGGTGCACATGGATGATCTTTATTGGGTAAAATACCACCAAAAATACACAATAAAACTCAAAATACACAAATTTATGAAAATAAAAATGAAAATGCTACGTCACTCTGCAAGTTCCCGCCAAAAAGTCCCACTCGCGCTTTGTCAACACCTGTCTGTAGGTACATGGTATTTATTTACTCTGAGTCTGTAGGTACCAACGATTTACAGTTCCAAGATTTTCCTAACTACCATTAAATTTAAGCGCGACAAAAAGCTAGACCATTACCTGGATATATTACCGTTCCGCACCACAACAAATGGCAGTTTGTGCAATTTCCCGGTGCATTCTCTCTGAAATTCCCGTAATCCCGGAGTCAAACGAGTTCCCGTTTGTTTGTTTGAAAAGAACATCACTTACCATGGAGCTACGAAAAAGCTTTGTAACACGTGACGTTTATAATTATGAAAATATTAGAATAGAAGAACAGAATAATTCTTTATTTGTAGCACAATTTGAAACGACTGTATTTCGTAACTTCGAAATTCAAAAATACCACCGAAAAATTCTAAATTCGACTGTTGTTCGAATGTTCATTAGTTTCAAATACTTTTTTGCGAAAGTATGCCATTACGAGAAACACTGGTTCGAATATTTTTCGTCACTATGCACGTTTTTTCGAAAGAATGCCTATAGGTGTTTCGAATTTCAAAGTTACGAAATACAATCTGCAAGTCCTGGGCACTAAGAACAATATGGCCCACTCGTTGTTAATCAGCTACTTAAGCCTATATAGACATTTATAATACCCGGGGTATTATTCGCGTATTGCAGACCCTCCAACAATCTTTTTATAACCTTCTAGAAAAGGGGTTTGAAGAGAATTTGAGAGAATTCTCTGTGTCAGCAGCTAAGGGGCAAGTTTGGTACTTCACCGCTGGTGACCGACCTATATCTGCTAGCAGCACCTCCTCATGGAGTTCTGGTGCAGGTTCACAGCAGGAACACAACAATACTGAAAATTAATGTTATTTGGCTGCGATCTAAAGAAGATTGATAGGAAAGGCAGCCTTTTAAAATTTGGAATATTAGAAGAATTGCAAATGTGATGCTGACCTTGAAGAGCTCTACTTGCCAATCTTCTTTTTGTATCTATCTAATACTTATAGAAATAGTTGTACTACTGACTGACTGACTGACTGCCCTGTCAATGCTCAGCTCAAACGGCTGTGGTTAGAAAACTTGAAAATTTGCACTTGGGTTCCTTTTGTAACGTAGGCATCCAGATTTTTGGATTATTCACCTCTAAGGAGAAAATAAAAGGAAAGGGGATCAGAGGTAAAACCATGGGGTGGAAAGTTAGTTTTTTTTTATATAAAATGCTTACTCTATTGGCTGTCTTAGCGCGAAATACCTACTGTTGTTCATAACAAGCCAATTTGCTCTCATTGTTTCAGTATTTTTCTTTATTATCATATGTTTGTAAAATATTCAGTATGTGTGTGTTTATATAATTGCTGGTACAAGTGCCTCATAATTTTACAGAGTGTTAAAAAATATACGAATAGACGCTATGCTCTACCTCTCTTATACCATATACCATACCTCTTTACAATGTCTTTCTTGATCTATAAACCAATAGTGAAGATAATGAAGATTGAAATGAAGAAGATCCAACGTCGCCAGCTCTGGATCGCAAGAAGAGTTGATAATACGCCCAGGGTCTTGATCCGTAGTTGACACCAGCAGTACATCAAACAACAAGCTCATTATTACATATTATTTACTCCTTAGCTGTAGTCGGAATAAATCGCTTCAACGGACCATATAATGGCATGCAGAACCATAATTTCCCCATGACAATACCATATACCAGACAACCGTGACGGCCTTTAATATTATATTATTATTTACACTAACCGGCACATGTCGACACTATTTTATGATTTAATACACATAACTAATTTTGATTGAGTGAAATTGTTATTGTTATGACATTTCCCAACTTTCGCCAAAAGTTTCACTTGGTTTTTTGTTGGTACAGTTTCTAATTGTAGTTTTTTTAGGCATCCCATCTATAATTTACCCTTCACTCACTCTACTGTCAAATCATTATGTCCAGAAGAAATAAATAGTTTTTGTCGCCAATCAGTCATTTTGCATTTCAAGTATTCAGAATTTTGAAGGTTTTTTGAAGATATGGGTGGAGATTTCGTGATGGCATATTTTCGGAACCTATGTAGGATTAGTCATGCTGAACAACTTTTACTATGGGACCAATAGCGAACAAATAACAAAATTCGTTCTTGTTACGGCCTCAATTTCAAATTAGGTCAGCACAAGATTAAAAATAATTAGGATAAGGATTTTAATGGTGCGTCTATGCTACGCGAAGCGAGCACGAGCCGAGCTACGAACGAACAGTTCTTTATTCACGTAGCGTGGACGGACTTGCGAGCTTCGAACGAGCGTTCGGCTCGCGCTTGACTGCGCTCCGCCCGTTTGTCAGTTTTTTCACAAACAAAGGGATTCGCATCGCGCTCGTTGTGACGTCAATTGACATCGAATAACGAACGAATTCTGTTCGTTTGTGGCTCGGCTCGTGCTCGGTTCGCGTAGCATGGACGCACCATTATTCTTAGCAGTGGTAAGATATAGCTGAGAATGCAACATAAAGTTAAAGACCTCTTGGCCTTTTTTATTCAGCTGCATCATAATCTGTTTTTTTTTTTATTTGATAGGGGAAGGTCCATTATAAATAGTTCTAGGGTCTTTATTGAATACAGCTTTCACTTCAACTTTAAACTTTATTTATATTCTTCAGAACACGTTTTCATACATCATTATCACAAAGCAAACTACCTGGATCCTTCTCACAAATAAAAGCGTTTGTAAACGTTTTCGCACCAAAGATCGTTTAACAAGGCTGAACGGAAGACTGAACCGCAATATTCACCAGTCGTCGAGTTGTCTGGTTCACCCCCTGAAAACTTTGCATAGCCCGCTTCGTCGAGAGTTTGACCTGCAGGACAAAAGAAAATGTAATATCCTCTAATAGCTAAAATACTATACAATAGTGTCAATAATATATTTCTCGTAGCACTATGGACCATAGTAACGGCAAGGATAATTGGCAAAAGTTCCCTTCAATAGATCAGAAAGCAAGACTCCTAGGCATTATTATCCTCACTTATTCTGTCAACGTAATAGAACATAGCCCTGACAATCATTTGCTTACTGAACAGTGTGTTAGCGATTCGCATCAGTGAGTTAGGGTCCTTATTATATCGGGCCTTGGTACTAACCTAATATCACTCTTTTACTCTAAACATACCTGCTTGGCAGACTAGGCTTCGTATGCACAGCACATTCATCTCACCATACAAGCCTATTCAAAAAATATATATTACCGTGAATAGTCAGCCACTCTCCATGCTCCCTCCAATCATGAAACCCAACAAAAGCAATATCCTTCCAGAATGGTCCTATCATGGATGAAGCAGGGTATTTACTGAAGATATCTCTGATGACTTGAGCTTCAGTTTCGCTGTTGATGATGGTGAGGTAGCCACCTTCAGCGGAACAGGCCATGTGACCACGTGACCAGGTTTTTGGTACCTTGTGGAATTTGTAACAGCTTCCTGTACGCTTATCCAGGCTATAATCTGCAAAATGTATTTGAAATTATTTTGGATTGGCAATGTAATTAATTTTTCTATGTTCTTAGCTTCCTAATGTATAAATGCAAAATATTTAGTGTCATTTTGATATGGTATTTATGGGGATAGAATTAGCAGAAATAATTACTTTTTCTGCATATAGAGAGTAATTGATGGAATCCTAACTTCCTTACTTTCTTATCCTTATCCTTACTTCCTTACTAATATTATAAATGCGAAAGTGAGTTTGTTTGTTTATTTGTTTGTTACGCCTTCATGCCTCGAATACTCAATGGATCAGCATGAAATTTTGCATGCAGATAGCCTATCGTATGGAAAAGGACATAGGTTACTTTTTATCCTGGAAATGCGGGTGAAACCGCGGGGGACAGCTGGTCATTTATATTCTTACCTGGATCAACAGTACCGCATTCGTTAACAATGTCAGTTTTATTCAACTGTCTATAGCAAATATATGGATAAGTAAAAGCACAATTATAGTCTGCGAATGTTCCGTCTTCCAGCATTCCAATACATCTTTCTTTATCGTTATAGTTATTTGGTTCACCCTTCGCCCAAGTGTGGTTTATCTTTCGAAGGGGTATGCCTGAAACGAATTAACTAACAATTTTTATAACATATACATCTAAAAGAGCTCGTGGTGTAGCTTGATAAGCCGCTCTTAATCGATGGACAAAGTTAAACAAGCACCGGTGTAAAGGGTATTTGGATGAGTGACCGCCAAGTGGTATTTCAAATTTCCGTGTTTCAGAAGGCATGTAAGTTATTTGTCCCGGTAGTCACTTAATTGTGAAAGTTGTGAAGCTAGTTGGAAGTCTCTTAGGCGGCTTGAAAACTCCAACAGTTGGTTGCCCACCGACTAACGTACTTCCATTGATTGATTGATTTGATTGATTGAAACAGGCGGTATCAAACACTCAATAGGCTGCTATCGGCTTAGTGGTGAGGAAAGATTATGGGCATTCCACAACATCGAATGATAGTTAAGTTGACCCTTTTTTTACCAGTCTTCGTTTTGATTATAAATATGGTTCATAAATTGCTAGAATTTTTCAAACCTTCGATCGAATAATAGTCTCCTCTTGAAAACGTGGCATGGATTCCAGTATATATTGGACGTTTAATTGCATTTTGCCATAGTAAGTCCATCATTGCAATTCTTATACCAAGAGTTGTAGGCGAAGCCATGTTTCCACCTGGAATTTTATATTAGTCAAAAAACAAAACATTGAAATTTTATATAGGTTTCTTCTGAATGGTCCAGGTATAGGTAGGCCTTCGATATATACCCCGATAATTATTATCCTATCCTTTCCTAATAATCCTACTAAACTAACTCTAGTTTAGTAGGATTATTAGGAAAGGATTATTAGGAATATTATTACTAATATTATAGATATGAAAATTAGAACGGATGAGGATGTGAATTCTGAAGATGTTTGTTATTCTTTCACGCAAAATCTACTGAATGGATTTGGATGAAAGGCAAACAGATAATATATTCTGTAGGTTACTTTTTATTTTATACAATACTCGCGAGCGCGGGTGAAACCGCGGGACCGGGAATATTCTGGGTCCCAAAATCTATAAAAATATTCACTGCACTTTTATGTTGCAATGTGCTCTTATATTGTTCATCCGATTGCTATGGCATGAGAATGTTTGTAAAAAAAAATAGGCGTTGCGAAGCACGCTGGGCATGAGTCAGTCCAAAATAAAACAATATCGTTTTTTTTTCAATAATCTGTTTTACCTTCCATGTGACATCTTAGTCTTGCTTCGTCCCAGTCAGCCGGTATTTCCTGATACTTCAGCCATGCGTCTATCGATTTGAAATATGTGTAGTCGCATCGATAGGATTGGGCATCTGTAAAGACAAGATCGAAGAAATGTGGAAAAAGCGCATTTTGAATGTTTTTATAAAAAAAGAGCAGTTGCAAACTTGACTCCGTATACAATGTCCATCAACACATGAGTCGAGATTTAATTGAGTGTGAATTCTAAATGTATGATATAAGATTTATTTTCCAAATAACACAATTATTTTTGATGCTTTTTTTATGCTTTTTTTATTAGTAAATAAATAGTCTAAATGTTGAAAGCATCGACCGAATTTATATAATATGGTCCTAAGTATAATTTTTAGTCAATGGTAGCGAAGATAGCATATTAAATGAATATTTTTACTACTATAAATTTATTTCAGACTACAAGTCGTGATGGTTTTTTTTAAAGAGCAGTATTTTTTCTAAAACACATTGTATAACACCTATAACTTATACAAGTGCAAATAAATTTCAATTATATTTATATATTTTGAATTATACAAATACTTTTAAATTTTGAAATATATTTTGTAATACCTCAAATTACCAATTTTTCTTCGTGAAATAAGATACAAACTTACCTAATAGACCAACACCAAGTAACAGCACAAGATATATTGTAGACTTCATTTTCTTAAAGCCAGAACGATACTGCGAAGTATAATCGACAGTAAATAAATATAACACGTTAACATACATACAAACAATATAATTACGCGGTAATTATTTCAAATTGAAACACAATAAAGGCTTCATGCAATTATAATTGTAATTTTATCAAATCTCCGATATGCCGATGATACGGTTCTAGTGGCAACATCCATGGAAGATATGAAAGAGTTGTTCCAAAGACTAGAGCTTGAAAGTGGTAGCATTAGTCTCACAGTCAAGACGGTGAAACCCAAAATAATGGTAGTAGATCGAACCGGGAAGCTAGCAAATGTGACCCGCAGCATACCTGGCATGGACATCGTCAACCACTATATCTACTTGGGTTCTCGAATATGCAGTGATACAGCTGTGTTCCTGAGATAAAGAGGTGTATTGGAATGGCAAAGGATGTCATGACTCGCCTAAACAACATCTGGAAGAAGAGAGGAATCAGTATTAAATGAATGATGACTACTAGCACGCATATTCCTCATTTTCATTTATGGAGTGGAAGCGTGGACTATACTGACCCGAGAAAGAAATAGGATTCGATGTGGTGCTGGACGGATGTTGAAAATACCTTGGACCGCTAAACCCACCAATGCATCGAGCCTATCGTAGCTCCAAATTAAAACCCGACTATCCACCATATGCCACCAGCGCCTTCTTTCGTATTTCGGCCAATTGGTGCGCAAAGGCGATGAATGTTTGGAAAAACTGATCATAGTTGGGAACACGAAAGTAAAACGGTCTTAAAGACCCGCGTTCCCGGGATAAAAAGTATCCTATGTCCTTCTCCATACCATAGGCTGTCTGCATGCCAAATTTCATTTTAATCCGTTGAGTATGACAAACAAACTCACTTTCGCATTTATAATATTAGTTAAGATATTACAAGGTAGCAAAACAAACATACGGCCCGCCTGATGGTAAGCGGTCACCGCATCCTATAAAGGTTTGCAACACCAGGGGTAACACAGAGAATACCCTAATTTAGTAGATAATTTGCTCAGTATCCCAAGTAGTATCTACGCTATGGGTATTATTCGATATTATTGTGTGCTAAGGCCTACGAATAAAAAACTAGCTAAGGCACTGTTACGATTGAGAGAGATTGTGGTCAAACACAGGCCTATACACAGTAAAAAAAAAAAAAAAAAAAAACGAGTAAAATTATACTTTTGAAGAAATGCGTTTCAAAAATAACCACATTTGTTGTTTTGCTCAAAAAATATTTTATATTGAAATCTTGTTACAGTATATCAATTGATTATAACTTATCAACCGATACATAAACAAGACTTGTTATAGTTAACAACGTTATTATGTTCTATAATGAATTAGCAACAGACCATTCAAGCAAATAGCTATACCATAACCACAGACAGACGGTATGTGTTGTGTATTTACCATCTAATGGGCATGTATTATTCGTCATTATCGTCGCGAAACAATCGTACCTTGAAATGGTAACTTTATTTACTTCGGAGTACATCAGAGCGTGTTAAATGTGGCATATAATAATAATTTGAATTATATATGCATTTTCTTTTGCACCATTGATTATATTTTATATTAGAAAGATAAAAATAAAATTAAAGTTTAAAAAAAAAGGTTTTGTTTAAAATAGCCTGAACTAAAAAATATAAAATAAATTAAGTAAAATGTATCATAATACCTAGTTTATAAATAGTAGTTCCCCCATCTTTTTTAAATAGGGATATGTCCTGGGTAACAAATATAATAATTTTATTCAGTGCATCATCCAAAAATATTGGACAGGTATTTTTTGCGTTTTTGTAACAGATGGCGCATCAAGCTCGCCGTTTGTTCTCGCGAGTGACGCGCGTCCTATAATAACAATTTAATGTTATTGTTATTTTTTTTAACGCGAGCCAAAGTATTAAAATAATGATACCAATAATAGGTGATGATAAGCTATATTTATCTCCACAAAAGGTGAGAAAATACATGTCATAAAACACTATAAATGCTTAAAAAATGGATTATGGAGACTTAAACCCGTACTAAAGTTTATCAACCTGTTTTACAGGTCCCCAGGTCCCCACATCTTGGACCCGTTGTACAGTTTTAAAGACAATATAAATCTGGAGAGACTCGAAGTTAGCCAATAAACAATCAAATTAAAGTGTATTTGATTAAAGTTAAGACAATATTGCACATAAATAATAATAAAGATTTCGGTCATAATAAATATATAAGTAAGCCTATGTAACTTTCAGGAATCGTAAAACGTAATCTTTGATCAACATTTTAGTTACTGCATTCGTTCACGAAGGTTAAAATGTTTTAAATGATCACGCAATGTTCACCTTTTACTTCAACCTAATCTGATGAAGTTTGTTTACAACCATAGCTTTGACCATAGGCACAGATTTTGAGGTCACTTAAAAAAATGGAAAATTCTGGGCTCGAAATGACCTCATAAAGGACATAGCAGAATCAGGCGAATTTGGACTTATAATCTTCGGTAGAGTTCTAATATTTTAATTCTGTGGTAAAAAAAAGGAAACTCGCAAAATTGGAGCATTTGATAAACAAAACTTGTGTAAGAAACCATTGAAACCAGAACTGTTTCGTACTGTGCGGGCTCAAAGGAGCTTCCTCAGACTGTGGAATGAGCTCTCCGCCGTGGTTTTCCCAATGGAGTACAGCATGGGGTTCTTCAAAAGGGGTGTGAAAAGATTTCTGCAGAGTCGGCAACGCGCGCAATGATAACCCTGGTGTTGCAAGCGTCCATAGGCTACGGTAACCGCTAACCATCAGGCGGGCCATATACTTGTTTGCCACCAAAGTGGTACAAAATAAACGTTTATGTTACAAAATAATTTGAACCAAAAATAACATGTCAGAATAAATTCGTGTTAATCTAATGAAGTCAGTAAATGCTACGTTATAAAAATAACAGTAAATTAGAAAGTAAGTATGTATTAAAACTACAACGTTATACTTTATTGCTTTTGATACCAATCTCTTGGCAAAATAGGGAAAAGACACGCAAATAATAGATTTATTATTATGTTTGATAAAATTATACGACAAATTGAGAGTTTATTCAAGGAGCAGATTAGCACAAGTTACTTGTTACTTTCTGAATATGAAACTCGATGAATACATGGTAAGAGGGAGACAATTTATTTTAGTTATAAACGAGTAAATGCTGATAGAGGAGTTGAATAGAAGAATCTTTATTTTTACCAAATAATTGAGGAAATTGCAAGATAATTTTGATACAGTAAAACCTCATAATGTGGGAGCACTGTCAAAATACCAGCATGTACTTTATTTTTCGGAATAATTTTTTTTTTGTTTTTTTTTTATTTTCATTTATTCGAAGTAATGTGGGAAGGAGGTACCTCGGATTTAACTGAAAACTCGATAACACGGAAGAAATAAAAAAAAGCTAAAATTTATGTTTCTTTATGTATTTGAAAAAGTTATAAAAATCACAGAAGTATGTAGCAATCGCAAAATACTAAGCGATAGGCATAGCGGCGTCATCCATTTTATCCGAGTTTTTTTTGTATTATTCGAGCATGAACCTCAATTAATGCGGAGAGCTCGGATTAGTCCGTTGTCTCAGAAAACGTGGAGACTTGGTTGACCGAAGGCCGGATAAACGAGGTTTTACTCATGTTTTACTGTGTTTACTTATTCTAGGCTCTTCGATTCGGAAAATAGACAGCTTGTGACCAAACAGCCCAAAAAGGTTTTGGTGAAAAAGTTCCAGCCTAGTTCCAACTAAAAGTGCAGGGCTCTCCTGAGATGACCACAGGCCTCGCGTAGGTACATCACTGGGATACGTACTAGGGTGGGCCACGAATGTATGAAGAAAAAAAAAGTGGTTAATTTAAATATGTAATAGCGATAAAAGGGTGTCATAGCACGTCTTTAATTCATATGCAAAAAATAGTAAAGCTTATATATTATCTTCTGCCTCCGGATTGAATTCGAAATTTTGGAAAATTAAACAAAAAAGCTTTTGTTCAAATCTCATTATGAACTAAAAAATACTACTTTTAATATGATATTTTATAATTAAAAGCAAGTTAAAAAGGCTTATTTGATTATTAATGAAAAATTAATACTCAAAATCCAGTAAAAATATATTTAATATTATTTTCAATTAACTACAAAATCCTTCTTGTTGTTAAGTTTTGGCATATCTTTGCGAGATTCTATCTGAGCCTTAATGAAGACTTTTCTTGCAGATATGCTGCGCAGAGTATTTGATGCTTCAGTCACAGACTTTACGGCCCCTTCCTCCCTTCTTACGTATGATATGGTAGGCGCAATAGAGGCAACTCATCCTAACCTCTTTGTGCAAGAAATTGCAAATCTCCAACACTTGTACTCTTGAGAATAGGAGGTTCGGTGACATTTAACCACCAATCAACGAGGGGCCCAAGTCTGCTATTTCAATTGTGTTCCAATGAACTTTCAGTGGTGTCAAAATTGTGACGTTTTACAGTTTTGGTAGTCTACTAACACAATAGCGCCATTATGACATCATAAGGGTCGACGTAAAAAGAAACGTCTATGTTTAGGTTGGGAACTTGGAATAGTCTGTAACTTACAAAATTACTGAAAAGGTTGCATCCCTGCCCTGCCCTATCTGATAGGTACACAGTACAGTCACAAGTATTTGCAAGCGTAAAAAAATGCATACTAACGGCAAACTTGTTTTGCGGAGTTGCATCAAGCTTGAGAGAATTATTTGTCAATCAGACTCATTGGAGTCGGAGGAAGTAGGAGAGTGGAAGGAGCCATTGTCTTATTTATGATGCGTTCTTCTTGATATTTAAGTGAGGCCAAGTTTCCGATTTAAGGTTTTTCTAACTTGATTCGTAGTATCGATATCGACGTTCCCTATTTTCTTATGTTGCTTGTGGTAGATTGATCAATTAAGAAAAAGTACTCCTTGGTAGGCTACTTTTCGATCTCTAGATACACCCACTTAAGTCCTTACACTTGCAAGAAGAAATATCAAACAAAACAATGCTATCAAGCCGGAACTCTATATTTCTTTTTTCTATTTTTTTCTGATATTTTGTGGTGTGACTTTAGAAGATTTTTACACTTAAATAATAATAAGACTTTAACTTTTGTATCACCCTTGCGTGTAAGACAATAGGAAAATATGCTTTTGTCCTAATCTTTCGACTCTAGTCGTGTCAACATTCGCAATTTCCAGAAATTTGGTTCCGTTTTCGTATTTTTTTCGAATTTGACCTGCCACTGCGTCCACTCGTAATACTTTATAATTTCTTCGTAAGTTGGTAGCATATTGTCTTTAATATAACTTACTTCATCAAACAAAGGACATTTTAATGAGTTTCAAGTAAGTTACATGGTAACAACAAGCGTAACACAACTTTTTACTCATTTAGCCGCAGCGTCACTAGCGCGTAAAAAATGACGCTTCCCGACCCCCTACTTTATTTTGTAAATAATAAAATAATTACATTTATTGATTTGTTTTAAGAAATCGACTATATATCCATGGAAATAACATGAAAAAGGTATTAAAAATCTCAATTTCAAAAATTCTTATTGGTTCTTGAAATTACCTCTATAAATGAAATATTTAGAAACTTTAAAGTTAATCCGGAGGCAGTTAATCAAATTAGAAACTTATAGTATTTTGCACATATCATTTATACTATATTTAGCACTCTTTTATCACTATTACAATAAAAAAAAACGAAAAAAATAAAAATGACCCACCCTAATACGTACCCATTGCTCAGCTACTCCCTCACACTCCGGGATGACGTCAACGAAGAGACGCCAAATTTAGATCGCGGTATTAGTTTTTGCGTGATGGTTGAACAAAGAAACAGACATGCTAAATAATACAGATTACAAAATAGCCCAAATATTGTCTTCCTTACGATTTCATTTTAATTATTATGTATTAGATAGTATTACATTATCTATATTACAGATCGCAAATATTAGATAGCTTCCTTATAAAACAGACCATTAGCAGATTGTCTACCCATAAAGTAGGGATACGATCGAGGCCGGAAGCGGAAATGAGGTAATATGGATGGAATTGCCAATGAAGACCAACCTCAAGTAGGTATTATCAGAATATTATACAGGTTGAAGATTTCGAGATGGCATATTTCCGAGGTTAGTCATGCTGAACAGATTTTACTATAGGACCACACACACAATTAAACAAAATATTTTTACTTTTTATACTAAAGAGATTTTTCTCTTAGATTTGCCCATACTGACTAGTAAAATAAATTCACCTGTATATTCTTGAAAATGTTGGTTCGACTCCCAGAGAAAACCACGGTGGGAAGCTGATTCGAAAGCATGAGCGTCCGCAATAGGAACCTCCTTTGAAACCGCACAATATGAGACTATTTAGGTCCCCGTTGACGGCGAGAGTTTACAAGCGGTAGAACACACAAGGAGGCAAAGTTTCTCCTAAAAACTAAGAGATTCTAAATCGCTTGTGAGTTCGAGATCGTCAACAATTCTAATGGCATGTCGCTGAACTAAGTGTAAAGGCCCAAGTTGGTATCCAGGTGCCCACAGATGACAGCAGTAGGGGGGCGATCTTTGGACAAATAAAGTTGCAGTTGTTAAATCAATAAATAATATTTTCAAAAGTATAGGTAAAAATCGTTTGTTGGGATCTTAAGCAAAAATTGGCATGTGTTGTGATTTAGCTCTTCATTTTATCCTCGATAATTTGAAAGGTTTGTTTAAGGAACAATTATATTTTTAAAAAAATTACGAAATACACGCAGTGCGCGTAGATTATGAATATGTAGGGCAGTTGAACAGGGCATGGTTGAACTGGGAATCGAACCCATTACATGAGAAAGATTATAACTCTGTAGCTTTATCATACCGATCGAAAGGCTTCATCATAAGGATTATTATTTGCTGAATAACATAGTCTCAGAAATAAAAGGAAGACCATGAATTTTAACATTTTTAATACAAAATTAATCAATTTATCAAATGTAACCATGTAACTATTTACACATCTATGAATGCAGTTGAAATTGTTTCTTAAATTAAAATATTGTCTTCTTTCAGTAAAATGTTCCATCTACAATATTTAAGGTACTTTCCGTCCATGTGGCATAGCCGTGAGACGCCCTGTATATGGGGTTAAGGGGGTGTGTTTATGTGTGTGATTGGAAGTTATTTTGGGATTGGAAGCTGCTGGACACACACGCAACAACTTTCGCAAAATATAGAAGCAGCCACAAAACCACGATGGAAAATTAACAAGTAATTATGTGTTAGCCCTACGATGCAATCTTAGGGCTAACATTAGAATAAATTGCATCACAATCCATAACCATTCCACTAGCTTAAACACATTCAGTCGTGGGATTTCTTTTATTATTTTATTCAAAATACTGATGTGACAGGAAACCGGTGGTTCTTCAGTAGATTTGGCCATCAATGGTTCATGGGACTTTATTGAATAAATAGCTTTCACTTCAACTTTATTTATTTTCTTCATAACACATTCATTTTCATGAATCATCATCGCAGAGCAAACTATCCAGATCCTTCTCGCAAATAAAATTGAAACTATCTTCGCACCAAAGGTCGTTGAACAAGGCCGAACGGTAGATTGAACCGCAATATTCACCAGTCGTAGCGTTGTATGGTTCACCTGGTTCAAACTTTGCGTAGCCTGCTTCGGCGAGGGTTTGACCTGCAGGACAAATAATATTTTATAAGCTCCTTACTCATACGCCTTTTTTGAAGAACCCCATATCTTAGCGCTGAGGGAAAACCGTAACGGGGAGCTCATTCCACGTCCTAATGGTCAGCAATAAGAACGTCCGACTAAAACGTTGTGTGGACGATCGAGGCGGCTCGAGGATGTGAGGATGAACGATGGCTCTTATGCATTCTCTGACCAAAAAACTAGTGACCCATTTGGCTAACCCCTCGGGCAAAGTCCAAACGCTCGCTGATAATTTCGTCAGAAGACCCTGGTGCCCGCCTCGATCGAATGCTTTCGCTAGATCTAGTCCCACTGCCAATTCCAGACCTTGAGTCTCAATGCTGATACTTATTGCCGCCGCGGTCTAGCCTATTCGGTTTATTGACGATATGCGAAGCAGTGTTTTTGCGTTTCACATCAGAGATGTTAGTGTCCTGATTAGATTGAGCCGTGGTCCAAGCCTCATACAAGCATAGCACTCTTCTACTCTAAGCATACCTGCTTGGTAGACTAGGTTTCGTGTGCAGTCATACCCGTAGACGGTAGACCATAGACCATGGAGTATAGACGGGCCCATTGGCGCAGTTGGTTAAGACGTGGAGTCTTAACCTATAGCGCCGCAGGTCGTGGGTTCGATTCCCACACAGGACATGCATTTGTGTGCATTAACATGTCTGTATGTCCTGAGTCTGGGTGTAATTATGTATATTAAGTATGTATTTACAAACAAAAAGTAGTATATGTATTGTATCAGTTATCTCGTTTCCATAGTACAAGCTCTGCTTAGTTTGGGATCAGATGGCCGTGTGTGAGGAATGTCCCAGGATATTTATTTATTTATTATTATTATTTATTTATTATACCACACAAGCCTAATTAAAGAAATATATATATTACCATGAATAGTCAGCCACTCCCCACGCTCCCTCCAATCATGAAACCCAACGAAAATAATATCTTTCCGAAAATATCCTAGTATGGATTCAGGAGGGTTTTTAATGCAGATTTCTCTGATGACTTGAGCTTCAGTTTCGCTGTTGATGATGGTGAGGTAGCCACCTTCAGCAGAACAGGCCATTTGACCATGTGACCAGGTTTTTGGCTCTCTGTGGAATTTGTAACAGCTTCCCGTACGCCGATCCAGAGTATAACCTGGAAAATATACTTCACATTATTTTGGATTGGCAATGTCATAAATTTTTCTGAATTCTTGTAGCTTCCTAATGTATCCTGCCTGTTTTTATTTTTTTTTTATAAATATTCCATAATATATTTCTGGGCATGGAATTAGTAGAATTTATAGCATATGTCAATTTGACATCGTTCAGTTTCGACCACGTTTCGACTCTTAATAAAGATAGTTCACATTCATGTTCTCATTTCACTATTTCAACAGATTACAGGAAAAAAAGCCCTTTTTCTGCAAATAGAGAGTAATTGATGGAATCATCTTAATCTTACCTGTATCAATAGTGCCGCATTCGGTTATAATCTCAGTTTTCTTCAACTTTTTATAGCAAATGTATGGAAGAGTTTCATCACAATTGTAGTCTGCGAATGTACCGTCCGGCAGAATCACAATACAGCTATCTTTATTGTTGTAGTTGTCTGGTTCACCCTTTGCCCAAGTATGGTTTATCTTTCGAAGGGGTACACCTGAAAATAATTATTTATCAATTTTTTTTCAATATAACTATAAACCCTTCTAAAAAATATACCAATAAATCTAATTCCTAGTCTAGAAACTATTATAACTTGTGGATTAGCCGTTTTTAATCGATCAACAAAGTTAGAAGTAATCACCGGTGAGGTATCCTGATGGGTGGCTTCGAAAAGAACGTAAACCGATGGTTCTGCCCATCATTGTGATAGTCGTGAATCCAGTTGGAAGCCATTTATAGGCCATAAACACTCCATTAGTAGTTGCCTACTGACTAACCTACCTTCTCCGATTCTCCAGATAAGTAAAGATTATGAGACATGAAATAATTTTTTTTTTTAATCCTTTGTATAACTTATGTGTATAGGTGACAGTGGCAAAAAAACATACTATCCCTTAGATAATCTGAAATAATACAGTAGATAAAAAATGATTTAAATATTATAGGAAAAATAGAACAACATTCCTTACTAGCAACCTCAGAGTATATAAATACTACGTACAACTAGCACAGTTTTATCACACATCAAGGAAAGCGCCGAGCGGGACGCTCTCCTACCAGGTGGACCGACGACTTGGTCAGAGTCGCTGGGCGGGCACCGCTGGATGCAAGCAGCCCAAAACCGTTCGAAGTGGAAGTCAGGAAACACAGACGCCGGAAGCAAGTTCCACTCCCTTGCTGTCCGCATTATAAATGAGGATGCAAAACGCTGTGTCCGTATTTTCGGTATGTCAACAACGGGTGAAACATTTCACGGCGTCTTGTGGTTCGGTGTAAGAATGGGGATGGTGGAATTAAGTTGAACAATTCCTGTGCACACTCTCCAAAATCTTTCCTGTAGAAAACCGATAGGCAAGCAATCGGGGCAATAGTCGGGGCTCGTGATTTTCGCCTTAATTAAAGATTCATCTCCGATGAGTCTCCTGGCTCGGCGGTCTATTGAGTCGAGGGTGTCAAGCTGATAGTTAGCGGATCCATCCCAAAAATGGCAGCAGTACTCCATGCATGACCAGACTTGTGCTTTATAAAGTTGTAGCAACTGCCCAATGACCCTGACCTTAGAGAGGATACCCAGCATTCTAGCTACTGTTTCTGCCTTCGACTGAATAGAACATCCAAAGTTAATTTTGGCTGTTAATGTTATGCTTAGGAGATCAAGCCGATCGCATATTGGCAAGGATATATTTTGTTCCATAGGCTGATATGATGATAATGATGATGATGATCGTTTTTTACCAAGAAATATATACGTCCAAGGAAGGTCAGCACCCTGGTGAGCGAGTCAGACTCCTATTTTAAGTCGGCACATTTTTATTTTAAACTGTTTTCCGTTTTATTTAAAAAAAGGTTTGTAAATTGCTACAAATGTTCAAACCTTCAATAGAATAAAAGTCCCCTCTTGAAAAAGTGGCATGGATTCCAGTGTAAATTGGACAATCAATTCCGTTTTGCCTTAATAACTGCATCATTGCTTGCCTTAAGTCTGGCGTTGTAGGCGAAGCCATGTTTCCACCTGGAATTTTTATAATGGTCAACAAATATCAATAAAGTTTGAAATTTAAATTACACAATTTTCTCTTCAGACTTGAAATACATATTCTCTGAAAATATCATCTGTCTACCTATTACCGTTCATGAGATACAGCTCACGGCCGGTTCACACATGTCTCCGTTTTACTGTTCAGTTTTATCGTGTACGTTTTTTTTTTCGTCGATGGCGTAGATAGTTGTAAGAGCGACTTCACACATGGCACAGTATTCTGTATACAGTAAAAAATATCATTCCGTAAAAAAATTACATTCCGTTTTGTCATCGAATACTGGACAACGAAACAGTAAAAATATACGGATACGTAGAATTTTAACGGATGCTGCTGCTGATAAGTGGATGCTGCCAATAACGTCGAATCTTCCTTCTCCGACGATAGTACCAATACAACACGACAGCGTCCATCCTTGTAGAATAGCGGCGGTATACTGCGAGTTTTCTGTTCACACATCGCATCCAGTAATGACGGATTCGTTGAACGTTATACGATGCCTATGTGTGAACAGCGCATAAATTTATGATGTATCCGTTAAAAACGTACCAGTAAAACGGACTCCCATGTGTGAACGGGCCGTCACTGACAGACAGACGGACGTATGGACGGACGGACGGACAGCGGAGTCTTAGTAATAGGGTCCCGTTTGGCACCCTTCGGTTACGGAACCCTAAAAAGCAATGATGTTATGGAGCTTCGTAACCGTAACCGAAATAATCGGATATCCGA
Source organism: Achlya flavicornis (assembly GCA_947623365.1). NCBI lineage: Eukaryota > Metazoa > Arthropoda > Insecta > Lepidoptera > Drepanidae > Achlya > Achlya flavicornis. The sequence goes on from OX392490.1 coordinate 3,884,261, forward strand.
AATAAAAATCTATCCAAAACCTTTACCGAATCTGATAAATTTTTCTTTAATTTTGATTTTCGAATAATTTCGGATACGAGTTGAGCCGAAACACTCCAAGGTCAAATCTTTGTATTTTCTTTAATTATAATTCCTTAATATCCATAAATGGAACTCTGCGAAACTATCGGATATCATGAATAATTTTATATCCGTAACAGTATCTGAAACCGGCAATATTTTATTTATATATCCGGATCCGAAATTTCATCCCTGAAAAAGATAGACTATTTCATCCCGGGTGAAACTGCGTCCAACCGGTATTGGAACGGCTTTAAAAAAAAACTTACTCTGATAAAAGAACCTGATGTTTTTAATTCACTAGACGATGAAAAAGATTTAATATTATTATTTAACCTTCGATCCCGAGATAAATAATAAGTATATTCGATAAAGTAAAAACAAACAGACACTCAGATATCGCGTTTATAATATTGGTATACGTTTTTATTTGCTACATTATTTTATTTTGTAGCAAAAATTCTGGTTAAAAAAAAATATTCTGTTCAAGAAATATTCTGGGCACGGTCTATCTAATATCAAAACTCACCAGCATTGAATTGGGTCCATGCTCGAAATTTCATACAAAAGAGGTGTTTTCAGCAAAGATGAAAATGAAAATTTCATATGATATAGGATCATAATGAAATTTCGAGCTTGGGCCAAATTCTATGCCGGTGTGAATAATCAATGTCTGTAATGTATGCGCTCCTTTAACATTTATTTGATTGATATGAATCCATGGTGAATTGTTAGCAATATCTCTGACAAACAATAGCGTTGCTAAGCACGCTAGGCATTAGCCAGTCGAATACAAAAGTTTTTTTAAACAAGTTTTACCTTCCAGGTGACATCTTAGTCGTGCTTCGTCCCAATTAGCCGGTATTATTTGAAACTTCAACCATGTGTCTATCGATTTGAAATATGTGTAGTCGCACCGAAAACGTTTGGCACCTATTAAAAAAAGAAGAAGTGTGGAGCGTTATGTAGATTTTTACTAAAAAAAAATAGCAATTTCAAACTGGACTCCATGCGACAATGTGTAAATAATAATAATAATAATAAATATCCTGGGACATTCCTCACACACGGTCATCTGATCCCAAACTAAGCAGAGCTTGTACTATGGAAACCAGATAACTGATATAATACATATACATACTTTTTGTTTGTAAATACATACTTAATATACATAATTACACCCAGACTTAGGACATACAGACATGTTCATGCACACAAATGCATGTCCTGTGTGGGAATCGAACCCACGACCTGCGGCGCGTAAGGTGAACCTTAACCAACTGCGCCAACTGGCCCGTCTTAATTGTAATAAAATACAAACTTACCTAATAAACCAAAACCAAGTAACAGCACAAGATATGTGAATGTGGACTTCATTTTCTTAAAGCTAGAGCGTAACTGCGAAATATACAGTAGAAGAAATAAATAATACATAATAATTAAATTACGCGGAACACTATCTCAAATTGAGATACTAAAACGGCTGTTGTACACCAGTACCTACCATGTAATGATAAATTATTATAACGTATTTTTCTTAATTTATAGTCTAAGGTACTACCTTATACTACCTGTTATAAAGCTTTTTTAGACATTTTTTATTGTGAATATAGTTGTTTATTCACAAATTTACAAAAAATATATTTTATTCAAAATTTAATCTATAGGTAAAGTATAGGTATTTAATCTATAAGTAAATTAACTTAATAAAGTCAAATTCAAAGCCATTTATTCAATTTAGGCCCTAGTAGGGCACTTATGAAGGTCAAAGCTACTGAAGTTGCCACCAGTTCGTAAGGCGGCCTTAAACTGAGAAGAACAGGCAAGAAAGGATATTTTTTTGGCATTTTTCATATTATGTTTTTATTTTACAAAGTAAAATATATTAAGCAAAAAAACATAAATAAAAACCAAGGTCTTAAATAAAATAATCAAAGGCTGACGAGCAATCATTACATAGAAGGTACAGTATGAGGCACGAATGATGAGCACAGATAGGCAGTAGTGGGAACAAGCTCGCGCATCTACACTTTTGGCCAAATGACACGCAAGAATCCAATAGACGACGAGCATCGACTGATGAACCAATCGTGTGCAGCTCGGCGCTCCCCCCTGCTTGATTCCGCCAAACAGACCGAAAATTAACTACTGCGCAGGTCAATCTGTGCTCACGACTCGTGCCGTGCCCCTTACTGTACTAGTATTTTTTTCTGTTATAACACCACTGTTACAGAATATTCAATAGTACTAGTAGGCTGCTACTGTGTTGTGGTGGAACATAAAAAAATGCTTTCTTAATGTTATTATTTTTATTAAAAAAAATCTTATAATTTCTCATCACCACAGTTAAGACTATTCGGACTCTTTTCGCAGATGAACGGGAACGGACTGTCGCACCACAAATCGTTCAACAAACCATCTCGGGTGACTGAACCACAGAATTCACCATAAGTTGTGTTGTTCGGCTCACCCGATGCAAAACTGTCATAGCCAGCTTCCTTCAGGGTTTCACCTAAAACAAAATCTTAATTCAAGAAAAAATATCTTCAAAATAAAGCTTATAGCAATGGCTTATAGTTCGATTTAATATGAAGTAAATAAAAGTGACTTAACAACATCGAGGAAAAATTCTTTTAGAGTAGTAATACTGAACAATAAAATTCCGCAATTAGTCAGTGATTTGTCATTTCGAACAGTAAGGACCAATCACTGCGTCGTGTGTATTTGAATTGGCCAATCAGAGTGCATGTGCCCTTGACTTAGCCAATCAGAGGGCATTGTTGGCGTTGGGAAATGGGCGGAATATATTTGGACTATTTTGGACAAAATGAACGTCTTTGCGCTTCTTTGAGTTAATTACTGGTTTGATAGAATAATATTTTTAAACATTGGAACTTATTATTCTGCTAAATGAAAAATGTAATGAATTAAATAAAAAAATACCTTGCAAAGTCAACCAATCCCCATGCTCAAACAAATCATTGAAGCCAATAAAGGCAACGTCTCTTCGCAGGAGAAGTGTAATCCCAACAATACTTTCATCCGGGTTCCTAGGATAGATATCTCTGATGACTTGTGCCTCAGTCTCACTGTTGATGATGGCAAGGTAGCCTCCTTCACTTGAACAAGTCATAAATGCACGTGACCATGTTCTTGGTGTCTTATGGAATTTATAGCAGCTTCCAGTGCGAGAATCAAGGTGATAGTCTGAAAAAAATGAGAAAATCACTACGGGACAAATCTCTATGGAAGTTGGCCCTGCAGTCTGAGATGAGTATAGATAGAGTGATGTTTTAAGCATGAATCTGTTGTTTCTGTCCGCGTTACTTCTCTATACATTTTAGGAGCATTACACCTCAGAGTATATAAATACTACGTACAAATAATACTGATGTATTTCAAGCAAATGACAAATGTCTTGTTTTTATTACGTAGAAATGTGAATTTATAATGAAATAGAAAGAAAAAAAAACATTATACTGAACTCACCCGGATCGATAGTACCACACGAAGTCATGATGTCATGCTCTTTAAATTTCTTATAGCATATGTAATGCATAAGTTCAGTACACAGAACAGAAAAAACAGTTAGAAAGCGCAAGTGGGCGGAACCGCCGTAGTACATAGTAAGCGTAGTTCCGCGCACTTAGAGCTCCGCTCAGTTCAGTCGTGATTTGTCACTACATTGTTTTGGTGGCGTCGTAAAAGATTTAAAATGTTAGTAAAATGCCTTATTGTGCTGTTTTACAGTGCAAAAACGATAGCCGTACAATAAATTTAGCGAAAGGAGGTATATCATACCATCCGTAAGTTATATTTTGTGAGTAAATTAATTTAAAATTAAGAAAAACCTAATTGTCTTCAAGATGAATGATCGCGAACGAAAGTTGACTTTAAAATTTAAACTTTAAGGTCTAGTTTCTTTCAAACTTAAAACTTACTGCTTCTCGAAGTTTCCATACATGCACTTGATGTGACGGTTGCTACTCGATTAGAGACGTGACACACTTCTTTATAGTATGAGTTATCGATAATTTAAACTTTTACAGTTGTGATTAGTAGTGCCATTTTGATTTTATATTTAAATATTATTACTATTTATTTGAATGCGTTATGTTATATTTTTGTGATTTTAGATTTCCTAAGGCTCCAGATATAAAGGAAAATGGATTGAAGCTACAGGAAGGCAAAATTGGTTTCTTTCAAAATCAAGCACAATTTGTTCAGAGCACTTTGAAGACAAATATTTTATAATTAAAAAAAAGGGAAATAAATACTTGTATGAAACAGCCATACCAGAGCAAAAACAAAAATATTTCCAATATGTGTCCTTTTGTTATTCCAAAAGGTGTCTCACTGGGCTTCCTACAGAACACTCAAAGAACAGAATCTGTTTAATTTTCATAAATTGAATAAAGAGAAAATCTATCGACAACTAACAATTTTTATCCTTCTTTACCAAGCGTGAATTTTTACAAAACGTGCTTACAGTTTAAGGCCTTTGAATTTTATACTATCCTAGCTTCGCCCGCTTTGAATTCGTTTATAAGTGTAATTTTAGTAATATGTGTAATTCGTTTATCCTACGGGAACTGCTCACTTTTCCGGTACAAAAAGTAAATATATATATTATATTTGATTTGTTGTTTTTTTTGTTTTTTTTTTTTATGTTTATTCGTTTTGATGATTTTGTATTTAAAATTTTGTAAAATAAAAAGTATAAGTTTTGGAACTATACTAATGTTTTGGAAAAAAATAGCCACTATATAGTCAGATTTCTAGATCAACGAGGGGATTATGTAACGGTTTTGATTCAAACTCAACATGAATATATTCATTAATTAATATAGATAGTCAGATTGTAAAAAAAAAGAAAATATAAAAAAATGTACCTTCATAGGTGCCCTTCTTGGGCCTAAATTGAATAAATGGCTTTGACTTGACTTGACTATAAGCTGTGTGTTAATCTAGTGTGTCCATCTATCTACATACCAAATTTCATCGAAATCTGTTCCGCTGTTTAGGCGGAATAGATTTCATTCATAATATTAGTGTCATATTTATAATAATATTAGCTGTCCCGCGCGGTTTCACCCACATTCCCGAGTAATCGTATGATTTCCCGGCATAAAAAGTATCCTATGTGTTAATCCAGAACATATCTGAGAATCTGTGTTCCAAATTTCATCCAAATCCGTTCAGTAGTTATTGCGTGAAAGAGTAACAAACACTCACAAACTTTCACATTTATAATATTAGTAGGATATACAATAAACATTTATCGATACTTTCACTTATGACGTCATCTATCACCTACATCACTAATTGAGTAGCTGACGAAATCGAATAGCGCATGGTGTTATAATCAGAATGTTATAAATCCATCGACATGCTACACGAATGTCAACTTTATCTTGAATGTAATTAGGATGATAATAACATCCACTGATAATAACGCCATCTATTGTTGGATAGCGAAACTTACTCGTCAATTGTTTTCCTTCATCTTCATATTACAAAACGTCGTATACACATTCTACAGAATAACAAAATGAATTCTATTTGTACATATGAAGGTATATTTTCAAATGTAGAATCTGTGATTTCTGCTAGTTTTGTGTTGAATAAAATCTACCAATGAAACGAATTGTTTGTTTGTAGTGCAGTGTATGAATAATTGTTTATTTGTGTGAGTTTTGCCACACAGGTTCCCGTGCTAATATTGTCACTTGCGCTTTCTAACTGTTTTCTCTGTTCTGTGGTTCAGTACATGTAAATACATTTAATCTTCCGTCCTTATATATAACAATACAGTTTTTGTCTCTGTTGTACTCCATTTGATTGATACTCAAATTGTCCGGTATCTGCTGTAAAGGAATTCCTAGAAAAATATTGCATTTTTTATTATAAAATGATACAAAGCTTCAATACTACAGTAATTTTTTTAGAGTAACAATTATAATGAGATAGCAGTAAAAAAACAAGCTTTTACTTGATTAAAAATACAATTATTATTGTATTTATTTGCATTATTTTGCAATTATTTACAAACCTTCAATGGAATAATAGTCTCCATTTGAGAAAAAAGAATGGATACCAGTATAAGCATATTCTACCTGGTTCTCCTCTAACAAGTCTATCATTGCTTTCTTAAGAGCCACTGTTGTTGGCGAAGCTATGATTCCACCTGGAAAATATAACACAAGTTATATCAATCGACCTTATTATTTATATCGGCGTACACTAGGGTAATTTAAATAGCTTTTTACATTACAATCTATATACTATAGATTTTCTCAAGTCTGCCGCTGCTATCGATAAACGGCAAGGTTCCCAGAAGCCTGGTAGCGTTTCCTCTTTGGATAGCCAAGCTGATGCGTTGGCGGAAAAAGCTCGCTAGTCTCCAGAAGCCTCGATCAATTTTGATGATAAAGTGCGAGGATAACGGCAAGCTTTGGACCCCACGGTCAAATTTGTAGATATTTGTTGTAAATAAAGCTTTTCACAAAATTACTAAATGTATAAATTTATGAAATAGCTCTCTCACAAGTTGCTTTTCTCGAGATCTTTTAAAGATGTTTTAGACAATTCAGATGCAGCATCTGCATTAAAATTAAAACAAGCTAATAAACTAAAAACGTTTATAACAAGTATATTTTACCTTCCAAACGACATCTGAGTCTCGCTTCATTCCAGTCTGTAGGGATCTTTTGAAATTTTAACCATGCATCTATTTCACTAACATATTTGTAGTCACATCGATATCGTTTCTTTCCATCTATGTAGAAAGAACACGACAGTTAAAGAAATTATGTATTTATAAAAACAAATAGATGGTAATTGTTTTAAAATACTCGTTGTGTTATGTTATAATACATACCGCTTACAGCACAACAAAATAATAAAGATAAGATAAATATAAATGGAGACATAGCTAGAGAACAACTGTTGGAATATGACAAATTACATAACTTACATCACAAATGAATACATGAAACAAGTAATGAGATCAAACCATTATCTTACTTGTACACTTACGTAAAGATATGTAAAAAACGGCATTTAGACATTTTAAATAAAATTGAATTATGTAAATAATTTTTTGTACAATTTTACTCAATGTTATGTAAAAATAAAATCATTACTAGGAAAACATCTAAGCATGGGAAGCTGTACGTACTCATGTAATGTATTTCTTATAAAATAATTAAGTTTGATGATGAAACTTTGTCTTTCTTTGAATCTATATGTTACTAATAATAATCTTAAATATGGGGCGGGGGAGAACTAGCGGGAGCCAGGTCATATGATAGCTCAATACTGCGGGGTACTGAGTGACGTGTGCGACCACTGCGCCGGGGTCGGGGCGGAGGGCAGTAATAATATTCAATGTAACAATATATAATAATAATTATGCAATATAAGTATTATCCTTTTAAAATTCCTTAAAAAACTTATATCCGTAACTGAGACTATCCGAAACTATCGGATATCCCAAATCCTAACTTCCTAACTAATATTATAAATGTGAGAGAGAGAACGAAAGTGAGTTTGTTTGTTTGTTTGTTACGCCTTCACGCCTCAACTACTCAACGGATCATCATGAAATTTGGCAGGCTATTGTATGGATAAGGACATAGGCTACTTTTTATCATGGGAACGCGGGAACGCGGGTGAAACCGCGGGGGACAGCTAGTAATTTCATATGCGTAACCGTATCTGAAACCGGTATATTATTTTTTATATACTGGGTGTTGTTCTTAGTTTTCCTAAATATCTGCGCTTTTAAAGTTCCTTAAAAAACTAATATCCGTAACTGAGACTATCCGAAACTATCGGATATCCGAAATAATTTCTTATGCGTAACCGTATCTGAAACCGGTATATTATTTTTTGTATACTGGGTGTTCTTAAAATTTTCTAAATATCTGCGCACCTTTTTGTTTTCCGCAAGAATCTTAGAAAAGAATAAGAATCTTTAAGAGTATTAGAAAACTTAAATAAAATATGGATGAAATCGATAATTACGTTCTCAAGTTATTCTTTAGACTGGTGTGAAAGTTAAATACCCTGACGGTCGTGGAATCAGTCTCACCCATGAAAATAATGTATGTGCATGCACATGTCCGATTTTGGGTGCAAATTGTGCCCTAACACAGAACAACATTACATCTTGCTTTTAAGGTTCATAGCTGATAGCGTCCTACAATGAACTTGAGCATTTTTTTTTTAAATATATATTATTTATTTTTTGGCGAAACCAACAGCTAAAAATTAACCCCCTTATTCATAATCGCATTTTAACTAAATCAGTGTAATAGTGTCCTCCGTCTCACTCTTTCCATCACCAAATGTCGCGTGACAGATAAAGACTTCAGAATTTTAGCTAATCAACGTTTGATAACTTCATTATGAATGAGGGGGTAAGTACACAATTAACAAAAGAATATACATAAAAAAGCGACTGTCAGGTTTCCTAAGATAAACATCAGAACAAGAACTTTAATGCCTAAAAATTAACTTTGTGACGTTGTTTGTTTGTACAATGTCACAAGTTTATGCGTCATATTAAATAATTGCATGTACGAGTATATACATGTATATATTATTTTACTTACTTATTTTGCTTTATTATAATATTTGTAACGTATTATGTATTGATAAATGAATGAATAAATGATAATTATCACATAACAACTCACAAATTACCTGTGTAAGGGAATTACAAGTACGTAGGTATATAAATTAACAAAAACATCAAAATAAAAGACCTAAATAAAGCTGCGAATGGTTTTATTTTTAAAGTGTTTGAAGAAACTGCGAAAGGATCAATATCTGTAAAACAGGTGTTGTAGGTTAAATCCTACATTGGGGAATTCTTTGCATAATTTGTTCGGTAAAGTGGATTATAGAAAATGTATATTAGATAAATTTTAATTATATTAAAATCATTTCAATTAAAACAAGATATCGAAGCTCAGTGTTGTTGTAGAAACGTTAGATTATAGACCTCCTTTACTGCAAAACATGCCACTGCTATTTCTTCTAACAACCCAACCAATTTTTTTCTGAAAAAGATAAAAATATATATAAGGTCCTAATAAATTAGTGAATATCCTCTTGAGGGATGAATTTATTGGTCATTAGTAATCAAAAAATAATATTAGAAAAATATAAATAATAATACGTGGGGTTTTTTTTAGATAAATGGTTAAATGAATACTTTGTACTAATATTAAGTTCAATTTCGGAAATTTGTTTATTTCCCACGGATTATTTTTCTAATATTATTATATACTAATGACCTGACATATCCTGGGATATTCCTCACACACGGTCATCTGATCCCAAATTAAGCAGAGCTTGTACTACGGAAACCAGTTAACTGATATAATACATATTATAGGTACTACTTTTTGTTTGTAAATACATACTTAATATACATAATTACACCCAGACTCAGGACATACAGACATGTTCATACACACAAATGCATGTCCTGTGTGGGAATCGAGCCCACGACCAGCGGCGCGATATGTGGAATCTTGACCAGAGTCTTAACCAACCGCGCCAGCTGGCCCTTCCATATAGCGTAATCATTAGTTTTTTTGTTTTACTAGTTATATTTTATCTGTGTGACAGACATAATGACTAATAATTGCTGCAAGTAGGTACTAGAAATAGGTAGCAACATTACAAACATTCACATCATAGATAGAATACTATTATAGAGAAATGTATTGTTGTTACAGACTTTGGAAAATAATGCCCTCTCAACGCAGTGCAAAACAAAACAGTGTCTTCCACCGCTTAGCCGAGTGTACCAGGAAAACCAAACACAAAATGAAAAGTTATTATAACAAACTATGGCAAAGCAATTATTGTAGTAATAATGTCTGATGGATATGGTAGTTCCCCGATTTGCCGATGAGTTTTTGAACCCGTTATCATATTACAATTATAAGCGGTCGTGACCTTAGTCGATGATTAAATCTAGAACAGCTGTGCACATGGCATGTTTATTTTTATGTTTTTGTTACCTTAATCGCAAAAGAAGAGCATTGCTCTCCCTTTTGGCACAGTTTTTGGCACGTGAAGTACAAACACTCGCGTCATCTATTTAGATGTATATCTGTGATTCCGGGTGTAAATAACACCCAGAATCGAAACAAAACTACAAATGTATTCATCAGTTCAATCTTTATATATAAAATTCTACTGCACGTGTGTATGTCACTGAACTCCTAAACGGCTGGACCGATTTGAATGAATTTTGTTGTATGCATTTGGGTGGCGCCCTGGATAGTTTAGATAGGGTAGCATAGGGTAGGGTAGCAACACGCGAACGAAGTCGCGCCGGGCAGCTAGTATTTGGTATAATGGCGCTGTTTGCTGAAATACAGGTTTTTACCTAGATTGGCAACGGATGCTGTTCATAATATTTTCGTCATGTACTCAAGCCCATATTTTTGTGAACAAATTAGTGTAATTTTTGGAAATAAATTATTATTATAATAATGTCAAATTCAACCATAACCAAAAACGTCTCATGTGAACCGATATTAGAAGAAACATCGGAATGGACAAGAATGCCATGACACACCTGCAAGGTGTTTGGGCAGATAGGAACATCTCGCGTAGAACTAAACGCAGACTGGTGACATCCTTGGTGTTCTCCTTATTCTTGTACCGGTGAAGAAAGCCGTCCCCGCACGCATAGATGCGTTTGGAATGTGGTGCTGCAGGAAGATACTGCAGATTCCATGGACAGCACAACGGACCAACGCATCCATTCTCAGCGCAATCAAAATCACGCAAAGACTTTCAACAACTTGTCTCCGCCGAATATTTGAGGCGACAACCTTGAGAAGTTGCTAATTACTGGCATTGTGGAGGGAAAGAGGCTGAGGTGTCCAAGTCTGAATGCGTTGGTCTGACCAAATACGCTCTACATTAGACATTAGTGTGTGTGCTGCTATCCACAAAGCAGAAGATCGACTCAGATGGCGAGCAATATAGTCCGCGATAAATTAACCCAAAAAGGTCACGTCCCTCAGCAATGAGGCATACGGTGCAAGATGCATCATTTGTTAACGTTCATAAGTGCCTTATCAGGGCCTAAACTGAATAAATGATTTTTGAATTTGAAAAGGCCGAATGGCATCGCTTAAAAATAAAACAATATTGTCTGTTGATATTTTTTTATTTTATTCATTCGAAAGACACATTTTTACTTTGCTTGCATAGTTATTAGAAAGGCATTTATTGCTATAACTCCAACGTTAGGAGCCATAAACACAGTATTGTTTTCCGGTTTTCAAGAGTAATCTTGCACACTCGGTACGGCAGTTAGACCGACCATCTTTTAATTGTCTACCTGCCCTGTTCCTAATTATTTGAAGCGGCGCAATACGAGGAGGTCTTTCCATTAGGCCCTCCTGACATGTTAGCATTCCTTAATTTCTTACTCATTAATTAATATAAAATCCATTCATATTTTTCGGTCTTCCTCTTCCTGTATACTTACTCGTTTTCTACAGACATTCGTAGTATTTCCCTAACCACTAAATACTGTTTTATTATTTTACGTCAAAATATTCATAATTTAAAACCGATATTTAAAAAAACAGCTTTATTATTTGGTTCTAAGCTGGTCGCAGTCGTAGTAATATTAATACTGTGATGTACAATGTTATGATAAGAATTTCTTAATTCTAGTGTACAGCCTTCCCAATAAATATGGTCCTCTTACGATACCTACTGATGACATTCATATAAAGAACTAGTTACGAGAACTAGGGAATTTACATTTGCGGTACCTTCCCGTAGCATAAGACAACGAAACATCTCTTATCAGAAACGTTTTGCAGTTACAAAGATCACGCACGAGTTCCAATAATCTTTACTACGTTAATAATACAGTTGAGATTCGTACTATAGCTTTGCTTTGCGGAAGCATCATTATTATTGATCTTTGTATTAATTGACTGAATATAAAATGATGCAAGTTTTTCGTAGAGCATCATTCATACCATTACCACTATAAAGTGTAGTAAGCCTTTTTTGAAAATAGTAATTCTAAATTCAAATTAAAAATATGAATTTCTCAAGAATATTCTTCTTCGTCTTCGCCTGTCTCGTGGCTATGTCGACTGTTTCAGCCAGTCCCAAATGGAAGATTTTTAAGAAGATTGTAAGTATTTTTTTATTAGAAAAAGCCACTCATCTATGTCTATCAAATCAAAATCAAAAAGTCATTTATGCAGTTGAGGCCCTGGTAAGGCACTTATGAACGTTACATACAGTTGAGTTTACCACCGGTTCGAAATACACTTAAACTGAGAAGACTCCGGCAAGAAACTCAGCAAGGCTTTTTTTTAGTTTTGGAAGATCTCATAAGATTCATATTAGCTTTTTCCAAATAATTATACACTTATATTATGATTATTTGTCCCCATCTTTCTTAATTTGAATATGAATTACCTATAATATCTAAGCTTAAACTGTATTATGAAAATATTATTTTAAATCTGGATAGTAATTATTATAACTTTATGGTTTTTTTTTCAGGAAAAAGTGGGCCGCAACATTCGCGATGGTGTCATCAAAGCCGGACCAGCGATCGCAGTAGTTGGACAAGCGAAAGCTATCGGAAAGTAGATTTAAGAACTATATGATAGTATAATTTATTAATCTCTTAGGAAACTCATTAATATTAAGACAATGTATTAGAAGTGCCAAAAATAAATACTTAATTAATTTACTTAAACACTTTTGTGTTATTTAGTATCTTTATTAGTATACACTTACCTTCTTAGGCTATACGTTCGCACGAACTATTTTCAACGCGTTATTTTTAAAGTTATGAATGTAAAGTATAGGAGAATTATACGTTCTAAACATAACGTTAAAAATAACGCGCGTTGAAAAGCGTTCGTGGGAACGTAGCCTTACTCCTAAATTTATAATAAGAAAAAAAGCCGGCTAAGTGCCTGTAAGACCGTATACACCATAGGGTTCCATAGCACTTTTAATTCATAAATGAGCCCTTGATTGATTGTAGCTTGTGTACTAGACGGCTCCCAGAGACATGATAGTTTTCCTTGTAATTTCGGTCTTTAATCTAGCGTTTTAATTTATTTTAGATTTTTCAGAACACTTTTGGCTTACTTTATAATTCGTCAAATGTAGATGATATCAAAATGTAGATAAATGACATGTAGGACGCGCGGCTACAGGTCAAGCTAATTCTAATTTCCATATAAGCTGAACTCTCATTGTATGGAAATTCTATACAATGCGAGATCAGCTTATACTGGAAAATTATAGCTTGAGTACTAGCCAAAAATTTTATTTTTTTTCAAAAATTGTTTATCTAATTCAAGCAACGTAGTCCTTATATTGTACAAGTAATGTCTCCTCTACAAGTCGATCAATTGAGATCTATCAGCAGATTTCATCTGCAAATGCGTCCCCCAATGTGCGTATTCAACGTCGGCAGGTGCGTCTAAATCCATTTGTTGTTGGTGTATGTGGTAGACCGTACGTGGGCTGCACGAGCGCAAGGCCCTTCTGTCCACACGTCTTCCGACGTATCAGTGTTGTGCGGATTGAGAATGAGAGTGTACGCGTGCTTACAGTTTTTTTCGTCGACATATGGCTTCTTTGTTTGACTACGGAACCCAAAGAACAGACAGATGCCTCACGCCTTTTAAAAAATTCAATTTATCACTAGTCTTATGGGTAGAGCAATTTAGCCATAAAAAAGAATTAAACTTTTTTTTTCTTGCATATTTACAGAATACTATTTATTAGAATTTTTTCTCATTGCCGCTATTGCCGATCGGTAAAGTTTCCATAGGCCAGTCTCTTCTTTGGGTAGCCAAATTAATGTATTCGCAAACCAACAGGTTTGTTATGGGTCATTTAAAAATTGGATGTAGCGGAATTTCCGAGTATGATTTTTAGAAAATGTGCGCTAGAGCCTAATATAAATATGAAAAGATAAATATTATGAATGGTTTCATTTCATTTGAAATGTATTATTTTTATGTTGTGTTATTATTTTTTATTTATTTTGTAAGTTGTTGATTGTTTTTTTAGGTTTATGCGTAGGTTTTTTACTTTGTTAAACATTTATAGAGAAAAACCGGCCAAGTGCGAGTCAGACTCGCGCCCCGAGGGTTCCGTACAAACCTGTAGGTACCTATATAAAATATATACGTATACGTATACGTATTAAAAAAAAACTACTTACTAGATCTCGTTCAAACCAATTTTCGGTGAAAGGTTGCATCGTAATGTACACACGGCTACACATCAAGCTATACATTTCCAGTATAAGCTGAGCTCGTATTGTATAGGATTTCGGTACAATGAGAGGTCAGCTCATATTGGAAATGTATAGCTTGATCTGTAGCCGTGTGTACATCACATTTTTTTAGTTTTATCATTCTCTTATTTTAGAAGTTACAGGGGGGGACACACATTTTACTTAAAGTGTCTCTCGCGCAAACTATTCAGTTAAAAAAAAAAAATTTGAAACTTCAATATCATTTTTGAACACCTATCCATAGACACATATCACATATGGGTTTTATTAAAAAAAAATGAGTTTCAGTTCTAAGTATGGGGACCCCCAAAATTTATTGCTTTTTTTCTATTTTTGTGTGAAAATCTTAATCCGGTTACAGAATAAGTACATCTACTTACCAAGTTTCAACATTACAGTTTCAAAAAAGTGGCTGTGACATACGGACAGACAGACAGACAGACATGACGAATCTATAAGGGTTCCGTTTTTTGCCATTTGGCTACGGAACCCTAAAAAGGCCAATTAGTCGTATTGTTCAAAAAATATTTCAGAAATTTTGCTGAGTTTATTGCCGTTTCTTCTCAATAGAAGGCTGACTTACGAGCCGGTAGTATCTTCAGTTGATTTGAACCCACTCATTGTGACCTGTTTTGGTAACATGTTTTTTTGTTTCAAATAGCATTTTTTTTCCTGTATTTATGCTTAGATTTATATTTTAAATTTGTACTAATTTGAAGAAAAAATTGCCAATATACCTAGTACCTACCTACCTACTTAGAATAACATATTTTTTTTTAAATCTTGCTGTTTTTTACTGAACCGGTGGTAAATTCAACTGTATGTATGTAACAATTTAACGTTCATAAGTGCTTACCAGGCCTTAACTGAATAAATTACTTTTTGATTTTGAATTATGAATTCATCTTAAATTCTCGGATCTTTGACGCCAGCCTTACGTTGTAAGTTAGTTGGTAGTTTAATAATAATGAAAATAAATATGATAAAGTTTAGAGTATTTATTTTTGGCACTTGTAATACATTGACTTAATATTAATGAGGTTCCTTAGAGATTAACAAATTATAGTCGGTAGGATCTAGTTCTTCATCTATTTTCCTATTGCTTTTGCTTGTCCAACTACTGCGATCGCTGGTCCGGCTTTGATGACACCGTCACGAATGTTGCGGCCCACTTTTTCCTAAAAAAAAAACCATACATTTATTATTAGTATCGAGATTTAGAATAGGGAATATTTTCCTGTTATAATAGTAAGGTTTCGGTTTCTTTATATTTCAAAAAAACTAAGGAAGATATGGAAAAATAATTATAGAATAATAATCAGAATTATTGGTTAGAATAAATAAATCACACAAATAACTCATTATTACCTATTATTCATTGAATACAAAAAAATACTTACAATTTTCTTGAAAATCTTCCATTTGGGACTGGCTGAAACCGTTGACATAGCCAGGAGGCAGGCGAAGACGAAGAAGAATATTCTTGTGAAATTCATTTTTTAAATTTGAATTTTAGAATTACTATTTTAAAATTCGTTATTACACTTAGCAGTGGTTAGGGTGTGAATGATGCTCTACAAAACACTCGCATCATTTTATATTCAGAAAACGAATACAAAGTTCAATAGTATTGACTCTGCCGCAAAGCAAAGCTGTACTACGAATCCCAACTGTATTATTAATAGGGTAAAGATCATTGGAACTTGTGCGTCTCTTTGGCAACTGCAAAACGTGTTTGATAAGAGATGTTTCGTCGACTTGTGCTACGGGAACGTACCGCAAATGTAAACTCCCTAGTATTTGTAAATTGTTTTTTTTTTTACGATAATGACAAGTATATCTGCAATGTTTACTATTAGTTTTATCTTTTCTGGTTTATTAATAAGATCAATAAAGTGCATGTTGATCGTGTATTTATGTAAGTGTTGACCACTATTTCAATAAACACTTTTTTGTAACCATTACACTTGCTAAAATATTCCATAACTATGCAACTTGATCCATCATTGATCTTATAAGTACAATACAATAGACATTTATTGCTGTGAAATTTAATGTACCTACATATTATTATTATTTATAATATTATTTTCATTAAATCCTCTAATTTCTAAAGTCAAAAGTCAAAGTCAAAGCCATTTATTCAATTTAGGCACCAGAAGGGCACTTATGAAGGTCACATTTACTGAAGTAACCACCGGTTCGGAGCTCGGCCTTCAACTGAGAA
Source organism: Achlya flavicornis (assembly GCA_947623365.1). Lineage (NCBI taxonomy): Eukaryota > Metazoa > Arthropoda > Insecta > Lepidoptera > Drepanidae > Achlya > Achlya flavicornis. The sequence goes on from OX392490.1 coordinate 3,900,880, forward strand.
GAATCCGGCAAGAAACTCAGCAAGGTTACATTTATTTTTTATTTTTTGGACAATCTGATTATGTTTAACTTTTTTTATTTTATTATATAAATATTAATATCCTGGGACATTCCTCACACACGGTCATCTGATTCCAAACTAAGCAGAGCTTGTACTATGGCAACCAGATAACTGATATAATTTTTGTTTGTTAATACATAAGTACTTAATATACATAATTACACCCAGGCTCAGGACATACAGACATGTTCATGCACACAAATGCATGTCCTGTGCGGGAATCGAACCCACAACCTGCGGTGCAATAGGTGGAATCTTTACCAGACTCTCAATCAACTGCGCCAACTGGCCCGCCAATTATAAAATAATAGTTCCTTTATTTATTTCTTTTCTTTGTTCAGTGATCCGTACGACCCGGGAAAAGTCCTCCCTCAGCTCTTCCTATTGCTGGCTTTCCTTCTTCGATCTTATTTAACAATAATTTTATCATCCATAACTTCTTATTATATAATTTTTTTGGCGACTCATAAATCACCATACGTCAGTATTTACCTAAAGAAGGTACCCGGGTGATTTTAGCGGCTAGGTCGCGCACTCGCGACGTTTGACTCAGCGTGCAAACTCCATTTTCAGCGGGAATTACCGATCTATTCTTGTAATTCAATAATGTATGCTAAATTAAAAATATACTCAGGACAATGTTAACTAAATTTTTCTGGGTAAATTCTCGAGTCTATTTTCAAAATATTTATAGTATATTTATAGTACCTACATAAACAATTTAATCGCTGCCATAAAAATCCAGGCCAAAAAAAACTTTTTTCATTAATTTTTAACCGACTTCAAAAAAAGGAGGAGGTTCTCAATTCGGTTGTATGTTTTTTTTTTTTTTTTTTTTTTTTTTATGTTTGTTACCTCATAACTCCGTCATTTATTAACCGATTTGGAAAAATCTTTTTTTGTCTGGAAGGGTACACTTCCCGTTTTGTCCCATTGTCATCAGATCAGGATGTGATTACGTCTTAGTGTACTTTGAAGTCGGTTTAAGTTTTTTGTAAAACAGTCCAATTATGTATTCAGGATTCTGTGTTGGCGAACTATAAAATGTCTGAAAGTCAACTGGCTCTCTAGTGCAACAGTCGAATCAAACCAGTAAATACATGAATGTGCAGCACATTTTCAACGTTTGGGTAGTACTAACGAGGAGAGTTCCACAAAGTACCATTCCATGTTGTCGAAGGTGATAAGCACACAAAACCGGCGGAACTAATTCAAAAGTACGGCTGCTGAAACCCACTAGTAAGTGCATGGCCTAGATTCAATAGAATAAGCCTTTCAATAGCCTGGTTACGACCATGATAATATAGACTTGTCACTTCTATTGCAAAACGCAGTAGAACATACATCTTACTAATCTTTACTACTTAATACTTCTATCTTTAATACTTATTTTATACCACTAAGTTGGCAAACAAGCATACGGCCCGCCTGATGGTAAGCAGTTACCGTAGCCTATGGACGCTTGCAACACCAGGGGTATCACTCGCGCGTTGCCGACCCTGAAGAAATCTCTTCACGCCCTTTTTTAAGAACCCCATGCTGTACTCCATTGGGAAAACCACGGCGGGGAGCTCATTCCACAACTTATATACTATTATCGATAACAGCGTTTGCAAACGTTATATTATTTAGGTGTACAGATAACAGAGATAGTTTTTATACCACTAAGGTAGCAAACAAGCATACGGCACGCCTGATGGTAAGCGGTTACCGTAGCTTATGGGCACTTGAAACACCAGGGGTATCACTCGCGCGTTGACGACCCAGCAGAAATGTCTAGACCCTTTTTGATGAACCCCATGCTGTACTTCATTGGGAAAATCACAGTGGGGAGCTCATTCCACAGTCTCAGCTTCCGCGGAAGGAAGCGAGAGTTGCGATGATGGAAGGTAGCCGTCGGCATGAGGTCAAACAACTCTATAGAACACTGTCCGTTGTACAAGCGGTAGAACCCACATAAGGAGGCAAAGTCTCTCCTCAGGCTCTAAACCGCTTTATATATTTATTTTATTTCGATTTAGCTATCATACCTGCTATATAAATAATTATTAGACTGAAAGTTTTGTAATACTCAAAAATATGTTAGACGTTTACAACAAACACGCGGTTTCAGCCGCGTTACCGCGATAAAAAATAGCTTATAAGTGGTATATTTATCCATGCCATAGGCTACCTCCTTGCCTATGTCATCACGAGTGATATGCCGATGAGACGTCAACTCACTTTCGCATTTACAAAAGCCAATCTATAGAAAGTCATGTGACATTTGGCCATCAGTGAAAATGAAATTGCGTACCCCTGTCTAATTTTAATATCAATGAACATGTTAGCATACGTACAAATAAAAGCGTGCTATGTAGATGTATAGTACAAAATCTTGGTTGCCATGACGTGTATTTCCATAAAGACTGAGGTTCGTGACAAGTTAGAACAAAGGCAAACAAGAATACGGCGCTCCTGATGATAAGCGGCTTTGATTAAGGATACATCCAGATAGAGAGTCGCAGCTGTGCACGCGTCGATAAAAATACGCTCTAACTGTTAGGGGCTAAATCAAATAAAAATAAATAAAAATGCAAAATAATGATCAATATTTAAATTTCTCCCGTTTTTAATTGGAATATTTTAACAACTACTATCAGTATGAACGTCATTATGACAAGCAGAATGACGCAGAGGGAGCGTAAAACGTAGCTGTTACGCGCAGCAGCCTATAAAAGTTGGCCTGTCTTGTATATTAGTGTAGTATGGCGACGTTATTTCTAGGTATAATTATTTCTATGATAAGCGGTTATATCGTAGCATATAGACGCTTGCAATAGTTGCAATAATAGCTCTCCTTCATCATGACAGTTCACTGTGATCTAAGTATTTGAAGGAAAACATCTTAAGTAAGCCATAGTATGGTAGAAGGTACTTTGTAGTACCCACCTGTCTGGCTACCACTCTCAAGGAAAGGGGCCAAGTATCTGGTGTGTTCCGACAGCTGAAGATTAGAGTCAGTTCCATGCTTAGGATCTGTGATGACCACCTTTGAACACATCTCTATCTTTTTAAGATAGTGGTCAAACAGAGGCCTATTTTAGAAGTAAATTTTGACTTACTTTTATGAATTGTTACGTCAACAGCATTTTGTTTAATTTTCAATAAATATTTAGTAATAATATATAGTTGAAGTGTTTAAACGAGTTAATGTCAGTAACTACAAGTGAAAATTGAAAAAAATATTTTTGCATTAGATATCTCAATTATTGAGAAAAACTTATAGGTTAAAACGCGGGTGGAACCGCGGGGCATAGCTAGTCTTATGATGTTATTCATCTGATGATTGTATGCATTTATTTATTTAGATTTTAAGGAACTATTGATAAAATAATTTTGTGTAGGGTTTGTGCACGGAAAAGAGAATACACTGGAAGGGCGATGCGTTAGAATTTGTATCGGAACCAGCGTCGCCAAACTCACACAAATAAATGTTAAATCATATATTGTACTACAAATAAACAATCCTTTTGATTGGTCGTTTCTATTTTACTCAAAAATAGCTTTAATCACACAGGTCATACATATGAAAATATACCTTTTTACATTAATATAAAATTTATTTTTCAATAGCGTACAATGTATTTACGTCGTTTTGTAATCTACAAACTAACTAGATTCAATCGACGAAAAAGTTCTGCCACTCGGCACTAGATGGCCTTATTTTCATGGAACGCAATTTTGAACTCAAACGCATTAGACATAATGTTGATAATTGCGTAATAGCTGCGTCGACTGGCGTCGAGTAGCAACACTTATTGCTATTCGCTTAATGCAGCGAAAGTTATCGATAAAATATCAATAAAATTATCGATATTTTAATTTCGTCAATATATCTTAAGAAATTCCGGAAGAAAATTCACGTTCGATAAGAATAATTGTGCAAAGAATACTGAATTGTAAAAAAAAACGTGTAACATGATGAAGTCAATTAAAAAAAAGTTATTTTTACATGGTTTATTGCCCTTGAAATAAAATTTATTTGTTTCGAAATTCTCGTTTTGAAAGCTTAATTTTAACAGGTGAATGCGGATATTGATATAACTTTCAACTATTGCCTAAATCAAATCAGTGATAAAAAGATGTATTTTATCGATATTGATCGAACAAAACTATCGATGCACGTGTTTTGGGGTCACGACAGGTCACGACTCACGACGAATGTGAAAGAACGCAATACATTACGTGCGGAGTTGCGCTCGCTACCTTGCGTACAAATAAAGTGAGTACATTGCCTTCAATGTATAATTTTGCAGTAGTATCAGAGTTTATCGTTTACACCTAAAATTATCATAATCTCGAATACATTTTTATAAATATCACAATTAAATAAAGGTTTGTAGACTCATCGATGAAAGGAAATCCCTCCTTGAGTTACACTCCGACTCCTCACTTCGTTTCCTACAGGAAATAATAGCGCATCACGACATAATAAATATTTTTCGCGGAGCTACGCACCTCTGCTAAGTATGGCGGATACTACGAAGCGTTGACGCGTGTTTTGGTTGATATATGCCCATTTGATGTCATGTGTGGCGCGCGGGCTCCGCTAGCATAGCGTCTCTATTATATTTCTTTTCTCTGTGGGTTTGTGTATGTAGAAGGATTTTAAGAAACAGAAAAATACGAGTTAAATTAATATTTATTTGGCATTGTCTTAATATTATTGAGATTGCTTAGAGATTATCAGTCAATTTTAATATAGAGTTCATAAATTTATTTTCCTATAGCTTTCGCTTGTCCAACCACTGCAATCGCTGGGCCAGCTTTGACAAGACCATCGCGGATGTTGCGGCCAACCTTTTCCTGAAAATGAAAAAAAAAAAACTTGTTAAAGTACTTAATTAACTGAAGACACATTAAAATATAAACTGCTACTTTTGAGTTAAAAAAGTTATGCTTTGCTTTTTACTCATACGTCTGTGGCTTTTTGCTTGTAGCATTTAAATCCCATGATCTTAGCAAATTAGAAAGATTAAAAAATAAAATAGAAAAAACAATAGGTACTTACAATCTTCTTGAAAATCTTCCATTTTGGACTGGCTGAAACAGTCGACATAGCCACAAGGAGGGCGAAGACGAAGAAAAATATTCTTGAGAAATTCATTTTTGAAATTTGAATTTAGAATTACTATTTTAAAATTCGCTTATTACACTTGGCAGAGGTGTGAGTGAATGATGCTCTACGAAACACTCGCATCATTTTATATCCAGTAAAGAAGACACCGTTTAATCACATGTATTACAAAGCTGTTATACAACTTGCAACTGTATTGCTAGTAGAATACGATTCATTTGAATATGTGAGTCACATTCGCTGCGAAGCGTTTCTGATAAGAAATTCTTTGTTGCCTCAGGGAATGTACCGGGACGGGAGTTAACGTTAAATCCCTGGTTCAAGGTAAAATTAACTTTTTTATGGTTCCAAATGTGTTTGCTTGAGTTATATTATTGGCTTATCTTAGTTTTAGCATATTTCTTAAATGTATACTAAAGTTCATTGGTATTGTTTTATTTCTATTAATAGGTTGGTTTTTAACCTCGGTCTCATCATGATATGGATCAATTAATAGATTCAGAGCTTAGGTGGTAGGTAACCTATAAAACTACCTATAAAAATATGTCCATTAATTGTTGGTTCAGTTTGCAGTATATAATACCTCAAAAATACTCAAATACATCTATTTAAATAATATTATTATGCATTTTTTAACCACCTTCAAAAAACCTATATATCTAGGTATTTTTTTTTTTCACACTTCTAGAAACATATTTTTTTAAAGACTGTTCAAAAATAAGGATTAATTAAGTGCACCTTACGTTATGAGTTGGAAACCCCATAGATTTAGACCTGGAACTGCCAAACTTCTTTCTACTGTCCCTCGCAATTTTATCAGCTCAATACATAAATAGTCAATACGCAAGATGAGACATTCTGAGCCTTACATTATAATAATGGACAAGATATGATCAAAAAGTAGTTTTTTAGTTATGGTTATATAACATTGCCATAACCACTGGTTCAGAATACTCTTAAATGGAGAAGACTCCGGCAAGACACATTTTTCTATACAAATTTCTTTTAGTGAAATAAATAATATTCGTCTGTAGTTTATCTGGTTTATATAGTTCATAAATAGTTTATAGTGTTGTTGAGGATAATGTCTAGTGGTTGGCAACGATGTGAAAATACACTATGAATAAATGCTGCATGTACGATCAAATTCTTAGCTTAAATTGTTTGATTCTAAATACCCAATGAGATTAGACGCGATTGATAGTTTATAATTAATTGAAATGTTACTTACTACGAGCAGCTGAATACAATTTGCCTGGAATTGCTAATTCAGTAAAATTTATGGATGTAGTTTATCTATAGCGAGGACTATTATATTCTAGGGTTGTTGATGTGATGATAATTTGGACTCCCTTTGGTGTTGAATTTGGGGAAATCCTTTCTTAAAGCTCACCTATATAATAAGGAACTCTTGTGCAAAACTTCATGCTTCTAGACTTTTTTATTTAGGCTGTCTGACAGTCACTGAGAATTTTATCAAGTAAGTACTTACTGGTGGTATGACTAGTGTCGTACAGCTCACTTATAAAACAAGAGTAAACAAAGATAAATTGTCACATTGTATGTTAGTATGTTAAGTGCATAATCTCGTTTATTACGAAATATTAGACGATAATAATGAGTTGTATCTGTTTATGATTGCCGTTGTTGGTATATTGACGGACACATATTGTTTTGGTAATCTCGATAATGTGATGTAAGTGTTGGATGGTTAGAAAAAAAATATCGTTACTATTAAGTATAAATTCTGACTGTAACTGAATATATACAAAGTTATGATATGGTTTGTAGATGTCTCTGCTACTCAGATTTTTGGATTTTTATCTGTCTGTTTATTAGTTCCTCGCAAAAACCGCGAGGCTTTTTTTTTCTTTTTAAATAATAATAGGACCGTTTTTCAAAAACTTAAACCGACTTCAAAGTACACTAAGAAGTAATCAAATCCTGATCTGATGATAATGGAACCAAACGGGAAGGTATTCAAATCGGTTAATGTATGACGGAGTTATGAGGTAACAAACATAAAAATACAGCCGAATTGAGAACCTCCTCCTTTTTTGAAGTCGGTTAAGAAAGCTTATTTCGTCAATGTTAGGAACAAAAAACTGCAGTGCGGGGACTGTGGCGGGGAGCTGATTTTTTACAATAAAAAACTCTGTGATGCGGACGATGTTGCGTGCCTACGCGCGTTTCCTTACGATGTTTTCCTTAACCGAAAGTTTAAGCTCATTATAGGATTTTTACCATGACCTTTGCATGGCAATCTACGTCACTAGCACGGTAGTTCAACGCGTAAAAGTGTTTTTTTTTTATTGTTTACAAATATTAGTACTTAGTAGTATTACTTTTACTTATAAACTCCTAGTAAAAAAATCAATAATAAATAAATAACTAAATATACACATTCATTATAGTAATAACGATAATTGCTTTTAAATTTTGACAGCGTTTTAGATGAATAATTTTGTATAAAAGTTTTATCATCTATATTATTTTATTATATTGCAAGTCAATAAACGTTATCGAAATATAATTGATATGGAAGAGATAGGCCATACAAAGTACGTGGCAGACAGAGATGGCAATTCGGAGACGATTTATGTTTTTCACAATCTACTGGGACTCCGGGAGTTCCCTCGTGAATCGCCGAGTTAGAATTCCGTTAACACGAACTTAACAATATTTTTTTGCAGTCGCACTTTGAACTAAACGCAGATGAATCACTAACCCATCGAATAATAAAGTCGAGATTTGTTTAAACAGTTTATGATAACGTTGTAAACAAGATGGTACTTTTACCTTACTTTTACTATAAAACCGATGCATTTCTCAGGTAGAGCATCATTCAAATCGTTTCATTCCAAAGAGAATTCTAATTCTGAATTTAAAAATGAACTTTTCAAGAATTTTATTCTTCGTCTTCGCCTGCATTATGGCTTTTACTGTGGTGTCAGCTGCGCCTGAACCTAGGTGGAAGCCTTTTAAGAAATTGGTAAGTCACTTTATTTAGCTTACAAGTGTGACTTAGGTTGCTTGGTAGGTATAAACAGTACAAGGGGGACTTAAAATTTAATTTCATTATTCTGGCACCTAAAAATAATAGGTTCGCCAATACCAAAATATTACTTTACTAGTATTATCCCCGCCTATTTCTACCGTGCCCGGGGTTCTAGTCTCGTTCCCGGGAAATAATTAAGATCCTCGGAATATTATTAATAGATTACTCTTATGTTTATTTATTTCCTTTATGCGGAAGACTTTTTTTCAGTGTCCAAATTGCCACAGCGAAAACTATCCTGTTTGTCATTTATTAAAGTTTATTTTTATTTACAGGAAAGAATTGGCCAACACATTCGAGATGGTATCATCAAAGCTGGCCCAGCTGTAGCAGTTGTTGGACAAGCGGCTTCTATTTACAAAGGAAAATGATGTCTATCCCCAACCGACCAAAGCTCAAATTTTAATGATAATCATGCATTTACTATTAGTATTATTGCTTATTTATTAAATTTATTATAATCCAAAAACATTTTTTATTTAAAAAAGTAATTATTTAATTTACTTAGGGATACAACTTATTGTTGTTAGACTTCAATAAGTTTTGACTACCCAATTTTTATAGTTTTTATTATTCTTCTCATACTGAACACAAATATAATGAAACAGTTTTATTAAAACAAAAAAATAAGTATGAAAAATATAATTTATTAATAGATTATTAGAACAAGAACATTAAATGACTTTAAATAAATGGTTGTAGAAATATCAAAAATATAATTTATTAATAGATTATTAGAACAAGAACATTAAATGACTTTAAAGTATAAGTTTATGAAACTATTTCCCATTAGCCAAGGCAGTAGCCTGGGCTGCTACTGCTACAGCTGGTCCAGCGCTGATGACAGCATCACGGATCCTTTGTCCAGCTTTCTCCTGAAAAAAGTACGTGTGTCATTTACAACACATATATATAGTACTAAATTTTAAGATTTCGTAAGCAGCTGCTGAAGCACATGTACTGTGCGCATGTACATTTGCAATATCAGGGGTAGGTATCACTTGCGCGTTGCCGACCTTTTTAAAGATCTCCATGGTATACCGACCTGAGAAAACCACACCGAGCTCATTGTAAAACCTAAACTATTTATTGACAAAGCACCACGCAAAGGTATCTCACGGTGCATAGTTTCGCCTATTTCACAAGTGAATTTAATCTGTATGTATTTGCGCTTGCGCTTGACTACAATCCCGCCTGATGGTAAGCGATGATGTAGTCTAGGGATGACCGAGCGTATAAGATGTTCACTCTGGCCTTAAATAAACCCATGCAGGACATGCATTTGTGTGCATGAACATGTCTGTATGTCCTGAGTCTGGGTGTAATTATGTATATTAAGTATGTATTTACAAACAAAAAGTAGTATATGTATTATATCAGTTATCTGGTTTCCATAGTACAAGCTTTGCTTAGTTTGGGATCAGATGACCGTGTGTGAGGAATGTCCCAGGATATTTATTTATTTTATTTATTAACCCATGTTGTAAGTATCTTACACATTGCCCGGGAGAGCATTCCACAACTTGTCCGTGCGTGTAAGGAAAGAGGAATCGAATCGATTGTATTGTAAATGTCATATAGATTGTCATAGCAGGACATCGATCTGCAAACATAATAGACCCTCACCGCGGACCTTTGATTTAGATTTTATCCGTTTTTAGGGTTCTGAACCTAATACGTATAAAGGACCCTTATGGTGCTGCTCCGTCCGTCTTGACCTCGTACGAACCGAAATATCGAAGTGGGGCTACAAGTTTAAATGGGGTATCATATGAAAGGGATTCATTTGCACATTTCAAAACAGGTTTTTATTTTATTTTATGTTGCGTGGTTTTTGAGTTATGATGAGAATAAAAAAAAAAAACGATGTCTTGAGACTGGGTGTAATGTATTTTACAAATAAATAAAAACCGGCCAAGTGCGAGTCAGACTCGCGCACCGAGGGTTCCGTACAAACCTGTAGGTATATAAGTAAATGGTAGTATAGACCTGAGTATTTGATATTAATTTCAATTTATGACCTATTAAAAAAAAACTACTTACTAGATCTCGTTCAAACCAATTTTCAGTGGAAGTTTGCACCGTAATGTACATCATATATTTTTTATAGATTTATCATTCTCTTATTTTAGAAGTAACAGGGGGGGGGACACACATTTTACCACTTTGGAAGTGTCTCTCGCGCAAACTATTCAGTTTAGAAAAAATGATATTAGAAACCTCAATATCATTTTTGAAGACCTATCCATAGACACCACACACTTATGGGTTTGATGAAAAAAAAAAAATTGAGTTTCAGTTCTAAGTATGGGGAACCCCCAAAATTTATTGTTTTTTTTCTATTTTTGTGTAAAAATCTTAATGCGGTTCACAGAATACATCTACTTACCAAGTTTCAACATTATAGTTCTTATAGTTTCGGAAATAAATGGCTGTGACATACACGGACAGACAGACAGACAGACAGACAGACAGACAGACAGACAGACAGACAGACATGACGAATCTATAAGGATTCCGTTTTTTGCCATTTGGCTACGGAACCCTAATAGTAGAAACGTTAACGATCAGATTTCTCATGATAATAACTCTGTTATTATATTACTAATACAGATTAAAATGAATCATTAATTTGTGATCACTCATAAACCTGCCAAGTTGGGTCATCACAATTTTCCTCATTGGGGAAGGCCTTTGTTCAGCAGAAACTTCTTGCACAAAAGATGTTAATTATGGCGTCACTAATAACCGATATTGAACTTTATTGCATTTTATCTAAAGCCGTTTACTGAATGCGTGAAGTAATACCCACGTAAGGTAAGGTATCAGAAATATTATTATGTGAAGAGCCTACAAATTACTACATAGCAAAATTATCTTACGTAATATTGCTTTTATTTCTAGAGTAGGTACTATTTTATAGATGGTGATTGTAGGCAACAAGCTTTCCTTTGTATTAGTAATTAGACTGTTTTACAAAAAACTTAAACCGACTTCAAAGTAAAATAAGAAGTAACCAAATGGGAAGTGTACCCTTCCAGCCAAAAAAAGAATTTTCCAAATCGGTTAATAAATTACGGAGTTATGAGGTAACAAACATAAAAAAAACACAACCGAATTGAGAACCTCCTCCTTTTTTTGAAGTCTGTTAAAAGTATCTGCGAAGACCAACTTGCTGGTGCACAAAATTAATTTTAATGATAGATCATACTGATCACACTTTAGATAGAATTGAAGTGGTGTTAACTTAGGCTTAGATCTTAATTAAAACTTAAAGCTGTATTTTCCAACTAATGGTTGCCTATAGTTGTCATGCGTTATACTTGGATCTATATTTTTTATAAAATTAAGATTTTTTTTATGAAACGATAAATAATTTTAGCATATTAAAATAAAACCAGATAGGCTTGTCCTGCTGAAGGTAAATTAGAGAATTACAAGAACTCTCAGGTTCCCAAACTTTGAAAAAAACATTGAAAAAGTTGCCAAAAAGGCGTAGATATTACGAAGTACTTTTTTTAACTATAATTGAACATTGACTCTTAAAATTACTTAATTTGATTATTTAAGAAGAATAATGTAGAAAATTATGATTTACCTATTTTATTTGGCTTTTATTATTTATTTGCTGTAGCTACTATTACCTAATTCTAAATCGATCTTATCAGAAACGATAAAATATTAATAAACGCAAAAAAGTTACTTACAATTTCCTTGAAGAAGTTTCCAGGCGCTGGTGCCGCCGAAACAGTGGCAAAAGCCATGGCACAAGCGAAGACAAAGAAGAAAATTCTTGAAAAATTCATTTTGAAGAATATTGTTCGATTTTCAAATCAGAAAGTCAAATGATAATCCGGTGAGAAATTGTACTCTATACTGAAGACTCGTTCCATTTATACGTCGATTTAAAAGCCAACTGACAATCTTATTATTTCATTTGATTTTGGTAGGTGTAACCGCTCTCCAGGCCTTATTTCATAGTCCATAAGAAACATTTCCCTAAATGTAACATTGTACATAAACCTACATGACTGTAATATTGAATAGATGTAGGCAGACCTATATACAACTGCGGTACTTTCCTTGGAGATATATTACTTTATCAACACCTACCAAGTGTTTAACCTGTGACCTCATACATTTTACCAACTTTGTTTGGAAGTAGGTTTCCACCCGAAATCTCCAAACTTCCTTCCTTATCGGTAAGTATAATGTGTCGAATATACCTATCGATTAAGCGCTCATGATGTAGCATGATTAGCCGTTCTTAATCGGTCAGAAAAGTCCTAGTGGTGTTACAAGGCGAGCGTTTCCGTGCTTCGGAAGGCAAATAAAGCTGTTGTTCCGGCTTGAAAAATTACAACAGTAGGTTGACCACTAGCCTACCTCCACCAATCCGCAGTGGGCATGCGTGGTGGAGTATTGGCCATTCTCTTTCCCCCTCATTTATAAAAAGAGGCTTGTGCTCAGTAGTAGGACATTAAAGGCTGATGATTAATCAATTAAGCGACCGTCTGGTGGATCAGTATGTGATCTAGCTTTGTCGTGAAGCAGCAGTGGGCTAGACCAGTCTCGGTTATATAACGGCTATATAATTGTTGACAATACAGATCTACCGTAATCGTCTGGCGAGATCTTAGGAAGCTGTAGTGGATGACACCGGTACTGGTCTACCAGATACTTACCAGTACCGTTTTCTGGGTCAACTTACGCTTAGGGCAGGATTTCACCTGTTCTATAGGGTTCAACCATTGTGATAAGTGTTTCCGATTACCGTACAGGATCCGTTTTTCATGTCAAGTAACAATGCGATAAAAAATCCCCTCGTTATTGAGTAATGTAACGCAGCACTCAACATGTTTGTTGGTGCGTTTCACTAATTTTATGCGGTACCAATTTTTCGAGCTTTTTCACTTTACAAATTTGTTCTGCTTCCACGATCATATTTAATTTTTCATTGTCTACTAGGTTCTCTGGCTGTCCACGGGTTTGTTCTGTAGTTCAAAATTTCCAGAACGAAAACGTTGGAATTATAAAGGTGCCGTGTTTTCTTATACAGTAGCTTCCCTATAAGTAATGAAGGAACTCGTTTCCGTAAATAAATAAAATGAAACAAAAAATAAAGCAAACAAATGAATCACTTAATTCGAAACTAAATACGAACTTGGAATTCCTAACCAAACTGCAGATATTAGAAGTGGCCAGTTCGACAAAACGCCAACAATTTGATATTATGTAGGTAAAGACTTCGTATGAATTTTTTAAATAAACACAGTCCAAAAGTCTGAGTTTGACTCTCGCGCATCGAGGGTTCCGACTTCCGACCAACTGATGAAAAAAACCGGATCGCATAACTAAATTTGTTTCTGAAGGAATTTTTATGATGTCGAAAAAACTGTGCTACTTTTTTCTTTTTTTTTTTTTTTTTTTTTACTGTGTATAGGCCTGTGTTTGACCACAATCTCACTATGGTAAGTGATGATGTGGTCGAAGGTGGTAAGCACACAAAGCCTAGAAGGAATTGGCTCTCAAGTGCAGCTGACGGAACACACCGATAGGTGCTTGGCGACAGATTTTCAACTTGAGGGTGGTAGCCAGCCAGACGGGTACTACAAAGTACCCTACCACTGTGCTATGGTTTCCTCACGATGTTTTCCTTCACCGAAAGCTCAAGCTCATTGTAGGATTCGAACCCGGGACCTTCGTCTCGGTATCCGACGTCACTACCACTGAGCTATCATCGCCTTAAAAACTTCGTTCTATTTTTCTTGTAATTTTCACACCTATGTCTTGATTGATCTACTGTAATTATTTTAGAATTTTGGAATTGCGAACTACGAAGATAGGGGGGTATTTTTTCAACATAAGTCACTATAAAAGAAAATAAAAACCTGTTTTAAAATGTACAAATGAAGCCCTTCGGACCGCCATATACTATCATAATTAAGTTATAACCGGGACTAACGGCTTTACGTGCTTACGTCATATTTATTGTATTTAAATAATAATCAATTTAATATTTATCATAATAAAAACAATAATGGGAGCCGGTTCTGAACCGTTATCAAAACCTCAGGGAAGTACCGGAGTGTACAGACCTTTGTTATGGACCCGACGAATTTATTATCTGAAATTGTTGCTGTTACGTAGATATAAGGAAAATCACGTCGACTCTTAGCATTTTAGTAATAAAGACTATTTTCGAACAAAAAGCAAAATTGTACTCTTATAATACCGGTATAATTATTTTTGTAAAAGAATTGCATTTAAATAAAATCTTGTCGAGTTGAGCCTCATTTGAAGCAAAGCACGCAAGTGTGAAAACATCAGATTTTAGGCATCTTTTAAATAATAAAAAGAAAACAGTTTTGTCAAAATGATTTCTTCAAGAACTTTATTCTTCGTCTTCGTTTGCGTCATGGTCTTGGCGACAGTGTCAGCTTTTGATATCCTCAAAGAAATCGTAAGTTTTTTGTCTACTTTTTTCAGTGGATTCTTTTATATTTAATTTAAACCGTTAATAGAATATTTGCAACAATAAATAATAAAATAATAATTAAATGAAACCCTTTCACAAAATATAAAATCAAAATAGGTATATGGAAGTAAAAAAGTTGTGCCAGATTCCTGTTTATTTTTACTTTTGTGGTTCGAACTAGCTAGGGTTTTTTGTCTATTATTTAATTGATCGTAATCAGTTTCAGCGCAATATTTATCACTTTCTTTAAAATCGAAAATAAATTATACACCTCTTTATTTGGAGAAATACTATAGCCAAAAACTTTTTTTATCCCAACAATATTATTAAAAGCTACATAGTAAATGTAATTCATTAATAATTCGAATTAAATTCTTATTTCACTTTACTCTCTTTTTACAGGAAGGTGCCGGCCAAAGGGTCCGCGATGCAATCATCAGCGCAGGTCCAGCCATCGATGTTCTTGAAAAAGCAAGAACTTTGGTCAAAGGCAGCGACGAAGATAAAAATTAGATTATGCGAGAAATTATGATACAATAGCCATGCCGTGACCTAATGTATGGGAGCTTTGGTACTGTAACACTAAGATAGTTCACACGTCGAAAGATAGATGGCACCACAGCATCCTGCATCGCGCTGACAAAGTTAATTCGGTGATCTGCATATATGATTTTCCCTTTTAAATGCAGGTGTCATCCACGTTACTTCTCCATAAACTTACAGCTATATCAATATGTTCTGTCAGCTGCAAATTAGAGCCAGTATACATAAAAATAAGAGCCTTTTCTGTGTATCAGTAATTGCTTTGGAGCAATGTCGGCTTCCATTATAATTTAGTTATGCCAGTTATAAGAAAATGTCTGAAAGTTCAATAGCGTGATTGTTTGCATAAAACGATAACAGTCACGGCAAGGTTAGGAATAGTGCGTGCAAAGCTTAAATTATATTCTTTTAATAAAATTTGCTTTCAGAAATTATTTTATGAGTTATTTCTGTAATACTAATTGAACAAAAACCAATACGTTTCCATAAAATAGTGTTCATAGCTTATTTGATAAAGCTGGCATAAAAAGCCATAAAAAAGTGGGCAATCAAAATTAATTATTATTATTGACAAAGAATTATTAATTTTAAACTTATTTGTATGGTAAAAATAGTTTAAAATAAAGTACATTCTAAGATGCAATATGAAATTATTAAGAGTATATTAAACTTGTCATATAAAATAAATCATGTCTCAAGTTACTTTTGAGATTTATTTTTATAGTCATGAGCTAAAATGTGATAGAAATAAATTTTGAAAATGTGAAAAAATAAAATTTTGGTACTTTTTAATCGAGCAAGATTTGATATTTTTTATAATATGATGATAATATCATAATATATTGTGTGTAAAATAAATATGGTATTAAAATGAAATGTCGTTTTATCTCCCTATGGTAATAAAATGGTAATGTCGAAAGAAGTTCAAAAAATAAATTTAAAAGGGGTGGGAATGGGAAAGCTATAAATTACATGATTTGATGAGTTTTTTTTGTTGACTTATTATAAATTATAAATGTGAAAGTTTGTATGTGGGGATGTGATTTGTGAAGATGTTTGTTGCTCTTTCATACAAAAACTTTACGGATTTGGATGAAATTAAGCACACAGACAGAATATGTTCTGGATTAACACACATAATACATTTTATCCCGGAAAAACATACGATCCCAAGGGAACGCGGGCGAAACCTCCGGGGATAGCAGTTACAGAGTTTGTCTCATATAATTTCATTATAATGAATAGTTTTTATTTATTATGCTTTGTGTCTATGAAGATAAAATGCGTGTATAAAATCCGAGCGCCACTTTCACCAATAAACTGTGTTGTGCAGTTTGGCAAAACTGTATGATTTGTATTTTAGTTGTTAGTCCTAATAAAATAAACTATATTTTAATTTTCTCTCTTCTAAAAATAATTGAGTAGGTACATCAATATTTGTAGGGCAAGTATTCTTTGCATATTATGTGAAATTCAATGCCAAACAAAAAGTAATAAAAATTTATTTTACACTATTTATTTTCCTTTTTATTTCAGCTATATTATTAGTCTGAAATTTTACTAGACTCCGTTAACTCCTTTTCGCATATAATATGACGAATATACATTTTACTTTATTTTTATTGAGTTTCCAACATAATGGTCACATACACGTTTAACTTCAACGTATGAAGATTAAAATATGTTACGCAAAATAATTTTATTGTTTTTGTTTTGTGAGTATTTTTGTTAATAATAAAAAAAAGACATTTTGTCGGTCTGCGGTGGAAGTCCCGGTGCGGTGGCGATCAGTTCTATCTAATAGTCAATAGTCAATGCCTCAAGTATGAATATGGTTGGTTAAGATTCCACCTATCACGCCACTGGTCGTGACAGGAGGTCAGACAGGACATGCATTTGAACAATGAACATGTTTGTATGTCCTGAGTCTAGGTGTTATTATGTATATTAAGTATTAGACTTAGCTCATATTCAATAGTAGGTATACCTACCGTTGTTAAAATTGATTGTATACTTAGTTTCATTAAATATTGATAACCTGAACTAGAGTCAAGGTTAATCAAAAATAAACCTTACATTATTGATTCAAGGACTCTTATTATTTGAGTCCCGATTATTCCAGACTAGCCGTCCCCCGCGGTTTCACCCGCGTTCCCGGGATAAATAACCTATATCCTTCTCCATATCACAGGCTATCTGCATGCCAAATTTCATTATGATCCGTTGAGTAGTAGAGGCGTGAAGGCGTAACAAACAAACATACTCACTTTCACATTTATAATAGCTGTGTAATTAGGATAGGATAAGAAGGATAGGAAGGATAGGATAGGATAGTTAGGAAATTAATATGCCAAGAATATACAACGTGTATCTATATAATAAAAGGTATATCTATCCGAAGGCGGTGAAAACTATATCAGGTAAAGGCCCTATATAAACATTTTCAGCTCAAAATAAATTTATTGAATTAAAATCATCTTTTCACGTCCCTGGCTAATCATCATCATCAGCCTATAATGTCCCACTGCTGAACACAGGCCTTTTACAAATCAGGGTGAAAGGGAATGGGCAGATACTCCACCACGCTTGCCCACTACGGCGAGGTGGAGGTAGGCTAGTGGTCAACCTACTGTTGGAAAACTGCCTAGATGGCCTCCAACTAGCTTAACGACTATCACAATTAAGTGATAACCGGGACCAACGGCTTTACGTGCCTTCCGAAACACGGAAACGCTCGATGAAATACCACTAGCCGGTCACCCATCCAGGTACCGACCACGACGGTGGTAGCTTAACTTGCCGATCGAATTATCATGCGAGAGCTTCACTTCTTCCCTGGCTAAAATTATTATAAAATTTTCTCTTTCGCGATCTGTCCACCTACTACCAAAGAAGTCATTTACTTTTATGAATATTCTCTTTCCGTTACTCGTTGTATATGGCAACTCCTTGTTACAGCAATAACAACTTCAACGGCTCTCTATGTGAATGCTTCTCACCCAAAACCGTGGCTTGTGCGTTTCTACCCAAAGAAGACAGTTTTCAAAAAATCTGACTTCATAAATCGGGGTTGTCCAGTTTTTATAAAAGAATGCCCTTCTATCTACAAGTAAGTAAGTAAGGTAATGCAAATGCGACGCCCTCAGGAAATATCCTGGTATCTCGCATTTTACTACTTTACAGGAGGTTTTTCTTTTTACCGAATATGAACATTGGCTAAACTGAAATACCATGTTATTCCTTGCAGGTGTCGATTTGAAGCTGATAGTTATTATGAATATTAACACAGCAATAGATACGCTGATCTGTAGGTACGCTTAGCGTGAAAAGCAGATTGGCACCTTTTATAATAATCAATTGACAGTTTGTATGAAAACTGACAATTGCCTAATGTGAGACGGAACTAAAGTGATCAGCTCTTCTAGACGCTTACTGTACATACCACAATAGCCTAAGGGAATACAAAAAATAACATTCACCCAATAGTTGCACGCTTTTCATATACTATTTAAAATAGTTATTATTTTATGGTCTTTATATCATATTTTAATATTTTTATAATCCAATTCATCTTAATTTACAAATCCCCAACTGATCTTAATTTTCGTTTATTATTAAATAAATATTAAATAAAAACAATTCACGAGTACTCGGGATTTAACATACGCGGGAAATTCCCTAAGCATGACATAAAGAAACATCTCTTATCATAACCGTTTTGCAGTCTTATATGACGCACAAATATAAATGATCCCTACTCCATACTTAATAAGGTAGACATTTATACGCTAGCTATGTATTACGTCCGATTTCAGATAACTGTATATAAAATGAAGGAAGTACTTGGTAGAACATCATTCACGTCGTGACCACTACACCTTGTGTGATAAATTTAACTTGAATATTTAAATTTCAAAATTCGAATTTTGAAAATGAATTTCTCGAGAATATTATTCTTCGTCTTCGCCTGTCTCGTGGCGATGTCAACCGTTTCAGCCAGTCCAAAATGGAAGATTTTCAAGAAGATTGTAAGTACATTTTTTTTTTATTATTGTTTTAATTATGTATTATTTGAATTCATTCCATTCCTATTTCAAACATTGACTTTTTATGAGTGTAACTGTCTCTTCTCTTGTTACACTCAGGCCCAATTTACACTTTAATTATTATACCTATAAGTCATGTTTTCTTTTATATAATTAGCGAAAATCTTGTACCATTTCAATTTCATATGTGCCCGTACTCGACTATTCAAAATTATGCCTGCGACTATCACCTGCTATATTTCGCAGATCATTAGTCCTTGCAGTGTTAAAATCTTTTCTCTATCACTATCTTCTTCAAGCTAATAATATCATAATTAAAACTTTACGGTCTCTTTCAGGAAAAAGTGGGCCGCAACATTCGCAATGGTGTCATCAAAGCTGGACCAGCGGTTGCAGTTATTGGACAAGCGAAAGCTATTGGAAAATAGATTTAAGAACTAGATTGTACTATAATTTGTAAATCTCTAAGGAAACTCAATAATATTAAGCCAATGTACAAGTGCCAAAAATAAATATTTTATTTAATTTTAATACTTTTGTTATTTTCCGTACTCTAACTTGTGCTTTAAATTAATACGGAAGCCTCCTTTATAAGTGAGTTTATACTGTTATTGATGACAACCTAAATATCGAAATTGAAGGTCGGTCTTAAGTTGGTTGTTTTAAGATATTGGCTCTAACCTATGTCCAATACCTATACTAGTTTTTATCCTGTTTTTCCTCCTAGTATAGAGACACCAGCACTTAAAAGTACTACATACCTTATAAAAAGTAATATAAGTCAGATCCTATACGAAGAAAATTGGATTAGAGACGAAATCGAAGGATGGAAGCTAATTATTGATAAAACAGTATCCTTGAGATATAATTTTCTTCCAAACACACATCGCACACGTTGAAACACGAATAAACACGCTATGATATTTTTTATTACGCTTATCTACCAGTCGGATTCGAAAAAATCTTTCACTATTAGGAAGTTACATTATCCCCAAGTATAAGTACTTTTTATACCGGGAACGCGGGCGAAACCGCGGGGGACAGCTAGTAAACTAACATAAAATAAAGATAGAGAAACTCCAATCTGACTGTAATTAGGTACTGTTATGAAGTAAGCAAAAACTGTACCTATTGCGCTATTACAGTTACATTTTGTTAGAATTTCAGGTTTTCTATGGACGACATATTCTATCGCTGACTTGTGCACTTCGTTCAACCTGAAGCTATTAAGCTGATACGTGACTAATGAGTTTCTTCCTTATTTACCGTTTTCTTTTATAGGCAAACCGTAATTTGCGCACGGCACTACGATGGTGGGTACCGGACATTCCCTAACTACTGTGAAATGGAATATGAAAATTGCAATAGTTGGAACAGTAAGTTTTATTTCTGGGTTTTTGTCCTGAAGTGTAATTAATTATACAACATAATTATTATTAATAATAATATTGTTATTTTGACAACGAGGCCCAATTGTTAGTAATACATTTTTCATAAAAGCTATGTTATTAACAAATAAAATACAATAAAAAGACAAATTAATAAAAATAAAATAATAATACACATTGTTTACCTATTTACAGTTTGATCGCACTAACATGTCTATGGCATGTTTTATCAAAGGCGTATCAAATTTGCTCGATAAAGTCTTCAGGATACTGTTGGGACTAGATCGCGTCCTTGAGTGTATGGAAGCGCTCTTTTGACGAATGATCGCGTAAAAGTCGTCGGTTCTAGCCTGAGCGAACATAGTTGAGCCACTACAATATCTTGGTAGTCCCAACAGAATTCTGAAGGCATTATTGTATTGAACTCTCAGGGCACTGATTGCCTTCTGCGTATAGTTGGTCCACAGGGCACTCGTGTAGAAGGGTTCACAGTATGCTTTAAACAATGTAACCTTAACTTCCTCACTACAGCGAGAGAACCTGTGAGCCAACATATTGCATCTAGCAGCCAATGCCCTGCGCTCACGTTCAATATCTACCTGGTCTTTAAGGTCCTCGGTAACATAATGCACCAGGTATTTAAATTGAATAACTCTCTTGAGTGGTACTCCACCTAAAAAAAGAGAAGGATCGTAGTCAATCTTCCTTCCGGGGGCCTTAAAGATCAGATATTCACTTTTTTGTACAGTGTACACAAGTCCATGACTAGCTGCGTACCTCTCGCAGGTACGTAGTAACTCCCTGATTGAGCCGGCTGTCGGAACCAGCAGCACCATGTCGTCAGCGTAACTAATGTTATTGACTACTAGGCCATCAATACTACAGCCGACGGGCTTGCTGCTGAGTGCAACAATCAACTCATTTATGTACAGGTTGAAAAGCTTAGCAGATGTCAACCCCCCTTGCCTAACCCCACATTCCAACCTGTACTCTTCAGAGAGAACACTACCCCACTTAACACAATTAAGCTGATTCCCGTACCAATACTGGAATACACGCAACATCTCTCGTGGTACGCTCGCCTCTCTTAACTTTCGCCAAAGGACATTATACGCTACAAGGTTATTTATTCATTATTGTATTCAAAACAAAATGTGCCAGCTTTCTTCTTTAGAAGCTAAGAATTACTTATTTTGGGATCAGTTAACTGTGTGTAACGAATGTCCCAGGATTTGTAATTTTTTGCATTATATACCTAACAGTAATCTGAAGATATATTACCTTAATAATATTTCAGAATGGAGTATGATCAAGAGGAACAGGTGTTGATGCTACGATAATAAGGAAAATAAACCTATACGGACATACTTCGTTTTTTTTAATACCTGATTATAGTGCATATAAAATTATACTTAGTGATTTTGAATTTGAAAACAAATAATTTATGCTGGAAATTATTCTTAAATAAATATTATGGTCCGTAATAAATAATAAAAATCAAAACAGTAAGTGTAGTTTTGAGTAATGATTAAAACAATTGAATTTGAATCTCAAACCTAATAAAATTATCAAAAAATGATAAAAGTATTTTACTCTCCAAGAAATTACTTTGACAATCTCTTCAGTATAGTCAAGGGAAAGCTGAAGGAAAAGTTCAGTCCTAAAGTAATATCACAGATGCCGTGCCATTTTTTTTTATTAATCCCTCTGAATAAATGACTCACGTCTAGTAACGTGATAGTTGAAATCTATCATAATTAAATAACGTTAGGTCATTAATACAACCCATTTTTTATTAGCTATCTGTCCTCCACGGTATCACCCGCGTACTCAGGATCGAAGTATTCTGTACTTCATCAATTCAGTTTCATAGATTAGCCGTAAAATGTAAGAGACAAGCATACGTATTTTACTCCTAATTCCTCTTATACCCTATTTTAACTCTTTGGGTACACTTGCGTCAACCTGTCACAAAATTTACCTAAAGGGTCGACAGGACAACAAAAAAATAAAATATTGAACTTAAAATAGTCTAATCCAACTTATTACTTTTTAATACAGTATTTTTGTTACATAATATATTTTATTAAATTAATTTACCTTTTACAAATCCCACAATGAAATTTTCTATTTATTGGTAAATAAATGTAATAAAAACAATGTATGTGTACTTGGGAGTAAACATACGTGGGATATTCCCTAAGCGCGACACGAAGAAACATCTCATATCAGAAACGTTTTGCAGTAACATGTGACGTAGAAAATATAAATGATCTTTACTCCATACACAATAAGGTCAACATTCATAATTGTATATAAAATGAAGGGAGTATTTGGTAGAGCATCATTCACATCGTGACCACTACCGTGTCTAATAAGTCGAACCTCAAAATTCTAATTTCAAAATACAAATTTAAAAAATGAATTTCTCAAGAATATTCTTTTTCGTCTTCGCCTGCCTCGTGGCTATGTCAACCGTTTCAGCCAGTCCCAAATGGAAGATTTTTAAGAAGATTGTAAGTATTTTATTTTTATTATTGGTTCAACTATTTGAATTAAAATACCATTCCAATGTTGTACATTGAGACCATGGCGCGGTGCGTGAAATTTTACTTTGTAGTGCCCGCCTGTCTCTCTTCCAAGCTGCACTTGAGAGCCAGTTTCCTGATAGGATTTGTGTGCTTATAGTAAGGCACGAGTGGTCAGCACAGATTTGACAGCTGCGCAGTAGTTAATTTTTCGGTCTGTTTGGCGGAATGAAGAAGGTGGGAGCGCCGAGCTGCACACGATTGGTTCGTCAGTCGATGCTCGTCGTCTATTGGATTCTCGCGTGTCACTACTGCCTATCTGTGCTCACCACTCGTTTCTCATACTGTACCACCTTCGCTTCGCTTCGAGATTGTGCTCATCAGTCTATAATGTGTAGTCTCTATTCTTCAGGGTAATAACTGCATGGTTTTTTTTCAGGAAAAAGTGGGCCGAAACATTCGCAATGGTGTCATCAAAGCTGGACCAGCGATCGCAGTAGTTGGTCAAGCGAAGGCTATAGGAAAGTAGATTTAAGAACTAGATTGTACTATTATATATTAATCTCTAAGGAATATAAAGCCAATGTATTACAAGTACCAAAAATAAATATTTAAACTTTTGTCTATTTTCCGTACCTGTGCAGTAAGTCTGTGACTGAATAGTGTGAATACATAAGGCGCCTTTACAAGCAATTTTATACCGTATTGATTACCTAAATATCGAAACAGAAGATCGGTCTCTTATTTCTGGCATATTTTGTTTTGCACCTACAAAGAATTGAAGAAGTGCATACGAAATTGCTCTATGTCGCTTTAGGGTTCCGAGGCAAGAAGGTAAAGAGGAAACCCTTATAGTGCCAATCCGTCTGTCTGTCTTAGCGTTATATATCCGCTTCCATTCATGTTTTTTTTATTAATATTTGAGTTGATTTAATGAAAGGTAAATTGCGGTTTACGATTTATGAAGTATTAAAAAAAACTACTTACTAGATCTCCTTCAAACCAATTTTCGGTGGAAGTTTGCATGGTAATGTACATCCATTGAATTGTGTACATCATATATTTTTTTTTAGTTTTATCCGTCTCTAATTTTAGAAGTTACAGGGCACTTTGGAAGTGAATCTCGCGCAATCTTTGAAAATTTTGAGTTTCAGTTCTAACTGAAACTAACTAGAACTTGCCCCAAACTTAGAAGAATTTTTTATTCTATTTTGGTGTGAAAATCTTAATGCGGTTCACAGAATATATCTACTTACCAAGTTTCAGCAGTATAGTTCTTATAGTTTCGGAAAAAATTGGCTGTGACATACGGACGGCCGAACCCTTATCGGTTCCGTTTTTTGCCATTTAGCTACGGAACCCTAAAAATACCATTCCCCAAACATACAACTGAATTTATCAATCGTGAAACTATGACATAAGAACGTATGTTCCGCCCATTATTTAATTTTATTCACTAGCTTTCTCATGCGTGTCAACTCAGGATATTATACACTAGTTTTCCGCGGCACCGCACTTCCCTCCAATATGGCTGCTAGGGCGATGGCTGCCACACGCGTCATACTTGTGAACAGGTGCTGCTTGTTGGGGCTGTTTAAGTTTCCTATTTACCTTACTAAATATTGAGATCGGAATGTAAATGTCATGTAATTAATCTTAGCTTGTTTTGAAAAGAGTACTTGTTGAGCTTATTACCGGGTCTTCTCAACTAATGCAAACTTCCAGACCGGTATTACTATTAGAGTCAAACCATTCATTAGTGCTTGCAAAGATCTATTTGAATTTGTATTTCGTTTTACCCATGATCCCCTATTTTGACTTCTTAAGGGATTAATTTTGAAAAACGCTTCTTTCTTTTTTCACATTAAGACCATTGTGTCCACTCATGTTTGTGGACAATTTTGGTCAGTTTTCCTTTTATACTATAGATATTATTACACACAGCTGTAAAAAAACTGTTGCTAAGTATAAACTAGCAGTGAAGTTATATAGGGAAGGAAGTATTTCTGAAACACCGAAGATTGTACTCTAAAGTTTCACAAAACAGGATCACTTTTCAATGTTACTTGGTGTCCATTAAAAGTCCAAGTTGTAGGATCAATGAAAAAGTTTTTATTAAAGCTTTTGTCGACAACTTCCATCGTGCAAGTAATTCCAAGATTCTGTAACATGAATGTAAATGAACAGTGACTGAGTGATTCGTCGTCAGGCTGAACAGCTTATACTATGGTAGGTACTAAATAATTCAAAAAAATAACATAGAATATTATAGGCATAGCGCAGAACCTGAGTAGGTTCCTGCGGTAGTAGAACGGTGCGGGAGAGTGTGTTGTCATTACGTCAAATGACAAAAGAGAACTAAAATGAACTCAATTGTATAGCGAGACAGTTCTGATACGTCACATATCACCATCTCCCCTCCCACACCGCTTCACTACCACAGGAACATACTCAGTTCAGCGCTATCCCTGTAAGGTTGTTGGTTGTATCCTTTCATGTGAACTTATGAATGTATGTTCTTATTGTTTTTCTAATACATTTTTGATTGTAATTGACTGAGCGAGAACGAAGCGCGAGCGAAGCGTCTCCGTTTCAGCTTGGGCAAAAATGCTTTCGTATTTCTGTCCAGATGTCCGGATGTCCGGCTGTTCTCCTCTAAAGGTCGCATTTCTCAACCGATTCTCGTGAAATTTTGTGAGCAACTTCTATAATTATATGGCTATTTTGTAGAAATTAATCGAAAAAGGGATTCCATGTATTAAGACTGGCGAGTTCTACAGTTACAGAGCCACTTATAAGTATGCTGTTTACCTATTTATTTATAATCTCCATGATATTTTTAAAAGTAGATAAGCCTTTTGCTATAAACTTGACTAGCATCTGTGCATGCTTTAAAAAACTTTATTATATTTGCCTTAGTTTAAAATTTTGACAAGCAGGGAGGCGCTGACAGAGACTTCATGGTAACCAACTGCAACCTGCACCTAATTCTAGCCGACTAAATCTAGATGTATCCCCACTTTTGTTTTAATCCGTAACTTATACAGTATCTTTGGTGGACAGTGTATGGTGTAACCTATATTTTTTTCTATGGCCAGTTAGGTATATTTACATAAAAATACATTTCATTACCATGAAGCTTGCAATTTTGATAAATCATTTCACACCGATTATTGAATGTCCTCTTATCATTTTTTCCATCGTATGAGCAAATCGTTTCTTGATTTTTTGTTGCGTATCTAAAAAGTATATTTATTTAAATTAGCAAAATCTTTGTCAGTATGTCATTTTTTTTACAACAGTCGACGACACCGCTACTCATAATGTTTGTTAAGCAGGTGTACACACGGCTACATATCAAGCTATACATTTCCAGTATAAGCTGATCTCGCATTGTGTAGCATTCCCGTAGAATCAGGGAGGTCAGCTTATACTAAAATTCTATAGCTTGATCTGTAGCCGTGTGTACATTAAAGCTTGATATATTATTTAGGATACTTTTTTATCTTGGGAAACCAGAAGAACCCTTGAGAAAGAATATAGGTTCAATTTTATTATTATTTAACACTTTTAAACACTACCACTGAACTATCATCGCCTTAAAACCTTTTAAGGCGATGATAGTTCAGTGGTAGTGACATCGGATACCGAGACGAAGCTCCCGGGTTCGAATCCTACAATGAACTTGAGCTTTCGGTGAAGGAAAACATCGTGAGGAAACCATAGCACGGTGATAGGGTACTTTGTAGTACCCATCTGGCTGGCTAACATCCTCAAGTTGAAAATCTGTCGCCAAGCACCTATCGTGTGTTCCGACAGCTGCATTTGAGAGCCAGTTCCTTCTAGGCTTTGTGTGCTTACCACCTTCGGCCACATCATCACTTACCATAGTGAGATTGTGGTCAAACACATACGCAGTAAAACAAAAAGAAAAAAGGCTTTATAGGGTTTTTTTTAAACTGTAATTTTAATTGTTACGGTTTACCGCTTGCCCACTTGTTAGCCTTCTAACAACGTGACGTGAAACAACCATATAATATAATTATACCTATGAACAGTAGTGCTTATACACTTTATATAATCATCCATACATTCTTCCATAAACATTTCTTCAGATGTTTTATTTGTAAACATGGTCTCCAATTCCGCTGGTATTGGTCGAGCTGCGTCTGAGTCTTCATAGTCAATTTCTTGACAACAACATGCTATTACTGCAAAGTCAAAGTCACCGTTTTTAAAACGTTAGACTTGAGTAGCTTGCGAATGAGAGATAGAGGTGAACTCAATCACTAAATAGTTTCAATACATCATTGTAAATTGATCTTTATGCGATTAAAATATGGTGTATGTAAATATATCTCACGATTACCGAACGGTACTTCGGCCTAGCGATAAATAATATATATGAGAGACTCATTAAAATATAGTAACACAGAAATGGCCCCAGGCATTGATCCCTGGGGTATCCTATTTTTACTAAAATACAGTGGGATGTTGTAACATTAATTAATAACATTTTTACGATTACTTTTATCACATTAAACAAGATCATCGAAGGATACTACAATATTCAAGCTTTAGAAGTAAAGTACGATGATCAATGCACTCAAAGGCCTTATACAAATCCTAAAAAAATTACATGCTATTGCGAATTCTCTAAGGCTTTATAGATGTGCTCTTATAATTTTGCTGCCGCATCTGATGAAGATCTCCCGTTATTTAAACCGAAAAGATGACAATGTATAAAGTTTTTCAAAGATTTTACGAAGTGCTGATTAAAATCAGGGTCTTACAAAATTATCACTTTTTTACTTCTTTTATTAAATCAGGAACACAGAATAAATGCATTGATTAAAAATATTTGACAAAATAGTTACAATGACTATTGATATAATAATAAAATAATATTGATTTAAAAAAAAAAAAAATTAAATCACTATAAGTAAAACAGGGAAATTATTTATGAATATGTTGTTTGAGCCGCATCGCGACAAGGTTGAAAATAAACAGTTTTCCCTGATATATTCGAGAAGAAAATGTCCAAAAACAGGAGATGTGGTAACTTATCTGACACAATTTTATCATGATTTATTACGAGTGCATTTCGTTTTGATCAGATTAAACATTCCAGACTGCGTTTGTTTTATTAGATGATTACTTATTTTGTTGCTATATAGATTTTGATAGAATTCTCAGTGCTTAAAATACATTTTGATTAATTATAGTGAATATAATATTCAAACTCACCTAATAACAATATTGTATTTACTTTCATTAACATTAACAAATCATTAATCATTTCTTTATCCTGTTTAATTAAAACATAATCGAAGTTTTCTTTTCCGTCTGTTCTTTAATTAATAATTGATGCTAAATTATATCGTTCTTTGATGTAACGATTTAACATTCAATTTAGTTTTAAATTACCGAAACGAGCGGTAATGCCTTTTGCATAACGTAATTAGGAATGTGTGTCTATAATTACATTTAGTTAATTACATGGATTAAGTACCCAAAATTGGCGTTTCAATTATGATAACACGTGATTATATTTTATGGGTAAGTGTACGGGTCGGCTAGCTTTAGCTGGCACGTTCTCAGTGCTTACTTCAGTTCTAATTTTACGATACAGTCCATTCGAATTGAATCAGTCATTCAATGCAAAAAAGACCACTCTATATTTATGAGCAGTAAAAGCAAAACAATAGCCGTCTCCTTCATACTCATAAGCTTGACCGCGCGCGAGAGATACGGGCAGACATTTCATGATGCGCATGTAGTGCGATGTCACGCCGTGCACTTATTCACAGATACTACACAAGCGCACAAGAATATGTTTCAGTTTTTAAATAACACATTATGCCTACGGATTAATATACCTTCCATACTCACCACACCATCATCTTTGGTTCTGGCTACGGCAAGAACATCTGCCACCAGACCGTGACGATCCTGCACCTGCAAGGTTTCCACCTTCATGCCACGTTCAAGACTATCAGGGAAGTGCCGGACTTTGCGAGCTATATGACCACATCATCCACACCCTTTTGTATATTTATTGTGATGACAAAGGGCATTTTCATTTCGTTTTTATCACTGGCTTTTGTTTTTCAAAGCATATTCCTGCAGCTACTCTTGAGAGCCAGCTCCCTTCTAGGTTTTGTTTGTTTACCACCTGTACCTTTATCATCACTTACCATTTTGTATTTCTGGTCAAACAATTGCCAAACTGAATATAAAAGTGGGGTGGCTTGAAAAAAACCATCATCTTCAGAGAAGTTTATTGAATAAAAAAAAAGGTCTTAAAACTAATTAGCTTTAAGGCTGCCATTTAATAAAATATTGTAACTATACGTTTCGGGCTCAGAAAAACGTAAAGTACAATATTATAATTTAATCTAAACTAATATAATATTTACAAAGAGAGAATCAAATTAATATTAAAGGTAACATAACTATTATACAATTATTGTTTTGGTATGGTTTTATAACAAAGGAACTTTTTACACTGCCTGTAACACTAACAAAAAAGTCTGAAATTGACACTGAACGTATTTAGATGCTTTGCATTTCAATACTGTTCGGTTGATGCTATTTGAAGCAAGACTTTAGTCAGAAAATCTGTGAACACTGCGACGTCTTTGTGTTAGCTGTCACAGTATGCTCCAATTGGGCTAAAGCCGTCAATTCCGTATCCTTCCTATTCTTTACCCTAAAATTTTTCTTCAGCTGCCGTTTTTTACAGCAGCATAATATCTCCTCAAATTCCTTTCGGAAATTGTCGTTCAGCCAACCATACAGCAAGGGATTGGAGACGGCGCTCGACATACCGAACATATGGCAGACGGCGTACGTTATTGTCATTGTTTTCTCATCCATGAATGGCGCTGAACTGAAATCCGCGACCAAATTGAAAACGTTTAACGGCAACCAACTTATAACATACGTCACAGCTATTGCTATTAAGATAGCTGGTGTCTTTCTTGTGGTTCGTCTTCGTCCCCTCAGCCTTCTATGTATTTGCACATGAGCTATGATAACGACTAGAACTGGTAGTAGATATTGGAAGATCAGACTAAATAAGGAGTATATGGCCCGTCCGTCATCAATTGGCCAGTCTTCTATGCAGAAACTTAATGAGTCCATGCCAATTAGGCCGAGTTTATGCATCTTCAGGTTTCTGAATATGTATAGTGGTGATGCTAAAGTGAACGCTGTGACCCAAATGAAGAACATTGTGATTAGTGCACCCATTGTTCGCAGACCTTGTCGCGTTGGGTAAACGATCAACTGTGAACAAAAAAAAAATAAGTATATCTTTTGATTACACGTGGTACAATTTTGGATTTTCAATAGAGGAGATAACATAATTGACCAGAAAGCACATGGGGTTTATGTAATTAAGGAAACTGTTTATTAATTGTCCGAATCTAAGTTATTTCGTTTATATCAATCACATAAGTAGCGGAATATGAATAATTGGACTGTTTTACAAAAAACTTAAACCGACTTCAAAGTACACTAAGAAATAATCAAATCCTGATCTGATGACAATGGGACGAAACGGGAAGTCCTTCCAGACAAAAAAAGAATTTTCCAAATCGGTTGATAAATAACGGAGTTATGAGGTAATGATAACAAACATAAAAAAAAAATTGAGAACCTCCTCCTTTTTTTGAAGTCGGTTAAAAACATTAGGTATACTACATTGCAGAAATAAAAAGATGCATAAGAATTTAATTTGCAACCCCAGAATTATATTTTGAAAGAATTGTTCACATCTCAATAAATCTTTTTACGTTGAACTTTAAATATCGGAGTAGGTATAGGTGTACACAACTAATCCCACGCATTTTGTTACCAAGCCTTTGAGCCATTTCAATAAAAAGAAATGATACGTAGAAAAGAAATTTCATTTCAAAAGCCGTGTAGAATATTTATGAATTCAATGATTCAAATAAATACAACTTTACCGTTTCGACGTTTTGTTTTATTATTTTCTATGATATATTGGATGAACGCTTTCAATAGCATTATTATTTTGGGATTACGTAAATCGGACCGTATAGGTTTTGCGTTGAAGAACTTGTGATATTTTTTGCCCAATATTCTTTGTTAGATAAAATACTAGATACTGATGTTTTTTGATTATTTCCATTATTTGTAATAAAATTATCTACTATAGATAATAAAGAAAGAAACAAGAAATATTTTAAATTATTAGGCTACCATGGCAGGCATGCTAAAAGGCGGGCGCGTTATTTTTAACGTTATGAGTAAAACGTATGACTTCTCCTATATAAGTGTTCGCACGCTGACGCTTTCTTACGTCGGGAATAAAACCTCTAGGTCGTAGGTTAGTGTTTTTTAGGGTTCCGTAGCCAAATGGCAAAAAACGGAACCCTTATAGATTCGTCATGTCTGTCTGTCTGTCTGTCTGTCTGTCTGTCTGTCTGTCTGTCTGTCTGTCTGTCTGTCTGTCCGTGTATGTCACAGCCATTTATTTCCGAAACTATAAGAACTATAATGTTGAAACTTGGTAAGTAGATGTATTCTGTGAACCGCATTAAGATTTTTACACAAAAATAGAAAAAAAACAATAAATTTTGGGGGTTCCCCATACTTAGAACTGAAACTCAAATTTTTTTTTTTCATCAAACCCATAAGTGTGGGGTGTCTATGGATAGGTCTTCAAAAATGATATTGAGGTTTCTAATATCATTTTTTT
The DNA here is from genome assembly GCA_947623365.1 of Achlya flavicornis. Taxonomy (NCBI): domain Eukaryota; kingdom Metazoa; phylum Arthropoda; class Insecta; order Lepidoptera; family Drepanidae; genus Achlya; species Achlya flavicornis. The sequence continues at coordinate 3,932,828 of OX392490.1, forward strand.
CTAAACTGAATAGTTTGCGCGAGAGACACTTCCAAAGTGGTAAAATGTGTGTCCCCCCCCCTGTAACTTCTAAAATAAGAGAATGATAAATCTATAAAAAATATATGATGTACATTACGGTGCAAACTTCCACTGAAAATTGGTTTGAACGAGATCTAGTAAGTAGTTTTTTTTTAATAGGTCATAAATTGAAATTAATATCAAATATTCAGGTCTATACTACCATTTACTTATATACCTACAGGTTTGTACGGAACCCTCGGTGCGCGAGTCTGACTCGCACTTGGCCGGTTTTTTTTTGTTGACATAGTTGTATAAGCATGATCGAATCAAAACGAAAATCAATTAATATTAAAGTTAACTGGGCTTTTTTTCTATCGAGAAATTTTCATTCTGCTATGTTTTACCTCAATGTGCATAGTGAAAATACCCATATAATTTTAATTTTATTTAAATTGTATAAACTTACTTGGGTAAAAATCAACCCCTTAGATATGTGGATAGGTGAATTATAATATAGATTGATTACGAGTTTCAGCAATCCGACTAAAAGAAAAGAAAAGAGGTGGTAAAGAAAGAATACCTGACCCTGGGAAGGATGCGCAGAATTATTACGAATCCGTTTTTTTTTTTTTATTCAACTAACTCGTTAAACAAACATTAACGCTTGCAACACACGAAGCATCGCTCACGCGTTACCGACCTTTCCCCCCTCCCCAATGAGCTCTGGCGACCTTACTCACGCGCAGGAACACAACTTTACACAACATAAAGTGGCTGCAGTATTCTATAAGGTGGAGGTACTTCCCCAGTCGAGCTGCTCTTTGAGCGAATAAACGCTACACTGTGCCTCTCTTAATACTATCACACTTTTACAATATCGTTTTTTTTTTCATGTTTTATAGACGGTCACGTTATCAATAGAACTATAAAGTGGTCTTATCAATTCTCTAGTGTTTAGGTGTTAGGTTCATTACGCGAAACCCTCGAGTGATAAACTGATAAATGATGGAGTTCCATCGAAATCAATATCTGAAACGGTAGATGAAATCATCAATACGCTTGCTTGACATTGTTTCTTTGCAAATATTTCATTTACGAATGACAGATTATAAATATTGTGATTTTCGTTTGATCTTTGTTTTTCTAGATATGATAATAGTCTATTATATTTTTTTCTTTTTAGACTTTGCTATATTGGGGCTATTGTGGTAGAGCTCTTGAATCATTGCATGATTGAGGCAAATTATTTATGAAATCATTTCATTAAAAATCATAAAACATTTAATTAATTCTAAATTGTTATCGTATAAAGCTAACAATATAATCACATTAGGACCGCTACGCCAAGGACGTCATCACGGAAAATTAAGGTATTGTGCATTTTCTTCATCACATTGGTACGCATACTAACGCGTCACCCGCCATTTTTTCTTTCGTCCAAAAATAAAATAAAATAATTCAAACAAGTACTACGTTACCTAAGTTATTACGGGAGTGTAAACATCGCCGCTACCACAGTATTACTATCTATAGTAAAACTGTGCCGCTACTATAGGTAACTACCATAGAAATAAATATACCTAGAAAGAACGTCGCCATACTACACGAATATATAAAACAGGCCAACTTTTATAGGCTGCTGCGCGTAACAGCTACGTTTTACGCTCCCTCTGCGTCATTCTGCTTGTCATAGTGACGTTCATAATGATAGTAGTTGTTGAAATATTCCAATTAAAATCGGGAGAAATTTAAATATTGAACATTATTTTGCAATTCAAACCTCTAGTTAGGGGCTATGTTTATCGACGCGTGCACAGCTGCGACACTCTAACTGGAGGTATCCTTAATCAAAGGTACCTACTACCTAAATAGTGCAAATTTTGATACTAACAAAACTCCTCTAACAGTGAATGTTTAAATAATGATGATGATGATTATCCTAAAGATAAAAAGAAAATAAATTAGAACTCATGCAATTATCACATTAGTTGAATATTAGAATTCCCTTCACCAGAATTAATTCCAGAGCAAGAGCATCAAATGCAGCGATTGTGGTTGAACAGAGGCATTATTATTCGTGGATGCATCCTGTTCAAACGTTCGGTACAAAGCAAATTACATGGATTAGTGCATGGATCTGTTACGTACTAATTGGACGAGCGTTCATTAAATCTAGAAATAGTGCAGCGTTTTGTTGATGGGACATTTTTGGTACCTATATTGCATCTCTACTACTTGTAGCCTGGTCAATGAGTGCTTACAAGGGGGTTGTGGCACTTGCGACTTAGAAGGTCAAAAGCAGAAAGTTTGACTTCGGAACTTTGTTTGGACTAGTTAGGCACACTAAAAGTCCGCACCCCTCGGAGGCAAGCTATAGGGCCTAAGGTTTTTAGGGTTCCGTAGCCAAATGGCAAAAAACGGAACCCTTATAGATTCGTCATGTCTGTCCGTCTGTCCGTCTGTCCGTCTGTCCGTCTGTCTGTCTGTCTGTCTGTCTGTCTGTCTGTCTGTCTGTCTGTCCGTCCGTATGCCACAGCCATTTTTTTCCGAAACTATAAGACCCAGTTCCCCATACTTAGAACTAATGAACTGACTGTTTTTTAGGGTTCCGTAGCCAAATGGCAAAAAACGGAACCCTTATAGATTCGTCATGTCTGTCTGTCTGTCCGTGTATGTCACAGCCATTTATTTCCGAAACTATAAGAACTATAATGTTGAAACTTGGTAAGTAGATGTATTCTGTGAACCGCATTAAGATTTTTACACAAAAATAGAAAAAAAAAACAATAAATTTTGGGGGTTCCCCATACTTAGAACTGAAACTCAATTTTTTTTTTCATCAAACCCATAAGTGTGGGGTGTCTATGGATAGGTCTTCAAAAATGATATTGAGGTTTCTAATATCATTTTTTTCTAAACTGAATAGTTTGCGCGAGAGACACTTCCAAAGTGGTAAAATGTGTGTCCTCCCTGTAACTTCTAAAATAAGAGAATGATAAATCTATAAAAATTATATGATGTACATTACGGTGCAAACTTCCACCGAAAATTGGTTTGAACGAGATCTAGTAAGTAGTTTTTTTTTAATAGGTCATAAATTGAAATTAATATCAAATACTCAGGTCTATACTACCATTTACTTATATACCTACAGGTTTGTACGGAACCCTCGGTGCGCGAGTCTGATTCGCACTTGGCCGGTTTTTTTTTTTTTAATAAAACCTATAAGTGTCTATGGATAGGTTTTCAAAAATGATATTGAGGTTTCTTATATTTTATTTTTCTAAACTGAATAGTTTGCGCGAGAGACACATCTAAAGTGGTAAAATGTGTGTCCCCCCCCTGTAACTTCTAAAATAAGACAATGATAAATCTATAAAAAATATATGATGCACATTACGATGCAAACTTCCACCGAGATCTAGTAAGTAGTTTTTTTTTAATACTTCATAAATTGAAATTCATATCAAATACTCAGGTCTATACTACCATTTACTTATATACCTACAGGTTTGTACGGAACCCGAGTCTGACTCGCACTTGGCCGGTTTTTTAATTACATCCCAAAACAATTCGTCATAGAATTTTTTTGTTTTACCTACTGTATTATGAAAGCTGATAAAATTTCTAACAACTTTGATTTTTCCACTTTTAAGCTATACCCAATCCTAGATATTATGAGCTCCTAAAAACGGTCCATTTTCAAAAATGTGTTTTTACCCTCTCTAGGGCTTACCTCTGAGAGGTGGGGACTTTTTGTATGTTTGTCTCCTAACTAGTCCAAACAAAGTTCCGAAGTCAAACTTTCTCCTTTTGACCATTCCATCCACAATCAATTGTTGCGATGTACTATTGATTTAGTTGTATTGAAATATAAAAAACACGTCTCGCTCTATTCATTATGGTTCTAAAAATACACAAAAAAGTAAGAAATAACTCTTACTTTTAAGTTATTGTTGTTTATGATTTAGTATTGTCAGTATTTGTTGTAAAAATTAAGTAGGTACCTAAATATTTCATAATACACTGGGTTACATTTTGCGTCCCTTGCTTAATTAATATAAATTTTCACTTTCCGTTACTCCCAGTATATTCCAAATTCAGAACAAGTTTAGGTTTTGAGATAGATCCCAGAAAAAATGGTCTAAAGCTGATAATTTGACAGCGGCCCCTCATGTTATTAATTTTGATAATAAGCCTTTACCTATTATATTTTCACCCTAAAAGCCGGAGTTAAAACAAAATAATAAAAATCTACACAAAAAATACAAATTTAAAATTTGCTACTCATCCCTTTACGAGTTTGATATATGGATAGACTGACTGATAGACAGACAGCTGGTGTCAGGTTAGAGCTCCGTTTTGGTATTTGCGTATAAAACCCTAAAAATTAATTAGCTATATTTTTGTTAACTAAAAAAGCTTTCGTGAAATTTAAATTTTATTTCAAAATCATTTATTCAAATAGACCTTCGCAGGCACTTATGAAAAGTCTGACTCTAATACCAGTTTGCATATCTACATAATATTTACATTCTAATCGCACTGACACCAATCGTGTGCCCCGCATTCTCAAAACTGTAACGATAAAATCAAAACATTGCTCTTATATGTTTTTTTAAATATTTTATTTCAATTGTCCTTCAAACGCACAATTCAGATATCAAATTGTATAACTCTGGCATCAGTTACGAAAAGCTGGAAATAAGCCCAGCAATTCATCAATTTAAATTTCAAAGCCATTTTATCTGATATAAATAAAGTCTTTTCTAAATAATTGGACTGTTTTACAAAAAACTTAAACCGACTTCAAAGTACACTAAGAAGTAATCAAATCCTGATCTCATGACAATGGGATCAAACGGGAAGTATGCCCATCCAGACAAAAAAATAATTTTCCAAATAGGTTAATAAAATGACGGAGTAATGAGGTAACAAATATAAAAAAAAAATCAACCGAATTGAGAACCTCCTCTTTTTTTGAAGTCGGTTAATAAATAAAAGCTTTGAAACCTAAAGACACAATTCCAATAGAAAAAAAAAACGATTGTGCACTTTGTATCACCGTTGTACTCCATGAAACGTGCAACTGGCGTCATAGAATAGTCAAAGTTCTATTTTCAATACTGAAACTAGTAGTGTTTACGTAGAACGTACGATTAATTCAAACGCACCTACGATCTGTTGAATCCAGAAATCATCGGTAGGTTTATGGGTTAAAAAATACCATGTTTACAGTAAAGGAGTAATGAATTCTGAGAGTACTCGAGTCACTGACATGGGATCATAAGGTAGGTAATTGATGTGGCCAGAAGCTATTTTTTAACCGACTTGAAAAAAAGGAGGAGGTTCTCAATTCGGTTGTACCTTTTTTTTTTTTTTTATGTTTGTTACCTCATAACTCTGTCATTTATTAACCGATTTGGAAAATTCTTTTTTTGTCTGGAAGGGTACACTTCCCGTTTGGTCCCATTGTCATCAGATCAGGATTTGATTACTTCTTAGTGTTCTTTGAAGTCGGTTTAAGTTTTTTGTAAAACAGTCCAATTATGTTGTAGAATTTTCAGCAGTTGAAGTTGGTGGATTTTAGATTGAAGATATCGTACGAAGGAAAATAATAAGAAATGAGGGACAAAATGAGGTTGCTTGAAATATGTACACCGAAAGCACGTTTGAAGATGAAAAAAAATATGTATGAATGGTGAAAAGATGCATAATTTAAAATGCTACCATGCAATATAAAGGTTACTATAACTACACATAAATATGTACTAAAATGCAAAAAACACAAAGTGTATTTTCACAGCAAACATAGACAAGATAATAATATCAATTTTCACCTGATATCTGTCTAAAGCAATCGCTGTAATGGATATAGTGGAAACAAATATTGATATTGCCTGTATAGCTCCACAAGCTTTGCAGAGGCTTGGCCAATCTGGTAACGGCCAATGTTTGGTCAAAAGTTCCATGAGGGTCAACGGTGTGCCAACACAACAGACCAATGCGTCAGAAACTGCCAAGTTGACGATGAACATGTTTCTCGCTGTTCGCATTACGGGTTTTCTTACTACCTGGAAATGAAAATAAATAAATCAGATTCGTAATTTTATAAAGAGAACTTTAGCTTAGATGCTGGGCCCTGATTTTCGCATTAATGTCGCATATTCACCAAAATGGTGGATATCTTAAAAATTCTATACCTACGTTTTGACAGAAGACCGCCAAGTTTTTCGCCAAATGTCTATCCGTCATCGATGTCGAAAGCACGAGAATTGGGAGCCTAATCTTGTTTTGGTGCTTATAAATCTTTTAGTAAACACAAATTAAATAATATTTACACTGTAATGGTGCGCCCATGCTACGCGAATCGATCACTAGCCGAGCCACGAACGAACCTACAACGAGCACGATGCGAATCCCTTTGTTCCCCCTTTCGTGGCTCAGCTCGTGCTCGGTTCGCCAAGCATGGACGCACCATTAGATGACAGCTCCGATTTGCTAGTAAAATATAATATACAATACAAGTACAATTATTAATTAGATTGGTTACCAAATAGTTCACTGACAAAAACAAACATTGAATTTGATACTACTACAATGATAATCTTACCAGACGAAATAATAACAATATGGTAAACTCCAAAATTAGCAATTTGATAGTCAAACAGATGACCAGCCAATGTCAGACGGCAGATACTGTTCTATCAAGTGTGACGCCCCCTATCATGCTATCTTGACGAGTGTCATTAGAATATCGTTAATATTAATAACGCTATATTATAATCAGTCAGAAAATGACCTCTGCTGAACTAAATCCTTGAACCTAGCATGCCACAAGTGACTTTTTTGGGGCTTGTAAGTATACCTAATGAGAACAGTGATCTACAGTTTTCAAACACGATACAAATTCCCAAACTAAAATTATTACTTGAAACAAGAAATATTTCGATAGTTGATAGAATTATGGTATCTAATGATAACGATTGACATGCCAATATAGGAATAATGTACTTCAGAATAACGTTGTTATCGCATTACAACGCCTCTAAAAATAAGTATGATAATATTATATTCTCATCTATACAGAATTCTTGCTTAAAAATTGACTGACTACTAGTTGATAATATAGATACTGAAGAATTGTGTCATTTTCAAATAAATAGCAAAACCGAAGATATGGAAATTTAACTCAATAAAAAAATTATTTTACCTAACTCAATTTTCTAACCGCGTGAACTTTCGCGTTCACTGTTGCAAAATAATTGAGATATTTTCGGGATCTGATCATCCATAATAATTAAGGATGTATTCAAGTTTCTATCGGCTTTAGCCATGTTCTCGAGGGATCTGATATTTAATGCCCAGGACAATAATATTAATTACTAGCTGCCCGGCGCGACTTCGTTCGTGTAATACCCTACCCTACATTTAAACCTTCCCCGGACTTCCACGAATATTTCAAACCCAAAATTAGCCGAATCGGTCCAGCCGTTCTCGAGTTTTAGCGAGACTAACGAACAGCAATTCATTTTTATATATATAGAAGATAGATGATGAAGCCAATACTTACAGATATAACAACAAGGGCATTTCCAACAGCTCCTATAACTACTAGTATGCCATAAAATGCAAGGAGAAGAGATCTAGTGGGGTCGTCGACTTTTCTGTTTTGTGAAAATTTCTCTAGAAGTATATTTGGGTCTTGTATGCCTCTTGATGCTTCTATAAGCCATTTTGCTGACGCATTAAACGTCAGGTTCATGCTCGGTTCCAGCCTCTGTAACAAGATAGAAATAGTTTTAGGATTTAAAAATGTTTGACACATAATCTTAGAAGACCATATATTTGCAGCGTCACTTATAAAATCTAAAAACACAATGGGTCTGGGTTGAGATGGATGTTCTGTACATTTTTAGACATTGAGCATGGTTGAAATGTATTGTGATACTACCTCTGTATATTTATTCAAACTTTCCTGTTAGTCTCTGTTGTCTAGTCGCAACATTTTTAACAAAGAGCATTTCAGTAGTCGAATACCATAGTGAGCTATATTGGAAATTTTTGTTCATATATATCAAATGTGGCTGATATCTCTAGCATGTATATTATGGTAGCATCATTGTCATCACCAGACTAAATAAAGTACTGACATACTACTCCTATCATTGTAATTTGGTACCGGGTTAAGTTTGGCAACACCAAATTTTCAGGTTGAACACCATCCTGATAATTGAATCCAGGTACAGTATAAGGCACGAGTCGTGAGCACAGATGGGCAATAATTGGGGCAAGCTCGCGCATGTACACTTTTGACCAAATTACAGTAGCCAAATAACACGCAAGAATCCAATAGACGACGAGCACCTACTGAAGAACTAATCGTGTGCAGCTCGGCGCTCCCCCCCTTCTTCATACCGCCAAACAGACCGAAATGTTGACTACGGCGCAGGTGTCAGGTTGTGCTCACAACTTATGCCGGTTACTGTACTGTAAGTAGGGGATATAGGTAATATGATTTAAAATTAATTTCTTTTTTTAATTGCTGTGCTTTTATCACTGCCGGTTTATACGCGGCTCATGTAACAAAAGAGATTATGTTCTACCACTGAAGCTTATTACGGCGTGTTTGATATTACCAGCCTTCAAATTACTATTATTACGAAATATTCATTGAATTCACGTGAAATTGTTCATAATATCCTCTAGTGGCTTTATTCACAACAATACATATAATTCGAATAGGAAACACCCATTCATTGATAAACATGTACTCTCACGAGGTATAAAATGTATTCATTGTTATTTAATTCAATGGGTTGGAAAAAGACGCCCGAATGTTTTGGTACACAACCGAAAAAGCTTATTTTTAGCATCAAATAAGGAAAATATGAATCCATTGTTGAACATTATTGGTAAGTAGTAGATTTTATTTAAAAGAAGGTTGCTCAATTCATCGAAATTATTTTCAAGATTTTTTATATGGTTTTCACCAATGATGGATTCCTGAAATATGACGATGATTGTCGTCAAGTTACTTCAGTTGGACTGATTTTATAATGTAAACTAGCTGACCGGCGCGACTTCGGTCGCGTGGTGCCTACCCTTATCACTTAGGGGTATGAAAAATAGATAGTAGCCGATTCTCAGACCTACTGAATATGCATATAAAATTTGGTAAAAATCAGTAAAGCCGTTTCGGAGGAGTAAGGTAACTAACATTGTGACACGAGAATTTTATATATAAGATTTTGATACGAATTTGGTGGTGTATATTTTACGTTACATCAAATCAATGTTAGATACTTTCCACTGTTTCGTTTTCATTTCGTACCCAGAAGGCCCGAAAAGAACCGCAATTTTGGCAACTTAGTCCGGCTACTATTATGATACCTAAAATTTACCCATAATTCTGGGGCTAGAAGGCCGAGCGATACTAATAAAAGTAACAATTCTTATATTCTTATAGTGTAACATATGCTTCTATATTTTTTATATATCTAACACTAGTTGTGCCCCGCGGTCTCACCCGCGTACCTGAGGGATATCCTACCCTACACTACCGTTGAGTTTTCTTAAGTTTTCTAATTTACTACGCATCTTACTATTTTTTTTCTCTTCATCTTACTTATTGTAAGAACCTTCTCCAGTGTATTAAGTGTATTAACTTTAAAAAAAAAGATGGACGAAATCGGTAAAATCGTTCTCAAGTTATGGCGTGACCAAGAAAAATGTTTATATATAGAGATTTTGATTTAATTTATTAAAATTCTGATTATAACTCAAATCAGAAAATATTTATTCAATTTCATTTCAATTTAGACACTTATAAACGTTAATATTGACTCTACACTCCACACTATTTGAAATGATTCAAATAAGGTAAAGTAACTAGCTTTTGCTCGCGGTTTCGCCCGCGTGGCCTACAGGAAACAAATGACATAATATTACAACAACAATAAAACAAAAAAAAACAACTTCATCCCGCTTTGAGGGTGAAATTATTAAAAGCGCTGAGACACTATCTTCAGCCTAAACACAAAATTTTAGTCAACGCTCTGAGGTTACGCTCAAATAGGTTAGCATTTATGATGAAGAAAGTTGCTTCACCCAATTGAATTGATTGCAGAGAAGTTGTTTGTCACTTCAATTTTGTACCTTTATAGGCGATAGGGTCGCTCAGCGACAAAGGCTTTCAATAATTTAAAAAATATAGAAGATCTTATCTTATTAGTATAGTTTGTATGGCTTAGGGGTAATGCAAGAAGTTAAAGATGTATTTTTAAATAATATTATTTCTGCCCTGGATTCCATCCAGGTCAACTCTCCTGAAGGGTCGGCGGAAGTGCTCGAAGCACTCCAAACGCCCTCAACATCCACCTCCGCTGCTGTGAGGCCGAGCCGTGAGACGGATGGAGACTTAAATGACTCCAGACCGATCATGGTGCCGATCTCTAGTGGCGAAGTACCAAAACCTGGCAGGATTAGACTGTCGGGTGCTGCTCGGAAGAGGTTCCAACGGCTTAAGGCGGCGAACGTGGGAGTCAATGAAGCCCTCGTCCTCTGCCGGAAGCCATGGAGCGAGATTCCGAAGGACAAACTTCCTCCCGTGGGCTCGCCTAAGGTTGATCCTAAGGCGGTTAAAAGAACACGGTCGGAAGAAGAGTCCCCCAGGGAGCATCTTAAAAAAGCTCCAAAAACTTCCCTAGAAGGAGGAATTAAACCGACTTTTAGGGAAATTGCTGGTGCCTCGCGAGTGGGAATCCGTAATGAGAGTCCCATGAGTGAGGATCAGATGCGCTTGGTCCGACAAGCTATTAACTACGCCATCATAAAGATGGACGAAAGCGGTGTCGGACCGAGATTTTTGGGACTCTCTCACAAACCAGGCTGGCTTCTCGTAACCTGTGAAAATCAGGAGAGCCAGCAATGGATCGAAAGGGAGGTCCCAAAGCTGCTACCGTGGTCTGAGGCGAAGCTCTCCGTAATCCCGGAGGGTGAACTGCCTAAGCCTACGGTTGGCATAGCTTTTATACCCAAGGGGGAGGTGAGCACCATTGAGGATGCCCTCCACCTTATGAGGGTACAAAATGTAGGGCTTCATACGGAGCACTGGCGTATCCTAGCCAGTAAGGAGGACAAGGCTGGTTACACTGTAACCATGGCCTTGGATGAACCCTCCGTTGAAGCCCTAAAAGAAATGGATTTCAGGGCTGTCTTTGGCTTCAAGAGAGTACTCTTTAGGATCAAGGGCAGCTCTGAATCCACGAAACCAACAGCGGAAGCATCCACGGGGGCTGTAGTGTTACCACAACCTACGAATCCCCCGGGAGTGGTCGCTGCCCCAGTCGCTTCTACCAGTGGGAGCGGGGTGCCCCAACGCCTCCCGGCGACACGGCCCTCAAGTCTCCCGTGGCAGAATAGCGGCTCTCGGGGCGGGAAAAAGAAGCCTGGGAGGGCTCAGCCTGGTCGTGGACGTCATCGTCCGCAACGGGGCAGAGCGCAGCCCGGGCCTTCCGCTGCACCATAAATGGCGCCCCAGAGAGAATCGGCGAGGATCCTCCAGGCTAACCTCCACCATGCCGTAGCTGCAACCGCGGTCGTGGAGCGCTGCTTTGTTGAGGGTCATGCAGAACTCGCCTTCATTCAAGAACCCTGGGTGCGCAACCAATCTATTCTGGGACTCAACGCTGCTGGCAAGGTACTTTATAATACCTGTGGCGTAAAGCCCAGAGCTTGCATCGTGTTTTCGAAACATGTTAATTTTTTACCTGTTCCAGAGCTTTGTTTTGACGACCTGGTAGCAGCGTTTATTAATCTCAAGGGTTGGGATGGGGCCAGAGTAATTGTGTGCTCGGCCTATCTACCTGGAGATAAATCCGATCCGTCTGAGGAGCTGAGACGTGTCGTCGATTACGCCCGGCAGCATGGCGCAGAGCTAGTGGTAGGTTGCGACGCGAACGCTCACCACACTGACTGGGGCAGCAGCGACATCAACAATCGGGGTGAGTTACTTTATGACTATCTTATTCAAAACAGTCTTGGAGTGCTGAATGTAGGGTGTAAACCAACCTTCGTCACAAGCAACAGACAAGAAGTTTTAGATATTACCTTCGCCACAAACAAACTGGCCTCTCATATTTTTGATTGGCATGTTAGTGGCGAAACCTCAATGTCAGATCATCGACATATCCGCTTCGAAATCAAAGGCTTGCTAGCCTATGAGTCGATCACTTATCGGAACCCCAAGAAGACCGCCTGGACTGACTACAGAGACATTCTAAGGCGGAACCTGGAGGACTGTCCGAAGAAAATCAAAACATCTGAAGAGCTTGAGATGGCGGCGGTCATTGTCTCTGAAGGCATCACAAATGCCTTCGAGAAGAGCTGTCCGCTACAAAAAAAAGACTTCAAAAACTAAAGTCCCCTGGTGGAGCGCAAAACTTAGGAAACTAAGGGAGAAAACTAGGAGACTATTTAATAAGGCTAAGAAGACGCGGGAATGGGAGGTCTACACGAAAGCCTTAACCGAGTATAATAAGGAAATAAGGAAGGCTAAAAGAGCTTCCTGGAGAAAGTTCTGGGAGGACGTCAAACATACGCCTCAAGGAGCTAGGCTTCATAGAATTCTTGCCAAGGAAAAACCTAGGCAAATAGGTCTTCTCAGGAAGACAGATGGCTCCTTCACGTCTAACGAGAAGGAAAGCTTGGAGGTGTTAATTTCTGCCCATTTTCCTGGGGCTCAGGCTATGAGCCTATTAAATGCCAGTATGCCCGTCTGCAGAAGGCCTCATAACGAGGACTGGCGCAGAGCGGCGCAAATCATTAGACCTCGGCAGGTAAGATGGGCGGTAAACTCCTTCAAACCTTACAAATCAAGTGGGGCTGATGGTATCCAACCTATTCTGCTACAGAAGGGATTGGATATTCTTATTCCTTTCCTGATTAAAATATTTAGAGCTAGTTTAGCCCTGGGGGTGGTTCCAGAACCATGGACCAGGGTAAAAGTACTATTTATACCTAAGGCTGGTAAAAAGGACTATTCTTTACCAAAGTCCTTTAGACCTATAAGCCTTACTTCTTTCTTGCTTAAATCTATGGAGAAAATCATAGATAGCTATATTAGGGATATGGTTCTAGCCACGAATCCTATCCATTGTACTCAACACGCCTATCAAAGTGGAAAATCCACTGAAACTGCTCTGCTCAACCTTGTTGACAGAGTAGAGAAGGCGTTAGAGGACAAAGAAATTGCCTTATGTGCTTTTCTAGATATTGAGGGAGCCTTTGACAATACCCCTACTAGCAGTCTGGTTGGGGGACTGGAACATAAAAATGTGGACCCCACCACTGTTCGATGGGTTAAGGCCATGCTCTCCAATAGATCTAATACCGTATCACTGCATGGCACTTCTCTTGAAGTATCTGTAGTGAGAGGCTGTCCACAAGGAGGAGTACTATCTCCCCTGCTTTGGACACTGACTATTGACCAACTCTTATATAAGATGGCAGAACTTCGAATAGATGTGCAAGGCTACGCTGATGACCTTGTAATCACTGTTCGAGGATTCTGCCAAAGTACTATATCGTACCTTATGCAAAGAGCGCTCAATACTGTAAGTAGATGGTGCAAAGAAAACCAACTATCGGTAAATGCCGACAAGACGGTTCTGGTACCATTTACTAGAAAACGGTCCCTAGATAAACTAGTCATGCCGACACTTAATAACAAAAGTGTAAAATTTTCCAAGGAAGTCAAGTATCTGGGAGTAACCATCGACCAGAAGCTGACTTGGAACAGCCATGTCGCTAACATAATACATAAGGCGAAAATCGCCTTAGGAATATGTAGCAGAATGGCAGGTCAACGTTGGGGACTCAGGCCTCAAATGATGCTATGGCTATACTCCACCATTGTGAGGCCGTTGATAACATACGCCTCTGTGGCTTGGAGTAAAAAAGTCAGTCAAAAAACAACAATTGCCTTATTAGGCGGGATTCAAAGGACCGCTTGTATTATGGCAACTGGAGCCATGTCAACCTCCCCTGGAGCAGCCCTTGATGCTATGTTAGATCTGACGCCCCTGCATCTACATGTAGAGAAGGTGGCGAAGACAACCATGCATAGGATTCACGCACAGGTGGGAGTGAAATGGCTCTCCCAGGCACTAAACTCCCTTCAGGATTCAGTACTGGAAATTCCTATTCTGAACATGGTCACTGACATGATGATCCCTCAGAATAATTTTCGTAAGCATTACGAAATTGAAATACCCACCCGTGACGACTGGCAAGATGACAAAGTCACGTGGGTGGAGGGTAGCCTCAAATGGTATACCGATGGATCCAAATCAGGATTTGATGTAGGCTGTGGAATTTATGGAGAGCGTCCAAAAATCAGCAAAAAGCTGAATCTTGGAAAATACGCCTCTATATTCCAGGCAGAAGTACACGCCATTCTTGAATGTGCGGACACTAATCTGCAGAAAGACTACGTCAACCATACAATATATATCCACTCGGACAGCCAGGCAGCTCTCTTAGCACTGGCCTCCGATTCAATTAACTCTAAGCTAGTTAAAAATTGCATGGACCTACTAAACCACCTGGGCGAAAAGAACAGGGTTGTGTTACGGTGGGTTCCTGGACACACAGGAATCGTCGGTAATGAAAAAGCTGACGAACTAGCTAAAGCTGGAGCTAATGGGACCCCTTATGGCCCCGAGCCAATTTGTGGTGTACCTAAGCCTGGCTAAACTAATTATGAGGAACCTATATGTAAACTCATCCATCGATTCTTGGAAAAACGCTCCTGGAATGAACCATTCCAAGGCACTTATAAAGGCCTTTGATAAAAAGTCTACCATAGAGGTATTATCTCTAAGTAGAAACAACTTACGCATACTTGTAAGAGCCTTAACGGGGCACTGTGGATTGAACAAACATCTGTTCACCATCAGCGTTCACGACTCGAGGTTGTGCAGATTCTGCCGTGAGGCAGATGAAACACCATTACATCTCTTGTGTGAGTGCTGTCCACTTATGCCTAAACGAAATACTCATCTGGGGAAACACCTGTTACACCCAGATGAAGTAAAATCCATTCCTGTCAAGAATATTGTGCAGTTTATTATAGCTGCAGGTCTTGGCAGTGAAATTTAATTAACGTGGCGATCACAATAGATCTAGTCTGGTCGCAGTGATACAAGCTCTGGAAAGACTTGAAATAGCCACTTAACCCCAAATAATAATAATAATGGCTTAGGGGTGGGATTTCTTAGTGGATACCTACTCTTCACCAAGAATACCTCTAAATTTCATGTCTCTAGGAGCAATGGTTTAGGCTTTGCGTTGACATATCAGTCAGTCAGTCAGGACTTTGAATTTTAATATAGATAGATCCTTTCATATACTACTTCAGCCTTTCAGGGCCTTCTAATGACATTACACTATAACAACGACAGAATTCTTATATAAACCAAACGTGCGTGAACACAAAGGGTATTAAAGTTAAGGGTCGATCGACAAAAGAACTCCTTCCATGTATTTCGACCTGTTAGGAGCGAAATTTCCGTTGTTTGTATAACAACTGATATTGAGTGTTTGATAACAAGAACTAGAATTTTGTTTAGAAATAATGAACTTTATAGTTAAGTTATTACAGAGCAATAGCTTATATAGTTAACACGAGCATGCCTTTGTTTTTCACGCAATATGGAGGTGCAAGGTGGATGACACCTCCATTTAAAAGGGAAGATCTTCCGCCAGGCTGGGTCATCGTGCCTGGGGACCGCGGTCCAACTGTACATGTCGGACAGTTGTATATATGCTGATTCTCGAGTAGACTTCGCAAGCGCGATGCAGGATGTAGGCGCGATGCAGAATAATGTGGCGCCACGCCATCTATCTTTCCGTGTGTGAACTATCTCAGTGTTTCTGATAGATGGCTGATGGATGTCGCTACACACAAGTTATTCCATAGAAAACATTTAACGAAAAGGAAGAAAAGCTATTGAGTGGCTTGAGTTTAATAAATTCATGCAAGTTATCAATTTGAAGCATGTTCCTAGCTACGCTAACTGCAGATTTTTGCCATAGCGCGTACTGGTAAGCAGGAAAACAATAGAGAGAGGGAGAGATTGATGTATTATATATGTTGGAAACATTAAAATATAAAATCTGTATCTATGGATTTTTGACAGCTCTCGCCATTAAATACGTCAATCAGAGAACACGTCCTTTTATTCTAAAAATTCATATAAAGCCCTATTTGCTTCATGGTCCTTCGAGCGCCGTGAAATTATAACTAGCAAGTGACTACAGTGCTGGAAATAATAAAAGAAAAAGTGTTCCATCGGACTAATTTGTCGTCAGCTGAGTGCAATTTTTTTAGTGTGCTTCCGTTCGGGCAACCATTTTGCTCGACTCCACACGGGGTTCACACACTGCAGCGTGACGTCACATCCGACAAGCAAGACAGAACGAGTTCACCGTCAACCAACCAGGATCAGTGTTGCCTCACGTCATCGCGTAATTACTGCAACGAGCGAGACGTCAACAGGGCAGTCTATTCCAGGATACACCTACGGTAACGAGTGCGAGCGAGAAGCAGGCAGCTAGCTATCGATCTCTATTGCTGATCGAACGGAACTTTTGGTAGAAGTTACAACAAAAACATTATCTATGACATTATTTCGTACACATAATTTTTTCCATAGCGGAAGTATTGAAGAAATTGAATTGTTGCAAAGGTACCAATTGCAGCGTCCATTTTGTTCTTTCTTTTTTTGCGTCCTATGTCAAGGGAGAGTACAAATACTCATATAAAAGAATATTTAGTAATTACGTACAAAATAAATACAATAAATTTAAGGTGTAACAAGGTGCACGTTATACAAAATGGACGACGCCACATTGAAAACTTTAATGAACAAGCGATCATCCTTGAAGGGGTCAATTACCCGTCTTAGGAATACTCTTACCAAGGAATTTCTTGCCAAGGCTACTGTTCAAATGTTAACAATAAAGGAGGAACGATTAGAAATTTACTTTCGCGAATATAATGATACTTTGTATCAACTGGACGACAAGGACGATCCTACTCCCACGGAAAATAATTACTTCGAATGCATGGACTTACTCCGTACACAACGATTATCAGCAACCTTAGATAATATTACTAACAATAGTAACAATGAAACCAAGGTTTCTTCAGCTCAATTTAAGCTTCCAAAAATTGAAATACCAATGTTTGATGGTAAGTACCTAGACTACAAACCTTTCATCGATCTCTTTACATCCTTAGTGGACAAAAATACAAGCTATGATTCCATACAAAAGCTAGTTTATCTACGGTCATTTCTTAAGGCAGAGGCCTATGATCTAATAAAATACCTTCCGGTTGTAGGCTCTAGTTATACACAGGCTTTGTCTTTGCTCAGTGATAGGTATGATAATAAACAAAAAATAATATTCGACCACATAGCACAGATATTGGACATGCCTAGCATAACAAAACCAAACGTAATAGCTTTAAGGAGTTTAATTTCGAACGCCAAACAAAATGTTGCAGCTCTCAAGAATTTAAAACAGCCTATTGAACAGTGGGATAGCATACTAGTATGTGTTCTTTTGCGTAAATTAGATCAATATACCAACCGTGAATATTGTTTACAACATGATACTACAAAGGAACATACTTTTTTAGCCTTCATTAAATATTTAGAGGGAAGAGCACTAGCGCTGGAAAACTCTGCGGACTCCGGTTTAGACAACAAAAAGATGCCAGCGAAGTCAAATGCTGCTGCTGCGATACTGTCAAATAATAATAAACGTGACTGCACATTCTGTGGTAAGAATGATCATAAGTTATTCAATTGCCCTAAATTCATGTTATCATCGATCAGTGAAAGAATATCTTTTGTCAAAAATAAAAAGTTGTGTAAAACTTGTCTAAATAGTCATGCAAGTAAATGCAGATATCATTTTAAGTGCACACACTGCAAACAGCCACATAATACCTTACTTCATGAGGAAGATGACAAAACTGCCACTAAAAAATCGACATCATTACTTTCAGGCATAAACAACAATAGCCAGGTTCTCTTACCAACTGCTAGGGTAAAGCTTGTCACAAAAGATGGTTGTAAAATCATAGTTAAGGCTTTATTAGATTCAGCTAGTCAATCTTCTTTCATAACAACAAGCTTAGCTACTAAAATTGGCAAAAGGCTGTCATCAAACTCAACTGATATTGTTGGCATTGCAAACACAGAAAAATCTGTCAAGCATTCTATTCAATTAGATGTGTTTTCATGTACTTATCCATATAAAGTTAATGCAAATTTCCTTGTAGTTGACAAAATAACAACAAGCTTACCACAGACTACATTTGATTTGTCAATGATTTCTTTACCAAAAAATATTAAGCTAGCTGACAGTAGTTTCCATATTACAAGTGAGATAGACATATTATTATCCTCAGATATATTTTTTCAGACGCTACTGCCACAGCCTGAAGAACACAATAAGTCCAGTGATCCTGCACAACCCCGTCTCGTTCATACACAGTTCGGCTACATAGTTGCAGGCAATGTCCCGGTTCAACCTCTTCAAGATGCTGCTGTTTCATTATTTTGTCAACAATGTAAATCTGACATAAACAGTACATTATCCAATTTTTGGCAATCAGAGGCTGTACCAGAATTATACACTGAACTAACATCAGAACAACAACACTGTGAACAATATTTTGAAAACACAGTCAAGCTCGTGGACAATCAATTTGAAGTTTCCATGCCTCTAAAAATCTATGATGTGAATAACACATTAGGTAATTCATTAGGATTAGCCCTAAAACGATTTTTAAATCTCGAAAAAAGATTCAAAAAGGATGTAACTTTATTCCATGAGTACAAAAATTTCATACATGAGTACATTGACCTTGGTCATGCAAGCTATGTTGACATAAGTACATACGATTTAGCAAAAGATGTTGTGTATTTTATGCCACATCATCCAGTCATACGTGAAAATGCAGTAAGTACAAAATTACGCACAGTTTTTGACGGATCAATGAAAACTTCAAATAAAATTTCATTAAATGACATTATGTTAAATGGACCAGTGGTTCAGCCTGAATTATTTGACATTTTAACTCTATTCAGATTACATAAGTATTTTTTTATTTGTGACATCAGGCGCATGTTCAGAAATATTTTAATTTCAAAAGATCAAAGGTCTTTACAAAATATTCTTTGGAGGGACAGCCCTGATCAAGAAATTAAATGCTTACAGTTAAATACAGTCACATATGGATTAAAGGCATCATCCTTTTTAGCCACTCGGTGTTTAAAAGAATTAGTAAACAGATTTCAAAATGATTATCCTCTGGCTACACCTGTGATATTAAATTCAGTTTACATTGATGATGTGTTGTACACAAACAATCAATTGGATGTAATAATACAGGTGAAACAGGAGCTCATTAATTTATTAGCATTGGGTAGCTTCACTCTTCATAAATGGGCAGCCAATGATACCAATATTTTACATGATATTCCAGAGAATCAGCAGCATCTTGGAGAGAAAATTATTCAGAATGACATTAAAACTTTAGGGCTGAGTTTTGACATAAACTCAGATTCATTTAAGTTTACTTCTCCACCCAAGCAAGCAGTAAGAACAAAAAGAGAAATATTGAGTTTTATTAGCAAGTTCTATGATCCTCTAGGTTTAATTGGGCCAATTCTTGTTCATGCTAAACAAATCATGCAAAATCTTTGGTTATCAAATACAGACTGGGACGCAATTCCCTCACCTGATTTGCAAAAACAATGGCAATATTTTTACAATAGTTTAATTGAAATGCAACCTATTCAGGTACATAGAAGTATATGTAGTATAGATACACCAAAATTGCAATTAATTGGATTTTCAGATGCTTCAAATATAGCCTATGGTTGTGCAATTTACTTGAGAACCACTGATGAACATGATAATGTCAGCATGTCCTTGATATGCTCAAAATCGCGTATAAATCCAAAATCGAACAAAGCGCAATCTATACCTCGTTTGGAATTAAATGCAGCATTATTATTGTCAAAATTAGCTAAAAGAGTTTACAATACTTTAAATAAAAAAATTGCATTAAATGAAGTACATCTTTTTACAGATTCTCAAGTTATATTAGCATGGCTCAAACTAGATCCAATTAAACTAAATGCTTACGTAGCCAATAGAATTAAATTGATTTTAGAATGCACAGATAAATTTGATTGGGCTTACATAAAAACTAAGAAAAACCCGGCAGATTGCTTGAGTAGAGGAGTCAAACCCTGTGACTTACAAACACATCAATTGTGGTGGTCCGGACCACAGGAAATGTCTAACTCTAATTATAATTTTAGCGATTGTAGTTATGTAGTGCCAATAGACATACCTGAGGTAAAACCCTATGCGTTGAGCGGGACGGCTTGTGCAGTATCATTGGAAGAAAAGGTATTTCTTGACATCTTTATTAATAAATACTCCAATATTAATAAGGCACAACGTGTACTTGCTTATGTTTTACGATTTTGTAATAATATTAAAAAGGATTCTATTAAGTACAACCAAAATTTCATAACATTTTCAGAATGTAATAATGCTTTACTTCTTCTTATAAAACATGAGCAAGACAAATACTTTAAAAAAGAAATTAAATACTTACAGAATAGCCAACCAATACAAAATTCTTCTAATATTAAGAATCTTAATCCATTTTTGGACAAAAATGGTATGCTTAGAGTAGGAGGTAGGCTGCAACATTCTGATTTGCCTTTTTCTCAAAAGCACCGAATTATCTTACCAAAGCAGTCTATAGTGACTGATTTAATAATTAAAAATGAACACTTAAAGTTATTACATGCCGGCCCAAGGCTTGTCTTAAGTAGTTTAAAACAACGTTATTGGTTAATAAACGGTTTACGTTCTATCAAACATGTTATACATAAATGTTTAACATGCTTTCGTTTCAAAGCTGCCACAGCCCAACAGCTGATGGGATCTTTGCCAGCTGACAGAGTAACTGTTATTATTATTATTTGGGGTTAAGTGGCTATTTCAAGTCTTTCCAGAGCTTGTATCACTGCGACCAGACTAGATCTATTGTGATCGCCACGTTAATTAAATTTCACTGCCAAGACCTGCAGCTATAATAAACTGCACAATATTCTTGACAGGAATGGATTTTACTTCATCTGGGTGTAACAGGTGTTTCCCCAGATGAGTATTTCGTTTAGGCATAAGTGGACAGCACTCACACAAGAGATGTAATGGTGTTTCATCTGCCTCACGGCAGAATCTGCACAACCTCGAGTCGTGAACGCTGATGGTGAACAGATGTTTGTTCAATCCACAGTGCCCCGTTAAGGCTCTTACAAGTATGCGTAAGTTGTTTCTACTTAGAGATAATACCTCTATGGTAGACTTTTTATCAAAGGCCTTTATAAGTGCCTTGGAATGGTTCATTCCAGGAGCGTTTTTCCAAGAATCGATGGATGAGTTTACATATAGGTTCCTCATAATTAGTTTAGCCAGGCTTTTAGGTACACCACAAATTGGCTCGGGGCCATAAGGGGTCCCATTAGCTCCAGCTTTAGCTAGTTCGTCAGAGTAACTGTTAGTCGACCTTTTCAGAAAGTAGGAATAGATTTCGCAGGTCCTATCCTAGTAAAGCAATCTCGTGTTAGGAGTGTCATACAAACTAAGGCTTATATATCTCTGTATGTATGTTTTACAACTAAGGCCATTCATTTGGAATTAGTCTCTGACCTTACTACAGATACCTTTATGGCAGGCTTCAAAAGATTCATAGCTAGGAGAAACTTACCATCAGATGTTTGGTGTGACAATCAGTCAACTCACAAAGGTGCCAATAATGAATTAGCACTGCTTTATAAATTGTTAAATTCCAAATCTCATCAAGACACTGTACAAAGTACAGCTTGTAAATTAGGCATAAAATTTCATTTTATACCTAGTTACTCACCTGTATTTGGAGGACTATGGGAAGCAGCTGTCAAAAGTGTAAAATATCACCTTAAAAGAGTACTAGGAAGTCACATTCTCACCTATGAACAGCTGTACACCGTACTCGTCCAAATAGAGGGAGTATTAAATTCTAGGCCGTTAACACCAATGTCTTCAGATGCAGATGATTTGTCATTTTTAACCCCAGGTCACTTTTTAACTGGAGCACCGTTGAACTGCATTCCAGAACAGAATCTAACAGATGTACCAGAAAATAGACTCAAGTTTTGGGCTAAATGTACTGCACTAAAACAACTGTTCTGGAAACATTGGTCAAGGCACTATTTAAATGTATTACAAAATCGTCCTAAATGGCAAAATAGCATGCCAAATGTGAAAGAGGGAGATTTAGTTATACTAAAAGAGTTAGATACTCCTCCCATGACATGGCCAATGGCTAGGATTACTAAGGTTTTTCCTGGTAATGACGGTAAAGTAAGAGCCTTAGAAGTTAAAAAATCCAATGGCACAACACATAAAACTTCAATTACAAAGATATGTATTATGCCATTAAATTAAATATTGTAAACCAACTTTTGTTGAAATATATTGCAAAATTCTTATTTCAAACTATGTTATTAAGGTTAAATATTGTTAATTTTATAATTAAAACAAGTTTATAGAGTAAACATGTATAATGTAGTAAAACTTTGCAAATGTAAATTATCTAGTAATAATGTTTTTGTACTATTACAATACTATTGTACATGTGCTACTACTATTATATTATAGTATATATGAGTCTTTGTCAACTTAACTTTATAATAATGTCTATAGAATGTTTGATGTCTCTAACAATACATACTTACAACAACAAATATAAATAACTTGCTGTGAACCCAAAGTTGCCTCATACAGTCCGCTCAATATCGTTGTGATATCATCTTGTTGTGGGGAGTATGTTGGAAACATTAAAATATAAAATCTGTATCTATGGATTTTTGACAGCTCTCGCCATTAAATACGTCAATCAGAGAACACGTCCTTTTATTCTAAAAATTCATATAAAGCCCTATTTGCTTCACCATATTATGGTCTATAATACATCAATCTAGCTGGCCATTAAAAAAAAACAGAAACACGCCTGATGAGTATGCCAGGCTCCAATTAAAAATCTTCGAACACCTTTTGACGAACTTTTTCAAATTATACAAAATGACATTCTGCAAATCAATACACGTTAAGCCCTACCTAGTACATGTAGTATTTATATACTCTGAGCTAGTACATACAAAAATACAATAGGTAGGTAATACTTTTCTAGAATACTATAGTGAATATCTTAACAAATGCCATCAGTTTCTGAAGCCTAGTAATTAGTCAACGTAATTGGCTAACGCTAAAGAAATTAGGGCTATTCAGCTGGTCCCACATTGACTATTCTTTACGCGTATTCCCGAAGGGCTTTGTCATGTCGTTTATTGCCTTCAAGGCAGTTAAGCTGCGGTAAAACTAAGTTGGCAAAATGTTCCGAATTTTTAACAGCACTTTGCTTCAACTGGTGTGATTTTCGATGTTACTTTTCTTAGTCACTGCTGACATTGACGACTGCTGCCTTTGTAAGACGCATTTTCTAATCGGAGCAAAAGAAAGTCATAATTTAGCTATAAGAAAGGAAATCTAATTAGCTTAATTATTGGATCCTAAATCGTATATGGATGGTAAAAGTTGTTCAGAATGACTAACCCAACATAGGTTTCCAAAATATGCCATCTCGAAATCCCAACGAACGAAAACGAACCAAATTCAGAGGACTTATAAAGAAAAAAAAATGTATGTATTTTTTTTTTGCAAAACATTAGGAAAATTCAGTAACTTAATCATTCGAATCCCAATTAATGTAATGTATTAGGGTTTAGTAGAAATCGATTGAAAGGTTCGACCTAAACAAACAAACAGAGAACTGAAGAGCAGTAAATGTTTCGATTTTAGGCAGCTTCAGTCTCAGATTAAAGCAAAAGGAAGATACAGTACGTGATTCAATTATTATGTTATTTTCAATAGAGATATCAAAACTTAAACTGTAGTAAGAGATAGAAATTTTAGGTTGCGTTCAATGCACGCAATTTAAGAGCTCCACTTTCGAAATACAAAACAGAATTTTCCTGTTTCCTTTTTTTCAAATAGACCTTCGCAGGCACTTATGAATAGTCTGACTCTAATACCTACTCTAATACCGGTTTGGAAGGTTGCATTTGCTGAAAAGAGCCGGCAATAAACTCAGCAATTACTCTTTTCAAAACAAGCTTAGATTTATCTATTACATAAACGCACTGACAACAACTGGCGGCAAAACTAAAAAATTTGGACTGAATGGATATTTAATTAATAGATAGCAAACTTAAGCAGACCAGCCCCCACAAGCAGCACCTGTTCACAAGTGTGACGCGTGTGGCAGCCATCGCCCTCGCCATATTGGAGGGAATAGGAAGACCCGTCACACGACGCCCGCCGCAAGCAAAGTTTGTAGTAAATGGACGGAAAATTTAAATCTTTTACAATAAAGCTTCAGGGGCGCAAAGTCATGCTTCCGAAATCTTTGTCATCTGGACAGCTTCCGACATGGTTTTAGCCAAAAGTTAAAAGGGCTGCTTCACCATAGCTTCACGTTTGTCGACTGACCAAAAAGACGGGGGTTGAGTTGGCGACGTTTTAGTGTTTTATAAGCAATTTGGTTGACAATTTCGTCTTTATGGTCGGTGGCGTCACGAAGCGAAGTTTGAGTGAAATTACCATTATATCTATGTACATTTTTATTCACTCCATTTCGTCACAATATCTAAATGTTTTATAGGTTTCCGTACCCAAAGGGTGCCAAACGGGACCCTATTCATAAGACTCCACTGTCCGTCTGTCAGTCCATCCATCCGTCCGTCCGTCAGTATGTCTGTCAGAGGGCTGTATCTCATGAACCGTAATAGGTAGATACTTGAAATTTTCACAGGATATGTTTTTCTATAAATAATCAATTAAAAATTTTAGTTGTGTTAGTTAATATTATTACTATTGTAGGGAACCCTCCGTGTGCGAGTCCAACTCGCACTTTTCCGGTTTTTTATGATTGTTAGGCCTATGTTTGATCACAATCTCATCATGGTAAGTGAGTGGCACTCAACTGCAGCTGCCGTTACATTTTACTGAATTTTATGACAGTACTTAAGCATTAATTACTGGACTTAAATACTGCCTGAATTTATAACATTATGTATGGCACTGAATTCAATGAAATATGACTCAAATTTACGTTTAATGGAAAAATGTGTTGGTACGAGCATCTAGCTTAAAATTCTTTCTCTTATATCCATCGCTACCAGTATCATCATCATCATCATCAGCTTATAATGTCCCACTGCTGAGCACAGGCCTCCTTTCACAAATGAGGGTGAAAGGGACTGGACGATACTCCACCACGCGTGCCCACTGCGGATTGGTGGAGGTAGGCTAAGTGGCATCCAGCTAGCTTAACGACTATCACAATTAAGTGATAACCGGGACCAATGGCTTTACGTGCCTTCCGAAGCACGGAAACGCTCGATATGAAATACCACTTGACGGTCTCCCATCAAGGTACCGAACAAGACAGACGTAGCTTAACTTTGCCGAACTAATAATAAATCATGCTAATCATGCTGCACCACGAGCGCTTCACCAGTAGGTATACGTGTGTGGAAACATTTCGCGCTAATTTTGGAAATTAATTCCAAACTCGGTTGATTTCAGCACAGAATTAAACCTATTATTTGACGCCTACAAGCGGGGGATGATGGAAATTGATCTATATTGATTAGAAATAATCAAGTTTCTCTCAAAAGATTATGCATAATTTAGTTTGCATTGCAATTAATGCGAGATTCCGAACATGAGCCGATTTCAAATTCATTACGAAATACTTTAAAACTACTTTACATAATATTTCTTGATAATGTTAAGAAAAGAAAAAAAGCCAATCGATTTTGTTATAAAAACTATTTAATCAACATGAAGATACGAATCGATTCTGCAATTTTCTGATTCTTCAATTAAAGTTTAGCAACCAAACAATATTTCATAGCGACAGTGATCGATGTAATCGATTTATTTCGATTAAATGAATCGATTTAAACTTGATCCTTTATTGGAACTCTCAGGCGGTACGTAGTCAATAATTGCAGGTATAGCGGCTAATACAAACAAATGGATGTTGAGAAAATCCAATAAAATAAAATCCTCGGTACTAAATCAATCAATTAAATCTAGATAAATTACCTTCTAGAGAATCCAGACTTAGTTATTCTATGTCCAAATGGAGTTGAGGGTTTTAATAGTACATAAAAACCACCCAAACGCGAGTGGGATCGCACACGTTGGGTTCGCTAAAGACATTTCTGGTATGGGAGCCCCTTTAATTTTATTTGTAGTATTTGGGTTTATAGCGGCAACAGAAATACCTGTCTACCTATTACGGTTATGGAGGTGCAATGTGGATGACATCTAGTAAATGTAGTAAGTTAATTAATAAATGTAGTAAGTTAATTAATAAATGTTACTTATATACGTTACACTATTTATAGAGTGATAGCGTTAACATGTAGCGTTACCGATGTACCTGCGCAGAAGATACCATTTTCAAAGCGCGGGAAATGCTGCAGGTTGGCAGCTGCCACCATGTGTGCGGAGGGCCGTCACTTGCGAGTGAGACGGAACTAACAGCTGCAGTTGATTGTAAGTTTTAAGCATTCTTTCGTTAATCTTCGGGCCATACTTTATTTTCTGTGCGAAGATTCACGACCCACCTTAACAGTTGGGTACTGTACCTTGTGAAGCGTGATCATTTTTCATATAGATGCATTCACAGTTAGATCGTACACTGGCTGATTTACAGTCAGACATGGTCGATATGGATTCCTTGTCATTTGTTATCGGTAAAAGTATCGATAAAAACGATTGCTTTCATTATAATGTATTTTAGTCGTTCAATATATACGCACGGCTACAGATCAAGCGATACATTTGCAATATAAGCTGACCTCTTATTGTACGGAAATCATATACAATGCGAGATTAGTTTATACTGGACGTAATATTATAGCTTGATGTGTAGCCGTTCGCGCAATTCGTTTCAAGGCATTTTCTCCGTACCCGTGCTCACGGCCCGTATTCTAGTACAGTGAACTCTATTAATATTCTATCTAGCTCCATGGACATAAAAAACTCAATAAGAATGTGTGATTTCGAAAAGGATTATGAACATTACTTTGAGGGTAATCTAATTATATTAACTTCAACGGGTTATATTGAAACCTCGTTTTTTTTTTCTTCAAATTATGAACCAAATCATCATCATCATCATCATCAGCCTATAATGTCCCACTGCTGAGCACAGGCCTCCTTTCACAAATGAGGGTGAAAGGGAATGGGCAGATACTCCACCACGCATGCCCACTGCGGATTGGTGGAGGTAGGCTAGTGGTCAACCTACTGTTGGAATTTTTCAAGCCGCCTAGGAGGCATCCAACTAGCTTAACGACTATCACAATTAAGTGATAACCGGGACCAACGGCTTTACGTGCCTTCCGAAGCACAGAAACGCTCGATTTGAAATACCACTAGGCGGTCACCCATCCAGGTACCGACCACGACAGACGTAGCTTAACTTCGCCGATCGATTAAGAACGGCTAA
Organism: Achlya flavicornis; assembly: GCA_947623365.1. Lineage (NCBI taxonomy): Eukaryota > Metazoa > Arthropoda > Insecta > Lepidoptera > Drepanidae > Achlya > Achlya flavicornis. The sequence goes on from OX392490.1 coordinate 3,960,561, forward strand.
TCATGCTACACCACGAGCGCTTCAACCAAATACACTTGAATAAAAAAAAAGTATTACATTTTTGAAGTAGTTAATAAGAGAAAAGCTTTTTTGTTCAATGTTTGGAAATGGATCCTACTATTTTTTTTTGTCTCTCTCTGTTTATTACTACGATCCCAGAATCTACGACATTTATTAACATATTCCAATATTTTATCATATTTTAATTGGCAGTAGCTACAGAACTGTATGCCATACAAAAAGATGAAGTAACAGAGCCAGATCAAGGAGGGTTAGTCTCATTGCATCAGTCTTACTCAAAACAACGGACATAGATACAGGGGGCCAACTACCGTCTAATAATCTAACCTGTGTTTGGTCCTTGTTCGACTCTCAAAGTCTAAAAAAGACAGAAGACCAGTAAGGTTAACATTATTATTAGATATGGTGGTTGACCCCCTTATCACAAACAAACAAATCTTCATCTCAAGAGAAAAGGAAGCCTTGAAGACAATAAATGTGTCAATTGAGTGAAAAATATTGCACGATAAATCTTTATAAGGCGGATTCTCCAAAGGCTTTATTGATATACTTAGTTCAGGTGTTCAGGTGGATGTATGGAAAAAATATACTGTGACATTTGAACTTGGATTTGGAGGAAAGTTTATTCAAGATTTTTTCATTTTTATGGTATCTCTTAATTAGGTACCACTTTTCTAAAATAGCCTATAGCTTTAGTAACCATCTCAACTGTAGTTGTTTTTGTTTTGTATGTAACACATAAACACACTTATCTGTACACGTCAAACTATATTGTCTGACGGAATGAAATAGAAGAAAATGTTGCCGATTCTGTTGTAAATCGCACTAAACTAATTTTAGGCACATCACATCTCTTTCAGAAGATACTGGTGTTGATTCTGTTGTAAATCGCACTAAACTAATTTTAGGTACATCACATCTCTTTCAGAAGATATTGGTGCCGATTCGGTTGTAAATCGCACTAAACTAATTTTAGTTACATGACATCTCTTTCAGAAGATATTGGTGCCGATTCTGTTGTAAATCGCACTAAACTAATTTTAGTTACATCACATCTCTTTCAGAAGATATTGGTGCCGATTCTGTTGTAAATCGCACTAAACTAATTTTAGTTACATCACATCTCTTTCCGAAGATAATGGTGCCGATTCTGTTGTAAATCGCACTAAACTAATTTTAGTTACATCAAATCTCTTTCAGAAGATAATGGTGCCGATTCTGTTGTAAATCGCACTAAACTAATTTTAGTCACATCCCATCTAAAACATTATTGAAAAGGGATAGAACAGCTGTCAAATTAGTGTTTTCAATTACGGGTATTTAGACGTAACCACGATAGATACCGCGACTTTTGCGTTGAAAACAAAAATTGGACTAATTTGACAGGACTATATTTCTTACAACCTTTTCTTATATTTATCGTTAGAAAGAAATAAAGTGAGACTAAATTAGTTTAGTTGTGAATAACAGAATCAGCACCATTACAATATATCAGATATTAAGCAGATGGTACCATGGCTGATAGGTATATCTGTATTGTTGCTGAGTTTATTGCCGGCTCTTCTTAGCAAAAGCAACCTTCCGAACCGTGCATTAGAGTATTAGAGTTTGACTATTCATAAGTGCCTGTGAAGGCCTATTTGAATGAATAAATTATTTCATTTCAATTTCATTTCATTTGTAATGGTGCGTCCATGCTACGCGAATCGAGCACGAGCCGAGCCACGAACGAGCCTACAACGAGCACTTTGCGAATCCCTTTATACGTAAAAAAAATTTCAATCGCGCTCGTTCGAGGCTCGCGAGCTCGTCCACGCTACGCGAATCGTGCTCGCAGTGTGCTCGTTCGAGGCTCGGCTCGTGCTCGGTTCGCCAAGCATGGACGCACCATAATATTTGTCCGATGGATGTCCAGCTGCTCTTCTCTACAGGTCGCATCGCTCAACCGATTCTTGTAAAATTTTGTGAGCAGGTTCGGTTCTCGCGTATCTCTTACTAATAACACCCGAATTGGATGATGCAAATGAGGATTGATATTTGACATAAGAGAAGAGAGAAAACGTATCGCTTCCTAGAACAAGATATTAATTAAAATGAACCTATATACAATTTATGGCAGCGTTCATCGTACGGCAAAGGCTTGACGTCACAACTTCCATGATAAAAGCCTACTTTATATTGCACACGACACATTGCTCATCAGCTTTATCGCCTGCCTGTTAATAATTTTATTGGTTTTGTAAGTACTTTATGAGATGCGACCTTCAATGTATAAAAAACGTGCTTTTTATTTCACGATTCGAATAATTTTCCACATTCTTTTTACAATGTTGGGAGAGAATGAAAGCGTTTATTGTTTAGGAGATATATTTAGTACAAGGCTATGTAGTAATTAAGTTGGGAGATAAAAAGATCTGATGTCAATTCTTAAATCAGATTACATTAAGAGATGTTCGTCATTAAATTAAAATAGGAACTTTTCTTAATTTTCCTAAGGAGCTCACTAAAATACCTACTCGTCAATAGGCTGACAAACTAGAAGAAGGAACATCTATGGTTTAAGGTGAGAGCCTATGCACATTTGCAAAAGCAGATGCAACTTTTTCGAGAACCCCTTGCCACAACGCTGTGAGAAAACTTGAATGGGATATCACTCCCTAGTTCTCATTCATCCTAATGGTCTTCAATAAGCTAGTTTGAATAAAAATTACGTGGACAACCGAGGTCGCTAGAGGATATGAAGATGAGCAACGCATTATTGGCGCATAGTGCATCCGTTGGATTGCAGATAATACTGCGTCCGATAACTTAATTTATGAATAAATCGAATTCTAGGAACTGCTAAGTGATTAAAATAGGTGAAAGTTGTAAACCTCTGTGTTGTATCTATGTTGCATATACGGTATGTCTGTTTTGTATCTTGCGTTGTGTCTTTGAAGCATTTGTGTTGCGTTTATCTTGTGACTTTTTTTTTTATTAGATGGGCTTGTTTTTGGCCATTGACCCGCCCATAAGGGACGAAGCCTAAGATGGGACACGCTTACCCAGAAGGAACCTGGCCTGAAAGTCCCTAGGTTGTTGAGTCAGGAAATACAGACGTCGGAAGCAAGTTCCACTCCCTTGCTGTCCGCATTATAAATGAGGATGCAAAACGCTGTGTCCGTATTTTCGGATTTGTGTTGCCTCTGTGTTGCATGTGTTGTGTCTGTGTTGCTTTTATATTTCTTCTGTTTCCCTCTATGTCCTGTCTGTTTTGCGGCTGTGCTGCGTCTGCATACTGTAAATAGCCTTGGTGTTCAGCAAAATTTGGAATACTAATAAATGTAGCCACTCAAAGGTGTCAATTTTTATTTTGGAAATTCCCTCTAGATTATTTCGCGCCCAAATCTATGCATACTGCATAAACTAATTGCCAATTTGAATGCCGTCCCGTGTGGGCCATTCTAGATGGATTTTTCATTACTACAGTGGATGATTTTTGATCTGTCTTTCAACTCGGTAATAACTGGGTCAATTGCAACCCGTTGGGGACTCGGTCGAAATAGTTAAACTGTAAAGTTTGAGGCATATTATAACTTTAATTGCATTTTTGACTCTAGCTTTCTGTTTAGTTTGCTAAGATAAAAGATAAATAAGGACTGTATGTATTTTATTTTTATTTTCATTGTGTTAGAAAACTTTTAATCTTATTAGTAATAAATCAGTTATCTTCGAGTGACTATGTTTTAGGTCGGTACCTACTTTACAATGTGGATCAATGCTCAAGTCAAGTTTTGAGTCGAGACCACTGATATTAGGTTTATTTTCTAATAACACGATATATTCTTGATACAACATCTGATTTTTGAACTCGTTCTATAATACAGGGCTTGAAGGAAACTTAAATATTTTTGTGAACAACAAAATCCTGACTTATAGAAATAAATTCTCTCCCCTTTTAGGCGTGATTACTTGCTTTACAAGTTTCGCAACAACAAGGTTTACTTTTGAAGAACAAACTTTTAGCTTCCATTATTATTAATACCTTCTTTCTATCCTAAAGCGCTACTTAATAAATATAACCATCTGTGACAAAAGCTTTTAAAACATTTTTTAGAGCATTTTATGATAAAAAATAAGTAAACTAAAATATATTTTTAATTGGAAAACTTTTTGTATTATATTCGATACGTGTTATTAGATTGATGGCTTGAGGTCTGTTTGTATAGTCTATATCAACAATTGCACTTATTTCTTTTAGACTGACATGAGATACATCTCATTTCATATAACTATCTCATTTAATCTCACTAATCTCATCTAATATCATCTCATCTCAATAATATTTTAAATGTGAAAGTTAAATGACCCATTTGACGACTCAATCACACATAAACGGATGAACAGATTTGAATGAAGTTTGGGATATCAAAATCAATTCAAAGTCAAAAAGTAATTTATTCAGTTTAGGCCCTGGTAAGGCACTTATGAACGTTAAGTTGTTACATATATTTGAATTTATCACCGGTTCCAAATAAACTTAACCTGAGAAGACTCTAGAAGAAGAAGAAGAAGGCAAGAAACTCAGCAAGGCTTTTTTCTGTCCTGGAATGTAGTGTTCGAGGAATCGATATAGAACAAAATATGTTACCGGGAAAACCAAAAATACCAGGGGGCGTGCGAGAAAACGGGGGGCACTTATAATAAAAAAGCATCAATGCCCTCAACATCGAACAATTAACCCCAAGAAGCGCAATGACGTTAATTTTGGTTGAAATATATTCCGCCAATTTCCCACCGCCGACAACGCGCTCTGATTGGTTAAGTCAAGGACACATGCGCTCTGATTGGCCAAGTCACAAACACACGATGCAGCGAGTGGTCCTTACTGTTTAAATTCAGTGACAAATCACTGACTAGTTTCGGAATTTGATTGTTCAGTATTACTACTCTAAAGGGATATTTCCTCGATGGCCCTCAATAATGTATAATTCATAAAATTAGACCGTTACGTTTTTACAAGAAGTCATATTTTTGCAAAACATTAAAACGGGCTCTACAAATTTTAGCTGTTATTTTGATTCAGACAAAGAATCTCTGTTTTCATCTTCTTGTACAAAATTCATTCTTTTTTCGTTTACCTTCAGGTTTTACTTAAGCTCTCGTTGTAGTACTGGCTTTGTCCGCTGCGGGCATTCAATGCGGTCTACGTCCGAGCAAAAAATGATTGTTGTAAACCGTAAAATGAGCGCCGGGATTGGCTGAAGGCAATTTTAACATTCCTCTAGGTTAATTTCAGAGAAATAGGGCACATTTTCCCGCGTATCTTTTGGGGGAAATTCTTTATATTTTGGAATTAATCTTGTTACAGGTTCAATGCTGTTGGGAAAATAGGTCTTGGAGGTTGGGAAAATAGGTCTTGGAAGCTCGGACCAAGAAAAAATGAAGATGGAATGGTCTGTGTTCTTAAGTGACGCAAGTAATAGGAAGCCGGCGTTCTTGTAAATACATGGCCTCACACACACATATAGACCATAGGAAGCCGATCGGTTGTCATTCCGTATTGAGACGTTGACAGTGACAATATGGCTCAGTACCATTTGTGCCTGCTTGGGCCAGTACTGATTTTACTCACGCACACGTAGGAAATTTTTTGCTTCACTTTTTTATAAAGTGACACTCCGTCTTGATTTTTTTATATGACTATGCAGACTATGCTATGGAGGTATTAATTTGGCTGATTTTAACTAATTAGAAGTATGAGTTGGCACCTGGGGGCAAAATCTGCTATGACAAATGTGGTATGAATGAACTATCAGTGGTTTCAAAATTGACAGATATTATAGTTTTGGGAACTAATTCAATAAAGTCGAAAACAATTATGAATTTAGTAGATAACGCACATTGCCTCAATGGCAATGGAGTTGTAATGTGGTCATGACCTGGTATTTTGGCTATGAAGTGATTTTGATAAAATTATTAGTTTGTCATAAGATATCAATCAGTTGAAGGCTGAGTTCCAAACCGGTAGTAACTTATGTAAAGACCTTTATTCAATGGCATATGTCCTTCTGGGTGCTAAAGATAACTTTGGCTCTGATTTAATAATGAAAGGAAATATTTTTTTAGGGAATATGAAAAATATTAAAATACTCTCTTCAATAGATGAAAAAAATTCAATACCAAAAGATGTGTTTTGTTCCGCAGAAAGAAAAAAGCTCCAGCAAAGTGATTATTTTGTTTTACGTCTTCTCCTCGGTATAAATCATTGTGTAGCAAAACCGATGTCACATAACATAGAAACAAATTCTTGAAGTTATTCGTGCGAAGTATCGAATGGGAAAAAGGCTTTAAGATCCAATATTTCCTTTTTGATGCGCGATTTGGGCATCAGACGAGAAATCTTTTGTATCGGTTTCATTCGAATTTTCGTCTTTAGTAAAATTTTCAGCCCCTAATAGTTGAAATTCCGAACATCACAATCGGACACGACGATAGCTCAGTGGTAGTAACGAAGGTCGCAAGTTCGAATCCTATAATGATCTTGAACTTACGTTGAAGGAAATAATCGTGAGAATGATGAGATGATGATGAGCTGCCAAGCTTCTACCGCTATGTTCCGAACACCAGCATTTGAAAGCTTCCATATGGCTACGGGAACCGCTTACCATCAGTCAGGTCGTACACGTATTTATGTATTTAAAATATATGGATGGACAGGAAACAACTGGTTACTTCCAAAACTGATAACGCGAATCAATGCTAGTAAAATATAAAACGCAGAATTTCAACAATCTTTTTGCGACCAGATTCAATGAATATTGCATACGATTCGAGGTAAACGATAATTTCAACAGATTATTTACTGCTCCCTTTTGGAAATTCTATTGTACAATACACAAACAACCAGAACTAAATAAACATTTGCATTGCATTGCATTTAAGAGATTAAAACTAAAGAAATAAAAAATACTAACGTAGAGTGAGTAGGCTCTAATAACATTTTCAAAGAGACTTCAAATGCTAAAAGATCAGATGTCCCAAAAAAGGTACTCAAGCCCTTGAAAAAAGCTTGAGTTTCAAGTTTTTGAGCGTAGGAGCGTAGTCATGAGACCTTTCGTACAAGAAACTGATAAGAGAGAATCATTGAGTCCATCGAGCAGCGTCGCGTCTGAAGAGCCATTTGACCTAGATTCGAAGTGTCCCTCAAGAGTAAATTTGTGGCATATTTACGCAGTATAACATTATGAGGTCATTATGAAAAGAAATTAGGATCCTGGTGTAATTTTAGAGGCCTATAAATAAATACATAAATAATAATAAATAAATATCCTGGGACATTCCTCACACACGGTCATCTGATCCCCAACTAAGCAGAGCTTGTACTATGGAAACCAGATAACTGATATAATACATATACTACTTTTTGTTTGTACCAACTGCGACAACTGGCCCGTCTATAATGTTATGTTGTTTAGTGGAAGATTTGAATGAATTTACAAATGGTTGCATTCCGTTGCATGCTTTAATTTGTAGCTGAGATAGTTCATACGCAGAAATATAGATGGCGCGACACTATCCTGAATCGCACTGACGAAGTTTATTAGGTGATCTGCAACTGTCCCACTTGGGCTGTTGGACTGCGGTCCCCGGATTGATATCAGGTAGACCAAATAATGACGTTCAGCTAAAAAATTCTGTTGCCTCACAAAACTACTACAGGCTTTTTTACATTAGCAAAAAATATTTAAAAAAATATTTCAAACTTTTTTAAATAATCATAATCAATACATTCATTATAATTACTTGTCTTAATTGAAGGCTTAAACCAACGCTGGGGCTACACTCTTGAAATTTTGCACACAGGTGTTCCTTTTATAACGTAGGCATCCACTAAGAAGGGGTTTTTTGAAATACAACCTTTAAGGGGGCCCTTCATGGCCAACGCAACTTCAACGCAAGCGTAGCCTAAAAGCTTGTACTTTCATCCAACGTAATGTTTGACTGCGAAAAAAGAGAGACACCATCAGAGCCATCGGTTATCAGTTGGTAAATTCCGCTGATCACTCGCGGCCGCTTCGCTAGGTCGTAATTCATGATTTCGCATATCATAAAACTTGTTCCAGGCCCATACTTCCTGTGATGTAATCTTACAAGTTTGTGAAAAAAAAGTTAGTTATTTAGAATCTCCAATACATTTGCAAGCATTGTTTAGAGCTGTTTTCTTTACTTTTACAATTTATAGGTACATTAGATATGGCCAAAGTTCAGGTAAAATTTGTGCAAAACCGCTGTTTTTCGGAGGCTTTTACTGAATTTGCTTCACACTTTTTTTTATTTTCGCCTAGTTATACTCCTAGATATAGTTCACAAAATACCAATTTGTTTAAAACATCTAACGAAAAGTGTTTAAAAACGCCATCATAAGTACAGAACTTTTGTATGAAAAGTATGGTGAGCTGAGTGCTCTTAAGGGGTTGAAAAGGGGGATATTTTTGGATGAAAAATCTTATTCCTTGGGTTTCTAAATTTGAAACTTAGCACGATTACTAACCTAAATAAATAATAAAGTTTATCAATATTAGTATTTATAAACTACCCCTAAGAGGGATTTTAGGGGGTTTAAAGGTAGAAAATAAAGAAACACGTATTTTTGGGTTACTCGAAAATCGGCCCCTAACGGGGTTAAAAGGGGTTCTTATGTTTTAAGGGGTAAATAAGGGGGCCCGCGGATAGAAAGCTAGTTATTCATAAATGTAAAAAACCGGATCCTTAATTAATAAACACCTACTCGTATTAAAATGTAAATTAAAATACACGTGTCCAATAAAACCACATAACCATCATCCAATATTAAGTATCCTTTTAATTTAATGAAAATGTTTTATTAAATACATAAATATCGTTTTAATACATCTAAAAATTAGCATACATATTACTTTCATTATTAAAATATGCTTTTATTTTATGTACTATAGGGCGACAACACCCTGAGTGTGCAACGGCTGACATCTACTTTGTAGAAATCTGACATAACATCAATCCAATTTGTTTGTCTTTTTCCGTTGTTGAATGCGCCACAGCCTCTTACATCTTGAGCAAACCTTAGAAGGGGGCCAAATCGCCTATTTTTAATCAAAAATATCATCACGTGCGTTTTTGACTAAATACATAATTATTGATGAACGCTATTGAATTAGAAGACTACCAAAACTGACAAATCTGTATTTTAACATCACTGCATAAATACATTTAATGCTAATTGGAATAAATATACAGTATAACTCAGCAGCTGCATTTGAGATCCAGATAAAAAAAACCGGATCCTCAAAGAATTATTGTGTAAACGCTAACCATCAGGCGGGCCGTATGCTTGCTGACTTGGTCGTATAAAAAAAAACTTTCAGCCACATTATTCCTTACTTCTCTGAGATTGTGTGACAACAAAAAACCTCATCCAATACATTTGGTTTCGACGAACTTATCCAATGGACATTCAAAGTGTGGTCGACCTGTTTATTTAGGATCCCATTTTAATTAATATTTTAACGCCTTTTTAATTAAAATTGTTGTCTTTACTGTATCTGGGTAAAATTATAAAGGATGATAACTTAGAATAGGAATAGGTTTCTTCTGGATAAGCGTGTTTCATCTTAGGCTTCGTCATCACCTCTTATGGGCGGGTCAGTGCCCAAACGCAAGCCATTTCATTTAAAAAAGAAGAAAAAAACGTGTTTACGTATTTATGTATTTATTTGGTAGACTACTCCATTTAATAAGTTTTTTTTTTAAACATTTTTAATACAAGCTTTTTTTGGTGACTCTACTTTTTGTTGACTGCACTTGCATTTTCATCCAATATACTAATGTATACCAAATACTAAGTCAATTCGACCACTGGAAGTGGTTGAAATTCGACTTGCAAGATTCCAATCGAACAAACAAGTCAAATAAAAGCGATAATAGTAAATAATGTAATAGATAGAAAAATAAATACCTATCTATTTGATATGTATATGCATGGACGTATAAAAAACCAGGACAGAGCGTCGCGACGCCTTCTACGAAATGAAGCACCACCCTAAGTATGCCGGGCCGCATAAAGAGTGTTTTTAGGGAGCAAATCATTATTTCGCTCAAAGAGCAGCTCTACTACAGAATACCGCAGCCTAATAACTTAATGTTATGTTCCTGCTCGTGAGTAAGGTTTGCAGAGCTCATTGGGGAGGGGGAAGGGTTATTAGCGATAACCGCTTACCATCAGGCGGGCCGCACGCTAGTTTATCGACTTCGTCGTGTAAAAAAAGTGTTTGTGTAAGGGTGTTAAAGCTATTATAGCATCTTCTAGTCCTTGTCAAAAAATTATCTCTTGTAAATATACCACAGGCATGCAGCCCCTAATGCGGTTTATTAGGGTAAATATTTATTGAGCTGAAACCAATCAACTGTAAACACAAAATTGTGGAACATTTCATCAAATTTTTAGTAAAAACAAGGTTTTTTCTTAATCAAAACCCTATTAATCAAAATATAAACAGATCTCCATTAATAAATTTGCTGGGAAAACATGCAACATAATCAGAGCAATCTGTACTGTATCAAGTTATGAAAGAGTGGGCGATATAGCGTAACGGCACATGATTGTTTTTATTGGCCAAAAAATAATAATTTGCTATGAAGGTATGATCATAATAATAATAATGAAAAATCTGAGATAGTTTGGTGTTTTTTAAGGAATAACAAAACCAAAATACGCTGTGTTATGACGCATTAATTAAAAAATGGCGGTCGAAAGATTTTTCTTGAAAAAACAGGCTCGTCCAAAGATCTTGTATGTCCAATATAAACAGAGACAGATCTAAACGCGACGAAAATCTATGTTAGGGATTTAGAATTCCGGACATCGTTTCATAGATCATCAGGTAGGTAAACAAGTATGAATAATCTAGATTCTGGTTTATTCATAGGTACTTGTTTACATCTAGATATTTCACACAAACGTTTACCGTTTTACTAGACGGGAACAAAGTCTACGACTTGTGATTGACTTGTGATTTGGCATCCTGGGTATTTGGCCCCCACGCCAAAACCGCGTGAGTTAAACACTTGTCACTTCTAGCTATTATTAATGTATAAATAACGAGAATAATTCGTGAAAATAAAGAAGTCACAGAAATATAAAATCATATTTAAATTCAACCAACCATCTATTGCGATAACTCCAATTTTAACACCCCATTGAAAATACGTATGAAAGTAGAGGAATGTGAATAATATCAAAACGTTCACTCGTGGTGAATAAATCATTATGAACGAAGCCGTTTATCACACCGAACGCGCGATTCCACAAGTTTTATCGTAGAGAAAAATAAAGTATGAAATATATTCTTAGAAAATGTTAATTTAATGATGGATCATCGTAACACAAATGATCGTAGTATTTGGTAAATAGTTTTTTTTTTTTTTTTTTATACGACTAAGTCGGTAAACAAGCATACGGCCCGCCTGATGGTAAGCGGTTACCGTAGCCATATGGACGCTTGCAACACAAGAAGCATCGCTCACGCGTTACCGACCTTTCTCCTCTTCCCAATGAGCTCTGGCGACCTTACTCACGCGCAGGAACACAACTTTACACAACATAAAGTTATTTGGCTGCGGTATTCTGTAAGGTGGAGGTACTTCCCCAGTCGAGCTGCTCTTTGAGCGAATAAACGCTATGCTCTACCTCTCTTATGGAATTAGTTACAGAAAACGTTTCGGGCCCGCGTTCGGCATAATCTCGGTAGGTAAATATAATAAACTAACGGTTTTTTTTTAACATATATGGTAATATTTAGAAGTATAAATATTTGCTATTCGTCGCCGTTTCACAAGCGTTCCATAGGGATTAAAGTATTCGTGATGTCTATTTCTGATCCATAAACTATATCTATGAAAAAAACAAACGATCCGTTTGCCGTGTGAAATAAGGACAGACCAAAAAACATAGGGAAGGGAAGTAGGGATTCAAATTAGTCACAAAAAAATTCTTCTTCCTTCCAAATCATACCGATTTCTATATATTCATCATTATTCAATATACGACATTCCTACATGATTTACGATTATATTTTAATAAAAAAATTATTTATGACAAATAAATTATGAATACTAAATATTGCGACATTTACTAAAAATACTTTACTAACGACTCTTTTTCCAAAAATAAAATAAAATTGTTTTAATTATACGCAATGGTGGACTTAAAATAATAATGCTAGCTGTCATAAAAACATGTAGAGAATTTCTATTTGCAGGGGCATTCCAAAAAGTTCAACGCATGAAACGTAAAGTTCAAAATGATAATTATCCTTTGCTCATAATATATTATGAATATGTATTTTTGTGAAACCCGTTAGTTTATAATCTACCTAGCGAGATTATAAACTCCCCGATATATTGTGAACTGTACCATACTGCTTACAATATAACGTATTCATTTTCGATAGTTTATAATCTAACGTTGTCAAACCGTCATATTGTTGTGATTGTGAACCGTCCCTCTTGGCGGTAGTTCGTTCTGTATTCATCGAGTTAGAAAACAAACTTTTTAAGTTAAATAAAAGAAATTCACATTTAAATTGTTTGAGATCAAACTTGCCTAAATATGTCAATCATTTTTTTTTAGAAAGAATAAAAACAATCAATTACTTTACGGATCGCCAAAGATGGTGGCGCGGGACATAATATATGCATTTTAACCAATCAGCGCGCAAGGTAAGGTCCTACGTATTCAAGTATGATGCCAGTTTACAATATGACGGTTTGTCATGGATAGATTATAAACTATCGGAAATTAATAAGTTATATTGTAAGCAGTATGATACAGTTCACAATTATCGAGGAGTTTATAATCCGAGAAATGTATGATGTAGAGTCATTTGTTAACTTTCACAAGTGCCCTATAAGGGCCTAATATGAATAAATGAATTTTGATATAAACCGTAATTCCATTTACCTGTTTGAAAAAATATGTCGTTAAATAATATCAAACGCTACGGTGTAAGACGAGGCCCTTAAATAAACCTTCTGAAAGCGTATAGTATGTAAACCAATTTACCTGGGGCGAATTCTACCAAGCTTACGATTGGTGTTCTATTTAAAAAATCCGGTTATTTTTCTTTGTTATTTAGTGTTGGCAAGGAACATTCAGGCAAGTATTACGCTCGCTTTTTTTCGCTTAAGTTTCGCTCCAGAGCAATCTAATGCTTTACCGCAAAATAAATGTATCCTATCTTATTCCAAGGTACTATGGTCTATTATGTGCCAAATTAAATCCAAATACGTCCATTACGATGTGATTGATCAACAAATATCGACAAATTTATTTTATTCCTCTTGTTTGGTAGTATATATGTTCTTAAATTTGGAAATGGATATAGGAATAGTTGGTCCAAACATATAAAATAAACGTAGTGCAGCATAATAAGCCGTTCCTGATCAATCGGCAAAGTTAAGCAATCAACGGTGTGGACGGTATTTCGATGGGTGACCACCCAGTGGTATTCCAACTCGAGTATTCTGTGCTTCGGAAGGCACGTATAGCCGTTAAGCTAGTTAGAGGTCTCCTAAGCAGCTTGAAATCTCCAACAGTAAGTTGATCATACGTTTACCACCATCAATCCGCAGTGGGCACGCGTGGTGGAGTATCCTGGTCACGTCAAAATAGGGTTACTTTACGCTCGTAGGTGTCAGTTTTGAAATACACGTCACGTTGTACATATTTCAAATAAAATACAGGATGGATGCGAAAATGCGACAATAAATGAAACCTAGTAGAGTATTTATAAATATGAACAACTTTTTGAATGAGACCAACTTCTAAAAAAAACACCTGTTTCATACATTATAGCCGAGGCACAGGAGAGGAGACAGGAGAATAATTAATAGTACGCCGAGGAAACATTGACCTTTTGTATGATACAGCTCTTTTGTTTGTATGATACATTTTCAACGTGTGGGTGGCAGTCAGCCAGGCGGGTACTACAAAGTACCCTACCACCAGGCTAAGGTTTCCCCACGAAAAAAAATTAAACAAAATCGCAATCAGAAAAATACGAAACCGAACCTTTGACACGGGATTTGAGGCCACCACCACTGAGCTATATTGGCTTCCAAAGGGATATAACGCACATCTGTAGTTCAAAGGAAGGTAGGTACCAGTAAAATACAAAATAAACATAATGCTTATACGAAATAAGAAGAGATAACGGCTTTTTATAATCAGAACACGGTTACGACTGATCTTTAAATAAAACCGTACTAAATGTTATACAGAGTGCTCTTTTGTTGATCTGATTATAATCAAATTTAATCCTAAAACTCAGATATAATTTCAGAACTAGAATTAGTGTTTAATTATGTTTATCGATACTCATTTTATTTTATATATTTTAGGCTTTTTTTTTTTATACCACTTTGGTGGCAAACAAGCATACGGCCCGCCTGATGGTAAGCGGTTACCGTAGCCTATGGACGCTTGCAACACCAGGGGTATCACTCGTGCGTTGCCGACCCTGATATAGAGGAGGGCTTAAAAGGGCCTAAAATGGAAAATTTGTAAGTTTTAAGGGTTACTTGGAAGTTGAAGTTGTATTTCTATTCTGTGATAGAATTGTTTTTTTTTAACATTCCATTCTATTCCATTCCATTCCATTCAATTTATAATGAAATTAATATAAATATAAGATAATAGCGTAAGTGCATTTGCAACAAATGCATCTATTAACGTAAGGTTTAAAACGCCATGTTTTTTTTAAATTAAAATGTTGTCATTATGTAAAAAGTTTTACCGGTCATGCTAATTTCTTATAAGAATATTTTTCTGTTTCGTTGATTATATATAATATGATAAATTCAATCAATACCGGATAATTTCCCGTGCATCCTGTATAACTATCTAAATACTCGTAAATACTTCCACCCACTAATTTAGTCGGGGCCAATTTTTTTACGTAATTTTTTTTTCTAGTTTTATGTGGAAACACTTATTTATCTTGAAAATAGAACGTTACATTTCAGAAATATTATTGCCATTGTGTAGTATAATAAAAAAATATAAAAATAAATTATAAAAATAATAATATTAAGTAGGTATGTGTATAAATATTTGCTAAGCGAAAAGGCACATTAAATAAAGAGGACATATAAATGGTTTTGATTAAAATTAATCTCATATCCCGAAAAACGTAGGGTTGACAATCACGATATCACTTTAATAATAACTAGCTGCCCGGCGCGACTTCGTTCGCGTGGTGCCAACCTACCCTGTGGTGATACCCCACCCTGTGGTGATATCCCATCCTACCCTACCCTACCCTATATTAATGATTTTCCCCGTTTTGCAACATTTTTAACCGACTTCAAAAAAAGGAGGAGGTTCTCAATTCGGTTGTATGTTTTTTTTTTTTTTTTTTTTTTTTTTTTTTTTTTTTTTTTTTTTATGTTTGTTACCTCGTAACTCCGTCATTTATTAACCGATTTGGAAAATTCTTTTTTTGTCTGGAAGGGTATACTTCCCGTTTGGTCCCATTGTCATCAGATCAGGATTTGATTACTTCTTCATGTACTTTGAAGTCGGTTTAAGTTTTTTGTAAAACAGTCCAATTATTCACTGATGCTTCGCTCCTATTAGTCGCAGCGTTCCTCGATAAATGAACTATCCAACAGAAAAATAATTTTAAAATTCGAATAGTTCCAGAGATTAGCTTGTTCAAACAAACAACTCTTCAGCTTTATAATATTAGTATAGATTATTGCAATAAATACATTTTGTGCCCCCGTTGTGCCTTGAAGGTTTCACTGTGAATTCATCGTCATAAATAATACAACCACGGAGGAATTCGCCTGTGAAATGAGCATGAACGTTTGTGAAATCGCGCACCGTGGGAACTAAAATACTGAATTTATTCCTATACAATGTCATTTTTTTATAGGAATGCTTCTACAAGCATCATCATAATGTCAATAAGGCTAAAAATGAGCAGACTCACAAGTGAGCCGGAATGCATCGGCACGTGTGTATTGAGAGATTTTCGACTGAGGACATTGAGCTATTAGCTACGTATAGAGAAGACGCCACACATCAGAACTATGTTCCGTTCAACTGAGGCTATTCGGCCACACTTGTTGTTGTAATACGATCAAACGAAACGCGTAAGCGCCTTGAAAATCACGGTGATTGCGAGAAAAATAGCGTTTTGATAGCGCTACGTTTTTCTACTGTCTGCTTAGAAAACTCATTATTATTTCAGCGCAGAGAACTTTAGTTGACTCTCAAAACATTGGACATAACCTTTGCTTATGATAGCTTCTCTATACGTAGTAATAAATAGCTCAATGACTTGGCCTATCTATATCAGTGACATTCACTGATATAGATAGGCCAAGCTATTTATGATCATCCAGGTCGACCAGGGGTTGCAATAAAATTTCACATCCACCAAAATGCATGGAAGAATAAAGCTAATATTCGTTTCCCGGAACAGGCAAAATGCAATTGACGTCATTTTCCCGAGAGATGGCGATAATGCTCACTCAATAAATAAATATATAGGGACTTTTTATCACCTGCAAGAAAAATATAGGTTACATGCCATTTCTGAAAAAAATAGAGATGTATATTTTTCAATTTTAAATAAAATAAAATAATAATAAATATCCTGGGGCATTCCACACACACGGTCATCTGATCCCAAACTAAGCAGAAAAAAATATTTCCCACTAGGGTATTATGAAATGGTAAGCTGTTACATTCTAAACGGGCAAGGCTTACTAGCTGCCCAGAGAAGGTACGTAGACGATAGAATTTCTCTGCTTCGTCAACTCCATCTCGGGAAACCATCCTAGCTGAAAATTAGAGATTGCTAGACCATGGATAATTCACTACACACACCGTTCCACGCACAAGGATGCGGCAGGAGAGTAGCTGTGGAGGTAGAAGAAGGGATTTTAGATTTTTTCAAAGGGGACCTCAGGATACCATGTGCGGGGGAGGCACGAGAAGGTGCAAGGTGGGCGCATTGTGTGTAGTGCCTATTGTGTCCAGCGATTAGGACTTTTTGGTGAAAACTTTGTGATGTCATATCTCGAAATTATAATTATATAGGTAACTATATATAATATTCTAAATGATACTGAAATAAAAAACACATATTTAATAAGTTTTGCCAAAGATTCACGTATGTAATTTATGCAGGTGAGAAAAAATTCTCCCTGCGTAGCGTGATATTTATTTATTTTTCCCCTGCAAATCCCAAACACTTATTTGTTCTACTTGTCTCGGTGTATTTATAAGATCTATGGTATTTGTAATGACTTTGCAATAGGACTGTATGCATCACTAGCTTCTGCTCGCGGCTTCGCCCGCGTGGCCTACAGGAAACAAATGACATTATTTTCTACAACAATCAAATGAAACAAAACAAAACAACTCCATCCCGCTTCGAGGGTGGTATTATTAAAAACGCTGAGACACGTATAAATTAATTTTCAATATTCAGCCTACACACAAAATTTTAAGACCCTAACTTCGAAACTGACAGACTTTCATATAAACTTTCATCCCCTAGTTTACCCCCTTAGAGGTGGAATTTCGAAAAACCCTTTCTTAGTGGATACTTATCTACTCTTCACAAAGAATATACCTTCTAAATTTTACTTCTCTAGGACCAGCGGTTTAGGCTGTGCGTTGGTCAGTCAGGACTTTGAATTATATATGCATCATGATTATTACGACCATGAAATAGCAATAATAATGTTCATTCAGACTCACTTTGGGCTTCGTGCTTAGTTTAGACGCAGTGC
Organism: Achlya flavicornis; assembly: GCA_947623365.1. Classification (NCBI taxonomy): domain Eukaryota; kingdom Metazoa; phylum Arthropoda; class Insecta; order Lepidoptera; family Drepanidae; genus Achlya; species Achlya flavicornis. Next base: position 3,978,408 of record OX392490.1, read on the forward strand.
ATGTTTGGACGTCTAGAATTTTAGATATCACAAAGAGAAAATACCTATTGGAAATTGGAAAGGTTAACAGCTCTTGGCATAATGCCTTCACATTATGTTTTGATATAAAAAAGTAAAGCGCGAGCCCTATCAAAATATTGACATTAAAAAAATCCCGAAAGGGTCATGTTTTACGGCAAGGGACGAAAATAAAAAAGCAAATGTTTTCCTAACTGGATCACTCAAAAAAAAGCATAAAACCGTAATCAGAACTTTCACTTTTCATGTAGGTAACGTGTATCCTTATTTAGGTCAGGCCCGTTGTACGGGTCTTAATATAGTGTGGTTTTATAACATAGGGTTGTCAATTTTGCTTTTACATCAATGACGTTTGTTAAGGTATTGAGATCGAAAAAAATAATATAATTAAAATATTATTTTAGTTAAACGATTAGGTACATACAAGATGCGGCTATTTTATGAAGAGCTCCAGAATTTATCTCCAGCTATTCGTCTATATGGCAATAATAGGCAACCTACCAAACCGTTATGAGACTCGGACATTTCGTATATGTTATTAAAGTGAATACAAAATATATCCAAGTTTGCTTTCTGACTTATTTGTTTTAATTGAATCATATTTTATACGTCAGTGTTAGGAAAGATAACCTTAATTTTCTACTTTACTGTCTGCTTTATTAACGGCAGTTGACAACCCTAAAAATATAGAACCTCAGATAAGGTAACACGCACAGAAATGTTCGAATAATATCTCAAAGTTTATGTAAATCAGAGTCAAATGGAGGTGAAACTGTTTGAGAACATGCAATGTAGTAGCTCCACCGTACCGAATAGTTTAACGATATAATGATCTGTTGTTTTGTTTAACATCTGTTGTGAAAACTTCAGAAAATTGCAACATGTATAATACTAAAACTAGTAAAAATCCAATCCAACAACCCCAAACACGGCTAAGATACGATATTCCACTGTGGAGTTCCAGTTTCTGCCTTCCTACTCCATCTTCAGATCCTGAAAACCATATATGTTGAAAGCCGTCTCATCTAGACAACAATTTAAATTACTATATTACATTTCGAATCTATAGGTGTGATAGTTTTTTCGTAAAGTGTACCACAAGGTGTAGAAGTGAGTCGCATAGTAGAACCCGCTTCGCTCGCCCGATAATAACTGAATTATCCCTAATAGTTGCCACATCTTCCAGTCCGTGATAGACTTAGACTTAACTGCCTTAGAGCCAGCAGTGCAACTGTCGGAACACATCGTTATGTGCTTGGCGACAGATGATCATAATACGATTCAAAATCTAGATAGACGAGTGTTGCAAAATATGCCATGGAACAAATTGTTCCCCCATTATATTTCATAGCATTCGACGTCACTATTTCCGACTACACTATAGCTATAAAACCTACTAACAATCAGACAAAATTAATTCTACTTCAAGAGCTCAGAGCACAGATTTACAGTTGATTAGATTTCGAACGAGATCAAAACTCAGATCGTATTAATCGAAAATTTACCTCATGTCATTGGTATAAATTCTAAATTCAAATGTGACTCAAAACTTGACTTGGGCATTGATACAGAATACGGCCATAAATATGTGGCGCATAAAAATAGTTACCGTTCGATATTATTGAGTAATACCGATAACATATCGAACTCTGATACTCTTTTGACTTTTCACAACTGATAATCTTGTTTTACTTTGAATAGGTACATGAATTGCATTCTTGGAAACAGTTGTGCAGATAAATATTTTTGACCTTTAAAATAATCGGAACATTATATTTTTTCAATACAAAAATGATAAACAAAGCAGTGGACTTTAATCTGAGCCAAGAATAGTACCTAAATTGTTTTCGTTGATTTACTGAAAATCAACTTTAGATTAATATTCGCAAGTTTCAAACTAAGTCTGCGTCATTTCTAAACAAATGAGAAATTTAGCATTGACGTACTTAAAAAACCTGGAGCGTCACCATATCCGAAAGTTAAGTGGAGACAGCCCAGTCCCTATGCTAAGCCTTATACCTAAATTATAGTATGCCGACAGGTTGTCATTCTGTATTCAAGCAACAGTGAAGAATCAGTGCCTGCTTGTGTCTTGCCAGGCTGATTTTACTCACACACGTAGGAAATATGATGCTCCAATGCCTGAAATTTATATTTGAAATTAGAACCAGAGGGTCTACTACGAAAAACGATATACGATAGTCCGATCATAGTTGTCAATCAATTAGCCAATAGAATTGCACAAAAAACTTTAAGAAAAAAAAACACCGAAAGAACTGAAAAGCAAAAAATAATTTTGAATATGACTAGAATTTTATAAGGTTTTGCAGTCGGGGACAAACCAATAACCTACGTAGATATGTATTTTTTTTTGTAATATTTGTTAAATGTAATGTTTGTCTAAAAAAGAAGCTAAGCAATATAGCTAACGCATCTTTTTTTTTGGAATTTAAAGCTAGGGCTCTACCGCGTAACTTTGGTGGTAATCGTAACGAACACCATTAATTATTTTCGTAGTATAGGCCCTGAACTTGGATTAATATTTTGACATTAAATTTCATATTAATAAATTAATATTTTTTGTACGACTATCAACTGTGAAAAACAGATAAAAAAATGAAATAAAGTAAGTAAATGAAACAAGATTTTCATAATTCAGTTTTAAATTGATACCATTTTATTACAACTGAGTATGTAACCAACGCTGTCCTTAACTTATAAATATTTTGTCTCATTCTAATTACCTAAATAAAACAAGAAAGAAAACATTGCTAGATGTCACGGCCTCGAGTTTCTTTCGTCATAATAAGGATATTTTCTTCCATTTGAGAAGGAACAAGTGTTTTCTCAGACATTTCCATTTTAAACCGAATTTTCTCAGAATTTGAGTACTAATACACAATTTCTTAGCAACACTTACTATTTGATTTCAATTTTTACCATATTTACGTCAATAAATACTCACAGATTAGATATAAAATATAGATTAGATAAAGTTATCGCACATGATATTATTATAATTTGATGTTATTTCTAATAAGCTTTGGTTTTAGTATTTTTTTATCATAATAAACGGAAATCAATTACATTTAAGTAACATTTGACACGATAGTATCTTTATTTGTGTCGCTTTCTTTGTATCTTTTGAGTATATGGATGGATATGCTGTCAAATGTGGCTTTTTAAATCTCAGGTGCTCAATCATGATAATATCCAAAATAAAGCGAAAGATAATTTTGAAAACAGATTTTAGTTCTGCCTTCTGTCTGTTCTAGACACAACTTTGACCATAACACGTTTATAACCCTTTTCATCATCATCATCATCCTGTAGATATATATTAAAATAAAACAGTTTGTGTTAGTATAAAAGCTTAAAACGATCATGTGGTACTTGTCCAAGGACTCCACGGAACACCACACTACTTGACGTTGAATTATTATGTGATGAAATGATAATTGATATATTATGTTTTACGGAAACATGGCTCAAACCAGATACAATGCTTTTTAATGTTAATAACTTTACTGTTGCCAGCGCGTTCAACAGAGTGACTGCTCAGGGTGGCGGCACCCTCATTTTGCTAAATAATAATATTAAATTTAAGAATCGTTCTGATATTACTTGTCACTCTGTGGAACGCGTATGCGAGGTGGCTTGTGCAGAGATTGAAAGCTCCATCATTATATGTGTGTATAGGCCTCCCGCGTCTAATTTTTCGTTGTTTTGTTCTATAATGGAACAAATACTTAGTAAATTATCTAGGTGTAATAAGTCAGTAATTATTTGTGGTGACTTTAATATTGACATCCTGATACCCTCATTAGATAGAAATAATTTTATTACTTTATTTAAATCATTTAATATGTCTCTTCTATTTAATGAGCCCACGAGAGTAACGGCTACTAGTTCGTCTTGTATTGATAACATAATTACTAACGGTAAGGTTTTAGAGAAGTCCATAATAGGTGGCGTCCGTTTGGATCATTTGGCACAATTGGTAAAATTACCGTGTAAAAAACTTAGGTCATCCATAACGAAAACATTTAGGTCAGTTAATGAAACAAGATTAAATAATTTCAGCGTTAATATGGATTATAAAATTAGTAACACTATGTATATTTCTGATGATCCAAATGTAAACTATGACAAAATATTTAGAGATATTTGCAACGAATTTAATGTATCTTGTCCAATCAAAACTAAAAAGGTAAATAATAAACTTCAATTCTGTAACTGGGCAACTAAAGGAATCAGGAAGAGTAGGGATAACATGTATGATCTTTACCATCAGAGATCTTACAATAGTAATGAAAACTTTCATACATATGTTAGGAACTATTCCAAGTTATTTAAACAGGTATGCATTCGAGCTAAGGCCATCTACATAGGCAATAGGGTAAATAATTCTAATAATAAAATTAAAACAGTGTGGCAGATTATTAATACAGAGACTGGTAAAAATAAAATCAAAGATAATACTTTTTGTCTTAAAATTAATGATAAACTAATATCAGATAAATTAGAAGTAGCATCTGCTTTTGAAACTTTTTTCTCAAATATACCTATGGAGGCTACTAAAAATCTTGCTTCGTCTTCCACGTTAGCAGAATCTATTTTACAGAAGACTTTTCAACGAAACATTCCAGACTTCGCATTCACCCAGGTTAGTGACTATGACATTATCACGGCTTTCAAATCACTAAATATGAAAAATACAGAAGACTTATGGGGTTTGTCAGTTAAAGTTATACAGTCAATTATTTTTAATATTGCCCCTATTTTAGCCCTAATTTTTAACCAATGTCTCGAACAGGGCAACTTTCCTGATTTAATGAAATACAGCAAAATTGTTCCAATTTTTTAATCGGGATGTAAAAACAATCCCTCAGATTACAGACCGGTCTCAGTACTTCCTGCATTAAGTAAGATTTTTGAAAAGATTGTGCTAAACCAAATGTTGGGGCATTTTAATAACCACAAGATACTCCATGATGATCAGTTCGGTTTTACGAGAGGTAAGTCCACTACGGATGCGGGAGCTAAACTTATTAAGCATATTTTTCAGGCCTGGGAGTGCTCACACGATGCTATTGGTATCTTTTGTGATCTCTCCAAGGCATTTGATTGCGTAGATCACCAAACGCTAGCTCTTAAACTTAAGTTATACGGAATTCGCGGAGTGGCTCTCGATCTTGTGGTTTCCTATCTTTCAGGGCGCCAACAAAAAGTAGGAATCAATGGTAGTGTGTCATCGGGCTCCTTAGTCAAATTAGGCGTACCTCAAGGCTCGATTTTAGGCCCATTTCTGTTTCTAGTTTATATAAATGACCTACCTTATATGGTGAAAGAACTATCAGATGTCGTTTTGTTTGCAGATGATACGTCTCTGATATTTAAAGTAGATAGAAAAGACAAAGATCTTTTAAAAGTTAACTACGCTCTGAAGACTGTGTCTCAATGGTTTGCTGCCAACAATCTTATGTTAAACACAAAAAAAACAAAATGTATAAGATTTTCATTACCAAATGTACCAAAAGTTGATACCAGTGTTATTGTGGATGGTAATAAACTTAATGTAGTAGATAAGACTGTTTTTCTTGGTCTGACTATAGACTGTAGATTGCAGTGGGGTGCTCACCTGGAAGCCTTAGGTGGTAAACTGAGCTCCGCTGCGTTTGCAGTCAGCAAAATAAGGCAACTGACAGACATTAATACAGCCAGATTAATTTATTTTGCATATTTGCATAGTCTTATGTCTTACGGCCTTTTGCTGTGGGGCTCTGCCGAAGACTTGGAATCAATTTTTGTATTACAAAAAAGGGCAATTCGCGCCATCTACTGTTTGGGTTCTCGCGAGTCTCTACGAAATATATTTCCGGATATTAATATACTAACTTTGCCCTCTCAGTACATTTTTGAAAATATTATGTATGTCCGCAAGAACATTAATTTGTTTCCAGTCAATAGTGACTATCATGATAGAAACACTAGAAACAAAGACAAAATAACTGTACCTAGATTTAGATTAGCTAAAGTAAATAAGTCCTTTCTTGGGAATTGTATCAAATTTTACAATAAAATTCCTCATAGCGTGACCAGTATGTCCTTTTTTAAATTTAAGGAACATATCAAAAAGCGGCTGTTGAGTAGGGCTTATTATAAAGTGTCTCATTATATTGACGACAAGGATGTATGGAAGTAGCTTCTCTCTGCACCTGCCTCACTGAGCAGCTAGTTCAAGGTCCATTTTAATTCAAAGTATGCTATTATTATTATAAGTTATATTTTTAGGTTACAGATTATATTACCTATTGTAATTAAATTAATTCAATTCAATGTTCTTCATTTATTTAGTTTGATATAAATGCATCGATTTATTATGTCTGTCTAATTGTTATATTTTTTTATTTTGTGATATTTAGTCTAAACTTGTCAATAGTCACAGTGATAACAAATTGTGTGTTTAGTGTTTCCCTTTAGTTATTTTTTATTTCTAAGGCAGACTTAAGTAAGTCATGCTCACTTTAAGGCCTTTGCTTGCGGCGGCGTCGTGTGACGGGTCGCTCACTTCCCTCCAATATGGCGAGGAGGGCGATGGCTGCCACACGCGTCATAATTGTGAACAGGTGCTGCTTGTGGGGGCTGGTCTGCTTAAGTTTGCTATTTATTTACTTATTAAATATTTTTTCAGTCTACCTTGTAATTTTGCCGCCGCGCCGGGGCACGCAATTGTTTTCAGTGCGATTAGAATGTAGATATTATGTAATTAATCTAAGCCTGTTTTGAAAAGAGTAATTGCTGAGTTTATTGCCGGCTCTTCTCAGCAAATGCAACCTTCCGAACCGGTATTAGAGTATTAGAGTCAGACTTTTCATAAGTGCCTGCGAAGGTCTATTTGAATAAATGATTTTGAATTTGAATTGAATTGAAAGTGGTCGTGGTTGTCATGGCGTGTCATTTGTGGCGCGTTTCACAACACGCCGCCATTCTTCCCTAACTGCTGCCCTTCTGGTGCAGTTATTGATGGGACCGCCTATTGCGGCCTTAATTTGGTCGGTCCATCGCATGGGTGACCTTCCACGCGCTCTGGTGCCCTCCACGTTACCCTGCACCACCACTCGCTCTATGGAGACATCCCCACGCCGCGACACGTGTCCGAAGAAAGTTAGGATGCGAGCCTGCACTACGGAGGATAGACGCTGCTTGATACCAAGTTCCTGGAGTATGGACTCATTTGTACGGAATTCTGTCCATGATATTACAAGCATTCTTCTCCAGCCCCACATTTCGAGAGCGTCTATCCTCTTTTTCTCGCTTTCCCTCAGAGTCCATGTTTCCGCAGCATACAAAAATATGGGAAAAACAAGTGATCTGACGAGCCTGGTTTTGGTGGCTTTGGTTATGTTCCGGTTGTTCCATATTTTGCCAAGTTTATCCATAGATGACCGAGAATTGGCCATACGCCTCTATAAGCATCTATAGGATACGTTAACGAAGCACCATCATGTTTATTTATTACCTTAGTAATATAAAAATCCTAACTAAAACCTTTTCGTCTCGCTGACCAATAAAATAAGCTAGCTATTTCTGAATTTCTTTTTGGTGGCCTGTCTTATTAGAACGGATAGTACATATTCATTATTTATTATTAACTTGTACTATCGCACTACTGGAATAAGACCTACTTTTTCGTTTGTCTTCTGCTTCTTATATTGAACTAGTATTTTCTGCAAGGGTCTAGCTTATACTGACATTTCGGCCTAGATTTGTAGCTAGATATTTACTGGGTCTGTAATTACTTTAGTTGGCCTGTAGGCCAAAAGCCAAACGTAACATTTGCCGCAAGCGGAATTCGGAATTTTGTGCGGGTTTTGTTTGCAGTAGCCACTTTCTATACAAAACATTCCGCAAACAGTCCCTCGGACAGATAGAGGCGTTTGTTATATAGTTTAAGTCAAATGGTATTTGATGTGTTAAATTTAAGTAATGGAAATATAGTCCCAGCACAACATCACTGTAGCAAGCTTTTCTTTCTCTTCTTTATCTTTCCTTGTCTCTTGAGACAGAATGCTATCACTTTCATTAAAATTACTTAATAGTCATCAGTTATCGTATTATTACCTAATAGGTAATTTAATCAGTTCTATATACGATTATCAGTGTTGTCATCATTTTAGTATGACGTTACGCCTATATTTTCACCAGTGTCATTTAGTCGTAATCTAAACATTATCAGCAGTTTTATAGCACTAATAGGTTGACCGTGTTGCTTTATTAATTGTTATCTATTTTTATGATGTGATAAAATGAGAAAATTAAAAAGTGGAACCTATCTAGGAATATTTTCAAAGTCCATTTTTCATTACGCCTATTCTTTTATCAAGGGAAAAAATAAAACTACTTGTATTTTCAATTGGTAACAATAAAATCGAAATTTAAGCGCTCGTGGTATAGCATGATTAGCCGTTCTTCATCGATCGCTACCACCGTCGTGGTACCTGGATGGGTGACCGCCTAGTGGTATTTCTAATCGAGCGTTTCCGTGCTTCGGAAGGCACGTAAAGCCGTTGGTCCCGGTTATCACTTCATTGTGATATCGTTAAGCTAGTTGGAGGCCTTCCAGGGCGCTTGAAAACTCCAACAGTAGGTTGACCACTAGCCTACCTCCACCGATCCGCAGTGGGCACGCGTGGTGATTTATCTACCCATTCCCTTTCACCCTAATTTGTGAAAGGAGGCCTGGGCTCAGCAGTGGGAATAAAAACTGTCAATTTTCCCTCTAACTCGAAATAAAAATGAGCTAAAATAAAAACAAATATAATTATTTTATGTTCAGGATACGCCACAATTGGGTTTTTGAAAAAAATACGCTTTTTGTAAGCACGATCGTGCGAAACAAGCACGTTACTTCCTATCCTATTAGTGAAACTTAACTGTAATAATATAATATTTAACCTGGGTTAAACTGGGTTTTACTAAACTTGGTTTAAATTATCTCGTGTAGTAAGGGGTCATACAGTTTTTAGAGATAATGGAATGTGGCTAGCAACCGGGCTATTATACAAGTAATACAAAACTTCCAGTAAAGCTTGTTAAATTTAGCCGAAACAAACAGTGATAAACTTTGCTTCAGGCAGTTTAGATTGTGATAACACGGCTAAGGAGAATACAGATTTGAATCAGTTTTATAGCTGATAGCTTTGAGGTGAACAGATACTTTGTAGTATCCACCTGGGATGCTCCTCCCCCTCGTTGCATTGTGCCTCATTTTCTTATAGACCTGAACCTTTATGGACTATCTTCTTGTCGACTATTTCTCGCCATCTGGGTCTATATTCTGCTGTGTAGATAGCATCACATATCGTGGTATCTAGTACGGAGCGTATTTCGTTGGACCACGCACCTGACTCCATCTCTTTGGCCTCTTTCCATCCAACTTGCTTTCCAGTTACCTGGGTCACTATCACCTTCAAATAATATGTATAAGTACTATTGATTGTTTTGTCATATGTAAATCAGAATTGCTATCTAAACTTAGATACTACAATATTATCATACCACGATGAGATTGTAATAGCCATTGACCGGACAACAAAAAAAACTGGTAAAATAGAGAAAAATATCCTAAGTACGTTAGGTACCTACGAAAAATATTTCTAGATAGCGATAACCATAGTTAGAATATGAGTAGAGCGACTATACAACGTGTAAGTGTGTAACTGTTGAAGCGCTCGTGGTGTAGCATGATTAGCCGTTCTTAATCGACCGGCAAAGTTAAGCTACGTCTGTCGTGGTCGGTACCTGGATGGGTGACGGCCTAGTGGTATTTCAAATCGAGCGTTTCCGTGCTTCGGAAGGCACGTAAAGCCGTTAGTCCCGATTATCACTTAATTGTGATAGTCGTTAAGCTAGTTGGATGCCTCATAGACGGCTTGAAAAATTACAACAGTAGGTTGACCACTAGCCTACCTCCACCAATTCGCAGTGGGTACGCGTGGTGGAGTATCGCCCAGTCCCTTTCACCCTCATTTGTGAAAGGATGCCTGTGTTCAGCAGTGGGACATTATAGGCTTATGATGATGATGATGATTGTACAACACTACGGGTCGTGAGCACGCGTAAGCAAAATGCCTTGAAAGGAAGTGCGCGTACATAGTTTTAACGTATTATAATGAATGCCAATATCCCGTTTTTATCAATACTTTTACCGAAATCAAATGACTGTAAATCAACTAGTGTACGAAATATCTGGGTATGCATCGTGTATGGAAATTGCTGTCGCTTCACACAAGGTACAGTAGTAATTACCCAACTGATATGGCTTACCGATGTACCCGCGCAGAAGATACATTTTCAAAGCGCGGGAAACGCTATTGGTCGGCAGCTGCCGCCATGTTAGCGCGCGCCGTGCGGAGAGGCGTGACTTGCGAGTAGTTGCGAGTTTGACGGAACTAACAGCTGCAGTGTATTATGAACCTTATAGTAGTGATGTAAGGTTGGTTGATTGTAAGTTTTAAGTATTCTTTCGTTAATCTTCGGGGCCATACTTTCTTTTCTGTGCGAACGAAAATTCACGACGCGCCTTATCAGTTGGGTACTACCACAGGGTACTACTGTAACGTTGTTAGCGCTATCACTCCTTAATATTCTAACTCTATGACTACAACATGGTCTGCATTGTTATTGCTGTTTGTTTTTGTTTACTATTCACTACTTTCTTTATTTTATTCTGAATCGTACCTGTCTCGCCTGACTGGCAGTTTTGTTGATTCGTATAAATAAACTACATATACTTGCTTAGTATTTCTATACCTTATTAAACCCAAATTGGATCCATCATGCTGAGAAAATGTTTTTTTCTGTAAATAGTTTAGGTGGATGGATACATTCTTTCAATTTATGTATGGAGTACAGCATGGGGTTCTTCAAATAGGGCGTGAAGAGATTTTTTTAAGATTGGCAACGCGCTAGTGATAGGTGTTGCAAGCGTCCATAGGCTTCGGTAACTGCTTACCATCAGGCGGGCCGTATGCTTGTTTGCCAAATTAGGGAAAAAAAAAGTCGGGTTCTTGCAAGTCGAATTTCACCTACTTCCAGTGGTCGGATTGACTTGATATTTGGTATAGATTAGTATATTGGAAGACAATGTAAGTGCAGTCAACAAAAAAAGCTTGTATTAAAAATGAAATTCTTACAAAAACTTTGAATTGAATTTCTAACTGATAAAATTTCAAGCGATAGAAAATTATTTTGCGTTTTAATTTATGTGGTACACACGGCTACATATCAAGCTATACATTTCCTGACCTACCAATGTACGGAAATCCTTTACAATGCGAGATAGTTTAAACTGGAAATGTATAGCCAGATGTGTAGCTGTATGTACATCGATTTTCAGCGAGTATATGACGTAATTTTGTGATTCGCGCATAAGATGCGTGTCAATGGAATATATGTATTAATTATGTTTTAAAAACTATTTAAAACCATACGTTGGTTCCTTATCAATAAATAACGGTAATTTTAATTAAGGAACCGATGTACTTCCACTCACTCATCTGTTATTATTATAATAAATTAAAACACAGGAAATATTCAATTAAAATTCCATATAAAATAAAAAAGCCTTTTATTCCTTACATTATTTACAGTACTATCTAATTCTAATAAGTTTATTCTAAAATTTAATTATTCTTTAAGATATCTTAAAAATTTGTTGTTATTTTTAGTTAGGATTTTTTTTTTATTTTTTTTTTATGTAAGAACCCCAGATTGGGTGAAGGCCTCTTCCAAAGATGCCCATTTGTCGCGGTCTTGTGCTATTTGGGCCCAGTAGGGGTCGGCTGTTTTTTTTTCAAAATTCCAAATAAAATCTTTAATAGAAAGAGTTTTTTTATAGTGTTTATAATAACATCTTTAAATATTCAGCGGATACAATATTACATTCAAAGATTAAAAATTTGTTGGAGGTGTTGACATGTCCTGATACTTTGTATGAGACTCTTGTTATACATTCCAAACAAGCTTTGTGAAACATACTTATTTCTCTCTGGGATTAGAAAATACAAGGTAGCGAAGCAAGCAATTTAATTTGTTGTTACGTAAATAAAACACTGTCTGGAGACTTCCTTTACGAAATTAAATATAATAACGTGAAACAAGAGACGTTTCCTTAACTAAGTTACGAGAAAAAAGGATGACTTTTAATCTCAACAACTGAAACTCGTTAAAAAGTATAAAATTGAAAACAAATATTGTAACATTTTCTTAATTTTATTTATCTTTAGTCACTTTTTTTTTATTATCAATTAAACCGATTTAAAGTATTGGTCAATGGAGTTTTGATTCATTTCTGATTGCAATTTGTTTTTCGCTCAGCCTGGAAAATATCTCATTTATTGTTTATTTTTAAAAACTCAACAACCAGGGGCCCAAGTCTACTATTTCAATAGTGTTCCAATTGTTAGCATTAACATTATATTATTTAATTTCATACCATTGAATATTGATTAATTATAATTAATTGTCAGCATTATTTATTATGAAAGTGTAAAACGGTTTATTTTGATATTGTGTATTTGAATATCGAGGAATGGCAACACCAGAAAAGTATAATCGTAACAATGGCGGCCATTGGAGGTTTTTAATTCATTTTTGTCGTAATTACCAAGTTTACCAACGGTGTAAATACAGATTTAGCTTGTTTAAGCCAACTTCTTTTCAGTAAATAAGGTATGGTTAACACATTAAGGTTTCAGTGGTGTCAAAATTGTGACATAATGACACTATTGTTAGTAATTAGACTGCCAAAACTGTAAAATGTCACAATTTTGAGACCACTGAAAGTTCATTGGAACACAATTGAAATAGCAGACTTGGGCCCCTGCTTTCTGCCCGAGGGATATAATAAATGTTCGCGTTGAGTTATTATGTTATATTAGTGTTATTTCAGTTATATGTTATAGTGTTATTTAGTGATGTGCCCATGCTGTTATCAATATTTTCGTTGTTATTTTGCTGTCATGTTTTATTTTAATCGAGCGCATGATTTATCCGTGTGCCAAATAACATCAGAATCTGTACAGCCATTACAAAATTGCAGAACGAACATCCATGCAAATATACACACAATCTTTCACATATTATAGAACTATATCAGCCTGCGGTTTCACAAATAGTTTTCCTGGGATAGAATGTGTTAATCTATAACATATTCTATCTGTGTGTCAAATTTCATCTAAATCCGTTCAGCCGCTGATGCGTGACTCAAAGTCAAAGCCATTTATTCAATTTAGCCCCTAGTAGGGCACCTATGAAGGTCAAAGCTACTGAAGTTACCACCAGTTCGTAAGTCGGCCTTCAACTGAGAATAACAGGCAAGAAACTCAGCAAGGTTACATTTTTTTTTAACAATCTGACTATATATTGGCTATTTTTTCCAAAACATTAGTAAACTGAAAGACTGAGGCACAATAATCCAAACGTGAGAAGATACTACCTGTTCCTCACGGATTCACCGGTGTTTCTGGGATAAAAAGTATTATGTATTCCATTCCAGGAGCTAAAGTAACAGTCGGATTATAAATATTACAAGGATTAATTAGTCATTAAAAATAGTAAAATGTTTTTTTTTTATACAACATAGTCGATAAACAAGCATACGGCCCGCCTGATGGTAAGCGGTTACCGTAGCCATACAGACGCTTACAACACACGAAGCATCGCTCACGCTTATCGACCTATCCCCTCTCCCCTATGAGCTCTGGCGACCTTACTCACGCGCAGGAACACAACTTTACACAACGTAAAGTTATTTGGCTGCGGTATTCTGTAAGGTGGAGGTACTTCCCCAGTCGAGCTGCTCTTTGAGTCTATGCTCTACCTCTCTTAATTATGTTGTTATAAGTGGAAAATACGAATTTATAGTAAAAGTTATACTTATTTGTTTAATACTTTCATATTGTTATCATTTTAGTTCTCGGCGAATGTTTGAAACTCTTATCAAGTCATAAAAACTAGTAAACGCAACGTAATCTTCTAAAATTCGACAGTATTCAATGTTATACTAGATAATGTGATTCTTTATCATTTATTTACAAAATATTTAGTTATTTATGCTCAGACATATTTAGATTAGATGAATCTTCAAACGATGAAGATTATTATTATAATTCGGTGAACGTTAAGTAAGTAGCTAGAAAATTCTATGTTATAATTTTGTTTGTTAAATATATCAAACGCGAGTATTATAATTATTCATAATCTAATATCAGCACGTCGGGGATCATTATTATGTGCTAGTGATATAATTATATAGGATTCTTTCATAGATTTCTTGAATGAATAGCCTAGAGCTAGTTCAAAGATTTTGAAATCTATTTTTTGTGGAAATACTTTGATTTGGGGCCCCTTTTTTGCGTTCGTTATAATTACTGCTAATAGCACAATAATCATTTTACTAATCTTATGCGTCAATCACCTTATAAACTAACTTATAACTTATACTTATACCTTCGCCCCGCGACTTTATGAAAACTGCAATTTTCATGGATCTATTTACAGGAAATACAGATTTTTATGTTAATTTATTTACAATGGAGATGAATTTCGTAATATCCTTTCTTACGTTTTCTACGTTACAAAACGATCTTTATAATATCTCTCAGAAACTCTCTTTTTAACCGACTTCAAAAAAAGGAGGAGGATCTGAATTCGATTGTGTTTTTTTTTATGTAATCCTCATAACTCCGTCATTTAAACGATTTGGAAAATTATATTTTTGTTTGGAAGGTTACATTTCCCGTTTGGTCCCATTGTCATCAGATCAGGATTTGATTACTTCTTAGTGTACTTTGAAGTCCGTCTAAGTTTTTTGTAAAACAGTTCAATTATACTTGTGATATAACGGTGTAACAGCTGCCAAGATCCATTAACGATGACCGAAACCCTGTCAAGAGCTCCTCTTGTTCTATATTACTCGCCATTTTTAACTGGCTTAGCAGATTCCATTTTGCAAGGAAGCGGCCAAGCTCTTATTACATTTTGGAGGAAAACCGTGACACGACTAATAAAGTTGAAGTTTTGGCTACATTTTGGCAATGGAGACAACTTGAAATTCTAGTAAGTATGTATAACTTATTAAACTAAGCCCTTTTATCAATATTCTATAGTAGTAAATTTTCATACATTAATGTAATATGATGCATTCATTGATCATATCAAAAATTATGGTAGGTCACAAGTGGAATAATTGGTCAGTCATTCCAAATGCAGATACATCTGCAGATGCATTATTTTTTTAATATGATATCATTATCATCATCATCAGCCTTTTAATGTCCTACTGCTGAGCACGGGCCTCCTTTCACAAATGAGGATGAAAGGGACTGGGCGATAGTCCACCACGCGCGTCCACCACTGCGGATTGGTGGAGGTAGGCTGGTGGTCAACCTACTGTTGGAATTTTTCAAGCCGCCTAGGAGGCATCTATCTAGCTTAACGACTATCACAATTAAGTGATAACCGAGACCAACGGCTTTACGAAGCACGGAAATGCTCGATTTTATTATATTTTTAATACCACTAGGCGGTCACCCAGGTACCGACCACGACCACGGAAAAGAGAATACACTCATTTCTCTGTGACCACGACAGACGT
This sequence comes from Achlya flavicornis, assembly GCA_947623365.1. Classification (NCBI taxonomy): domain Eukaryota; kingdom Metazoa; phylum Arthropoda; class Insecta; order Lepidoptera; family Drepanidae; genus Achlya; species Achlya flavicornis. Next base: position 3,994,087 of record OX392490.1, read on the forward strand.
AGCTTAACTTTGCCGCTCGATTAAGAACGGCTAATCATGCTACACCACGAGCGCTTAATATGAAATAAACATTTGTATTCATGTCATATCACGGCATATTTTAACTGTAATTTAATATTTATTCATAAGTTTATTGTATGATAATCAGATGGAGAAGATGAATATTATGCACAAGGGTGCACGGTTAGACAGCGGACCCGACGTGTAATCTGTCTGTTTTGTACTGCTATAATGATAGCCATGTTTTATTGGTACCTAAAAAAATTGTGAAGTTCGCCTAACTCTGGAATTATAGTGAATATTGAACTTTAGTCTCGTTATTAATAGGGTTGGCCTCGTTATTAGGGAGGCATTTATTAAGATACTAGCAGACCCCCGCGGTGTCACCCGCGTACGGTTTAAATTTTCCGCTTCGAAAACCAATGCACGCCACTGATTATTAGACACAACAAATCGAACACAGATATTTTTACAAATTAAAACTAAAACCATAGAAATAAATATACCTAGAAAGAACGTCGCCATACTACACTAATATACAAAACAGGCCAACTTTTATAGGCTGCTGCGCGTAACAGCTACGTTTTACGCTCCCTCTGCGGCATTCTGCTTGTCATAATGACGTTCATAATGATAGTAGTTGTTAAAATATTCCAATTAAAATCGTGAGAAATTTAAATATTGATCATTATTTTGCATTTTTATTTGATTTAGCCCCTAACAGTTATATAACAGCGTATTTTTATCGACGCGTGCACAGCTGCGACTCTCTATCTGGATGTATCCTTAATCAAAGACTAAAACCTATATTATACCTACACAAAAAAACGAACTCAAATCTTATTTAATTATTATAACAACAAATGAGAAAGAAATTAAATTAACTAAAATCAAAATATTCTAATGAAATAGAGAAAATGTACTTTTTTTTTGGCGTCACACGGGTGTGTATTTTGCCAATTTCCAGTTATATTATATAAGTTCTAGTCACAATAAATCACTTTCACATAGTCCTCAACTCATGCAGTCAGTCACTGTCCATAAAAGTCATGTTATACCTACAGTGGTGGTCATGTACTAAAACTCTTCACGGACTTTTGAAAAGACACGATACACATAATTCATTTCATTTCACTTCACTGGTGCAAATGGATTGATCTTTATTGGATAAAATACCACCGATAATATGCAATAAAACTCAAAATACACGAATTTATGTATATAAAAATTTAAACGCAACGTCACTCTGCTAGTTCCCGCCAAAAACTCCGAGAAAATGAACCTCCAAACAAATTTCGAATTCTAATCCGATTTAAATATTCTTTTATATTTGACATTCCAATTTTAAAGAGCATTTCAGTTTCCAGAACAAAAGGCAGATTGAGCGCGCGAAACACGGGCCAAAAAAGCAATTAGGTACAAATTGAAAAACACATACCTGGTATTCGCTTTTGAATTTGTATTTGCTATGTTTAAAATCTGCTGTATGCTAATTTATTTAAAAGAAAGTGGTTTCCGTTAAATAAAGTTTTTTAAACAGAGCAAATACAAATTCAATAAAGAATACCAGTTATGTGTTTTTCAAATTGCATTTGCTTTTTTGGCCTCACTCCCGTGTTCCGTTCGCTCCATCTGCCTTATTCTGTAATCTGTGAAAATCGGTTTGAGATTGATTTCAAACATGTGTCAAAATAAAAAATGTAATTTTAATCAAAAGTACTAAGGAGTATTGATACCAACTTCGATGCAAATCACCCCTAAAATAAATTTCTACCCCTTTTTGACCCCGTTAGGTGATGATTTTCAATAAAATACGAATTTTTTGTTTTTTTTTCTATTTTTGTGTGAAAATATTAATGCGACTCACAGAATACATCTACTTACCCAGTTTCAACATTATAGTTCTTATAGTTTCGGAAAAAAGTGTCTGTGACATACGGACGGACAGACAGACAGACAGACATGACGAATCTATAAGGGTTCCGTTTTTTGCCATTTGGCTACGGAACCCTAAAAATGGAACGATACCTATTATAAAATGGCACTTATTAATCATTACAATTTGAATTTGAATGCTTAGAATCGGCTCCGAGTTGAACGATTCGTGTAAAACTTATCAACTTTTTCATCCCATAACCAAAGATTTTCATAGGGCATCGTGCCTCTACCCTGATGGATAATCCGCCTTACTAAAGCATGACATTTAATATCACTCCGCTTGAGGGGCCTTCTGAGCAAATCGCTCTCAGTTCGTACTGCGCACGGCTGTCAAATACTGTCAATTCTGGCTTGTTTATTTCATGTTCCCATAGAGGCGACTATCCTTCTGGACGTTTTAAATTCTTTGCCCACAACTAACACTCACTGTTCCTCCTTGTAACCATAACAACGGCTTCAGACCATCATGCAAGTGTTAGATTAATTAAAAGTTTAATCTTGCACTCATAAAACATGCCATAATAAACCGACCTCGATTCTAAAGGTCGGTCCACACGCCACGATATATCGGACATAGTCCATTAATCCTATGGCAGCCTGTGATATTAATCGTACGACAGACTGTGACATGGGTGAGGCTCCATTAACTGAACATCAAGTTGGAGTTATTTGATGGTAGGAGAGTCTTAATTTAGATTTGTGTAGCTTGAAGAGATGAATGGGTTGGTAATTAAGGTAACAAACTTAGCTGAGCCTGTTTTGTAGAAACTGGATACAAATATACTAACCCCCTTATTCATAATGAAGGGGTTGGAAGATTATGGCATTCCTCTCATCCGCCATTTTGTTTTTACTATAAAATCAAACCGCCATCTTGATTTTTGAATGATACGAATGCCAGGCTTCATACTAATATCTTCCAACCTCTTTATGAAATGTTTTAAGTTAAAATTCCGAAGCCTTTATCTGACACGTGACATAGTAATCGTAATGGGAGGACAATTGGTATAACACCGATTTAGTTAAAAAGCGATTATGAAGAAAGAGGTAATCATAATGCTTGTAATTGATTTATTGGTTACATACCTATAATAACTATATTACCCTCACTTCCCTCCAATATGGCGGGTCACTCACTTCCCTCCAATATGGCGAGGAGGGCGATGGCTGCCACACGCGTCATACTTGTGAACAGGTGCTGCTTGTGGGGGCTGGTCTGCTTAAGTTTGCTATTTATTTACTTATTAAATATTTTTTCAGTCTACTTTGTAATTTTGCCGCCGCGCCGGGGCACGCAATTGTTTTCAGTGCGATTAGAATGTAAATATTATGTAATTAATCTAAGCCTGTTTTGAAAAGAGTAATTGCTGAGTTTATTGCCGGCTCTTCTCAGCAAATGCAACCTTCCGAACCGGTATTAGAGTATTAGAGTCAGACTTTTCATAAGTGCCTGCGAAGGTCTATTTGAATAAATGATTTTGAATTTGAATTTGAATTACCTACATGAAAAAAAAAACCTTAGAGATATTCATACCCGACTACACATAAACATGCGTCTCATATTCATACATTTAAATGTGTCTTATTCATGCATAAAAATGTTTTTCCATAATCGAACCTACAACCTTTATTGCTACAGTCATGATATCTTAATCTATGCAAATATAATAATCTATATCTATCCAAATACAATATATGTATATAGATATATAGACTTTTTGCGAAAACTACCGATATAGCTCGTAGAGTTAGTAAGCTGAAGTGGCAATGGGCAGGCCACATCGCTCGAAGAACCAATAGCTGATGGGGAAGGAGGTTCTCGCGAAAGCGCCGTGCGGGACGACCTCCCACCAAGTGGACTGACGATCTGGTCAAAATCGCTGGGCGCCGCTGGTTGCAAGCGGCCCAAAACCGTTCGAAGACCTATGTTCAGCAGTGGACATCTATAATTTTAAAAAAGTATTTCCAAAAATATGTGTTCGTTGTCATAACGATATCCCATATCATTTCACGTTTAAATATGAATAGACATAAAGCCCTCCAATATATTTTGATTTTATTATTGCAAAAACATTTTATCTTGTTGTGAACTGAATATAATCCCCTGTCATTGTTTCAAAAGATGTCGTCTATTCAGATGATAACCTACCGTGAAATCGTTTGTTCCCCGTTCATTGTTTTCATAGTTCTATTTCATAACTTTATCTATCGTCGCAAAGAAAAAATATGTTTGTGTAAAACTATGACGAATTATTGTTAGGTTTATTTTGTAAATTATCATTTATAAAATCTTTTCTAATTTCAATTTTAATTGTTTTGCCTTGTACTCTAATTCTCATAGCTAACTAATGATTTTGTGTGTCATGTACTTCATAAATATATTCGAGAATAACCTAATTATATGAACCAAATTAGTACAGGTCGGTTAATAAAACCTGGCATGTTCACAGTACTCACTTATTGCTTCTAATCAGTCAGTCAATTCTAAGGGACGAAGGCAAATAAAGACCACTCTATATTTCTGAGCCGTAGCAAAAGCAAAATAATAACTGTCTTGTTCATACTCATAAGCTTGACCGCGCGTGAGAGAGACGGGCAGACTTTTCATAAACTGTGCGATGCACAGTGCACACGCTTATTTACAGACACTACACAAGCGCAACGTGTAAATGTGTTGATCGTGCCAGGTTTCGGTAATCGACCTGTACCTACATTGCACCCCCGCGAAGTCAGACGGGTCGCTAAAACATGATAACTCCGAAACAGTAATGTAATACGATGAAAGATCCGATGAGGCGCTGGAATAAGGCGCCATTGGAAAATGGCGCCGATAAGGTGTAGATCTTTGTTATTAAGGAACTAAGCACGGCGGGATCAGATAGGGATTATCTTGGAGTAAGACAAAGCAATTAAGCTTCCTTATTGTCTATCTATTTTCATGGTGTTCATCCAGAACAACGTTTAATTTTCTATCAAAAGAAAATTATTCACTCTATTTTAAACTAGCTGGGAAATGAAATCTGTTTCATAAAATGCTGTAAAAATTTTGATAAAGTTCGTAGGAAATTTTAAGTATTAACTTGCATTACAGTTTTACTCCTAATGAGTAAAACTGCGGGGCAGATAGCTGGTAAGAATATACAACGTGTAATGGAAAGGGTACCTTACCTATATCCATATAAGTACACGAATTCTTTGGTATTAGGCTCACTAAACAATATCATCAAGGAACCTGAAAAGATAGTCTAATAATCTGCTAAATTAAAACTGTGTACCAATGAACGATCAGTGGTATCAATATTTATGGATTTGAATTTAGGAGACAACGTACATTCGTTCAGTGGCAACTATGTTTGTAAACAAGCATACGGCCCGCCTGATGGTAAGTGGTTTACGTAGCCATATGAACGCTTGCAACACGAGAAGCATCGCTCACGCGTTACCGACCTTTCCCCCTCCCCTATGAGCTCTGGCGACCTTACTCACGCGCAGGAACACAACTTTACACAACATAAAGTTATTTGGCTGCGGTATTCTGTAAGGTGGAGGTACTTCCCCAGTCGAGCTGCTCTTTGAGCGAATAAACACTATGATCTACCTCTCAAAATGTGTTGAAATGGGATCGCAAAAGAAGATAATAGCAGACGTGGCCCCCTGGAATTAATGTCAAGCTTGAATTTTGAGAATAAAGTTCATTTCATATCCAGAATGTATTAAAAAGACTTTTCATTTTCACTCATTCAGATGTTGAAATATGACAGCAAAAATGAGAAACGTAAAATTGTTCAAGTTATGAATGGCAATAGAAATTCTAATAATCGAACTTTTTCATACAGTTGACGGCATTCATGGTACTAGTACCTATAAATTGAATTGATTCTGAAAGAAATACTTTTGTTATATTTTTGATTGTATAAAGTATTGCAAACAGTTTTTATCACCAAGAGTTTGAAAAGCGAAATAGAGAGGCAACATCCTATCCGTGGATTTTGGGTCTTCATTCTAGAATAAAAATAAATAATAATATAAAATACGCATCGATTGGACCCAATTATATTTTTATGCCTGATCGCAACGATCGAGACTGAGACCGTGGGGGTCCGAAGCTCGCCGTTTTGCTCGCACCTTATCATCAAAATTGATCGAGACCTCCAGAGACCAGCGGGCGGGGAGCTTTTTCCGCCAACGCGTCATCTTGGCTATCCAAAGAGGAAACGCTGCCAGCCTTCTGGGAACCTTGCCGTTAATCGGAAGCATCGGCAGGCTTGAGGACATTTTCTATACATATTTGTTGTAAATAAAGCTACAAAAAAAAAAAAAAAAAAATTTATCTCAACCAGTAAAACAGACCAATTCATAGACCAGACAAACCAGTAGAACAATATTAAAATAAATATCATCATTTTTTCACAAAATATACCTAATCCATTCCATGAATCAATTTATCATAAATCCGACTGAATCTTATTTATCTACTTAATTAAATTGACCGCCGTATCGAAATTGGCTTACTTAATTATAATGAGTGCTTTGTTAGATATCGGAACAAATATCAAGTGTAATAGTAACATAGAATGCATTTCAACTTTTCACATTTCAATGAAGATAGCACCCGTGAGAAACCCAACACGTTATGGTGCGTCCATGCTACGCGAAGCGAGCACGAGCCGAGCCTCGAACGAACAGGATTCGTTCGTTGCTCGCGATTTCAAGCGTGGACGTACTTAACGAGCCTACAACGAGCGCGATGCGAATCCCTGTGTTCGTGAAAAAACTGAAAATCGGACGGAGCGCAGTCGAGCACGCTACGAATTCTCGTTCGAAGCTCGCAAGACCGTCCACGCTACGCGAATCGTGCTCGCACTGTGCTCGTTCGTGGCTCGGCTCGTGCTCGGTTCGCCAAGCATGGACGCACCATTACAACGAAAAATATATTTACTTTTTTTTATGATTTAAGGAACTAAATAAATATAATAAAACCAAAACAGAGTAAGTTTTATTGTTAATTCAATGTTATGCAAAATAAGAATAAAATGTACCAAAGGATCACTACATCAAAAGACTGTACCTATGTTTCTGAACGAATCATTGTGTTTCTTGATAAACAAAATCCTTTCCGAGCTTGTGAGGTGAAAAGGTTTTTGCTGGCATAGATACCTTCTATGTTAGGTATGGTTTCCCAGAATATTCAAATGCAATGTTTCTTTGAGTTTGTGTCGTGTTTCTATTTACTGTGCCGTAATTCCCCCAGTGGATCGTGTTTTGATCGTGTTTATCCGATAATATTTTTAGAAATACAAAAATAAAAGCATATTATTGCTTCAGAAAAATAAGATGTAAAACTGAAAAAGTTATACCTTGATCCAACTTATTTTTAGAGATTTGCTTTTTAGGGTTCCGTAGCCAAATGGCAAAAAACGGAACCCTTATAGATACGTCATGTCTGTCTGTCTGTCTGTCTGTCCATCCGTATGTCACAGCCACTTTTTTCCAAAACTATAAGAACTATAATGTGGAAACTTGGTAAGTAGATGTATTCTGTGAACCGCATTAAGATTTTCACACAAAAATAGAAAAAAAAAACAATAAATTTTGGGGGTTCCCCATACTTAGACCTGAAACAATTTTTTTTTTTATTAAAACCCATAAGTGTGGGGTGTCTATGGATAGGTCTTCAAAAATGATATTGAGGTTTCTAATATCACTTTTTTCTAAACTGAATAGTTTGCGCGAGACACTTCCAAAGTGGTAAAATGTGTGTCCCCCCCACTGCAACTTCTAAAATAAGAATGATAAATGTATAAAAAATATATGATGTACAAATATACAATGCAAACTTCCACCGAAAATTGGTTTGAATGAGATCTAGTACCTAAGTAGTTTTTTTAATACGTCATAAATTGAAATTCATATCAAATACTATCAAATACCTACAGGTTTGTACGGGACCCTCGGTGCGCGAGTCTGACTCGCACTTGGCCGGTTTTTTTTAATATTTTATAAGTTCTATGTCTGTGGTACACAATCCAAAGATAACAATCTAAATTAAATTAATTTAATTAATTAAATCATTGATTTATAATCATGTACACCGTAGATGTTCACCATTATTTTAGTATTTTTTATTAGGACTACCTACTTATTGGCCCGCTGGATTCTTTATACTCTGGATTGGCAACCTGTAAATCATTTGTTCATACCTACTTATAACCAGTCCAGTGTGTACGGAGTTGAGTGCTGCCCTATTATATTATGTTACATGTACCTATGTTTAATTTCAATTAATTTATTTGCTGTGATGTAGTATTTATATTTCTACCTACTGCATGACAATGTGACGAATGTCGATCGAGAAGTCATTCCATTTATTATAAACCTTTGTGGTTTTATTGAGAATGTCTTCATACTAATCCCTATTGTAAATTTTTTGTTTGATAAAAAAAAAAAAAAAAAATAGATAATGCAAGTCCCTCCATCCTTTGTATTATGTACCCTTTTGGCACGCGAATTATATACACTCGCGTCATCTATTTAGATTTGATATCATCTGTGATACAATCTGTCTACAAGTAACTACAAGCCGGCATTTTCCAATGCAACGCGTTACACCTAATTATCTACGTCTATGCCTATAATTATAACAATTTTTAAACTTTTATATCGAAATAATATTTATAGGTATTGCGTCAGCTATATTTTGTTTGTAAAATATAAGTTTAAAGAATTTATTATCTCAAAAGATATTACATTTCACTTATATGAAATAATTATAAATTAAGATAGAGTTAGCAGTGTGCGTTTGTAAGTTTAGATACAATTATTGAGAATAAATAAAATAAGACTGGATGCGTATTACAGAATTCGAATCATTAAAGAAGTATTGACAATAATATGGGTCTGTAGTCTTCTTTTAAAAATATTAAAAGATATTTCATTTTTTATACAATCTGGCAATTTATTGTAATGTTGCGCTCCTTCAAAACTTATGTCTTTTTTATTATTATTAAAATTAATATAAGGTATAATAATATAATTCTGCTTAGTTTGGGATCAGATGACCGTGTGTGAGGAATGTCCAGGATATTTATTTATAAATAAACTAGCAGACCCCCGCGGTTTCACCCGCGAACTATTTGAATTTTCTCCTTCGAAAACCAATGCACGCCACTGATTAGTAGACACAACAAACAAAACAAAAAAAAACGAACTTCAACGTCACTCTGCAAGTTCCCGCCAAAAAGTCCGAGAAAATTAACTTCCAAACAAATTTCGAATTCTAATCCGATTTAAATATTCTTTTATATTTGACATTCCAATTTTAAAGAGCATTTCAGTATCCAGAATAAAAGGCAGATAGAGCACGCGAAACACGGGAGTGAGGCCAAAAAAAGCAATTAGGTACAAATTGAAAAACACATACCTGGTATTCGCTTTTGAATTTGTATTTGCTATGTTTAAAATCTGCTGTGTGCTATTATTTAAAAGAAAGTGTTTCCGTTAAATAAAGTTTTTTAAACAAAGCAAATACTAATTCAATAAATAATATCAGGTATGTGTTTTTCAATTTGTATTTGCTTTTTTGGCCTCACTCCCGTGTTCCGTTCGCTCCATCTGCCTTATTCTGTAATCTGTGCAAATCGGATTGAGATTTCAAACACGTGTCAAAATAAAAATTTGTTAATAAATCAAAAGTACTAAGGAGTATTGATATCAACTTCGATGCAAATCACCCCCAAAATAACTTTCTACCCCTTTTTGACCCCGTTAGGCGATGATTTTCAATAAAATACGAAACATGTCTTCCACCAATTCTGTTAAAGAATGTTTATGCAAAATTTGAAGTAGATCGGACCAAGGAATCACGTTGTCCCATACAAACTTTGTCCCCGTTTTTCACCCCCTTAGGGGTAGAATTTCGGAAAATCCTTTCTTATCGGATGTCTACGTCATACAAAGAACACACCCTCCAAGTTTCAGGTCTCTACGATCAGCGGTTTAGGCTGTGCGTTGATCCGTCAGTCATTCAGGACAAAGCATTATATATATATAGATGACATTCATCACACAAAAATACCGGACAAGTTCGACTTGAAGTCGTGGGAAGAGGGTTCCGTACAAACATAACATTATAGTTGAAAAATATGTTTTTGCCATACATTCCAACTGCAAATGTAAGTTTGTACACACATTATTGACAGTTTTACCGTGTATATTTTTTTTTTCCTATACCTAATCTATTAGTAAATAACTTTTCAGGCTCAGTAGTTTCGGAGATAATGGGAGGGGAGGAATGGTATAAATATTTATTTTATAATTATAATCCTATAAGGATTCCTTTTGAAGTACGGCATCCTAAAAAACAAGGGTTCCAAAATAATGAGATTAATTTTAGTTTAATAATAAATAACTTGTAATAAAACAGTTAAATGTGTAGCAATTTATCCCTATAAATATCCGTATTTGTCTAAATAAACAACAGAGATAAATATCTTATCGTACGATTTTAAATATTTTTTTTGGAAATAATATCGATCCTAGCATCGCTTGGAAAAAAGCGAAAAAAAAGTTTTAGATTAAGTGGAACTTTATAACAGTATAAATCATTTTTATGATGATTAATAAAAAGGCTGTTTTTAAAATATTCTTTTATGTTTATCATCGGTAAAGATTTTAAATAAAAAATGATTCCAGTTATAAATAAAATAACGTTTAAAAATGTTTGAAATACACTTACCATATCATCATAAAAAGGCATCAGGACGGTCAATATGCGCTTTATGTGATAGAAGCATAACGTTCTATTTACATTGACACCACTACACAAGGGCTGAGCTGACCATTCACTGTTATTCGCAACAGTTTCCTCCAGAACACCTATTTTAAAAAAACAACCACTTTCGCAAACATTCAAAACAGTCACTGCACTTTTAACACTAAAATGCACAATCAGAAAAAAACATGTTCCAACTGTACAAAATTATAATTAAAAAAAAAGAATACCTGGTAAATTAAACGACTATTATTAACAAAATAATTTGAATGCAAAAACTCTTTGGTGTTGTTCGGGTGATTTTTGAAAATTCATAAATAGAACGGGTGTTGTTCGAAAGTTTCGTATGGCTGTGAGGGCGCAGCGCGCGGCGTCTGTACGCAGTCAAAGCTGAAACTAAACTGACTGAAAGATACGCTATCGGGTCATTTCAGGCCCGTGAAATTATCTGCGACTGTGTAAGTTATGCTGGCGATTTTGTGTTTGTCGTAAATACGCGAAGGGATGTGTTTGATCTCATTCTCTGATTTAAGAAATAATAGAATGGGAGATTGAAGGGTTAAAAAAAGATTTTTAAAGGTGCTTCTGTTGTATTTTGTTTACAATTCATTACCATTTAGATAACTTATTGTTATTATCATTGTGAAGTATGTGGCGCCATTATTTCTTATCGCTCTACATATGCTTGATATCGTCTTAAATATGTGGATATGCACCATCGACGAGCTTGATTCTACCTTATATGCAGTTATTTTTCACAAATATATTTAATAAGAGTGCGTATAAAGCAAAATAACAAAATCATAGAATTGAAATTTACCCAAGTAAATAATATTTCAATGAAAAAATATTTTATATGGGTATTTTCATTATATGCAAGGGTTCAGTCAGAGCAAAAACATAATGGAATGTAAATTCACTCCTGTGTTCCGCGCGCTCCATCTGCCTCGTTAAGTAATCTGAGAAAATAAACTAACAAAATAACACTATTATAGTCCTTACGTCAAAGTCTTAATAATGAAGCCTTTATAATCGATATTGTCAAAGAGGTGCTCACGCTGAGTCTTTGTTTTCTATTTAAAATAGGAAATTGATTTTATGTTGTATAAGATAACAATATTTTATAACAAAGGATAGGTTAAACGCAAAGATTTTCATAGGGCATCGTGCCTCTACCAATATATTTTATAGAAAAATCTTATCACTCATCATCATCATCAGCCTATAATGTCCCATTGCTGAGCACAGGCCTCCTTTCACAAATCAGGGTGAAAGTGTATGGACAGATACTCCAACACGCGTGCCCACTGCGGATCGGTGGAGGTAGGCTAGTGGTCAACCTACTCTTGGAGTTTTCAAGCCGCCTAGGAGGCCTCCAACTAGCTTAACGACTATCAGAATTAAGTGATAACCGGGACCAACGACTTTACGTGCCTTCCGAAGCACGGAAGCGCTCGATTTGAAATACCACTAGGCGGTCACCCATGGTACCGACCACGACGGTAGTAGCTCGATAAAGAACGGCTTATCATGCTACACCACGAGCGCTTCAGAAAAAACACTATGTAGATATAAATGAACCGTTTATGAACATAAGGCCCATATCACACGAAACCAGTTACTAGCTCGATCTACTAATCAGTCAATCACAGGCATGCATGAAGGTTTTCACTGGGCGTTATGTGTTAGCAACACGATAATTTTCATGAGCTACATGCGAGAAAGAGGTTTTGTATTACAGCTTGAACCGTCCCATAGTAAATGTATAAGAGCTAAAGTAAAAATAATTGGATTGTTTTACAAAAAACTTAAACCGACTTCAAAATACACTAAGAAGTTATCAAATCTTGATCTGATGACAATGGGACTAAACGGGAAGTGTACCCTTCCAGACAAAAAAATAATTTTCCAAATCGGTTAATAAATGACGGAGTTATGAGGTAACAAACATAAAAAAAAAAAAAAAAAACATACAACCGATTTGAGAACCTCCTCCTTTTTTTGAAGTCGGTTAAAAAAAGAACATGGGGTAATTTTTTTTAAATATTTTTCTGTCCTTTTATGAATTAAACGATGCATATTCTAATACGCTTTAAAGTTATGCAATATCTTTTAAATGGATAAAATAATCGTCCGGACATACTTGTCGTTTTCACTCTCCTATAGTCGAATCATCCCACAGGATTTCTCTGCAAATTGTTTAATATAGAACGAGAGGTTGTCACTTCGAGAAAATTTCGGAAATTAAAAATGACATTTTAATATGAATTTTACACTTTATTCCTCTTGGGTTTTAATATATTTATTTTGAAGTATATAATATCTCGTCTATCTTCGCTGCTTTTGCAAATTTTAGAGCCGGTTTCGTATTTTAATCGTACCAATTTAAAATTATAAAACTCAGATTAAAAATGGTAAAAATGTTTGATAGCATCATTACAAACGCATTACACAAGAAGTAACATAAATCAATAATGTCGTGTTAAATTTATTATTTTTGGTCCGTCTGTCTCTTTATTTGCAAACTAATGATTTAATATCTAAATAATAAGATAAAACAATAACTATATCTTGGCAAAAATGAGATTGTAATTGACGTCACATAAAAATTGCAGCAGCACACGCAAACTAGAGACATTTTTTTTTTAAATAAAATGTCGCTCAAAATTATCTTCTTGAAAAAACTTGATATTATATCTGCATTTTGTACAATAATTAATACGTTTATTCGGGTGGAAAATGATCAAGTTGTGAATGTCTAAGTTCATCTTTCTATAACAATAGTTTTTTTTTGCTTATTTATTGAATTATAATCATAACCAATGTGTCACCCTTTTTTAGGGTCATTATCTTTTCACGTCACATGCTAATCCTAAAAGTTATATTATAAATGTGAAAGTGAGTTTGTTTGTTTGTTTTTTGTTACGCCTTCACGCCTCAAATACTAAACGGATCATCATGAAATTTGGCATACAGAAAGCATATGGTATGGAGAAGGACATAGGCTACTTTTTATCCCGGGAACGCGGGTGAAACCGCGGGGGACACTTAGTCTTATTATACATGTTTCTCTTTCGCGATGATCCTAGTACCAAAGAAGTCTCGTACTTGGATATACCTTTTCCGTAACACGTGACCATCGACAGTGCGCTCTGATTGGCCAAGTCAAGAACACACGATGCAGTGATTGCTCTTAACTGTTCAAAATCAGTGACAAATCACTGACTAGTCGCGCAATCGGATTGCTCGGTATTACTACTCTAAGGGATTGTTCCTCGATGCACGTGACAAGTTTGTTATAGGCACAAGTTTTGTGAGTCAATGCCCTCTCGTCGTAGGAACCCTTTATTTTAGCTCCCTAATAAATATTATCACATTTGAAAATCTAGAATTAGTAATTAACCTAGCTTTCTCGACGCTATCATGGAAATTTTCCAGCAATTAAAACTACCTTTGTCGGAAACGGAATGTTAATTTAAACGGTTTACAGTCTAACACTTGGCTTTTCATTAAGTTGTACCATTTTGAGGGATCCCGATCCGTACCCAAAAGGTGCCAACGGAACCCTGAAGCCTCCGCTGTCCGTCCATCCGTATGCCTGTCATCTCATGAACCGTAATAGGTAGACAGTAGAAATTTTCAAAGAATGTGTATTTCTTTTGCCGCTATAAACAAAATAACAACAACACAAAAGAATAATAATTGAACGTTTTTACAAAAAACTTAAACCGACTTCAAAGTACACTAAGAAGTAATCAAGTCCTGACAAAACGGGAAGTGTACCCTTCGAGACAAAAAAAGGATTTTCCAAATCCGTCCATAAATGACGGAGATAAGAGGTAACAAACATTACAAAAAAATACAACCGAATTGAGAACCTCCTCCTTTTTTTGAAGTCGGAATTAAAGGGGATACAAGAAACATCTTTATGGAAACCTTCGACTCTTGATCTGGTTGATAATTAATTGAAATTGAATATAATTATTGTAACTTGCTTCCATGTTTGTTATACAAGGTTAATGTTTATAATATTCTAGAAATTAATTAATCTACAGTAAAAAATATCCCAAAAAGTTTTGTCTTTTTTTTTTTAATATCAAACTGTTTGTAGTACTACACTATTTTAATCAATTATCATATTCTTTATTACAGTGCATTTTCAACTCAATATTATCTCTTTGTGTATTGGGTTCTCTCTACTTAAAAATACGTAGCATAAAGAAATATGTTTCTGTGTTTGTTTATTTGTTTTCTATGCGCATCGTTTATCCGATTAAGTAGAAAGTTTGTACAGTTGTTGTTGGCACATGGATTAAAGTTTCTGAAATAGTCAAAACCACAGAGCATGGAGTCCACGCACCTATAGACGTAATCAATGACAATACTCGTGTTTCCTGAATTGCGAAAATTGTGCGAGCAGTCGTCAGCCTAATATCGACTCTATACCACAGCACTATATGTGTCAACAGTACTAAATGATAAGACAATACAATAATAGTAGTCATCTGTTGGTAAACCGGTGCCGCCCACTGATACGTCTGAATAGTATGGAATCTGTTGAGCAAGGCGTTTCAAGTAGCGATGGGCGATTGTTCCAAAAAAAGTGATCGAATGAATCGACAATTGTAAAACTGTAAATTCGATTTGTCGATTCATTCGTTCTAACGAATAACCAATCGACCTTTCGAATGAAAATCGACGCACGCAACGTAGGTTGCAATAGTATGCACAATCGACGGGTGAGCGCGGGGGCGAATAGATTCATTCATTTGGCGGACGGGCAGCCAGCGCACGGCACAGGCCGCGCGGTGCCGCACGAAGCGTATTATGAACAATCGAAAGAAGTCGATTGTTATTCGAATGATTCGAATAAATTGGACAATCTAATAAGTCGATTGTTTTTAGTAACAATCGCCCATCGCTAGTTTCAAGTAGGGATCGAGTTCTTTTTCATTGCTCTGTGGTCAAAACAAAAAACCAAATAAAGCAACATTGCAAAGTTTTAGCAGTTAATGCTACTGAATAGTAAACCGAGATAAACATCAGATTACCTCAGTATTTGCCGTCTTAGCTATCAATAACAAAGTTATTGAAGCTAGATTAATTTTCAGTCAGTTTTCCAGTCACACCATCATGATTAATGTTAGCTTGGAATACGACCTAGATTCGTAGTTCGAAATGGGAAGAGCTTGATTTATTATTTAGGTTAGACTTAGAGCCCCCGCACATTGTGGTCACCAGACGCCGCCACTAAACGCGATCACCAGGGGTTCAGTCAGACCACTACATGCTGCCACCAGTGGCTGGTTGCGGCCACCAGTGGCGGCCACTTGCTGCTAGAATATATTGTTCATTTCCCGGCGACTGTGGCCGTGTGTGCACGCGAGCCGAACGACAAAACCGCGGCCACATGTAGCGAGCGAAATCGACTCCCGCACCTTGTGGCTCGGACACGGCCACTCAAACGCTCGGTATGCGCCGATGCTATACAAAATGTATGGAGAAACATGTCCATAACAACTTGTGGCGGCCATTGACGTTCTAATGTGGTCGCCACTACTGTCTTAATGTGCGGTGACTCTTAGCGGAATCCGAGCGATTGTTGGCAACGCTTAGATCTGCATAATGATAATCGTGTTACAAGGATAGATGGATGGGATTTTGAAGATAGGTAGGCATGGCGGAATTTCGCTGAAAGAGCAGCTCGACTGGGGAAGTATCCCCACCTTACAGACTACCGCAGCCAAAAAAACTTTGTGTTCCCGCGCGTGATTAAAGTTGCCAGAGCTCTATGGGCTAGTGTGAAAAAACCGCCCAAGTGCGAGTCGGTCTCGCGCACCGAGAGTTCCGTACAGACTAGTAGGTATGTGAGTAGTTCGTTCATCACGGGAATCGATTCTCGAAGATTTTTCCCCTTTTTCCGATTATGTTATTTTTTATGTGATGTAACTACAGTTTGTTACCTTCACGCGTTCCTGAGAAAAAGGGTCTTGACAGACGGACAGACAGACAGACATACAGCAAAGTGATCCTATAAGGGTTCCTTTTTCTTTTCTTCTGAGGTACAGAACCCTAAAAACTTTTAACGTAAATACTTTTAACTTTATAATATTAGTACCTATTAACTTACAATTTACGGAATCCTACGTGCGAGAATCTAACATTTTCATCTCATTTTATGAACTGAAATTAAAGCTTAAACCTGGATTGTTAATTTCATATTTCACGTAAACCAAAAGTTCAAAAGTCAGCAAATATTTGCATATTTTATATTATAAATAGTTATTACTTTATTCTGAATAATATAAAGTTCTCTAATACTCTGTCATTCATAAGCAGTAATGAATACATTCATAAAAGTTGTACTTAGTTGTTAGGAATCACTAACGAACATCTTTTTACATACTCATCGTATGAGTCCCAAGTAATGTATGAAGTTAATTTATATAACTTTTGTACTTATGTGTGCTCGCAAATTGTTTGGTCTCGTCAAGTTGATTTAAAATTGTAATAAGGTCTAAAGTTCAGTGCAATGTGATGCTTTTGATGAATCCAAAATTAGAATTTTAATATAAATTTCGTTTCAATTGGCTGTCAGTTTTAATTATAATACGAACATTATTAAAAGTTCGTGTACACAAACATAGTTTTAGTGTTTTTTTTTACTGAGTTTTACCTTTATTTATATGAATAAAAATGAAATGCTGTTCATTTGTTAGTGCTTCACCTAGTTAGATTTGGTTATTTGTTAAATTGAATACTCGTAGTACCTAGTCCGAATAAGGTTATTATAGAAAAAAAAAATTACCCCTAAACATTGAATTATTACGCTCCCCTAAAGTTGCTGAGAGTACCTTTTTCCATAAAATTTTTGTCATGAAATCGTTTGTCGGGATAAAAAAAAGTTTTTGTTAAAAAAAAAGCCTTTTGTAGACTGTACCTACTTGCATTATCTTCCAATATACTAAATATCAAGTCAATCCGACAACTGGACAGGACATACATACATACATTGAAAGTTAATAAAAAGCTTGTAAATAAATGCTGACAGTATGGCATCGCATCAAAATATTATTACATGAAAAAAAAAGTAGAAGAGTTCGTCGATATTGGCACGTTCAAAAAGTGGAAAAAAAAAACAAATATTTTTTCTCTACTCACAACCATGGGTCTACTTTATTGGTATTTGGTAAATTTCAGATTATCTATTTTGTTTAAATTTAATATTATATTGCTTTTATTAAAAAAAATAGTGTCACTAGAAATACGTTCCGGAATAATATTATAACGAGGTAAAATTTGTAAGTATGTAAGAGGTCATCTCCTAAACTAAAATCAAAATCAGAGTGTTATTGGCTACTTTTTTCTCGAGAAAGCGGGTGAAACTGTGGGGCCAGCTAGTTTCATATAAAAGGCACTTACCAGGTTTGTCAGTATATCATAAAAAAGTACTGACCTTTTAACTAAAAAAAACATAAAATAACAATCATTATTTGCTATATCGTCCCCGTAGCGCGAGAATTAACTAAGTCTAAAAAGTGTGTTTTGAGATAATCGCGTTTGAAAGTTTGGAAAATTGAAATGGCCCTAACTTTTTACAGGTATTACAGCTTTTCGAAATTCTATTCTCGTTTTGAAGGAAATATTGTAAAGTTTTTGACTAAATAAAAATGGTGGGTAAAAAACCGTAACTTAATTAGGTATAAATAAAATAAACATTTAATGAATTTTACTCTACTTATCTATTGCCATTTTTTTTTCTATTATCTATTGCCACTTTTTGCCATAACTTCGAGTTAGTTAATCATCGACCTGAGTTAGTGATTTTTCTCACGGCAATAGGCTAATATTAAAGAAATTAACTTGAGTTAAGTAAACTAGAGCTTACTATTAGACACACAAGCTACGTTCGGTGAATATTACCTAACTTGTATCACATTACTGTAATTTAATTATAACTTATTATTTTAAAGGAAATTAAAATAAAACAAAGTCTTTTTCGTTTGCAAATACCTTTGCAGTTACCTATATTTAAAAATCTCCAGTAATAATCACATAAATGAACGAAAATAGTAAAATCAACAAATCGATACCACAATTGAGCAATCAATAAATAAATTAGATAAACCCTGATGCATAAAATTAATCAAATATAAAATACCAGCCAAGTGCAAGTTGGACTCGCACACATAGGGTTCCGTAAAGACGTATCTTGTATGGTGCCCCCCTTTAATTTGAAGTTTTATTTCATTTTTATTATTTATTGTTTAAGCGGCAATAGAAATACACATTCTGTGAAAAATTTAATTGTCTATCTATCATGGTTCATGAGATATAGCCCACTGAAGGTACGACGACGGACGGAACGGCCGACAGACAGTGTAGGCCTAGTAATAGGGTCCCGTTGGCACCGTTTATGTGCGGAAGCCTAAAAAGACCATCAAACTTTACCAGAGGGGTCCTATTCTTCTTCCTCGCCATCAGGCTCTGAAATCATCTCCACAAAATCATTACATGAAGGTAAAATTCGTACCATGGATGAAGCTCTTGGGGAATTACCCCCTTTGAGATAGTTTTTTATACTACCAAGGTGGCAAACAAGTGTATGACCAGCCTGAAGATAAGCAGTTATTCAAAAGATCTTTCTTTTTGCCTCGGATACCTCTGGTAAGCCTAAGCGTAAGCCTTAAAGATGGTATAGTTTGTAAAAAATCGTTGATTATGTTACGTTATCAGAAATAGACCGCAGTTAGTCAGATTCCTAAGTCTCGTGCCGCATTTTTATTAAAATATGCATTTCATATTCCTCTTTTGTTCTGGTCGATCAGCTCCATCATAGTGAGTGCTGATCATACACTCATTTTTCTTGCATTTCAATTAGCTGCCAAATATCTTCCTATAAATATTGTTAGTTGCTCTTTATAAAGCTCCTAAATTTAAAGCTTAAGTTGTTGTTGTTATTGTAAGCTTGCTATCAAGATATTATCTCTTAGATTTTTAAAGCTCCATCAACTTAACTTGAACAGGTGCTGCTTTTAGAGGCTGGTCTACTTAAGTTTGCTATTTACTTATTAAATATCGATACAATCTAATTTGTAGTTTTTCCGCCGGTGCACGCAATTGTTGTCAGTGCGATTAGAATGTAAATATTATTTTATGAATCTAAGCTTGTTTTGAAAAGAGTAATTGCTGAGTTTATTCCCGGCTCTTCTCATCAAATGCAACCTTCCGAACCGGTATAAGAGTATTAGAGTCAGATTATTCATAAGTCCCTGCGAAGGTCTATTTGAAATAAATATCCTTCGCTTGATTTGATTTGATTTATCACTTACGGCTTTCGAAAGATACTGGCACACCAGCCCTCTAAGTAAGCTCCTTCATATGGAGTTCCTGGTGGCCTGTGCGATTGGATTTCCGATTTCCTGAGTTAACAGTCTATAGATAGACGGGTGCTTCTCGGACCTTTTGGCAATCAATCCCGGGTTCAGTTCTCTCTGCAACTTTATTTATGCTTCAGATTAACGATCTGTTGAGTACGACAGCACTGATGCACAAGATCCAATTGTTGCAAGAGGCCATGGTAGAGCGTTTGGATATGACCTTATAGGCAACCTCCAATTAGGGCAAAGCCAATCTGGTAATTTTTAACTCCACCAAGAATTTACACCGCCAATGGAGTCCTTTCAAACAGCCTCTACAATTCAAAATATATCCTTGCCTTTAAGTGATCGGCTTGACCTTTACGGCCAAATTTAGCTTTAGCTATTCTATTGAGTCAAAGGCAGAAACAGCTGCTAGGATGCTGGGTATTCTGTCTAATTTCCTTTGGTACTTCATGCCGGAAAATTTGCTACAACTTTATCAAGCAAAAGTACGATCGTACATGGAGTACTGATGCCATCTCTGTGATGGATCCGCTAAGCACCAGCTTGACACCATTGATTTAAAAGATCGCCATGTCAAGAGACTCATCGGAGCCTTGACTACCGAAGAAATGTTGCTTGCCTAGAGATTTCTAGAGTCTAGCTAGAGGATATATTTTGGAGAATGTGCGCAGGAATTATTCAATCTTATTCCACCATCCCTTTTTTACACCGAACAACAAGACGCCGGGTTTTTTTTTACCCGTACGTTGTTGACATACTAAAGCTACAGACGTAACGTTTTGCATCCTCATTTATTGCAGACACCAAGGGTGTGGAACTTGCTTCCGGCTTTGTTTCCTGACTCTTAAAATCTAGAGACTTTCAAGGTCAGAGTGAATAGGTTTCTTCTGGGTAAGCGTCCTCCATCTTAGGCATCTTAATCGTCCTTTATGGGTAAGTCAGTGGCCAAACGCAAGTCTATTTATTATATTTGAATAAAAACTTGGCTCGACTGTATTCATAAAATGACTAATTCGTGTGGCGGCAAAATAAACGCGTACGCACACTTCAACACATACGTGAAAAATGAAAGTCACCAACTGCCGCCTTCACGCCGCACTGCACACATAAAGTAACCAAGTCGCGCGTGAAAAATACCTAAACTACTAAATCAACACCAAATTCTTACAAATATTAACTAAAATAATATCATTACTATTTGAAACAGAAGCAATGTCACCCATTTTACTAGAATAAAAATAATTAAAACTGTGTAAGGGATTTTCGCATTTTTGTTTTTGTATGAATTATATTTCAATTGAGAAAGAGAAATCAACAAACCAAGTTAGTTAATTTTCGCATCCAAATGTTGAACCGAACTACTGATTTCCAAACTATCTAAATCTGTTTAGTGATTTATGAGAGCAAGGTATACAACAAAAAAATCAGGGAAAAACTAATTAATTGATTTTAATTCCTATTTATGTAATTTAATTTGAAATGTAAAATAACTAACTTAATTAGGTAATTTTCTCTTTACGTGATATTGTCCATAATCATAACTTAGTGAATTTTCGAATTTTATAACTCAAAAACTATGACACCTACAAAAATGAGAGTTAGACAGATATAAAGAGCTTGAAAAGCTGATTCATATTATACAATAAAAAAAGAATTACTTAACTCGACTTAGTTAATTCTCGCGCTACGGGGACAATATGAAAGAAAATTATAAATCCTATACATACAAATTGACAGGAAAAAGACAACATACAAAAAAAAACTAATGACCTCTCATAACAGAGTTTCACAGCTATGAAAAACAAGCGAACACCATAAATAACCCATATGTGTCAAATATAATAGGTCTGTCACATTTCTTTTGTCAGCCTGTAATGGCTTCTTTAGTTTGATACCCATTTCACGGGTGTCAATACCCGATATACGCCCACTGCATCTGTTCGTGTCATAAGACACCAATACAGGGTGTAGTTTTGCATTCGTGCCACATTTATAGAACCAATAGTAAATGATTTATTTAGTTATTGTAAAATAGCCCCCTTACCCATAAAACATTATTAAACTAATATAGTCTTTAACGGGTCACGTAAATAACGTCACTCTATTGTCATTGTTAGATAATGTGACATTATTTACGTGACCATTTAATCAGTATATTTGTTAAATAGCGCTTTACGAGTAAGGGGGTAGGTAATTAATTCTGGGCTTGATAAGTAAACGTGGTTTTCCCAATGGAGTACAGCATGGGGTTCTTCAAAAAGGGTGTGAAGAGGTTTCTTCAGGGTCGGCAACGCGCGAGTGATACCCCTGGTGTTGCAAGCGTCCATAGGCTACGGTAACTGCTTACCATCAGGCGGGCCGTAAGCTTATTTGCCACCTCAGTGGTATAAAAAAAAAAAAACGATTATTGATGATTTGTGATTAACGTCAAATCAGAATAAGACTTCATAACTGCCCAGAACCACAGAACATAGCGGCCCGAAACCGTTCGAAGTGGAAGTCAATGGGGGAGGCCTATGTTCAGCAGTGGACATCCATAGGCTGATATGATGAACTGCACATAATCTTATAAATCTTTATAAAACATCGTCAAAACCGGGGGGATTTTTATTTTTATAAAACTTTAAAAATAATATTTTTTTACGAGCATGATTTTATAAATAAATAAATATCCTGGGACATTCCTCACACACGGTCATCTGATCCCAAACTAAGCAGAGCTTGTACTATGGAAACCAGAAAACTGATATAATACATATTATACTACTTTTTGTTTGTAAATACATATGCAAAATCTTGACCAATCTTGGTGGAATCTTGACCAGAGTTTTAACCAACCGTCATAATTGAATAGTTTTCTATGCTAGGTAAATATCTCCTTAAATATGGCACAAATGCAGAACAACACCCGGTATATGACATGAAAGAAAAGTAGAGCTTTTTATTGTCATCCCGGGAAATTTCGTGATTTCCAGGTCATATTTTCAGTTCAATAGGTATGGTATTGTACAATATTTTAGTACAGATTTCTTTTAATAAGATTCCGGTATGTAAAGTTCTGTAACCGAAGGGTGCCAAACGGGACCCTATTGCTAAGACTCCGCTGTCCGTCCGTCCGTCTGTCTATCAGTGGGCTGTATCTCATGAACGGTTCTAGGTAAACAGCTGAAATTTTCAGAGAATATGTATTTCTATTGCCGCTATAACATTAGAATGTTAGAGAGGTAGAGCATAGCGTTTATTCGCTCAAAGAGCAGCTCGACTGGGGAAGTACCTCCACCTTATAGAATACGCAGCCAAATAACTTTATGTTGTGTAAAGTTGTGTTCCTGCGCGTAAGTAAGGTCGCCAGAGCTCATAGGGGAGGGGGGAAAGGTCGGTAACGCGTGACTCGTGAGCGATGCTTCGTGTGTTGCAAGCGTCCATATGGCTAAGGTAACCGCTTACCATCAGGCGGGCCGTATGCTTGTTTACCGACTTAGTCGTATAAAAAAAAAAGAAATAAAATTAAAAATTAAAAGGCGCCCATACAAGAAAAGTGTTTTTTTTTTCGAAGTCAAATACTAGTTAATACTGTACGAAACCCTCCGTTTGCGAATCCGAGTCGCACTTGGCTGTTTTTTTACATAAACTATTGTTTTCTCCCGATTGATGTATTGTGTGTACATTTACTAACCTGTTTCAAACGGGCGAATTGCAGGAGTAATCTAAGTGCGAGTGCGAGTACACCAACTCAACTCGCAACTCTCGCCATCGACGGGGAGTCCATCCTCACACATTGAAACCAGATTTGTTTTGAACTGTACGGGCTGAAAGGAGTTTTCTTCCGCGGACGCTCGGACTGTGGAATGAGCTCCCCGCCGTGGTTTTCCCAATGGAGTACAGCATGGGGTTCTTCAAAAACGGCGTGAAGAGATTTCTTCTAGCTTCGCGAGTGATACCCCTGGTGTTGCAAGCGTCCATAGGCTACGTTAACTGCTTACTATCAGGCGGGCGGTATGCTTGTTTGCCACCTTAGTGGTATAAAAAAACTGGTGTTGCAAGCTGCTGTAGACAACGGTAACCGCTTACCACCAGGTGTGACGTATGCTTTTTTGCTACTTTATTAAAAAAACCGGCCAGGTGCAAATCGGACTCGCACACGAAGGGTTCACGGAAGTTTCTTGTATGGGGACTCTCTTTAATTTTTAGTATTATTTCAGTTATATTATTTTTTGTTATAGCGATAATAGAAATACACATTGTGTGACCATCTACCAAATTACTGTTCATGAGATACAACCCACTAACGGACAGACAGCGGAGGCTTAGTAATAGCACAGTCTATAAAACCATACAGTCGTTCGACGAAGACGTCTAGACAGGGCAATCGTGCAGGTGTGAGGGGCGAGACGCGGGAAAGCCGAGCCCGACCTTCGAACAAAACGATGTTAGTAGCTCAGGACACAGCATACTTTATATGACCGTCGCGATACTGTCTAGACGTTGTCGGAATTTTCCACGAGATCAAAGGCGTCGGACCACTGTATGGTTTTATAGACTGTGGTAATAGGGTCTCGTTGGCACCATTTGGGTAACCCTAAAAATCATGCTTTTAATATAAGCTCAGAGTATATAAATACTACGTACAAATATAAGTGTTCATAATTTGGAAACGGAACACATTACTTAACTTTTCCAAGCAGAACCTCTTTGTCTTGCATATTCGAAAACCCTGAAAAATCAGCGCAAACATGTCACAACACAAGAAAAATAACATAAAGCCTATTAATTCCAATCTAGATTAAAAGGTGACTTTATGCCAAGGGGAATTTTCCAAGGGAAAGACCTAGATAGAAGTGTCAAGATTGCAAACGCTTGCTTAGGGTGACGTGATACTTCCAACGGCCGTCGTAATGTTAATACACTGATGCGGTGTTTATTTGTATCGAAAACGATCAATTATATTTTTCTACCCCGCTTTTAGAAAAAACCTTTAATCGGTGCCTACGTTATAAGGTTATTTATCATCATCAGCCTATAATATCCCACTGCTGAGCACAGGCCTCCTTTCACAAATCAGGGTGAAAGGGAATGGGCAGATACTCCACCACGCGTGTCCACTGCGGGTCAGTGGAGGTAGGCTAGTGGAAAACCTACTGTTCGAGTTTTCAAGCCGCCTAGAAGGCCTCCAACTAGCTTAACGACTATCACAATTAAGTGATAACCGGGACTAACGGCTTTAAGTGCCTTCCGAAACACGGAATATTAAACACATATTATTTTGTTTCAGAAACACGTAGATTTTGTTTCGGAAACAGTGTATCTCAATGAATTCTCAAACTCACTAGGTTAAAATAGGATCTGAAAATAATTAATCTTTAGCAAACAATAATAACTAACTGTATGCGAAAATAAGGCAGCATAAAAGAAAATTACCTCATATTCATACAAAGCAGCTGTATAATAAAATCTGCAAAGTTATAAGAGATATTGTCTCCACGCGTTCTAGATGCAATATTGCTTCCGTACCTCGTAGCTCAGCGCAATTTGCTACATTAATGTCGCAAGTTGCAGTTCGCCTTATTACAATATACCAAGCTAGAGTAGAAATCTACCCTCAGTTTAGTTAAAGTTTCTACGCTCAAAAAAGATTTTAAATATAAAGAAATTCAATTTGGTATCAATATCATCATCATCATCAGCCTATATAATGTCCCACTGCTGAGCACAGGCCTCCTTCCTCCTTCCGTAGGCTAGTGGAAAATCTACTGTTGGAGTTTTCAAGCCGCCTAGAAGGCCTCCAACTAGGTTAACGACTATCACAATTAAGTGATAACCGGGACCAACGGCTTTACGTGCTTTCCAAAACACGGAAAAGCTCGATTTGAAATACCACTATAGGCGGTCACCCAACCAGGTACCGACCACAACAGTGGTAGCTTAACTTGCCGATCGATTAAGAACGGCTTATCATGCTACACCACGAGCGCTTCTGGTATGGCGTTCTAATATTAAAACTGCGAAAGCCTCAACGGATTTAGATGACACTTGGCACATGAATAGATCATACCCTGAATAACAAAAGGATACCATTTATCCCGGGTAAAAATAAGATCCCTCAGAATGCGGTAAACAGCTAGCTTATTCTAACCCGGATTTTGCAACAGTACTGCGCATCAGTGTGCTAACTTTATTCGTACTAAGATTTATGAACATACCATATGGATAGATTGAAAAATAGATGAAATACTCGTAGCGTGAAACATGTAGTTAGCGTGGACTTTGAAGGCTTGATACTGTAATTCATTGAATTATTCTGTAATTCGTTTTCTTTGAGAACATTAATTTTATTATGAACTTGCTAATGCTTAGCGTGTTTTGTAACGACTCTTTTTTTTTCTATCTAACCCTTCCTTCTAAGGACTACTACCTCTAGGTAGTAGTGCCTATGTTATATACATCATAGTACTTTTTAAGCTTTCGCGAACTAAATTCATTGCAATATTAATGTATCGGGTCTATTCGCGCACAGACGAAACAACAGCACTTGGTCGAAACGTCGAGGTTAGTCAAATTTTGATAATAATCTGTGCGCGAATAGACCCGATACATTAATATTACAATTATATATAGGATGTCCTGTAATGTAAATAATGGCACACATTAAAACGAAATCTGAAATTATGCCCAAGCAGAAAAAGTTAAATATATACTTATACTATTTTCGTTGGTTAATTGTGTGCCATTTGCTAGACTTAATTCAATTTTACGTTTACTTTTTGCAAATTTTTCAGCATGCATTTGGATAATTATTGCCAAGTTTGAAACTTCTAGACTTGGCATGGGCTACAGAAAAAAGAAGATAGACTTATGCCCGGTTTCAATAAACAAAAACGAATCGTTTTGCTTACCAATGGTAGGTTTTTTTATTGCCAAACTGGGCATATAGATCATTTCGTAAGCTACTTCCATATGGGAGAGTCTGCTATGCAAAGCTTTGAGATCTTTGCTTCATTATTAGTAAAGATATAAAAGTCTTCATTTTAATAAATCTTAACCAATAACGGTCCGCAAATTATTGAAACCGGGCATTAGATTACCTATAAAGATATACCTACAGGCTTTTTACCCATTAAGAGGAGTTGGCTTCAGCTCTAGATGACAATGATATTCAATCCCAAATAAAGAAGCTTCCATAGCCCAATGGTTAAGGGATTGTGTACAGATCGTGAGGTCGGAAGATCGAATCCTAGGTCCATTGCACTATTGTTGTGAACCAACTCTTACCGCTAGCACGTAAGTTAGCAAAGTAAGAGAGGTTATTAGGAAAATTAGTAATACGTCAATGCATTTACGTATTGCTAGTTTTTTTTCTTCGGTCGATTTCTTAGCTTCAGTTTTTATTTCCCTTTCTTTGTACATTGAATTCGGTAAGGAAGCATAAGTGAGCGGTTTCCATAGCCCCTATGGACGCTAGCAACATACGGCGCATCAATCACGCGTTACCAACCCTCCAAATGAGCTCTCTCTGACGCGCAGGAGTGGAACACAACATTCTGTTTTTATATTCAGTACGTAATGGTCTAGATCAGTGTTTCCCATTAGCCGGATCGCGACCCGGTATCGGGCCATCAAAATAAAATACCGGGTCCTGGTCTGGTCAAAGGTTCAAGGTCTGGTGCCACTTCAAGTCGTTTTCTTTATTTATTTTTAACCTTAAAAATAAATATAGAAACCGAATAAAAATTAATATAGAAACCGACTTGAAGTGGAACCAGACCATAGGATATAACTTTTGTCATTTTCCGCGAACTTGCGATTTTTTGGTAAAAAATAAGCAGCAGCTCCATACTTCGTAATTTTGTGAATAAATAGGCGATAACAAAATATGTAGTATTAATATTAATAAAACATTTTACTATTAATAAATGTGTATTCTTTTACCTAATGGAACCAGTTTCGTTTTAAAAGTATTAAGTGGGTCACGAAGGGGCAATGTAAACATTACTGGGCCATGGCAGAACAATGTTGCTAGATGACTAAAAAAAACTATTCAGTCCGTCTTTTACATTATCAAAATATATTAGACATGTACTTTTTCTTTTGCAATTAAACAAAAAAATACGAAGATATCGTGTTGAAGACGACATTCAACTGAATAAGTATTATGTTTGTGATTAAATTATGTTTTCTCTATCTCTGTAATGGACGAAAGATACTGACTTCCACAACACAGGATAACCTAGTGGAAGGTCTTTCTAATAAATTTCATTTCATTTCACGTGACGTCACGTTAGATTACACTTTTTACTCTAAAGTGACGTCACGAGCCCCGCTTTATATCATAATCCAAAACCGGGCATCGACCGTTAGAAAAATCGCAAATAGTTGGAAAACATACCGATTACTCATATTGTTACAAACCAAACAAGTTCATTAAAAATTGTATGCGGGAAATTACCTACCGTTAAATATTTTCCGACTATTAAACCGAGGCCGCAATTTTTTAATGCAATTAAAATATTTCAGTTAGTTAATGTTGCACTATGAAAATGTTCGTAACGAAAGGATTTTTCACGTGAAAAGTTCCTATGCTAAGCAGTTACATTGCAGTGAGACTTCATTTCGGCTCTCAGCCGGTCTGTTACAAATATATATTTTATTCTGAGTGCAGCATCATTTTCTTAATATATGTAATCAATCCCTCTGTTTTGCCAGAGAGTACTTTGTCTATTGTAGTTTGACAATATTGTGGAATATTACGTGAAAATTACTGCGTTATTTATAAAATATGACCAGAAATAATGAGAGGTTGTAATGTAATATTCTAGAGTGGGATGTAAACAAGAAGTGAATAATTAGGGAAGTTAAAATTATATTTTGTGTTTATGTGATAGTAGTTGAAAAAATATGAGTAGGTTATAGACGGTTGTAATAATTAGTATACAAGCATCCGACAAGCCTGATGGTAAGCGGTTACCGTAGGCATATAGACGATTGCAATACACGAGCCATCACTCATGTATTACCGAGCCTTTCCCCCCACCCCGATGAGCTCTGGCGACCTTACTCACGCGCAGGAACACAACATAAAGTTATTTGGCTGCGGTATTCTGTGGAGGTACTTCCCCAGTCGAAATGGTCTTTGAGCGAATAAACTACCTCTCTTAAAATTGTATAATGTATTGTATTCCGCAAGGGGGCGTCCATAAATTACGTGAGATGTTTAAGGGGGGGAGGGGGTCGAGTCAAATCTCATCTAATCTTACGTTGGAGAGAGGGGGGGTCTCGGCAAATATCACGCATTTTTTTTTCTGATTGGACCAAAAAAAAAACTATTTTGGTCCATTTAATTCAGATTGTACATGCTTAAGATTCAATCTTAAGCGTAATCGTAATACGATTAAGATCATTCACTAATTTGTTCGAAAGAAAATAATTTCATTCATACTTCGACGTTATACATCTACTGACTGTCAAACCACCATATTTGTTTTATACCAAAACGCTCAATTTAATCTGAATTTGAAAAATGAAAAATCTCACGTGAGTTTGGGGGATGGGGGAGGGGGTTGAATAAAATCTCACGACATCTCACCAGGGGGGGAGGGAGGGACAGAAAATTTAAAAAAACACCTCACGTAATTTATGGACGCCCCCCAACCAAGATATTCTTTATTTACAACAAATATGTACAAATTATAATCTATATATAGAAAATTTCCGCAAGTCTGCCGCTGCTTCCGATTAATGGCAAGGTTCCCAGAAGGTGAATTATTTGAATTGAACTCGTCCATTCCCATTGTATTCTTAATTGTATTTTAATAAGTAACAAATATACTGTGACATTCGTCACATAGGGTTATCTGATCTTAATCTCAGCAGAGTTTACATATACACTGTGGAAATCAGATATTTCACACTCACAATGTTTATTCTAGATGGAAATCGAACCCACGACCTCCAGCGTGATAAGCAGATCTTACCATAAACGCCAACTGGCCCCTTAGAGTCATATCCATCCTCCCGAACGTGATTCCTTACTCTGTGAATCATATTAGTTGCCGAAAAATATTCAGTTACCCAAACTCCACATAACGTTACGATTATTTCTGAACGTAAACAAGACTTGCCAGTTCTCAGCTGGAATGTACCTATGAAAACATTTCGACATACCCAGTCGACTGAGAAAACAAAGTGAGATGCATACAAGCGGGCTATTGACTAACTATTACTAACAACTAATAATTTGTAACAACTTTTGTGAAGTGCTCATTTGCGAATATAATAACTAGAAGAGTGAAATATCATACTATCAAGCAAAGTTGATGTACTAAGGCGCGAACCGAAATGCTGCTTTTATCTGGCGCTCCCGAATTAATTATAAAACTCGATAAAACGACACCAACTACAAATACAAAGGCAACACGAGATACTTCACGTCCGAGAACGCAACTAGAGAGCTATCATCATCTGCCGGGGTACCCCAAGGAGAAGGAAGCGGATCACCAAGTGCAGGTGAGTGGTTGATACATTTCATTCAGTTTCTTCTACATAAAGTTTGGTTGGTAAACACCAGGTGATGTTCTCAAGATAAGCTTACTTTGGATAGTTACACAGATTTAAGCCATCAATCAAGGCTCTCCCGTACATTGAGTTGTACAAAAAAGAGACGTATTTCGATTTTCTAGCGTTTTTGAGATTACATCACCACTATGAAATATTGGGTAATTCATAAACCTAACAGTATTTGGATAATTTTTAATCATCGTATAATTATTATATTTGCTTAATTATGGTTATTCTGGAATTCTAAAAATATTTCAAATTCACCATATTTTTTCTAAGACACCAAGAATAAATGTCAACCTGTCCAAAAATATATATTTATCGAATTATAGTTAATATCCAAACCAAATACCTACCTACAAATATTAAAAGTTTTGACTGCTAAAAATTCATCGCCAGTGCAGACTTTGAATACTCCCACTGGTATCTGAGAGCAAAGCGAGGCAAAATTAAATTATCGAAATTTATTTTCAACTTTATTACAACACCCCAAATATTGATTTTAATTTGGCAACAAAAACCTCGCCGCTTTGCGCCTCGTCAGATGTAGGCTTCCCTAAGGAACTCGCGTTAAATGTTGGCAAATGAATGGCCCACCTGAGATTCATTAATATCGAGCGGCCGCAGTGGGCCAATATAGATAATAAAGTCTGATAATGCCGCTGGAAAGCTCTTAGGAGTATCATATTGTTAGAATTGCCTTTCTACTCTGTGGTTTGGTAACATTATGTGTGTATCTAACAATAAACATAGTCAATATATTGTAAATTCAGTTATTCCGTTTCTATGGAACATACAGCAAACTAATAATCATAGTTTCTTAAGTTTTGTTTGTATTCAGAAAATATACCTATTAACAAAAGCAGCGGATATACTTTTAAAAGTATTTACTTCGAAAGAAGCTTATTCTAGGCTGGGTTAAGAACAAACTATAATCACTTTTCTCTAACAACATACAAGTTTAACCTCGGCCGTAGTATTTATATACTCTGAGCCTCGGCAAAGATCGGCTTAATAACCGACCACTTATTGAGAATGATCACTTGACCTTTCAACTTTATTCGCATTTGCATTGGTAAATGCCAGCTAGCTACTACAATATTAGGGAAATATAAAAATCCGAGGGACAGACCTTTGTTAAAACCTTTTATATTATGCTTGATGCCACTTGATTCAAATAGAATACTGACCACTCGGTAAAAGGTTCCAGGAATTTCGTGTAGACCACCGAATGTATAGTTTAATGCAGAAGATCAAAGATTTCGTTTAAAACAGTATAAAAGTGGAATTGGAGGTGGATGGAGAACATGTTAAGACTGAGAAGAAGCTAAGCGCAGTCACTTCTGTGACTAACTATTACAAGGATGAAGATTGGCCGACAGACTATTAGCCCAATAGTCCAGAAAGTAGGTAAGGTCTAACTGAGGCTGGTTTAGGACGAGAACAGGAGATGTAATCTAATAACAAAACTAATATTATTGAAAATTACTCTCAAATCTATCTTCTTCTCTCTATAAAAACTTGTCTTGACTGATTGAGCGATCTATCAACGCACGGCAAAAATCGTTGGAAGGGGTGGAATAGGGGATCATAGCATTCTGAGGTAAAACTGCTAAGCGTAAAGCGTATTTTAAAGTTTTCGACGATCACAGAGCTGCGTAGAGTGCGATAAAATCTAAGACCATGAATCCATCTGAAAGAGGATACGTCTACGTCACCCACATTTAGTAATCAACGCTACACCCACGCCATGCGACTCGGGCCGCACTTCACATCAAAATTAATCTGAATGAGAGTTTTCGTCAAACAAAATTTTACTTTGATGAAATTACTTCTGAAAACAGATACTGGCCAAAAAAACTGGTATATTAGGTTGCTAAGCTGCAAACTGAGGCTGCAAATTACTTTGTTGGAATTTATGAAAATTACGTTTTGATATGTAGAATATGAAGAATACCTTCAAGATTCTTCATTACTTCGGAAAAACAATAACATGTGTCTGTCTTTGAAAATAATGTCTAGTTGAAACATCCTTGATGCTTAAACATTATTTTTTTACCAAACTTTATTAATAGGACCCTTCTTGCCATCATCATAAGGTATGGCGGTTCTGTTGTTGGATTAAAAGCTGTCTTACCTGGGTTATCGAACCTTGGCTCGGTGTTTACAAAAAGTTGTAGTGCAATAGGAATGTACCTAACGCCGCATACTGTAAATCTATAAAAATAATACCCGAACTATATTTATATTATAAAAAGGCAAAAAAGGAAATGGTCAAAAAATTTAAAAATAATTTCTAAAATTACAGCGATCCCTGCACTCAGCTCAGCGTGTGTCGCAGGCATCTAGAAACAATCCCTTTAGAGCAGTAATACCGAGCAATCCGATTCGAAACTAGTCAGTGATTTGTCACTGATTGTGAACAGGAAGGTCCAATCACTACATCGTGTGTTCTTGACTTGGCCAATCAGAGCGCATATTATGTCCTTGACTTGGCCAATCAGAGCGCATTGTCGATGGTGGGAAATTGACGGAATAGATTGTACCTAAGCGAAATCAACGTCATTTCTTTGGGTTAATTATTCGATGGTTGCAGGAGACCAAAAATTTGTATAGATCATTATATCATTATTACATAGTATCAGTGAACTAGTTTCCAGAGTACAAGCTTTGCTTGGTTTGGGATCATATAGCCGATGAATTTTACACTGTCACAGGATAGTATAATTCCTACTCTATGCCGATAATGTAATAATGCAGAATCGTTCCGCCTAATTTGATCAATTAAAAAATACCAGTTTAGTTACACTGAACTAATTTTGCATTTTTCTAAATAAAATTATATCATGAAATGGCGATGCAAGGTGGATGACACATCCATTTAAAAGGGAAGATTTTCCGCCAGGCTGGGTCATCGTGCCTGAGGACCACGGTCCAACTGTACGTACATGGACATAAAACTTCGTAAGCGCGATGCAGGATGATGAGGCGCCATCTATCTATCGGCGTGTGAACTTCATGGTGTCATCTATACGAATGAAAATCACAACACAAATAATTTTAATTTCTCTGACACACATTTTCTGCGAAAGAATGATTTTTTTTATGAAATTATGTTTGTAACAGTTGTTTATGTATGCAGTGGCTCGTGACTTAATTGGCATTGTTTTTTATATTGTTAAATGAATGACTCTTGTTCCTTGGAGGATATGGGATGCTACTTGTGTGGACACCCTAGCGCCGTCTCATCTTCCTTTGACTCAAAATAAGGCTGGTGCGGCTGCTGAATCTGCTGAGGGCCTTAAGAGGCGCAAATATAGTACCCTTGATAGCGGATATATATTTGCGCCTTTTGGGGTCGAAACGTTGGGGCCGTGGGGAGTGAGTGCCAAAATATTATATAAAGAAATTGCAGCGCGCCTAGTTGAGGCGACACGTTCCCAGAATGCTGGCTTATACTTCGGTCAGCAGATTAGCATAGCCATTCAACGTGGCAATGCTGCCAGTGTTCTGGGAACGTTACCCACTGGCACGGATTTAGAATAGTTTTATTTTTTAAATCTTAGGTTTAGTTTAGTGTATTGTTTATTATTATTTCTTTTGTGTGTGTTATTAGTTGAAGTAAATTATTGTTAACATAAAGTTAAAAGTGCATACAGAAAAAATATTGTTTTTTATTTTCTAATATAAATTAGGTTACCAAAAATAAAACAACATTAATACCTACTCAAATTAATGCCGAATAAATGATAAAGCAAATGTAATGATCTTTAAATACAATGGTATTGTGAACCTTTTTGTGTTTTCATGAATGAAAAATATCAACATGAAAATGTTTTTTCCTTTATTGACATAATAATAATAATAAGACATAATAATTGTTTAGGTACTTATGACCTTTCATCCTTCACAAAAAATACAAACAAATTGCTTTTGAAAAACGTATGGAATTGTGGACAAATATTTACTTCACAAAGCTCGAGCGATGAATCATTAGTTTTGTCTGTCGTGTCGCATTGCAGAAAAACAGCTTGAGTCGAGTGGGAACTTTTTCTTCGTGATAAATCAAATCTCAAATGACATTTTGAAGATAAAAATAATACAGACATTTCTCAAAATGAAGCCCACACATATCTGTGTGGGCATTATCACGTATAAGATTCTTGGGCCCACGTACATTTTATGGGTGATATCCTAACTAATATTATAAATGCGAAAGTGAGTTTGTTTGTTACGCCTTCGACCCTCAATTACTCAATGGATCATCATGTAATTTGGCATGCAGATAGCCTATAGTATGGAGAAGGACATAGGCTACTTTTATTCCGGTATTGCGGGTGAAACCGCGACAGACATCTGGTGCGGAATAAGGCAACGTACCTATAGGTTCTAAACTTTGGAATCAAAACGTTGCCTTATTCTGCGGGCCCTATAGTTAGTTTTTTAATTGATAAAGATTTTTTTAACTAAGGAAAATTATATCTCGACTTTCATTCCATTTACCTAAAATTCAAAATCATTTATTCAAATTGACCTTCGCAGGCACTTATGAAAAGTCTGACTCTAATACTCTAATACCGGTTCGGAAGGTTGCATTTGCTGAGAAGAGCCGGCAATAAACTCAGCAATTACTCTTTTCAAAACAGGCTTAGATTCATTACATAATATTTACATTCTAATCGCACTGAAAACAATTGCGTGCCCCAAGCACGTTGCGTGCAACAAGTGCGCGGCGGCAAAATTACAAAGTAGACTGAATAAATATTTAATAAGTAAATAAATAGCAAACTTAAGCAGACCAGCCCAAGCAGCACCTGTTCACAAGTATGACGCGTGTGGCAGCCATCGCCCTCCTCGCCATATTGACTAGTAATATAGACTACATACCTAGATCGTTTTAGGGAAATGTAAACGATACTTAGTACTTTTTCCAGTTCGTGTACTAGACGTAACACAATGCTACAATTTTCTGCCACAATGGAATATTTACAAACATTTCTCCTTAGCGACAACCATCGATTGCGACAACTTTATCTGAAGCTACGTGGAAAAGAACCATAAGGTAAGATAAGTAAAGTTTTATCCCAGATAATCCTATTAGTCACTGTCACTTTTCATTCAACCGTGAAATATGGGACAGGCTTAAAAAGAATGTCCGTAAAACTGAGTTTGTAATTTGTTTAATACCTCTGAGATTTTGTGAAACAAAACACTTTATAACTTTAGGTCTCTTCTGTTGACAGTGTTCATTTTTGTTGTAGAAAGTCAAAGATGGAGTTGAATGAAGTTAACTAGGACAGAACTGGTTTACAACTAGGTACTTCGTGTATCTAAAGTAATATAACAAACTTGAACTTTGTCCCAAAATCTTATAAGATCTAAAGGCATGTTGCTGTTATGAGTTTTGGAGTTGTTATGATAAACATACAGCTTCTGCCTTGCAATTTTACCGCATACCCACATTCCAAAGGATCAAGTATTTTACCAGCATTCAAGAGAGATCAAGTATTTTCCCCGCATTCCAGAGAGATTAAGTATTTCCCCGTATTCCAGAGGGATCAAGTATTTTACCCGCATTCCAGAGGGATCGAAGTATTTTACCCGTATTCGTAGGGGATCAAGTATTTTTCCCGCATTCCAGAGGGATCGAAGTATTTTACCCGTATTCGTAGGCGATCAAGTATTTTACCCGCATTCCAGAGGGATCGAAGTATTTTACCCGTATTCTTGAGGGATCAAGTATTTCACGAGCATTCCAGAGGGATCAAATATTTTCCCCGCATTCCAGAAGATCAAGTATTTTACCCGCATCCTAGAGGGATCAAGTATTTTTCCCGTATTCCAGAGCGATCAAGATATTTATCCACATTCCAGGGGATCCAGTATTTCATACAATGCGACGATAGCCTAAAAGTTGAATGCCATGGCGAAAGCGAAAATACCCTTGAAACTTTTACTTTCGGTGAAGGAAAATATCATGTAGCGACAGTGTGGCTTCATAGTAGCCATCTGCGTGGCATCTAAGTGCCTGTCTGTATTTCTGCAGGTGCACTAGAGAATCCCATTATACACTAACCCCCTTACTCATAAAGCGCTATTTAACTAATATACTGATTAAATGGTCACGTAAATAATGTCACATTATTTGACAATGACAATAGAGTGACGTTATTTACGTGACCCTTTCAACAGCATATTAGTTAAATAACGTTTTATGAGTAAGGGGGTATGTGTGTTTCCGAACTACGATTATACTCGTACGTAAATTACTATGGTGAAAATGTCGCTAAATATAAGCCTATTCAAATTTAAAAATAAACCATTACATAGATTAACTTATTTATTGGTTATTGAAATAAGTAATAACACATACTATTATTATTCATTCACCCAGGGAGGCAAGTCTGCTATTTATATCCTAAATTTCATGTTGACACGATTCCATTACAAATCCATAGCCATTGAGCGAATGTGCGGGGTTTTTGACGCTATTTAATTAGTATACTACCAATCAATCCTGTCAATTTCGACACTATTGATAGTCCATTGGAGCACAATGTTTACCTAAGACAAATTGTCCAACTAGGTAGGTCCAACTTCGACAAAGAGGTCAACCGAAGAATCCAACTCGGCTGGGCAGCGTTCGGGAAGCTACGGCATATCTTCACGTCCAGAATACCTCAGAGTCTGAAGACAAAGGTCTTCACTCAGTGCGTGTTGCCAGTGATGACATACGGGACAGAGACGTGGTCTTTTACTGCTGGCCGCATAAATAAGCTCAGGGTCACTCAGCGAGCTATGGAACGAGCTATGCTCGGAATTTCTCTACGAGACATGGTCCGAAACGAGGACATTTCGTAGGAGAACAAAAATTACCGATATAGCTCGTAGAGTTAGTAAGCTGAAGTGGCAAGGGGCAGGCCACATCTCATCTCATCTCAAGGAAGGTTCTCGACTGGCGACCACGTACTGGAAAGCGCCGTGTGGGACGACCTCCCACCAGGTAGACCGATGACTTGGTCAGAGTCGCTGGGCTCCGTTGGACGCAAGCGGCCCAAAACTGTTCCAAGTGTAAGTTAATGGGAGAGGCCTATGTTCAGCAGTGGACATCCTTAGGCTGATATGATGATGATGATGGAGCACAATTGTAATAACAGACTGAACATCTAACGCCTCTAAAATTATAATTACTCTTCACTTTAAATGTTTTCACTATGTAAGTATGAAGTTAGTACTCATTCGTTAGTATAAAAGCTAGATAATAAAGTGGGCCGTAAAACTGGACAGCAGCTGCGGTGAGCAATAAAAAGAAATGTTGACCTGCAATAAAGACTGTTAAAGTGGATGGAGAAGTGAGGATTTTATGCGCTTTTCTATCTGGTTGTATTTTTTTTTTGTTCGCAGAGAGAATTGCGAAATAATAGTGGTGCAAATGAGTTGTAGCTTTTGTCGTCGATTGTCCGTGAGACTTTCACTGTCGTGTAATTTATAAACATGACCAATATGACCATGGTCAGAAATGGTTTTTTTTTCCCAAAGAGTTAAACACTATTTTACGATTACGACCGTGCTTACAGATCATGTTTAATAGACCTGATATTATAACCCTACAGGATGAAAAAAAAACACTTACCTTATACATATCTGATGGTGACTGTACTTTAACGATTAACGTTTGCTAAACTAAGTATTAATATTATTTTTGACGTGTATCTAAATAAGTGTATTTCAAATTATGCTCCAAATAAACAATTATTCTATTTTAATCTATTAAATGTATTAAATCTAAGCTTGTTTTGAAAAGAGTAATTGCTGAGTATTTTGCCGGCTTTTCTCAGCAAATGCAACCTTCTTAGCCGGTATTAGAGTTTTAGAGTCAGACAAACCCCCTCACTCATAAAGCGCTATTTAACCACCATTTAACCCATATTAATATGTCTGTGTATTTAACTAATATACTGATTACATGGTCACGTAAATAATGTCACATTATTTGACAATGACAATAGAGTGACGTTATTTACGTGACGTAAGGTCAATTTAAAATATTTAAAATAAGTTGATACTTATTTCCATCGATAGAATAATGTTTTCCGTAAGGCTTTCCGATACTTTTAATTCGAATGCAAATCAGGTGGAATTGGGCCAAAGTTATGTAACATTTCTCTCCACCACTTTTCACGTTTCTAGGGTTCCCACCTACCTAAAGGGTGCTCACTGAGACCTTAATATTAATAAGGCTCCGCTGTCCGTCCGTCCCTCCTTCCGTCTGTCCGTCAGTGGGCTGTATCTCATTAACCGTAACAGGTAGACAGCTAAAATTTCCACAAAATATGTATTTCTATTGCCGCTATAACAAAAAATAATAAAAATGAAATAAAGTTAATAATTATTTCTTATTATTTTTTATACAAGAAACGTTTATTTTTTACAGCAAAGTTGAGTTTCTTAATATTGTACGGAACCCTACGTGTGCGTGTCTGACTCGCACTTGGCCGGTTTTTTTTTTCTTACTAAGCTACAACTTTTACGTTTTATTAATGCTTCAGTGGCAATTAACCTTTATTTCGTTAAGGGTTTCAGCAATTTAACGACACTCCAAAATTAATGTCCCTGGATTTTATGAATGTCCTTACCCTGGGCGGATTTAATTAAAAAGCTTTTTTGCTACCCTAATGCAGGACGCCATCTGATTTGCAGTGAAATTAGATTTCAAGCATATTGAATGATATTCTTCGATTATGTGATATTAATTTTGTGTAAAATAATGGTAGCATCTGTGAGATTTACAAAAATGAGTTAAACTTTAAACTTTACGTCTCAGGATAAAAATTAAAATGTTTTCTGAATTATCCTAGATATTATAATCTTTTTAACTGCAAATATAGAGTTAATATTAAAAGTAGAGAACATATTTACTGAAAAGACCTATTTATATAAAATTTCGAGCTTGGGCCCAATTCTATGTTGGTGAGTTTACTTGGACGCTAAGCACCCGAGTGTAAAGAATTAGTGCCTCTAGCGGAATACTCGTGGTACTTATATCTCCCATACTAATTTATTGTAAAGACTATCCAGCCCTAAATCTCTAGGCTCCCCTGGATTGATCATACAACATTAGATAGGAACAGCTTAGTCACCGCTCTGAGGGTACGCTCAGGCCATATACCGTCGAATAGGTTCGCATTTTTGATGAAGAATGTTGCTTCACCCAATTGTGTGTGAGTATGGGAGTGTGTACGAAATGCAACCTTTAGGTAAACTCATTTCGGTGTGGATAGAGGTAGTGACACCGGTATTTGTAATAGTATTTTAACTTATCCATCGTCCGACAAAGCTAAAATTGTGTGCGAAATACTGGGGGATTTTGATTTGCCTGAAAAGTCATCATTATTTATTTTTGTACATATACATTATCAACCATACCTAACAATTAATAAAACCTTAAATCTAAATTAGATGAAAAAAATTACAGATGAAATAGCAAAAAGAATATTTACATAGGATAAAAGAAAAAGAGAAAACAAATAAAATAAAAAAGAGGAGATAGCCTTTATAAAAAAGATAGCTGTTCCAAGTCGCTGCCAGTGGGTAAAGTGCCCAGAACGCTGGCGGCATTGCCACGCTGTATGGCAATGCTAATCCTCTGACCTAGGTATTCGCCAGCCCTCTGGTCACGGGAAGCGTCGATCAGTCGTTTTGAAATCTCGCGAAAAATTCGATGGGCTCCTGGCCCCCACGGGCCCAAAGTCTCTACCCCAAACGGCTCAAAAATATAGGCAACATCTAAGTTACTATATTTGCGCCGCTTGAGGTTTTCGGCACAGACAGCCGCACCACCCGCCTTTTTGATAGTCTCTGGAAGGTGGGACGGCGCGAGAGTATCGACGCAAGTTGCGTCCCACACTAAAGGCCGCCCCATCTTCCAGGGCATCAATGTCATTCCATCAGGCCTCTTACCATCGTCCCGCATCAAGCCACTCGGTTCACGAATAGCTGATACGTGGGCGCTGGCAAGAGCCCTGCGGATGATGTCGTTAAGGTCCGAATGGCGCGGTATCCTGCCTGCACTTTTTACGCACGATAGCCCGTGGTGGCCAAGCTGATCGACGAAAGTACCACACTGGCAGCGATGTGAAACATATATAGGTGCACCCAGACGAAGACAACACGCAAGCCGGAAAGTAGATGGATCGAGCAAGGTTCCTATGTTAGCTGACGGAAGAGCTCGCAGCCAAAGACCTGATTCCCATTCTGACACAGCAATGAGACGGGCGAGATCAGCGTGGCTAGTTGACGTTTTTTATAAGTTGATTCCGTACTAGCTCGCAGATTGGCACATCCCATTGCCTCTGTGAGGATGGGAATGAGGGTAAATTGGAATTAGGGCAGGCTAAAGTCCATGCTATCTTGGCATCAGTCATATAGGCTATTTCACACGATGGAATAGAATTTTTGATGATAGCACTAACGAGAACCTGTGTGCTATAGACTGATGACAAGAAGGCCGGGAGTGAAATACTTGAAATTTTGCGGATGCCCAGGCCTCCTGATCGTATTGGAAGTGATGCCTGAGTCCAAGTGCGGTCGTCAAAATTTATATTTAAAATTGATGAAAGGGTTTCTCTAATGATGTTGTCTAGGCTCTTTAAAATGGATGGGTGGTTCCAGAACGGACAGCATCTTAGGAAATATGTAAATTTAGGGACGAATAGGCAGTATTTGATGACCGTGTAAGCCGAATGTGTATTGATTTTTAAAAGGCGCTCCGAAACATTGTTAAAATTTTGAATTTTCTCATCGATAAAAGATTGATAAGAGTCCATAAATATTGGGGAACCTAGAAGGCGAAGTGAGCTCTTTTTTAGAATTTTGACGAAATACTTAAATTCCTTTCAATAAAAAATAAAACTTAAATGCGATAATATGCATTTATTAACGTCAAGGTACTGAAAAACTTACCGGTCAGTTAAAATTGAAACACAATTACCTTTTAAGCTTTATTTTGTTTTAACTCAACACTTTCAACACGAATAAATCTTTCGCCTTAACACTTCTCGCGCTTGAATACTCTCCAATCTGAAATAAAATAAATAAGTAAGTAATAAAAAAAAATATATATATGTAAGTACTTAATTAAAACGTTGCATGATTTTTCGTTTCGGAATGGTTTTTCATTTTCGTTAGCTTTTCATTTCGTAATTGTTTGTCCCCTGTTAAATAAAAAGATCTTCTTAAGTGAAGCTAAAGAGGTTGATATCATTCCCACTTAGGTCGCATTTCTTCAAAGCCTATTTGGTTTGCAATGCCGAACAACTTTTATTATGATAACGCCATATCCGAAATTGGAATGAAACACTTCAATGTATACAGGAGACCTTTGCCAAGTAAATTGCAACCAAACATTATAATATGAACTAGATATCTACCCAGAAATACCTTTACACTGAGCTTAGAAATTGAGATCTTTTGAAGGGGAACCTCATAAATCCGAGCGAGAAGCATTCAGGTATCAGCTATTTGTAACGGGATGAATAGTGATGCTTGTTAGAAGTTCTGTATAAAACAAAATTAACCCTTAAAGGATATCCCTCTTATCTGTCCGTATGTCTTTCAGGAACGAAAAAACCAGTAAATATTTGAGCCAATAACCCACAATTAAAATGAAATGAAATTTATTTTCTAAAAAGTTGTACACAAAAACTCCTTACGCTAAAATAAAAACTAAAATACAATGTTTAGGCTACTGCAACCCTTACCTAATAATAAATAGTAAGAAGACAAATTGCATTGCTTAAACACGGCTTAGTTATTTAAGGGTACAGATCAGATATAATGGTGCGTCCATGCTTGGCGAACCGAGCACGAGCCGAGCCATGAACGAGCATACAACGAGCACGATGCGAATTCCTTTGTAACGAGCGCGATTGTCAGTTTTTCACGTACAAAGGTCACGTGTAAGTTCATTCGTGGTTCGGCTCGTGCTAGATGCGCGTAGCATGGACGCACCATAAGAAGTTAAATGCTTTTTCGCAATCCCACCCGCTTTCAAAAGGTAATAATAACGCTTTTTCTAAGATGATAATCCTATCTACTATACTAACATTTGGTGCTAGCATCCTATATGGCTAAAACAGTTATTGGCAATTATAAAAAAAAACAATGTTTGATAGTATAAGTACGCAACCTAGTAGCTAATAAAGTATACAGTTTAATTCTGCTAGTCGCAGTGAAACCATATTTTAATACCCGTCGTCACCCGTTGGCGAGTAATTAACGTTTCAGCTTGCTTCTGCATTTAATTAAGTTTTTCTTTTTAGCAAGAAAAGTTGCAAAATTATTATTAAAAGGAGTTATTACTTTAATATACCGACTGCATTTACTTGCCCCAGATAAAATTACAACTACAGATATAGATATAATATACTAGCTGCCCGGCACGACTTCGTTCGCGTGGTGCCACCCTATGGTGCTACCCTATCCTATAGTGACGGGCCCGTTGGCGCAGTTGGTTAAGACGTGGAGTCTCAACCTATAGCGCCGCAGGTCGTGGGTTCGATTCCCACACAGGACATGCATTTGTGTGCATGAACATGTCTGTATGTCCTGAGTCTGGGTGTAATTATGTATATTAAGTATGTATTTACAAACAAAAAGTAGTATATGTATTATACAGTCATCTGGTTTCCATAGCACAAGCTTTGCTTAGTTTGGGATCAGATGACCGTGTGTGAGGAATGTCCCAGGATATTATTATTATAGTGCTACCCTAAACTACCCTACCCTACCCCACCCTAACCCACCCTACTCTACCCTACCCTACCCTACCCTATCCTACCCTACCCTTTTGACAGCACAATCCCCATCTAAGAAAAGTTTAAATTTGACAGCAAAATCCCCATTAACAAAATGATCCGCCATTTATTGAATTCATTTGTTACAAAAAATGTGATAAATGAAGAACCGCTCGACCGATTTTGTGCAAACTTCACATAGACCATCTACTAAATAGTCCGCACAAAGCCTAAACATTTGGTTTGGATAGGTGAGCCCGTTCTTGAGTTATAAAATTACAACGAAAAGTGGCATTGATTTTTATATATTTAATATATACCTAGATAACGCAAGAGTGCCTACTCTTAACGTACGTACGTAATACTCGAATCGAGCTTGGAATTAATTGGTTTTTCCTATCACTAAATAGTGCACGCTTGTTGAGTTGGTTTTCCGTCAGTAAAGAAATAGCAGATAGTCAAAAAATGGCACGCTTGGTTTTCATACAGATCATGATACATGCGCTATCTAGATATATCTATATCTGTTACACTGCAAGTTTTGTTATTTTTGCATGTTATTGTATTAGGCCTAGAGACGTCGATTGTCTTTGCGAGATACATTTGCGAAATTACATATAAGACCCATTTCCTCCCCCTATTTCTATTTCTATATGTTATGACATCACGCAATAAGGTCGAAAGCTCTAACAAAATCAATAGTAATATGCAATATCTGAGAGCAGTTTCTAGTAACGTCGGTGCAATAACATTGCCCACTTACATGCTAAAATAGTAGCTCTGCTGTACGATATTCAACCTTGGGTCCCAAATTAAAGTTCACAACTGTACAGCAATACAACATTATTTGTTTAGAAACATAGTTAAATCGGTGCAGTCGAATCCGTGATAAAGGCCGTGCAGAAACATTGCCTCGAGTACCTAAGTCATGAAATGTTGGCATAAATTGTATTTGACTAAAGAGAGAGTCCTGCATCGTGACGTCATCGCTAATGTACAAGCGGGAGCTACCGTTTTTGAGATTCTTGTACTAAAATCGCTGTAACTTCGTAATTTTTGATCCGATTCAAATATTTTTTTCACAGAATTTATTGGATTTCATACCGCTACAAATCTGCATACTCAACAAAAAACGTGAATGATCCTCATTACACAGTACAGCTCGGAATTATTTTGTTCAGTTCTACGATGTCGGTAAACAAGAATATGGCCCGCGTGATAGTAAGCGGTTACCGTAGCCATATGGACGCTTGCAACATATGAGGCATCATTCACGCATTACCGACCCTTCCCCCCTCCCCAATGAAATTTGACATCCTTACGCGCAGGAATACAACATAAAGTT
This sequence comes from Achlya flavicornis, assembly GCA_947623365.1. NCBI lineage: Eukaryota > Metazoa > Arthropoda > Insecta > Lepidoptera > Drepanidae > Achlya > Achlya flavicornis. The sequence goes on from OX392490.1 coordinate 4,038,871, forward strand.
AATTGGCTTCGGTATTCTGTATTCTCAGTATTCTCCGGTCGAGCTACTTTTTGAGCGAATAAACACTAATGTTTGCGAAGCAAGGTGCAATTTTTTCTTTCAATCCGGCCCTTGTATTAAGTATAATTTTAGCTATGGTTCAGTACGTTTAAAAGTATATCCTGCTCATTGTATAATTTGATTTGAATCACTTTTCCAAGCACTATATCTAAAGGAAACTCATACATTCTTGTTTGTTTTCTTATTCATATTTCTGCGATCAGAGATATCTATCTAAACTCCGAATATACACGTAAACTGAAAGTTCAAAACATTTCAGGTGAACGAGAAAAGATAATAAACGAATTTGCCACACTGATGAGGAACATTATTCAATATTTACATTAATGTAGGTGAAAGAAATTAAGTTAGTGCATTGAGTCACGCGAAATTTGGGTCATTCGCTTTTCAGTCGAACGTTTTATGTTATTGTTCTAAAATCGCTGTCTAATTTTCTATTTACAACTGTTTATGGTAATGATTTATTGTTGTTACTACTTGTGACTGCGGTTTCACCCGCGTACCCGAGGGATATATTGCTTTCCCAGGATAAAAAGTACCCTATGTGCTAATCCAGAATATATTCTATCCTCATGCTTAATTTCATCCAAATCCGTTCACATGTTTAGACATAGTTCTACGCTTTGGTGGCGATTTCTCCGAGAAATAAATTAACATTTTTTCTGCCAATTGTCGCCCAACAGTTGGTATATTATCACCAACAAAGAGCTAATGTGCGTTATACCGAAAACCCAATGTGTTGTCCACATTGAAGAGCTTTTTTCGTAAGTCGTAGTGCTGAGAGAAATAATAGGAGCGTCCTTCCTTTGATCCGTCATAATTCTTAAAAATAGGTCACCGTGAAAATATTTCCTACATTCTCTGACATTTTCTATCATAAATTGTAACTCGCTGTCTAGACAGAGTCGTTATATTTTATAGTTATTCGACACCATTGTTATATGATAGTCGAGATATCAGTGTCACAGTATAAATGAAGCAGTAACTCAATGGTCTAAAATCATGATGTATTTCGGGAATGTAGCTCGTAGAGTAAGTAAGCTGAAGTGGCAATGGGCAGGCCACATCGCTCGAAGAGCCGGTAACCGATGAGGAAGAAAGGTTCTCGAGTGGCGACCACGTACTGGTGCGCGCCGAGCGGGACGCCCTCCTACCATGTGGACCGAAGACCTGGTCAGAGTCACTGGACGCCGCTGAATGCTAGCGGCCCAGAACCGTTCGAAGTAGAAATCAATGGGGGAGGCCTATGTTCAGCAGTGAACATCCATGGGCTGATATGATGATGATGATGTATTTAAAAGTCATATTATGGAAACCAATGTTCGTAAAATATTTTGTCTAGTTTTTTTTTTCCACGTTTAAAAAGTTTTAATTAGATTATAATTGGGAAATGTAGAATGCAAATTGCACACTTTTGCATAATGAATATGGATGAACTAAAATGCTACATCCGTGTGAAATCCAACTAAACGAGGATTATACTATGAATGGATTTCCGCAGAATGCACCAAAATAATATTGTTGGCGGCACGAATAGTGTCATAAATACGTCGAGTATCTATTTAATTTGGTTGGTTATAAAAATGTTCTAACTAACTTCATTTAGTCATTAATAAATGGATTCATTTAGTCATTGAATTCGAGCGATGTGGCCTGCCCATTGCCACTTCAGCTTACTAACTACGAGCTATGTCCGTCGTTTTCGTTCTCCCACGATGTCCTCATTTCGGACCCTGTCACGTAGAGAAATTCCGAGCATAGCATTTTATACCTACGTAAACTTTAATTATTATCTCGATTTGTCTTAAAAATAATGAATTTTAATTATTTTTTTTATTTATACAAATCATCAAAATAAAATTGTTTTATCAATGATTATTTACCTTTTCATTGGGTAAATTAAGTGGGCTGCGTTTCTAAGACGAATAAAAAGTCACACTGTATAAATGTATAAACTTATAAATTACTATAAAATATCCCTGCTGAATATTTTATATCAAAAACTGTAAAGCTCCAAAACTTTCGTGATCCGTCAGCAAAATTAATTAAATTAAAATTAATAAAGGGACCTAAAATATACCCAAAAACTTTGTTACACACGAGTTATGTGTTTTCATGTGACTAATATCCATTCAATTGGAGTTTTTTCAGTCTCTAAAATATTACAGTTCAGTTTTAAAGTTTAAACAAAATGATCAATTAATTATAAATAGTTTTCGTTTAATATTATTAAATATTGACATAACTTTAACATGCTTTGTTCTATGTAGCTTAGGCCGGATCTCAGACCAAGAAAAAATTAAAGACTGAACGGTCTGTGTTCTTAAGTGACGCAAGTAATAGGAAGCCGGCGTTCTTGTAAATACATGGTTTCACGAACACATATAGACCATAGGAAGCCGATCGGTTGTCATGCCGTATTGAGACGTTGACAGTGACAATAAGGCTCAGTACCATTTGTGCCTGCTTTGGCCAGTACTGATTTTACTCACGCACACGTAGGAAATATTTGCTTCACTTTCTTATAAGGTGATACTCCGTCTTGATTTTTTTATATGTCTATGGGCCGGATATAGTTTTGTTCATAATGGGTTATCTCTTGCATGTGATTAATTATGATAACGATGATAAGGGGTAAGTGAAGGATTGTAGCACATTCATTGTAGCACATAATACCTACCTATAACCCCCCAAATTAATATTTGTTCTTTCTTTGATTTTGAGATTTTGGGTTGGTATTTGACAATTTACAAAATGGCGGCATTTACAAAATGTATGGGAAAAGCTTATTATATTTGTGATGTTTCCAGTAGCCTAAACTATCTTGGATCTATAGGGCTTTTTTGATCCTTGTCGGAGACAGGACTTATTTTTTTTTCAATTGATTGATTGATGATATTTTTTTTTAGGTAGGCCTCAAGATGAATATGGACAAGACAAAAATTATGTCTAATGTTCATATTCCGCCAATGCCGGTGATTGTTGGGAATACTGCTCTCGAAGTTGTAGACGAGTATGTTTACCTAGGACAAATTGTCCAACTAGGTAGGTCCAACTTGGACAAAGAGGTCAACCGAAGAATCCAACTCGGCTGGGCAGCGTTCGGGAAGCTACGGCATATCTTCACGTCCAGAATACCTCAGAGTCTGAAGACAAAGGTCTTCAATCAATGCGTGTTGCCAGTGATGACATACGGGACAGAGACGTGGTCTTTTACTGGTCACTCAGCGAGCTATGGAACGAGCTATGCTCGGAATTTCTCTACGAGACATGGTCCGAAACAGGAGGAGGAGACATTCGTAGGAGAACAAAAATTACCGATATAGCTCGTAGAGTTAGTAAGCTGAAGTGGCAATGGGCAGGCCACATCGCTCGGCGAACCGATAACCGATGGGGTAGGAAGGTTCTCGAGTGGCGACCACGTACTGGAAAGCGCCGTGTGGGACGACCACCCACCAGGTGGACCGATGACTTGGTCAGAGTCGCTGGGCTCCGTTGGATGCAAGCGGCCCAAAACCGTTCCAAGTGGAAGTTAATGGGAGAGGCCTATGTTCAGCAGTGGACATCCTTAGGCTGATAATTGATGATGATGATTTTTTTTATAGCTATATGTAAAAAATTAAGGGGTAGTCTCCTCAGAACATATTTGGGCGTGGCTTCAACCCTAGTGGCTGACCTCACTGACCCGTCTACAATGTCCACCTAGGTTTAGAAGGTAGCCATTAAAACACTTTGTTTTCGACCTTTGTTTTTTAGTGTTTCTTTTGAGTACGTCTTACTCTTAACATGACTTTCTTACTAAAGTTTGTTGATTTAGGGCCCGTGATGATACAAAAGACACGTCAAAGGACTTACTCCGCCAACTGTTGCAGTTCTCATACTGCATAAAGCAGTAATTATCGAAGTTCTTGTATTCGTCGTTGTAGCTCCGGGCGCAAATTTGCTGGGTCCTGTAAAGCGAAGGGTACTTTGAGATAGCATCTTTTAAAACCTATTTTGGGTCCTTAAGAACTTTACTGAACAACTTTGACTGCGAATTAAGTTCTGAATTCCCGAAAAAAAACTTTTCTTAGAAAATTGAATTATTATTTAAATAGCATTTGACATGCTAAAGGGTTTGTAGAAAACTATCATAGTGAGCTGAAGCTCATTAAAGGACTCAAGCCCACGAACTTTTTCAAGGCATTCGAGCTTAAAGGTACAAGTTCGTAGCCGACTGCAGGCAACAGCAGCAGGCGACCGACGTGTCGCCACGACACTACTGGTTTCTATATAGGTACCTATTACTATATAAGGTCCTAATAAATTAGTGAATTTTCTCTTGGGGGATGAATGTATAGGTCATTAGTAATCAAAAAATAATATTAGAAAAATAATCCGTGGGTATTTTTTTTAGATAAATGTTGAAATTAATACTTTATACTGATATTAAGTTTTATTTCGGAATTTTGTTTTTTGTCCACGGATTATTTTTCTAATATTATTTTGTTTCCATAGTACATGCTCTGCTTCGTTTGGTATCAGATCAGAGACCGTGTCTGAGGAATGTCGCAACATATTTATTTATTTATAGCTAGCGACACCACAGCGACACGTCGCGCATAGTAATACCACGGTAAACAAATCTAAAATACGTTTACCGTGGTAATACATAGAAACAAAAGAGAAAGAAGTAGTGTCGCGGCGACACGTCGCCTGCTGCTGCTGCCTGCAGATAGCTATGAACTTGTACCTTTACCAATTACTCATTTTAACTTACTTGTATGCTGATGGGCAGTTATCAACAAAAGTCTTACATCCTTTCACAAAAAAATCTGTCGCCCAAAATAAAGTATCCTTGGGGTACCTAATCACAGGTTTTCTGTACCCTTTTCCGGAACACACGTTTATTAACATGAACAGGGTCAAGCAAGCTGAAACAAAAACTGTTTATAATATCTTTTCTCATTATTTTTTATACAGCCTTTTTCCTATGTGACCTCTTTACGTCCAGTAAAAAAGTTAAATTCAGTACTCAATTTAAATGGATTGTCAAACTTTCCGGAAAACTGAATATAAAGTCGAGTAAGAGTTTTTTCAAATCGTGAATACACGAGTTTTCTTTTATGTTATCCTAGTTTTTTTAGGTTCAACTACTCCTTCACAGAAAAAAGCCCTTTGTTAACAGCCTACGCTTTCTACCCACGCATATTTGATGTGTCAAGTTTCACGGAAATATATGTCTGTGAGTGAACTTTTGTAAAACAAGCTTGTTCTTCGTTGAACCAAATTAAACAAAAATAAACTGTTTGATTTCTTTTCACACCTCATAAAACCTTGGAATGTTAATGTCTGGATGGATTTGTACAGAAACGTGCGCGTCGGCCATCGCATACGCATCGATCGATGAGATTCAACGTCAAACACACGTCAAATATGTCTGTTAGGAGCAGGCGAGGCATTTATTTTATATAATATTTTGATTAAAAAAAGGATGAAGTCTCGATCGATCTCCAAAATTCCAATTTGTATTTAGGGCTGACTTTTCAAAAGCAAGGTATATGGTTACGTTACGTTACCCACTGGCACGGATTTAGAATAGTTTTATTTTTTAAATATTAGGTTTAGTTTAGAGTATTGTTTATTATTATTTATTTTGTGAGCATTAAAAATAGACTTTCATTAATATTAAATTAAAACAGTTATTGTAAAGACTTATGTGAGAAGGAATATCTTATCCAAGGTTCCTATCGGACCTAAATTTCTTACATGGATTTGCGTGATGGTAGGATTCTGTACATCAAAATCTTTTACTAAGTACTTTCAGACTTTGTAGTGCTTTGTGTGCGAACCAATTCAGCCACGTCAACACTTACTACGGTAATAAATTATAATAGTTTAAAAAAAAACCATAGACTTGTATGATATTTTATGAAACATAAAAATCTTTAAGTTAGCCTATGGCCTGCATTCGTTCTTGCAAGACCAAGACTTTTTACATGAACAAGAGCGCGATATTTTTATTGTTAGATTATTTATTGACTTTTTCATGGAAATCTACAGAGGACGAAGTGAAAAAAGGCAAATGCCCCAAATAATGTTTTCCCATATCTCCTTTTTTAGGTTTTTACTATACTCTCAGTTCAATAAAACACTTGAAAATTGATATAGTAACCCGACTTTATACCAGTTGTATACGTGAAAATATATAAATTTATTTGAGCATAATTCAATAAACACAAAACGAACGCAATTTCCTCTTTGAACTCTATAATATTTATATACATTACACATAAATCCAAAAGACATTATCCTCTATCCTCACTTCCCGTCCGTTAAAAATAAACAGACTTCCACGAACAAAAATGTTATGCTATATGTAAATCAGTTAGTGCATTTGGCAATACCTTACCCACCAAACGAGCGTCCATATCGATATATATTCCTTTGAAATGTAACTAACCTAGTGTTATGTAAACTACTTGTGAAACGTAAGGTACGTTTGCGTAGCGATAATAAATTTATATGTTCTTATTGTAAACAATTGAATGGGAAATATTAGGTGTGCTGTTCACTTGAGGCATGGCGCTAAGCGAATGGAAAGCGATGTTTCCGTATAAAGATTATAAGCAGCTCTGAAAAGCCGCGTTGGGTGTAAAAGTCATCTGAGGGTCTACTAAGAACGATGCAAGATAGTCCGATCAACAAAATTGCAGCGAAACTGACAAGGCAAGAATTGTGTGCAATTCTAATGAAACACAAATCCAATTCGAACAATAAACGGGTTGAATACGACAATACGACAAAAAATTTAACCACGTAAAGTACTCATAAATACGAACAACTTTTAATATGGGACCAAGTTCGAAACCGCTTTTTTTTTTACAGCTTTTCATACAAAAGGTACATATATCTCTTCGGCTAAAATGTTGTTGTTCATATTTATTAGTAGTTTACGTGATTTAAATTTTTATCGTAATGTCGTATCCTCTGTATAAAACCTTTAATACTGTCAATTTTTGCCTATAATTAAGGCACTTTAATTGTCAATAAATTTGATATAAGATGCTCGAGGAAGCATTCCATCGTGACACGTCGTGTCACAAGCGCTTGTGACCCGCGATCAATTCTTTGGTGATTTTTGAGAAAAATTACCTCATAGACTTTATTTAAATGTAATCAATATAAAAAAATTATACTTCTATATTTTTCATTCTACCGTTTTACCGAATTTAACACAATATAAATATAATAATTATATATCCTAGCTTAAAAGTGTCAGTGGATAGAATGCCTAAATCATTGCGTCATAAATTTTATTTGTTTTAATAAAATATACGAAGCTCGTTACTTGTCATATTTCTTGGGTAAATTTCAGTAGACTTCAGTAATTTACATCAGTTTCTCACCAAAATAGAGAAGAGAATTTCATAAAATGAAATACAATGTTTATTATTTAAAATAATTGGGTTAGATAAGAATACAGTTTCTTATTTAACCACAAAACATGCGGACCTTTCAACATTAGGTCCGCACTTTTTGTGAACAATTTTATTCCTGTTTGGATGAATGATTGATAATATAAATAGATTTAGAGAGAGGTAGAGCATAGCGTTTATTCGCTCAAAGAGCAGCACGACTGGGGAAGTACCTCCACCTTACAGAATACCGCAGCCAAAAAACTTTATGTTGTGTAAAGTTGTGTTCCTGCGCGTGAGTAAGGTCGCCAGAGCTCATAGGGGAAGGGGGAAAGGTCGGTAACGCGTGAGCGATGCTTCTTGTGTTGCAAGCGTCCATATGGGTACGGTAACCGCTTACCATCAGGTGGGCCGTATGCTTGTTTACCGAATATGTTGTATAAAAAAAAGATAATTTTGTGATCAATACCCTCTTCTGACCTTCGTCTAATACATAAGACAGCGATAAGAATAAGTAGAATAGGAAAAGTTTAAAATTAGTATTTAATTTCTTTAATTAAATGTTGTGAATCCCTATAAGTTTGTTTACATTCTTTAACTCGTCTCATTGGCCTTCCTTTAGTACTGAATAAAGATCACGTAAATAACGTCACATTGTTTGACGATGACAGTATGTGATCGATAAATATCTGACCACTTAAACAGTGTTTTTTTTTTATATATTCATCATCTAAACAATTTATATAAATTACTTACTATGAATAGCACTAAAAACCACAAATTTAAAATAAAATTTAGTTAAAATAAGTGTAAATGGTTTTTTACTGCTGGCCGAATAAATAAGCTCAAAGTCACTCAGCGCGCTATGGAACGAGCTATGCTCGGAATCTCTCTACATGACAGGGCCCGAAACGAGAACATTTGTAGGAGAACGAAAACTACCAATATAGCTCGTAGAGTCAGTAAGCTGAAGTGGCAATGGGCAGGCCACATCGCTTGAAGAACCGATAGCCCATGGGCAAGGAAGGTTCTGGAGTAGCGACTACGTACTGGAAAGCGCCGTGCGGGACGACCTCCCACCAGGTGGACCGACGATCTGGTCACCATCGCTGGGCGCCGCTGGATGCAAGCGGCCCAAAACCGTTCGAAGTGGAAATTAATGGGGGAGGACTATGTTCAGCAGTGGATACTGGACATCTCTAGGCTGGTATGATGAAAGTGTAAATGGATTACAAATAATAGATCGTATTTGAAGACAAAACAGTGGTTTTGCTATTACAATACACGTGGAAATAGACGCCCACTCTATTTTCACGTGTATTGTAACTCTCTCCGCCAACGCCCCCACAATCTTATAAACTTCGATCTTAGGATACGAAAACAATTTAATTCTAAGGCCGGTTGCTTAATCGCTGTATAAACTTTGAATAAGCTATTTCTATTTCTCAAATAAATCCTTACAAAATCTGTACCAAAATTATTTGGCATTTGAATTGGCCTAAAATAGTTTTCTGTATGATATACTCACGTATTGTTCTAAATGAAATGTAAGTTATTATGCACAAATAAGACATTTTTAAATGTCTTTTGGAGATACTTGGATGTGTATTTGTTTGACTATCTTTGTGTAATAATGAGTTGAGATGGTACGGTAAAAAGCCATGGTGTTTCAGTAATGAACGCACCAAACTGTACCCATGAGATTTCAGGTTCAAGTCACGGGGCCAAACTTCGGACTTACTACTACTACCCAAGAAGAAAAAAACCTAGTCTGCCTGTGAAATCCACCAATTTATCTGTTATCGATGGAATCTTCTTTAAATAAATTAAACTATATTATTCATAAAAAGGTTTATTCCCTGTAGGGATTCATAAAATAATTAGAAAAAAAAATATGGCCGTTATTCCTTGGCAGATGTATATCGATAGACACATGAGGGGCGCGGGGCGCGGGAGCGAGCACGTTTCGATTTGCATAAATAATTTTGCTCTAAGAGGTAAAATGAATAAGTCCCTGCCATAGCGAAATGTTTTTTTTTTTAATTTGTTCATGAATTTGGATACAAAGTCCTTCAGTCGCATACATTTTATATATAATATCACTTTCATATAGTCCGCACATTAATTTTCACATATTCCGCATCATCAGTCACCTCACCGTCCAGGCATGTTTTAGTAAAATGGTGGTCATGTACTAAAACATTACACGGACTTTTTGAGACCACTTGTAAAGTCACGATCCCCATAATTCATTGGATTTCACTTCTCTGGTGCACTTGGATTGATCTTTATTGGATGAAATACCACCGATTATATGCAATAAAACTCAAAAGACACGAATTTATGAAAATTATAACGAAAACGCAACGTCGCTCTGCAAGTTCCCGCCAAAAAGTCCGGGCAAAGTTAAATTTTAATGTCAGATTGTAACTTTTATTTTCTCCATTTGAGAATTGATCGTAGTGATAACCACAGCGATCCAAACAATTTTGCAAATTGCTCGATGACGCATGACGCCGTCCAACAATTTCCCACAAATTACCGATTATTACCGACGCATTGCGTTTATATAATACGTGCTCTACAAAATACGAACAGATGAAATTGAGAACTTATTAAGTAATTTAATCTATGATTAGTGTAGAAAGCAAATCCGCTCGAGAGAATTTTAACTTTCGTTGACATCGTAGGTACGAGATAAATCCATTATTTATTTTCTTCATTTACTTTCAATATTTTGGATTCAATTTTTTTTTTTTTTTTTTACCACTTAGGTGGCATACTAGCATACGGCCCGCCTGATGGTAAGCGGTTACCGTAGCCTATGGACGCTTGCAACACCAGGGGTATCACGCGCGCGTTGCCGACCCTGAAATAAAGACAGACATTTTTTTTTTCTTGAAAAATAGCCCTTTATATACCAGAATACAATGTGAGGATGCCTTCTACAGATGGACCGAGCGAAGAAGTTGTTAGGAACCGCTGGTACTAGTTACTCAAGTTTCAATAGAAGAATCGCTTGTCCTTGCTGACAGTGAAACAGCAATACTTTATAAAATAAAAATAAAAAAAACTATATATGGCAAACATGAGCTTATATCTTATATTATATATAGGTACGTTTATAATGTGTCACACTTATGATTTATAGTAACCACATTAATTTAAATTATAGAAAAAAAAAACAAAATTCCACTGATGTTAGCAATTTTACATGCCATGTCTTGAAACCAGACGTTTGTGTTTAAATATTTATCGAAATAAGCGTGAGAATTAGTAGGGAAAGGGTTAATGTATGTATAACCCTTTCCAACAAAGAAAAGTTTTGAAAATGGCGGCTTGTTTGTTTTGACAGTTTGTAACAGAGATATAAATCTAATGGTGGACGTGAGTGTATGTACTTCGCGTGTCAAAAGGGCACACACTCATTGGGGTACAGTAGTACCCAACTAATAAGGCGCGTCGTGAATCTTCGTTCACACATAAAAGAAAGTATGGCCCGAAGATTAACGAAAGAATGCTTAAAATTACAATCAACCTTAGATCACTACTATAAGGTTTATAATACACTGCAGCTGTTGGTGCCGTCTCACTCGCAAGTCACGCCACGCCGCACCCATGGCGGCAGTTGTTAACCAATAGCATTTCCCGCACTTTGAAAATGTGTCTTCTGCGCAGGTACATCGGTAAGCCATATTAGTTGGGTAATACTGTACACAAGGGGCAATACGGATGGAGGTACTTGCGATACCAATTAAGATTTATATCTGTGAATTGTGTACCACAGACAAATCCTATAGATAGAGAGATAGCTACAATAAAATAAATGGTATACTTTTAATCCAGAGAATATTTGAGTATTTCAGAGCACGGGCACTGCGGGGTGGGGCGGCTACAACAAAAACATCGTATTAGGTACCAGTTAGTGCCTATTTTCATAGCAAAATAGTCTTTATTACTATGAAATAATAACGCGTGTTATGGTGCGTCCATGCTTGGCGAACCGAGCACGAGCCGAGCCACGAACGAGCAAGATGCGAATCCCTTTGTACGTGAAAAAATTTACAATCGCGCTCGTTCGAGGCTCGAAAGCCCTTCCACGCTACGCGAATCGTGCTCGCAGTGTGCTCGTTCGAGGCTCGGCTCGTGCTCGGTTCGCTAAGCATGGACGCACCATTATAATTTACACTTATTCTTATAAAATAGATTTCTTGGGTAGTCATGATATCTACCCTCCGTGATTAGTAATAAATGACTATAATAATTCAAAAGTCTTGATATTTTGCCAAGCACGTACCGGGTGCTCCGCCAATTGCACTTGAGAGCCGCCTAAGGTTCTGTGAAGACCGGCAACACAATTTGAAATTATGATATGACCATTGAGCTATTGTTACTACGTATAGAGAAGACGCCACAAATCAATTCACAAACGATAAATAAAACGCGTAAGCCTCGTGAACATCACGGTGTTTGCGAGAAAAATACTCCTACAAGCGTTCTGATAGCGCTACGTGTTTCTACTCTCTGCTTAGACGACTCATTATTGTTTTAGCGCTAAAGAAAAATTTAGTTGTCCCTAAAAAAATGGGCGTAAGCTTTGCTTATGATAGCTTCTCTAGTAATAATAATAGCTCAATGGAGAAGGACGAATATTTTCGCTCAAGCGGGTTTCCCTTGCCCGAATTTTTTACAAAGATACTGTAGAGTAGATAGATTTTTACTCTAAGCAAGATACAGATATGATCTTTCGTCCATTCCATTAAATGACAAATCTCAGCATCACATATAATGACGAGCAATATAAAAAAAAAACACTAGCATAAATCGTGAATATTTTTTAAAACATGCAATATAGCGCCTTGAAGTGGAAAGCAACATTCAAATGAATTGAATAACAAGAAAAGCGGCCAAGTGCGAGTCGGACTCACCCATGAAGGGTTCCGTAGCAGCAAGTAACATAATATAAAAGTTCTTGTAGTTCTTTTTTTTTATATTTGAGTTGATTGAATGAAAGGTAAATTGCGGTTAGTTTTATCGTTCTCTTATTTTAGAAGTTACAGGGGGGGCACACAGTTTACCACTTTGGTAGTGTCTCTCTCGCAAACTATTCAGTTTAGAAAAAAATTATATTAGAAACCTCAATATCATTTTTGAAGACCTATCCATAGATACCCCACAAGTATGAGTTCGATGGAAAAAAAATTGAGCTTCAGTTCTAAGTATATATTTTTTTTGATTTATTTTCTATTTTTGTGTGAAAATCTTAATGCGGTTCACAGAATACTAAGTCTACTTACCAAGTTTCAACAGTATAATTATTATAGTTCCGGAAAAAAGTGGCTGTGACATACGGACGGATAGACAGACAGACATGACGAATCCATAACGGTTCTATTTTTTGCCATTTAGCTACGGAACCTTAAAAAACATAATTTTATATGTTAAAGAACGAGTAAGAACATCTAAGAAGAAAGAACTTTATGACTTGGGCACTTTGCGAGTTCATTTTTTATATTTTTCATCAGTATATAATACCTATATATAGTGTAGTCTTTATGAATCTTGGTCGGTCATCGTCCTTCTTCGAATTTTTACCGGACGCCACTCAGTCTTTGTCTCAGCTGTAATTATTATCTCAACCCGGAGTAAAATTCAATAACAACTTTTATTTTTACAATGTTCTACTTCGAAGCGTCTGGTAAATAATGGTTTGATGTTAAAAATAAGTTACTGAATATTTTCTACTCCACCTGACGTAGATTACACGAATATTATAATAGCGAAAGTAACTCTGTCTGTTTGTTACTATTTCACGACTAAACTCTGAATCGAACGCAATGAAAGGGGTACTATACTTTTCAAGATCTCAAAACATACCTATACAAAACACGGATGGGGTTTTGACTTCTTTGGTAATAGGCGAAAGAGAAAATTGTATAATAATACTAGCTGCCCGGCGCGACTTCGTTCGCGGGGTGCTACCCTACCCTACCCTACCCTATCTAAACCATCCAGGGAGTTAATTCTACTGTACGTGTGTATGTCACTGAACTCCTCCTACACGGCTGGACCGATTTGAATGTTTTTTTTGTATGCGTTTGGTTGGCGCCTTGGATGGTTAGATTCACAAATCAGCCCGGCAGATGGCGCTGCAGTCGAGTTTGTCACAACACTAACTCGACTCTCGCATCAGCGTGGCCCGTCACTAAAGGACTATTAAGAGTTTTGACAGATTGAAACAGGATGATTTTCCGCGTGTGTGGAAAATTTTTACTATGTGTCATTTAATATTATTTTTAGGGCTTGTTTTATGTAAATAGCTCTGTCAATTTTGAGCAGAAACTTTTTATGTTTTTTTTTTTATACGACTAAGTTGGTTAACAAGCATACGGTCCACCTGATGGTAAGCGGTTACCGTAGCCTTATGGACGCTTGCAACACACGAAGCATCGCTCACGCGTTACCGACCTTTCCCCCCCCAATGAGCTCTGGCGACCTTACTCACGCGCAGGAACACAACTTTCAACAACATAAAGTTATTTGGCTGCGGTATTCTGTTAGGTGGAGTACTTCCCCAGTCGAGCTGCTCTTTGAGCGAATAAACGCTACGCTCTACCTCTCTTAATAAACGCAACGCTCTACCTCTCTTATGTAGAGTCCTTTCGGATAGATTTACCCTTTTCGTTACGCTACACTTTGTATATACAAATATTGCTCGTATATTATAGTATAGGATACCGATATTGAAAAGGGCAAAAGCTATTTTTTATCCCGAGAACACGGTTGAAACCGCACTTATCCTAACTAATATTATAAATGCGAAAGTGAATTTGTTTATTTGTTACGCCTTCACGCCTCAACTAGTCATCATGAAATTTGGCATGCAGATAGCCTATGGTATGGAGGACATAGGCTACTTTTTCAAATTCAAAATTCAAAATTCAAAATCATTTATTCAAATAGACCTTCGCAGGCACTTATGAAAAGTCTGACTCTAATACTCTAATACCGGTTCGGAAGGTTGCATTTGCTGAGAAGAGCCGGCAATAAACTCAGCAATTACTCTTTTCAAAACAGGCTTAGATTAATTACATAATATTTACATTCTAATCGCACTGAAAACAATTGCGTGCCCCGGCGCGGCGGCAAAATTACAAAGTAGACTGAAAAAATATTTAATAAGTAAATAAATAGCAAACTTAAGCAGACCAGCCCCCACAAGCAGCACCTGTTCACAAGTATGACGCGTGTGGCAGCCATCGCCCTCCTCGCCATATTGGAGGGAAGTGAGCGACCCGTCACACGACGCCGCCGCAAGCAAAGGCCTTAAAGTGAGCATGACTTACTTAAGTCTGCCTTAGAAATAAAAAATAACTAAAGGGAAACACTAAACACACAATTTGTTATCACTGTGACTATTGACAAGCTTAGACTAAATATCACAAAATAAAAAAATATAACAATTACACAGACATAATAAATCGATGCATTTATATCAAACTAAATAAATGAAGAACATTGAATTGAATTCATTTAATTACAATAGGTAATATAATCTGTAACCTAAAAATATAACTTATAATAATAATAGCATACTTTATCCCGGGAACCCGGGTAAAACCGCGGGGCACAGCTAGTATAATATAATTAAGCTTATTACTTCCACAGTAATTACTGATAAATGAGTTTAATAAATAAATCCTTTGAAGTTATAAATATTTTCTTTTACAGATTCAGAATTTTTCTTATTGCCAGATCTTCATACTTGTAAAAAAAAAAACAAACATCAAAAGAATGTCGCAGAGAGTGGTATTTATTATAATTATGATACTTCCGTTCCTTTCCTTGTTAATTATTACACAAAGTCTTAAACTGATAAAATTATTTACGGTTTATATTTAAAGAGAAACAATTTTGCACTCAGGAAAAAAACGAAGGCGTTTTATGGCTATTCCTATAGTTTACGGACCGTCATCGGTTAAAATTAAGACTCTTATATCTTTACTAATAATGAAGCAATTACCCCAAAGCTTTGCATAGCAGACCCTCCCATATGGAAGTAGCTATCACATGTTAAATTAGCTTTCGAAATTATATATATATATGCCCAGTTTGGCAATAAAAAAACCTACCATTGGTAAGCAAAACGATTCGTTTTTGTTTATAGAAACCGGTTAAACTACCATTTGAAACAGCGATGACAAAGAATGCGTTGGCGCCGAACCCACGGCAAACGGTCTAGAGTTCTGCGGTCAGAGTTCTGCATTCCGCGTTCACTGTGATCCATGTGGTGCTTTTGATGATTACACGCAGTGACCGCTGCGGTCAAGGAGAAGGCACATAGAACTCTGACCGCAGAACTCTAGACCGTTTGCTGTGGGTTCGGCGCCAACGCATTATTTTGTCCTTACAAAATATCGCAGCCAAATAACTTTATGTTGTGTAAAGTTGTGTTCCTGCGCGTGAGTAAGGTCGCCAGAGCTGCCATTGGGGGAAAGGGCGGTCCTAACGCGTCAGCGAAGCTTCGTGTGTTGCAAGCGTCCATATGGCTACGGTAACCGCTTACCATCAGGCGGGCCGTACGCTTGTTTAACGACTTAATCGTATAAAAAAAAAAACTAGACCGCTTGTTGTGGGATCGACGCCTTACAGACTGAATAACAAGAGGATACATAAATGGTGATGACTTTTATTTCATTTTTTCTGGCTTCGAAAAGCGATCATATAATACGTCGAGGGTTCGGAAATCTCACACGCGTTACACGGTAGTGGTGGTAATGTTATCGACTTGGCTTATTTACTCGAATATTCTTAAAAGGTATTTCCTTTAGTGATGGGACACGAATGTTGTTTAGATGAAGTTTTTATAATCTACTAGCTTTCCCCCGCGACTTCACCCGCGTTCCCCGGATGAAAAGTAGCCTATTTCCATACCGTACGCTATCTGCATACCAAATTTCATGATGATCCGTTGAGTAGTTGAGGCGTGAAGGCGTAACAAAGAAACAAACTCACGCATTTATTATATTAGTTAGGATTGATATGTAGGTATAGCCCCACAAGCTTATCTGGCCCGGTGAAAGAGTTGCTGTTATCGCATTTGGTGGAGCAAACAAATGTACGTATTGTTTATAATAATAATAATAATAACCTCCTCTTTTGACCACCGGCTCAGATAAATTTGTAGGACTATAAATATAATGGTGCGTCCATGCTTGGCGAACCGAGCACGAGCCGAGCTTCGAACGAGCACACTGCGTGTGAGCACGATTCGCGTAGCGTGGATGGGCTCGCGGGCCTCGAACGAGCGCGATTGTCAGTTTTTTCACGAACAAAGGGATTCGCATCGTGCTCGTTGAAGGCTCGTCGTAGGCTCGTTCGTGGCTCGGCTCGTGCTCGATTCGCGTAGCATGCACGCACCATAAGAAAATTTAGAAAGAGTTTGAATCTTGAATTAGACAAAATAAACCATAGAGTATCATATTATATAATTCCGTTAAAATAGCAATAAAAATTCTCGTTCAAAAGTGATACGTGTGTGCAACGGCTACTGGTGTTTGAAGTGGATAAAATTGAGAAGCTTTTTTTAACTACCTATGTAGTTAACTAACTTATCTGTCTACAATTCTTCAATTTGAGGTTAGTATAGCCACAAGGTGGGTATACCCACAAGGTGGGTTGGGAGACCCGGTGAAACAGCTGCCCGCTGGCTGCCCGCAGGTTGTAGGGGTCCCGAGCCCAGGGATTACTTAATCTCCGCCCTGGGAGGCTGACCCGCCGCCTCGCGCATAATCCATGGTATAGTTGGTTGTGCCGGAGGAGGAGACCGGAGTGGACCCGGCCGACTGTATCATGGGGGGACCGGGGGCCCTTCCGACTGCCGCACCAACAAACCGCATCACCTGTCCACCACTCTCGGGGAATAGCACTGCACTTTGTCCCTTCTGCTGCCGGCACAGTTACTCCTCTCAACCTCTTCAAACCCTTTTATTAATGGCCAGGAAAAATAAGAGAAAGAGTTCATCAGCGGCCACCTCGTCCACATTATCTGTGGACTTCTGCAACATCAGGGGTCTTCACTCTAACATCAGTGCAGTCCACCAACACCTTGAGACTGCACAGCCGACTCTGCTATTTCTCACGGAGACGCAAATATCCTGCCCTGATGATACATCGTATCTACACTACCCCGGGTACAAGCTGGAGCACAACTTTGTGCGCCGTGCCGGGGTATGTATGTACGTCAGGGAGGATATTTGCTGTCGCCGTCTCCATGGCCTGGAAGACAGGGACCTGTCGATTTTGTGGGCGCGCGTAGATCACGGTGGCCACACCAAAGTTTATGCGTGCCTTTACAGGTCCCATAGCGGTGACGTGGACACAAAACGGTTATTTGAGCACCTGCAATTGACGACTGACAAAGTACTGGAGCAGTACCCCTCCGCTGAGTTAGTGATATTAGGAGACTTCAACGCTCACCACGTTGAGTGGCTTAGTTCTCGGTCCACTGACTTCGCGAGGAGGACTGCTCTCGACTTTGCCCTGGCCTATGGCCTCTCACAACTGGTTGTTTCTCCTACGAGAATCCCAGATATTGAGAGCCATACTAGTTCCTTACTGGACCTTCTGCTGACTTCGCGACCGGACAACTATGCAGTGACAGTGGATGCGCCTCTTGGGTCATCGGACCACTGTCTCGTCCGGACGCAGGTGCCTTGTGCGCGGCCCGTTACGCTCCGGTCACCCGGGCGTCGTCGCGTGTGGCACTATAAGTCAGCAGACTGGGATGGATTGCGTGAATACTACGCATCGTACCCGTGGAGACAGCTTTGCTTCGCATCAGATGATCCTGACACCTGTGCAGCTGCCGTCGCTGAGGCGATACTGGCGGGAATGGAATGTTATATCCCAAACCCGCTAGTGGCTGCAGGGGTGAAGAAACGACCGTGGTTTAATCGGCCCTGCAAGGATGCTAGAAATAATAAGCAGACCTTGTATGAGGCTTGGACCACGGCCCAAGCTAATCAGGACCCTAAAATCTCTGATGCGAAACGCAAATTTAACGCTGCCTCGAGATCCAGTAAGCGAATGATTGCCAGGGCAAAGTTCGATTTCGTCGGCAGAATTGGTGAGAGACTAACTAGCCTTCCCTCTGGGAGTCGCGCTTTCTGGTCTCTTGCCAAAGCTGCTGAGGGAAACTTTTGCCAGTCGTCCTTGCCACCACTACGTAAGCCGGACGGGAACTTGGCCCATAGTGCTAAAGAGAAGGCTGACCTTTTAGGCTCTCTCTTTGCCTCAAACTCGACTTTGGATGATGGTGGCGCCACACCGCCTACCATTCCGCGGTGTGACAGCTCCATGCCAGAGATAAGCATTACCCAACGGGAGGTCCGGCGGGAATTGCTTTCTCTGGAAATCCATAAGTCGAGTGGGCCAGACGGCATACCGGCAGTGGTGCTGAAGCGGTGTGCTCCTGAATTGTGTCCAGTACTAACGCGCCTTTTCGCGCTTTCCTACACCAAAAAGGAAGTCCCGTCTTCGTGGAAGACTGCCCATGTGCACCCAGTGCCCAAAAAGGGTGACAGATCAGACCCGACGAATTACAGGCCTATCGCCATCACCTCCCTTCTCTCCAAAGTCATGGAGCGAGTGATCAACACGCAGCTTTTGAGATACCTGGAGGATCACGATTTGTTGAGCGACCGACAATATGGCTTTCGCCACAGTCGCTCAGCTGGTGACCTCCTTGTGTATCTCACGCACCGTTGGTCACTCGCCATCGAGAGTCAAGGTGAGGCATTGGCAGTAAGCCTAGATGTGGCGAAGGCGTTCGATCGGGTCTGGCACCGGGGTCTTCTAACGAAGTTACCAGCATACGGGCTTCCCGAGGGATTATGCAAATGGGTTGCCAGCTTTCTGTCCAGCAGATGCATAAGAGCCGTCGTTGACGGTAGCTGCTCCGACAGCATGGACATAAATGCCGGCGTCCCGCAAGGCTCTGTGCTGTCCCCAACACTGTTCCTACTGCATATCAATGATATGCTGTCTATTGACGGCGTTCATTGTTATGCGGACGACAGTACAGGGGACGCTTATTACACGGGCCGTGCTAATATCCCTCGTTCCGAGGTGGAGGAAAGCCGCGAACGGCTGTTGTCTGAAATCGAGAGTACACTAACTAGTGTCTCCGATTGGGGCAGACTAAACCTAGTCCATTTCAACCCCACTAAGACTCAAGCCTGCGCGTTCACCGCTAAGAAAACCCCATTTGCTGTGGCTCCACAGTTCCAGAACACGTCCCTGAACATCAGCAAAAGCATCGGGAAATCGGGATCCTTGGCGTCGACATTTCTAGCGACGTTTAGTTCCGAAGTCACTGTTTAGGAGTTTAGGGCGATGAAAATATGAACAAACACCATTCACTCAATTAGTTATTTATTGACACTGTTCACTCTACATTATATGGTATAAAGACTGAAAAACTAATTTAATTGTACGGAGCACTTGTAAATGGTTTGACAGTTGACGTTAGAGAGAGAAGAAAGAGACAGATATAATTTAGTATCAGATATACTAAACATACTCGCCCTTTTTTATGTGAAAATACACAATAATAACTATTTAATATTAAAGCATAAATAGTTAAGTGTAAAGGTTTACTTTTAAATTTAATACTGAATTACAAGGTTAAGTAGCTAACAAAAGTATATAAAATTACAGTTTAAGTTATAGTTATACAATAATTATAGTTTCAAAGAAATTTAGAATTTAAATATTGAGAAGTAGCAAGAATATTGATTTTAAATTAAGTTCAACTAGGTGCCTACAGTCATGCATGTAATTAACTGATGTACCAACCAGATATGTAATAGTAAAAATTAAGTTACTGGTAGTAATATTAACTTATGGATAGGTCTTGTAAATTCACCTTTATTTGTACGAACTATTACAGATCTAATAAGGCTATCAGATTTATTAATATTTGTAGATACAATCTTGCCCAGTGGCCAAAAAGTGGGGGGTGTACATTCGTCCTTAATAATAACTAAATCTCCTATTCTTAAATTATTCTTAATGTCTTGCCATTTATTTCTTGATTGTAATTCTGACAAGTAACTGAAATAAAATTGTTTCCAAAATCTTTGCTTGATGGACATAATTTTCTGATACATAGTTAATGTTCTTTCATTTAAATCCAATACATTAGGTTCAGGCAAGTTTGTGATAGAATTACCAATACTAAAATGAGATGGTGTTAAACAAGTAATATCATCAGGAACATCATTGATAGGGCATAGGGGCCTAGAATTAAGTATACCTTCAATTTCTATTAAAACTGTGTACAATAATTCATATGTTAATTTAGTAGCAAATAAATGTTTTTTGAGCAATGATTTTACTGATTTTATACCTGCTTCATAAATACCACCCATGTGACTGGCAAGAGGTACAGTAAACTTATATTCTATAGAGTTAGATGTACAATAATCTACTATATCACTATATGAAGTCTCTGTTTTAAACATTGTGTATAGTTCATGAAGCTCTGTTTTTGAACCTTTAAAATTAGTAGCGTTATCAGTATACAAACATGTAGGAAATCCTCTTCGGTAAATAAACCTTTTAAGTGCATGAATAAATGCTTCAGAAGTTAAATTAGACACTAATTCTAGATGAATAGCTCTTGTTGCAAGACATACAAATAGACATATGTATCCCTTTGTGTATTTACAATTGCGTGCCATGGAGTTTCTTATAGCAATAGCACCACTGAAATCTATGCCTACATGTAGAAATGCTCGTTCTAATGTTACTCTGGGTGCGGGGAGACTAGACATTTGCTGACCACAGGTTTGAGCTTTATACCTAGTACATCTTATGCAGGAGTGAATAGCTTTCTTGATTTCATTTCTACCATTTAAAATCCAAAATTTTAATCTAATATTGTATAGTGTGTTTTGTATACCGGAATGTAGTAATTTTTGATGATAATGATTTATTATTAATGAAGTTAAGTGATTTTTTGAAGGTAAAATAATAGGATGAGCTTGATTGTATGTAATATCAGAGTGTTGAATGCGACCTCCAACCCTGATTAATTTGTTTTCATCTAAGAAAGGATTAAGTTTCCTTATGGGACTAGACTTGAATGTATATAAATTATGTATAGCTAATTGTGATGTTTTTCTTTGACTGAGTGTAAATAATTCAATTTTTTCTTTATAAAATGATACATGTTGAGTGATTTGTATGATGAAATTAGTAGCTGAATTTAGCTCTGAAACTGTAAGATGAGATGAAGTATTCCTTTTTTTACTTTTTAATCTATTGATAAATCTAAAAATGTATGCAGTTACTCTAACTAACTTTGTGAGGTTTGATATTGTATGAAAATAGTCAATGAAGAATGTGTAATTTATTTGGTTGTCAGTAGATACAAATGCAACTGTTATGTCTGTATGTGTGTCATCTGAAGTAGGGGAGGAATGTTCATGTGAAATATCACTATTTTCTTTGAAAATGGATGTTGGCCATGACGATTGTGATTGTGATAACCATTCTGGACCTTCCCACCATAGCTTACACGTGGGCAAATCCTTAGGCATAACACCTCGAGTTATTAAGTCTGCTGGGTTGAACTTAGTATTTATGTAATTCCAATAACTATCGGGAGTCAGCTCCAACACTTGCATTAAGCGATGAGAAACATATGTGTGATGTTTGTGTTTGTAAGGTGATTTTATCCAGCTTAAAACAATAGATGAGTCTGTATATAAAATTGTTTGATCTATTTTAATATTGTGTTCAGTAGCTTTAATAAACTTTATGTAAATTTTTGATAAAAGTAATGCCCCACATAGCTCGAGACGAGGGATTGATTGTTGTTTTTTAATTGGAGCAACTCTTGACTTTGACAAAACCAAAATGCATGTGGACTTTTTGTTGTGGTAGTCTGCTTTGAAATATAAACATGCGCCATATGCCTTTTTAGAAGCATCACAAAAACCAATCAATGCTATTGTGATAGGTATATCAGAAAAATACCATCTAGGGAACTTAATTGTTTCTAAATAATGTAACTGATCAACAATTTTTTTCCAGATAAGTTGTGAATCATTAGAAATTAAAATATCCCACTCTGTTTGTTCTTTCCAAATATCTTGCATTAATAATTTAGCTATAATAGTTACAGGTGCTAGTAAACCAATTGGATCAAATATTTGAGATATTTGTGATAAGATATTTCTTTTTGTGTGTGGCATATTTTCTAATTTTGGTATATGAATTTGAAGTGTGTCTAGAGTAGGTAACCATTTTAATCCTAAGGTTTTGACTGAGTCTGACTGACTAAAACTGTATGAGTTATCTTGCATGGTGTCATGATTTGGGTTAGCATGTAAAAGTTGCTGTAAAATCTGAGGATCATTAGCTGTCCATTTATGTAGCTTGAAACCGGCTTTGCTTAGCAATTCTATTAATTGTAAACAAAGTTGTGTGCACTTTTCAATGGAATTAGAACCGCTTAAAAAATCATCAATGAAGCTAGAAGTTTGTATGCATTCTGCAGCTATAGGGTATATATCCTTATATTTTTGTGCTATATCTAACAAAGTACGACAAGCGAGATAGGGTGCACTTTTAGTACCATAAGTTACTGTGGCTAATTCTATGCATAGTAATGGCTGTGACTTAGAGTCTCTCCAAAGAATTCTCTGTAGTGTTCTCTGTTCTGGATTAATGAATATGCCTCTAAACATTTTAACAATATCACAAGAAAATACATACTTGAATAATCTAAAACTCAAAATGATATCAAGCAAATCATTGTAAATATTAGGACCTTCATAAAGACAATCATTCAAAGATACATTTGATGAAGTTTTAGAACTAGCATTGAAAACTACTCTTAACTTTGTGGACCTACTATCTGGCTTTATGACTGGTAAGTGAGGTAAGTAATATGTATTTTTATCTGTAGGGGAATAATTAACATAGTATGCATGACCTAATGCTATGTATTCATCAATGAATTGTTTATACTGTGTATATAATCTAGGGTTTTTATTAAATCTAGATTCTAACTGTAGTAAGCAACGGTAAGCTGTATTGAAAGAGTTACCTAGAACCTGTAGGTTATCCTTATGTATTGGCAAATCAACTGTGTAGCAACCAGTGTCATCTTGCTTAGTAGTAGTCTCGAACAAGTTTTCACAGTATTTGTCCTCAGGTGACAATAGTTTATTACCTGGAAGCTCTTCTTGTTCCCAAAACCGTTGTAGTAACTGATCTGTGGTTTGGAGTGAAATGTGCATGCTGACATGTTTTGTGCCAATGAGTGATGAATTAGTGTGGTTATTATTTATAAGCGAACCTGAAACAATCCAACCTAACACTGTATTTACCATTATAGGAAGATTAGCACCTAAGTATAAGCGTCCTGTCAGAATCAAAGAGTAGAAAAGCTCTGCTCCTATTAGTAGATCTATGTTACTTGGTAAATAAAATGTGGGATCAGCAAGAGTGTGTGCATGTGTAGAAGGAATGTCCCATTTTTCAGTAGCTATGTATGTATGTGGCAATGGAACTGTGATGTTGTCCATTATTAGGAATGTAAGATTAGTGTGGAAGTCATTGTAGCGTGAACTTATGTTTGTAGTAATGCTTAACTGTGTAAGACTATCTTTATTACCGACTCCTTGTATAGTGCAGGCATGATAATTAAATGGAAGCTGTAAAGCAGATGCAAGTTTGTTTGTCATTATGTTGACTTCGCTGCCAGAGTCAAGAAGCGCTCGTGCATTTAACCACTTACCCGCAGAGTCTTGTACCTTTATTATTGCAGTAGAAAGAAGCATTTGATGTTTATTTGTGTTTGTAACAAACACTGTAGAAGAAGTAGTAGCTGTATTGTGCTCAGCATGAGAGATATTGTTGGTAGAATGTTGGCTGTTTTCCAATGTATTGTTATTTAGTGTTGAAGAAGTGGAAGCTATAGGTTGCTGTTGGTACGCAATTGCAGAACTAACCTGGTTGTTAGGGATATCCATATGTATAGTTGTATGATGCTTGCGATGACATGTTAAACATTTAATTTTTGAACACTTATGTTTAACTTGGTATGGCTGTAAACAGTTATAACATAAAGATTTAGATTTTATTAAATTAATTCTACTTGTTACTGTCATCTCTAAGTAATTAGGACACTTGTATAATTCATGTTGTTGTTGACACAAAGGACATGTATTGACATATCCAACTGAGGATAGATGTGTAGTTTTGATGTTTTGTTTCTCATGACTTTTGTCATTGATTAACTCGAAAGCTGTTCGCCTTGTATTTAAAAATTCAAGTAGTTCAGATAATGATGATATGGTATTATCTTTCCTGTTTAATTCCCATGCAGCACGAAGAGAATTATCCAGCTTTTGAGTAATTAAGAAAACTAATAACACATCCCAACTATCTACAGGCAATTTTATAGCTTTTAAAGAATCTAAACTCTGTTGTAAAATGACCAGAAAATCTTTGAGGTTATATTTGGAAATCACATTAAAATTCATTATAGCTTTTAAATGATAGTTAACAATTAAAGTTTGGTTTTCGTACCTTTTAGACAAAATATCAAGAGCTTTTTGATAGTTTTCTTCAATGATAAGCAGGGATGATATGAGCCCAGCAGCTTCTCCGGTCAGCGCAGACTTCAGATATTGTAATTTGTTAATTATAGGTAAATCGGCACTGTCGACTGACGCATAGAATATGTTCTTAAAAGCTGGCCACTGCTTGATGTCGCCATCGAACTTGGGTAACTCCAGTTGCGGTAACTTCACCTTTGGTTTCCTAGAAGAAGTGCAGTCATGATGAAAAAGAGTTGAAGAATGAATATCCAAATTACCATTGGATGGACGTGAACCTTGTAATATTGTTTCAATTTGTGCTTTTAACTGGTAATATCTTGTTTCCACGCTCTGCCGCTCCTGTTCGTGAATTGCCTCGCGGTCGGGACCGATGTCCAAACGCTCTATTTCTAGTTGAATTTGGTCGAATTTTCCCATAATCTGAGTTAATTCCTGTTGACGAACTCTGATGTCGGCTGGCGCATTTCGTGTTACGTCGAAACTTTGCACAAAATTGTAAATTCTTGTAAGTTTTCCTTTCTGCGTAGCACGTTGCTGCTTCCATCCCTCTTGATCTTGATCCACCATGATTATAGTTTTCTGCTAATAATATAGCTTGATGCTTTGTAATTTTATATGATTATTCGTATTTATATTTATAAACTGTTATATTGATAAGTAGTATATTTTTATTTTTTAGCACTGTTGTGTTGTATCGTTGTATGTAGTACGTGTTGTAAAAAAAGTGTATCCGAAGATGGCGGACGTAAGCTTCGTTGTTGAAGCTTGAATGCTTGTTAGCTGTGTGTTGATTGGCTGTTGCCGTAAATCGATCAAATATGGCGGTCGATTTGTTGGTAAAGCAGTATGACGTTCCGAATGTGTCGGACGGCTCTCTTCCGTATAGTAGGTAAAGCAGTGTGCTGTTGCTTCTTTAGCTCGCCGGGTGGCGCTAGTTTGTATGCCCCAGATGAAGCTTGCTTGGAGCTTGGTCTCACTCGAATGTTTCCGAACGTGTTCCGATTGCGAACGAGAGGGTGGCGAAAAACTATTGCTGTCGCTCCGATTCCTAGCCCGCACGGAACGTGACCTAACCTACAAACTTCAACGATGGCACTTTTTTAACTCGAAGGACCATGTTTAGGAGTTTAGGGCGATGAAAATATGAACAAACACCATTCACTCAATTAGTTATTTATTGACACTGTTCACTCTACATTATATGGTATAAAGACTGAAAAACTAATTTAATTGTACGGAGCACTTGTAAATGGTTTGACAGTTGACGTTAGAGAGAGAAGAAAGAGACAGATATAATTTAGTATCAGATATACTAAACAGTCACTTAGAAGACAAGGTTAAGCTGGCATCCAAAGAGCTCGGAGTGCTCAACAGAGCGAGGCAGTACTTCACATCGGGGCAAAGGCTGCAACTTTACAAGTCGCAAGTCCGGCTTCATATGGAGTACTGCTGTCATCTATGGGCGGGGGCACCTGGATACCAGCTTGATCCTTTAGACTCGGTTCAACGACGTGCCATCAGAATTGTCGACGATCCCGAGCTCACAAGCGGTTTAGAGCCCCTCAGTCTGAGGAGAGACTTTGCCTCCTTATGTGTGTTCTACCGCTTGTACAACGGACGGTGTTCTGAAGAATTGTTTAAGATGATGCCCACGGCTACTTTCTACCATCGCAACTCTCGCCATCGACGGGGAGTCCATCCTCACATATTGAAACCTGAATTGTTTCGTACTGTGCGGGCTCAAAGGAGCTTCCTTCCGCGGACGCTCAGACTGTGGAATGAGCTCCCCGCCGTGGTTTTCCCAATGGAGTACAGCATGGGGTTCTTCAAAAAGGGTGTGAAGAGATTTCTGCAGGGTCGGCAACGCGCGCGTGATACCCCTGGTGTTGCAAGCGTCCATAGGCTACGGTAACCGCTTACCATCAGGCGGGCCGTATGCTTGTTTGCCACCTAAGTGGTATAAAAAAAAAAAAAAAAATACCACCTAAGAAGAAGGCAATGATTTATGGCTCAGTTACAGTGAAATCAAATGCCGTGGCAAAGCTTGCGGGTTCTAGTAATAAGGTTGACCTTTCCTGTAAAGAAAAATAAAGTGAGGAAACCATAGAAAGGTTTTTTTTTTTTTTTTTTATACGACTAAGTCGGTAAACAAGCATACGGCCCACCTGATGGTAAGCGGTTACCGTAGCCATATGGACGCTTGCAACACACGAAGCATCGCTCACGCGTTACCGACCTTTCCCCCCTCCCCAATGAGCTCTGGCGACCTTACTCACGCGCAGGAACACAACTTTACACAACATAAAGTTATTTGGCTGCGGTATTCTGTAAGAGGTACTTCCCCAGTCGAGCTGCTCTTTGAGCGAATAAACGCTGTGCTCTACCTCTCTTAAAATTATATTATATTATATTATTATATATTATATTATAGGATACAGTACTTTGTAATACTTGCCTGTCTCATTACTACGCTCAAGTTGTTCTAATGGTGCATCCATGCTACGCGAATCGAGCACGAGCCGAGCCACGAACGAACCTACAACGAGGACGATGCGAATTATTTTGTTCGTGAAAAAACTGACAATAGCGCTCGTTCGAGGCTCGCGAGCCCGTCCACGCTACGCGAATCGTGCTCGTTCGTGGCTTGGCTCGTGCTCGGTTCGCCAAGCATGGACGCACCATTAGAAAAAGTAACCATCAAATTTATCGAATATTTTTGTCCTCTTTAAGTAAATATCGATATAAACCATTCAATTTGTGCATCACTATACTGCAATACTGTAAAGTAGGTACTTGAGGGGCAATCGCAGAATGTATAATCAGTTCGCTTCTCCTGAAAACGATTCCATATTTTACATTTCATTCGCTTGCCTTTGAAGTGTACGGTTCCGTACTTATAAGATAAAAAATGGATAACTTATAGAATCACTTTGTTGTCCGTCTGTCCTTCCATCATTCTCAGGAACACGTGGAGGTATCAAACTGAAATTAATATCAAATTGGTTCTCAATTCTACAATACCTCAGAGCGTTAAAAAATCAAACTTCTATCAGTCAACGCAATCAGAAGATACGGCCGCACGGGAATCAAAATCTACTTCCCGTTGAGATAGAATCATGAAATTTGGCAAGAAGTAATGTCTTATAGAGCAAGTAAAGTCCTTATATCCTCCACCTGTCCGTATTTGTTTGTATTCAAATATTGCAAGTTAAATCTGACCTACTTCCCGGTTCCCGATTGAGCTGAAATGTTGTATGCTACATGCAATAGGATAACAATTCAATATTATTATGATATGGAGCTGATCTGATGATGGAGCCGGAAGGTAGCCTTAGGAACTCTGTAATAAAACGACGCAACCCCATCGAGTTTGGGCTCGCTTGATCCGTCTTGACATGCACTCTGTTTCTAGGGTCTGATGATAAACGTGGTCGACTATAATTAAAAAAAACAAGTAACAAAGTTGCTTATTAGTAGTTTGTATTTATTAGTGATCGCCATCGGCGAGGAGTCCATCCTCACCTATTGAAACCAGAACGGTTTCCTAATGTGCGGTCTCAGAGGAGCTTCCTTCCTTACGCTCAGACTGTGGAATGAGCTCCGTGGTTTTCCCAATAGAGTACAGCATGGGGTTCTTCAAAACGGGTGTGAATAGATTTCTGTAGGTCCGGCAACGCGCTAATGATACCACTGGTGTTGTAAGCATCTATAGGCTACGTTAACAGCTTACCATCAAGCGGGCCTTATCCTTGTTTACAAGCTTAGTTGTAGAATAAAAAATATATAGACATCCGAATAACAATATTTTTATCCTATTTATATATAGCTAGTAGGCACACATACTTTACGGTGTTTGTTATGAAAGACTAGCGAAAAATTATAATGCTGTTTAGTCAAACCCAAAGTAATTATTTATTGATGCACCTTAAGCCTCAGGACGGGCACTTATGAAGTTCAAAGCTACTGAAGATACCACTGGTTCGGAAGTCGACCTTTAACTTTATGAACATCTCTTTTTTGGTTCTCTACTTAGAGTGCGGACATTCAGCGAACGAATGGCAAGCCTAACGAATAAATAAGAAATACGTTGGACCATGAGTGGAAAGAATATAACTGAACGTTCACTTTCATTCGCTTAGTATGACCTTCCAAAAAACTCATTGGTTTAGGACCGTTGAACGTTAATAGCCACTTCGGATTATATAGTATCAAAGCTAGTAGTTATGTAGTTAGTACTTATCTGATAGGGTAGTAAATTAAGTACTCCACCTCCTAATGCAAATTATATTCTTTAAAAATCGAGCATTATCTTCCTTTACAGCTAAATGTTATTTCACTGCTGGCGAACGAAAGTTCGAACGTTGGAGAACGAAAACGACGGACAAATAGCTCGTAGAGTTAGTTAGCTGAAGTAGCAATGGGCAGGCCACATCGCCCACATCGCTCGACGAGCTGATAACCGATGGGGAAGAAAGGTTCTCGAGTGGCAACCACGTACTGGAAAGCGCCGAGCGGGACGCCCTCCCACCAGGTGGAACGACGACGTCGGAGTCGCTGGGCGCCGCTGGATGCAAGCGGTCCAGAACCGTTCGAAGTGGAAATCAATGGGGGAGGCCTATGTTCAGCAGTGGACCTCCATGGGATGATATGATGATGATGAGAGCTAAATTGATTGTTTATTGAATGCTTCATGAATATTTTTATATAGAATTTCTATAATCTATAATTTTTATTACTATTTCTTTTAATAAAATGAATTGAAATAATTACTATTATATTAATTTGTATTGATTGGGTTATTGATTTTTACTTTTTATATGAATCTAAATTATTATTATTTGAATGCGTATTTATTGATATATTATTTTTTATTATTATTATACTATGTTTTAAACCATTAATTATGAATGTAATATTAATGTTGCCTTTAAGTAATTTGTTACACATAATAATGTTAATATTAAAATCCAAAACCTGTAAATGAACTATGTAAACAATTATTGGCTGACCTAAAAAATAAATAAATAAATTACTCACCATCATCGAACCATTCACCCAAAGAAGTGCAATGACGTTCCTTTTATTTGAAATCAATCTGTGCTCTGATTGGCTAAGTTTACGGACACATTAAATATTTTGATCCAGTGATTGGTCGGTACTGTTATCAGTGCAAAAAGACTTATTAGTTGCGAAGTTGGATCACCAGGTATTACTAATCTGAAGGGTGTTTTTCTCGATGGTCCCCGTCAGTATAAAAGCAAATCAGCTAATTAAGATTTTCCAACAATAATCACAGTCAAATAAATCCATTCATTTTGTTACGTCAAACCTTTGCCAAGTCCTTGTTAAATGAGTATTTTATATAGGTGGAGATTTGTAAATGGCATAGGATCATCTATTTGTTTACTTTATCGTAGAAATTAAGCTGTAAATCTTCCTCATCTGTGATATGATGATGATCATCATCATATCAGCCTAAGGATGTCCACTGCTGAACATAGGCCTCTCCCATTAACTTGCACTTGGAACGGTTTTGGGCCGCTTGCATCCAACGGTGCCCAGCGACTCTGACCAAGTCATCGGTCCACCTGGTGGGTGGTCGTCCCACACGGCGCTTTCCAGTACGTGGTCGCCACTCGAGAACCTTCCTACCCCATCGGTTATCGGTTCGCCGAGCGATGTGGCCTGCCCATTGCCACTTCAGTTTACTAACTCTACGAGCTATATCGGTAATTTTTGTTCTCCTACGAATGTCCTCGTTTCGGACCATGTCTCGTAGAGAAATTCCGAGCATAGCTCGTTCCATAGCTCGCTGAGTGACTTTGAGCTTATTTATGCGGCCAGCAGTAAAATACCACGTCTCTGTCCCGTATGTCATCACTGGCAACACGCACTGATTGAAGACCTTTGTCTTCAGACTCTGAGGTATTCTGGACGTGAAGATATGCCGTAGCTTCCCGAACGCTGCCCAGCCGAGTTGGATTCTTCGGTTGACCTCTTTGTCAAAGTTGGACCTACCTAGTTGGACAATTTGTCCTAGGTAAACATACTCGTCTACAACTTCGAGAGCAGTATTCCCAACAATCACCGGCATTGGCGGAATATGAACATTAGACATAATTTTTGTCTTGTCCATATTCATCTTGAGGCCTACCTGTTGGGAAACTCTGTTGAGGTCATTGAGCATGATGTTCAAAGCTTCTAGCGATTCCGCCATTATGACTATATCGTCGGCAAATCGAAGGTGAGTGATGTGTTCGCCATTGATGTTGATGCCATATCCCTTCCAGTCCAAGAGCTTGAATACGTCCTCCATTACAGTGGTGAAGAGTTTCGGGGAAATTACGTCACCCTATCTTACACCCTTCTGTAACTGAATTGGTTTCGTACTCTCGTCGACCCGGATCGACATGGTGGCTTTGCTGTACAAACACTTCAACACTTCGATATAGCGATAGTCAATTTGGCATCGCTGTAGACTCTGTAACACCGCCCATGTCTCGACTGAATCGAAGGCTTTCTCATAGTCCACATACGCCAGGCATAATGGCCGATTATACTCCTCAGTCTTCTGTATAATCTGGCGGAGTGTATGTATGTGGTCTATGGTACTAAAGCCTTTACGGAAACCGGCTTGTTCGGGAGGCTGGAAGTCGTCAAACCTACGTGCGAGACGATTCGTAATGACTCTCGAAAACAGCTTATAAACGTGGCTTAGGAGGGATATCGGGCGGTAGTTCTTCAATAGGGCCTTATCGCCTTTCTTGAAGAAGAGCACCACCAAGCTTCCACTCCATACTTCCGGCGTTGTACCTTCGTGTATGACGGAATTAAAAAGCTTCTGAAAGACTACAAGTATCGGTTTTCCACCCGCTTTCAGGAGCTCTGTTGTTATTCCGTCTTCACCCGCCGCCTTGTTGTTTTTAAGCTGTTTCAGAGCCATACTAATCTCGTATAGGCTGACGTCCGGGATATCTTCGGTGTAGTGTCGGGTCAACTTGGCTCTTGCGTCACTAACCGGAATTGGATCTGGTTTCTGTGACGAGGTGTACAGCTGTCCATAGAACTTCTCGATCTCTCTCAAGATCTCCAGCTTTGACGTGATAATGTTGCCGGTGTCGGTCTTCAGCTTGGTCAGTTGACTTTGACCAATAGACAAGTCTCTTGCGAACACTTTGGAACCTTTGTTCTGCTTTATTGCCTCTTCGATACATGATGTATTAAAGAGGCGCAAATCGTGTCGCATTGCGTTTGAGACCTGCCTATTTAGCTGCCGGTATTCGGCTGAATCAGCTGAAGACTGCAACTTCATTTCACGTCGTCGCTTCATGAGTTTGAGAGTTTCATCCGAGAGTTTTTGGGTTCTATTCGTGCGGCGGGTCTTAAAGAACTTAGATCCTACCGCATGGACAGTTTCCACGAGCCTGTTGTTTGTATCGTCCACCGTGTCCGTCACGCAATTATCCAGGCATTGAAAGCGATTATGAAGTTCGAGCTGAAAGCTGTCAGGGTCCTGGATATATGCAGATTGGGGTCGGAGCGTAGACTTTACCAGACGACATCTCTCCACCTGGATGTTCAGGTTCAGTGTGCCTCTTACTAATCGGTGATCGCTTCCGGTCTTAACCCTGTTGATCACAGAAACATCACTGAAGATTTGCCGCTTTGTCGTCAAGATAAAGTCTATCTCATTTTTGGTGGATCCATCGGGGCTACTCCAGGTCCATTTCCTGTGTGGCCACTTTTTGAAGAAGGAGTTCATCATAAAGAGTCCCTCCAACTCCATGAAGTCGGCCAACCGTTGCCCCCTAGGGTTCCTCTGCCCAATTCCAAAGTGCCCCACTCTCAGCTCATCGTCATTCCTAATGCCTAGCTTCGCGTTAAAGTCCCCCATCAATACCATATAGTGCGTTTTAGAGGAATGTATGGCTCGTGAGATATCCTCATACAATGTCTCTATCTCGTCATCTGGGTGTGATGAGGTCGGAGCGTATACCTGGATGACCTTCAGCGAATACCGTTTGGTAATTCTGAGTATCAGGTATGCGACTCTCGGTGAGACACTCTCTATCCGCACTATATTCTTGATGAGGGGCTTGCGGACGATAAACCCGACACCACCCTGTGACAGGTGATCACCCTCCCGGTAGTAGAACAGGTTACCGGATTTAAGGATTATCGTGTCCTCCCCCTCTCTTCGGACCTCTGATAATCCCATTACATCCCAGCGCAACCTGTCCACTTCTTCCTCCAGCTCAATGAGCTTCTCGTCGGTCCTCAGAGTCCGTGCATTGTATGTTACCAGGTCCAGTCGTCGTTGTTGGTAGCCGGATCTCTGCCGGAGACTCTTAGCACCCCCTGCCCCGCCGTTACCGTGACCGCTACCGTAGCCCGGGATAGCGGGGCCGCCGGGGACTGGGGGCCGTGGCTGTGTTTGTGTACTCATAATGTGAGGGTTAATGCCATAATCACCACGCTTGGCAGGCGGGTTGGTGATCGCAGTAGTGATGATGTATCACAGATGGACGCTGCTGCCCGTCCCCTGGTGTATTCCCTTAGTCGCCTTTTACGACACCCTTAGGATTGGAAGGGTTGGCCCTATTCTATGCCGGGAGCCACACGGATCATCAAATCTTCCTAAGAGTAGATAAATAAGTAAATAAATAAATAAATCTTATTACTTAGACCACACAATTAATCATTGGATAATAGCCTTATTTACAAAGGGCAGATGTTATTAGGATAAGTAGTAAGAACTTATGGAAACATGCCTGTGAATATTTTATCGTCAACGAATCGTTGGTTTTTGGTGGCAGACATATTTTTTTGTTTTCGGGAACGTGGTGATTTATTTAAGGTTTATATTTTGCATTTCTTGTATTTTTTTACTAGTAGTTGCATTTAATCTTGCAAGTCTTGCAACCGGAGAACTTTTAGAAATGTATTGGTGATTATAATGGGTTTAAGATAATTAATTTTATTAGTTAATCGATAAATTATGATGAACAGTAAAGAATAAAAAATATTTTATTCAAATTCCTTTGTGGTTTTTTTCGAATAAAAACTCTAAAATAAAACAAACACCCACATTCACGAAGCGAATGCTTCTGAACCTCATGTCAGCTTTCCCTTTACTCTCCGACCTTCGGCTAAATGAAGAATGTTAATAATAAAAGATAATGCCGACAATATGGTTCAGGTTCTAGGGCTGCCGCCTACACGTAGACATTACAAAGGCACGAATGAAAATAACATAAATATTCAACCTCATTCTCGTTACAATTGAAATGTAAACTTTTCAGCCGGTACTTGAAGCTGCGGTCACACTGACAGCGAGCTATCTGGCAAGCAATCGACATAACTAAAATGTTGGAATGCCATATAATTAAATAAAAAATGCAGTGCATTTTAATAATTTGCTGCGTAGGTGAAAAATTTTCTTTTTTTTTCTTTTTCATACAGAGTAAAAAAATTCAAACATCATAGTAGGTATTGGGAATATCGAAACATTCTCACAAGTATACGTATTATAAACAAATTAAAATTTGATAAGTAATGTGCGAAAGTTTTTGCAACCAAAATCTAGGTACTTTAAAGAATAAAACTATGCTATAAAATATAGGAGTCAAAATTTCAAAATTTTCTATTAATTGTGAATATGAGAGTTCTCAAGGAAATTCTTATTATCAATTTTAAGGATAATAAATATAACGGCTATAAATTCCAGACGTCTCACCGCTGAGCTGAAGCTTGAAAACAGATTAAAAATAAAGTTAGATCACTTCCTTTTGAGATTTCCCTGCGTTCAGAAGTCGTTATTTTTTCGATCTCGTTTTGATTAGTTTGTGGTTCTTCAAGTTTTCCAAGTGTATCAACTAGTTTATCATGTGGTAATAAATCTGAGATAGTTAATGTTAACTTTTGTTAATGGGGATCTACCTTCCATTTTAATGCAGCATTGTTGTGTACCTAGCTTTTTAATCTTATTTTTACATTTGTTGTTATTTTGTATTTTTTTTTTTGTTATATTTCATGTGCTGTCAATTAAATATTTTTTCTTTCTTTCTTTCTTTAGTATTTAGTTCTTTACAAATCAATCATTTTATTCAAATTAAGAAATTCATCTCGACTTTTATTTATTTGTCTATGAATATATTTTATTAATGTCCAGCTTAAGTGACATTGACTGTTGTCATAAAAAAAAACGTATACTGTTATAGCCCATGCTATTTATAGGGCCGTGGCCTTATCTTATGCTATTATTAAAATCAGTGCCTACAATAGAAAACCAATAATATACAGGAGACTTGTTCAAGTGTGCAGGAATGGCCAAATTCTAGAGTACCGACGATTTTGATAAAAACAGTATGTATTTTGGAAAAAAAACCGAACGCAGTACTCTAGAACTCTCTGTGTGGGATCGGCCCCTATAAGAATCAAATTATAGGAAGTAATGTTAGATGAAAAACAAAAGAAACCATCTTATTTTTAAGAAAATTTTGTTTTGTATACATTTATTACAGATTCTGAAAACAAAAATAATGACATACGGAACAGTAACTTGGCCTTTTACTGCTGGCCGGATAAATAAGCTCAGAGTCACTCAGCGCGCTATGGAACGAGCTATGCTCGGAATCTCTACGAGACAGGGTCCGAAACGAGGACATTCGTAGGAGGACAAAATCTACCGATATAGCTCGTAGAGTTAGTAAGCTGAAGTGGCAATGGGCAGGCTCGAAGAACCGATAGCCGATGGGGAAGGAAGGTTCCCGGGTTATGACCACGTAATTGAAAACGCCATGCGGGACGACCACCCACCAGGTTGTCCGATAACCTATAGGAACTTTTATTTACCCTATATATTATTATACAAAGATTTAATATAGAGATAAGTAAAGAAGTACGCGGGAAAACCGTGAAGCAGAACCTAGTGCAATATATATTTATTAAAGTATAAATAGGTCTAGTGAATACGAATAATAACAAGTTTGTAATTTATAAAATGCCTTGTAGTTTCCAAATAAGATATTGTACAGAAATCTAATACCGAAAATGTTAATACGTGCTCATTAGGTACTCTTCAATTTAGGTACAAAGGTACAAACTGAGGACTGAATTCAGCCTATTTGGGCATATTTAAGTCTTGAATACAATCTTTAAGCTTATTATTAAAATACTTGAGAATATTTCGAAAATAAAAGAATTTACTGAAGCAAACTTTTTATATGTAAAATATGCTATAGAATGTATATTAGAACGAAAACAGTTAACATGGATTCAGTAATGATTCTGAATCCCTCAGCGCTCATCGCTATAAAAAACCGGCCAAGTGCGAGTTAGACTCGCGCACCGAGGGTTCCGTACAAACCTGTAGGTATATAAGTAAATGGTAGTATAGACCTGAGTATTTGATATGAATTTCAATTTATGACGTATTAAAAACAAGCTACTAACTAGTTCTCGTTCAAACCAATTTTCGGTGGAAGTTTGCATCGTAATGTACATCATATATTTTTTATAGATTTATCATTCTCTTATTTTAGAAGTAACGGGGGGGGGACACACATTTTACCACTTTGGAAGTGTCTCTCGAGCAAACTATTCAGTTTAAAAAAAAAATTATATTAGAAACCTCAATATCATTTTTGAAGACATATCCACAGAAACCCCACACTTATGGGTTTTATTAAAAAAAAAAAATAGTTTCAGTTCTATGTATGGGGAACCCCCAAAATTTATTGTTTTTTTTTCTATTTTTGTGTGAAAATCTTAATGCGGTTCACAGACTACATCTACTTACCAAGTTTCAACATTATAGTTCTTGTAGTTTCGGAAAAATGTGGCTGTGACATACGGACGGACAGACAGACAGACAGACAGACGTCTGTCTGTCTGTCT
The DNA here is from genome assembly GCA_947623365.1 of Achlya flavicornis. Lineage (NCBI taxonomy): Eukaryota > Metazoa > Arthropoda > Insecta > Lepidoptera > Drepanidae > Achlya > Achlya flavicornis. The sequence continues at coordinate 4,075,865 of OX392490.1, forward strand.
GTCTGTCTGTAGGCAGACAGACATGATGATAAGGGTTCCGTTTTTTGCCATTTGGCTACGGAACCCTAAAAAAGGAAAATCAGTTATTTTCACATAAAATTGCTATGTAAAAAAATCAGTAGGTGGCCGATAAACTGTTGAGTTCACGGGCAATTAAGGTCAGCGACACGCAATTTTATGCGTTAATTTTCTGAACCAAAAAAAAACATCATCAAAATTCATATAACACGCACAATTTTAACATTTTTCATTGTATACTTTCTGAAGAATACAATGAAAATTAAAAAAATAATGAAAGTACGTTACATACCTAAACGGTACGCTGAATTAAAAAAAATACCTTCATTGCTATGTCACAGACAGACACAAAATGTGAATAACTCCTTTTTTTATAACTGAGGCTAATCGTTATTTAATTCGACACATTACTTGTAATGTAACGATGACAAAAAATAAAAAAATAATACGTACCTGTTGTGGAACGCCATCGTCATTTTATCAAACTATTAAGACGAGCTTCCATCTCGCGGTTTCACTCGAATTTCTCGAGGGACATATGGACATATATACCTGGGTTAAAAATAGCATATTATTATAGCAATCGGGAATAAAGTAGCTTAATTTTCAGAATCGGATCCGTAGATCCAGAGTTTACCCTCCGCATGAATACACTCTCTCCTTATAATAATAATACAGATTTCCCTTTATCTTTTTTTATTTATTTTTTTATTCTTTAGTGGCGTCACACGGCCATGTATTTAGCCAATTTCCAGTTATATTATAAGTTCTAGTCACAATAAATCACTTTCACATAGTCCTCAGTCAGTCACCGTCCATAAATGTCATGTTTTAGTACAATGGTGTTCATTGTACTAAAACTTCACTGGTGCACATGTATTGATCTTTATTGGATAAAATACTACCGATAATATGCAATAAAACTCATAATTTATGAAAATAATAATATGAGAAAATAATTTCTCCATGTTCCAATTTCAAATTCCATCATCAGGATAGCCATAAGAAATTAAAAAAACAGACATTTGTTTTTATGCATTTTTTTTTAAACAGCACTATACGAAACTTCAATACAAAATTTAACTTAATTTTTCATTGTCTGAACATTTTAAATCAAATCTACCAAAATGTAAAATTCAAATGAAATCCCCTTAGCGTTATTGCTTTCTTATTCCATACATCATTAAGATCTGTGTAGGTGTTTATTTATGCCCTTTCTTGTCAATGACCTTTAGGACAACAACCTGGATCGTACAATACGAAACTAATATAGAAAATGCAAGTGAAATTACATACAGAGGGAAACCTTTAGTAATATTACATTACATGGGTATCTAACATTGATCTTAGATGAAAAGGATGTGGTATATATATATATATTTTTATTTTCTGATCCATTTCCATGAACCCAAAACTACTACTCGAAAATGAACGCATCTGTTATGATAAATCATTAATATTAAACTTTCATAACAAAATTTTAACGATATCACGTCACGTCGATATAACGGTTCAGTGCCTGCGTTATTTTTGATTTCAATGGCCATATAGTAATTATCTGGCAGTAAATTTGAAATTCGAACATTTTTGGTATAGACCAACCAAGGAACAGCTAATCTAATGGTGCGTCCATACATGGCGAACCGAGCACGAGCCGAGCCACGAACGAGCACACTGCGAGCACGATTCGCATAGCGTGGACGGGCTTGCGAGCCTCGAACGAGCGCGATTGTCAGTTTTTTCACAAACAAATGGATTCGCATCGTGCTCGTTGTAGGTTCGTTCGTGGCTCGGCTCGTTAGATTCGCGTAGCATGGACGCACCATTAGATTAACCTCGGTTATGCTATTCCTTGGACAAATCTATACAAAAACTGTTTTAATTTCAGATTAACAGCCAGACACCGCTTAACTGGCTGTTGAAAAATCACTAAAATAGATAAAATGAATATAACATAGATCTGCGTTTTTTTGTAAATTTAAACTCAATATATAAGGAAATTATGTTTCCTAATATGAAACATTATTTCCATTCTTTTTAAGGACAGTTTTTTTTTGTTTTTTAAATTTGGAAAAATATCGGAAAGCCTAAAGTGGAAATGTAATATTTTTTTTCTGATCCATTTCCATGAACCCGCAAAACAACTAACTACTCGAAAATGAACGCATCTGTTATAATAATTCACTAATATATTAAACTTTCATAACAAAATTTTAACGATATCACGTCAATAACGGTTCAGTGCCGGCGTTATTTATGATTGAATTAATCTTGATCGATAAGGGTTGTGGCCAGATAATAGATATCTGGCAGGAAATTTGAAATTCGAACATTTTTGGTACCAAAAAATCTGACCTTATATTGAGTTTATGACTGTATAGGACAAAATCTATACTATAATAAAAGCAGAGTATTTTTTTTGTTTGTATAAACGGGCTAATCTTTGGAACTACCAGTCGGATCCGAAAAATTATTTCACTAATAGGAAGCTACATTATCCCCGAGTATTTAAGCTTTGCCAGGAACGCGGGTGAAACCGTAGGAGACAGCTAGTTAAAATTATAGGACATCGCACATTCTTGGATCCGAAATCCTTATCAATGTAGTTGCGTGATTTTGTGTTAAATTACATTGAAATAAAAGCTGTAAGTTTACTTCAGAACTTAAAGCTCTTTAGGTCCAGTATTTTTTAGTTAGATGGTTTAACCTCATATGAGCGTACATTTAAAATAATGGTTTCTTGTCCCGTTTTGACAGCACATAATATCCATCTGCCAAAACGAGACAAAATATTGTCAATACGAGCCTAGCGATTGTGACGAATGAACTAAAAATGCGCTTCACACACATTGCGCACACTTCAAAATAGCGTTTTTTTTTTCATAAAATTTATCTAATCTTAAACAAAACCACAGGCTGAGCACAAGTGAAATACGGTGTCAAGTCATCCGGAGCGCTTTATGTTCCACTGCTTGAATGATTGTAGATCATTTAAATAGCGAATCGGGAGCCGAGGCTTGACATTGGCCTGTCAGAGTTGCGCGCGCGCAGTAGATTCGTATCTTTTGTTCTTGGAATTAAGTGTCAGTGTTGTGTTTTAACAGTTTTGTGATTTTTAAAGTAAGTTTTTTTAGTTTTAAGTTTGCGTTAAGTACTACAAAGTTGGATTTTATTAATAATGTTTGTAAAGAACTTAATGATCTTCTATCATAATTACTATCGATCAATCGATCAAAATGTATTCAAAATCTTTACCATTTTTTTTTTGACTAAAACTGTATAAAATATAGTCAAACCTAAAAGCATAGTATAGTCACCCTTAAAGCAAGAAAGTGATTGTTGCACTTTCTTGCTTTAATCCGGTTTAAATATTTTAGGTAGTACTCTACCAACGAAACCCTCCTATTTTTTTTTAAATATCGGAGCAGGATATGTTATCGACAGTCGTAAATACTTATAGGATATTTATCAAAATCATCATATTTTATAATTTACGTTTGTAGCCATATCTAATAAATCTTTCAATGAGGAAGTTTAAGCTTAAAAAAAATTAAATTCTCAGCTTAAACAATGCTGACAAATGAGCTGTATGTAATAAATTAAACCTTTTTTACGGACCGTGTTTGTAATCTAATTATACCGTCAATTCCCCACCACTATACCGCTCTGCTTGGCTTAGTAAAAGACACATGCGCTCTGATTGGCTAAGTCAAGGACTCGCTAAACATTTAGATGCAGTGATTGATCGGCTCGGCACTGTTATTAATAAGTGCAAAAACACTTACCAGTTGCGGAATTTGATTTGTCGGTATTATTACTCTTAAGGGATTTTTCGTCGATGGCTTAGGATGTCAAGTAATCTCTATTTCTGCTTTCATCCCTTATCATTGCAATTTATGAGCTATTATTTCTAGCTTAAAGTCGATCGTCGACATTTCTAGCGACGTTTTGTTCCGAAGTCATTTGGAAGACAAGGTTAAGCTGGCATCCAAAAAGCTTGGAGTGCTCAACAGAGCGAGGCAGTACTTCACATCGGGGCAAAGGCTGCAACTTTATAAGTCGCAGGTCCGGCCTCATATGGAGTACTGCTGTCATCTATGGGCGGGAGCACCTGGATACCAGCTTGGGCCTTTAGACTCGGTCCAGCGACGTGCCATCAGAATTGTTGACGATTCCGAGCTCACAAGTGGTTTAGAGCCCCTCAGTCTGAGGAGATACTTTGCCTCCTTATGTGTGTTCTACCGCTTGTACAACGGAGAGTGTTCTAAGGAATTATTTGACTTGATGCCCACGGCTACCTTCCACCATCGCAACTCTCGCCATCGACGGGGAATCCATCCACACACGTTGAAACCAGAACTGTTTCGAACTGTACGGGCTAAAAGGAGTTTTCTTCCGCGGACGCTCGGACTGTGGAATGAGCTCCCCGCCGTGGTTTTCCCAATGGAGTACAGCATGGGGTTCTTCAAAAAGGGTGTGAAGAGGTTTCTTCAGGGTCGGCAACGCGCGAGTGATACCCCTGGTGTTGCAAGCGTCCATAGGCTACAGTAACTGCTTACCATCAGGCGGGCCGTATACGTGTTTGCCACCTCAGTGGTATAAAAAAAAAAAGTCCTTCACAAGCAAGAAATGGCTTAATTAGTTAATATTCTATAAGCTTCATCTTTCGAAGAAGTAAAACAGATTTTAACACCTTACTTTTTCACGAGATTGTCTCTAAACACCAAACGGTGGATTCTTGAAAGCCCGTTCATTGTTAGCTTTTGTTCCCTTTGAATGTGGTGCTGGATTAGTCATTATGTACCACTGACAAAATGAAAACGTTTCATTAGAAAATAAATAAATTAAAGTGCCGAATTGTCTTTGTATATTGTCATGCATTTTTGTGGGCGTTATTGTAATTGTAATAAAAGCTTACACGTTATGTTACATACTGCTACAACCATAGAGTTAGAATATTAATAGAGAGACCATACTAGAGTAGGTACGTGCCGTCTGCAGGGGTACGTGCAAAATGAAAACGAACTGCGCGTTCATAGTTTGAACGACTAAATACATATAATGAATACCAATTTCTCGCTTTTTATCGATTCTTTAACTGAGAACATATATCAAGGAATCTATATCGACATTTGGTCAAGCTGCCGCCGCTTTGCACAATGTATAATATGGCCATACTAAGAAGTTATATTTGACAAGGTGTCTCTCCTTGCCGCAGTATGTTGGTCTCTTTTTGACATATGGATGTATATGTGCTGTCAAAAGTCACCTATTAGGAACGCCCTAGTTTAATATTGTTAACGCTATCACTCTATACTATTATTGAATAGTTAGTTAGTATAGTTATATTGAATTGAATGACTAAAATTATTTCATTTCATTTCATTACTCACAAGAACTTAACCTGTCATGTCGCGCAAGGTCCGTACGGACCTTGACAGTTCGACCGCAGTTAGCTCGCCCAAGGTCCGTACGGACCTCGCTAATGGCGGCTCGAATTTCACTTAATTGCTTTTTTTTGTAAACATCGTAGCGTTGGGTATTGTACTCAAGTGCTCACGTGTTTGGTATGTGAATAAAGAGGATTAAATTGCGCAACCGCTTGTAGGGCGCATTATGTTACTACCAGTACAAAAAAAATGGAATTTCGTCAATTTTTTGTGGAAAACGGCTGAATTCGTTTTCTCGCTCCGAGGCTAGCCTAAAATTAAAGTGTAAGTGTGATAAACTAACGTATTTCCTATAAAAGTTGAGTGATTTGTATAGAATATTAGCTTATCTAACCGTTTTAGTAATAATTTATATAATTACTGATGTGTGTTATTAGAATTCCTTGAATCTAAACACGCAAGTACTCACGTGTTTATAATCAAGAAAATTTTATTTCACACATCAGGATTTATATAAATCATTATTAAAATGGTTAGATAAACTAATAAGCTACACATATCACCCACCTTTTACAGGCAATCCGTTAAATATCACTAATCACACTTCATTTTGTTTTGAGTCGCGGCGCGAGATTCAAATTCACGTAATGCAACGGCTTTTATCAACAAATATTTTTTTGAACCTTATGCCTATAACATTAAGAGATAAAAGTTAGGGACTCATAAAAGGTGTTACAATCAAAAATGGTTTGAAATTCATTTACGAAGTGTGTGTACGATGACCTGAAAATGGAGGTCTATTTTTAGATATCGACACACTAATCTACCTCGTTTTTTATTTTTATCATCGATTATTATTTAAATCTTGTAACATTCGTCGAGTTTGACACATTATCTTACGAACAAAACAGCAACACCGACACTAAAGTCATAAAATAAGAGAACAATAGACGCACACAAAAAAAAATTGGTTTGTTTACGTTATGCTCGCGATTGTTTACATTAGCATCGTATTTCTCTTTGATGCTTATTTGAGACAAGTAAAACAAATGTATTAATTAGATAGAACGTGTATTCGTGTTGATATAAAGGTGTGTAATATGTGGACAGAGTTATTCGTCTTGAAGTGCAAACTCGAAATGTTTATGAAGTGCCGTTTTTTTACAGTTGTCATTTTTTCCAGGTTTCTTATTGGAATCTTGTAATACTTCATTCTAATTCCAATAAGATTCCAATAAGAAAATGTATTCAGAATGACGCTATAAGTTACTGTTTCTTGATTAATACTGTAAATACGTAGATATTTATGATTATATGACCGCGGGGGCGGCGCGCCATTTCGCAAATTTGCTAATTTGACGTAATTTCGCGAACCCCGGCGAGCCAAGGGAGTTGTCAACTAATAAATTCGCGAGCTAACAGGCAAAGAAACATACACCAGTAGGAATTCATGAGATCATATGAGATGGAATATAAACAATATCTTATACCAGTAACTTTCCTTAACTTTGAAGGCAATGGTACACAGAAATTATGCCAAATTCCTAATGGAGTATTTCCTCGTACAATAATCATGTTATGCAAATTATGATGTAGGTGTGTATGTTGAGTAAATATAATTTCAAGATACGAGCGGTTTATTACTGAATACATACCGTGCTGTTTCCGTATAAGGGTTGTCAAGATTCCAAATTGTAAATCCAATTTCATTCCTTGAAAATCTTTTTTTTAAACATACCAATTATTTTTAAGGTAACAGTATTAAGGTTTACTCAAAAAGAAATAACTTTTGGTGGCACTACGTTCGTATGTCTATAGACATTATCTTCGTCTATCACAGCGGTACATTTCAGCACCCACTAATTCTATTGATTTGAAAGTTGGAATAGTTTTAAATTCTAATGAAAAAAATTAAAAAAAAAAAACTTTGCTAAAGGTGCCGAAATGCGTGACCGATCAAATAACAAGTTAAAATGATTCATCATCATTGATTTGAGTAATGATGAAAAATGCTAAAAAACATCCACTTTTCTTTTTTTTATACTACTAAGTCGGTAAACAAGCATACGGCCCGCTTGATGGTAAGCGGTTACCGTAGCCATATGGACGCTTGCAACACACGAAGCATCGCTCACGCGTTACCGAACTTTCCCCCCCTCCCCTATGAGCTCTGGCGACTTTACTCACGCGAACACAAGTTTACACAACATAAAGTTATTTGGCTGCGGTATTCTGTAAGGTGGAGGTACTTCCACAGTCGAGCTGCTCTTTGAGCGAATAAACGCTATGCTCTACCTCTCTAAAACTTTACAGAATACCGCAGCCAAATAACTTTATGTGATCTTGCGCGTGAAAAATGTCGCCAGTGCTCATCGGGGAGGGGGAGAGTCAAGTTGCAAGCGTCCATTATGGCTACGATGACCGCTTACCATCAGTAGAGTCGTATGCTGGTTTACCGACATTGTCGTATAAAAAACACCATTCCCCTTATCTCTGAAATCATTACAGTCCATAAATTTATCTAAATGTTACAGAAAAATAGAACGGTGTTTCTAACTAGTATAGCTTTTTCGTAATAATCAAAATTCCTTCACAAAAAAACTTAGCTATGGGGTCCGTTTTTTACAGGGCTACGGCCCAAACCATGAAAAATCAAACTTGCCCGATTTTTATTCAATTTTAATTCAAATTCAAAGAATGTTTATTCAATATCGAGGCACTTACGAATGTTACGTTAACGTTTGTAATGTTGTAACTTCGAACCATGTGAGAACCGAATTTAAAGAATATTAATCTCTATAAATCACAAGCCGTGCGTATTAACAACAATCTCGAAACTAGCGGTAGCTGTAACCAGCACGGTACAAATTGAATTGGAACTTCTAATTATACCAAATACGCTAAGTCAACCAAATCTGAGGCACAAAGTTATATATCCAAGAATAAAGAATAAAAACACTAATTTAGTTAATTGAGAAATTCAATTTTTGCGCTGTTCCACCATGGTCGGCGTTAATCACAGAGAGTTTATACAAAAACCCCGTACCAATAAAAATTTTTTTAAATAAAAAAAACACGCCTTATAAGCCCTGCACTAAAATGTGTAAATAATAATAAAATTGAACCTATATTCTCTGTCTGCCCCGTAAGGTCTAAACTTGTTTTGAAAAGAGTAATTGCTGAGTTTATTGCCGGCTCTTCTCAGCAAATGCAACCTTCCGAACCGGTATTAGAGTCAGACTTTTCATAAGTGCCTGCGAAGGTCTTTTTGAATAAATGATTTGAATTTGAAGGGCCTAAGTTTAAGCAATTTTTGTAATTAAGTCTAATATTTGAATGAAAAAGCGTGGGGCGTTACAATATGAAAAACACCCCACGTTTTTTTCAAATATGGTCTAAGTTCATCTTACGCCAATTCCCACAACCCCAAACACGGCTAGAATACGATGCTCCACTATGGAGTTCCAGTGCTTGCCGTCCTACTCCATAATCAGGCCCTGAAAACCATTATATAGTCAAAGTTCATCTTACGACAATTCGAACAAGCCCAAACACGGCTAGGAAGCGTTGCTCCGTTATGAAGTTCCAATGTCTACCTTCCTGCTCGATCATCAGACCCTGAAAACCATACTTGGTCAAAGTTCATCTCACGACAATTCTAACAACCACAAACACGGCTAAGATATGATGCTCCACTATCGAGTTCCAGTGCTTACACTCCTACTCCATAATCAGATCCTGAAAACCATATATAGTCAAAGTTCATCTAACGACAATTCCAACAAGCCCAAACACGGCTAGAAAGCGTTGCTCCGTTATGGAGTTCTGGTGCCTAATTATCGGATCCATCATAAGAGTTCAAAATTTCTCTTTCTCTCTCGCAAAGTGTTATTAGGATTATCATATTTCGTTTCCATGCTAAGTAGGTCTAGTTAGCGCAGTGAAATCCTAAGTCTATGGTTTCTCCCAAATTATTCAAATTTTCATGGCAATTATAAAAAAAATCTCTTGCTAGAAACCATTTTCGGATTACTACGAATATTTTTTAATTTGCCAAATTTTCTCCAGCTGTTTTCAAGTGATGCACTGACAAATCATAAAATGGTTAATAACAATAATACATATCTATCCAAACGCTATTGTATTGATTAAACCGACGCTAAATGGAAAACTTGTCTTGTTTACTTCTTTGTAAGAAACTCTAAATAGAATTTCACTTTAAACTAATTATGATTCTAGACTATACTTATGTATAACTGGACTGACTTAATGTACATCACGGTGTATTTCCACTGAGATAGAAAACATCATGTGTGGTTCTTTCTAGCTCAGTCGACGCATGGCTTAAACAGGTATACACAAAATACATGCAGACGGATAGGCAGAAGGAGTGTTGTCTAGAAATTGCTTGTTTCGGACGCTAGTATTATTACGTTCCACGTAGTTGCTCACTTATCAATATCTAATTTGGCGTTTTTAGCTGTGCTTCTGTTCCTATCAATTTTGTGGATAGATCTAATGTGAAAAATACACAATTCCGTAAGCCCACGTTCGCACGAACGATTTTCACGCGCGTTATTTTTTTACGTCGGGAGTTTTCATACATTCTAGTAAAAAACGTAGAGTTCAACGTTTATTTAAGCGCCCGTTCGAAGGAAGGCTAAAAGTACTATAAAATAAATTATTAATTTTTATAACTACATAAATTTGCTATTAATTGAAAGGAAATCCATTTAAAACCCTGACAGAGAAAAATATTATTCAATAATAAATTGTACTTGAAAGTTTAAAATCGCTCAGTTAAATTGCTGTACATTTATCCACGTAGGTATTATTTACTCGGAAAACCTCTAACTATCCAAGAGAAAATGATATCTGTCTTGTTCAAAGATTATAAGTGTAAGAAGCGACACGACATGGAAAGCTGGTATGCCTACCTACTAAGTAGCATTTAATATTCTTAGAATCTTAAGCGCCTTATTATCCTTACTATATTATTATATAGAGAGTGAGTTGAATATGGCGTGTGTCGTTTGAAATAAATATGGCAATAATGGAGTTTTGCAAATTTTATTTAATCTTAGTAATATTTTATATGGGTGATTTCGTTTTTGAAATTATACTTAAAACTCAATTTATTTAAAAAAAATACGTAGCACTGAAATTATCATCGATCACAAAAAAATCAGATTAATGTCTTTCCATTACAATTTTGCGGGAATAAAAAATTGGGATGCCCCGGTCTCAATTAAAGGGATGTAAAATATGATATATGGAGGAATTAATACGCATGTGAAATTACCCATAGAAATTCATGACCCACAAAATAATAAAAACGATTCGATTGCTGAAAAAATTCTATTCGTCTATGGTATATTTTATCAGAATAATAAGGACAATCTCATCTGCATCGTCTAGTCCTTGGCCACAGACGCAACTACGCTGTTATGACGCTTCAAACTTTATTATTGATAGTGCACTGAATCCAGTGTTAATGATGTTAGTTCAAAACTATAACAAGTGATTTTATAACCTATAATTTAATAACGCGTGTATACTGAAGTTAATTTAACTTTAATTTATGATGTTTGCGCTACTGAATATGAACTTTGTTTACTGGCCATCGAAGTTATAATAGGCTGGGAGCCTATGTAAATAACTAGCTGGTACTCCGAGGTTTAGCTGTGTCCCGAGGTATCTAATATATTGTGAACTCAGACCAAGAAAAAATGAAAGATGGAACGTTCTGTGTTCTTAAGTGACGCAAGTTATAGGAAGCCGCGATGGCGTTCTTGTAAATACTTGTCCTCACACACACATATAGACCATAGAAAGCCGATCGGTTGTCATTCCGTATTGAATCGTTGACACTGACAATAAGGCTCAGTACCATTTGTGCCTGTATGGGCGAGTACTCATTTTACTCAAGCACACGTAGGACATTTTCGGTTTCACTTTCTTCTGAGGTGACACTCCGTCTTACAACGTGTAACGGAAAGGGTATCTATCCGAAAGGAGAAAAGACTACATCTCTATAAAAAAAATGTGTTTGTTTAACATAACCTTTCAATACTTTGCGTACATACTATGATCTTAGACCGAAGTTGCCATTCTAAAAATGTCATCTAAATAAAAGCTTATCTAAACAAAACCGCATAATTTATAAATTTGATAACTCGATGTTATCTCTCTTATGACCTGGCAGTTTGTTTATAACAAAAAAGGTATATTTCATACTGATTTACTCTATTACAGATCAGATCTTCATAATGAACATAAGCTTAACAACATTCATCACAATCCTTATCCTGACGCTGCAAACAACCACGTCTACAGAAGATGGATACTTACGGTACGTCAAAGATGGCTGCTTCATCAGAAGCGAAGCTTTATCCTGTGTTAAATATAAAGCTTTAAAAATAGCAAAGAAGACTATATTTGACAATAACATGAGCAATGACACAATAAGAGCAAGTAGTATGATCAGCTTCGTACCTTTAGACGAGGAAACGATAAAGAGTCTTCAGATTAATGAAAAGGTAGAAGTACTGAGTACCGAGCCGAGAAGTTTTCTATCGGAATGGGCAGAACTGGCGAAGTATTTCATGAAGATGGTGCAGGAGTTCTTCAAAATGAAGGGATTGAAGGTGAACCTGCCAGAAGGTGCAAGGACTGTTCAAGATGATGGCATTGATGATAATGGTAAGTTTATAAATAATATTCCTCAATGTATTTTAAGCTTTTTTTCAAGTGGAGTAAAGTGGAGAATTGAATGATAATGTACACGATTGCACAATGATGACGTAATATTGAACAAAAATATTGGTCTTTTATTTTATCCACTATCATCATTTTTGGTCTTTGGCTCTCAAAAATAAGTAATAGTTTGAATAGTCGTTCCTGGAATTCTATTTTTTTTCATACGTATTTTTTGGACGCTTAAATATACAATTATTTAAAACTCCGATTCAACTCATTCGCATGTTATAACTCGATCAAAGGTTAAACTAGCTAACGAACGAGCTAAAAGTAGGCTACAAAGGTGATAGTGATTTTTTAGTTGGTATTTACTGTTGATAAAATAAAAATAAACACCAACCACTAGGTTGGTGTTTATTTTCGTTTAAAGTACTAACTTTAAACGATAAGTTGATAAGCGAGGACAGAAATAAAAAAAAACTGTAAGAAATTTTTGTGAATCAATTACAATCCAAGTTCATTGATCTGAGAAGCTATAAAAACAAAATTCAAGGCTCGCTCTTCCTCGGAAAATTAATTTCCTGTCTTATACATCACTCTAATTTTATTCCTACTTAAAGCCTACTAAAATGTTTATTTTAGTAAGTTGTGAAAAGGAGTAAAAAATTGCTAATTTATAGACTACTACTGACCCCCGCAGTTTTACCTACGTATTTTTTTTGTTGCGCGGAACCCAATAAATACTACTAGTGTAGTAGTGGTTTTAGAATGAAATAATATAATGAATATACTGTTTTATGGTCACGTAAATAATGTCACATTGTTTGAAAATAATAGTAAGGTGGTCGATAAATATGTACAACGTTTTATATTAATGGAGTCTGAGTAAGACCGAAAAAGGAGGATGATACAGCTTGGTTAACTAAAACTGGTACGTTCACAATACTCACAGTCAATTCTAATAGACGAATGCAAATAAAGACCACTCTATATTTATAAGTAGTAGCACCTTTAGTAAACCGACCTTTACTCCATAATAAGAACATGAATCAAACTAAAAAAACAATCGCAAAATGATTTTCTTAAATGGTACAAATAGTCTTAAAACTAATGTTTTATTCAGAGAACATATCGAACTGTATATTGTATCTATTAATTGAGTATCTGGTAGTAGTACCACTAATGTGAGTGACTCAGGATCATTAATTATAAGATGTACCTTTGACCTTCTCAACCATATGGGTACACAGATGTCGGTAATACTTCAGTTAGGGAATGGTTCTTATCCCAAAGCATTAGCTGGGGGAAAGGTCATTTTCATTCAGTCTATTTTTGTTATATGGTACTATTTTTAGAATAGATAGAGCATTGTGTTTATTAGCTCAAAGATCAGCTCGACTGGGGAAGTACCTCCACCTTACGGAATACCGCAGCCAAATCTATGTTCTGTTCTTGTACATGAGTAACGTCGCCAGAGCTCATTGGGGATGGGACGGGTCGGTAAAGCGTGAGTGATGCCTCGTGTGTAGCAAGCGTACATATGGTTACGGTAACCACTTTCTATAAGGCGAGCCGTACGCTTTTATGGCGTCTTAAAAAAAAGATAAAGGTTCTATCATCTATCAAAAAGCATTCTCATGTTTTAAAACTCCAGACTGCCCAAAAAGTTTTGTACCCAACTACTATAAGCTACAGCTAGAAGCAATTTCACATTTGAACTTTTTAATTAAAAAGTCGAGTTGTCCTGTAATCCTCGTCACGACGTCATGAAAATGTTTAATGGAGAAGTGAAATATGAAATCCTTCAGGCGGTGCCCTCTTTGAACTTCATGATCTAAGTAATAGGGTAAAGGCGTCAATAATTTATTAATGCTACAAAATTTGATGGGGCAGTTAGCGTGATTGGTAAGACCACGGAAAAGAGAATACACTGGAAGGGCGATGCGTTAGAATTTGTATCGGAACCAGTGTAGCCAAACTCACACAAATAAATGTTCAATCATATATTGTACTACAAATAAACAATCCTTTTGATTGGTCATTTCTATTTTACTCAAAAATAGCTTTAATCACACAGGTCATACATATGAAAATATACCTTTTTACGTTAGCATAAAATTTATTTTTCAATAGCGTACAAAGTATTTACGTCGTTTTGTAATCTACAAACTAACTAGATTCAATCGACGAAAAAGTTCTGCCACTCGGCACTAGATGGCCTTATTTTCATGGAACGCAATTTTCAACTCAAACGCATCAGACATAATGTTGATAATTGCGTAATAGCTGCGTCGACTGGCGTCGAGTAGCAACACTTATTGCTATTCGCTTAATGCAGCGAAAGTAATCGATAAAATATCAATAAAATTATCGATATTTTAATTTCGTCGATATATTTTTAGAAATTCCGTAAGAAAATTCACGTTCGATAAGAATAATTGTGCAAAGAATACTGAATTGTAAAAAAAAACGTTTAACATGATGAAGTAAATTAAAAAAAAGTTATATTTACACGGTTTATTGCCCTTGAAATAAAATTTATTTGTTTCGAAATTCTCGTTTTGAAAGCTTAATTTTAACAGATGAATGCGGATATTGTTATAACTTTCAACTATTGCCTTAATCAAATCAGTGATAAAAAGATGTATTTTATCGATATTGATCGAACAAAACTATCGATGCACGTGTTTTGGGGTCACGACAGGTCACGACTGACGACGAATGTGAAAGCACGCAATACATTACGTGCGGAGTTGCGCTCGCTACCTTGCGTACAAATAAAGTAAGTACATTGCCTTCAATGTATAATTTTGCAGTAGTATCAGAGTTTATCGTTTACACCTAAAATTATCATAATCTCGAATACATTTTTATAAATATCACAATTAAATAAAGGTTTGTAGACTCATCGATGAAAGGAAATCCCTCCTTGAGTTACACTCCGACTCCTCACTTCGTTTCCTACAGGAAATAATAGCGCATCACGACATAATTAATATTTTTCGCGGAGCTACGCACCTCTGCTAAGTATGGCGGATACTACGAAGCGTTGACGCGTGTTTTGGTTGATATATGCCCATCTGATGTCATGTGTGGCGCGCGGGCTCCGCTAGCATAGCGTCTCTATCTTTTCTCTGTGGGTAAGACTACTTATAGCACGGAAGGTCGTGAGTTCGATTTCCACCCAGGATATATAATTGTGTAGAACTAAACTAATTTAGTCTCACTATAGCTCTTTATAACAATGAACATACGAAAATGATGCAAGAAATTTAGTCCTATCAAATTACTTGCTAACAATAATAATTTAGTCTCAATAAATATTGGTTACGTCTATTAAATTAATTGGGTTAATGAAAACGGCAAATACTAATTTGACAGCTTTAAAAATATGTTCTATCCTTTTCAATCATGTTTTTAAGAAATACATGTGATATGATTAAAATTAGTTTTAGTGCGATTTACTATAGAATCGGCATCATTATCTCCAATTTCAAAACCACACCAATGAAAAATCACAAAGTAAGAAAATAAAACTTGTCGTTTTTATCAAAACCAAAAGTAAATTTACCAATCAATTTTATGTACCTCAACCATAATTCAATCATTGATATTTCTAAATTGTTGTGAGAAGAAATTTTCAAGGGCAAGGTAACGCGGACCCTAATGTTTTGATTATAAGATAAATAGGGTGAAAGCGACAGTTGCGGTCACCCACAATAGCGGGGAAACAGAGCAGGGATAGACCGCAGTTCCAACTACAATCTCTGCTGCCTTATGTTATGTTAGACATATAAATTCAATTAAATAGCTGTACATAAATAATATAATAAAAATAACTGGTGGACTCGTAGTGGTTGAAATTTGACCGTATTTTTTTTTATCTGTTGATATGATTATGTTTGACATTCTTCTCAGTTTGACAATGTGTGTGTCAAACGCATGGTGCGTGTATTTTCTTTTTTATTAAAATAATGTAGGTATTTCTAATGCATTATTAAATAAAAATATTAGTTTCTACACTTCTCCATATAAACTTTAACTATGCCAAATCTCACACTCCTACGTGTGCGCAATAGGCTAAAAAAGGATCAAGAAGATTTTTCTCCTCGTTTAAATTATAAGAGCAGATCCTATTAAAACAATATGTCACACCAATAGGATCCTACAAGCTGGTAGAGGTAAAAAAATAAGAAAAAACAAAATGTCCCTTAAAGAAAAGAAAATATGAAAGACGTAAGGGCCGGTCATACGTCTTTTCGACAAAATAATAGGCCAAATATAAAAGTTCTGTCAAACAGATCAAATACAAGTTATTTACTTTAAACCTTTTTTGAATACATTATGAGTAATTTCGATACCTATTGCTTTGAATCCAGGTCCCCAGGCTGACGGCGGCGACAAACTAGGTATGTCAAAACAATTTCAGCCGGCCGAAATATTTTGAAGTTCGCAAATTGAGAATTTAAATAATATTTGTTTTTGATAATACAATTATGTTCTTTATTCAAAAGTAATGAGTTAAATTCAAGATTATGTTTTTTTTATAGATTTTAAATTGTTGTCTTTACAATATAATGATAGGTACTTAAAAGTTTTTAATATATTCTATATTTTTGTAGCTGGCATAATAATAACTTTTTAACAAAAAAAAAATACACCGCCGTTACTGGAGCCAGCAAAATATTTTCTATAAAACACGTCATGCTGTTTCGCTGACTTCAGAACACTTCTCAAGATTTGTCACTGACCAAGGATGTCCATATTGTGCATTATCATTGATTAATTATCCGCAGTGGGCACGCATGGTGGAGTATCTGCCCATTCCCTTTCACCCTGATTTGTGAAAGGAGGCCTGTGCTCAGCAGTGGGACATTATAGGCTGATGATGATAAATTATCGACAATATTTAACAAAATGCTTCAATCGCGATGTTTTTTCACTTTTCCGTTAAGGAATTCCATCATATCATCAATTTCCATGATCAGATCATGATAAAATTTATATGGGACCACGACGGGATCTACCTGGCGGCTTTGCTTAGGTACTATGAGTGGATTACGGTGATTGCCGGCGGTATCGAAAAATCGGTTGCACACAATCAAAGGTGAAATATGGTATCACGCGTGAAACGTAGGGTGAAAAGCTAGTAGCTTATAGTGAATTTTCATAAAATTTATATTGGTACCGCACTTTTACATCCAGGTCACAGCTCAGGCATTAATATTGCCGTGCGACGGACGCTCAAACGTGCATTGAATTCTGTAGGTGCCCAGTGCAACGGAATATGAGCGGTTTTTCACTTTTTCTGTGGGAGCTCTTTGGTTTAAAAATTGAATTTCAGTTTGGTAAAGTCATGGTTAACAATAGGATAAACGGATCACCTACTCTAAGGCTCTTCAATGTAATTTGAGTTAAAAGCCCACTTGAATACGTTGAGTCCAAGAACTAGAATTGAAAAGCAGGATTGCGTGATGGATTATTAGCATTAATTTTCCAAATTATGCTCTTGCAAAGATGCCATTATTTTAAAATACGAACTATCCATCTTCCATACCTTCTTCAGGAACAGAATAATTTAATAGTATGTAGGTACTTTGGCTCCACAAAATATTCAACTATGCAACACAGGAGTTCGTATAGACAGGGCCGGCAACGCGCATGTGATACCCCAGCCCTAAAAATATTTTTTTAAACAAGCTTACGGCTCGCCTTTTGGTAAGCGGTTACCGCAGCCATATGGACGCTTGCAACACACGAAGCCAGAAGCATTGTTCACGCGTTACCGACCTTTCCTCCTTTTCCATTGGGGAGGGGTCCCCAATGAGCTCTGGCGACCTTACTCACGCACAGGAACACAATTTTACACAACACAAAATTATTTGGCTGCAGTATTCTGTAAAGCGGAGGTACTTTCCCAGTCGAGCTGTTCTTTGAGCGAACGCCACACTCTACCTCTCTCTTAATAATAGCAGATACTTGCTTCCTTTTAAAATTTTCTCGAAATATACACTTTGTAATATCATACATACATATGGATATAGGTATATACATTAATACACAGTCATCCAAGGATATTATTCATGTAGTCTTTATATAACGTAACTTAATAGCTACAAAGTCGACAAGCCTATACTATAAGCACATCGAAAGTTCACCCTCAAAAAACATTGACCCTTTTGCCAAAATACTGTCTGCAAAGTTCTAAGGATGGCCAAAACTTTCAAGCTGAAAAAACCACTTCTCTTACATGTAAAAGTACATAGTGGCATAAATAAGTTAGTCTTGTCACAAACTTGTCGGCCAGTTCTCGCATAAAGTCTAGTACGTCCCGTTTAACGTTTAAAACAAATTCGCAGTTGTCTCAAAAAAATACGTAAACTTTTACATAATATTCCGACTGATCTTGTTGCAAAAAGTTTTATTAAAGCATAATATTATACTTCTAGATCCATAAGTTTGAAGACATAATAGAGAAATACAACGGTAGTCATAGCGTTGTCGTAAGATAATTGACATTTCCAATATTTGAATGACCTTTTTACACTAAATATCTTTAAATCTATACTGACAATATAGATGTACACACGGCAACAGATCAAGCTATACATTTCCAGTATAAGCTGATCTCGCATTGTATAGGATTTCCGTACAATGGGAGGTCAGCTTATACTAGAAATGTATAGCTTGATCTGTAGCCGTGTGTACAAAAGCTTGGATATTCATTCTTATTTGTCTAGTAATTCGGTGTTTTAAAACTTTTCTCCGAAGTAATACTAAACGAAGTAAAACTAAGTTACCAATAACTCTATCACTTTCTCTATCACAAATCTCCATGGGTTCCAAATGTTACCCCACATTATAACTTAAATTTCCATTTCTTGCCAATCATTTTAAGCTAACAAACTAAAATAATAAATTGCATCAACTTAAAAGGCAACCAAACCCTTTCCGGGGTCGTTGAAGCTTTATTTTATCATTAAATATAATTTGTGGGGACTTTAAATTGCTTTCATCACTTTGTATTTTCAACCCCCATTACACAAAAGACGTGGCGTCACGCTCTTTACAATTTCATTTCCTCTGCTTTTGAATAATGCAAATTTTGTTATGGTATTTAATGTATTTTATATAATATTACTTTTATCATTTTCAACTAAAGTATTCAGATTTAGGCTTTTAAATTTTTCTAAATGCTTTGATTGAACTAAAGTAATCCCAACAAGACAAATCCTAAGTCCCAAGACAGTTTCATCATTTTTGTTGCTTGGTAATGGAATTACTTCATAATTAGCTTTATTAAAAAAAAAAACGAGAGACAATTTTATTGAGTGCATCTCAATAAAAATCTTTCGCATGTACTGAGTATAATTTGTCATAAAATTTATAATGGTTTAATATGAAGAACAGTCCCATGACCTTGTTGACCATGAGTTGCTGTGGCTATGACCAATCGTTACTGACTTTTGGTTTAGATTACTTTAGTTCCACAAATGGTACTGTGCCTTATATTCAAAATTGTATGTCTCTACGTCCCTAACACCCTTACTCATAAAACGTTATTTAACTAATAATCTTCCACTGCTTAATTAATTTTAATTATTTCTGTCGTACTGCAACTATTACCCACTTATTTACATTCTACTTTTGATTTCTTAAATTCTTATATTGTTTGTACTTGCTCGCCAATATTCGTGACTCACACGTTACAAGGTGCCGGCAGAATATCAGTGTTGTGGGTAGCCCACAACTTTATACTGAGTCGGGGCCTTATTTCTGCTACGCGACGCAAAGTTTTTTTTTTTTTTTTTGTTGATGTAATTTCAATACTTATTTCTTATAAGTGTATTATTGTGTTCCTTTTTATGTACCTGTGTTTTGTGCGTTGTGTTTTGGTAGAAATAAAATAATTTTCTTTCTTTCTTTCGTTTAATATACTAAATTAAATTTTAAAAAATATTAAAATTAAATATTAAATATCCTAATTGGTGACATTATTTACGTGAACCTCGCTTTATGAGTAAGGGGGTAAGTTATTAAAAATGTTAACTCCTGCTATTCAAATATAAATTGTTCTTGAAATCTACTAAGTGGTCAAAAATTGGGTAAAGCACTTAATTTATCTGTTGTTATTGTAATGAATTTACTATCGGTATTTAGGTTTTCATAGTCGTACTACACAAGAATTTTACTATTCTTGAAGATGTAACATTGATACTATTTTCATCAACGGCTCTGTTTACACGACAGTATTTTTCAGAACGCTCTCATTTCACGAGCTCAATTCAATTACACGGCAATCAGCCCCGGCTACCATCTGCTTTACTAGAGGTTAAGTCCCACGTTTTGACCCAAAAGATCCCGTAACTGATACGAAACCGGATACAATCAGAATTTAATGGAATATTATTGATTCATCTCATTTACAGCTATTAATTGATCGGGTCATTGAATTTCGATGAAAATGGAACGAAAACGTGACCTGTATTCTCGTGACATTAATTTTGATGATTGTTTTGAATTGACGAGTGAATAAGGGAGTTATAGTTAGTTCTTAAATAACTTAATATGATTTGATAGTTTGATTCATTTAAATTTTAGAATTTTTTATATTATTTTATTACTTAATGTTATAGATGATTAAAATAATAGACGATTATAATGATATAACTTTGATTTGAAGCACTCGTGGTGTAGCATGATTAGTCGATCGGCAAAGTTAAGCTACGTCTGTCCTGGTCGGTACCTGGATGGGTGACCGCCTAGTGGTATTTCAAATCGAGCGTTTCCGTGCTTCGGAAGGCACGTAAAGCCGTTGGTCCCGGTTATCACTTAATTGTGATAGTCGTTAAGCTAGTTGGATGCCACCTAGGCGGCTTGAAAAATTCCAACAGTAGGTTGGCCACTAGCCTACCTCCATCGATCCGCAGTGGGCACGCGTGGTGGAGTATCTGCCCATTCCCTTTCACCCTGATTTGTGAAAGGAGGCCTTTGCTCAGCAGTGGGACATTATAGGCTGATGATGATGATGATGATGATGAACTTTGATTTGACGTTTAAGGAGGAGATGTCAGGAGCAGATTTTACAATATATTGAGGTCTTAAAATAGAATTAAGATTAACATTGCCATACATCTTGGCGATGTTGCCAGCATTCTGATGGGCACAATACCAACTGACAGCGATTTTAATCGCCTCTTATTTTTAACGGCTAGTTTCTTCTTTTTTATTTTATTTATTTTTCTTTTTGCTTTTCCTTTTCTTTTTTTATTGTAAATATAAGTTAATTCAATATTAAACCATGAATATGTACAAATACCTAACGTTAACTACATAAATAAGCAACGTTTCAATCCTATCACAAATTCATATACTTTAAATTATGAAGTATATAGCATAATAAATAGCATAGAATAAAAATTCCAAACAGGTCATCAGTCCGACAGTTCTTATTTTTCAACAGCATATTTAGGTAGGTACTACAAAGTACCCTACCACCGTGCTTTGGTTTCCTCACGATGTTTTCCTTCACCGAAAGCTCAAACTCATCGTAGGATTCGAACCCGGGACCTTCGTCTCGGTATCCGACGTGAGCACTGAGCTATCATCGCCTTAAATCATCAATATCAACATCAACTTTATGCCTACTATACACCCCTGACCTATGTCAGTCTAAGTCTTTGCTATGCTTTGCTATTCTAAAAACATAGCAAAGAGCAGGTCTCTACTATTTTCCATAATATATGTCGACCGATATGTTATGAGGGCCTTTTAATATTTTGCAAAAAAAATAATATCTTTTTAATAAACACTTTCAGCTCGTGGAAAGAAAAAGAAGTTAGCAGTAATTATTCCACTGTTGACCTTACTGGCGACAATGAAGACAAAGTTTCTACTGATACCCATCCTACTGGCAGTGTTGCTGATAAAGAAACTGCTATTGGTTGCAGCTCTGCTGGTCCCAAGTCTACTGAGTACGCTGAAAGCTTGCAAGGTAATGTTTGTTTAAATGCAAGTTTTAAGTTAGTAATTAAGTTTTGTATCACCTTCATCAATATCCAACCTATTCTATACCTACTATTGATTACCTATTGGTACCTATTGATACCTACCTATTCATACGTGCCATATACGTAACATATGTATGTTTGGGCCATCATAATTTGCAACCGTGAGGTTGTAGGCAAACTCAAGTGTATCAATTATAAAAATAGAGTTTTCTACGCAAACATTAAAAAAGAACTAAATACTAAATCTAAATTTTACTGAACAATCATAATCATTTGAATTGTTGAATTCGAGAAGTCGAATTAGTCCAAATGGCAATTTGTTTCTGTTTTAACAGTCCATCATTTTTAAAACGAACACTTTCTAGTGATCATTTCGGATTGAAATTAGTGAAAGTTAAATGAAGCTAAGTTTTATGACTTCAGTTAATTGCGGTTCCTATTATTAGTCAAAAATCTGACTATCGTAATATTCACAAAGAGGTTAAAAACCAACTCATTTTTTATCCCACTATGCAAAAATTTTTAGAAATCCAAAAAAATCTTATTTCAGAACACATTCCATAAAACCATATTACAAAAAAATACTTTATGATTCAAAGTAACCACATAATGGATTCTGAACGCTTCAGAACTTAGCCGTGGTTGAATGGCTTTAATAGGTACCTTCTCAAGAGAGCTGGCAATGATGTGAATTAATGGCGCGGAAGTAGGTTTCGTTTTATTATATCATGCTAGGCCTGCGGTTTTACTCTCGTTTCAGACGTGATTAATCGATTTCAAAAGGATGTATTCATTGTATATAATCATTTAAAAATTTAACCTTGCTGAGTTCCTTACTAGATTCTTCTCAGTTGAAGGCCGAGTTCCAAAACCGGTGGTCACTTCAGTTTTGACCTTAATAAGTGCCCTTCTGGGGCTTAAATTGAGTAAATGGCTTTGACATTGTCATTCCGGATAAGAGTTAACTGCAAAATTTCATTAAAATTCGTTCGTGCTATTACAATGTGATTGAGCTACACTAAAACAGACAAAACACACACAATTTTGTATTGAAGTTATTAGCTAGGATTATTGAAAGAATCTACTTAGTCTTATGATCCGAAGATATTGTCAGGAAATATTGTTGGGTTCTTAAATTGGTTTTATAGATCTTTTATTCGTAGGGTTTATAGATAAGTTTGAGATTGGGTCATGTAGCGTATTAGCATTGACAAACGTTATTCCCAAATTTGTTTGATACGCGACATTATCTTCCAATTGGGAATCAAATCAAATATAGTTAAATGCAGTACTTACGTTTTCGTTTCGAATTCATACCACTTAATTTTGAAAGGTGTCTTTATCCGAAGTGTATTTCGTCTAAAAGGTTTGAATTCATACAAACTATTGTAGCTAATGCTAATGTTGATACATAGAATGAAATCTTCTCAGAAAAAGATGTTTCATTAATCACTTGGTTTGGGCCGAAGTGGGATTATGGGGCAAATCTGTAATGGATATTGCCTACTTATTGATACTTGTAAAAGTATTACCTGTCAAGAGATAATTAATTTGGTCTACCTACCAACCCGGAGTCCATTACATTTGGCATTTATTTTAAATTTACGTTTTACCTATCATTCTTATTAAAAAGTAAAATTATAGCAAAAGTTGGATTAATGGCGGTATCAGGTGTGGGAATTCCCAAACAATATATCTAGAATTGGCCATTTCTTAACATTACACATAACAGTGACCACGCCGTCTGCAAGCTGGCTCTTTAAGATTTGAAATTATATGAAATGCAGTGAAGAAGCACATTTTTTTTTAAATGTTATAAAAAAAACTTATATTAAATTAGAGAAAATCTTGGCTGAAAACAAATCTTCTGTACGAATCGAGCATAGGCCAGATTCAATGCCGCGAGTTTATTTGTTGGTATTAAATTGCACCAACACGTCAATATAACAAAGTACTGATTAATACACTGGAAATAACAAAATAAACAACAAGGTTTATCGACAAACACTTGAAATGGAAGCAAGCTTTTACTGATAACTACCTACCAGTCAACATACTTGTGTTGGTCAACAACAGACATTTCAACAGAATATTAATCCCCGCACTTATATTGGCTGATAAAATATATTATATTGATTGCTTTGTAGTATGTACATTTTCCATGGAAATCTAAATAGAAGAAATTCCCATCTATTATAGTCTCACTATATATCTTTATATTTCACGTGGTGCTACCCTACCCTGTGGTGCTACCCTACCCTATCCTATCTAAACCATCCAGGGAATTAATTCTACTGCACGTGTGTATGTCACTGAATTCCTCCTAACGGCTGGACCGATTTGAATGATAAGAGGAGTTCAGTGACATACACACGTGCACCCTCATCAATCTACTGAGATTTTCTATAGTGGCCACCTTCACCAACAGCTAGGTCATAAAAGACGGCACATACACACTTACAGCAGAATTGACTCCCTGGATGGTTTAGATAGGGTAGGGTAGGATAGCACCACGCGAACGAAGTCGCGCCGGGCAGCTAGTTAACGTATATTGTTTCAACCAAAAAACATTACAAAACGATATAAGAAATGCTATATTTTAAAAATCATAATTGCTTGTTTTCAACGTGCATTTATCTGCCATCAAAATGGTCACGACTACCGCTACTGTCACATGAAAATTTTATTCACTGCTCATAACTTTTTTGTTATACAATAGATTTTGACTAACCTCGACGACAACCATTTTAATCATGGTTTAAGTGACTAAGTCCTTCCTATGCTTAGTACATTGTGGATTTATATTATTAGGGTTCCGAACCAAAATGGTAAAAAGGAACCCTAATGGTGCCACTCCGTCCGTCTGTCCGTCTATCACAGTGCTATATTCCAGCAACCACTGATGGTATTGATTTGAATTTGGAATAGTTATAAATATACATGGCCATATTGCCAATGAAAAATTGAAAAATATATTTTTATTTTCTTTGCAAAGGGGCCGAAATTTCAAAGTAGGGCCACAGAATATTTAATAGTACTACGTACAGAAAACCCACTTCGAAAACGACATTTAAACAAAAATCGACTCTTGGAACGACAGAATAAAGCGCAATCCAGTTCGCGCAGCGCTGCGTGCCTAAAATTATATTCACCTACAACTTCCCTCTCTTTCTATCGTATAACTCTATCCTGTATGACGCGGCACGTGTTACGGTAGGGTTGTCTAATGACGTATTATGAATCTTCAATATTTCCCTATCGCCTATGTATGTCCTATTACTATTCTCTGTGTTTATTTTATTTCTATGCTATTCTCCTTTCGTGAACAATGACATTTAAAATATCCTAGCTAACTAGTATTAGATCAGAAAGTTATTTTAAAATGTCTACATACTTTAATCTAAGTTGTTAGACCTATACGTACTTTGTATACTGAATGTGTATTCTGTCTACGAAACTGAATACAACTATTTTGGGGAAGGGTTTTAGTAACATACATGCTTATCAAATCTGGAATGACTGACGACGCGACAAGAAACGGCACGATTACCTAGTCCAGTAGCCGTCAGCCGAAATTCACAATATTTGTTCTTAATAATCTTCATGTTGATTAAAGAAGTTTTTTATATAAAAATTAATAAAGAATTAACCAAAAAAAGGATATATTGAGTTACTTACCTACATAACAATAAGAATTGTTAAATTTTTCTGAATATTGTTCTACTGATTTTTGAAATAGTGGTATGTTAAATCTTAGTTATTCTAAGAGTTGTAAGGTAGAATTACTGTATATTTAAAGAGGGAACTCTCTCTATTCTGGAACTACTAACAGTTTCTAAAAAAAAAAACGTCAAAATCGGTACATAAACGACGAAGTTATCCGCGAACACACATAAAAATAATTAAGACTGTTTTACAAAAAACTTAAACCGACTTCAAAGTACACTAAGAAGTAATCAAATCCTGATCTGATGACAATGGGACCAAACGGGAAGTGTACCCTTCCAGACAAAAAAAGAATTTTCCAAATCGGTTAATAAACGACGGAGTTATGAGGTAACAAACATAAAAAAAAAAAAAAAAACATACAACCGAATTGAGAACCTCCTCCTTTTTTTGAAGTCGATTAAAAAATATACGGTCGAATTGAGAAACCTCCTTTTTTTGAAGTGGGTTAAAAATCATTCACATGAGTTTTCGAGGTCTAAGAGGCCCGTTTATACAAGAGGGTCCCTTCTGGTCGCTCTATCTTTGTCTCTTTTTAACACACTGGTATGTTATCAAAACGGGCCTATTATTATAATAAGGACTTTAGGACAATACAATGAAACAACAAGAAAATATCTAGAACTATAAAAACAACGATATCTACACAAGATAGTGTTAAAAAAAGAACAGTAAACACTTTATATAGGTAGTACGTAGGTATTTATACCCACACGCGTCTTGCGCTGCGTGCGCGTTGCAACCGACTAGCGTTGTTCCGGTAGTCCGCGTGCGCGCGATCGTACCTAAACATGGGAGTGGGACAGGCCTGGTAGGGCTCTACAAGTATTATATGAAAGAGCTTTATTTGTACAATCCAAATCTATATTTATTTTTATTTTGCGTAGTTTTTGACTAATAATGAAAAATCACAACCCTTATCTCCGAAGTTCGCAAAGCCAAAAATCAAAATAATACAGAAGATAGACATTGATGTATTAAATATTACAGGAAAAATAGTACAATGTTTCTAACTAGCACAGTTTTTTCGAAATCATCAAAATTGCTTCACAAACATTTTTTCTACAATTAGGGCTCAAACCAAGAAACTATACGCCTAGGAAGGTCGGAACCCTCGTGGCCTAGGTGCGCGAGTCAGATGTAGACTGTTGGCTGTATTTTTTTTAACTTTCCACAAATATTTTCTCCTCAGCAACACCACCCGATGACACACTACTCGTACTTCGGGAACAGTGACACAAGCGACTACAATTCAGACTACTCCAACTACCAGTATTCATCTGGAGGAGGCTACGGAAAGGACTGGGCCTCAAACAGGGCCTATGCGCTGCCTAAACATAGGCCTACGCCATCTCCTGTTTATATTACAGCACCTGGGGCCGTCGCTTAGTTTATTTGTACATGCAATGAGGTATGGCCAGCAACGTAAGCTGCTGAATAGATAAAAATTAAAAAAAAACTGCACATTAAAGTACCTATGAAGTTAAAATTTTGTGTCATGTATGCTTTTGAAGATAATTTAAAAAAAAACATGTTTAATTCATCTTTCCATATTTTCGATATTTTATGTAATTACTTTGCTGACCGTACTAATTGGTCTTGATAATTTCCAGTCGAAGAATATTCAAAAAAAACTTATATACAATAGTCCATCTAAAATGGTAACAAAAATAATGTTACATTGTTTGATACTGACAAGGAGATGGTCGATAAGTCCGTGACCATAATCCGATACCGTCCATACGTGACCATAAGACCGAGCTTTGCATTGGATAATTGATGAGATTAAGGCAAAGATAGCTTAAAATATTAAATGATCTGTATTTTCTAGTAATTACATGTTTGTATTTGTTATTATACACTAAACGTTTGTTATAACATGGTGAAAAATATTCAAAGCTAATAAAAATTTTTCTCTGATGTTAAGACAAAACAAGATATTAAGTTAAATGTGGTATATATGAAAATGTATTTGCCTATGTTAGGTAGGTACGTGACATACGCCTGTCGCAGATACATAGTTTAGATTTTCACCAGTAAGAAACTGCACATGCATAATAATCATATTAAATTAAATCCAGTCTGGTAAAAAAATAAATGATTTCGAGGAAGAAAATTCAGGAATTTGTACAGAATTTGATAATTAATAGGTTATGTTTCAAAAAAATTACATTGGCCGGGCAAACTCATCTGATCTCTGATCTTTGTGCTTTTAAGCAACGTCTTATGTTGTCCCACCTGACGCCGTAGAAAAACAAAAAAAAAAGGCTCGAATCGAATGTGTGCGGCGCAGGAGAGATGCGCCATAAGAATTTGCTCTTATCTACTTAATACCTTTAAACGAGAAATTCTTTTATATAATAATCTGAATCACGGAAACGGCTACAACGATTTTCATGAAATTTTGTATGCCATTTTTAGATAACGTCGTTTTATCCGTGTTTTCGGGCAATGATATACATTATCATTAGAATAAGAAGGTAAATTTCGCCACCATCTACAAGGCTA
This sequence comes from Achlya flavicornis, assembly GCA_947623365.1. Lineage (NCBI taxonomy): Eukaryota > Metazoa > Arthropoda > Insecta > Lepidoptera > Drepanidae > Achlya > Achlya flavicornis. The sequence continues at coordinate 4,104,216 of OX392490.1, forward strand.
TAATATCTCAGGTGGGAAATCGGGCGGTCCCGAAACAAGAAAACAAAAACGAGCTAAGCTCGGTCATCCGGGTACTTATATATAACGGTCAAAGGTGTTGCGTCAAAAAAAAATAGGAATGACAACCTAGAGGACGACACATCGTTGCGCCGTTTCATATTCATGGCACAGCAAGACGTTACTTACGTGAACGTGTGAAATATTATAGTACACAGTCATGTCAGATACTTAGTTACATTAAAACTATTGATCGCAGTAACATCATCATAATAATATTCTGATTAAAAATATTGTCTTCGGATTAACAGCGTTTGTATAGAATTATAATTCCGATCGTTTGGCCGTCTAAACATTTCGAATTAAAAAGCTATTTTTACTATAAAAGATTTTCGTTTAACATTAATAAGATGAGTTGTTTTACACTGTAATTAATTTTAAATATTAAAACTGGTTTTGTAAGCTTATTGACTGAAATACTTGATGTTTAGATACTAAGATAATTTATTATTATTCATAGTAACTTAATTTATTTATTTCTCTTTACATTTTAGACTTAGTTATTTTTGTACAAATATTTTGTTAATAAATGATTAAAAAAACATCGTTATTCATATTTAAATAATACCATTTATTACGAGTTAAAGCAAAATATTATGAATCGAATATTACAAAATCAGGTGTTTCAATGGCGGAATCGCTGGAAACTTTGAACATCATGCTCAATGAGCTCAACAGAGTTCCCCAACAGGTAGGCCTCAAAATGAATATGGACCAGACAAAAATTATGTCTAATGTTCATATTCCGCCAATGCCGGTGATTGTTGCGAACACTTTTCTCGAAGTTGTTGACGAGGATGTTTACCTAGGACAAATTGTCCAACTAGGTAGGTCCAACTTCGATAAAGAGGTCAAGTCGAAGAATCCAACTCAGCTGGGCAGCGTTCGGGAAGCTAAGGCATATCTTCACGTCCAGAATACCTCAGAGTCTGAAGACAAAGGTCTTCAATCAGTGTGTGTTACCAGTTTGACATACGAGACAGAGACGTGGTGTTTTACTGCTGGCCGCATAAATAAGCTCAGAGTCACTCAGCGAGCTATGGAACGAGCTATGCTCGGAATTTCTCTACGTGACAGGGTCCGCAATGAGGACATTCGTAGGAGAACGAAAACGATGGACGTTGCTCGTAGAGTTAGTACGCTGAAGTGGCAATGGGCAGGCCAGATCTCACGAAGAGCTGATAACCGCTGGGGAAGAAATGTTCTCGAGTGGCGACCGCATACTGGAAAGCGCCGAGGGGGACGCCCTCCCACCAGGTGGACCGACGACCTGTTCAGAGTCGCTGGATGCAAGCGGCCCAAAACCGTTCGAAGTGGAAGTCAATAGGGGAGGCCTGTGTTCAGCAGTGGACATCCATGGGCTGATATGATGATGATGATAGAATACCAAAACTTTAATAAAGTGAATACCGGTGACAGTTTGTTTTTGAATTTTGAGTGCTTACTTTCTTACCTGATTGTAACTTCTGTAGCTTTGATATTCATAAGTGCCCTCTTAATTTTACTTACTGACTTTGGCTAACGCTTTAACCTACTACGGTGAGAATACGGTATTTTAATATAAAATAATGAAAGTACCAAATACGTTTATGTAAGCGTCAAATGTTTTTCCGGGAATTCAATCTGGAGAAAAATTACAGTAGCGATGACAAATTGTTACATCCCGATTTGTTCGTATCGCCTTTGATCACGATGGGTTTTTTCCAATTTCTCATCCCTTCTTTTACGGTTTTTTAATGGTGGGGCGGTGGTATAATAAGAATTTCCTTTTTGCTAGGAAAATAAAATACGGCGTGAATGTACACGTCAGTCGCACGTCCGATTTTTGTCAAAATTACCTACTAGATATAAAGTTGATTTGATTAATTATGGGTTTATTCTACGTTAGTAATATTTTTTCACTAAACCTCTATATATAAAAATTAATCCCTATTTCTCTTGGTCACGCCATAACTAGAGAAGTTTTCTAATACTCACCGGAGTATTAGAAAACTTCTAATTTTCAATTTTTTTATTTTTTGAATTTTCTGTAAGAACTGCCTATCTGGGGATAGTTCTTACAGAAAAAAACATAAAGAAAATAGAGTGGAAAATTTAAGAAAACTTGTATACGCCTGTGTTTGACCACAATCTCACTATGGTAAGTGATGATTTGGTCGAAGGTGGTAAGCACACAAAGCCTAGAAGGAACTGGCTCTCAAGTGCAGCTGACGGAACACACCGATAGATGCTTGGCGACAGATTTTCAACTTGAGGGTGGTAGCCAGCCAGACGGGTACTACAAAGTACCCTACCACCGTGCTATGGTTTCCTCACGATGTTTTCCTTCACCGAAAGCTCAAGCTCATTGTAGGATTCGAACCCGGGACCTTCGTCTCGGTATCCGACGTCACTACCACTGAGCTATCATCGCCTTAAATGCGTAAATCGTATTATGCGTGAAACCGCGGGGCGCAACTAGTATCTGATAGTATAAATAGTAGATATTTAATCAACGAATATACAGTTGTAATAATATATTTTTATATTGTTTTAGGCCTTTTATCTCTCCCATATTAAAATAACGTATTCGAACGACTTTCATACGATTTTTTTAAATCTGATTTTCTACAAATTAAAAATTTTGAGCATTAACGTATTTTAAAGCGAAAGCATTTTTATTTTATTTTAAACAAAATTATGTCCACAGGATGTTTTATCTAATGTGCCTATATTCTAATTCTAAGTATGATAAAACATAATATAATTTTTGTACTAGATCATAACGTCTTAACTTCGGTTTAATAATTCTGTTTAAACAGACAGATAACCGTAAAGATAATATTTACTAAAAGTGTTGAAAACAACATAAGTTAATACGAAGCTCAGTTAATATTCTCTCATAGACGCTTATCTAAATAACTTCTACGTACCTATGAAAACCTTTACATAAATGGTCGGGAAAGAAAATTATGTATGATATAAAAAGGTTATAAAAAGTTAAAGGATCATAATGCTTGAGCTGTGGACTTACAAGGTAACCTTTAAAATAGTAATTTAATAAGTACATAATTGGACTGTTTTACAAAAAACTTAAACCGACTTCAAAGTACACTAAGAAGTAATCAAATCTTGATCTGATGACAATGGGACCAAACGGGAAGTGTAACCTTCCAGACAAAAAAAGAATTTTCCAAATCGGTTGATAAATGACGGAGTTATGAGGTAACAAACATAAAAAAAAAAAAAAAATACAACCGAATTGAGAACCTCCTCCTTTTATGAAGTCGGTTAATCGGTAATAAAATAAATAGGTATACGGGGTGACAATACGACATTAAATGAAACCACGTAAAGTACCTACTCATGTATACGATCAACTTTTACTGTGGGACCAACTTCGAAATCGCAAAAAAAAAATACTGCTTTTCATACAAATGGTCTTACTGTCGTATCCACCCCGTATAACCTTCACTCCCTACAGGATAGGCTGAGGTTCTCAGTACTGACAGTTTTTTTTTTTTTTTTTTTTCAAATAGGCGTTTCATGTCATCATACTATAATGTGCCACTGTTGAGTACAGGCCTCCTTTCACAAATGAGGGGAAAGGGAGTGGGCAGATACTCCACCACGCGTGCCCACTGCGGATCGGTGGAGGTAGGCTAGTAGTAAACCTACTGTTGGAGTTTTCAAGCCGCCTAGAAGGCCTTCAACTAGCTAAACGACTATCACAATTATAGGCGTTTACCGGTTTATGAATTATCACAGTCTAAACGCACAGTAGCACCACACATTAGAAGACGAATAGGTGTGGGCAGATAGGACTCGTGTAGAACTAAATTAAAACTGACATCCTTGGTATTTTCCATATGTAGGTACGGCTCAGAGACATATATCGCATTTCGATCTATCTGTGTTTATCTTGGACATACAATATCTTTGCCTGTGACTCGTAGATCTATTATTCTAGATTATAATGGTGCGTATAGCCACGAACGAGCCTACAACGAGCACGATGCGAATCCCTTTGTTCGTGAGTAAACTGACAATCGCGCTCGTTCGAGGCTCGCAAGCCCGTCCACGCTACGCGAATCGTGCTCGCAGTGTGCTCGTTCGAGGCTCGGCTCGTGGTCGGTTCGCCAAGCATGGATGCACCATTACAGTATTATATCCTCCTTAGGGACTTGGAGTAGCACAATGAGCATACAAGTTACACGATTCACACGTTTGGGAATGTTTGCGAGACACGATAAGTGTTTATTTTGCCGGTACCGACTAATAATACCTACAGAGTAAATATTTGGTATTGGCTAACGCAAAGAACATAAAAGGAAAACAGAGTTTATTTGTTATTTTTCGCTGTAGTCCAATTTACTCTCTTTGTTTTGATACCTGTTGAATTATAAGAAACGAATACTCTCCATTTATATTAACCTGCTCTTAAAAAAACAGATTTCATGTTATTTAAGAAATTATACTTTCCACTTTACCAAAGATACGAAAAATACCGTAAAATACCGTAAAGTAAAATTGACCGAGGCCTCTGCAGACTAGCGGGCCGGGATCTTTTTCCGCCAACGCAACGCTTGGCTATCCAAAGAGGAAACGCTGCCAGCCTGCTGGGAACCTTGCCGTTAATCTATAGCAGCGACAGATGAGTTTTTTTGTATACCACCCAAGTCTAATCGTAAAGAGCGGAAAAGACCTCCCACTCACCATATGTCCCAGCACTAGGGTAGGCCTGTTGCTACGACACGGCGACCTTTTCTGTGGGGATCAGAGGAATAATGATCTACTAATATTATTACCTACATTATTATCTGTACCTATTATATAAAATTAATATTTCATAACCAATTTATACCTTTTTCGTTGCTAATTAATCCCAAATAGGGTACGAACTTTGTTAGTCCAAAATGTTTCGGCAATGATTTAGTTAGATGTGGTACGTGTTATAGTAGAATGAAGGATAATTTGATCAGTCGTCTAATATTCGAGACGGCTTTAATAAAGACTATTATGTATTTATTATAAAAATAAATATATAATTTATTTAATTATTTATTTAATCAAAAGGAACGATCTACAGCATTTCTAATAATATTAGCATAACATTTTGTATTGTTAATTTGCCAATTACAGAGTTCCATAATGCATACTGTAGTTTTGTTTTCGCGTTTTTTTGTGTTTTGTTCAAGAGGCATATAACATTTAAAATACTATATAAAACGTTGTTCCCATATAAATAACAGTACATATATTATAATGACGATAAATCAATATGCAAACCCACCAAAAAATTCAAAACCTTTATTTCTGACGTAGTGACATAATAGGGCGTGCCCTATGTTTGACATTATTTATACAATAATATTTAGTTATCAACGACAAACTCTTATTAGCACAGAATAAAATAATAGCACCAATAGCATTAATAATAGAGCAAAATGTGCAACAGCAGAATATTTCGTATCGATGATATTGCTATTGTTTCATGTCAGGCGTTCAAAATAAACAAATTATTATGAAAATGCAGACAGGCAGACACGTTTACACTCTAAATTTATTTCATGCATAAAATTATGTGGCTAATTAGAATATTGTATGGAAATTGTGTTATTACTGCTTTGATCAACAAAATTGACTATTCTGTGATAAGTTTTGCGTACCCTAATTGATATTTCAAGTCAACAGCATTAAACAAACATAATACCTACCCTCTAACTCACATCCCAGAACGTTTTGATAAACTCTACGGTAACTTGCTACATAAATGCTAAGTAGATAACTTCGTAGGTACATTCTGGTACATATCTGTAAGCTCATTGGGAAGGGGAGAAAGGTCGGTAACGCGTGCAACGTTTGATGTTTGATGCGATACCCCTGGTACCTATCAAAAGCATCCATAATCCTACTGTAACCGCTTTCCACCTAAGGCAGGTCGTATTCTGTTTGCCAAGTTATGGTCACTGTTCACTATAACAGCACAGCTACGCCTCGGTATTTACCTTGCCATGCAAATGAGGCCTTTAAATCGTATGCTTTAATACAAAATAGTTGACGCCTCGCGGCAAGCGCGCTTGCCGCTACAAGCCACTAGTCCTGCTGACCACACGCTTCCAGCGAGCGGTCCGCTCCTTTGCTGCGTGACGCCAGCAAGCGGTATCTAGCCAAAGACGCGCAACCAATTTCACCGGCGCCGCGTCGCCCGCAAGCTGCCACCTCGCGCGCCGGCAGCTAGTGGTTGGATTGAGTTGAGGCGTGCCGGGCTGTTGCAGCGATGGAGCGGTGCTGATATAGTGAGCGATGATCCTTAGTCATAAGTAAAAACAAAACTAGGTTGATACAGCTATCAGTCTATATGCATCAGATATCATTTTAAGAGAGGTAGAGCGTAGCGTTAATTCGCTCAAAGAGCAGCTCGACTGGGGAAGTACCTTACAGAATACCACAGCCAAATAACTTTATGTTGTGTAAAGTTGTGTTCCTGCGCGTGAGTAAGGTTGCCAGAGCTCATAGGGGAGGGGAGAAAGGTCGGTAACGCGCGAGTGATGCTTCTTGTGTTGCAAGCGTCCATATGGCTGCGGTAACCGCTTACCATCACGCAGGCCGTACGGTTGTTTACCGACTAGTAATTTTTTATAATTTATTAATAATTTAAATTTATGTGATATTATTTTAAACATAATCAAGGAATATTTACAACAAATAAGTACAAATTACAATCTATCCATAGAAAATTTCCTCAAGACAACTAAACGTAAATTCGTTCATTATTTTAACTTACAAAACCAAAGTTTCTAAACTGCAGAGGTCCTACTGGGCTGACTTAGTATTGATTGTATTAATGTTGACAAAAACAGCGAAGTTTTGCTGTATGGAATAGGGATGTAGAGTTAATATATTCAGGCTGCAACTTTAGCTATCCGAAATTTCAGGCTCATGGGAATCCTTCAACAGAACTTTATTAATGTACGATAGAAGTAACTCAGTATTAATTAATAGAATAAGTACTTCTGTGAGTTAGTTAGTGGGTCAAAGTAATTGAACTTTCATTTGGGTCTAGTTTTGAAGAAACTTTTCAGGATTTTGATGAGAATTTGTTTTGATCTATATTTATGAAGGGGATAGTCACATAACACAATATTGAAATGACGATACAAATAGAAAGGGACAATAATATAACATAACATATTATATCTTATAATTATTATATACTAGCTTTCCCCTCGCGGTTTCCCACGCGCCCCCTTCTTTACCCCCTACCCAGAGTATGGTAGGGTAGGGTATATAGGAAATGATTTATTTTTGTTATTTCCTTTAGGATTATGTTGACTATCTTCAAGAATGGCTGAAACAAATCGTACTCCTTTTGATTTGGTAGGGTAGGGTAGGGTAGGGTAGGGTTTAGGTTAGTAGGACAACACGCGAACGAAGTCGTGCCGGGCAGCTAGTATATAGATGTAACTATCCAAACCTATTTTATTAGGACCCTTTAAAAATAATAGATGGATAAAAAGAGTTATATCAGACCAAGAAGTATTAAACGAAAAAGAAATAGAATATTTTTTGCGATTTCTTCCAGGCAGGTCCGTTTTCTTTTCAAACCACTAAGATGGCAAACAAGCATACGGCCCGCCTGATGGTACCTAAGCAGTTACAGTAATCTATCATACTTATTATAATTGTATTTATAGCGAATCTTTTCGAAATAAATAACATCATTTCTATCGTTCGAATTGAGAAAAAAGTTTTTAATAAAAACCACAATTTAAATATACGAGAGACATTTTATTTTCATCAACAAATGAGCGTAGCTTTACGGATTTAGAACGAGGTATTTTTATGCAAAAAAGTTGAGAGCGTGACATGAATGTTACTTGAGTACAAAGGCTTACCACATACCTAAACTCTATTGTTGTTATAAAGCTTTGAAATCTGAAGACATTACCAGGCTCCATGAGGATGTGCTGTTAGTATGCGGGGACTAGGGCGTCCATTAATCACGTGAGTCCCGAATAGGGGGGGAGGGGGTTTGGATAATATCACGACAAATCACGGTAGGGGGAGTAGGGGTCTTGAGGCATATCACGTGTATTTTTTTTATGCGCCCACGCAAATCTAATCACACAATAAAATCAAAAATTGCACTTGCTTGCCAAAGGTGTGGAACTCACTTCAGGGATCTGTGTTTCCTAAAACCATCAACCTAGATGTAGATGGTCTCCAAGGCTAGGGAACAAGCATTTTCTAGATAAGCGTGCGACATCTTCAGCCTTGTGACTCCTCCTGGGGTCACTCGACCGTCCAACATAAACCCATTGAACATAAAAAAGCCTGCATTCTCCGGCACCGAGTGATGATAGTGCATTGACGTAGAGTACCTATCAAACGTGCACTAATTATTATTAGGCGCTCATATACTACATAAATATAGGGAAGTTCTTTGCGTGGTGTGAAACAACATGATGCCGAGTGACTGGTTGGGAATAAATTAAATCTTCTAGCATCAACTGCTGAGGAACATGATGCATGTCCCCTCGTCACCATTGAAGATAGCAAAGTAAACCTATTTTGGTTTTATTTAATAAAACATTTTTTTACTATCTTTACTTGATTTTGAGGCCGGAAAAAAAATACACTTGATTATGGTAGGGGGGGGAGGCTAAAACCTCACGTGATTAATGGACGGCCCCTAGCGATGTAGTGGGTACTCCGCTGCTAGCACAGCCTCTCCCCTCAACGACTCCATAAACCCCTTTTTAAAACGAGTTTGAAGACCACAGAAGACAATTGAAATACCCCTTTATTACGTTATTAAGAGAAGGTAACGGATTTATTTGAAACCTGGGTTTTATCATGTCATGTCATGGTTATAGTTCTTTTTGGAGGCCTCATGCGCACAAAGCCGATCTATGCGCCAGTTTTTTTTTTCTACGCCGAATAAAAACCGATAGGGACATACGGACGTTGAGACAGATGAAATTACAATATAAAAGGCTCAACGACTGAAAAATTCTATTTAGTCTGTCATTAACATTATCAAATATGAGACACGTATTTTTCTATTTACAATTAAACAAAAAAATACGAGGATATCGTGTGTTGAAGTTCTGTGTGACGTGTTGGCGCGCTTTATATTTGTCATGATAGAGCAAAGAATACGTGTCAAACATTTTTTGATTATCTAACTAACGTACTAATTACCACTTAGAATTATTTACCCACGAACATCCCTATTGAACTAATTTTAATATATATAGAAATATTTATTAATATATTAATATTAATATATTATTATTAGGGTTGGGTTTCTTCCCGGGAATAAACCCAACTTCGAGTAAATTTCCAATTTAGTGGGAAAGAACCCGGGAATTTTCCCATTGGGTGGGAAAATACTCAAATGGTCATATTTAGTAGATTTTGCGTATATAGCGAGAAATACTTTTACCAAATCGTTTGAATAACATTTAACATGATTTCTATTAGGGTCATACGCATATCATACAATAAAAAAACTTTTTTTTTTTTTTTTTTGCGTTGTTTTTTAAAAAAGCGACGTTTTGGGGTGTAAGGGTTGTGGTGGACAGTCGGTGGACAGTCGGACAGACGGTCTCGTGCAGAAAGAGCACGTGCACATGTACGACGCTTATATAGCCCGTCCCGGGTCCCGAGGGTGGTGTTGCAAGCTTCCATAGGATACGGTAACCGCTTACCAACAGGCGGGCCGTATGCTTGTTTGCTACCTAGGTAGTATAAAAAAAATGTGTTATAACTTCCTCCAAGGTCCGCGTAGGTCCGCGCGTAGGTGATGTAGGTACATACAACAGCGAGTATGATTAAAATAACAATCAAAAGCATCAACAAATATGTTTTTTGAGGAACATAAAGCCATTTGAGTATTTTCCCGCTGTTTGGGAATTTTCCCGTATTTTTCCATTCTTTTCCGTATTTTCCCGTATTTTTCTTTTCTTCCCAATATTTTTCTTTCCCTGCCCATCTCTAATTATTATATATTAATATATTATTATTATAATAATATATTAGAATATATAGAAATTAATAGCATTGACTTATATATTACTAGCGTAAGGACCGGGCCAACCGCGCGACAAAATGACACCAACGCACTGGCCCTAAAATGTTCAGTTTAGGGCCAACGCGACTCAGTCGTCTGCGGTCCGCGGAACAGCTCGCTCGTCCATTGCTTATCTCTCTCCCGCATGTGTGCATTGTACGCACATACAAGGTTACATCGTACACCTATGCAACGCGGCACTTCGTAGTTCGATTTTAAACAAATGGCGGTACTGTTCACTTGTATGAAAATGTTATTTGCAAAATGTTCCGGTGGGCCTATCCTGACTTTTGAAATCATTGTAAAATAGACTGATTAAACTGCCTTCATTTTGCAAAACGTAAAAGGATCAATCTAGCTCGCCAGACTACACAACAGTATGTCAAATAATAAGGTACACCGTAAAAGCTTTTCTGACTCACTACATTGTTCGCAGTGAGTATTGTTCAGCATTATTCCACAGCTTACAATACAAGTCCTCAGTGGTCATTATGCGTATTTGTACGGATATTCTCTTTATCCAGCTCTGCTGATTATTTTAGTCTTAACAATTTAAATGTATTATTATCTACAATTTCGATTCTTTTTGAATCGGGTATCTTATTAAACCGGAATAAACACATAATTTGTGTGACAAATTTCATCTAATGCCGTGGTTTTCCCAATGGAGTACAGCATGGGGTTCTTCAAAAGGGGTGTGAAGAGATTTCTGCAAGGTCGGCAACGCGCGCGTTATACCCCTGGTGTTGCAAGCGTCCATAGGCTACGTTAACCGCTTACCATCAGGCGGGCCGTAAGCTTGTTTGCCACCTAAGGTACCTATAAAAAATAAAAAAATAAAAAAATGTCAACCGTTTGTAATTAATTGTGCCAAAACGTCCAAACGTAATTTTTACTAACTGCTTCTTTTATGGAAAAGTTATTTTGCGTTTTTAGCATGATCATAAAGTGGATACTTAAATCCTAATTTGTTAAGAATCAATACATTACCATAACTATAGAAATTAAATTTAATATTGAATAGTGAATTCGGAAAATTCTATTTTCTGCATAGGGTGACAATAAGGTGGAAGCTACTCCATTGTGGCTGGTACCTGGATGGGTGACCACCTAGTGGTATTTCAAATTGAGCGTTTCCGTGCTTCGGAAGACACGTAAAGCCGATGTTCCCGGCTATCACTTAATTGTGATAGTCATTAAGCTAGTTGGAGGGTCCTACTAGGCGGCTTGAAAACTCTAACAGTACGTTGAACACTAGCCTACCTCCACCAATTCGCAGTGGAACGCGTGGTGAAATATTGCCCGTTCCCTTTCACCCTCATTTGTGAAAGGAGGCCTGTGCTCAGTAGCATGATGATGATGATGATGAAGGGTGACAAGGTTCCCAGAACCACCACTATAAACAAAAATTGGAAATTAATTCTAAGCAGCAAGCAATAAATACTCGAGACCTATTTTCAGACCTCTCGGTTAGGGCTGAGTTCCGCTGAATACACGTCATTGTAACATTTTTAGTTTAGTCCGTATTAAATAAAGACTGGAATTCCAGTATTATTTACTTTTATATTATCTTTATATAGCATTCCTATAGTATTTTAGCAGTTTGTTTTTTTTTTAATTCACTTTTGTTCGTGTATTTCACAATAATTGGTTGGAAATGAAGGGTAACCAATTAATAATTGCTTTGTTTACAAGTTCCTTTTAATATAAATAATAAATAATTCCAATGAATAAAACCTCGTTCCGATTGAACTTCCATTTATTTTGTTTCAAAATAACATGATGATTTTGCTAGGTACAGTCAAACTTAAAAGTGCATTTCATAACAGTGCATTTAATTTTATGTACTAAAAATAAGCTGCTTTTGACCATACACTATGAAAAGGCCTAGGAGATTATTAATTTAAATAGAAATATACCAATTAAAATGAAATTGCTTCTGAATATTCAAAATGTATTTATTAAATACCTTTTTTTATGTATCAGCAAACAATGCCCACTTTAAGAAATAATTATCATTTCCTCGTTATTAAAATTCCATATTGCATTACCTAATACGTTAAGCATTACGGCATAGTCACGCATGAAGTAAATAAACTTTAAACACAGTTTAAATTAGAAATTTCGATAAAAACGCGACAAAGCCGCACGAACCGACGAAAAATATGTCTTCAGAATATGTTTTTCTCGACCAACACTCATGTTTATTCTCTGTATACATAATAGATTGATAATTGCATAGATTGGAATTTATTTTGCGTGACAGTACTTTCTCAGTTGGCTATTTATAAGATGGCCGGCTTGAAAGTATTTTTTTTTTACGTTTTCCCCGATGTAATGCTGTTTTTTGATTATTTATGCTATCTGTACACGTTGACTCCCATTATTCCAATTAAATGTAATTTTTAGGGACTAGAGTTCGGAGGTAGGAGAAACGCTTGATTGAAGTACTCAGAATGGAATAATTTTATTTACAGTATGGCCCTAATTTATATACAAATCTTACAGTCTAAAATAATAATACGTAGCGAGATGACCGACCAATGAGCGCGCTGAATGTCTCGCTCGCACGTTGGTTGCACGGTCATGGCACGGTCGTGCGCGCATGCGCGGCCCGCGCGCTCTGTGCATAAAACTAGCGGCGCTAGCGGGGCCGCGTCCATTTTGTCGCAGTCGCCGAAGAGAACGGAGGTGTTGCTCGGAGCTTGCAGATATGAAGATGGTGATTTGATTTGAAGTGCTGGTGTCCAAGTCATGAAGATGAAGTGCAAGGCAGTGCAGTGATCCGGTGGAGTCGTCAAACACGTCATTGTTTCTGACACATTAATATTGCATGACTGTTTCTTTCGAAACATGCATGCTCATTGTTTCTGTTTGTGCATGACGTCAAACACGGTGCTAAGGTTATGGTGAAATATACTGGGGTGACTATCTTGTGTTTTATTTTCCTGTCTTGAATATTAAATGTTGTTCCTTGTATTTTGTTTCATTGGTATTTGGTATATCCCGGTAATTGTGGTACGTTTTGAGGTAAAGGTAAGGTCAATGCTTCTATACGGTATGTGGCGCTACATGACTCCCCCCCTAGCGGAAGCGTACCGGCAGATTCACGTTGCGCCCATGACGTGTAGTTTTCAAAATCGGCTTCTGTGATGTAACATGATGCGGTGGTGATGCTGGTACGGTAAGGTTATTTGGTGTTGATGGTAAGGTATCTGAATTTTCTTCATCATCATTATCTTCATTAATTATGTAGGCTGGTTTCAATCTGTCAATTGAAATAGTAGCGGAGCGCCTCTCAGGCAATTGCAGAGTGAACTTCTTGCTATCTCGCTCTAGTACTTTGTAAGGACCGTCGTAAGGTGGCTGTAGAGGCTTCTTTACGGCGTCGTTTCTTACGAACACGTACTCGCAGGTTTGTAGGTCTTCATGTACAAATATTGGGCGTTTATTTCCGTGCCATGTAGTAGGTAAACTAGGTTTCAGTGCATTTATAGTGGCACGCAGCTGATTCACATAGTCGTAGTCCATGTCGTTGTTGCTAGGCGCGTTGATGAAAAAATCGCTAGGCAGGCGCAGACAATGACCGTATGTGAGTTCGGCGGCGCTGGTGCCGGTGTCGGTGCGCGTCGCGGCGCGAAGTCCCATGAGTACTGTTGGTAGCTCGTCGATCCACGTTGACTGTTCGGATAGGCGAGACTTCAATGCAGCCTTCAGTGATCTGTGCCAGCGTTCTATCATTCCGTTTGACTGTGGGTGGTACGGAGTAGTGCGTGTAGTCTTGATTCCCATGATAGTCATAAGCTTGGCGAATAGCTGGCTCTGGAACTGTCTTCCTTGGTCACTCGTAAGTACTGTAGGCACGCCAAAACGAGTTATCCAATTTTCATAGACAATCTTCGCGACGGCCTCGGCGGTGATGTTGTCGGTAGGTATTGCTTCCGGCCATCTCGATACTCTGTCGATCATTGTAATGAGATATCGATGACCTTGTGGTGAAGTAGGTAGCGGCCCGACGATATCTATGTGTACGTGATGAAATCTCTCTGTAGTTGTTGGAAATGAAGAAATGCTGCTCGTCGTGTGTCGTTGAACTTTGCATTGTTGACATCGAATGCAGTGTTTTGCCCAGTTTCCAACGTCTGTATTCATTGAAGGCCAGAAAAATCGCTGTGACATAAGTTTGCGTGTAGTTCGTATCCCTGGGTGGCTTATGTCATGTACGGCGTCGAAAGCGATTTTTCTATATTCTTCAGGTAGGTAAGGTCGGACGTGAGACGTAGAAGTTTCGCAGTAGATGGCTGTTTGAGATTGCGGTAGTGTAACTCGTTTCAGTGATAAGTTACTTTGGTTGTTGAGTTTTTGAAGTAAAGCGCTGTCTCTTTCTTGTGCTTTTGCGATTTCTTCATAGTCCAACGATGACGGGCAGGCAATGGACTCGATTGGAATGCGGCTGAGTGCGTCGGCTACTATGTTCTGTGAACCACTGATATGACGGATGTCGGTGGTGAATTCGCTGATAAAGATGAGTTGTCGTGCACGGCGTGGAGTTTCTGTCGCAGATGGTGGTTTTTGTAGAACGAAGGTAAGCGGTTTGTGGTCGGTGAACACGATGATTTCTCGGCCTTCGAATGTTTTTCTGAAGTGTTTGATTGCCATGTAGATAGCGAGTAATTCTCTGTCGAATGTACTGTAATTACGTTGTGCATCGGAGAACTTCTTTGAAAAATAGCCCAGTGGTTGCCATTTTTCGTTGACGTATTGTTGTAGGACGGCTCCCGCGCATTTGTCAGACGCGTCGCAGAAAATGGCTAGTGTTGCACTATGTGACGGATGAGCGAGCAAAGTTGCGTTTTGAATTGCAACTTTACACGCCTCGAACGCCTTAGTTGATTCTTCGTCCCAATCTATTATCGTTTTGTCTCTCTTCTTTCCGTTGTGTAGGTATGCGTGGAGAGGTGCTTGAATAATGGCAGCGTTGTGTATGTGGTCACGGTAGAAATTAATCATGCCGAGGAAACGTCGGAGTTCTTCAATATTTTTCGGTTTCGGGTACTGGCTGATTGCTGTGACTTTTTCGGCAGGCGGTTTGATACCTTCTTTGTTAACTGTGAAACCCAAAAACTTGACTTCTTTTTGACCAAATCTGCATTTTGAGGGGTTTATTGTGATTCCATTTGTTTCTAATCTTGACAGAACTGTGCGGAGATGCTCTTTATGGCTAAATTCGTCACAACTAGCTACCAGGATGTCATCAACGAAGGAAAATGCGTAGTCGAGTCCGTGGAGTACTTCGTGTATAAATCGTTGAAAAGTCTGCCCGGCGTTCTTCAAACCTGGGCACATGCGTGGAAATTCGAATAGTCCCATCGGTGTTATGATTGCGGTCTTCTCTATGTCTGCGTTCCGGACGTTCACTTGTTGATAGGCTCTGTTGAGGTCTATGGTGCTGAAGATTTTTTTATCTGTGAGCTGTGATGTGAAGTCTTTGACTCTTGGGATTGGGTAGCGGTCGGGAGTTGTGACGGCATTCAGTCTTCTGTAGTCACCGCAGACTCGGAGATCGCCATTTTTCTTTGGAACAATGTGCAATGGTGATGACCACGGGCTTTTGCTTGGTCGGCATAGGCCTTGCTCGATCATATTTTCGAATTCCTTTTTCACCTGCTCATAGCGATGCGGTGCGATCGGTCGGGCACGGCAATGAATAGGCGGCCCAGTTGTTTCGATGAAGTGTTCTACAGCGAGTTTCGAACTTAAGTTCATTGAAGTCAATCGTGTAGTTCCCGGAAAATCCGCTAGGATGTCGTGGTAGGACTGTTGCACGTCGATACTTCGTATTGTTGGGATGTTCGTGGCCTTTACAAATGAACTTGATGTTAGGTTTGTTTTTCCGTCGATTAGTCTTCGATTTTTGATGTCGACGATGAGCTGGTGGTATTTCAGGAAATCTGCACCGATGATCGGTTTGGTGATATCTGCTACAATAAACTTCCATTTGAATGGCCGCCTAAGTTTCAAGTCCAGTTCTAGAGTTCGTTCGCCATATGTCGGAATTACAGTGTTATTTGCAGCGTAAAGTTGGAAGTCTAGGGGCTTGAGTGCTTGGCCTTTTCTTCGGGGAATGACTGAGATATTTGCACCAGTATCGATGAGGAAAGTAAGGCCAGTCTTCTGATCGGTAACAAACAGGCGGTATGAATATTCGCCCATGCCGGAATCCGCCTCGTCCAGCATAGCATCTAGTTTTCCGAATGTTGGTTTCTTCTGAATGAACACGGCGTCGTGCAGCGACTTGCGTTGGCGCCAAAACGACGGTGGTAGTAGCAGAAAGGTGGTGGTGTTACACTGCGCGTGCGGGTGTTTTCTCGGCTTGGTGATCGGTTTTGCTGGTATGGTGGACGTCTGTGATATGGCTGTGCATCATATCTTTGTGATTGCGGATTTGCGGATTTGAGAGCAGCGACTTCCAGCGACAGTTTTTTAATCTCTTCCATCAATAACTGCGTATCTGTAGGCGTAGGCGGTGCTGACGAGGATGATACCGCTGAAACTTGCGTGCTGGAACTTTCCATGATTTTGTCGGCGAGCAGTGCCAGTTCGTTGAGTGCAGCCTGTGATTTGAAAGTTTCGCTGACGGCGAGGACAGATCGGACGTGTGCTGGGAGGTGGCTGGTCCACATGAGGCGCAGCGTAGAGTCCGGGATTTTATCACGAGCAAGGCTTCGCATCCGTCGCAGCAGTTGTGATGGTTTCTGGTCACCGAGCTCTACGTCGTGGAGTAGTTTTTGGAACTGCTGGCTGTCAGACTCTTCATAGACGGAGATGAGACGTTCTTTTATGGTGTTGTACATGGTTTCGGTCGGATGGTAAAGTAGATCGCTGATTTGTTCGATGTCCATCTTGTCCAGTTGTGCGATTACCATCTGAGCTAGTTGTTTTTGACTCCGTTTTAACTCGTCGGTAGCGGCTTCGAAGCTAAAGAACCACAGGCTAGGCCTGTCACGCCAGAACTTTGGGATCCGCATGGAGAGGGCGATGCCAGCAAGTTCTTGATGTGGGGCAGCAGGAGCAGGAACCGAGGTGGATTTGTCTTCCATAATCTGGTTTCCTGGATCTGTCATCTTGATTTCTTCTTGTGTTCTTCTTTTTCTTGTAGGGGTCACCACTTTAGGGACTAGAGTTCGGAGGTAGGAGAAACGCTTGATTGAAGTACTCAGAATGGAATAATTTTATTTACAGTATGGCCCTAATTTATATACAAATCTTACAGTCTAAAATAATAATACGTAGCGAGATGACCGACCAATGAGCGCGCTGAATGTCTCGCTCGCACGTTGGTTGCACGGTCATGGCACGGTCGTGCGCGCATGCGCGGCCCGCGCGCTCTGTGCATAAAACTAGCGGCGCTAGCGGGGCCGCGTCCATTTTGTCGCAGTCGCCGAAGAGAACGGAGGTGTTGCTCGGAGCTTGCAGATATGAAGATGGTGATTTGATTTGAAGTGCTGGTGTCCAAGTCATGAAGATGAAGTGCAAGGCAGTGCAGTGATCCGGTGGAGTCGTCAAACACGTCATTGTTTCTGACACATTAATATTGCATGACTGTTTCTTTCGAAACATGCATGCTCATTGTTTCTGTTTGTGCATGACGTCAAACACGGTGCTAAGGTTATGGTGAAATATACTGGGGTGACTATCTTGTGTTTTATTTTCCTGTCTTGAATATTAAATGTTGTTCCTTGTATTTTGTTTCATTGGTATTTGGTATATCCCGGTAATTGTGGTACGTTTTGAGGTAAAGGTAAGGTCAATGCTTCTATACGGTATGTGGCGCTACAAATTTATATTGTAAATTTTAATTGGGTTTGTATTGTCTCTTTGCCAGAGATAATACTGAAGGAGATTTTATTTAAATAGCGTTTGTTTGGACTTAAGAGGAAATGCTAGTGGTGTTTGTTCCATACAAACGTAATCCTCAGTTTTCTCTCTGGATAATGACACTAGAGCAATTATTATTCTACCATGCATGTCCACACAGGTACCACTGTATGTCCCTCAGTTGTGTTTTTCTCCATAAATTAATTATTATAAGAATTAGGAGCCTTCTAAAATTACAAAAACTTACCATTTTTAACGTCCTTATCAGACGTTCAGCGAACTTTGACGAATATAAAACAACAAAGGAAAACCGACAGACATAGTCAAAGCCCTTCTTATTCTTGTTTTTTTTTTATCGATCTTATTTTGGTGGAGAAAACCGGGGATTACGAAATAGCGATTTTGTCTACTTTCAATAGGGCGATAGGGCGATATCGCACTCGGGCGGGATAGCTCCGGCACAGCGCAACAGCAATAGATATATGTTGAACCCCTATTTTTCAAATTTCTTGCAGCCATCCTTTCCTCTTAATACTATAATTATATATATAATTATTCTAATAAATAAATAAATATCCTGGCACATTCCTCACACACGGTCATCTGATCCCAAACTAAGCAGAGCTTCTACTATGGAAACCAGGTACCTAACTGATATAATACATATACTACTTTTTTGGTTGTGTAAATCGAACCCACGACCTGCGGTGCCATAGGTGGAATCTTAACCAGAGCCTTAACCAACCGCGCCAGCTGGCCCATCCTTATTTTATAATTATGAAGTTACCGATATTGAAGAAGTTTTGTTTATTTTTGGTATTTTTTTTATGATATTTTGTTGTTTTTATTCTGCTGTTAAATCAATTAAGTCCAAATTACACTGTCCAATTAAATGTAACATCACTTTTCACGGGTCAAAGATTCGTTATCACCTTGTTTATTTTTACCGCATAGCGAAAGTACATTGAATATTTACAGCACTATCGACCCATTCGCCTAAACCAAATTAACTTAGCAAGTTATTTAACCTATTTAGACTTGTATATTATTAAAAGGTTATATCGTATTTTCGGTGGGTTTATTAACAAATAAATTGCCTTTATTACGTAGTGAACCTTAGAGACAAATAGTAATGTAGTTTTAACCCTGCACGGGTCGCGCGGCATAAAATCACGTAACAGGTCGCGCGGATTACTATTGTAGTCCAATTTCAATTAAGACAAATACTTAAAACTATTAGATAAAATGTATTAATTTTACTCAAAATAGAACAAGTAACTATTCTTAGACATACTTAGATAATCAAATATAACTATTTTTTTTTTTTTTTAATAATCAAAAAGGCATAGACTTGTTTCGAAGTAAAATGCATTTTACTTCGAAACAAGTCTATGCTTTTTAGATCACTAATCAATGGATGTAAATATTTCTATTCTGATCATTGGTATTTATACAAAGTTTCTCAGATATGAATTTGGAATGATCCGGACAAACAAATGAGTTACATGCTGTGCATGATCGCGAGTGCTCTTATTGCGCGATCTTCCGCAGTCGTAGCAGCGACCCACTTTGCCAATTTGCGAAGATGCTGAGGTAGAAGGACATTGAGGAACCGTCTTCTTCAAAATTGTCGGTAACTTTGCAGTCTTTGTTTAACCATGCTTCAATTTGAGCAATTTTCCTTTCATCTAGGATTATTCTGAAATTTTACTATTTTCAGAAGACAGAAGCAGATTTAATAAGTATTCATAAGTGCCCTTCTGGGGCCTAAATTGAATAAATGGCTTTGACTTTGACTATTCGTAAATAAATGATTAAAAATAATTAATATACATTTACCCGTGAAAATAATTAATATTAGCAGCTAAAAACACAAGGATACCAGAAAAAGTTATGTCGCGGAATACAATAGTTGTCGCACTTTACCGACCCACTGAGTTAGTAGAAATGCTAGGGCACCTAAAACTGCACTGATCGCGTCCGCCAACTATTTAACTTTATAAATGATTCGCACGAGTGTTTACTTGGAAATTTACAAATATTTAATAGTGGATTACCATTGTAATCCGCGTGACCTGTGCAGGGTTAAGGATAAAATTGGATTTGCACCTAATTGGAGCGTGTGAATAATAAGAAATTAAATAATTGGAATTAGAATGTACAATTGGAATTAAAATGTACAATTGGAATTAAAATATATGCCTACCTATTTCGAAACTCGAATGAAAGTAAATGCTACTCTAGGGAACGGCTTTTGTAGGCAGCATCTGCCCGAAAAAATACATGGAGTCTATCTCCATGTTTTAAAAATTAACTAAAATATGTGTGTGGTAACATTAGGACAGTATTTTATAAATATGCATAGTTAAAGGTTTGATTTCTACCCATCCCCCTTGAGCATTTAGGAATTCAGTTTCAGCTGATTGAAAGGCTTTGTACTCCGACGGAAAGAATTAAATTTTATAAAAATATCCTCTGCCTCTATCTATACCTTTTTGTATATACCTGCGAAGATTGGGAAATTAAGAAATTAGCATAAGACTTTGAGGCAGTGGGTACTTTGAAGGAGGTACCACCTTTGTAGTGAGTGCATGGAGTACTTCTGTCACCTCTGGCTTTGGCCTCTGGGATGGATCTGCCAAATATTAGCTAGAGGCCCTTGAATCAATAGACCGTCATGCTAGGAGACTCGTCGGTGATGTTTCGCTAGCTAAACCGAAACTAACAAGCCATGAATGTTGACGTAAGGTTTAGTGCTAGTCGGTCTTCTATCCTAATCCTAACTAATATTATAAATGCGAAAGTGAGTTAGTTTGTTTGTTTCGCCTTCACGCCTCAACTACTCAACGGATCATCATGAAATTTGGCATGTAGATAGCCTATATCTTGCCCCATACCATACGCTCTGCATGCCAAATTTCATGATGATCCGACTATGTCTTCAAAGGCAGTTTGAATAGGCATTTTCGGGGAAACCGTGCTATATCATCGGCCTCGTCATAACTCCTTCTGGGACAGTCCACTCAACGTAAAAATAATGCAAACGTTTGGATGTTTGTGCCTCAATCACACTTATACGGCTGAAAGGATTTGGATGAAACATAGCACATTGATAGATATGTAGAACCCTGGAATAACAAGGATACATTTTATTCCGAGAAAACATATCCTTCGGGATCGCCCCGATTAAACCGCGAGGCAGAATCTAGTTGTCTTAAATAAATCTAAACTGATGTCATATAGTTCTGACCTTTTGCACTCTTTGTAAAACCTACTGCTTATAACAATATTACACATTACATGGCAAGTTTTAGTGATTTATGTGCTTTTTCATCACTACTTTAGAGTCGTTATCATAAATGATAGATTACTGTATGACTGAGGACACGACAAAAAGGCCGACTCATTTTCAACTAATTAATAAGGCCCATGAAGATAGTAGAAGTTGTATCTATTTCACTGAAAATTCTACCAAAGCTCCCAGTTTTTAGGGTTCCGTAGCCAAATGGAAAAAAACGGAACCCTTATAGATTCGTCATGTCTGTCTGTCTGTCTGTCTGTCTGTCTGTCTGTCCGTGTATGTCACAGCCATTTATTTCCGAAACTATAAGAACTATAATGTTGAAACTTGGTAAGTAGATGTATTCTGTGAACCGCATTAAGATTTTTACACAAAAATAGAAAAAAAACAATAAATTTTGGGGGTTCCCCATACTTAGAACTGAAACTCAAATTTTTTTTTTCATCAAACCCATAAGTGTGGGGTGTCTATGGATAGGTCTTCAAAAATGATATTGAGGTTTCTAATATCATTTTTTTCTAAACTGAATAGTTTGCGCGAGAGACACTTCCAAAGTGGTAAAATGTGTGTCCCCCCCCTGTAACTTCTAAAATAAGAAAATGATAAATCTATAAAAAATATATGATGTACATTACGGTGCAAACTTCCACTGAAAATTGGTTTGAACGAGATCTAGTAAGTAGTTTTTTTTAATAGGTCATAAATTGAAATTAATATCAAATACTCAGGTCTATACTACCATTTACTTATATACCTACAGGTTTGTACGGAACCCTCGGTGCGCGAGTCTGACTCGCACTTGGCCGGTTTTTTTGAGTCTCATTTTCATTATCATGTGAAAAAGAAATGTAGAAAAACCTTTCATACGTACTCTTTGTTGAAATATTATAAGTGAACACAAAGAAATGATAAATTACATTCTGAAGATGACTTTATCAAAATATGAAGGAAATATTTAGTTTTTGCATTTTTTTGTGGCTTATAATTTTTTTATTCGTAACTGTTTTAGAGATTAGGTTTAAGTTTAACGTATCTATAATAACTTATCTATCTATGTGCTAAGTTTCGTCTAAATCCGTTCTGCAGTTTTTGCATGAAAGAGTTACAAACATCTTCACATCCTTACAAACTTTCACACATACTTTTAAAAAGATTGCCGGATTATTGCTTTAGTTAGATAATTACTTACCTATTCGATAGTCTAGGTGCTTATTTAATTTTCATTGTCCAAAATATTATTAAAAACGAATAATTGACAAATTCACTTGGCCAAGTTTCCATGTCTTTTAGTGTATTTGCTTTTTTTGTCGTCTCTGCCTAATTCTACGAGCTGGTGATCTGCTCAAATTTTGTTTAAGAAAGAAAAAGGACTTACATTAATCAGATTCTGTAAAATGTAAAAGTAATCCTAAAGAAACACGATTTATATGAAAACTTTACGCAAGTACGTAATTTCTTCCATAATGAGAACAAATTGTTGTTTAGCATTGAATATTTAATGGTGCTTCCATGCTACGCAAAGCGAGCACGAGCCGAGCCTCGAACGAACAGGATTCGTTCGTTGCTCGCGATTTCAAGCGAGGACGTACTTAACGAGCCTTCAACGAGCCTACAACGAGCGCGATGCGAATCCCTGTGTTCGTGAAAAAACTGTCAATCGGGCGGAGCGCAGTCAAGCACGCTACGAATGCTCGTTCGAGGCTTGCAAGCCCGTCCACGCTACGTGAATCGTGCTCGCAGTGTGCTCGTTCGTGGCTCGGCTCGTGCTCGGTTCGCCAAGCATGGACGCACCATAAGAAGTCAAATCTCTTTTTCTTGCAATAGCTAACAATGTCTTGGGGTACTTTTTATAGTTATTTTCTCTCCAATAATAGTAAAAAGATAACCATAAAATATTTTGAGTCATAATGATACTAATTAGTCTTCGTACATGATTAATATTTTATTGAATTTTTCTTCGTTATATAAATAAACTTTGTTCAAAATTTATATTTACCTTGCGGTTTGTGCTTTGCTATAATCAAATTAAATCAGTCAGTTTTTTCTCAAAATACTTTATGATTATTATTATTGACTTTATTATTTCATGTATATTGAGAGAGGTAGAGCGTAGCGTTTATTCGCTCGAAGAGCTGCTCGACTGGGGAAGTACCTTCACCTTACAGAATACCACAGCCAAATAACTTTAGGTTGTATGTAAAGTTGTGTTCCTGCGCGTGAGTAAGGTCGCCAGAGCTCATTGGGGAGGGGGGAAAGGTCGGTAACGCGTGAGCGATGCTTCGTGTGTTGCAAGCGTCCATATGGCTACGGTAACCGCTTACCATCAGGCGGGCCGTATACGATTTAGTAGTATAAAAAAAATAGATTAATTTTATTAGAAAATTAATGTAACCTTAGCGCGGTAGGATAGGGCAGAATATAGGGTAGCAAACCGTCGCACCGGGCAGTTAGTCTAAAATAATAATGTTACGTTTTTAGTTTTCTTTCACTACTAACATAGTTTTTAAACAGATTACTAACAAAGTATGGATGAAACATGGATAAAACCTTTCGTGGATAATAAGATGACTATCTTAAGTCAGGCGCGATTATCATTTTAGAATCGATACTAATCATTATCTTGAATGATTCACTTATCGCAACACCGCACCGATTTGAAATGCGATTCGCTAATAAAAATAATTATTTTGTGTTGTCGCGTATCGGTTTTAATGTCAGTACATGAACTGCAGACAGGGGTTGTCAACCTTTTAATTGATGATAAAAAATGTCACGCGATCATAATACGAAAAGACAAACGATTTCTTTTTTAATATGATACATCGTTTATATTGATAACAGATAAAAGGCAACGTATAATTGGTGTGCTATAAATTCAAGGCAAAATTATTTTTATAATAAAAAAAAATACCGAATTTCTTTTACTCATTCTCTTTTCTATTTTATGCTATAAATCATCGATGTGTAGTGTGAATGTTTATGTTATTTTCAATTGTTTATTTTTAATAAAATAAAAAATAGTTTAAAGACAACCGATAGAAGAGAAGCGTAAGAAAAATGAATTGCTAATTGTTACATTTTTATTTTATTTTGGTCCCTATCCAGGTCTATTATGGTGCGTCCATGCTTGGCGAACCGAGCACGAGCCGAGCCTCGAACGAGCACGATTACGATGCTGCGAGTACGATTCGCGTAGCGTGGACGGGCTCGTTAGCCTCGAACGAGCGCGATTGTCAGTTTTTTCACCTACAAAGGGATTCGCATCGTGCTCGTTGTAGGCTCGTTCGTGGCTCGGCTCGTGCTCGATTCGCGTAGCATGGACGCAGCATTATACTTCGCTTTAAAAAGTTTTTTTGGCTAATTACTTCTGCTCCTGAATTGAGTTACGTGGATGGGTTTTTAAGAAACCTAAAAACGTGAAAATTGTTGATAATCTATTTTAAACAAGCTATACCTAGGTACAAATACCATTACAGGACCCAACTAGTTGGGTCCTGTAAATGTATTTTTAATTTAGATTTTTATGTATTTTCGTTTATGAAAATTTTAAGCTTTCTATTTTGCTAATATTTTACTATTTTTCATAGATAAGGAATAATCTCGGCTTTTGAGGGTTATCATTCGGACCATTATTAACAGGACATCTGTATAATTAATATTGTGAGATTAACGATTTCGACGAAATCGAAACGAACTGGTTTTTGGTGGCCAAAAATCGATCTAGATAGGTCACACCTTTGAGAATACGCGTTTTCGAGCAAGGCCTGTCGCCCTGGTATTTTTTATTATATGGGTGTGCCAAGAAAAGATTTTGCGATTGACGGGGTAATACCTAATAGCATTCTTAAAAAAAAATGGGGGTCTACTGATCCGATTCAAAAAATTCTCTCACTGATTGAAGCTACACCATCCCTAAGTGTTATTGAACGCGGGAACGCGGGTGACACCGCAGGGAACAGCTAGTAACAATTAAAATAGATCATTACACGCACACATGCAGACCCCACATGCATGTGCATGTGCATTGAAGCGTCTACATATATAACTCTATCTCTGCATGCTTTCTGCATTTGCCTGACAATACGTATACGCGGTTGACGATCTGCGGTAAATTATAAAAAAACAATAGTGAAGCATCCAGTGCTAGTGAAGTGAAGGAACAATTTTGATTATTAAAATGAAAAGCGCGGTTGTATTATCAATTTTGCTGTTCGGAATCGTGAGGTCTAGTGATATCGACAATGAGGTAAATTATTAGTTTTTTTTTTATTTATTTACGTGAATTAGATGTGATTAATTGGTAAGCCTATTATGGCGCTGAGTAGATAATTTTTAAGGCCAATTCTTTAAAGTAATATTTTAATAAAATTATTTTTATTTTGTGATCTCAATGTAGTTTTAAACCATGAACACACTTTTTGAAGAGTTCTTTCAGTAGCTATATAGAAATCGAATAGAGATAATATACGTCCTTTAAGATTTTAATATTTTAAAATTAATTACTTGATAAGTAATAAGCACTACAATCAAAGAAACAGTAAGTTCTTCTCAGTCAACAGTAAGTTGTTTTTTATTATCTTTGACTAAATATCATATACAGTATGTAGCATAGGGTAGGTATTAAATAAATGAACGAATAAGCCTTATTAGGCTCAAAGATAAGTTCTACTCTACCGTAGAGAAAACTCTACTCGTTTACATAATTATTTATCTATTGTTTGATTTATATCTTCCTTTTTATTCTAAATATTTACCTAAATAATTGATTGCATTCTTAAATATAAGTTGTATGTTCAAATGAGATTTTCCAGGACCCCAAGTGTAAAACTTGCAAAGAATTAACGTAACCAACACGCTTACGTTTTTAGTATAAATTCTCTTAACGTTTAAGTCTTTGGAAGTGTTTCACTCAGTACCCAGATGAACTGACTAATTTTAAAACCGAATCAAAAAATACATAATTATAATACTCTTGAATAGTGGTTTCAAATAAATATGACATTACTAATTTCGATAACAATTTAATATTGCTTAATATATTATTTCACTAAAAAATAACATGATAATAACCTGAAATAAATAAATAATAAAGAAGATTATTCGGGATAGTGTGTGAGCTGAATATTAGGTGATACAATATTGTACCTAAGTCACGACCCATGGTTATAAAAAAAAACCCCACCGTACCATTTTTACACCGTAAAAATCTATGAAAATTGTAACAAAAATAGAACTTAATCTGCTGAGATAAGTCCACAGCGAAAGATCAACAAACTCAAGTTCATATTTTTCTAGTAAGAATAGGAAATTTTATAAAAGAATAGTCTATTCATCTCTCCTGATTTTGTTTATTTTTGTTTTACAATATTGGATTAACCTGGTTAAAATTACAGTAAGTAGATATTGTTTTACTAACATGTTTAAAATTTTAAAATATTTTCTAAGTTAATTTGTAAAAAATGTAGATTCCTTTGAGTTAATTAGTAAGATAAATAAATTTTAATTAGTTTCTAAATACTCAATTTACGTTTGAAAAATAATGTTAGCTCTATAACTAAAACAATTCAGGAATGAATTCATTAAAATAGTAATTTATACGTAGATCCGCCCCAGACATTCGTCTTATAAATCACGCTTATTAATTTCTCAGATGGAATCCATAGCTCATCGCTGGACACAGAGCTGATTTCTTTCCTCGCGTGCTCGAATACATAAATTAATATAACGATGATTTTTCTTTGACGATTCACATTATCGCTTTTACAGTAAAATTCTCTGCAGTGATATTATATTGAAGCTATGTGTAAAGTATATGAGTTATGTCTTTACTGTCTAAATAATAACAGAGATACCTATCTGGCTGTAGAAAACTGAATTAATAAAAAATCAAAAATAGAATGAAAAAAAAATACAAAAAATACCTTTCCTTTTTCAAATTTCTGTTATTATTAAATATGGTATTAAAAAAGTTTTTGTGTATAATTATTAGAAGGAGTAAATCCATGTAATCCATCCGTGAAAAATCGGACCTTAGGAAACATTAAAATCAATACGTATTGATTCTATAATCTAGTAGATTACTTAATATGTAAGTAGATAGGTTATTTCGTAATTGTCTTATCATAAAATGAACTTAAGTTTGACTTCAGACAAGGGAGCGATTACAAAATTATTATAATATTAAGGCGATGATAGCTCAGTGGTAGTGACGTCGGATACCGAGACGAAGGTCCCGGGTTCGAATCCTACAATGAGCTTGAGCTTTCGGTGAAGGAAAACATCGTGAGGAAACCATAGCACGGTGGTAGGGTACTTTGTAGTACCCGTCTGGCTGGCTACCACCCTCAAGTTGAAAATCTGTCGCCAAGCACCTATCGGTGTGTTCCGTCAGCTGCACTTGAGAGCCAGTTCCTTCTAGGCTTTGTGTGCTTACCACCTTTGACCACATCATCACTTACCATAGTGAGATTGTGGTCAAACACAGGCCTATACACAGTAAAAAAAAAAAAAAAAAAGCTATATTATTATACGTGCAGAGAAAACGCTGTACCCTGTACCCCTTTTTAAGGAGTGTCAGATTTGGATTTGGAGAAATAATGCAAATTTTTATATTCTATTAAAAATAAGGTTTAATTTCGACCACTACGAGACCACTTGTTAAAGTAAGATCCACTGAAATTCATTGAAGAGTCTAACATGTTCGCCAACAACTTTACTATCCTTTCTAACTGTGTGTCCGTAGAGTCCGTTTAGTAACGGAATAGACTGAACCTTAGCGGTTTTAATTAACGAGTATCATTAACAATAATTTACTGTTACGGTTAATACATGTTTAATGTATTACGTACATTGCGTGATTAGACTGAAGATATTTTCTGAATCAAGAATTACTACTTCATTGAATGTCTCAGGAGAAATTATTTTGTTTATATCTATTATACAGGTGTTCTTTTTTGGTCGACGACGAGCGACCCATTTCATTTTCCTAAAATGGCCTTAATTACATTTAATACTGTAAATACATTGAGAAATACCACAGATATACATTTAAATAGATAATGCGAGTGTATGTAAACATCGCGTGTCAAAATCTGTGCAAGAATGGAGTACAATGTTTTTGTTTTGAAACTGTTTCGCGCGGATATAACTCTCAGAAGACTGCACGTCCACCAGAGATGTGTATCGAGGGATGTGTTTAGCTGACTAATAGGATCGCTTAATTTTCATGTTAAAAATCTAATGCCAACCTAACCAAATCAATCTCGTGACTTTATTGTACGTACAAAAAACTGACACGCTTGGTTTTCATACGGATATAGGGACTTGCGTCATCTATTTAGATTTATGTCTGTGGAAAATATCATATTTAATTTGAACTAAAATGACCGAAGCGCTCGTGGTGTAGCATGATTAGCCGTTCTTTATCGATCGGCAAAGTTAAGCTACGTCTGTCGTGGTCGGTACCTGGATGGGTGATCGCCTAGTGGTATTTCAAATCGAGCGTTTCCGTGCTTGGGAAGGCACGTAAAGCCGTTGGTACTGGTTATCACTTAATTGTGATAGTCGTTAAGCTAGTTGGATGCCTACTAGGCGGCTTGAAAAATTCCAACAGTAGGTTGACCACTAGCCTACCTCCACCAATCCGCAGTGGGCATACGTGGTGGAGTATCGCGCAGTCCCTTTCACCCTCATTTGTGAAAGGAGGCCTGTGCTCAGCAGTGAGACATTATAGGCTGATGATGATGATGATGAAAATTACCGTAACGTACGGTCACTAGGCACTAGCACAGGCTAGCTAGAGCTAGACGCAACCCGCCGTCGCCCCACCCCTTTAATCCCTCGCACTCCCGTTGAGTATTACGACTAGTACACTTAATTTTCTTTTTTTTTAAAGTATTTTTTATTTAGCACCAGTATCATTTGTATTATCAATCCTGAGGCGCTCGTCGCTGACCAAAACAACGACCTGTAAATCCTAATCCTTACTATTATATATCCTTAATAGAAATTATAAACGCGAAAGTTTGTATGTATGGATGCTTGTTACAATTTCACGCAAAAACTACTGAACGAATTTGGATGAAATTTGGCACACAGATAGAATATGTCTGGATTAACACATAGGATACTTTTTATCCCGGAAAAACGTACGACCCCTCGAGAATGCGGTTGAACCACGCTGGACAGCTAGTCTTCTATTAAAGTAATACCACGAAGAGATACTTTCCGCATTAGACCTATTTGGGCGATAGTAGTTTTTTGTTGTTTTCAGGCGAGCCGTACACTTGTTTGCGGATTTAGCCATATAAAAGAAAATCTAATTATTCAGAAATAAGAGTGGAAGAAGACGCCCTTCATAAAAAAAAAACCCATATCCCCTATACCAGGGGTCGGCAACCTTTTGAGACGGAAGAGCCAAAACAATTTCAATTTTCAAAATTTCCCAGTTATAAAGAACCACATTTTGTTTGTGGCTATTCAAAAACTGTTTTTTATTGTTTTATTCATGCAAAAAACCGCTCGTACGAATATGTCAACTCGAAGATCGTAACGTAAGCACTCCAAATGGATCGATTGCATGATTTTTATTTTTTGCGTATGGATCTGAAGAGCCGCTATTTTGCATCGAAAGAGCCGCAGATTACCGACTCCTGCAACAACAACAATGGGTTGATTATTTATAACTATATAATTTTACGAAAAATCAGACAATAAAGTACCTTCAGCATAACTTGAGTAAACAAGTCTCAGTTCCTCTCATTTATCAAGCAACGTCAACAAAACGAAAGGATAGGACATAATAAGATCAAGTAAAGTCACAAACTTTCTTAGTAATAATAAAGGTCTCGTAATTTTCTTGAAGAATCAGAAACCTCATTTCTGAGTCATTTCCGACAGTGACTTGGTTTATTGCGTTTAAGGTTTGTTGGTGCTTAGAGCTTTTAGTGGGCCAAGTAATTTCATTAGTCGTGGATTTTAGTAGAATATAAAGTTTAATTTTGTATTTTTTATGTGGTACAGTTCTGTTTATTGTCCCGCTTAGAACATTAATTGTGATCATAACGTTTACTTGAAGATTCATCTAATCAATTATTACATTTTTATAGAGAAACATTTGGGCGCGATCGGAGTTTGAATTTGAGTGCAACGTTTGAGACGGAAAAGGATGAAAATAAGTACTTGACTCAAGGTAAAAAGAGAGAACTGTTTCACATCTGTCACAGTACTGAAGCTGTTATAATAGCGAACAATATTATACACTTAGAGATTCATGATTTTTAGATCATTAGCCCGCAGAGGTTGTTTTTTTTTTTAATTGGCTTGCGTTTGGCCACTGACCTGCCCATAAGGGACGAAGACGAAGCTTTAGATGAAACACGCTTACCCAGAAGGAAC
Organism: Achlya flavicornis; assembly: GCA_947623365.1. Classification (NCBI taxonomy): domain Eukaryota; kingdom Metazoa; phylum Arthropoda; class Insecta; order Lepidoptera; family Drepanidae; genus Achlya; species Achlya flavicornis. The sequence continues at coordinate 4,134,905 of OX392490.1, forward strand.
TTATTCACTCTGGCCTTGAAACACAGACGCCGGAAGCAAGTTCGACTCCCTTGCTGTCCGGGTATGTCAACAATGTACGGGTGAAACTTTTCCCGGCGTCTTGTGGTTCGGTGTAAGAATGGGGATAGTGGAATTAGGTTGAACAATTCATGTGCAAACTTTTCAAAATATATCCTGTAGAAAACTGATAGGCAAGCAACCTTTCTTCGAGGCTCGTGAGTTTCGCCTTAATTAAAGACTCATCTCCGATGAGGCTCCTGGCTTGGCGGTCTATTGAGTCGAGGGCGTCAAGCTGGTACTGAGCGGATCCATCCTAAAGATGGCAGCAGTACTCCATGCATGACCGGACTTGCGCTTTATAAGGTTGGAGCAACTTCCAGGTCTTAACAAAAATGCGCTACACTTTCTAGTCTTCCGCTCTTCGCTAGGTTGAATATCTGTCGAAATAGTAGGAGGGCTATCCACTAACTCACACATAATCCCCTTTTTTTTTCAACTCCCAGGGCATCTCTCACTCGTTACCGACCCTTCCTTCCCAATGAGCACTGGCAACTCGTGGCAACCTCACTCCCACGCAGGACCGCAACATTGTTATTTGACTGCGTTGTTCTGTGTGCCTGTGTGTCATTTCTGTATGAAATATAAGAAAATATAATATATTTTTGTTTGGTATTTTAGTGTTGTTACTTGAGTAAAAATTGATCATCGCAATGGCTAGCTTCCGCCCCGCGTACTGGTGAAATATAAAATATATTTTCAGGACAAAAGTACTAATCCAAAAAAAAATACCAAATAATCCAAAAAGTACCAAACGTACTAATCTAGAATATAAATTAGGAGCCAAATACGTGATTGGGGCGCAATAATACATTCACAATTATAATGGTGCGTCCATGCTACGCGAATCGAGCACGAGCCGAGCCACGAACGAACCTACAATGAGCACGATGCGAATCCCTTTGTTCGTGAAAAAAACTGACAATCGCGCTCGTTCGAGGCTCGCGAGGGCTCGATCCGCGTAGCATGGACGCACCATAAGATCAGTGAGATTATTCGTACATCCCCTTAATTATAAGTTAGGCACAGGTGCAGCAAATTGCTGAACTTTTATGACCCAATTTATCAACTCCTATGACTCATAATAGAAGTTCAAATTTCATAGCTACGTTTCCTCTAACGTAATAATTAAAGTTTCGCTCCATTAGCAACCACGTACTCGTACTATGCACTTAGTAAAACAGCTACGTCATAGGATACTCGTTTTTAGCGTTATAGCTCAGAGTATATAAATACTACTTACAAGTTATAGTTTTGAAGACGCTTTTATTAGCTTCACCTGTATGTATGTAGGTAATGGAATCTTCGAATGTGATTTTCATCGATTTCAAAACGTCAGATCAAACAGGAACTTTGGCACACTTATCAAGGACCGATGCAATAATTTGATACTATTGATAATACTTTTATTTTTAGTACAGAGCTTTTTAAAGTTCAGAGTCTTTTTAGGGTTCCGTAGCCAAATGGCAAAAAACGAAACCCTTATAGATTCGTCATGTCTGTCTGTCTGCCTGTGTGTCTGTCTGTCTGCCTATCTGTCTGTCCGTCCGTATGTCACAGCCAGTTTTTTCTGAAACTATAAGAACTATAATGTTGAAACTTTGAACGAGATCTAGTAAGTAGTTTCACGTCATAAATTGAAATTCATATCAAATACTCAGGTCTATACTACCATTTACTTATATACCTACAGGTTTGTACGGAACCCTCGGTGCGCGAGTCTGACTCGCTCTTGGCCGGTTTTTCTTTGTTACTAATTTCAATGTCTCAATTACAAATAACGGAACAAACTTAACCTACATAACTTGCACCTGTTCTCGTTAATTATCGAAAGTACTAGGTTCTCTCAAGTGAATACTAGAAAGTAGCACTGTCTTGGCTTGTCACTCAATACGCACGTATCAATTATACGTGGAAAGTGGAAACTGGCACACTTTGGCAAGTGTTCCCAGGGGGGTTGACTTCACTTTATAGGATGATGTTAGATTAGTGGTAGTGAATTATTGGTATGACGACGCGGCGACAGTTGTAAATGAATACTATTAAGAAGAGTTTTTTTTAATGTATATTTTCAACACACTTGCTTGTAAAGTGACATTTATTGCACCGTTTTTAGTATCATAAAGCAGCTTATTTACGTTGTTTTTTACTTTACATTACCACACAGTATAAGATAGGTATTATCCCGATTATGTTAAGTTTGTACCTCATTGCAAGTAATAATGTGTGCAGGCGAAGCATTCTTAATTTAACTGGGAAAACAGCTGGACAGCACATAACTGTGAAAATAAATACTGCGCGCCATTTTCCATTAAATATTTGTTGACGTCCTCATTGTGTGGTTGATTATTGTCAAAAAATCAACTCCAAAAACTGTTCTTTCTCCCTAATGTGTTGAAAAACGTCGCATTACACGTGTGCATTAACCATTACGCACTTGGCTCGCTAATCGCGTTTGCCTGCGGCTCACGCGCTTAATACCACCTCGTGTTAAATTACCAACTTTGCACACTAGTATCATAATGTACCATTTGTTGGCTTTTGTTTGGCCACAATCTGACCATATGATGATGTGGCTGAAGGTGGTAAGCACACAAAGCCTTAGAAGGTACTGGCTCCTATCGTAATACACCACCGATACATAAATGTCGGCTTATACTCGAAAAGGGCGTGGCTTAGAATCATATTTCCTCGGCCAACTCTTGCAAATGGTCCTAATGAAGGAATGAGGCCAATGGAGTGTGATTAATTATTTTAACTAGCATCGGCCAGTTCAAAAACTTTTTATAAATCATGCTGAATAAAGAATCTGTAAAATTGTATGATAAAAGATTGGGGAGAATATTCCAGAAGGTTTATTCAGAAATCAAGATTACGAGATATTTTTTTAAGCAGTTTTCGATAGGCTAATTTTATTTTATTTTACTTTAATGGCACACGAACAGCTTATGGACAATACAATACACACATCACATACACATAAGTTTAAGACAAGCCTACTCACCAATAACAGGTGTGAAACAACATTTATATCGATACTTAGCATAACATACAGATTATATAGATACGGATATTAAATTAACATTAATTAAAACACGGATTTAAAACAAAGAAAGGAACAAGCTAGAAAATAATACAACAAAATTACTTATTTCAAAAACAGATTATTTAGATTAGATTAAAGAGAGGATATCTTAGAGAACTAGTGTAACGCGCGTGAAACAAAAAGCTACGTCTAGCTGATGCATGATATAACACCAAAGTGAAACTCATTAAGACACAAGTATTCTCCATTTTTAGCTACGGAGCAGAAACATGGACCCTCAAGAAGGCCTACCGTTACAATACGGTGAGACGCGTTCGAAATGTGGTGTTGGAAAAAGATGCTGAAAATTCCCTGGACCGCATTCAACACCAAAGTGTCCATATTACGGGAACTGAAAGTGGAGACGAGACTATCCTCCATGAGCCTGCGCAAAATCAGACTTTCTGGCTATGTGACCAAAGAATGTCAGGACATTCTTTGGTCACATAGCCAGAAAGTCTGGAGACAGCCTCGAGCAGCTGATGGTGACCGGGGAAACATCCAAGAGGGCGCAGTCTACTCAGATGGTCGGACCAATCCGCAAATCCCTAGAGACGAAGTTTCACAACGCTCTTCACGCCGCCAAGGACAGACACAACTGGCGTAGCGTAATACGAGATAAAATTAGTTCACGGGGGAATCGCGACCCTCAGACATGAGGACCCACGACGCGAGGAGGAGTAGGAGCTCATGCATTATAACTAAGTTGCACGTGGAACTGTAGTCTCCAGAACGTGCGTTAAAATACGTTGGTTTAACAGATCCGTTTACAAATTAACGTGCGATGGCTAAACGTAATATTATTGTGCCAACTGCTATGGCAAGGTACTATAGGAATAGGCTTACTATATAAATCAGTGTCGTTCCGATAACTGCTTCGTCAACTTTATTCATTTATTTGTATAATTAAGGGAAACTTAGATACTGAGCTACTAATAAGTTTCCGCAACTGGAAATTAGTACTTATACATATTTGGCGGACGGCCTGTTTAGTTGGTTTACGATATTTATTATAATAGTTACAGTTTCACTCTTACTCGAGTAAAAACTCTAAAAACGAGTTTAAACTCGCTTTAAGCAACGTCAATTCACTGTTTGGTGTAAGAAATAAACTGTTTTTATTTTTCAAATCAACCACAGATACTTACTGGACTTAGTGCCTAATATTATATTGAAAATTCAATTAAATACCCCATTAAACCATCAAAAGACTACCTACCTCCTCGTCTTCTATCTCTACCTCCTGATTTATTAATTTACAAAGGCTTTTTCCCCAGTCCTTCAGCAGACTTGTTTCAGTTATAAACTTTGACATTTAAAGAACTTTTCCACTTTTTTACCCTTTCTTTGTTTAAAAAAAAATAGACGTAACACATTTATTATTTATATAAATTCGCAGTCCGTTTGAAACGTTAAGTGCTTTATTCTATTGGCTTTACTTTGTTTAAAGGGATGATAGATGGAACTTGATTTAGTTTTTATTTATACGACGAAGTTAGTGAACAAGCGTACGGCCCGCCTGATTGTAAGCAGTTCCCGCAACCATATTGACGCATATACTGATGACGCAGATACATCTCCCATCCCCAATGAACACTAGAAACCTAACTCACGCGTTGGAATACAACATAAAGTTATTTGGCTGCGTTATGCTGTAAGGTGCTGTACTTACTCAGTCATACTGCTCTTTATGCGAAAAACCGCTACGCTCTACCTCTCAATAGTAGATAGATAGATAGATAGATAATACTTTATTGTTACACCAAAAAAAAAACTCCAAACAAAACATAAAAATAAAAGTGAAAGTGCTACAATGGGCGGCCTTATCACTAAAAGTGATCTCTACCAGGCAACCTTTGGATGGAGAGGAGTTAAAATAAACATTAAACTACATACAATTAACAGTCATCACACATACATACAGTTATCACACACATAGAAACAAAGTACACGCGCGAAAAATAATCCAATCAATTGGAGCCATAATGGCTCCAAATGACCGCCGCGCTGTCACGCTGTCAGTGTACTGAGTGACGTTTTAGTGAGTGCAGCTCTGAGAAAAATAATAAATATGACGGTTTGTGTAGTAAAAATGTGTCATAATTCACCAGGGAACAAAGATAAGAATTCTTATATAACATTCCACAGGCAAGCCACTAATTTTATTGTGTAATTCATCTAAAATAACAAAATTCAGAAATAAAAATACTTCACTCAGATTTCGAGCAAAGTGTTGCCAGCTGTTTTTTGTGCGAAATTGCGTTGTTTTACGTAATTGATACTGATTTTGTTATTAATAAGGTAGTTGAGTTCGATAAGTTGTTTCTTTTACTTATAGCTATTATAACCGACTAGCTGTCCCCCGCAGTTTCACCCGAGTTCTTGGGATAAGTAGTCTATAATACTTGGGATAATGTAGCTTCATATTAGTGAAATAATTTCGAATCAGACTGGTAGAAATAAGAGAATAAGGTTTGAGATAACTTTATTTCCCAAAAGAATTAACTTCACTTAAATGAGAAATTACAGTAATAATAAAATGTAAATAATGTTGGGCAAAGCATACATGACTATCATTAAAATTTATACAAAACCAAGATGGGTATTCGGCAAAAGATTACCTCAAAAGAGTTCGTTCGACCATTTATGTTTTTTATTATGAGATACAGCAAGTCGTTACTGGAAGTGGCATGTATCGTCGTATCATTGTAATGTGTTTGTTTTGTTTAGGATATGGTATTTAAGTAGTCGTTTATAAGTTGTCATTGATTTGGCTTCTTTGATATCTTTTGGAAGTTTGTTATATATTTGTGCTCCCTCGTACATAATGCTTTTTTGCCGTAATTTGTTCGTGGGGTATGTAGTTTTATATCATTTGCATTTCTTAACCGATTTTTGTACACACGGCAACAGATCATGCTATACATTTCTAGTATAAGCTGACCTCCCATTGTACGAAAATCCTATACAATGCGAGATCAGCTTATACCGGAAATGTATAGCTTGATCTGTAGCCGTGTGTACATTTGATGTTTTTTCGTGAAGCTTATTTGTATGTGTATGTCTTTATTCAATATTTTCCGAACTAATATACAATTATGATATAAATAGCTCTGTGCAATATTCATTATTCCAGTATCTGAGTATACTTTGTTTGTAGGTGTAAGAAAGTCATAGTTAAATAATATTTTTATTAATTTATTTTGAGCTATTTGAATTGTGTCTAAATTTGTTTTTGCAGCTGTACCCCATACTTCTATCAAATAATCAATGTGTGGTTTTATGAGAGTATTGTATATAGTGTAGCTTACTTGGCGCGGGAGACATCGAGTAAAACCTCGTAAGGTACCCATGAGAGTGGCTAGTTTTGTTTTAATTTGTGAAGATGAGGCTTCCATGTCATGTAGCGGTCTAAAATTAGTCCAAGATATCTTTCGTGATTTACTTTATTGATAGTCTGGTGATTAATTGTTAGAGGTGAATAATTCGGTATTTTCTTATTTTTTGAAGTGAATAATATATAATTTGTTTTAGAAATATTAATCGTTAAAAGGTTGCACTGAAGCCATACGTTCAACAGATTTATAATAGAATATAGCCAGGAAAATATTGTCAAAGCGGCAGTTGTTCCGGAAACAAATTCAACTTACAGGCTTTTAAAATATCAATTTTGTTAATGAAAATTAAATACCTAGAAAATTAAATACCTAGATACTACTTAATCTTCTTTTTCTATACAACCTATCATTATATGAAACCTATCATTACCAAGGAAAGTCTTGGTTTATTATGTTAAAAAACCCGAAATAAGTACTATGAAACAACTAGTAATAAATAAATAACAGGCCTGTGTCTATATATGATAAATTATCTACGACGCAGAACTTTTTAAACTAATTAATTATTTTTACGAATACTTACTTCCAATGAGAAGTGTTCTTGTAGGTATTTGAAGAGTTGCTGCAAAATAACTAGGTGGCGCTGCCAGCACCAAATTGAATTGTCAAATCAAAATATGCTGTCACATAACTTAAGTGTTGCCACATAGGCCAACAACGGAAGGTGTCCATCCTTTTTAATTCAAAATCGTCAATTGAAAAAAATATATATACAGATTTATTTTATTAAGTGTTAACCGATAGAGTGTCTGACGGTCCGTACGGACCTCGCGTTTGCGACTACCGCAGAGCGTCTGACGGTCCGTACGGACCGCCAAGATGGCGGCTCGAATTTCACTTAATTGCTTTTTTTTGTAAACATCGTATCGTTGGGTATTGTACTCAAGTGCTCACGTGTTTGGTATGTGAATAAAGAGGATTAAATTGCTCAACCGTTTGTAGGGCGCATTATGTTACTACCAGTACAAAAAAAATGGAATTTCGTAAATTTTTTGTGGAATACGGCTGAATGCGTTTTCTCGCTCCGAGGCTAGCCGAAAATTAAAGTGTAAGTGTGATAAACTAACGTATTTCCTATAAAAGTTGAGTGATTTGTATAGAATATTAGTTTATCTAACCGTTTTAGTAATAATTTATATAATTACTTATGTGTGTTATTAGAATTCCTTGAATCTAAACACGCAAGTACTCACGTGTTTATAATCAAGAAATTTTTATTTCACACATCAGGATTTATATAAATCATTAATAAAACGGTTAGATAAACTAATAAGCTACACAAATCACCCACCTTTTACAGGCAATCCGTTAAATATCACTAATCGCAATTCATTTTGTTTTGAGTCGCGGCACGAGATTCAAATTCACGTAATGCAACGGCTTTTATCAACAAATATTTTTTTGAACCTTATGCCTATAACATTAAGAGCTAATAGTTAGGGACTCATAAAAGCTAGTACAAACAAAAATGGTTAGAAATTCATTTACGATGTGTGTGTACCATGAACTGAAAGTGGAGGTCTATTTTTAGATATCGACCCACAAATCTACCTCGTATTTATTTTTATCATCGATTATTATTTAAATCTTGTAACATTCGTCGAGTTTGGCATATTATCTTACGAACAAAAAACAGCAATACCGACCCTAGTCATAAAATAAGAGAACAATGGACGCACACAAAAAAAAAAAAAGTTTGTTTACATTATGCTCGCAATGTTTACGTTAGCATCGTATTTCTTTTTATTGCTTACTTGAGACTAGTAAAACAAATGTATTAATTAGATAGAACGTTTATTCGTGTTGATATAAAGGTGTGTAATATGTGGACAGAGTTATTCGTCTTGAAGTGAAAACTCGAAATGTTTATGAAGTGTCGTTTTTGCATAGTTGGCATTTTTTCTAAGTTTCTTATTGGAATTTTGTAATACTTCATTACAATTCCAATAAGATTCCAATAAGAAAATGTATTCAGGATGACGCTATAAGTTACTGCTTCTTGATTAATACTGTAAATACGTAGATATTTATGATTTACTGACCGCGGGTGCCGCCCGCCATTTTGAAAATTTGCAAATATGACGTAATGCCGCGAAAACCGCAACTCAAGGGAGCTGTCAAATTGACAAATTCGCGACTCAACAGGTTAATTGATATTAATGGCAACCATGAACATGATTAAATGAAACCAAATTTCAGAGGAGCAAAACTTAATTTTCGTTGCTTTTTGGTAACAGTCTGTTTTTTTTCGTCCGAAATTAGTAATAAGAGGCGGCAACACTGGTATGAGTGGATGTTTGTTTCCGTGTTTTGTTTTGTTGTGGAAGTCGCGCTAAGGATTATTTGTTTCTATCATTGTTTTGATATTCTACAATATTCTATTACTCCGATAGTGGCGTTGAGTCGAGCATCCGCTCCTCCGTGACTATCGTCGACCAATCTTCTTTACCTGAAAAGTTGTTCAGTGAAACATTAGATATGTCAAATGTTTGAACTGAACAACTTTTCAGGTACAAATTTGTTGTATAAGATAGTATGAGTTTCTTGCCGGAAGTCTTCTCAGTTCAAGTGTATTATGAACCGTTAGTAGAATCAATTTGTAACGTTCGTAAGTGCCTTATTAGGACCTAAATTGAATGAACGATTTTTAAATGTTGTATTTTAATAACTGTACCTGATTTTCCATAATTTTTCTGAGCACCTTCTGGATCAAATTATACATCATCTTCTGGATGAGATTCTACAGCCAAATTTAATGAAGAACTTGCGGTTGGTTGAGGTGTTATAGGAGGCGTAGACCATGGAAAAATAGACGGTACTACATTTTTCTTCAAACTACATTTTTGACCTAATAGAAATTATTATGTAAGTACATAAGTTGGTATCTAGTAGAAAATATTAGTTATTTTATTGTTTCACAAATAATAAGAAGTCGCAATCTAGGTACCTGATTGAAAATCGATAGCCTTAAAATGATTAGGACATACGCATGAATATTGTTTCAAATGCCATCCAATTTTGCGTTGGACATCCACCCTTGTTGCTCTTATCCACTGTGACCTTAGTGGTTCATCAGTTGGAAATGTAAGACGTCCCTTATTGGTACAATTCACAACTGCACAAACACGCATTTTCAATAGTTTTCTAATCATTCAAATCTAAGCTAAATTTCACAAAAGTTTTGAACAAAACACATATGATAGTGACATAATACTAGTTACAGACGATCCGACTGTCGGACGTCTGATGGCCAGGGCCGTGTGTAGCGCGGCAGGACTCTCTAAGTATATACTGTAGTCTTTGGGCAGGACGTCGAAAGCTTCCAACCAGTATTAGTAATAATTATGAGGGTCCTGCCGCACTACACACGTTCCTACGGCAGGACGTACCTTGGCCGTGTCTCCTGCGTAATAATAAAAATAGGAGTCCGACATTGGAACGTCTGTTACCAGTATAAAGCCAAATAGTTATGAGCTGCGTTCAGTAACTACGCCGTGTGATCGCCCGACGATCATCGTAGCGTTCAGTAACAGTTCAATAACATGTGTAGTAATTGAACGCACCCATGAAGATACATAGTTTTTTTTTTTATTGAACTGACAGCAAGATAGTTCGTTTCAGTAATATTAACGCCATCTATTGAGACTTAAAGAAAAGAAAATTAAATACCTACAAGAAAACTTCTCATTTCACTAGTAGGCGAAATCGGAAGGTTAATTTTACCGAAAAAAATCGTTTAGCTTGCAACATTACTCGTGCGCTTGTGTGCGTGTCAGCGAGTGTAATTATATGGTACTCACGCATACATTGGTTGTCAAGTGGCTTACGTGTCGCGAGGATTTTTGTTCGATACTTCGCTTCTAAGCGTAATAATTCAATGCACAATACATTAAATTAATAGTTAGTACCTTGACATGCAAATATTGTGAAAGAAAATACAATTCAAACACTATTTTATTCATTGAGCTATTATTATGTATAGAGAAGACGCCACCATCACAAACGTATGTTCCGTTCAAGTGAGGTCATCCAGCCACACTGTTGTTGTAGAACGATGAAGGAAACGCGTAAGCGTCGTGAAAATCACGTTTTTTGCGAGAATAATACTCCTAAATACGTTCTGATAGCGACTTAGACGACTAATTAATTGTTTCAGCGCTAAAGAGAAATTTATTTGACTCTAAAAAAATGGGACGTAACCTTTGTTTATGATAGCTCCTCTATACGCAGTAATAATAGCTTAATAAATGCTAGAGCTTCATCTGTGTGTTATATCATTAATTAGCGCGTTATTTGGTACCCTGATATGGCTGGATGGCGCGCTAATATGCTAATAACATTAGGTGATAGCTCAAATACAAAGTAGCCACCCATTCAGTGCATAATTTAGTGCATCATTTGTTACGCGTTAATTTGTTCCGATAATTGGACGTTAACCGTCACGCAGGTGAAGCATTACAAGAACGAACAAAGCAAAATATACACATAATTTTGGTGTAAATGATTTTAAGAATAATGATTGATGCCGTACCTAAGAGTTAGTCAATCTTCCTACTTCCGTATTATCATGTTAGTAAAAATGAGTAAAAAAAACATTTTCCATAAACGTAAGCGTTTTATTATTCTATGCAAATGATTTTATAGAAGTTAAATAGATACTTAGATGGTTCGTAAAATTTCCCTCTAGAGTTGCCTGAATCGCGCTAAACTTTACTTGTTTTTAAGTTTCACTCGAGGAGCTGTAACGAACTTTGAAAATCATTTTGTGAAATAAGGATTACGTTATATAATCGACTTCTTACACCATTTTAACAGATTTAATTGTATTTGGTAATTCATAAAAATAACATAACTTTAAAAAATACTTACAATTTAAAGTAAAGTAATCTTTAAAAATGTAAAAAAAAATGCTGGTGGTTCATAATGCGCATCACTTTACATAATTGTTTTATGTTTCTATTTTACAGAGTAAAGTTAGTCAGAAAATTTAAAAATTTGGACAAGGCATAGTCTTTGGTTACAAATTCAAAAGCTTGCTTGAGTAAAAACTATCAAAGGCTGTTTTTATATTACAGATTGCTCCAACAGAGGACTACGTAAAGCGGGGCTTGACGAACAAATGCATGGCACGGGAGACCTCCTCCTGTGTCGCCATCGAACTGGTGGGCTACGTGGATCGGATGCTGAGGACGGCCTCCGTGCAGCTCAGCGATGACGTCATGATTGTTGATGAAAGGTACACTACCTCTCACCCAGGGTTCTTATTACAGGGGAATATGATTTAATTTTGCAATGGTAGCTTTTTCTGTTCGAGTAAAGCTGATTGAGAGGAACAAGGTTATATTCCACAACTTGGCCGTGCGTATAACGAATAAATTATATTATTAAAAGAAACAAAAAACCCGACTGCGTAAAACAAAAATTAACTGAAAAGATAAAAACAAGCTCTGGAATATTACTTGAATGATATAAGGTATTGCAGTCGGGGACAAACCAATAACCTAGGTATGTGTTTTTTTTGTAATATTTGTTTATATATTATACACATTTTTGTTTTACGCATACATATTACATATTTTTGTTTTACGCAGTCGGGTTTTTTGTTTCTTTTAATAATATAATTTATTTCAGACTTTTTAGTTCTATACAGAATTAGTTGTAAGTATTAGTAAGTAAATGAGTGGTACGGTAAAGTAACGCTAACAACCATCGCAACTCTGTTGAGTTACGTACGGTACCGCTCATAGTACCTACCTACTGTCCTTGCATTAAACATGTTTTTTTGCAGTTTACGTCAAAATGGTAGCAAAAAAGTATTGTAATATATACATATATGGAATGGGCTGTTCACAAGCTTTCATTTGATACCCATATTGTTATAATAACGAAATATTTGTTTTTAATACCCCCCCTCTTTTCTTATCCGTAGACGCCATATAAAAACAATATACCCTATGACACTCCCACAGTCAAGGCGATTCTAACGACACCTCATATGCTTAAATCCATCAAGCCGTTTAGGCTGCAGAGCGTGCCAAAGAAATAGACATACATACATACATACATACATACATACATACATACACTCGAAAAACATAACCCTCCTTCCGGGTCAGTCGGGTAAAAAGGAATCGAAACGCTTGGTACGGCAAGATGCAATGTAAATGACGAAGCGGTGGAGACCCTCCCGACGCTTTGTGGTCCGATAGAAGAACGGGAAAGGAGCGCTAAGATTATGAAGTTCTTGATCGCATTCTCCGTGGAACAATCTGTAAAATGTTTTTTTGATGGGCCAGTTGGCATAGTTAATAAGACCTGTCACGCTGCAAGTTATGGTTTTTTGATTAGGAAATCGATCGATCTTAGAAAGCTCAGGAGAGATATTTGTGTGCATGAACACGTCTGCTCGTCTTGAGTCTGGCTGTAATTATTTATGACAGTTGTTTCCCTATACAAGCTCTGTTTAGTTTGTTGTCAGATAGCCGTGTCTAAATAATGTCTAAGAATATTACTCATTTCCAAAAGCCATATCACCAATTTCAAAGACGACTTATATCAAATTCCAGCAACGGCGCAGCAGCAGAAACTCCAGTGCAACCAGAATCGCTGGCCAGGGCTGGCGTCTCCCTCGAAGACCAGGCCCAGGAGCTCATCATGGATAAGCTATGGAGCTTTGGCACGACCAGGTCTTTGCGGTACAGGATCCTAGATAACGCTGATGTCGTCATATCTGGCAAGCAGGAGAAAGACGGAAGCTTTGGTGTTGGTGAGTCAATTTTGTAAGAATGTTGAATGACAATTGTAGTTCAACATCACCTTAGCTCAGATCGCAGCTGACGAAGCTCGAAAGACACACACACAATCACATGACCATTCACCACGTTCCCGTCCTCGCCGGTGAGGACACGCGTCACGACGTCTCACTCAGTCTCGTCCCGTCCTAGCGGCCCGAGCTGCCAAAAGTAATTCAACTGCCCCTAATTAGTCGTAACTCGTTTTATAATAAAATGTTTGTCCAATCCCCCCGTTAACGCCCTGAGCTGAGAATCGTGCCCCACCCACTTGGGGCCCTCGGGCGTGTTACCTAAATGTTAATTCCGGCTGAGAGCTTGCTTGCCGATTATTCCGTGTAAGGGTGATAAGGCCAATCTTTTAAGCCGTCACTTTCTAGTCAATTTACACCCAGACACAGGACATACTGACATTTTCATGCACACAAATGCAAGTCCTGTACGGGAAACGAACCCACGACCTGCGGCGCGATAGGTGGAATCTTAACCAGAGGCTTAACCAAACGCGCCAGCTGGCCCGTCAAATAAACGTATAATAAACAAAAAAAATATCAGGAATATTTATAATATAGTGAGATATTGAGGTGAGATAAGAAATTACCTATATCATTATAAAACTATGACAAACAAATTAATACCAAAAATATCCTACTACATGTATAATTGTATATATCTAAATACAAACAAATTACAACATTAAAACATTTTTACCTTTCAATTGAAAAGAAAGAACGATGGGTCATTTTATATGAAACGCGTCCCCAGAGTGTAGCACTATGAGCTATGGTGGAGATTGTTGGCCACATCGAGGGCATCATTTCATTGTATGACACCAAGTCTGGATTCCATGGGAAAAAAAAGATATTGACGGTTAAAGCAGACAAAATAATGTGTAACTTTGTTACCGTCCCGCAGTATTTGTATAACTTTTCTGGTTTAAAAGTATTATATATGCTAATGCAGAGTTTAATCTATCTTTGTGCTAAGTTTCACCCACATCTGATAAGCCATTTCGGCGTAATTTAATAACAAACATCGATAAAAACATAAGCATTTTTACTTACATTACTAGGATAAGGTAAAGATCTAAATATTATTATTTCTTTTTTTATTTGGCACAGCAAACAATGACACTCACATATTACCTACCTACTATATGACATTTTGTTTAATTGCCGTTTTTTAAGTGTAATCAGCCCCATGGGCAATGACTGACTGGATTATGGTAAATAGCAAAACATAATAAAAAAGAGAAATTGAAGATGACTAAAAACTGAATATGGTTTAAAATATGAATTTGGTTAGTGACAGTCATATTTTTTTTATGTTCCATATCGTTAATGATAACCGAAGACACGTACATAAAGTAGGTACCTATTTTGTATCCCGGAAACACATGTAAAATCCCGAGGTACAAATTAATAGTATACTTTAACGTTATTAATGCGAAAGAAAGTTTTTTTTATATCACTAAGGCAGCAAACAAACATACGCCCCGCCTGATGGTAAGCGGTTACCATAGCGGTTACCGTACCCTATATAGACGCTTGTAACACCTAGGGTAACACGCACGTTGCTGACCCTGCAAAAATCTCTTCACACCTTTGGAAAACCTCGGTGGGGCGCTCATTCTACAGGCTGAGCGTCCGCGGTAGTGAGCTCCATTGAAACCGCACAGTACGAAACTATTTCGGTTCCAATGTGTGACGTTGGACTCCCCGTCGATGGCGAGAGTTGCGATGGTAGAAGGTAGCCGTGGGCATCAGGTCAAAACATTCTTTAGAACACTGTCCGTTGTACAAGCGGTACAACACACATAAGGAGGCAGAGTCTCTTCTCAGACTAACGGGCTCTACACCGCTTGTGAGCTCGGGATCGTCGACAATTGTAATGCGAGAGTAGATCTGTCCGTTTGTTATGGTTTCACAGCTATGTTACTGGACCGATATCGATAAATATTAGCAGACAGATAGCATGGAACCTGGAAATTGACATACAGTTATTTTTGTCTTGAAAACGCGGTTGGTATCGCTGGTATTGAGTATTCTGTGCCGCAGGGCAGAGCTAATAATAACAAAAAACAATCATTACCAAAGGAACATTTTTGTAACTTCAAATGTGAATATCTTTTTTCTCCCATGGAATTCAGACTTGCTGTCATAGAATAAAATAATGTGCTCGACGAGACCTACAATTACCACTATAGCTCATCGTGCTACAGTCTGGGGACGTTATTACCCATTCTTCAAGACATAATTTGTCACAACCACGTCACAACATTAACTAGAGTGGTTTTGCTAATGGATACAAATTTCCTCTATGTTGCCCTCGATGTGCTTAATTAGTTTGGACTTCAGTCATTCATTATTTTGTCCAATTAGGATAAATTAGTGGTCGTAATACGATACACTTTGTTCGACGTCTGTACTGGTTACTGGCGTTAAAAACTATTCAAAACTCTTTCTTATTAAAATTGTGTTCCAATAAACTATCAGTGGTTTCAAAATTGTCAGATTTTAAAGTTTTGAAAGACTACTAATTAGTGTCAAGTCGGCCACCACCCTGTACGTACAAGCCGACACGCACACATTCACACATTAGTCGACCGCGGGTAAACGGCGAGAGAGGCTTGGTTCCCGCGGAATAGCCAACTAATGTGAAGTGCGTGAATTATGTCCGACGTATTCCGTGGTCACGATGTAATTTTTAGCCAAGTCTGCTATTAACAATTTAATGGCAGTTTTGGCTCTCGGATATTTCTTCGTTTTGGTTTTCTCGAGTATGGCGATATCTTTATTAGACCCAAGGAACTTAAATTCAAGTTTAGAGAGGTATACGGTGAAGTAATCATCCCACATAGCGATTATATATATTATTTAGATTATTATATAGATTTGAATTATTTTGATAATGATTGTTAGGTATTTGCTATATTGGAGATCATTTAAAAAAAGATTATTTTACGATTATAAAAACATTGGCTAACCCTTTATTTTAATATCGTGACGTAAACCTAAAAACTATACATATAATTGGAAACATCGTTATTATTATTCTCATATTCTGTATTTATAAAAAGAAGCATAAATTAAATACTCTTTACATCTATACCAAGTCTTTTCTTTGATGCTACAAAAGTATTTGGGTCATCACTAATGGCAACGTTTCATCAAGAAAATATTCGTGCCAATCGATAGGTAATATTTCGTCCATATTTCGTCCTTGGTAATTAGATTTGAATCGTATTTTCACATCAGATAGGTTTGCTATTACAATAATATTTTCGAGGTGAGTCGAATGTTAAACGTACCCAACACGTGGAATGAAAATATTGCGGATTCTGTTACAAATCACAATAAGAAAATTATAGTTGCTATACATCTCTTTCTTAAAAATATAATTGAAAAGAGATAGTAAATATAAACTGGCAAATTAGTCTGTCATTTTCATTTATGAGTAAACTAGCTGTCCGCCGCGGTTTCACCCGCGTGCCGGGATAAAAGCCTATGTCCTTCTCCATACCATAAGCTATCTCCATGCGAAATTTTATAGTGATCCGTTGAGTAGTTGAGGCGTGAAGGCGTAACAAACAAACTCACTTTCGCATTTATAATATTAAGAATAGACGTGACCAATTGTTATGCATTGCATTTATTATGAAAATAACCGAGCCAGGACTTACATCCCTTTCTTATATTCTTTGTTAGAAAGTGATATACTTAGTAAGAATAAATTAGTTTAAATTCTAAACAACAGAATCAGCAGCAATAAACACACCAGTACAGCACTGCAGGTGCTTAGCGTCTCACCCGAGTGTGGAAACCTAAGAAGTGATTACTGCAAAGTATCCCGTTGCCGTGATTTCTTTTCTCCTTTATATTTTCTTTCATCGAAAGCTTAGTTCTATACAATACGAACATTCACCAAGGTATAAAACGTTATCACATAGCTATTTTTTGCTATATAAGTGAGTTTTATAAGCCTTTAACGCGCCCTTAATATGCAAAAACTCAGTTACTTCTCGCTCGGAATAAACGTAATATCTCAGAGTATAATATTGTACGAAAAAATGAAACGTATTATTAGGTTTAGTCTCGAATGAAATATCCTGTTGAAAGGCGGATAAATATCATCAATCAAAAAGATTTCCAATTGGGTACATATACGCAACGAATCCATTGAACATCTGAATATAATGCTGAAAAATTGAAGAAATATCTCTCAAAAAGGCTGAGCGGGTCAACATATCTTCAAACATATACCCATTACTATAAATATACGTATAATTTTATAGCGATTCCTTAATTTCTAGTTATACAACGAAATGGTTGGATAATCCGTCTTATTTCCGACCTAATACAGCTTTAATGTTGCAGTTAAGATAGCCAGCTGCCGGTCCCTTCACAAGGTTGGGAACTCATCAACAGAATAGACAAAATGAGGGATCGGGCTATCTTGTACTTTAGTGGAAGGACTCAAAGGGTTCTAATTTAGTATGTTTGTAATAATTACCAAATAGATTAATGTTGTAGCTTTTGCTTTGTGTTTCAAAGGAAGTAAACGGGTATTTTGGACAAGCAATCAAGGATAGTATTTTTATGAGCTCAATTTCATCCAGTTTCAAACATTAATAGAAATTTCACTTAGACGGGCCAGCTGGCGTGGTTGGTTAAGACTCTAGTTAAGATTCCACCTATCGCGCCGCAGGTCGTGGGTTCGATTCCCACACAGGACATGCATTTGTGTGCATGAACATCTGTATGTCCTGAGTCTGGGTGTAATTATGTATATTAAGTATGTATTTACAAACAAAAAGTAGTATATGTATTATATCAGTTATCTGGTTTCCATAGTACAAGCTCTGCTTAGTTTGGGATCAGATGACCGTGTGTGAGGAATGTCCCGGGATATTTATTTATTTATTATTTACTTACAATATTTTATCTTTTATTTGCATATCTGAATAATGAAATATTTTTAATTACTGTCTAGCTAGATAATATGACTCAATGGAACTATAATTTGGGAACTATGTACAACTGATTTTCCATGAAAAACAGTTGCTTTGTCATTTTTTCGTAAACGAAAGTCTAATGTATGAAAAAAATAACAAGCCCTATTGCGCGGTCGGCTACATTTTATACTGCTAATAATGTTTTAATTTTAATTATACATAAATTTCCTTAGATAGGTACTTATGTATATAAGGTCCTAATAAATTAGTGAACAACCTTTCGGGGGATGAATGTATGGGTCATTAGTAATCAAAAAATAATATTAGTAAAAAAATCCGTGGGAAAAAAACAAAATTCCGAAATTGAACTTAATATCAGTACAAAGTATTAATTTAACCATTTATCTAAAATGAATCATTGGTAAAACCAATAATTTAAAAAAAAATAAAAAATTATCTTGTTTATTGAATCATTATCGTAATAACATCTCTATGCAAGTCAAAGAAGCCGCGCGGCGACTTGTGTCTGCCAAGACGTCAAAAGAAGAAACCGACACAAGGACACAAGCCGCCGTCCGTCACGCCCACCGCAGGCGGGCGCCGCGCCGCGCCGCGCGCCCTTCGTCTCGCACACTACCCGCCATCCGCTCGCGATTCAGTCTCAGTCAGTTCAGTTAACAAACGGGAACACACTATTATTTTCAATGTACTCCTTAAAACGAGCACGTACTAGGTAACTTTTCATTCAAATCAAGAGTAGGTACCAGCAGAACTGGGGAGCAGGGAGAGGTACGGTATACCTACGGCCGAACGACTGGGGAACCATCAAGCCAGTTCCAGAAACCAGCCTCGAAATCCTCGTCATCTACCTACGATCGAGGAGGCAGTGTTTGAATTCTTCCAGGGCCGTCCCATGGCCAGCATCATCTAGTTCACGTACATCCATCGTATTCGGGGTCAGTGACGTCTACGAGTTAGGGCTTCTTCGGGACTTAAGCTGTACCATTTTACCAGAGTTCAAGAACTGGCAACATCAGATCATCAACCCCGCGTTGATATTGAGTCGACATTATCCGAGTCTTTTTTAACAGGAAAAGCGCAAGTGTTGTGATTTCATTTTCAGGTCCGTTTTAGTGTTAATGTGAGAAGTGGTGAGCTGTTTAGTCCTGCGTGACAGAGTCAGGGCCAGTATTTTTAAACCGCTTGAATATCGAAGGTGGACTTATACCTACTTATAGGGTAAACATACCGGTTGACCGGCCACTACCCCTTATCGACCACTTCGCACGTTATTTCAAATAATAGACAGTGTTAAAGACCATTCCTTTCTCATTTCGCGCCATTCGTTCCGGACAAACTTCACGGTTCATAATCCAACGGCATGAACTCGAAATTTGCGAACTGAGCCCTCAGTCGCTATTTCAAAATTTGGTGTACTGGCGCGTGTAAAATTTAGCGAAAAAAATAGCAGGTTGATTGAATTTCAAATGTAAGTTTTTAAGTGTTACTGTTGGTTTATTGGTGATTGATTTGGTTTGCGTATACTTAGCATGTTCAATTTCAATATTCAAGTGCCCAAACTCATCAAACATTTCAAAATTTGTGATATTTTTGGTGGTCGGACAATACGTTAACGATTAATTTAAAAATCTACTTATCGACCGGGTGGTCGCACAACTGGTTTATTTACGTCATTTCTCTTTGCCTTTATTGCGGAAACCATAAATTCACCAACAGAGATTCCATTATATTTTTGAATAGCTAGAATTTTGTGAATTTACAACTAGATTCCGGCCGCCAGTATACCTCATATTTTCAAAGATATCAACGATCAAAATACCGAACGTTTAGCGGCCGATAACCAGTAAAAACAAAACCTGTCCCCGGCCGTTTGAAATAAAGAGCGGCCGAAAATTGGTAAAAATTACACCTGATTCCGGCCTTTCGAAAAAAGAACGGCCGATAATTAGTAAAAAATAAATCTGTTTTCGACCTAGGACATTAAAAGCTGCGGATAAATGGTAAAAATTTAACTAAGTGCTGACTTTCTTGCCTGTTCTTCTCAGTTGAAGGCCGACTTACGAACGGTAGTAACTTCAGTAGCTTTGACCTTCATAAGCGCCCTACTAGGTCCTAAATTGAATAAATGGCTTTGACTTCCCGAAGGTTTGTTTATAGTGAAGAAGCACTGAAAACCACTCTTTCAAATATACGCGGCATTAGAAACGCATGCCGGCACTACGGAGTTCCAGAACCACTATGACAGGCTTTCCGGTAGTGTTGCTCATCAAAGGAGAAAAGTTGGCCCAGACCCTAAATTTAGTTCAGGCGGAGAAAAGAAAATCGTTGATTGGATAATTAAGTTGGCGAAAGCCGAAAGTCGCTTCATGAGTTTGAGAGTTGCATCCGAGAGTTTTTGGGTTATATTCGTGCGACAGGTTTTAAAAAACTTAGATCCTAACGCATGGGAAGTTTCTAAGAGCCTATTGTTTGTATCGTCCACCTTCACGCAATCATCCAGGCATTGGAAGCGATTATGAAGTTCGAGCTGAAAGCTTTCAGGGTCTTGGATACATGCACATGGTGGTCGGAGCGTAGACGACATCTCTTCACCTGGATGTTCAGGTTCAGTGTGCCTCTTACTAATCGGTGATCGCTGCCGGTCTTAACCCTGATCACAGAAACATCACTGAAGATTTGCCGCTTTGTCGTCAAGATAAATTCTATCTCATTTTTGGTGGATCCATCGTGGCTACTCCAGGTCCATTTCCTATGCGGCAGCTTTTGAAGAAGGAGTTCATCATAAATAGTCCCTCCAACTCCATGACGTCCGTCGGCCAGACGTTGCCCTCTAGGGTTCCTCTACCCAATATGCCCCACTCTCAGCTCATCGCCTAATGTATAGCGTCGCGTTAAAGTTCCCCATCAATATAGTGAGTTTTAGAGGCATGTATGGCTCGTGAGATATCCTCATGCAATGTCTCTATCTCGTCATCTGGGTGTGATGAGGTCGGAGCGTATACCTGAATGACCTTCAGTGAATACCGTTTGGTAATTCTGAGTATCAGGTATGCGACTCTACACTCTATCCTCACTATATTCTTGATGAGGGGCTTGCGGACAATAAACCCAACACCACCCTGTGAGAGGTGATCACCCTCCCGGTAGTAGAACAGGTTACCGGATTTAAGGATAATCGTGTCCTCCCCCTCTCTTCGGACTTCTGATAATCCCATTATATCCCAGCGCAACCTGTCAACATCTTCCTCCAGCTCAATGAGCTTCTCCTCGTTCCTCAGAGTCCGTGTATTGTATGTTACCAGGTCCAGTCGTCGGTGTTGGTAGCCGGATCTCTGCCGGAGACTCTTAGCACCCCTGCCTTACCGTTACCGTAGCCCGGGATATCGGGGCTGCCAGGACTGGAGGCCGTAGTTGTGTTTGTGTTGTCAAGTAGAGAGGTATTGCCGTAATCACCACGCTTGGCAGGCGGGTTGGTGATCGCAGTAGTGATGACGTATCACAGATGGACGCTGCTGCCCGTCCCCTGGTGTATTCCGTTAGTCGCCTTTTACAATACCATCAAGATTGGAAGGGTTGGCCCTATTCTATGCCGAGAACCACACGGCAAATTATCTTAGTATCTATTTTAGTTGCTGTTAAAGTCTCGGTATACTTACGGGCATAGAATTTCATAATTTTTTAATTTAATTTTTATATGATTGTGTTACATTTTCATTGATGCTAAAGCTAAAAGTAGTTATTTGTTTGAATCTCGCTTTTAATCTGTTACTTAATTCATAGAAGAGAGTAAAAATATACCGCTTTTTGTGAATGTATTCATTTTTTACTTTCATACTATTATAAACCCTATGATCTATTGAATAAGAGTAGTTTTTCTACCGTGAATTAGGTGGCCGTTAACCAGTGCACTGGTGGACGAAAACTGAGTGAAATGGCCGATAGCCGGTATATTTGCTATTTTTACGAAGTTATATTTTTTTAAAATTATGTATCACTGATACGTCTATGAACGTTAGGTTTTATGAAACTAGACTATAGTAGGATGAAATGAAAATTTTATGAAATGTCTTGGAGTACAGCATCATGA
Organism: Achlya flavicornis; assembly: GCA_947623365.1. Classification (NCBI taxonomy): domain Eukaryota; kingdom Metazoa; phylum Arthropoda; class Insecta; order Lepidoptera; family Drepanidae; genus Achlya; species Achlya flavicornis. The sequence continues at coordinate 4,157,298 of OX392490.1, forward strand.
TAGAAATCAACTCTGAAGTCAACAAGTCGCTTAACTGGTCGATAGCCGGTATGTTTACCCTACCTAGTGATGTGTTCCGTACCTATGTTAGAACGAGTCCCCCTCGTTCTGTTGAGGAACGAAATGTAAATACCTAGATAATGAGCCTACTGACTTCTGTATGACAGGTTTAGACCTAGCCACAGACCTAGCACTGAACCACACTGAACTCAGGGACTTCGTTTCATTTGTGTACATTTTAATTATTTATGTGAATAAAGATTATTATAAAATCTTAAAAATTGCCGTTCTTATTCCATCGGCAAAGCAATCTTCGGTGAGGACAGAATACGGATGGGTGACCGGTAGGTATCTATCTAGGCAGAGACTAACTATGCTTGAACTGTGCTCACGTAGCCTACTACTCTAACTAATGAATTCTGTGCTAATCTAAAACATTGCAATCAGTCATGTTATCGGGGTAAGGATAGACACCAAAGTCAAAACAATTTATTGAGTTTTGGCAATACCTATGAAGGTCGAACACCTAGCTAACAAGCAAGCAGCGCGAGCCTCCTTCGTTGCCGTTTTCATTAAAATTTTATTTATTCTACTAGGTAGGTAGGTATGTAGGTAGGTACTCTGCTACAATGAACAAAAACGAATTAGTGTTTAATAATTCAACGGAATCAGGTAAAATTTTATTAATAACACGCATAAAATAAAGTAGGCAGTAAAGCACATTTTCATCAAAATGTACCTAGTAAATGTGATAAATAGGTACTTACCTAGTTACCCAGTCATCGTGTGTGATTCAAATTTTAGTAGGTATACACCTCCTAGTTATTATGATAAAACTATTAAGAAAGAAATTAGGTAAGGAAGGAAAGGTATTAGGTAGGTAAATTAGGCTTAGGTAATCACTTACCTACCTACCTATCAATCAATATCTTTATTTTGCATGAACATGGAAGGTACTAGGTACTACTACTAGGTAGGTACCTACATTAAATGTCTTTATTATAATTAACACGTTCCGAATGTATACCTACCTACCTACCTATCACAAAGTCGGCGCTAATAAAATACGTCAATAAGACTAATTGAAAAGTTATTTAACCGATAATACCTACCTAATTCCTAATTGATAATACATTTTACAAAAATATCAAATAACTAAGTAGGTACCTACCTAGTTACTTACTTATAATAAAATAGGTTCCTATCTCTCCTATCATTTACATTATTTACTTCCAACCATTGAATTATTACGCCTTACAAAGTTTTTTATAAGTTTGAAATCCGAAATGAATCCCACGCTGCTGCTGTGAGCACAGCTAAATGCCTACCGAGTGGCTAGAGATACTACGTAAGTATACATAAGTAAGTACAGTGTGAGTGACCGAGATCACACGCTTGAAGATTCGGTGAAAGAAAACATCGTGAGGAAACCATTGCACGAGGGTGGACCAGGTACTTTCTATTAGTACCTACTTACTTACCCACCTGGCTCAAATTGAAAGTCTGTCACCAAGCACATAAGGGTGTGCTTACTACAGGCCACATGATGATGTGATAAGAGATTGAGAACAGAGGTCTGGTAGAAAAAAAAGCTACAGTGGAGGGAGAGATATTACATACCTACTCAAAATGCAATAGCAGTAGGTAGGTACATTGTGCGTGATTTGAGCTAGCTAAAGAATAGGTAAGTGAGAGCAGCTATGTTGCTGCCTAGATATCTAACTAGGTACGTAGACTAACCCTATAACTCGGGAATAAATGTAGCTTGCTTTTGTAGGTCGTAGAATTTTCAGTTCTGGAGATTACCTCCAACATCCAAATTTTAAACTCCCCATTATAACAGATAAGTAACTGTAATAATGGGGAGCTCTCCTTTTAGACAGTACCTACTGTCTAAAAGGTTTGTCTTTTTGCAGTTGTCAGTATGGTACCTACGCAGATTAGGTGTGTGCTATTATGGTGCACCCACGCTACGCGAACCGGTCGCGAGCCGAGCTACGAACGACTAAGCCCCCAATTCTCGCGCTTTCGACATCGATGTCGAATAGCCATTTGGCGAAAAACATGGCGGTCAAAACGTATAGAATTTTTAAGATATCCGCCACGTTTTTTGGTAAATGTCTACGCGACATTTATGTCGAAGATGCGAGAATCGGGGCCTAGGATTAGTTCGTTGTTCGCGTAGCGTGGATGGACTTGCGAGCCTCGAACAAGCGCGATTGTCCGTTTTTTCATAAATAAAGGAATTCGCATCGTGCTCGTTTTAGGATCGTTCGTGGCTCGGCTCGTGCTCGCTTCGCTTAGCATGGACGCACCATTATGCGTTCAACGCAATACACACCCAGACTAAGCTTGGAAAGTTTTGACTAGGTTTCTACCTATTAGATCACTAAATAAAGATTGTATTTTGTAATTGTATAGGGGCAAAGATAGGTAGGTACGAGGTACTTAGCAATGTCGAAAGCCATTTATTCAGTTTAATAGGTACTTATGACGGTTTTTTGACCTAACTAATGCCGGCCACAGACGCTACGGTCTACCTCTGCGCAGGTAACCGGAGCAGTATCGAAAATCAATTCTTTCTAGTGACACAGTACGGAACGTACTGAAGACCGCTCCGGTATACCGAACTGTCCCTACACACGCTACGGTCTACCTTCGCAGGTAGACCGTAGCGTCTGTGACCGAAACTACGTCTACTAGGTAGGTACGTAACCATAAGGGTTATCGCTCACTATGTCAGCACCGCTCCATTGCAGCAACGGCCCGGCAACGCCTCAAATGCTGGTCATGCTGGCGTGACGCAGCAAGGGAGCGGACCGCTCGCTGGAAGCGTGTGGTCAGCAGGACTAGTGGCTTATGGCGGCAAGCGCGCTTTTTATCTAGTCATTATAAAATTTACTTTAACGCATACGATTTAAAGCCCTCACTTGCATGGCAAGGTGAATGCCGAGGCGAGGCCGTGCTGTTAAAATGAGCGGTGAACCTAATACGGCCTCTCGTTTTCATCTCAATTTTAATTTATACAGGCTTAGTATTATTCTACAATAAATAAAAACGAATTAATTAGGTATAAAATTTTATTTTTAAAACGAATAAAATAAACTACCTACAGTTAAACACATTCATCAAAATGAAGATAGGTATAACCTTACTCTTTACCAGGCTTTGTACTTTAAACTACAGAATAAATAATAGTAGGTACATGTAACTTTACTTAGGTTTAAAATAATGCTTAAATTATAATGTTTAAAGAAACGCTAAGAAAGAAAAGTACCTACCTACCCACCTAGGTACCTATTAAACAATAATTGCAAGAACATTTGACATAAAAGATCATAATAATAAATAAAAAGTTCCACATAATCAAAAGTAAAACCTCGTGGTCTAGCTTGATTAACCGTTTCATAATTAATAGGTAAAGTTAAGTAATCACTGGCGAGGACGGTACCGGATGGGTGACCGCTTAGTGGTATTTCAACTCCAGCTTATACCGTGCTTCATATGGCACGTAAAGTCGTAAGTCTTTTACTCATCCGAGATCTAAGAGGGCAGGATACTATGTAGAACTGTACCTGCCTGCCTGGCTACCACCCTCAAGTTTAACATCTGTCGCCAAGTACCTACCGGTGTGTTCAGAAAGTTGTACTTGAGAGCCAGTGCATTCTAGGCTTTGTGGTCTTCCCAGCATCCGCCTCATCATCGGTTACCATGGTGAGATTGTAGTCAAATACAGGTAATAAAAAAACTTGCAGTAAAACATCAAAAACATTCATAAAATACAAAATGTAGGTACCTACCTCAGATTAAAGAACAAAGCAGATGGAACGCGCGAAACACGGGAGTGAAGCAAATAAAGTAAATACAAATTGAAAAAAAAAAAACACATAGCTGGTATTAGCTTTTGATTTTGTATCTGCTTTGTTTAAAGAAAATTATTTAACGAAAAACACTTTCTTTTTAATAAACTTTGTTTAAACAAAGCAAATACAAACTCAAAAGCGAATACCAGCTACGTATGTGTTTTTCAATTTGTATTTGCTTTTTTGGCCTCACTCCCGTGTTCCGGGCGCTCTTAACTGCCTTTTGTTCTGTAATCTGTGGTACCTACCTACAAACAAGTAATTGTATGTGATTCAAAATTTCCATCACACTTTACCAGGCTTTGGACTGGCAAGTTATTGCTATGAAATAATGATCAGTAAAACAGGAATGTGATAAAGTTAGACAATTGTAAATTTGGACAAGTTCTAACAAAACTTGGCGTGTTTCTAAGTTTGAATCACCTTACATTACAACAGATTTTACCATTATTACACCTTACCTGCGGGGCTATCGCGTATCTTGGGTGTCGACGTTACGAATACCACCAAAGATACGCGGCAGAGACCCTTACCATAACAACCATTTTACCTACACATTTAAATAACCTTAACTAATTTTACCAGATGAAAGTTCAACCTTACCTACGGGGCTATCGCGTACCTTGGGTGTCGACGTTACGATTACCACCAAAGATACGCGGTAGAGCCCCTTACCATACCAACTAATTTTACCAGATGAAACTTCAACCTTACCTGCGGAGCTATCGCGTACCTTGGGTGTCGACGTTACGATTACCACCAAAGATACGCAGTAGAACCCCTTACCTTAATCTTCTTATTACCTACACATTTAATTACAATAATTTACATTAACAATTGCTGTACATAAAGTCCGTTTTGCTGGATGCATGCTGTTGCTCGTCGGTGGACGTGGCCGGCGACTCGCCGCAGGGTCTCCTGGTCTCTCCGCATCACCCGGAACGCGGGCTTGATACGCCGTCGGAGCATTCGCTCGGACCGTATCAGATGGCCGTCGTTGCCGTAGACGAGGTCTAGACAAAGAAAACAAAATTTTAACACTATGCACTCAGCATACAATAAGAATTAGGGAGACCTCACTTTTGTAAAGCGATGATTGCTCGGTGGTAGTGACATCAGATGCCGAAACTAAGGTCCCAGGTTCGAATCCTACAATGAGCCGAGCTTTAAGTGAAGGAAACATCGTGAGATAACCATAGTATCGAGTAGTAGGTACCCACTTGGCTGGCTTCCGCTTTCGGTGAAGGAAAGGAAGTACCTCCACCTTACAGAATACCGCAGCCAAATAACTTTATGTCGTGTAAAGTTGTGTTCCTGCGCGTGAGTAAGGTCGCCAGAGCTCATTGGGGAGGGGGGAAAGTTCGGTAACGCGTGAGCGGTGCTTCGTGTGTTGCAAGCGTCCATATGGCTGCGGTAACAGCTTATCATCAGGAGGCTTAAAAAGAGATAACCATAGTATCGAGTAGTAGGTAGGTACCCACTTGGCTGGCTTCCACACTCAAGTTGAAAACCTGTGGCCAAGCACCTGTCGGTGGTTTCCGACCACTGCACAGAGTCAGATCCTTCTAAGGCTTTTGTGTGCTTACGACCTTTGGCCACATCATCACATACCATAGTGAGATAGCGGTCAAACTCAGGCCTAAACATTTTTTTTATACTACTAAGGTACAAACAAGTATACGGCCCGCCTGATGGTAAGCGGTTACCGTAGCCTACGGACTAAGCCTACGTTCGCACGAACGCTTTTTCAATCTTCAACGCGCATTATTTTCAGATAATAGGTAGAACGTATGACTCTCTATCTCTAATACCTACGTGTTCGCACGCTGACGCTTTTTTACGTCGGAGTATTTAAACTTTTTATACCTACATAACGTTAAAAATAACGCGCGCGTAGAAAGCGTTCTTGCGACCGTAGGCTTTGACACAGTAAAAAAAAACTTTTATTAGGTACCTGAACTCGGAGTACGGCTTCTGGACATCCATCGTGTTGGAAATAAAAGTTTCTCAACAGAACGAGCGGTACTCGTTCCAGCATACGCGACACATGACTACGTAATAAGTCCACGTAGGTCTCTGCATTCAAACGGTTTAAAAACACTGGCCCCAATAGTTGATCACCGAGGAGTCCAGCCCACACATTAACACTAAAACGGACTTGAAAATGGTCCGGTTTCACTACTCGCGGGTTTTCCACTGACCAATAATGAGCGTTGTGTTGATTGAATAAACCAACTCTGGTAAACGTCGATTCATCCGTCCACAAAATATTCCTGGTTATGTCCTCTAGGAGCCACTGGCAGAAATTAACGCGGGGTTGGTAATCCGTCGTTTCCAGCTCTTGAACTCGGGTGAAATGGTAAGGATGTCGTCCCTCATCTCGGAGCAGCCTCCACACGTAGACATCACTGACCCCAAACACGATGGATGCATCCATCGTGCTGGCCTCGGGATTATCCCAGAAGAAATCCAATACTGCCTCCTCGATCCTAGGTGGATGACGAGCCCGCCCGGCATCTCTCTCTCACTGGTCTGAAGGTTCCCCAGTCACGATGACGCTGCACTGCTCGCAAAATGGTTCTCGGGCCCGGCCGGACACCGAATCTCTCCCAATACAGTTCTGCTGCAGTTAACATGTTGTAACTGCTCTGTTCGTAGCACAAAACCATGTTCAGGTATTCTTGATTTGAATACCTGTAAGGCATTGTGATTGTGATGTAGACATTTTGTTTAATAAATAAATAAAACTTAATGTACAATGAAAAGCTCGTAAAGTGGTATGTTTCCAATAATTGCTTAGTGGACACTGAATCGTGTCGCGTGCCGAGTCTTCCGCAAGCAACGACGCGAGCGGGGCGCGGGGTGCGTAAATGCACAGGATTCGTGGAGAGATCGCCTTTCGGCATGGTTTGTTGTGCCTAAGCTTCTTTTTCGGCACGTCACGGCGGCATTATTATTTGTTTACTTTGTGCACGCGCCGCTCACCGCCGCCTTGCCTATGGCGCCTATTTGGAATTGTATGAAGATGATTCAATTAATAAAATAATGTTATTAAATTGTTTTTTTTTTAATTTATAAATAATGTGTTATACCAATTATTATTGTAGATAAATGGTTAAATTAATACTTTGTACTGATATTAAGTTCAATTTCGGAATTTTGTTATTTTCCCACGGATTTTTTTTCTAATATTATTTTTTGATTACTAATGACCCATACATTCATCCCCCCCAAGGTTGTTCACAAATTTATTAGGACCTTATATAGAATTCACTTAAAATAATAAAACTTATTAAGATAAAGTATCTCATTTCCAAAAAAAGTTATATAAAAAGAAACTGATTCATTTTTTTATTATTTTTTTGATGTCGGCCCAAGTATACCCTTATCACTCCTACATGGACAAAGACCATTCATTAAATGACTTTCAGTTTATATACTAGTCTTGGCATTACTGTCCAAGTTTCTATAGATCGTTGGGTCTTTGTTTCACTTTCTTTTCAAACCATCGCATTTGTCAGACTCGAGCAATTTGCGACTGAAAGAAAATCTTTCACTAAAACGACGTCGTAAAATTCAGTTTCGCGCATCGTCATCCATTAAAGGTGTATTACAGTTTATTTTTACAAAAAACAAATGTTCATTAAAAAAATACTTGAAAATGGTAGAGCCGGCCTGACAGGTGCTACAGACAGGGTACCGGCATATTCAGCATACTTCTTAAAATATGTTCCTTCACCAAAAGCTCAAATTCATGTAGGGTTCGAACCCACGTCATGGCCACTAAGATATCATCACCTTCTCACTATTCTCTATCTAATTTCAGGAGTATCTATGAAAGAACCAAAACTGGTAGAAAGTGGAAGAGCCCGAAACAAGAACATTGGCCCATTCCTGGCAGCAGCGGCTATGAAGTTTGGCCTCATTGGGGCCTTGACCTTCAAAGGCCTCACCCTCATGGTTGGGAAGGCCCTTCTGATCTCGAAGATAGCTCTACTCCTCGCCACTATTATAGGACTGAAGAAGCTGTTTTCTTCTCAGGTGACCGATTGAATTGCTTGATGCATAAATAAAAGATGTGGAATGTCTTGTCTTTTTTATTTTATTGCATGGTGTCACTAGCATGGAAGTTATTCACTTAGGCTACGTTCGCACGAACGATTTTTACGCGCGTTATTTTCAACGTTATGAATAGAACGTATAACTTCCCCTATACGTGTTCCCACGCTGACGTCGAAGTCGAAGTCGGAGGCATTCATACGTTAGTAAAAAGCGTCGAGCTCAACGCTTTTTTAAACTCCCGTGCGAATGTAGCCTTATTTGAAATATGTTTTATTGTTGCACAATATCAGCACTGATTTTCTCTGTGATTCTGTTTGTTTTATTATATTAATAAAAAAACATTAATTTGGTTCCATAATTCACTCAAAGCATGATTGCACTTTAAAATAAACATTGATTTATTTATACAACAATAAAAGTATTCCATAGAATATCCCTAAAAATAGAAAGAGATTAAAGATATCTTGCAGTCAGGAACATAAAAGTAACATCCAATAAATATACAAAAAAAACATACTTCAATCGACACTAGGTAAGTCGTAAAAAAATATTTGATGGATTCGAAGGTAGGCAGATATAAAAGGCGACCAAGCCCCTATTGGGATGGTCCCATATTTCCAGATATAGGCTGTATACAAAGTGACTCATATAAATATTTTTCATTGCATAAGTATTGATCGTTTATTTATAAGAATGGCCTAGTTAATGGATATGAAAGATTAAAAACTTAACAACTGGTCTTAAAGCCTTAACAACTGCTTGTAGAACGATGAAAAGAGACAACCTGTTCTTATAATAGTTTAGAGGTGTATAATATTTTCCGAGATTCAAACACTTCTTCTTCTTCGTTGTCTTCATTACTGAATGTCGTGCCCTTCATGCCTTCACCGAGAGGTGTTCACCAGCTGCTTCCATACCACTCTGTCTTCGGCTTGTCTCAGGGCAGTAGTGACGGAGAGTCCCGTGATCGCCTTTATTTGGTCAGACTATCGCGTAGGTGACCCCGCGGTCTTTTGCCCTCTATCTTTCCCACTACAACCAGTATGTCCAGATTATCTGGTTGTCTTCGGGCAATATGAACAAAGCAGCTCAGAACTCTCTGGTCGTGGATCGTGGATTCAAACACTAACGAACTAAAATTGGGGATCGGGAGTGCTCGAAAGAAATCGCGGAGCGGAAAATAAGTGCAACTTAATTATGATATATCCACATAAAAAACCAGCCAAGAGCAAGTCGGACTCGCACACGACGAAACGTCAAAATAGGACTACAATTTTCAATAATAATAATAGTATGATGTAAAAGGGCTTCATTTGTTCTTTTTTTTTTGACTTATGATGAAAAATTACGAAATAAAATACAATTCCCTTCCCTTATCTCTGAATTTCGCAAATTTTTAACGCCTTTATGGTTGTGTTAGGAGATAGCTATGAGTTTTCAAAAATAAAAGTTAAAACTGGCAGAGAGTACCTAAAAAGCAGTATTATTTCTCTAAAACGAATTCATTTCATGTATGGAACAATCATTTTGATATATACCCGGATATCCTATGGGTCACATATGGAGCATTACTCCATACGTGACGTTATTGCCAGAAATGTAAAAATGTGAATGAAATAAAGACATCTAAGATATGAAATGGTAATTTCAAGGGTTTTAGAGTGATATTCGAAGTAAATTGGGTGCCTTTACTTATTATAAAGGTTTTGAGGTTATTATTATATTTATAGAACGTTTGGCGGAGAGAAAGTCGTGAAGACTATTGAAAAGTTACACTTGGGGTTGCATTTGTCAGTGGATGCAATTTTTTTTTTTTTTTTATCAACGTAGAGTCAGTTAAATCCAACCTTGTCCAACGGCCGCCATCTTGAAAAAGGGGTTCAAATGGTTTTCTGACGAACTATATGTCTAACAAAAAAAAATTTAATTGCTAATAAGATTATCTACAACTTTTGTCATAACTTGTGGTCATAGAACCAAAATTAAAAAGGTTATAAGCGAAAATCCATGAAAATCATTATAAACTTTATAAATTATAATTCATTAGTTATTATTATTCATTAGTTATATTATTGCCTATTTTTCCGTTCCTTCGTTATTGAAGCTGATGAAGCTTTTTGAATCTGGAATTAAAAAAATTTTTTTAGACTTTCAACTCAGAGTCTTATCATAAATAGAAAGTATTTGAAGCCAGTCAACCGGGTACTACAAAGTACCCTATCACTGTGTGATAGATCCCTCACGATGGTTTCCTTCACTGAAATCTGAAGGTATTTGTAGCAATCGAATCCTCAACCTTCGCTCCAGCATTCTGCAACATTACCAAGTTTCTATCGTCTTAAAATCACATATAGTTTTTTTCTACGTAATACAGAAATAAACATTTTTTTATTTTTCTAGCTAGAAGCTATTTCTAATTGGATTAAAAAACTATTACTCGACCTAAATATAAAGAACTAAGTGTTTTTCCGATAAAATTATTCTGCATCTAGGATTTTATTAGCACCTATAGTATAAAATCGTAAACAAGTCTGAAAATAAGTTCGGAAAAATATTTTATTATGAAATAGCTATCCACGTTCGCTTCACCTAGATTTTCTTCATAAAATATGTTTTCACTCGACTACCTGACGTCTTATGTAATAACACAATATTTATTAAAATTATTAAATTCGTCCATTCGGGTCTATTTCAGACCTTTATAGGGTGAAAAATATAGGTCAAATAATGATAGGTATTAGAAAAAGACGTCTAAGCCACATTTGCTTTTACCAATAACGCCAATTAAAAACCATGCGAACATAAATTAACATTAAACACATTCAACATTATATATTATTATTATTATGGGCGGAAAGCTTTTTCCGCCAACGCGTCAGCTTAGCTATCCAAAGAGGAAACGCTGCCAGCCTTCTGGGAACCTTGCCGTTAATCGGAAGCAGCGGCAGGCTTGAGGAAATTTTCTATATATAGATTGTATTTCAGACATGTTTGTTGTAAATATATTTAAAAAATAATAATATATACAACAAAGATACATATATGACGAATATAATTAAACAAGTATATTTTTTGGTCATTCTTTTTTATAATCGTTGACCACTATCATCAGAGTCCTTGTCAAGACGAATCAAACGAGCCCAAACTCGATTGGGTTGCGTCTTCTTATCACAGAGTTCCCATGGCCACCTTCCGGCTCCATCATCAGATTAGCTACTTGCCATAATAATATTGCATTTTAATCTAATTTACATATGCATGAAAAATGTCAGCTCAATCGGAATCCGGGAAGTGGGTCAAATTTAACATGCAAGATTTGATACCAGACAGACATCGGGACGGGTCATCATCATCATCATCATCAGCCTATAATGTCCCACTGCTGAGCAAAGGCCTCCTTTCACAAATCAGAGTGAAAGGAAATGGGCAGATACTCCACCACGCGTGCTCACTGCGGATCGGTGGAGGTAGGCTAGTGGTCAACCTACTATTGGAGTTTTCAAGCCGCCTAGAAGGCCTCCAACTAGCTTCATCATCATCAGCCTATAATGTCCCACTGCTGAGCACAGGCCTCCTTTCACAAATTAAGGTGAAAGGGACTGGGCGATACTCCACCACGCGTGCCCCCTGCGGATCGGTGGAGGTAGGCTAGTGGTCAACCTACTGTTGGAGTTTTCAAGCCGCCTAGAAGGCCTCCAACTAGCTTCATCATCATCAGCCTATAATGTCCCACTGCTGAGCACAGGCCTCCTTTCACAAATCAGGGTGAAAGGAAATGGGCAGATACTCCACCACGCGTGCCCACTGCGGATCGGTGGAGGTAGGCTAGTGGTCAACCTTCGGTTGGAGTTTTCAAGCCGCCTAGAAGGCCTCCAACTAGCTTAACGACTATCACAATTAAGTGATAACTGGGACCAACGGCTTTACGTGCCTTCCGAAGCACGGAAACGCTCGATTTGAAATACCACTAGGCGGTCACCCGACCACGACGGTGGTAACTTAACTTGCCGATCGATTAAGAACGGCTTATCATGCACCACGAGCTTCGCACTGTACGGGTGAATCTAAATAAAAGCTTGTATAAATAAAAACAAGAAGAAAGTGCATTAAAACAAGATTGTTTATACAGTCTTGTATTGCGACTTGCGTAGCTAGAATGGATCAATAAAACTATTGAAATATGCATTTATCGTCTGCAATAACACTTCCAATGAAAATTCTGTACCATCATTTACATGCCATTGCTTTTAAATGTCTTTTATTTAGATGGCCCCAATAAGACAGAAGATGCAAAATGTAATGGGACTAAGTTAGACTCGGACGCTGAGGAATCTAAAGAAATTCAGTTTATTATTTGAGAGGTTTGCGACTAGAAGTCAACTTCAAAATAGTTTTAGATATGGAGCCGGCCATATAGATATCAAAGATATGAAGATTAAAATAAGAAAGTTTTTTTTAAACTTGCTGGGGCATTTCTGGGACAAATAAATAAATAAATATCCTGGGACATCCCCTCACATACGGTCATCTGATCTCAAATCCTAAACTAAACTTGTACTATGGAAACCAGATAACTGATATAATATACTACTTTTTGTTTGTAAATACAAACTTAATATACATAACTAGCAGACCCCCGCGGTTTCACCCGCGTACGGTTTAAATTTTCCGCTTCGAAAACCAATGCACGCCACTGATTATAAGACACAACAAATCGAACACAGATATTTTTACAAATTAAAACTAAAACCATAGAAATAAATATACCTAGAAAGAACGTCGCCATACTACACTAATATACAAAACAGGCCAACTTTTATAGGCTGCTGCGCGTAACAGCTACGTTTTACGCTCCCTCTGCGTCATTCTGCTTGTCATAATGACGTTCATAATGATAGTAGTTGTTAAAATATTCCAATTAAAATCGTGAGAAATTTAAATATTGATCATTATTTTGCATTTTTATTTCATTTAGCCCCTAACAGTTAGAGCGTATTTTTATCGACACGTGCACAGCTGCGACTCCCTATCTGGATGTATCCTTAATCAAGGACTAAAACCTATATTATACCTACACAAAAAAACGAACTCAAATCTTATTTAATTATTATAACAAAAAATGTATATAAAAATTTAAACGCAACGTCACTCTGCTAGTTCCCGCCAAAAACTCCGAGAAAATGAACTTCCAAACAAATTTCGAATTCTAATCCGATTTAAATATTCTTTTATATTTGACATTCCAATTTTAAAGAGCATTTCAGTTTCCAGAACAAAAGGCAGATTGAGCTCGCGAAACACGGGCCAAAAAAAGCAATTAGGTACAAATTGAAAAACACATACCTGGTATTCGCTTTTGAATTTGTATTTGCTATGTTTAAAATCTGCTGTATGCTAATTTATTTAAAAGAAAGTGTTTTCCGTTAAATAAAGTTTTTTAAACAAAGCAAATACAAATTCAATAAAGAATACCAGTTATGTGTTTTTCAATTTGTATTTGCTTTTTTTGGCCTCGCTCCCGTGTTCCGTTCGCTCCATCTGCCTTATTCTGTAATCTGTGAAAATCAGATTGGGATTTCAAACATGTGTCAAAATAAAAAATGTTATTTAAATCAAAAGTACTAAGGAGTATTGATGTCAACTTCGATGAAAATCACCCCTAAAATAACTTTCTTCCCCTTTTTGACCCCGTTAGGCGATGATTTTCAATAAAATACGAAACACATCTTGCATCAATTCTGTTAAGGAAGGTTTATGCAAAATTTGAAGTAGATCGGACCAAGGAATCACGTTGTCCCATACAAACTTTGCCCCCGTTTTTCACCCCCTTAGGGGTAGAATTTCGGAAAATCCTTTCTTATCTGATGCCTACGTCATACAAAGAACAGACCCTCCAAGTTTCAGGTCTCTACGATCAGCGGTTTAGGCTGTGCGTTGATTGTCAGTCAGTCATTCAGGACAAAGCATTTTATATATATAGATTACACCCAGACTACGTTAGTACTATTATTTATTCTGTGCCCAGACTCAGGCTATACAGACATGTTCATGCAGACAAATGCATGTCCTGTGTGGGAATTGAATCCACGACCTGCGCCGCGATAGGTTTTTGTTTTGCTATTTTTCCGAGCCTAAGCTATTTAAAAAACCTTTAGATTTACCATTCACGGTATCAAAAGTATGAGAATTGTTCGAATTATATAAAAAGGTTACAAAAGTCCGTGAAGGGTAAATTTGACATTATGACAGTTAAGACAATATTATCTTAAATTAATTTTCGTCTTAAGCCTTTTCTTTGGTAATTACACTCTAGAGAGCCATCTTCATTAACATGGAAATGCGTAAGAGCGTTTGAAACTTATTTTCTTAAATAGCAAATCAATTTTAGTAAATGGCTGAGATTATTACAGACCTTGAAGTGTTCGACCAGTTTTAGAACAAAATGCTAAGCTTTGGGTTCCGTACACAAAGTGTGTCCAATGGGACCCTATTACTGAGCCTCCGCTGTCCGTCCGTCCGACTGTCAGTGGGCTGTATCTCGTGAACCTAAATAGGAAGACAGCTGAAATGTTCACACAATGATGTATTTCTATTGCCACTATAACAACAATAAAAAATAAAAGGGTACAAGAAACGTCTTTTTTTAGCGTTTAATTTTTTCTTAGCAAAATTGAGTTAGTTAATTATTGGACGGAAACTTTCTAAGAAACATTTTCTAAAGTCATATAACAAAAAAAGGGAGGGCTATTATTAAATCCTAGAGTTTACAAAACTTGATTTAAACAATCTCATGTAATAAAAGAGTAAACATTTAATAAATGGCGTTTTGATTTTTAATATATCAGTTTTTTTTATTAAAAACACGTCACAAATTGCACTTTATTATTTTTGCAATATACTTAGTACTGCTTGATTTATTATGCTTCTGCCATGTGCATGCGACGTAATTTAATATTTGACTCGAATTGTAAATTATGTGATATTACTGAAATTGCATGACCATCTATCTTCTTTATATATAAAATTCTACTGTAAGTGTGTATGTCTCTGAATTCCTCCTAAACGGCTGGACCGAATGAATATTTTTGTATGCGTTTCGGTGAAGCCCTGGATGGTTTAGATATGGTAGGGCAGGGTAGGGTAGTGTAGTGTAGTGTAGGGTAGGGTAGGGTAGCACTACAGGGTAGAGTAGCACCACGCGAACTGACTGACTGATATATCAACGCACAGCCTAAACCGCTGGTCCTAGAGACATCAAATTTAGAGGGTATATTCTTTGTAAAGAGTAAGTATCCACTAAGAAAGGCTTTTTCGAAATTCCACCCCTAAGGGGGTAAAATAGGGGATGAAAGTTTGTATGAAAGTCCGTCAGTTTGAACTTAGGATCTTCAAATTTTGTCTTTAGACTGAAGATTGAAAATTAATTAATACGTGTCTCCTTTTTAATCGCCTTTTTAATAATTCCACCCTCAAAGCGGGAAAAAGTTGTTTTGTTTTGTTTTCTTATATTGTTGTAGAAAAATATGTCATTTGTTTCCTGTAGGCCATGCGGGCGAAGCCGTGAGCAGGTGCTAGTTTATAATAGTTATAATGCATTATAGTCACATGAAACATTTTGCACGTTTTTATTAAGTTTATATTTATTACCTAAACAGGTTTTAAAATAATATTCCTTAGCACTTAACCAACCGCATTTTTTCAGAAACTGCATGCGCAGTAAGATGACATGTTAAACAACAGAAGTACGTGGAAAACGCGAGGACTTTGTCCTGCATAGGACTGATTAGTGCTGGAAATTACATAAAAAACATGGCGCGATCTTATTTTTTACAGCAAAAAATAAATTAATTAATAAGCTTACCTTGAAATTGAATTACCAGAGACATGATAACATGAGCCGTTTTCGATAAAAGTCATAAGAAGTTTTAGATGTAGTTTTGACAAACTTAAAAATAATATTATTTGCAGAGTTCTTATTTTAAATATCTCAAATTATTCTAAGGCTCAATTGTAAACCCATTCCCTATTCGATTTCTTTTTGTTAACTGCCATTATTTCTGCAGGTTTATTCTGTTTAGCAGTAGTATTGCCAAATGAGTTGACTCGCCTTCGATCGCCTCGATTTGCCTAGTTTGTAGACAGAGAAAAGAGATACTATTTCTTAAAGTGTCACTTCTATACTTAAAATTAAATAATAAATACAAAGATTTAAAATACGACTGCTTTTCAGGCTATCATCAAAAAAGACTAACTCATAACGGTGAAAAAGTGTCAATACTTACCTCAAATAAAAAAATAATAGGACCTATTCCACGAGCTATAATTGCTTACTCAAAATAATTAATCCTCATTTTGTTGTAATTTGACACTTATTTTTGGTCAGTAAGGCACAATTTATTATATTAATTGATTTAGAGTAAAAGAGGGATACGATTATAGGGAAGAGTAAGACGGTGTGACAAATTGAATTCAAAGTAGACAGGAAATTGAGACGAAAAATAAATTACTGTTAAAATATAATTGCTCAGTTTTCTGTCAACTTTAATTATATTCTAAATTAATTTTAAGTTAACAAATATAAATTGAATGTAAATAAAACTATTTATTAATCGTTTATAAATCAACTAACTTTTAATATACGGCAAACTGATTTCGCATTTATACAAAAGAACTGAGCATTTTGTCTTATATTAAATTTATTTATTATAATTTATTATTGTTATATTAATTGTACTAACAATTATTTATTTTGTGGATTAAATGAATTCATTGCTGATTTTAATGTTTATTAGCATCCTAATCAATGATCCTACTAATATTGTGCTAACCATACCTAACCTCAAAATTAATCACGATATCTTTGAAAGGTATCGTGATACCACCCCAATACCCCACTACTGCCTATCTGTGCTCACCATTCGTGCCTCATACTGTACGTTGTCTACTACATTCTTAATGGTTTTAAATAAATATCCTGGGACATTCCTCGCATACGGCCATCTGATGCCAAACTAAGCAGAGCTTGTACTATGAACCAGATAACTGATATAATACATATACTACTTTTATTTTGTAAATACATACTGAATATACATAATTACACCCAGATTCAGGACATACAGACATGTTCATGCACACAAATGTATGTCCTGTGTGGGAATCGAACCAACGACCTGCGGCGACCGCGCCGGCTGGCCGATAAGTCATAACGACCGCGCGACCGTAGGTGGAAAGCACACAGAACCTGAAAGTGTAATTTGGTGTACTCAGTAGATATACCGAAACATACTGAAATATGACTTATATCAAATAAATAAAGTCCTAGGTTGTTTGTATCTTCCCATCCTAATCTAGTTAGAAGGAGATACTCCGATGAATTTCAGACTGTTTACACTCCGCAGCTAGACGTACCTATGCAAATAAGTTCGATTGTTGGGTAGATCAAATATTTACATACGATAGGTATGTCTGGGTGTTGTTTGTATTCTGAGTACAATATGCAATGGAAAACAACAGGTGTAAATAAACTGCGTAGTTAATTTGTTTTTTGTTTATTTAGAAAACGTGATTTTTTATTTCCAATAATATTACTTTTCATCATTATACTAATACTAATTAAGTACCCAGCCAATACAAGTTTAAAGTGAAAGGGTCAAACAAAAAAAAATCATACACATTTTCTTTTGTCCTGGCTGATTCTCCTTTATTGGACTTTACAAATGCTTGAGCACCACCGGTTCGTAGAACAATTTCGCTGAGATGATTACGGTATGTACGATATGTACGTATCCTCCGAACCGGTATTAGAGTCAGACTTTTCATAAACTAAGTGCCTGCGAAGGTCTATTTGATTAATGATCATGAATTTGAATTTTAGTACGTTAATAGCACCTTAATCACTTAGATTAGTTAAGATATAGTTATGGTTTAGAATTAATTTTCAATAAATCCAGTATTCCAGTAATATATACCGAGGGTTGGATACAACTAGATCGTTAGAGATTTGCACGACGCTATATTGAAGAAAATGAATGCTTTCATATATTCTAGGAATAACTAATATGGTTGGGTGTAAATAGATGAAACATGAAACTGCTTGAGAGGATGTTGGTTCCTTACATAATTATGTCATTATTATTATATATGTCGGAGAGTTAGATCGTTGGTCGGACTCAGTTGGATTATGATATTATCGTAGTACAAGGGTTGGGTGAAATAGTAGCAACACTGATTTGACTTTAACGTAAAGTAAGAATAATGAGTTGACTATAACGTCTATAAAAGAGTTAATAAGGGGATGCGTATTAATTTTGGGACACCTAGTTTATCACAAGGGCTCGAGCTGTACACATCTCAGTGCAATCATTTTCACCCGGGGGCTCTACCGCGTAACTTTGGTGGTAATCGTAACAAGCACCATGAATTATTTCATCCAATGACGCGTACGCTACAATGACCATTCGTGGGCCCTGATTGTATGAAATTCATTAATGGTGTTCGTTACGATTACCACCAAAGTTACGCGGTAGAGCCCCGTTTCTGAAGCCGATAATTATTTAAGACTGTACGTACAAGTACATGTGTCAAGTGAAGTGAAGTGAAGTGATTATTTAATTGTAATATTACGACAATGAACACATTAGGCCCGTGAGGAGTTTGTTGCGTCGCTTCTTCTCCTCATACGGGACTTTTTCGAAGCGATGGTATAACGTTGTTTTATTGCCTGCACCGCGCCCACCGAATCCTGATACCACTGAACCCTAATCGTGGTGTTTGTATCGCTTGGCTGTCGCTAACGCCGGCATATATTGCAAAGATAGATAATAATAGCTTTTATTCGCTCAAAGAGCAACTCTACTGGGTACCGCAGAACTTTAACCTAACAGAATACCGCAGTCAAAGAACTCTTTGTTCTTACACGTGAGTAGGGTGTAAGGTCATAGAGGAGGCGGGAATGGTCGGAAACGTGTGAAGCGCCACGTGTGTTGCAAGCATCCATATGGCTGGGAAGGAGGTATGCTTGTTTACAGATATAATCGTATAAAAAATGGAACAAATTGATTTATTTACTAGTTATGGGCCTGTGTGAGATCACAACCTCAACATACGTAAGTAAGTAATGGATATGTAGCCGATGGTGGTAAGCGCAGATACAAGGTAGCCTGGATGGAAGTAGCTCGTCAGAAGACAGCCTGGCAAGTTGGTACTATAAAGTAGGTACCCTACGACCGTGCTATGGTTTCCTCACGATGTTTTCTATCACCAAAAACTCAAACTCATTATAGGATTCGAACAGACGACCTTTTGTCATGGCCATCGATACCCATACCATCTTCTATAATTATTTAGAGCCATTTAAAACTCCTACATTACGAAGGTTAGATTGTGGAAATATGTGAAGTCTATTTAAAAGCTAATACTGTGTTTACTTTCATCATCATCATGTCCACCTATGGATATCCACTGATGAACATACGCCTCCCCATTGACTTCCACTTCGAACGGTTTTGGGCCGCTTGCATCAAGAAGCGCCCAGCGACTCTGACCAGGTTGTCGTTCCACCTGGTGGGAGGGCGTCCCGCTCGGCGCATTCCAGTACATGGTCGCTACTCGAGAACCTTTCTACCCCAGCGGTTATCAGCTCTTCGAGCGATGTGGCCTGCCCGTCGCCAGTTCAGCTTACTAACTCTACGGGCTATGTCCGTCGTTTTCGTTCTTCTACGACATTCGTATACCTCTCTCTACTTAATTCCTACCTACCTATCCTATCGTCCTACTTTAATATTCAATTATTAATCCACTGCTGAACATACGCCTCCCCCATTGACTTCCACTTCGAACGGTTTTGGGCCGATTGCGTCTAGAAGCACCCAGCGACTCTGACCAGGTTGTCGGTCCACCTGGTGGGAGGGCGTCCCGCTCGGCGCATTCCAGTACGTGGTCGCCACTCGAGAACCTTTATACCCCAGCGGTTATCAGCTCTTCGAGCGACGTGGCCTGCCCATCGCCAGTTCAGCTTACTAACTCTACGGGCTATGTCCGTCGTTTTCGTTCTCCTACGACATTTGTATACCTCTCTCTACTTAATTCCTACCTACCTATCCTATCGTCCTACTTAATATTCAATTATTGATAGTAATGTAATATTATAAAATAATGTTTATTGTACATTAAAATACATAATTCTCACCATTAAGGTTTTGGTACCTTGAAGTGTGGAACCCTAACATTTAATAAACAAAATACATTTTACCCTTATCTCGTGGTACGTAAAAGTGACATATTATTTAAGATTATACTCGGAGATACGTGAAAAAGGCGACGCTTTTCTTATTTTATTATGTGACCGAGACACCATAGATTGCTATCAAACTGCTGTGATAAAAATAAGAGTCGGTAATGTGTATTCATAAAGAAAACTCGTATTATATTTACTATTAATTTAGTGAGGATTTACCGACGTCCCCGAGGATCTAATTTTTACCTGGGATGAAAGAAAACCTTAGTTTTATTGCCTGGTATCTTGTAGCAAGCACTATTTAATTGCTATTTATTTACTTATTAAATGAATCTACGCTTGTGTTGAAAAGAGTAATTGCTGAGTTTATTGCCGGCTCTTGTCAGCAAATGCAACCTGCCGAACCGGTATTAGAGTATTCGAGTCAGACTTTTCATAAGTGCCTGCGAAGGTCTATTTGAATAAATCATTCTGAACTTTGAAATTTAAAATCCACTGTAATATTAATGTATCGGGTCTAATCGCGCATAGATTATTATCAAAATTTTGATAATATTAGACCCGATACATTAATATTACAATGAATTTAGTTCGCGAAAGCTTAAAATCCACTTCCAATTTCGCTCATAGATTTATAAGTGATTGGGGTTTCATATTGTTTAGTAAATACTTCGTCAAAAATTGATATAATTTTGGTGTTAGAAAACTACTCTTGCTTATGCTTAGGTATAATACTTATTGTATTTTTTTTTTTAATTTAACCTTCTTGAATTTCTTGCCGGATTCTTCTGTTGAAGGCCGACCTTTGAACCGGTGGTAATTTCAGTAAATTTATAAATTTTTATTTATAATTTATATAATATTCTTCAAATTTGACTGTTACAATACATATATAACCCAAAACTATGTATAAAACGTAAAATATTCCTAAGCACAAAAATGTTGCAACAGTCCCGACCCTTTTTTACAAAGAATTTTACGTCTCAAGAAGTGATCTGATTGAAAATAAATCGAATTCCTTATGTGGTTACACACGATTTGGTCTGTCAACCCTGAATATTGAATACTTGTTGGGATCTATTGAATGTCAATATTCAATAAGTGTAATAGTAGACTTGTCGGTAAAACATTGAAAATTACATCTCATTATATGAAATTTTGTTGTTTAATGTTATTGAATTTAAAAATGTGAAACGTTTAGGACTGTTCTTTCATGTGTGAAATACATGAACTTAATAATTACATTAACATATTTATTTAGAATTATACAGTTGAAGAATTAATTATTATAAGGCCCTAATACATTTGTGAATTTCCTCTTGAGGGATGAATGTATAGGCCATTAGTAATCAAAAAATAATATTAGAAAAATATTCCGTGGGAAAAAAACAAAATTCCGAAATTGAACTTAATATCAGTACAAAACAAAGTATAAATTAAACTATTTGTCTATTTTTTTTCCATTACAATTATTTTTTGATTACTTATGACCTATATAGTCATCCCTCAAGAGGAATTTCACTAATTTATTAGGACCTTATATATTCTATACATATAAAATGCTTTGTCCTGAATGACTGACTGATGGATCAACGCACAGCCTAAACCGCTGATCGTAGAGACCTGAAACTTGGACAGTGTGTTATTTGTATGACGTAGGCATCCAATAAGAAAGGTTTTTCCGAAAAATTGTATGGGACAAGGTGATTCCTTGGTCCAATCTACTTAAAATTTTATATGTATAAACATTCTTTAACAGAATTGATGGACGCCGTATTTCGTATTTTATTGAAACTGATCACCTAACTGGGTTAAAAAGGGGTAGAAAGTTATTTTACGGGTGATTTGCATCGAAGCCGATATCAATAGATAGTGCTTTCTATTTAAATATTATTTATAAATAATTAATCATTTATTTACAACAAATATGTACAAAATACAATCTATATTTACAAAATATAATCTATATATAGAAAATTTCCTCAAGCCTGCCGCTGCTTCCGATTAACGGCAAGGTTCCCAGAAGGCTGGCAGCGTTTCCTCTTTGGATAGCCAAGCCAATATTATTTTATATTTGACATTCCAATTTTAAAGATTATTGCATTGCACCAAGCTTTTATGTGAGTTCAACGTTTTTGAATAAAATCGGATACATTTTCGTGTGTCTGTTCCGGTTAATAGCTGATGTTATAAGGAGTAATTTTTAGTTTTTATTTTTGAAAAATAATTTGTGTTCCGCGCAAAAAAAAACAAACCGTACGCGGGTGAAACCGCGAGGGTCTGCTAGTAATTATATATTTAATTTAGAGTGTCTTTTTATTATCGTCAGATAGATGAAATTATACACTATACACGTTGTAATTTTGCTATTTAAATAAATATCCTGAGACGTTGATCACCCGCCGCCATCTGATCCCAAACTAAACAGAGGTTGTATTGTGGAAACCATGTAACTAATATACCATAATATGTATTGCACTTGTAAATATGTTATATAAGAATCTATCCGAAACGGGTGAAGAAAATAAATTCCTAAATATGTCACCGCTCAATAATAATAGTAACAATAAAATTTATTCCTCCAGAGCTTGTACTATGGAAACCAGATAACTGTTACACTACCTTTTCCTTCTTATTATTATTTCATCATTCCTTATCATTTATTCATGTGTATAACATCACTTAATTATTCTGAAGATAAATCTTTGCATATTTTAAGAGTGGTAGAGCATAGCGTTTATTCGCTCAAAGAGCAGCTCGACTGGGGAAGTACCTCCACCTTACAGAATACCGCAGCCAAATAACTTTATGTTATGTAAAGTTGTGTTCCTGCGCGTGAGTAAGGTCGCCAGAGCTCATAGGGGAGGGGGGAAAGGTCGGTAACTCGTGAGCGATGCTTAGTGTGCTTAGTTGCTAGCGTCCATATGGCTACGGTAACCGCTTACCATCAGGCGGGCCGTATGCTTGTTTACCGACTTAGTCGTATAAAAAAAAAAAAAAAACTATCTAAAAGTGTTTACATGCGGTATTTTCTTTCTCCTCTAAAATTTGGAGCTATGCACTTGCAAGGTTTTCACAGCCCGCCGACGTAATGTAAGTTTGTATGGATGTGGATTGTGAAGATGTTTGTTTTTCTTTCACGAATATCCACTGAACGGATTTGGATGAAATTTGGCAGACAGATATTCTGAATTGCTACATAGAATATTTTTTATCCCGCAAAAACATACGATCCTGCGGGAACCAGGGTGAAACCGCAGGGCACAGCTATTATAATTCTAATTCTGTGCAAATGTTTTATACCTTGCATATTACCGATTTATTTCGACATTTTTAATATTATATTTATTTTATATAGTGGAAGAACAACGTTAACTACGGAGTGTTTACTGATTCTCATATTATTTACTACGACTGGGACTACTGGAGAAGAAATCTGGAGGATAGTGTGAAGATTTAAGAAACTCAATGAATACCTACATATAGCTTCAATTAAATAAGCATTCTCGAGGAAGGAATACATAACAAATTGGACATGAATGTAAGTACAGTAGTACCCAACTGATAAGACGCGTCGTGAATCTTCGTTCGCACAGAAAAGAAAGTATGGCCCGAAGATTAACGAAACAATTCTTAAAACTTAGTTCACTAGTATAAGGTTCATGCATCAATACACTGCAGATGTCAGTTCCGTCTCACTCGCAAATCACGCCCCTCCGCACCCATGGCGGCAGCTGCCGACCAATAGCATTTCCCGCGCTTTGAAAATGTATCTTCTGCACATGTACATTGGTAAGCCATATCAGTTGGGTACTACTGGACAAGTACCAGAGTCAGAATGTATCGTATTAATATGAAGTACAAAGTAAATAGGGCATTTAACTGTTACCAAAAAAAAACTTCTAGCATTCCGAATTTTCTTTAATAATGAGAAACTGTTGTTTATTATTTAATTACGTGAGTAGTCATGCTAATTATCAAGTTTATAACCTCAAAGAAGAAGATTTTTCATTTTAAAAAAACACCCCCATTTGTACCCTTTAGGAGTTGAATTATAAAAAATCCTTTCAAGTTCGTAGCATTTGTAGGTAATTTCGTGTTTATCATTGAGTGGTATTTTGATTTTATATTATACCAGCTGGCCGGCGCGACTTTGTTCGCGTGGTGCTACAGTACCCTGTGGTGCTCCCCTACCCTACCCAACCCTATCTAAACCATCCAGGGGGTTAATTCTACTGTACGTGTGTATGTCACTGAACTTCTCCTAAACGGCTCAACCGATTTGAATGAATTTTTTTATATGCGTTTGGGTGGCGCCCTGGAAGGTTTAGATTCACAAATCAGCCCGGCAGATGGAGCTGCAGTAGATAATATAACCTAGATACCGACTGCAGCGCCATCCTCCAGCCGTTTAGGAGGAGTTCAGTGACATACCCAAGCAGCACGCAAGCATATTCTACATCAATAAACCAGCCCATTTAGAACTTAGAGTTCTTTTAGAGACTTACAAGAGTGTAAAGAACAGTTTTAATACTTATAAGAGTGATTTATGAGATATTATACAGCTCCAGCTGTATAAAATTCTTAGTAAGGGATCCGCGTCAGCTTAGGGTTCTTAAACAGAATATCAAAACTCTACTATACAGCGTTAAGAATTTTATAACACTCCAAGCTGGTTTTATCGTTAAAGCTGTATATAGGCTGTATAAAGGGATCCGCGTCAGCTTAGGGTTCTGAAACAGATATTATAACTCTATAATACAGCGTTAAGTGTTTTCTGACACTTCAAACTGGTTTTATCGTTAAAGCTGTATACAGGCTGTATTAAGCATGTGTTCACTTACTTAATACAGCAATAAACGTTCATAACTTACTTAATACAGCTACTAAGACTTATAACACACTCCAAGTATCGTCTAGGCTGTATAGCAAATTGTCGACATTTTAACATTTACAATAACAACATTTAAATAACAATTAAAGGAATATTTGATAATAACTATAGCCGTATCATGGTTATCAGCTTGAATAATGATCTTGTATACTCATATCTATTATTTATAAATATATTTTTATTCTAACCTTAAAAACAAACACTTATTTACTGTATTTAGTATAATTTCTTCATTTTGGCTTGATTATTTTGTTGGCGCGTGAATATTTTGACGGAAAACATACACAGGTTCACAATAAATTAAAATTTGCACATTGAATTCATCAATAAACAGCATTAGATATCCAAGTCCAAGATTTTATCCTTTCCATTTATTAAATATTATGTCGCCATTCAATATGGCATCGTAAATTTATTTTATTCTCACATAATTCTCTTCGACAACCTATTTAGAACTCTTATTCTTACAAGATACTTATAAGAGGATATCCGTAGAGTATAGGCTGCTCTATACACCTAATAACAGCTCTAATACAGCTTTTATACTTGTCTTTTGTTTATACAGCCTCTATACAGCTCCAATAACGAAATAAGCTGTGTAATGTGGGCCCTTTTTACACGTATAAGGCCTGTATAAGCGCTTATACAGCCTTTTTACAGCCTGAATATTCAGCTTTTAGTGTAAGAATGAACTTTAATACAGCCTTTAAACAGCTTGTTATGCTACTTGGGTACATACGTGCAGAATAATTTTATATATAAAGATAAAGATAGATACAATAGCTCATAAATTTACTACCCACAGTACATAGTCTTTGCTGAGATCATTTTAGTAGGCACCTGCCAGTTCGTAAATAGAAATATTTTTTTAGAAACTAAGTTGCAAGGACGTATACTTCAGTTGAGATACTTAACTTGTATTATTATAGTAGGTATACTTAGTTACATGTCTTAGTTATTGACATTATCTGAATTATTAGTTATAACTATGTCACTCCTCTAGTCTTTAATTTTGGTATCTTGTATCTTTAAAGTAATTAAATTGAATGTAACTTTATGAAATATTACCCATAAAATTATTTGTACGCAGTATTTTTATTCTTGACTGTTTTATTAAGTCCCAAGAGATAATCCTAACTAATAATTTAAATGCGAAAGTGAGTTTGTTTGTAACGCCTTCACGCCTTAACTACTCAATGGATCATCATGAAATTTGGCATGCAGATAGCCTATGGTATGGAGAAGGACATATGCTATTTTTTTTATTATGACGGGAACGCGGGTGAAACTGCGCGGGACGGCTAGTTAATTCTTGTAAAAATGGATACAATCTTTATTTATTATACCCATTGAAATAGTATTACCCTAGAATAAGGGTGACAGCTGTATACAACGGCCGAAGAAATAAGACCACAGTGTAGCTATTTCAGTTTCAGTAGGTCCACGTTTGAACGTAGAACATTCATTCATGCGTGACATAATTTTGTTTTATTGAGTTTCCAAGCGGCCACTTTCACGATGTCGTCTTGTACGTAACCCTTAATCTAGACAGAAGATAATATATCGATGATTATACCCACGAAGAAAATAGTAACTGAAACAAATATTGTTCTCTTTAATGAGCAGTCTCGAAGACTTGTGAGCGATTTTCGTTGGCTATTTTGTATTGCTTGTCAATTGCGTGATAAAATAGTGACCCCGAAAAATACTCCTTTTATTTTTAGATCGATAAGCTTACCATCCAGATTATCAAAAATGATCTTAATCCCATCCTAATTTAAAGTCCATTCTCCTGTGAAAACAAATTTAAATCTGTCCACCCGCAAATAAAATACAATCAACTTCTTTCACTGCACCAAGAATTACAGAATCTAGCTGTACCAATACCTACACACTTGACTGAATTTCACATTTCTGCACGCCAATTCAATAACATTACACATGAAATATTTGCAATATTCCACCCTCCATTTGATTTGTACTGCATATAGAGCTTTCCACTGAACTTTGACACAACTGAGTACTCTCGGATTTACCAATGCACGTAGCTCGAATTGGTAAATCCGAGAGTAGGTATATTGAGTGCACTGCATATTATAACAGGTGGAGATATCGAGGTGGCATATTTTCGAAACCTATGTTGGGTTAGTCATGCTGAACAACTTTTACTATGGGACCAATAGAGAATTCTCAAAAAATATGTTTTACTTTCCATAGTAAATTTCAACATTGCTCGAACATAAAGAATAAAAAGTAAAAAAAATATTTGAGAATTCAGTGTTGGTCCATAGTAAAAGTTGTTCAGCATGACTAACCCAACATAGGTTTCGAAAATATGCCATCTCGAAATCTTCACCCAGTATAAATTCTCGTTTCTTGTATTATGGTGCGTCCACGCTACGCAAACCGAGCACGAGCCGAACACACATGGAGCACAGATTCGCGTATTGATGGACCTACGAGCCTCGAAAAGCGTTGCACCATTACAGGTAAAACATACTCTCTGAAAAATAATATTCTCGCACTGTATAGCTTGAAATGTTGAAATATTACACAAATCATAGTGGTATTCTTGAAAGATTCTGCCTGTATCCGAGCACGAGCCGAGCCGCTCCGCGCCTCATCGATAGCGTAGTAACCTTTATAATTTGAATCAAAATTTTAAGAAATAAAACCGGCTAAGTGCGAGTCAGACTCGCGCACCGAGGGTTCCGTACAAACCTGTAGGTATTTAAGTAAATGGTAGTATAGACCTGAGTACTTATTTGATATGAATTTAAAATGACGTATTAAAAAAAACTACTTACCTACTAGATCTCGTTCAAACCAATTTTCGATGGAAGTTTGCATGGTAATGTACATTATATTTTTTTTTAGTTTTATCATTCTTTTATTTTAGAAGTTACAGGGGTGGGGACACACATTTTAGCACTTTGGAAGTGTCTCTCGCGCAAACTATTCAGTTTAGAAAAAAATGATATTAGAAACCTCAATATAATTTTTGAAGACCTATCCGTAAACAACCCACACTATGGGTTTGATGAAAAAAAAATTTTTAGTTTTAGTTCTAAGTATGGGGAACCACCAAAATTTATTGTTTTTTTTCTATTTTTGTGTGAAAATCTTAATGCGGTTCACAGAATGCATCTACTTACCAAGTTTCAACAGTATAGTTCTTATAGTTTCGGAAAAAAGTGGCTGTGACATACGGACGGACAGACAGACAGACGGACGGACAGACAACAGACAGACAGACATGACGAATCCATAAGGGTTCCGTTTTTTGCCATTTGGCTACGGAACCCTAAAAATAGTTAGGTATTGAAGTTCACTAATTGCAAAAGTACATATTTATCCCCTTGATTGTATCTGTTTACTTCAAAGGAAATAGCTACAGTATATTTTCAACAGATACTTAATAACTCAATAAGTGTCTTGTTCCTTTTTCCTCCCGATCAATTGAAGAAAATGAAATAAGAAATGATCATTAGAGCAATTATTATTACTTTATCGTTAATTATAAATAAATAATAAATATCCTGGGACATTTCTCACACACGGTCATCTGATCCCAAACTAAGCAAAGCTTGTACTATGGAAACCAGATAACTGATATAATACATATACTACTTTTTGTTTGTAAATACATACTTAATATACATAATTACACCCAGACTCAGGACATACAGACATGTTCATGCACATGCACACAAATGCGTGTCCTGTTTGGGAATCGAACCCACGACCTGCGGCGCTATAGGTTAAGACTCCACGTCTTAACCAACTGCGCCAACTGGTCCGTCAAATAAGATGACCCAATTTATTTTTACACCAAGTACTGGTATTTCTCTGTGTAATTCAGGAGAGCATCTTAGTTGCCTAACAGTCTTTGTTTTTATGTTCAAAATTATGTGATTTAGACTCGGATTACTAAGCCAAAAATTATCTTCAATTTAATCTGGCAACAAGCTTGTATAATAGTTAACATGACTCTATAGTTAATATCCCTTGATCACCCCATTATAGGGTGTATCGCCATTGAATTTTTTAATTAGTATTTATGTTTCCCTTTTTTGATACCACTAAGGTAGTAAACAAGCATACGGCCCCTCTGATAGTAAGTGGTTACCGTAGCCTATAGACGCTTGCAAGACCAGGGGTATCACTCGCGCGTTGTCGACTCTGGAGAAATCTCTTCATACCCTTTTTGAAGAACCCCATGCTGTACTCCCTTGGGGAGCCTTTATTTATTTCAATGTTAGGATTTATCTAGGAAGTAGTCACTCAAATAAAACAATACACACAAGTAAACATTATTTTATTTTTCTAAGTGCTGAATAAATAAGTCCTAAATGACTCTTAAAATAACAATAAATTACTACAAACTAAATAAAGTCGACGGGCTCGCGCTTAGTATTAAAATTAGAGACAAGAAAATCAGTCTTAAGAACAATTCAAAACGCAATGTTTTAAGTCACATAGACATGGCAATTCAAAATTAAGAGGAGGATTTGAACGTTGATCAAATCAAAGTCCAGATGTCTTAAAACATTGCAACTTATATAAAAAGCTAAATGCCAGAAAGCCACGCTCGAAACTTATCACAAGAAACGGATCAAGCCGAACGTGGCATTCTGGCATTTAGCTGATCTGTAACTAATTGACGCCACTTGATCTATTATCAATGTTCGGATATCCAATTTTGTTATTGAGTTGGTGGCATGGTCATCGGTGGACCATACATTTGTGGAATGACGTACATTGGCATTGTCATTGTTGGGGCATGATTCAATGGCGGTACTGCTGGTAAGCCGAATAAGATTCTGAAGTAGCGCGCGAGGGTCCATAAAACATTGGACGTCTCCGGTAGCCTGGACAACATAATAACGATTATAAAACAATCAGTGCAAATATCAACTCAAATGATAAAAATGAAAGTTACAATTAACGCTGAATTTCTGAAGATACTAATTAAGAAAACTCTGCTAATCTTAAGGCAACGATGTAGAATCTAATTTGGCGTGTATTGCAGACCTATTAATTACTTATGTAAAGGTTTAATTAATCTTTCAGAAACTAAGCGTTGCTTGAATTTTAGATTGGTAGTTAGTTTCAAGGCAGATATAACAAAACGAACAAAGTTACCAATCTAAAATTCATTTGCCATATTCACATTTTCATTGATATTTACAAATATTTTAGCACCAGTATTTAACTACAATACCAATAAAATAATGTACAAATATAAACCTTATAATCAACCCACCACCAATAAATTAACCTAATACTACAAAATGCTTTTAAATGCAAACAATTTTATTTATACAAATTAGGTATTAAATATCATGCTTCTACAGATTTTTTCTTTATTTTCTTATTAATATTTTTATGACTCTTTTTCTTTTTATACTTTTTCTTTTCATTTTCAGAGAAATAATCGAATACACTCTTTTCTGCTTTAAATAAACTATCAATAATATCAAGACCAATAATAAGTGCATCATATACCTTAGAATAGTATTCAGGTGCCTCTTTAGATTTAAATGTTTCTTTAAGTTGAGATTTTGCATACTTATTAGCTTTATTTATCATATTTGCTACCGGATCTCCGAAAAAGAAATCCAGAAATCCGAAAAAGCTCCTACGAATATCGTTTGTTCTTAACATTTCAATAAGCAAAGCACTATTATTATAATTTGAGTCAGATGGTTCAAAATTTAAATTTCTTTTGATTCTCATACGCGAGACATAATTTTGTTTACGAAAATTTGTATAAGGTATATTTTTAGAAGCGTTTGCTGGTACTGTACGATTGAATACTATGATAGGCTTCCACTCATTGGAATTACTGGTAATGTTATTAAAAGGAACAATCGGTTGAAAACTTTCCCTTCTATGAGGAGCAAGTTTACTAATATTTGGTTTCATGTAAAATGAATTGGGATTAACAAAATATTTAATTCTCGGATAATAGTAGGTATGTGGATAATTGTACTTATACTTTTTAGTTTTGATATAATCATACAAATCCTTATTATGTTTCAACCTATCTAAGTCTATTTTCAGTTCCGAATACTTCTTAGGCCTTGTTTTATTTTTTCTATACGTCATCTTTCGCTGAGCAATATTTCTAGGTTGAGGGATTAATATTTCTTTAGGCTTTTTGATCTCTTCGACCGGCTCATCATAGCTTTTCGTCGTCGACACATCAGAGTTCATGCCACGGAAAGTAGCTGGTATGGCATCGTAGAAGACGTTCGCTATTGGATTGATCAAGGTTTTAAAACCATCTATGATCGGTTCGAAGAGTTTGAGGAATTTGGACTTACCATCCCATCTTTGTTCTGCCCTGGTCGTGTTAACAAGTTGGAGGGTTGGCGCCTGTTGCGACTGCTGAGCACTGACGTCATTCTGCTGTAGAATCTCGTGAGGGTGCGTGTGTGAACCCAGTGCAGTTGGATTGTACATTTCTGGTGACGCGAATTGAGGACTCACTCCGCTTACGGAGTATGCGTGCGATGTGGCGCTTGGAAAATCGATCGGGTATTGCGAGTAAAGATATGGGTGGTTTTGTAAACCGATGCTGGAATGCAAACATTTTTTCCTATAAGAATTTTCATTTGGTACCTATAATAATCTTTCTTTATTTTTTTAATTGGTAGCTGTATTGATTCTATGATTATTTAGTTATCGTCTTTTTCATTTAATCATGTCATATTGTCAAGCATGTCAATTATAATTTTCCACGGCAGTCTTGAAATTTCTGTCCAAATTCCAATAAATTCAACGGAAATAGATAACATCATTATTACATTATCGGATACCATTTAATTTAATTGGCAGCCTTAAATTATTGATAAGTTATTTCAGAAACAAGCTTCTATAATAGTATGAATAATTTCCTTCCGCAAGAAATGGGGAAATGTGTTCGTAACGAATTATTGAAAGGACACGCCGAACGAACGAATTTCGTCGAAATATCTGGCAACTTAACAATATTAGGAAATATTTGAATTTAAATTCACTTACAATATTATTATGAATGTCTGTAAAGTAAGTTCAAACTGCTGATCTTGCAATTTGAATTGCAAATAACGATTTACGGTTGGTTGTATTATTTAGATAAATTTTCGTTCCATTTTCATAACGGTGGCATTTTATTAAAGGTTTAATTTTGAATTGATTTTTTTATATTTTCTTTATCTTGATTAAGTTATTCTTTTATGAAATATGTATAAATAATATATAGATAAATATTATAGCCATTTTCTTTAAAGGTAGCCACAATATACCAGGTAAAGATTTCGAGATGGCATTATTTTTGAAACCTATGTTGGGTTAGTAACAACTTTTACTATGGCAGAAACACTGAAATCTCATTTTTTTTTCATACGTTATGATCGTGCAAGGTTGCACGTTTGTATGGAAAGTATATTTTTTTGAAAATTCAGTGTTGTTCCCATAGCAAAAGTTGTTCAGCATGACTAATACAAATCTCCACCCAGTATAATGTGATTTGCGAAAAGCGTTCCAAAAGTTTTCGCAAAAATATTAATCATACCTAACCTTTACCAATCCTGAAAAAATGAAAATTCGGACGCTTTTCATGAAAATTCTGAGAAATCTTAAGTAGTTTACATTTTTCCAGTAAATTCAAAAGCTTAGTATTTTCCTGGTATCATTACTAAAGAATAAACACGTATTTTCCCGACTTATTTCTCTGAATTTAAAGTCCTACAAAGATGGGTTCCCTTTTAACTCGGCTTGTTACCATAGAAATAATATGATTTATGACTATTTACTTTAATTATATTCAGTAAGTAATTTTTTTTTATGTTAGACGATTTAATAATGTCTATAAAGAACGAAATGCTCGGTTCTTTGATGTTATTGGTTGCTGTGTGGGAGCTTTTGTTAGTTAAGAACTATTTTAAATGAAAAGAGAATTCATATTTTCAACAGGCTTTGATGTTAATTTTGGCTATAATAATAAGCTATTTTACTAATGGTGGATGGATATTTTAATCGTTTGGTGAACAATTAATAATATTTTGGAAACCTACATTGTCTAATAACCTATCTATTGTCAGGGTTACATTAAGAAATAACTAAACGAAAAGTTTTTGTACATCGAGGAACCAATCCCTTTAGATGTAATACCGAGCAATCCGATTCTGAAACTAGTCAGTGATTTTTCACTGATTTTGAACAGTAAGGACAAATCAATAAATCGTGTGTTCTTGATTTGGCCAATCAGAGCGCATATATCCTTAACTTAGCCAATCAGAGCGCTATGTCAGTGGTGGGAAATTGACGGAATACATTGTGTGCAAAATCAACTTCCTTGCGCTTCTTTGGGATAATTTTTTCGATGTTTTTGTAATATGACAAATTATAGTACATCTAATATTTGAATTTTAACGATAACTCGAATAATTGGCGAACTATTCAAAACATTTTTAATTGGTTAAAATTGATTTATTTCATTTGTAGTGAAACTAGAAAACTAGTTAACTTTGCTATTCAGTCTTTAAATGAGAATTTATTAATTAAAATACTTGGCACAGATTCTCACGCTTTCGCAATCGATATTGCATCAGACGTTTGGCGAGATTTTTGTCAAAACATTTTTTTTTTTTAATGTTTTTTGGCAAGTATCGATAACGACATTCATTTCGAAGTTGCGAGAATTGGGTCTCTGTTCTGATAATGATATCAGAACAGAATACGTCTTGTGTTCCATTCTTATGTAATAAATAGACAAAATAACGTATATTCTATTATTATTGAAAGTTATACCGATTCAATACAGCCAGCAATATAAAGTCAATTTCAATAAGTCAAAGTCAAGTCATAATCCAATTCCAGCGAACGGTTGTCAAGTCACAGAAGTATTTCTAAGTTTAACGTTACGTAAGTTCCACTTTTTAACCGACTTAAAAAGGAGGAGGTTATATTTTATATATAACAGGTGGAGATTTCGAGATGGAATATTTTGAAAGCTATTTTGGGTATAGTCATTCTGAACAACTTTTACTATGGGACCAATAGTGACTTCTCAATTATTTTTTTACTTTTCTTACAAAATGTCAACTGCTCGATCATAATTTATGAAAAGTAATTTTTTTTTTGAGTATTCACTGTTGGTCCCATAGTAAAAGTTGATCAGCATGACTTATCCAACATAGGTTTCAAAAATATGCCATCTCGAAATCTCCACCCAGTATATTCGAATATTTTTTACTATTTATGGGCCTGTGTTTTGACCTCAATTTCGCCATGGCTAGTGATGATGTGGCCGAAGGTGGTAAACACACAACAACAAGACGGAACGTGCACCTACGTATACACCTCCTGCTATGGTGTCCGCTGTTTTCCTTTACCGAAAGCTTAAAGTCATTGTAGGATTCGATCGAACACATGACTTCGCCACGAAATTGTAAGTCTCTACGACTGAGTTATCGTTTCTTTTTTTTATTATACCACTAAGGTGGCAAACAAGCATACGGCCCTCCTGATAGTATGCGGTTACCGTAGCCTATGGACGCTTGCAACACCAGGGGTATCACTCGCGCTTTGCCGACCCTAAATCGTCCCCCTACCCCTATCGTCCGCGTCCTTAATGTACTGTCATCATGACGTCACAAACAATCATTCAAAGATTAAGCCAGTAAACTCTCACCTACTTGAATCCTAAATATCTTAAATAAAGATAACGTCCTACCTGAAACTAATCCTTCAAGAAACATAAGCATTTAGATTTACTGCTTAATACCACTGTGTAGCATACTGAAAATAGCTTAAATTGGATGCTAGAGACGATATTGTATTTATAAGGAAATTCTTTAGATTTTTTTTTAACCTTTTGAAATTAGAATTGAGGCCGCGCCCGCACTTAGGAAATAATACTCTAAATTCATAAAATTATAGAGGCGGTAGAATATAGAGCCTATTCTACCGGCTTTCGAATCCATGATGTATATTTCAGATGCAAAAGTAACTCTTTCTATCAACTAATAGAAGTTATAATCAATTACCTAAGCTTATATGTGTTAGGGAAGGACATAGGCTACTTTTTATCTCGAGAACATGTGACAAATCCTGGTTCGTACGGTGGTATTATCACCATTAGCCTATAATGTCCCATAGCTGAGCATAGACCTCTTTTCACGAATGAGGGTGAAAGGGAATGGGCAGATACTCCACCACGCGTGCCCACTGCGGATTGTAACTAGCCAACTAGCTTAACGACTATCACAATTAAGTGATAACCGGGACCGAAGCACGGAAAATGCTGGAGTGCAAATACCACTACGGTCATCCATTCAGCCTTACCGGTGATTAAGAATGCTACACCACGAACACTGTACAAAACGTTATTTCTTTCTCGATAAAGCAAAGTATGTAAAAGTAATAAGTACTTTCTATATTACATTAATGTATTCCGATATTTTTTCGTAGCAACATTAAAAAGCGGAACTTACGCTCGGCGTTGTACTTTTTTGTGATATGTGCGTGTCAGTTATACAGTCAGTCAACCAAGTCATGCTAATATTGAAAACAGTAACATTATTTGTACATGTTTACGTAGAATACAAAAAAAAGATACAGCTAAAATCATAAATATAGCGAAATGAAAAATAATTTACTGAAGTACTTTATCGTGAACAAATACTAAAAACGGTTTTTTAATTCTTATAAATTTGATTAAAATATTTTGAAAATAATAAATCAAAAGGGGACGAAGCAAAATTAATAATTAAATAATGATTTGAGTAATATGAAAGTTAATTAGCAGAAGTGAATTCCTGTTGCAGGTAAAGAATACTGGCATACCCATTTTCACTAACCAATACTCGGGGAACTCCTTACCCGCTCATGTTAACCTATAAAGCGCGACAACCAGCGAAGATCTGGGCCAGTAGATAAGATGGTTATCGACAATCGTCATCGTTAGTAAACGAACCTTTGTACGGGTTTGACATTTCAAATCGAAATATCACGTGATTTTTAACAATCTCTTATGTCAATTCCATACAAAGGTTGATCGTTTACTAACGATGACGATTGTCGATAACCATCTCGTCTAGACGGGCTGGCTAGATTTAAAATCTATATGGAACAGTAACTAAATGACAGTTAATATTAATACTTGTGTCTTATACGTCACAGTGGTATTTGGCGTACGATGGCCGCACTCAAACGGTGTGTATAAGTCGCGTCGCGGGAAAAATAAACTGTAATTTTGATATAATATACTTTGATCTACATAAGTCATACTATTTTTAGTCGTCAAACTATTTTTTGCATTTAAATAACGAGTAAATAATAGCCATTTGTATATTTTTAAATAAAAATTCACTTCTGCCCAATAAACTAACATAATTCACTAGGTACGAGTATATTCAATCTTGTCACTCACCCACTACTATATGTCTCGTAGAGTTTCTTCAATGCCATGCCAACTGTTACACCTAGTGCGAGTTTGCTTGCCACGAAGGCTTTAAATGTCAACACTGTGACCACTGCGAGGGCGAATAACACCGCTCCAGCTGACTTCATGCCAAATAGTAGGGGTATTACTGCTTGGAGAACTTTCTTCTTTTGTCTTCGTTCTGGAATCGGAAAAAGATTTTTTTATAGCGTTTGCAAGAAATGGGGAAGCTGATTTGACCTTTCACTATCCTACTAACCTACTTCCTCCTACCCTAGTCTTAGTACTTCCTACTATGGCGGCGAGAGAATGCGATTTTGATACTTGTTAACATTGGCCTATTCTTTGAAACGGCTAATCCATTTTTTTTATACTACTTAGGTAGCAAATAAGCAATGGGCCCGCCTGATGGTAAGCGGTTACCGCAGCCTATGGACGCTTGCAACACCAGGGGTGTTACTCGCGCGTTGCCGACCCTGTAGAAATCTCTTCAAAGCCTTTTTGAAGAACCCCATGCTGTACTCCATTGGGAAAACCACGGCGGGGAGCTCATTCCACAATCTGAGCGTCCGCGGAAGGAAGCTCCTTTGAGACCGCACAGTTCGAAACAATAATGGTTTCAATATGTGGGGATGGACTCCCCGTCGATGGCGAGAGTTGCGATGGTAGAAGGTAGCCGTAGGCATCATCTTAAACAATTCTTCAGAGCACTGTCCGTTGTTCATTGAATTATTACGATTGGATTTTTGCAGGAAGATTCAGTATTTTCTTAGGCATTGCTTAGTGATAGTCCCTATAGAAAATTAGCCGTTTCCGTGATTTGGCCATTATAAACACGTGTGTTAAAAGCATTCTCTTGGCGGCCGCACTAGTAATAGGTATAATTTTGATTTTACAGGCCAGATTGCGTTGCCCGTTAATAATCTTAATAATCCATCGCCTACAAGTTGGACCTCTATTTCCAATCTCCTCCCAAAATCTTATGAATCTAATAACATAAGTTTGCCGTGGGTTAGGTTTTCGATTAAATTCCTACACTATACTTGAGGTTTCAGTGAAGGAAAATGCCGTTAGGGAACCATATTAGTGGTAGAGTTTGTTAGCTTGTGTGAAAATCTGCCGTTATACACTATAGAGGTGCAAGGTGGATGACACCTCCATTTAAAAGGGAAGATCTTCCGCCAGGCTGGGTCATCGTGCCTGGGGACCGCGGTCCAACTGTACATGTCGGACAGTTGTATATATGCAGATTCTCGAGAAAACTTCGCCAGCGCGATGCAGCATTTAGGCGCGATGCAGGATAATGTGGCGCCACGCCATCTATCTTTCCGTGTGTGAACTATCTCAGTGTTACTGATAGATGGCTGATAGATGTCGCTACATCACTCCCTTCCTAGACCGGAGGTCGATCCATTGTTGAGTCGTTGCGTTAAGCTTGCAAGTGCCAGAAGTCTACGGTGAGTCGAGACGGAGCGCAGATGCTGCGACAGGTTGAGCCGGCTGGTCCACGTAATGCAGAAAACGCCACGCCGGAGAGAAGATCGGGCGTGTGTTGCGGTGGACTGTGCGGGCGAGGAGCTTAGTCGCAGTGTTGCCTTGCAGGACGAGGAAGCACGGTGAGTCGGCTGCGATGGACCTGATTGAGGCGAAGTTGGCTTGCTGTGTGACTGCTTGCCGGTGGGGAGTGATGAGCTTGGAGAATCTGCTCAGAAGTGCTACTGCATGTTTCGTGATTTTGGAGGGTTGGAAATATTCCCATCCATCACGTCGGGGTCACCACTATAGAGGTGCAAGGTGGTGGTGGTGCTCCGTGTGTGAACTATCTCAGTGTTACTGATAGATGGCTGATAGATGTCGCTACATACACTAACCCCCTAATCATAAAACGGTCACGTAAATAATGTCACATTATTTGACAATGACAATAGAGTGACGTTATTTACGTAACCCTTTAAACAGTATATTAGTTAAATAGCGCTTTATGAGTAAGGGGGTTACTGTTGTGTAGTTATACCTCTCCATACCTTACAATGAGCTTGAACTTTCGGTTTAGGAAAAGCTTTAGACGGGTACTTTTTAGTAGCCTCCTGGCTGGCTACCACCCTCAAGTTGAAAATCTGTCGCTAAGCACCTATCGGTGTGTTCTGACAGTTGCCCTTGAGAGCCGATTCCTTCTACATTTTGTGTTACCACCTTCGACCACATCATCACTTTCCATAGTAAGATTGCGGTCAAACACAGTCCTAAACCAAGTAAAAAATAACAAAATATCACCGGGCTAGTAAACTACTAAAAAAATTGCATCGACAAAAACATACTCATAAATTTAATTAAGGAAATACTAAAATGGCGCTTTATATTCTTATCGCGTGCAATAAAAGAGTTAAAACTAATAAATAAAAGATGCGTTTAATAGAAATGTTAGTTTTTCCAACGGATTTGTAGATCATCGATCATTAGTGTCGGTCCGTCGGCGATGAGTGTCGATTTGTGTCCGGGTTTGGAGAAAGTTGACTGTCGTACAATCATAACAATATTGTCAGTGATTGAAAAAAAAATATTCGAGTTTTATACAGGTCTGAAGAATCGATATGGATAGTTTTCATTTTCCTTCTTATGGTGCTTAAGAGGGGTTCCAAGCTGCGAGGAATTTGAAAAATAGGTATTTGAAGAAACTATTGCCGTCGCGCTATAGCTATGTGCGATAGGGACATCTGCAGCTCAGACCGTTATTATTCACAAAAAAATTGACGAAATCGACGTTTCGTTTTCCCCATTTTCCTCCTTGAAAACTGAGCCGATTCAATTATTTTTTACATTAAAATGTTACGTAAGGGGTTATTTAGGTCCCTATTACTTTCTTTTATGTTAAAATCTTTTCGAATTTGTCTAGTAGTCATTTTAATCACACTGAAAAAAAAAATTATTTAACAGTAACACAAAATTTTACTACCAATAACCTAAACAGAGTGACTTGCGAACTTAAAATTACCAGTAACAAAACTAGTTTTGGTTCATTACTAAATTGTTTGATTAAATCTAAGAGATATAAGATTAAATGTAACTAAAGTTAGTTTCCAGACAACAAAACTTCAACATACATAACTAGTTTTGTAGAACCTTTTTTCAGTGCACGGCGGAAAAATAGGGCATTTATTGTAATTTTTGGAGGGCCATAATTTCTTTAATAATTAGTTGCTGCTAATAATAAGTTAAAAAAGAAAGTAACAGGGACGTGTCCAAAGCAGAACTTGATTATAATATGAAAAAAAATGATTAAAAAGTCACCGTGTATTATGTACCCATCATGAGAACATGTAATCGTTCGCTCGCATTCTACTTTCAAATATTATAACTTTCTGAAGATGATGAATGGTTTTATACATTTTTAGCATAGTAAATAAATCACATCATAACACTTTTTATATTCCAATAATCATATTACATAAAAAACGAGCATGAAGAACAAATAAATAAAAAATAATCTCGCTCAAAAATAACAAAGACTTTCTCGACAATTTTATTATGAATAAATCAAATGTAATTTTATTGACCCTCAAAATAACACCGTATAATTTAATGTTAACTGTCGTACGATCAAATAATAAAATGATTCTCAATTCTTGTTGTTTACTTTCGATTGGAATAATTTATTGCTTAATTCGAGCATTATCTTTGCTTCGCGCCACGTCGCGTCTCAGAGGAAATTTATTATATATATCTCATGTAAGGACTCTCGACTATTTTTTGTCGAATGTCATAATATGCCCTTTTGGTCTTTGAAAATTTTGGGTTTTAGTTTTTTCCACAACGAAGTTACAGGGGGTCGAAAACGGCCCGAATGGCTTACCGAAAAGGATGGTACGGCCGTGCCTTTTTTGCTCAACTTGGCGTCCCCCCGTGCTTTAGAAGCTCATACATTATATCTATACCTATTGAATGAATTTATATTGTCATTTTGGTATAGAATTGATAACTGTCAAATACACTTATGTGGTTATCAATAAAGTTTAAAAAAAAAGTTGGAAAAGGCAATCCATAGTTAAAATAATAGGACTGTTTTACATAAAACTTAAACCGACTTTAAAGTACACTAAGAAGTTATCAAATCCTGATCTGATGACAATGAGACCAAACGGGAACCCTTCCAGACAAAAAAAATAATTTTCCAAATCGGTTAATAAATAACGGTAACGAGGTAACAAACATAAAAAAAAAAAAAAAAAAAACATACAACCGAATTGAGAACCTCCTCCTTTTTTTTAAGTTGGTTAAAAATAGTGATAATTCAAGCCACCCTCCAAAAGTGCCAAAGCCATAATAGCGTGACAAATTAAAAACCTTCAACACAGACTATATAGGATTATATATGCCCTACCCATCGATGCTCATGGGGCTTTTAGGTAACATTGTACCATGGTGCGTAAACCGTTAATCATTAATGAAGGTATAGCAATTTATGAGTTCCGCTAGGTTGTATATTTTCCTATAAAATATTGGGATAATCTGGCACTTTGATTAAAGGCCGTATTTTTATGTTAGTTATTTATGAATGTAGTAAAAGTATTGAATACTAGTCTGAATTTAGGACTAAGACTAAGGTTTTTATTAATCATCATCAGTCTATAATGTTCCCACTGCTGAGAACAGACCTCCTTTCACAAATGAAATATACCACCACACATGCCCAATGCGCGCATGGTCAATCTACGTTTGGAATATTCAAGCTGCCTAAGAGGTCTCCAACTAAAAGACTATCACTGTTAACTGATAGCCAAGACCAACGGCTTTACGCGCCTTCCGGAGCGTGTGGGTGTGGAGTATTTGCCCATTCCCTTTCAGCCTCATTTGTGAAAGGTGGCCTGTTCTTAGCAGTAGGACATTATCGACTGTTTTTTTTTTTTTTTTTTTTTTATACAACTTAGTCGGTAAACAAGCATACGGCCCGCCTGAAGCGGTAACCGTAGCCATATAGACGCTTGCAACACACGAAGCATCGCTCACGCGTTATCGACCTATCCCCCCTCCCCTATGAGCTCTGGCAACCTTACTCAAGCGCAGGAACACAACTTTACATAACATAAAGTTATTTGGCTGCGGTATTCTGTAAGGTGGAGGTACTTCCCCAGTCGAGCTGCTCTTTGAGCGAATAAACGCTATACCTCTCTTGTGATGATGATATTGATGAAATTAAGAGACATTTTCTGGTGAAAATAGACCTCACAAAGTAGTTGTGTAGTGGAATGTCGCGGTTAAAGTCGTGATGACCTTATAATGAGCTTGAGCTTTCGTTAAAAAAAAGAAAATCCATGTAAATAAATATGCGAAGAATCCACCTATCGCACCGCAGGTCGTGGGTTTGATTCCCACACAGGACATGCATTTGTGTGCATGAACATGTCTGTATGTACTGGGTCTGGGTGTAATTAAATGAAGTACCTATGTATTTACAAACAAAACGTAGTATATGTATTATATCAGTTATCTGGTTTCCATAGTACAAGCTTTGCTTAGTTTGGGCTCAGATGAATGTGTGTGAGGAATTTCCCAGGATATTTATTAATTATTATACCCAGGTAGCACAAACCAAGGCGGAAATTATGTAAGCAATAACCTGAATGATTGAATCCCATGAAATCCCATCCCAAAGTAATCATGATGACACTCAAGTCGCCCAAGGGAGAAAATAATGAAGCAATTTCGATTTTTTATTTATTTTATCTCTATTGGTAAAATATTATTTCTTTT
Organism: Achlya flavicornis; assembly: GCA_947623365.1. Lineage (NCBI taxonomy): Eukaryota > Metazoa > Arthropoda > Insecta > Lepidoptera > Drepanidae > Achlya > Achlya flavicornis. The sequence goes on from OX392490.1 coordinate 4,199,537, forward strand.
CTTAGTTCATTATGTGTTTTCGTTTCGTTTTGAACGGGTATTTAGTCATTATGTCCCACTCGCGAATGGCCCGCGGGCCATAATATAGCGCCTGTTCTATTTTATTTTAAAATTTTGCATTAGTCATTATGGCCCGCTGTCCTATTTTTATTTATATTTATATCCTATTTTTGGTACAGATGAGTGGAAATTTTTTATGATAGAAATAATAAACTACAGTTGTTAGCTCTGGGCAAGGCTCCAAGAGGTAACCCACCCTTATGCGGAAAATGCAGTGGGCAAGCTCTCAACCAGTTATTAAATTTGGGTGAGTATGCCTGAGGGCGCCCCAGATGGGGCACGAACCTTGGCTCAGGCCGTTACCGGGGGTGAGGTGGTAGAACCATGGGGTGAAAACTGTTTCCGAAGGTTATTTTGTTTTTCCGTGATAAATAGTATCATTTATGTTAATTTCATGCTATTTTCTAGCTGCGTGTCAAATTGCGTCATGATTGGTTGTGTCATTGACGTTGGCGATGATATCTCAGTGGTAGTGACGTCGGATACCGAGACGAAGGTCCCGGGTTCGAATCCTAAAATGAGCTTGAGCTGTCAGTGAAGGTAAACATCGTGAGGATACCATAGCATGGTGGTAGGGTACTTCGTAGTACCCATCTGGCTGGCTACCCACATGTTGAAAATCTGTCGCCAAGCATCTATCGGTGTGTTCCGACAGCTGCACTTGAGAGCCAGTTCCTTCTAGGCTTTGTGTGCTTACCACCTTCGGCCACATCATCACTTCCCAAGCAGCACGCAAGCATATTCTACATCAATAAACCAGCCCATTTAGAACTTAGAGTTCTTTTAGAGACTTACAAGAGTGTAAAGAACAGTTTTAATACTTATAAGAGTGATTTATGAGATATTATACAGCTCTAGCTGTATAACATTCTTAGTAAGGGATCCGCTTCAGCTTAGGGTTCTTAAACAGAATATCAAAACTCTACTATACAGCGTTAAGAATTTAATAACACTCCAAGCTGGTTTTATCTTTAAAGCTGTATATAGGCTGTATAAAGGGATCCGCGTCAGCTTAGGGTTCTGAAACAGATATTATAACTCTATAATACAGCGTTAAGCTTTTTCTGACACTTCAAACTGGTTTTATCGTTAAAGCTGTATACAGGCTGTATAAAGGGATCCGCGTCAGCTTAGGGTTCTGAAACAGATATTATAACTCTATAATACAGCGTTAAGTGTTTTCTGACACTTCAAGCTGGTTTTATCGTTCAAGCTGTATACAGGCTGTATTAAGCATGTGTTCACTTACTTAATACAGCAATAAACGTTCATAACTTACTTAGTACAGCTACTAAGACTTATAACACACTCCAAGTATCGTTTAGGCTGTATAGCAAATTGTCGACATTTTTACATTTACAATAACAACATTTAAATTACAATTAAAGGAATATTTCATAATAACTATAGCCGTATCATGGTTATCAGCTTGAATAATGATCTTGTATACTCATATCTATTATTTATAAATATATTTTTAACTTCCTAACCTTAAAAACAAACACTTATTTACTGTATTTAGTATAATTTCTTTATTTTGGCTTGATTATTTTGTTGGCGCGTGAATATTTTGACGGAAAACATACACAGGTTCACAATAAATTAAAATTTGCACATTGAATTCATCAATAAACAGCATTAGATATCCATGTCCAAGATTTTATCCTTTCCATTTTAATAACAATATTATGTCGCCATTCAATATGGCATCGTAAGTTTTATTTATTTTATTCTCACATAATTCTCTTCGACAACCTTTTTAGAACTATTATTCTTACAAGATACTTATAAGAGGATATCCGTAGAGTATAGGCTGCTCTATACACCTAATAACAGCCCTAATACAGCTTTTATACTTGTCTTTTGTTTATACAGCCTCTATACAGCTCCAATAACGAAATAAGCTGTGTAATGTGGGCCCTTTTTACACTTATAAGGCCTGTATAAGCGCTTATACAGCCTTTTTACAGCCTGAATATTCAGCTTTTAGTATAAGAACGAACTTTAATACAGCCTTTAAACAGCTTGTTATGCTACTTGGGTTACCATAGTGAGATTGTGGTCTCAACCACAGGCCTATACATAATAAAAAAATAAAACTTAATTTTACAAAAGACTGGACGTAGTAGGATGTGTAGGACTGGATTTGCTATTGAGAGTCACACAAATATCTAAGGCATTGCGAGAAAACTGATAAATATAAAACAGTTCATCACGCAGGCCACAAGCCTTGTAATCTGATTTATTGTTGCGGAGGTCGTTTATTTTGAACTCAGAGGTTACTGAACAGCTATCTGTACCTTCATAGTCGAAGCCGTGGCTGTGATGAAGCCGTGACTGGTAAAGATAAAAACAGTCCAGATTCACAGATGCAATTAAAATAAGATTCATTAGAAGAAAGTGCTACACAGCCAGCTTAGACAAGCGAATTCCAAATATCGTGACAATCCATGAAAATTCATTCAGAAAGATTTTACTTTTCTTTCTAATTATACATACTTTGTAAACACGCTATAAGAGAAAATTCTTCAATGGAACTGCGTGTAAGAATGCTAGATATCCAATACGATTGTGACATTTTCAAATGCGATTTTGTTCTGATTGTATTTAATTAACTCTTAGTATTTACGATAGTGGAACAAAAAGCATAATTACGTGTTTAGAGCATCTGCTAATTCTTTATCATTAGCGATGTATATGTTACTGTAAAAGCCCCTATAACGGTTTTACGTGTACATCTTAGGAATAACCAACATGAGCTGGTAAATCTAAGGTTTGACATGAAATGAGACGATTTATCTTACTCTGGCAAGCGGAGAGAGGTGACATCGCTAGGCGGGAGCTGCATACTGCCCGTGAATACGATAAAATGCGGAACATTACTAGTCAGACACAGAACAGTTCGCACTTTTACCATTAAGACTTGGTAAATATTGAGTTTTTCAGGTAAATACTAGGATTAACAATCGTTCAAGCAGTTACAGTAACATATACACCCATCTATTTAAATTAGATTGGCTGTATATTGGTCATAATCTCACAGTACTGTGACTTTAATAATAACTATCAAATGCAGATGCCGCAACGTTCGTAGACGCTTGGCGACAGATGTTCAATTTAAAGATAGTATACAGCTAGCTAAGGTTCTACACAGTTTTATGTAATTTGAGATGTTGTTTTCTTTGAAAGTTTTAATAATACGTGCCACTAAACATGATGACTTCTCTGTAGCGGTATCTTTTTTATTAAAATTACGCTCGGTCCCTTACCGCTTCAGACCTCATACCGCTAAAGAAAAGTCATCATGAACGACGTCATGTCAGACGACCAACACGTGATGGTCAAGTCTCATCTTTAGTGGCACGTGTGATATACAGGATTTGAACTCACTTAACTCCAGCATCAAAATCATACAAGTATTTTTGATCCGACGACTACTAAAAAGGCAACATTATTACATTATCATCATATCAGCCCATGAATGTCCACTGCTGAACATAGGCCTCCCCCATTGATTTCCACTTCGAACGGTTCTGGGCCGCTTGCATCCAGCGGCGCCCAGCGACTCTGACCAGGTCGTCGGTCCACCTGGTGGGAGGTCGTCCCGCTCGGCGCTTTCCAGTACGTGGTGGCCACTCGAGAACCTTCCTTCCCCATCGGTTATCGGCTCTTCGAGCGATGTGGCCTGCCCATTGCCACTTCAGCTTACTAACTCTACGAGCTATGTCCGTAATTTTTGTTCTCCTACGAATGTCCTCATTTCGGATTATTACATTACAGCTGCAATATTCTTTCAGCATACTGATGCAGTGATATAAGACGAATCTATTGCTACTTCCAGGTTGTTGATAAAATTTACTTTTCGAGCATTATTCGTGAGTGTATCTATATGAATCACTAATTTTACGCCCGCGATTTCAACCTCGCCCCCTTCTATACCTCCATAGTATTGGTATTTTCAAAAACATATTTCGTATAGGCTTTTAAAGACGAAATCGAGATGCAGTAAAATCATCCCCTTATTTTTTTATTTTCTCCCCCAACATTGGTTCCTTTTATAGCGTATAAGAAAGGATTTTTGGAAATTCTGGGGTAAAAAAGGGGGCGCGGTTGAAAAGCTAGTTGCAGATAATTATACAGATAGACTCTGGTGTCTAAATGAGACACCACGTCATTTCAATTTCAAGCTAAATATTTTACAGTATTTATTTATTTTACAGTGGTAGGTTACTAAAAATAAAACATAACTATATCAAGTGTATAAGCGTGGGAGTATAGTTTTTCCACAGAGAAAAGTCTTTTCCGAAGCATTTGTAAAAAAGGAAATGACGTTTGTGAATCCGATATACGTCGAAGCCATATCCGACAATTTTCCTGTTTGAAATGTTTGTCAATGTTTTTTTGTCCAGATTGTAAAAAGTTACTGGGTTTGTTTTTTAAATGAATGACGTTAAAAATATCTCAGAAACTGGTAGGTGCACGTCACTTACTTTGAATTTGTGTAATAGTAACATGACTTATGCCCGGTCTCAATAAACAAAAACGAATCGTTTTGCTTACCAACGGTAGGTTTTTTTATTGCCAAACTGGGCATATAGATCTTTTCGTAAGCTAATTTTGTTTGGTCTGCTATGCAAAGCTTTGAGGTATTATATGCTTCACTATTAGTAAAGATATAAGTAAATTATAGGAATCGGCCAATAATTTTCTTCTGGATTGGTAAAAACATAATTTTTCCACCTTCTAAAGTTTAATCTACAATCTATTCCTAAGCTGGGGGGTAATTACGCGTGCCGGAGTAAAACTGGTATTCTGCGGGGCTAATAAGCTGGCAATAGATAACAAAGATTAGACCAAAATGACTGAATCTCTTATCAGCAAGTTGCAAGTTTTGTGCGTAAATTTGAACTTTACCAACGCAGAGTTCAAGTTTTCAAGATACATCACAAAGCAATGAGTAGTTTGTAGTTTTGTACTACATATGCAACTTTACAGGATGATAATTTATCTCTGGCTTACAGTCCATAATCCCCCATCAACCTACTAACCCAATTCTTCCCGTCGATCAAGTAAGTTCGTAAGTTGATTCCGGACAACGCATAAAACATTGAAGCTTCGGTTAAACTCATGTTTCGGGAGTTATGGGCTTTGGGGAAATGGAAACATAGTTAAGAATGCTTGGAAATAGATTCTGTCTGTTGTTGGAGTGTGAGCTTTATAGCTCATTTCAATAACATTGCTTTTACCATGTAATACAATTTTATTATTTATGTTTTGTATTGTCGAGGGACATTATGAAAGATCATTCCAATGACTATTGGTTGACATCTGTTTTTCCCACCGATGTGTATACGAAGATGTTTATTTACGTATTTGTTTACAAAAATGTATAACTTTTTTTTATATGAACAGGAAGCGGGGGGCGGATGATCGCTTCTACGGATAAGCCTTTCGTGATAATTACTATCCATGTTATTACCGTTTTTTGTAAATTTTGTACGAATAAAAAAGAAAACATGATTTCATCAGAATTTTTATTTTCTGGTGTAAGTACTACTACTTTTGTAACCAACCATATACATAAGCGATATTGAATTCGAGTTATATCGAATTTGAGTATCTGCCACTTTGTTCCTCGTTTTTTTTGAACAACTAAATCGGTACACGAGCTTACGGCCCCCGCCTGATAGTAAGCGGTTACTGTAGCTATATGGACGCTGGAAACACAAGAAGCATCGCTCACGCGTTACCGACATTTCCCCCCTCCCCTATGAGCTCTGGCGACCTTACTCACGCGCAGGAACACAACTTTAAACAACATAATGTTATTTGGCTGCAGTATTCTGTAAGGTGGAGGTACTTTCCCAGTCGAGCTGCTCTTTGAGCGAATAAACGCTATGCTCTATCTCTCTCGTTAAGTTCTTCGCAAGTATAAGATTGTACTTAACTTAAGAGGGGACCAAATTTATGGTTTTTTGATGTGAGGTCTATACTAATGGATGAAATACCATTAGCTGGCTGGCGTATATTTGTCACATGAACAATAGTGTATACTTACTTATACGTGTCCCGGGTCCTTTGTCTTCTACTTTTTCTTCTTCGACCTTACTGCTTGATTTCTTCGGGTTCGGGTCCGAAACATCTGTAAACAAAAAAAAAACGTTAGCTTGGATAACCATGGACTACAAATATTCATAGGTTCCTAACGGAACTCCGTTTCTGTTACTTCGTCTATATCTAGCTTGGGTTTCTATACTAAACAACATTACGGGCCAGCTGGCGCGGTTGGTTAAGACTCTGGTCAAGATTCCACCTATCGCACCGCTGGTCGTGGGTTCGATTCCCACACAGGACATGCATTTGTGTGCATGAACATGTCTATATGTCCTGATTCTGGGTGTAATTATGTATATTAAGTATGTATTTACAAACAAAAAGTAGTATATGTATTATATCAGTTATCTGGTTTCCATAGTACAAGCTCTGCTTAGTTTGGGATCAGATGACCGTGTGTGAAGAATGTCCCAGGATATTTATTTATTTATTTTATTCTTGTATATTTTTAAAGTATTTTTCGTCTTAAAGATTTAACCTGATATTTCTCGTGAGGGACATTTTATTTTAGTATGGCTCTATCTCATAACTGCAAATAAGCAAAGATTTCATCCCCACTATAATAATATTATGCGAGTACTCTCGCTAGTTTGGCTTGGCTTTGGTTTCAACCTATCATGCCGCAGGTTGGTTCGATTCCCACCCAGGACATGCAATTGTGTGCATGAACATGTCTGCATTTCCTGAGTCTGGGTGTAATTATTGTAATATTAATTTATCGGGTCTATTCGCGCACAGATTATTATCAAAATAAATTGGGTGTAATTATGTATATGATGTATGTATTTATAAACAAAAGGTAGTATGTGTAGTAGGTATATGGCTTCCATGGTACACACGGCTACAGATCAAGCTATACATTTCCAGTATAAGCTGATCTCGAATTGTATAGGATTTCCGTACAATGGGAGGTCAGCTTATACTAGGAATGTATAGCTTGATCTGTTGCCGTGTGTACAAGCTCCGCTTAGCTTGGGATCAGATAGCCGTGTGTGAAGAATGTCTCAGGATATCTATATATATATAAAATTCAAAGTCCTGACTGACTGACTGATTGACTGATATATCTACGCACAGCCTAAACCGCTGGTCCTAGAAACATGAAATTTGGAGGGTGTATTGTTTGTGAAGAGAAAGTATCCACTAAGAAAGGTCACGTGTATCACAGTTTTTCCGAAATGGGGGATGCCTAACAAAGTCAATAGGGCTTAAACTAGAAAAAAAAACAACTGAGAGGGAGTGTTTTTTTTTGAAGTAAAATATGTCATTTGTTTCCTGTAGGCCACGCGGGTAAAGCCGCGGGCAGAAGCTAGTTTATTTATATAACATATAATTATTCTGAAACTATAACGTACAGCTGATGTTTTTTCTTCACCATCATTATCAAAAAAGGAAAGTCAAGACAGAAACAGAATTCTGACAGAGAAGAAAAACCTGTCTAAAATCATTGTATTGTTCACATAAAAAGCACTCATACTCCCTCTTATATTTCAATCATAAAACGCTTTGCCATTTAAATACCATCTTAAAAGGGTTCTTGTATTAATTTTCAGCAACAAAATTTTACACGTGCTCAATCAAGTGGAACGAAATTAAAATGTGTGGGTTTAATTTGACTGTACATGTCTTTGATGTTTGGAGCAATATATCTTCTACTTTATTAATTTTTCTAGAAACATTTTCAGTTATTAAGGGGAAAAGTTGTTATGGTAAATAAATATGGTTTCCCACACACTCGTCATGTTGCCAATACTACGTCACTGTGTGGGTGCTGGCTCGTGGGAAACTAACCGGGCCCTTCCGGCGTAATCCGACCCTGCTGAATCTTGAAATCTGAATCTTTATAATATATATAAAATTCTACTGTACGTGTATATGTCACTGAACTCCTCCTAAACGGCCCGGCAGATGGCGCTGCAGTCGATAATATAACCTAGAAACCGACTGCAACGTCATCTGCTGGGCCGATTTGTGAATCTATACCATCCAGGTCCACATCCAAACGCATACAAAAAAAAAACATTCAAATCGGTCCAGCCGTTTAGGAGTAGTTCAGTGACAAACACACGTACAGTTGAAAGGATGGGTAGGGTAGGGTACCACCACAGGGTAGGGTAGCTAGCACCACGCGAACGAAGTCATTCCGGATAGCTATTAGTTATGTAAAATAGCGATACGCTATAATGATCGTTTGACAGCTCAACTGAGCCAAAAAGAGACACACATAGAGCGAGGAGAGAGCCCATCCCATCAAAACGGACATCATAATAGTTTGCTAGTTTCATTGAGCTATTATATACTACGACGTATAGAGAAGCTATCTTAAGCAAAGATTATGTGCCATTTTTTTTGACTCAACTATAGTTCTCTTTAGATCTGAAACAATAAATAGTCGTCTTATCAGACAGTAGAAACACGTAGCGCTATCAGATCGCTTTTAGGAGTATTTTTCTCGCAAAACACCGTGATTTTAAAGGCGCTTACGCGTTTCGTTCATCGTTCTACAACAACAAGTGTGGCCGGTTGGCCTCTTTTGAACGGAACATAGTTGTGATCTGTGGTGTCTTCTCTATACGTAGTAATAATGTTTCAATGACTGGTTTAGAAGAGTACGAGTCGAACTAACGACGAGCGTCAGTAGTGGGGACCTGCGCAAGTACCTTACTGTGCCTCCCGCGCTCTTTCTGACGCCCGGTCCCTTCCCCCTCAGACCATACAAGTCATCATCAACGACTTCAGACATCAACCACGTGGTGTGTCAAGTCTCTTCTTTAGTGGCACGTATTATACAGTGGGTATTCGCATACACTGACCGGTGACGTGAAGATGTGACTGGTGTGTGAGTGAGTATGCTTTTATACCTTTTCTTTATAATATGACACATACAGTCAAAGTAAATATACGCCCATGTGCTGAAGTTACTACCGTTTCAGAAGTTGGTTATAAACTAAAAAATGATCGGTAAGGCATCGTCCTAATTGGCGACGATCGTACGATCAAACGATGGCATTTCGTCGCACGATGAGATTAAATACACAAAACGCTTTAGAGTGTCCTATCCTAATTGAAGCTCGCAAGTCATCGCGCGGGCACAGGAACATCAGCGCGATCTTGAGACGAAATCGCATCGTTTGATCGTACGATCGTCGCCAATTAGGACGACGCCTAAGAATCTCAGCGTGGTGCCACGCTGAGGTCGTAAATTCGGTGCGGTCATGCGCATGATCATGCCTGCTGTTTTGTCTGGATGCATGTCTTAGTATGGGGTTATCCCCAAAAATGGTTCCTATCTGTATAGATAGGAAGAATTTACATAAGTTAAAATAGTTAAGTACCTGAGTACTTATACGCTATACATATTCCCAAGTAAAAAAAAAAAAATTAAAAATGTCATTAATTTATATGGAATTCCATAGAATTATATTTTGTATCATTTATAAACCGAAATCATCTTGGAATATCAGTTTTTTTAATTAAAACTACTTTACTGCAAAGATTAATAATAAACTTCAACATTTTCTTTGTAATAATATATTAATTTGAAAGAGCACTGACATTGCATGACATCATGTCGACATTAATAAAAAACTAGTTAAGTGTTGTTCATTACTGTTTTATTTGACTTGGAAGTTATAAAATGACTCTAGGGGTCAGAACATACCGAGACGCGACGCGAAGCGATTAGATGAGGCGCGCGCTTTTTAAAATGGCGATGCATGCAATATAAATCTTTATTTACTACATATAATTTACTAAATTCAGTGATTGAATTCGAATACGCCGCGATGCTCCGCCGCTTATGTGCAGCCACGGAGTTACAGAATACCGCAGCCAAATAACTTTATGTTGTGTAAAGTTGTGTTCCTGCGCGTGAGTAAGGTCGCCGTCGCCAGAGCTCATTGGGGAGGGGGGAAAGGTCGGTAACGCGTGAGCGATGCTTCGTGTGTTGCAAGCGTTTATATAGCTACGGTAACCGCTTACCATCAGGTTGGCCGTATGCCTGTTTACCGACTTAGTCGTTTAAAAAAATAAAAAAAAAACCTTTTTTACAAGAATGTACCTAACGTTCCGCTGCGCGAAGCTCTTCAAGCATTTATTTATTATCAAAAATGTGCATCAACAGCTCACACATTAAACAATTACAAAGTAACTCAGATAAATAAAATTGAATTGAATTGCCAATTATATTAATTACAAAAAAATCAAAAGAAATCTACGAATAAACACAGTAGGACCTATAGTTGTTAATCTAACTTAATTACGATCAATTTTGCCTTTATACCTTAATAGTGTATCGAAAAAGACATCCAAGTTCTCAACCTGTTTACTGCATTCATTAATCGAGGAAATATCCCTTTAGAGTAGTAATACTAAACAATCAAAATCCGAAACTATTTACTGATTTGTTACTGAATTTAAACAGTAAGGACCAACCACTGCATCGTGTGTTTTTGACTTGGCCAATCAGATTGCATGCGTCCTTGACTTAGCCAATCAGAGGGCATTGTCGACGGTGGGAAATTGGCGGAATATATTTCAACCAAAATGAACGTCATTGCGCTTCTTTGGGTTATTGTTCGATGCATTCATTATAGTCCCGCATGACTCTACTCATTGGGGAAGATAGACCTAGATTGGTTTTCAGCATCGTGGTCATATCGCGTTGCATCTTGGTGTACACTAACCCTTAGCTCTATATTTGACTATTCAGTAGATTCAATGTTATTAAAAATCATCCAAGTTTGTGTCGGGTCACGCGCAGAGTAGTGTTTCGTAGTTTTCCGTCACAATATGCAGACTCAAAAAGGTTTTACTACCTGCTTTACACAGATAACAACTGCATCTAAGTAATTTTCAATGGAATTTGTACGAATGAGTAAGGATGAAATAAGTTTACTTTATATTTCTCTAAGTACATTTTATAACTTAGTCGAATAAACTCGTTAACTTGTAAAACTTACTTAGCAATGATAGTTTTTATTTTAACTTTGTTATATAGGGTGGAAGACAAAGGTCTTCAATCAGTGCGTGTTACCAGTGATGACATATGGTACAGAGACGTGGTCTTATTGCTGGCCGAATAAATAAGCTCAGAGCCACTCAGCGAGCTATGGAACGAGCTATGCTCTGAATCTCTCTACGTGACAGGGTCCGAAACGAGGACATTCGTAGATGAACGACTACCGATATAGATCGTAGAGTTAGTAAGCTGAAGTGGCAATGGGCAAGCCACATCGCTCGAAGAACTGATAGCCGATGGGGAAGGAAGGTTCTCGAGTGGCGACCACGTACTGGAAAGCGCCGAGCGGGACGACCTCCCACCAGGTGGACCGACGATCTGGTCAAGATCGCTGGGCACCGCTGGATGCAAGTGGCCCAAAACCGTTCGAAGTGGAAGTTAATGGGGGAGGCCTATGTTCAGTAGTGTCACCGCTCTATGAGGGTCATATGACTCTAACAAACATTCGTACTCTAACGCTTACATGACAGGACATGGCCAAACTATAATAACGGTTCCTTGTTGACTACGGAACACTAAAAATTGGATCAAAGTTTTGCACAGCATGTAAGCAGAAAACCTTTCTAATATTATAAAGAAGAGAATGTATATTTTTTTTAGTTACTGATATAACGATAGTTATTTGGTAAGTAATCAGTGATTAAGATTTTTATAATCCACGAAAGCTAAGTAAAATATATAAATGCTAGTCTAAAAATAAGTGTATTGTTGTATTTGTTAATCTACGAAAGCTAAGCCTGCTAAGCTAAGGCAGAATTGAGTAAAAAAATACGTAAATTGTATTAAGATATGTCAGATACGGAATCTTGATTTCCATTGGAAATTCGTATCATAATAACACGAATTCGGAGGGTATTGTAAACAGGGTTTGTTCGAGCTTTACTAGAGCTTGCGTAAGCTTAGAATAATCCTGTCCTGTCTGGACGTATCCAGACCAAGATTATAGAGATAAAATATAGTGGTTTTTAATTTAAAATAAACAAAATTATTAAAAGAAACAAAAAACCCGACTGCGTGAAACAATTAACTAAAAAGAGAAAAGCAAGCTCTTAAATCTATCGAGTTTTTTTCAAGCAATATAATATTTTTCGTTAGATATGCATAGGTATATATCGAGTAGAGAATCACTTTTTTGAGTATTACTGTTGATTGGATGGAATGGAAATGCAACCGAATAGCTAGACTTTTCACGTTTGCCAGAAGTGTGTTCTAGGCAGAAGACAAAAGAAGAAGCGAATGAAAATATTATGTGTTGAAGACTTGAGATTTTTCTTCCTCTTTGGATTTTGATACTTATTCCTTGTCAGTGAAATTACACATAAGCCATATACCTATGCCCTGAGAGTATAGTTTCACCGTTTTGTTAGTATGCTGTATAATGTTCTTCAGATTTTGGGTGTGATGATGTGGCTGCAGGTAGTAACTACACAAACCCTAGAAAGAACTGGCTTTCGAGTCATCTCAGCAAATGCAACCTTCCGAACCGGTATTAGAGTCAGACTTCTAATAAGCCCCTGCAAAGGTCTATTATAGGTAGGGAAGACCCTACCCTAGCGTACCCTACCCTACCCTCGCAACTTTCTTAATTTTTTCTATCATAAGACCCTTCTCCCGACAATAACAAACACTGCAAAAAAAGAATTAGCGAAATCGGTCCAGCCGTTCACGCGTGATGGCGTGACCAAGGGACATAGGGATTCATTTTTATATATTATACCCTACCCTACCCTACCCTACCCTACCCTACCCTACCCTACCCTACCCTACCCTACCCTACCCTACCCTACGCTACCCTACCCTACTTTCTTTGCTTTAAACCTCACGGAGCCCGAGACCTTTCCAACGAATGTAAAACCGTGGAAATCAGTTCGTGCGTTCTGGAGTTATAGCGTCAGGAAGGAAAACCCGATTTATTTTTATATAGTAGATAATATATGTTTTTATTGTTTTGGTAGTAGGATTCAATAATGTCTATGTCGATAGAAGTTGGAGCACCAATCGGTGGCAGCGATTATGTGACGTTTATGAGCGCCCTTAGGCGTATTAAACTGGTATTTTAATACAATAACACCTTACTAAAGATGGAGTTCATACTCCGCGGTGTTTAGAAATTGATCTGCAATGAGATAAATATGACTGCCAAATTTTTCAAAGATAAGTTTGAAAAATTGTGCGTGAAGTCTTCTTTTTTTTATTTTTTTTATTTCTATTTCATCTTATTTAGATTTAAGGTTTTATTGATTCATAATCGTTCCTAAAATATATAGTTATGGACAATAACAATTTTTTTTTTGATTGTCTATATTTATTAGATTTTTATGCGTGACCAAGAAAATAATATAAGATTCTTGTGCATGACATAGGTATATACTCTTTTGACAGCAACGCCGAAAAGCATTTATCAATTGTATAAATATAGGAATCTAAAATAAAAGATAAATTCGAAAGTGTTAAAATTGCGCCTTTATTAAATTCCTAAAATTGATTTCATTATTCCTTTCCGTTCTTTGCAGATTAGCCCGACGTCTATTACCTCTATTTTGTATTAAAGGAAAAACTTTACATTTCAAAACCTAATACTACTACTATAGTAAGTAGATGAGTCGTGACAGTGCAAGAATTTACCCATATCTTTTAAAATTCGTAAACGAACAGGATTCGTTTGTTGCTCGCGATTTCAAACGTGGACGTACTTAACGAGCCGTCAACGAGCCTACAAAGAGCGCGATTCGAATCCCTGTGTTCGTGAAAAAACTGACAATCGGGCGGAGCGCAGTCGAGCACGCTACGAATGCTCGTTCGAGGCTCGCAAGCCCGTCCACGCTACGCGAATCGTGCTCGCAGTGTGCTCGTTCGTGGCTCGGCTCATGCTTGGTTCGCCAAGCATGGACGCACCATTAGGATGCCCTTATAATATCGAACAAATCAATAACCATAGAGAAATCGATGACATATTATGGTCTTTTATAAAAATACCATCATCATCATCATCATGATGATGGTATTTTTAAAATACTAAAAATACCATACTGTCATCGAAATCGTGCTATTTATAATCCACTATAGTTACAGTAATACCAGATTTATGATGCAAAATGCTAAAAAAAATATTGAATGCGATAAAATATTAATAAGCGCATATTTTTAAAATGAGAAGTGCTGTAGAGAAATTGCAAATAAGCCGAACCATCACAATACAGACCTCAATAAAGAGAGAACCTAGCATTTGCCGATTCCCGAACAAATACCGTGAATTGACGGTTTGAGTAATATCTTATTCTTTTCTGAGTACCCTTAGTGAATGCCAGAGAGATTTTCGAGGATTTAGCACACATACCGCACTTTAGTTACCGACTTCAAGGAATTTTAGGTTACTAGGTTGGTAAAAAGTTAAGCAGCTGTGTTGTTATTTGTAAGTATTGTATGTTTGTCACTGTATTCTTCAGACATATAATAGAGATTCCAATTTTGTAGATGTGTATTATAGATAGTGAGTAGAAAGGGGCAACCCTTATCTACTGAGATTTTCTATAATGGCCACCTCTACCAACCTGTCGGTCATAAAAGACGGCACACTATACCTGGCGACCCCTTACGAAGCGTCAGAGACCAACTGCGGTAGGTCACGCCGCCAGAGTACTCGCCCCTGGTACTCTTCAGAAAATGTGAGTCACACCGTGATCGCTCACTACCATTTGTCCAGAATGGTACCGGAGCTGTTAAAAGTCGCTCACCACGCGCACCCCACTAGCTGCGTCTGTGCCAGTACTTACGCAAGAGCAAGCACTAGCACAAACACACCCTAGGGTGCTCGCGGATTCAATCCCCGTGGGGACGCCAGAGAAGCCGAGTAAATCGGGACAGTGTTAGACCGCATTTTGTTTGCCTTATTTCAAGGACCAATCAAGCTCACTGCTGATGCTGCGTAGATCTTGTCAATGTGCTCTGCCATCCTGGGCTTTCGAGCTCATTAAGCGACATGATATTATCCACAGGACTTATGTTGTTGCTAACGTGCCTTCTGTACTGGAACCAGTCGGCATGGCGACAGCATGAGGCTGGATAGTAATGTCTTTGATCCCGTAGACTATCAGTGGGACTTTGGTCTTGTAACTTGTAAAGTTGGGGCAGCACCTATTGCAGCGGATATGGAAAATTTTCAATTAAAAAAATACGCATCGATTGGAATCTCTGTGTATGCCTTTTGAGGTCGAGACTATGTTACCGAAGGAGCTTGAAGTCGATTTGCTCTTAAATCAACATCATCATCAAATCCTATCATTTTAACTAATCGAGGATTCAGGAGATCGACCCCGACGGGTGGAGATTTTTCCGCCAATGCATTTGCTTGGCCATCTAAAGTGGAAACGTTGCTAGCCTGCTAGGAACCTTGCTGACTGTATTTAGTCTATTATTGTGCCTAAAATAATACCTAATAGATTACAATACATCTTTTTGGTATTTTTTTCAACATGGTAGGTACTTTTCTTAAATATTAAATTGTAATTAAAGTAGATATTCATTATCTGACTAACGAGGATACAAAATAACGACTGGCAATTTTCATATACATGTCTATAATAAAATTTTCATTTATAGATAATACCTGTATAACCATTACTTAAATTAAAAATGAATACGGAAAATTATCCGTGGTTGTATACACAGCAGTGTATGGCTATCTAAAATGACGTCATCATAAATACTAATAAACGTAAAAATATGACATCAAATAGAGATCCCACTGTCTCTCCTTTTAACGATACCTTTATATCTCTTAATAATCATAAATGTTATATTTTACAGCCGGATACAAATCATGTGTAATCGCCTTTAACGGATTTATTAACGCATGCGCACACACACCGTGTAATTTTTATGGACTAGTTACTTCATATTGCGTGATTGAATTTATTCAAACACTAGAGAAAACTGTATTTTGTATTAAAGGAGATTTTTTTGATGGAGTAAAGAATTCAGAGCAGATCAATAATTAAAATTGAATAGAAATATTCTATATTTTATACGCGATATACAAGCAAAGTCATAAAAGCAAATAAAAGAAGATTATAATAAAAAAATACTTTTACAGACGATGGTCCAAAATGTTTTGAAATCACTGGAAAAAATACCTACTTACAAGCTATGAAAATTGTAAAGGCGTACAAGTTATATTAAGATAAGGATTACTAATTGCTAAAGTCAAAATTGTATTAAATGAATATAACTAAAAGTGATGAAATGAATGATCTATCAGAAGAATAAGAAAATGTAAGTAGAACATTTGCTTTTTAAAAATATCGAAAAGTCTGCTGTTAACAAACGAAAAAGATTTACTAATTTATAATAGAAAGAAGTAGCTTTAATATAGGTACTATATCAGTAAAATACAATCTCATATTAATCCTGTAAGACAGATCTCAATAAATATGTAAATTAAGCCTCGTTAGCGATTGGATATGCAAAATGGTAGCTGTTCATACAAAATCTGGGTAGATTAATTTTTCTCCCATTATTTGGCAAAGGCTTCAATATTTTCAGCGGTCTATAAATTCATTAAGATTGTTTTTGTGTTTACATTTAATTTTAATTAATATAACTTTGTTTTATTAATACGAGACGATAAATCTTTGTACCTCTTATTAAACGTATAGCGCTCTTGATACACAATAATCAAAAATAGACACACAGTCATCCAGCCCTACTCAAGCACTTTGATTATCAAGTTCTGGTATCGATTATTCCAAAATTCTGTCTTTTGTCGCCGAATGTAGTATTTTTTCCATATACAGTTAACAAAGATAGCTGCATAATTATTCATGGTAATCACTGAATGCATAAGCTAATGTTCATATTTAACAATATTATCTATCCATCAGATTATATTACAGCAGCTAAAAATTAAATTAAATTCCCCACGACAGAAAATCTCACACAGAAACGAAATTCTTCTAGAGAAAAGTCGGAACACGATTTCACAGACTGGCACTAATTACGCGCCGTCATGACATATGAATACACAAAAATAATAGGCTTAGGTAGACCACACACCGGAGACGCATGGTGAAGTGCATACTGAATGCAGAAAGCATAATATAGATGAATGTGATAGAGTTGATAATATCAGACCTAAGAGTGAGATAGGAAGTGATAATTAGCATTATGAAAATGATACCATTGATATGCACGCACATAAGGTCTTTATCCAATATAGCGTAACAATGGATTGAGGTAAATATAAATTTACATATTCTGGTAATCCTGCTAATTATTATAAATAAAAAAATGTACTTGTTGGTATGTCCTTCTTTCACGCAGTAATAGAACAACGGAAAGCTAAAAATCACAGTTTAAAAATGTTTATGGACCGGATAGTACTTCTGAGAACGCGGATGGAACTGCAGAGCCGAAGCAATTTCATCAAAATATGTAGACAGGGCAAACCCTGTATTCGGCTATATGTTAACAAATTAACATAATAGTAAAATGTATTAAAATTAATTAGGCACTTATTTGAAAAGTACCTGCTTCCACGAGCTAGAGCATGCTATTTCATGGAATGATGATATTGATAAAATTAAACATGAATACTAGCTCAGAGTATATAAATACTACGTACAAATACTAGTAATTGTAAACCTAGCCTTAAATAAAAGAATAGCCTTATAATGCGACCAACGAAGCGTGATTTCAACTAACAAGATCAGAATTACCACGCTGTGGACTTAATAATCCACTGGCTAGTAATTAACTGGCCTAGTAATTATACCCTTTGATCCTTTGATTTTGTTAAATGAATCATATAAGTCTTTGTGGTTTTCTTTTATTTATTCTTGAAAATTATAAAAGGTTTGTGCTCTATTTAAAATACTTCTAAAGAAAATTTGCGTAGTCTAAGGTTACATAATATTTATAAAATACTTTTGAATTTTCGAAAAGAATCAGAGGAATAAATGAGTAAATATTCCACAGCTGTAAAAGATTTAACCAATGAGGCGAAAAATACAATTTACAGTAATTAAATGTTATCAATTGCTTGGCAACAGTTTCAGTAAATCGTTAATTTTAGTGATATACACTAGTACGTGACCCGACTTACCCTTAGCAGTTCTGCCTTCAAACATTTCTAAATCCAATGCGTCGTCTCTCCCATCGTGAGGTAACGAAAATTTAAACGTAAAGTCATTCCAATCGAAGCTGTAAGCGTAGCTCTGAAGGAACCTCGAGAATAATCCTTCATTAGCTCTCGCTTGCCTCGACGTTATCGGCTCTATCGTCAACGTGTCGAATAGCCTCACGGTCTTCTGCTGCCGTAAACTCCTCGCCAATTCCTTGGCCATGTGGTCAATACACGTTGCATTGTCACTACAGCTCAGTTCAACAAGCCCTCTAACGTTCCCCACTAACAAAAGAGCGACCAAAAAAACTAAACCAGTCATTTTGAACACTGCAATGTTTATCACACAAACACTTTCTCACACATACGTCACCAATCCATTTGTCACGCCCCCGGGTTTTGTACCACCCTCGTCGGTGGTTACTTCGTTAATGGGTCCAACGATGGACTGGTGATGATTTTTATCCATCGTCATGCTGCACTGACTTCACTGGACTGTGTGTGTATAATTTTTTCCTTCAACTTCTTTACGTGTGTCTTCCATTTTATTTGTAGCATACCACTTTTCTTTCCACTATTCGTGTTTGCGTTCTATTATTTTCCGTCCATTATGAGAATAAGGTGCAATATTGGAAGTCAATAGTGGGTTGTTGCAAAAAATATCGTTTCGCTTAATGCTTTATACGGTTTGTTTAATAAGTTTTGTTGAATTGATATTTTACTTTCATGTGTAGTAATAGCAAATTGGTTTAGCCAAACAGATTTATTATTAATTATTATGAAGTATATCAAAGAAATCAATTAGAAATTTTCGCGTCGCGTAAGAATAAGTTTGTTTCGTCTATAAAGGTAGTGAAAATCACAAGATTTGGTGAATTGATAAATTTGAATCTTACTTATTTTCCAAATACAACACTAAAAATTAACTTTTAAACAAAAAAAAACCGCCTTCAAAGTACTACACTAAAAAGTAAGAAATAACTCTTATCTGACACTGTTTTGAAGTGAGCGAAATCACATGACGTGTTCTGTAGAAAATATTTCGCCGACTTCAAAACAGTTTCAGATAAGAGTTATTTCTTACTTTTTAGTGTACTTTGAAGGCGTTTTTTTTGGGTGTTTCCGGCGGAAAATTGAGGCACTTCCTTATGATATTAAAGAATACGTATTTATGAATATAATAGTCAGAAATGTCCGGTCCGCTTAAGAGATCTTTTCCCTTGAGATTATCGCGTCGCAAACCAGGGATAGATGTTAGACAATAAACAAAATAATAACAAGAAGTATTTCCAAACAACACCCTAAACAAACATCTAGAACAATGAAATCGATAAAGGTTCTATTCAAAAACGTATTTCAAACAAAGTTTCAGCCATAAAAGTTAATGTTTCACATTCTATCGGTACCTGCACGGTTGGAAATGAAACTTATGTATCCGGGCACGCGATGCCACGAAACACGTCGATTCCATCTCCGGAATAGCATAATAGTTTTGAATAAAACCTATTTGAAGAAACCACGAGAGCTAACACTAGAGCTAAACTTCTCACTAGCCTTCAGGAATCTAATACAGCCCGCCTCCCAAAGTCAGAGAATTGGAAGAAGATTGACATTATATTGGGTTCAATAAAGAATCTGATGTGGATACGACAATACGACACGTAAAGTACTCATGTATACGATCAACTTTTACTATGCGACCAACTTCGAAATCGCAAAAAAAAATTACAGCTTTTCATGCATTTTTGACGAAGAGACGGTACCTAGCGAAGCGGCTGCTAGTGGTCAGCGGAACTTACCCACTGACAACCGACGACTCTGATGCTGTCTCTCTTTTTTCGCAGTCAAACATTACGTTGTATGAAAGTACAGCTTGGATTTTCATTATTAGACTATGCTTGCGTTGAAGTTGCGTTGGCCATGAAGGGCTCCCTGAACTTAATCCTACTTTCATAACATGGCGTTCCAATAGTGGCGGAAATTGGGAAGCGAGTGCTTTTTCTTTCAAACAGCAACTCGACTGGGGAAGGTAATTTCGCGTAAATTAGTTCGCCAGTGCTAATCGGAGAGGGGGAAGGGTCAGAAACACGTAGTAATATCCCGTGTATTGCAAGCGTCCATATGGCTCTACGGTATATTAGCCTCGGATAAGCTTTTCCTTTGATAAATCTATACAAAAACTGTCCGCTATACAGATACCGATTATCTGGCCATTGAAAAATCAGCCCAAAGCTGTATATTAAAAGTTCCTTATTCAAACACATAATTGTTACCGCGAGTAGTTTTCTATATAAACAGCTATTTGTACTGATTCATATACAGTAGAATCCGGATAGAATGACGTTCAAGGGACCGGCGAAAGGTCGTTTTGGCTTCGCTCGCGTAGACTATAAGATCTTTACATTCGTGTAATCAATGCTGAAATGTTCGTGAAGATTGTTGTTGTTGACAAAATACTCGTATATTCTTGTGGACTTCGGTAAACGGTAACCGTATGAGGGTATTTAGGGGATGGGGGCACGTCGGTGGTACCTCCACCTTAGAGAAGATTGCAGTCAAATTACATTAAGTTTCATGTGGTGTTGTGTTCCTGCGGTGAGTAGGGTTGCCAGAGCTCCACAAGTAAACAAAGTTTGAGTAGATGCCCTCATACGCTTAGGTTACAGTGTGTTTTTCTTTAATTGAGAAACACTTTCGCTTCACAAAACATTTCAGCGCTCATAACGAATTCTTGACCTTGACACAACAGATGAAAAACACTGACTGATTTACGTGCGCCAATTCACCCACATACCTAGGTGAAAGAAAAGAATACCTAGAAAGAAGACGCGGGGCGGGGCGGGGGTGCATAGGTATCGTAGGTAAAGATGCAGTCGTTCTAACCGAAGGATTTATGGGCAAAATAGGTCGTTATTGATGGAAATTCAATAAAAGAAAGTTTCCCGCAGATTATCAACATGTATTATACAACGCTTTTTGCAGTGTGACAGAACATTTCTATAAAGACATTTCCAAATAGGATGTTTTAAGGTTTTATGTTTTGATAGTGTTTTGTGTAATAGATTAATTTTTAATTTTTATTTGTTATGTGTTTAGTAGGTAGTCATTTGTTTAATCTTTTAACTAGATGTAGGACTATGTTTTTATGTTATGTTGTTGTTTGTTTGCCAAGTACAGTACAGAGTTACGAATTGTAGGTAAATGTAATGTTTTGTTTTGCCCATCATATGTAATAGATTAAGGGGGCGTGTTGGAGGCTATATAGCTTTGATACTGGCAGTGTTAATCTGTTCCATATTCGAGCAAGGTTGTTTGGAAATGTCTTTATAGAAATGTTCTGTCACACTGCAAAAAGCGTTGTATGAAATACATATTGATAATCTGCGGGAAACTTTCTTTTATTGAATTTCCATCAGTTATAAAGCACTTGATAGCTTGATCGCTTAAACCGGAGATATCCCGCCCGAGGGCAATAGAGACAACTACGGCTTGAACCGATTATACCTATT
The DNA here is from genome assembly GCA_947623365.1 of Achlya flavicornis. Lineage (NCBI taxonomy): Eukaryota > Metazoa > Arthropoda > Insecta > Lepidoptera > Drepanidae > Achlya > Achlya flavicornis. Next base: position 4,221,357 of record OX392490.1, read on the forward strand.
TAAATTAGATGAAATCGCTATTTCGTAATCCCCGGTTTTCTCCTCCAAAACTGGAAAAAAAACAAGAATCATAATAAGAAGGGCAGACTATTTTTTCATGTGTTGTAACAATAAAGCGTTATCTATCTATCTATCTAAGAAGGGCTTTGGCTATGCCTGTCAGTTTTCCTTTGTTGTTGTATATTCGTCAAATTTGATCGCTGGACGTCTGATAAGGGCGTTAAAAATGGTAAGTTTTAGTGATTTTAGAAGGCTCCTAATTTTTATAATAAATAATTTATGGAGAAAAACTCAACCGAGGGACATACAGTGGTACCTACAGATTGCATGGTAGAATAATCATTGCTCTAGTTTCATTATCCAGAAAGGAAACTGAGGATTACGTTTGTATGGATCAAACGCCACCAGCATTTCCTCTTAATTAAAGATGTTAACAATAACAGTCGTTTATTAAAATTCTCGTTAACGCAATGGCTATTAGCAAAGCTTAATCGGTGTATGGCGTGACCGCTGGGCTGGTCAAAGGAACTCAATTTTCGCCTAAAGATCGCTAATCAATGTGACACGTGAGGTCTTATCAGCAAGAGTTTTGTTGTAATCTGCGCCATAAGTTTCAGCCAACTGATCAAGGTAGTTTTTTTGTTTTTTAAGTTTTTTAGTTCAAGTTTGTTCCCTGGGTTACAGCAGACGAGATGTCTCTTGTAAGCCTGACCTTGGTTTGCCACAGTCGTGACGTTGCAGTAGCCTAAACATTGTATTTTAGTTTTTATATTTTTATTTTAGCGTAAGGATTTTTTATGTACAACTTCATTTTCATTTCAATGTCTATTTAGTTTCTTTTTAAATTAAAATAAACAATTGCTCCCCTGGCTTGTTTAACATACCGTAGTTTAGTGCTTTGCGACTACTTTGAAGTACCCTATCATAGAAGGACTTAAGGATGGTAATCAAAAAAGAATATAATAAACTACTTAAAAATTATATCGGGAAGGAAAAAATATGGATAAGATGTGGATAAGTGGACAAACCTTGTGCCCACTTGAGGCTCTATTGCAAATCATATCCCTTTCTTACAAATATGATTGAAAAGGTCATTGGAAAAGGTATAGAAAATATTTGAAGCTGGTGAACAATTTAATATTAAAATAGCTATGCCCCGCGTTTTCACCCGCGTTCTCGGGATAAACAGTAGCTTTATAATACTCCGGGATAATATTGCTTCCTTTTAGTGAAATAATTTTTCGAATCCAACTGGTAGTTATAGTGATTAGACCGATTAAACAAAAAAAATATTCTCTTTATTATATTACTAGCTGTCTCCCGCGGTTTCACCCGCATTCCCAGGATAAAAAGTAGCCTATGTCCATTTCCATACCATAGGCTATCTGCATGCAATTGAAAAGGAGGTAGTTCTCAATTCAGTTGTATTTTTTTTTTTTTTTTTATGTTTGTTACCTCATAACTCCGTCATTTATTAACCGATTTGGAAAATTCTTTTTTTGCTGGAAGGGTACACTTCCCGTTTGGTCCCATTGTCATCAGATCAGGATTTGATAACTTCTTAGTGTACTTTGAAGTCGGTTTAAGTTTTTTGTAAAACAGTCCAATTATTTTACATGTAAGCAACGGAATCAGTATCGAGGTCATAATTATAGCCAGTTACATAATCAAATGAAGATTATAGTGTAATTTTTATTACACCACGAAAATAATGGTTTGCTTACATAATTCAGGCAAATCACTTATCAATTTACGACTCAAAGTTAGCCAGAGTAACAGCAATTATTACATTTTACGATCATATAAATTACTTTGTAACGTGATTAAAGTAAGTTTGACGTGAGATTAACGTTCTTTATGTAGGAACGTTTCTAAATATTACAATGTGAAATTCTTATATTGGATTTATGAGTACTGACTGAGGTAATGTAACTAAGAGACGAACAATAAACTTACAATATGTGTTTCTTGTGTCACTCTCATGCTAGGACTTCACCTGCATGACGCTTAACGTCCAATTATCGGATCAATTAACGTGTACATTTGCACTAAAGCAATCTAACGACATTATGGAGGTGCAAGGTGGATGACACCTCCATTTAAAAGGGAAGATCTTCCGCCAGGCTGGGTCATCGTGCCTGGGGGGGGGACCGCGGTCCGACTGTACATGTCGGACAGTTGTATATATGCAGATTCTCGAGAAAACTTCTGAAGCGCGATGCAGGTTAATGTGGCGCCACGCCATCTATCTTTCCGTGTGTGAACTATCTCAGTGTTACTGATAGATGGCTGATAGATGTCGCTACAACATTAATAATGCCATTAGCAAATTAGCGCGCTAACATCCAGTCTTATCTGCTAACCATGTCAAATAACCCGCTAATTAATGGAATTACAGGCAGGTGAAGCCCTATAGTATCACTGTTTCTTCGTCAACTTCTCTATAATATATACCGTCTGCCTTTCTTTCATTTTAATGTCCGCTTAGGGTCCGTTCGCACATACCGGCTCGGAGAACAGAAAATATTTTTATACGCGTTTAAAAGTAAACTTTAGGCAAATTGAAATAAGGTTTATTCAAGTCGGAGAATACTTATTTCAATGATCCTAAAGTCTACTTTTAAACTCGTATTAAAAAATATGCTCTGCTCTCCGAGCCGGTCTGTGCGAAAAAACGTAGAAGTTAATGCGGGACATAAACATAGGCCATGTTCAGCAGTGGACATCCTTATGTTGCGTCCATGCTTGGCGAACCAAGCACGAGCCGTGCCACGAACGAGCACCATTTTCGTAGCGTGGACGGGCTTGCGAGCCGAACGAGCATTCGTTGCGTGCTCCATTGCGCTCCGCCCGATTATCAGTTTCACGAACACAGGAATTCGCATCGCGCTCGTTGTAGGCTCGTTGAAGGTTCGTTAAGTACGTCCACGCTTGAAATCGCGAGCAACGAACGAATCCTGTTCGTTTGAGGCTCGTGCTCGCTTCGGGTAGCATGGACGCACCAGGCTGATATGATGATTCATAATTTATAAAACTCGCTATCGTTCTGTGTCGATAGCAAAAGTAAAAGAAACTGAAAATAGGTAACAACAAAGGTTACATTTATGAGAAATTTCTCATAATTACCTTTGTTGTAAAAACGATTTTATTTGGTCATTAGGAAGCATCCAGTCTCTGAAAAAGTGGAAAACAAACAGCACACGCATTGATAAAACTTTCAGCAATATTAATGAGTTTCCTATATCATAGAATAGATTCGCAGAATAGTATGTCTATTGAAAGTAAGTTGTATTGGGGAGGGGAGATAGATCTGGGGGCCAAGTCTACTAAAATGTCTTATTGACACGATACCATTATCATTGAGTAGATGTGCGCAGTCTACTAATTTCATAGTTATCTCATAATGAATGAAAAGATCATTGTGGCACGATTGTAGTTTCAGTGGAAAATCATCGGAAAGCCATTATGGCGCCATTATGACGCTATTGTGTTAGTAGACTACCAAAACAGCAGACTCGGATCCCAGTATTGCGTATGTGGCTGCCCCAGGCGACGTCTTTTCAGTGAATATTATAGTCAATGTCAATGTTAGTTAATAGTTGTAATATGTTATGTTTTATTGTTACTTCGTGCTTGCTGTGTTTGTTGTTGTCATTTCTTCCAAAGACTTAGTAGAGATGCTATTTCCTTTTCTTATTTTTATATTTGGCAACCAAGCCCAAATTAGGGCTAATTTCTGCCAGTGTCGAGTTATATTATAGTTTCCAGTCACAGTAAATTACTTTCACATTAGTAATGCTATTATGAAAACGCATATTTTTAATCTATTGTAATAGTGTTGCCAGTATTTATATAAATTATTTTAACCATTATTAATGTCCTTATTTTTTATTATCATTTTAAAATAACTAAATGGTTATAATAATGGCGTTATTTATTATTAATATGTCTAAAACTATTTTGTATGTTTTTTGGGTCTTATCTATTTTTTATTATTTGTTTATTTTGTATGTATAGCTGCCGTTTATCTGTTTCGTGACGTTACACACCGGTTCGAACGGAAGACCAGCGCTGGTTTGTCAAGAACCAGTTTTGTGGCAAATTCATTTTTCTTTACTCTCATGTTTATTATTATTTTTTCTCCTTTGTCTATAATGTTTGTACCAATTTCTTTGTGTTATGTCATGAATAAAGTTATTTTCTTTCTTTCTTTCTTTTCTTTTCAATGCTCATATAGTTATTCTGAAATACATTACAAGTAAGAGGATGAACCAAAAGCATAGCGTAAGCTGGGATCTAAAATAGCGACCACAAACAGGGTCTGATGAGCAATAAGGCTTAAGGAAATAGCATAACAAAGGTGTTAATGAGTAGTCATGGAGTAGGGCTTACGGCTTGGGGAACGAATGTTTATGTAAAATTAAGGCTACAAGTATATATTTATTTACATCAATATATTTTATGTAAAAATTACAAGGTGATGTGTAGGCGGAAAAAGCTCCCCGCCCTCTGGTAATAGTAAATCTTATATCATTGTTAAAAAAAAACATAGCCTAATTCTTCAAATTACTTCATCTACTCAGGATTGCCCCATGTCTGTCGCCATATTGACTATACCACCATATTAAAACTCAGCAACTACTTTGAATCCCGGGAACATCTGTGAAACAGCGGGGAATAGCTAGTAGTTTATATCTGATCACATGGTTTATCTAACTCTATTTTATTTATTTATTTTTATTTTTCAGAAACAAACGGTCTTACACAAAATTAAATATATATCATAGTATTAAATATAAATAGACCTCAAAGAATTTAAAATGTCCAGAAGGATAGTCGCCTCTATGGGAACATGAAATAAACAAGCCAGAATTGACAGTATTTGACAGCCGTGCGCAGTACGAACTGAGAGCGATTTGCTCAGGGAGCCCCTCAAGCGGAGTGAAATTAAATGTCATGCTTTAGTAAGGCGGATTATCCATCTGGGTAGAGGCACGATGCCCTATGAAAATCTTTGATAGACCTATAGTTTCATTAATTTACATTTTACATACTCAAAATATATCAATTATAAGTGCTTCGTTCCAAATTCAAATCTAAACAGAACTACCATAGACCAATATTAAACCAATATTAAAAATCTAAGTATACCTGAAATATAGTGGAAATAAATCAAATAAGGGAAGCTGCTGTACCTTGATACATTTTTCATTAAATTATTTATAACAATAAAAGTATAATGCCTTTGCTGATGAAAATATTTGTAACTTAAAAAGATACTAATTGAGCTCAAAATATAAAATATACAAAAGTACAGGTTCCCATCTTCATAGTTTTTTTATTATTTAATTAAGAAGAGGTATTTTGTGTTGACAACAAGTAATCTGACGTGACTTTACGTTTTGAAGCATATTGTATACACATTTTAGTAGTTAATTTGAAATTGATGCAAGCACAACTCACCAAGAGCTGGGTCAGCTGTTGTTGTGAGAAGAAAATGAAATTATGTAAATGTACTGTTATCATCATTGAAAACAAAAATATCTCTGCCTATATACCCTTCTATGATATAATATTATTCTTTGCCCCGTAACGGTCGGCATGTGTCACGAAAATCGTGCGCACGGAAAACCGACCGATTGAAATTTCTTTTAAAACACGGAAATAACGCGAAAGTGATTATTTACATTGTTGGCTATCATTGCAAAATTATGTCTTATTTTTCAGCCACAGACATTTGGCCGCGCAATCGATTTTACTGTTTTTGTAGCGTGACGCTTCTACGATATTTGTTTTAGGTATTTTATACTTTTTTAATTTATTATTATCGTTCAATTAATGAGGACATTTTTTTAACTTTTGTTTAAAAATATTATACAGGGTGAATTATGTAAGTGGCAGTAAAATTTATTTAAAAAAATGTAGTTTCGGAAATAAGGTTTTTTTTTTTCTAAATTCTTCTTCTACCTCAGTATTTTTACAAAATTATGAATGAAAATCTTGCTCACAAGTTGCTAGAAGTTATCCAATATATTATTTTATTATTTCACAAGGTGGAGCAGATCTCGCAGGGACCTCACTATGTTTAGCCATAAAGAATTAGCTTTTAGCATTCTGACAAACAATTAGAGGTCAATTTTGGTAATGTGGGACATTAAATTATAGGCTGATGATGATGATAAGGCCAGGCCTAGGACAAAGGTAAGGTATTGAGCCTGCACTAAACTATTTGATTTAAAAGTAGGTAATCACACTCATAATGATTGACTTCCACAACAATTTTCTCATTCATACATCCCATTAAAAAATAACAAAAAGAGACAAAACAAACGCTCTTACAAATTACACGTGTTAGACAAGGACAGATATAGTGTGGTGGCTACGTGCGTAAGAGTGAAAGTAAAGATAATGGAATCGCTTCGGCATATAGAAAGCCCGCCAAAACGAGATCGATTTTCATTCTTTTTCTTTTTTTTTCACAACGACAACAATAGATTTAGATACCGGTGGTAGTTTTTATATTTTATTTTGTAGAAATCGAAAGTTATTTAAAGTTGTCGTACCTGTCGAATTCAAAATGATGTTGTGCAGAAATCTCGGATAATAGTTGTGCAATTTATATAATAGTTTTGTATTGAGGTAAAATAACCATTCAGTGGTGTCACAGAATGCAAAATGGAGTCGTGGTAGATTTGAACACATGATGAGCTAAGATGAGCCCATAGAAATAAATATACCTAGAAAGAACGTCGCCATACTACACGAATATATAAAACAGACCAACTTTTATAGGCTGCTGCGCGTAACAGCTACGTTTTACGCTCCCTCTGCGTCATTCTGCTTGTCATAGTGACGTTCATAATGATATCAGTTGTTGAAATATTCCAATTAAAATCGGGAGAAATTTTAATATTAGACATTATTTTGCAATTTTATTTATTTTTATTTGATTTAGCCCCTAACAGTTAGGGGCTATTTTTATCGACGCGGGCACAGCTGCGTCACTCTATCTGGATGTATCCTTAATCAAAGGATGAGCCATCAAAAATCCTGAAGGATGAAAGATCGGGTTGAAAATAAATTGTGAATATTAGTACAGGTTATCCCAAGAATGAGTGTTAATCGGAAGAAGCAAGCAAGAGGTAGATAGTTTTAAGAGAAGAGTTTTAATCCAAATCATCCCCATATATTATGTTCAGCGATTTTGTAGCCTTCGAGATTTTTCATGTTTTTAATCACAATCTGGCATCTACAGATAATATTTAATCATGGTGACGTTAATAGCTGAGATGGATCGAGTTTTTTTTTTCTCACCTAGTTGAATATGTTTCATAGATGTTACCATTATCGCGGCAATAGTAATACATATTCTCTCAAAATTGCATCTGTCTACCTGTTACCGTTCATGAGATACAGCCCACTGAAAGACAGACGGACGGGCGGACGGACGGACAGCGGAGTCTTAGTAATAGGGTCCCGATTGGCACGGAATTCACATTACAACATCAATTCTCTATATTCTTAGGACAGTATGTTCAACCATTAATATTCTAGACAAGTAGTACGAGTATGACAGAATTAAAACCCGTAATGGTTAAAATTTCTGGATTAAATGGCTGACATTTAACAGCCTTAACCTCATGTCTAGTCTACATAAAGTTCAATTGACTCAACATGAAACAATTTATTGCCCGTTAAATTGTTCATATAATGCCTTTAAAAGACAGACATAAGACGTTGAATCTGGCAACATGTGGAGCGTCTGAGAATTTACATGGCTCCGTTAAATAGCACCAAGTTAATTGAGTTATGTTTAATATTATGAGCTATTTTCAGAATGTTTCAGTATGTTCTTTGTAAATATAGATGCATGATGAATTTAGTTTATCTGTTTCAGTCAATATTTCTGTCTTAACACTCATCCAGAATGAATGAGTTGACCAAAAAAAACCTGCGCGCCTTATTTGTTAACGTTTTCATTGTGTGGTTGACTATTATGAAAAAATCTAGTCCAAGAAATAGTCTGTTTTTTTCCTCGCAAGTGTGTTGAAGAACGTCGAATGACACGCGTGTTCATTGATCATTACACTCTCGGCTCTCTAATCGCGTTCGCCTGCGGCTCATACCCCGTCCTCTGTAATTACCAACTTTGCACACATGTATCATAACTTTTATCTCGCCTTATTTTCGAACTTCACAGTTTTGATACATACATACGTCTGCGTATGCTCTAGCTTAGATTTTAGCAGGCTTGCCCAAAAATATACTTAAAAATAATCATAACAGGCATATTTAATATGGCGTCCATGCTACGCGAAGCGAGCACGAGCCGAGCCTCGAACGAACAGGATTCGTTCGTTGCTCGCGATTTTAAGCGTGGAAGTACTTAACGAGCCTTCAACGAGCTTATAACGAGCGCGATGCGAATCCCTGAGTTCGTGTAAAAACTGTCAATCGGGCGGAGCCCAGTCGAGCACCCTACGAATGCTGGTTCGAGGCTCGCAAACCCGTCCACGCTACGCGAATCGTGCTCGCAATGTGCTCGTTCATGTCTCGGCTCGTGCTCGGTTCGCCAAGCATGGACGCACCATAAGAATCTCGAGCCTAATAAATACTACGCTTAAAATAACAATTCATTACCAACTTAAGCATAGATGATACAGAAAATAGAAAAGCTAAATTTTCCCTTCCCGGATACAAATTATACCACATTTTTCATTTCGGCCCTTCATTCATTACTTGAGATTAACTTTCTGTGCCCTACACTCTCACCTGTTTCAGAGTTACGGCAAAACATACAAATAAACACTTCTCCCGCGTCGGTGGAAAACACTCGGTACAATGTTATTTCACTATTTGAAGCATTGTGATAAAGTTTGACTGGATGTGGTAACGTAAAGTGTTAAATTTTTATGTTTTACGTACAAAATATTCCTGTTTTATATTTTAAAGTATAGTATAAAGGTAAACGCACACTTATCCGAGCCGAACGCATCGAGCGGAACGAATTTTAGAATTCTGTATATGAAATCTTATGAAAGCTCGCACATTCACCCGCGTCGAATCGTCCGAATCTGGATAAGATTTCATATACAAATTCTACAATTCGTATCGTTCGATGCTTTCGGCTCGGATAAGTGTGCGTTAACCTTAATCCGGCTTATAAGCTATTACAACCACAGAGAAAAGAAATAAACTTTTCCGTGATTACAACAATAAGCTAAACTATTACATTTACAAATAACTTAAACCATCTTCAAAGTACATTAAAAACTAATCAAATACTAAGCTGATGCCTATGTGACCAAACGAGAAGTAGTTCTGAGGTAACAAGTATTAAAAAACATACAACCGAATTGAGAACCTCCTCTTTTTTTTATTCGGTTAAAATTATGTCCATCGGTTTCTTTCTCTGCTTATGAAGGACAAACCAACAAATAAACTGTCATCACCCGCGTTCCTAGTTCTCTGATGAATAGTAGCTTATGTCTATCCCAATGGCTATCTGCGTAATAAAAAAAAAGTCGAAAAAAAAGGAAAAAATTTTTTCGACAAGTATTACGTAAGCAGATTTTTTGCAAGTTTTCGAGGTACGCTTGAGCTATGTTGCCTTTGTGAAATGAATACCGCATTCAGTTACTCTATAGCACTAACTAGCGGCGGTAACTATCGTTTTTAGTTTTATTTGCAAGTCTTTTCAATGCCGCAATCTAAAGCGTCATTCTATAACTGTTGACAATTTTTAAATTTATTAATGTTTAGTATCTAGGTTTCCGTACCCAAAGGGTGCCAAACGGGACCCTATTCATAAGAATCCGCTGTCCGTCCGTTCATCCGTACGTCCGTCCGTCCGTCCGTCTGTCAGTCAGTGGGCTGTATCTCATGAACCTGAATAAGTAGACACTTGAAATTACACAGAATTATATTGCCGCTATAACAAACGATAATAATAATGAAATATAATTTAAAATTAAAGGGGGTCCCCATACAAGAAACGTCTTCTTTTGGTGCTATTTTTGTTGCGCCTACTGTTCATTTCAGTTAATTTGAGTAAGGTAAAATTATTATTATTATTGTACGGAACCCTCCGTGTATGAGACTCGTAATTGACCGTTTTTTTTTAATTAACGATATATTATAAATAAGTGATAATATATTTTTGACTTGAACTTAAACAGACTTAATAAGCAATACTAAAAACACAAATTGAGATTCTAGTTACTATAATGAAGTTAATTAACCCTCTGAGAATTAACTCATCTTGTATATGGAACAGCTGGTGTTCTTTTTTAGCTTTGTTTTAAAACTACTTAAATAAAGTTTTAACAAAAAAGAACAAGCCTGTTAATGCCTCTTCCATCAAAGTCAACAAAATGTATTTATTTCATTATCTCGTTGCCTTCATGGGGAAAATATGAAACTGTGGACAACACCCACAATATTCGACCTTAAACTTTCAGCTTTAGAGCACAATCTATGTTGAATATTATTGGCCGCAACATCTGTTAACTGAAAGCCAATTTAACACTACATAATTAAAAGATATCGTTTGTACCATCTATTTTAAACAGAGTGTAAACTAAAGCGTCAACAAATTGCAGAATCGCTCTGCTACAGTTTTTTTGTACACTCGTCGTCACAACCTCAAAGCAATTGCTCGGCTTTGGTATAGTAATTTTTTTGAAAGCCATCACTATAAAAGCATTTATATCTCCCTTTCTGATTTATTGCTCAAACTGCTACGAGACGAGACGAAAATGTATCGGGAAGTGACGGTTTTTTTAACCCTTATGTCTATTGCCATAGGGTCTTTACTAGACGGTGATTTTGATTTAGCAAATGGTGTGAAGTTAGTTAGTATACCAGTGTCAAATAGTTTGGAAGATGAAGGAAGATCTTTTGGGGAGAATTCGCCTTTATTCCGAATGGCAAAGTTTCTACAAGGGCATGAACTTCATGTTAAATTACCTAATTTGATAGAGAAGGATAAGATTACTCAGATTTTTGCGGAATCACTGAAGACGGTTGATGAAACATACCAGGAAAACGCTGGTGAGTGACTATGAATCAATATTACCAATATTATAGTATATAGGTTAGTTTTTCTAACCAACCTAAGCATATTGCTGAGTCGAGACCTATTCCTGGCATCACGGAACATTGCATTTTTGTGTAGTTTTTTATTGGTTGTTCTGTTTTTTTTTATTCTTATTTTTTTGTAAATACTACAGTCTTTAATGTAATGTTGTGTGTTGTCCTGAATAAATCTTTTTTCTTTCTTCTTTCTTTCTATCGTTGTTTGTATGATTTGTAAATTCAACTAAGTCTTGTTATGTGATTGATTGACTAAGCTTGAATCATTAGCATCTAAAATATAATCTAGAATTAAATTTCTTGTCAAGACGACACTTTCTGAAGTCAAAAATCCCAATAATATCTAATTTATTTATTTTATTTTATTGTATATCATTTTTAGTTTTTTATTCGTGTACTTACCGATTCGACCGTGACATCACTAAAGGCGTCAGCTGAAAATCAGCGCTGCTGACAGTAGTCAGTAGCACTATGCTGAGCTGTGCCCTTTTTGACGGCACAGACCTACTGGTTCATTTTTAAATTAAATATTGTTTTGTTTCTGTTAATGTGTTCGTCAAATAATTAGAAAGAAAACGCATTTCTTTCTAATTTTATTTTCAAAGTTTAAGTAATTGTACATCTGTGCGCCTCTGAATCGATTGGGACGTAAGTCAACAAGTTTATGAAAATAATGTCTGATCATAATCTAATTTTCTAGGTATCGAAGATCATTCTAAACTTCAATTAAATAAATACCACTAAGAATTTTAAGCAATGCACTACCGATCTTTGTTTAGTGAAAAATAGTTTTCTAAATATCAATTTGTTTGAGTTACCTACAAATATAATTTACGAAGGAATCACTACTTCTAATTCCAAAAGTACCTTGATGAATTTCACCAATGTGCTCTTAAATAGACCGATTCATTTATCGAATACCGTTGTAAGTAGGAGGAAGCTTGTGTCCCCAGCTGTCGGTAACGTGACATAGAAAAATACTTTGTACGACTGTTATAAAATCCCACAAAAGAATCCAGTTGCCATAACAATAAATAAGAAAGAAACCCTTCCCCGAAAGAAACATAATATGCTACGATAGAAATAAATTCAAATAATGTAGTAATTTTCTTCACAAACGTCTCCAACTCCAAAGTATCATTGAATCATTTTCTTGGGATGTAATTTCCGGTAACAGCTCGGTGTTACTCCATTTTGTTATTTATTTACCTATTTAGATGAACACGTACACATATTTTTCAGTCATTCTTATCTTTATATAATATCTGCTTCTGTGTATTTTCTAAGAAATTGAGTTCTTTTTTTTATCGTCTTTAAATAACACAAGCTTTGTAAAATTTGTTTTCGAAGTAATATTTAGAAGAGTGGGTGAAAGCAATTCGGGACCAGTTGCTATAGATATCCATACATTTTTATTTTATTTGTTTTATTTATTTGGCTCACATAACAGGTACACATCAAATACAAAGCAGGTTACATAGAATAATAAAACAGCACTAGACATGTACCCAAAAACATGTGGGCACAACATGACAAACAAAGTAAACAATTATTTAATATAATGCAAACAACATATTAAAAATATAAAAATAAGACAGATGAAACTAAAATTAACAAGACACAAAAACATAGACAGATAGATAACAATCATGAAAATTAGGTACAAACTTACATAGTTAGCTTTAAGACATTATTTTTAAATATAACAGGTCGCGACTCAAATATGTCTAAGGTACGAGTATTATTAGTGCAATTGATTTCATTATAGAGGCGACACATACGGATGATAGGATTATAGAATGAGGTGTTGCTCTTATATACTTGGAGGGTGGATGGGAGGGTGGAATGGGAGGATGATGTTTAATATACTTAGGTTATGTAAATATTTACAGTAGTAGTACATAACTATGTAATTATTACTATTTACGAAGACTTAAAGCATCACCTGGACCTTAGTATTTATATTTGGAAGATCATAGGTTCATATGATCCTCTCATGTACCGTGATCGTATCCTTGTAGGCATGGAAATTATTGCTACTTTAAAGGAATTCTCATTTGATGATATTATTATTTTTTATAGCATGATTTCACTTGCGATATGATTTGCAATGATTTGTAACCTACGTCATCGATGCTGATCGACGGTATTTTTCACAAAATCATGTGCGAGTATCGCACGCAAGTGTCAAATTATCACTGATGCAAATTATATATACTTTCGTAGCAAAAAATTATTTTTCTATCCTGCTACATAACATGTTAAAGAAGTTAACACTTTATGTCACTTGATTTAAGGTTTATTTTTGAATACTCTTAAAAGCTAATCAATGATAAAGTTTTTTTTTTTTTTTAATTTGTTCATGACCATGGATACAAATTCCTTCAGTCGCATACATTTTATTTTGTAAATTAATTATTTATCTTTTAATGGAATAATCTAATAATAAAACAAAACTATACTAAATAACTTAAACTAAAAAATAAAATACTAATAACTAAAACTAAAACTTAAGAAAAATAAAAAGAATTAATAATATTATAACAAACTTATAAATAGGCTAGCCTATCAAGGTCGCTGCCAAGTGGTAGCGTGCCCAGAATGCTGGCGGCATTACCTCTCTGTATAGCTATGCTTATACGTTGAGCGAGGTATTCGCCAGCCCTCTGGTCACGCGACGCCTCGATCAGGCGCTTACAAATACCGCGGTAAACGCGATGAGCAGCCGGCCCCCATGGACCCAATGTCTCTACCCCAAACGGCTCAAATATGTAACTACTATCGAGGTTACTATATTTGCGCCGTTTGAGGCCTTCGGCACAGGCAGCAGCACCGCCGGCCTTATTCATGGTCTCTGGAAGATGAGACGGAGCCAAAGTATCAACGCACGTGGCGTCCCAAACTAAGGGCCGCCCCATCTTCCAGGGAATCAAAGTCATGCCGTCGGGTCTCTTACCATCGTCACGCATCAACCCATTTGGTTCCAAAAGGGCTGAAACATTGGCGCTGGCAAGAGACCGACGAATGATGTCATTAAGGTCGGCGTGCCTAGCTATTCTGCCTGCACTTCTCTGACAGGAGAGTCCATGGTGGCCAAGGGGATCGACGGCGTCACCACATTGGCAGCGATGAGGCATATAGCACGGAGCGCCCAGACGCAAGCATGTAGCAAGCCGGAAAGTTGATGAATCCATCAGCGTGCCTAGGTTGGCAGACGGAAGTGCCTGCAGCCAGAGCCCAGATTCCCAAACCGAGACTGCAAGGAGGCGGGCGCGCTCCGCGTGGCTAGAAGACGTTTCAATTAGATCCTTCCGCACTAGCTCGCACAGTGGCCCATCCCATTGCCTCTGCGATGATGGGAATCTGGGTAGGTCGGTGTTGGGGCAGGCTATCTGCCAAGCCTTCTTGGCATCTGTCAGGCCCGAGACTTCAGTAGGGGTCGAGGTCGGGTTCAGAATAGCCTCGACGAGGCTACTAGTTCTACAAACAGATGACAAGAAAGCAGGGAGGGAGATACTGGAAATTTTGCGAATACCCAGACCTCCAAACCTGATTGGCAAAGAAGCCTGGGTCCAGGAACGATGGTCTAAATTTGTATTTAAAATGGATTTGAGGGTGGTCTGAATTGTATTGTCCATTTTATTTATATTCTTAAATATTCTTTATAACATGTAACAGGCTATGGCATGGACGGTAACAGATGTGACATATGAAAACAGAATCATATTCTTTATCACCTGCTACTTGTGATTTATGCCATGCCTATATCCTTGTCGTAGAGGATGCAGGCTAAGCGATATAAATAAATAGAACTAAAGTCATGAACACTGTTCGTTATTAGCTCTTTGTCTCTTTTACCTATTTTCACTTTAGCTTACTGAACATATCTGTAACTAGCCCATAAAAACTTTAGAGGATTTCAAGTAGCTAAATACGTACTTTAAAGCGCTGGAAGATATATTTCCTATGACCGAGAGCAACTGATCCTATTTTATTTACAACATATGTTGTAATAGAGCTAGAGAGGTACTCATTTTTAACCGATTTGAAAAATTCTTTTTTTGACTGGAAGGGTAAGGTACACTTCCCGTTTGGTCCCATTGTCACCATTGATCAAGACTTCTGGAGACTCGGGTGTTCTGTATTTTTCTAGCGTTGAATATAAAAAATAAAATCAATATTTAAAAAAAATTGCAGCAAGCTGGCAGCGTTTCCTCTTTGAATAGCCTAGCTAATGCATTAGCGGAAAATGCTCCCCGCACGCTGCTCTCCGGAGACCTCGACTATGTAGACTGAATATTATTCACGATTCTGATGAATAATATTTGCCCTTTTTTGTTAAAAAACTTAAATGATTTACTTCAAAAATCCGGTAGACAAAGTCTTACACACATTGTAGTCCTATTAGAAAGTAGAATCACACATAAAAAAAAAATACGAAGAAACAATTTAACACTGTCCAACTGTCTACAAATAGATAAGGCTTTATTTCTGCGTCCAGTAACAGTAATCCTTTGCAAGACAAAGATGTATGGTTTTAGTATGGTAGAGGTCTTGTTTATATAAATTTTACGAAGAGTAAATTTCAATTCATCGTTTTTGTAACCCATAAAACATTCTTGTCTTCACCTCTTTGTAATATGTACGCACAGCTACAGATCAAACTATACTATTCCAATATAAGCTGACCTCTCATTGTACCGAAATACTATACAATGCGAGATCAGCATAAACTGGAATGTATAGCTTGATGTTGTCGTGTGTACAAGCAAGAATAATTAATTGTTCTTGCGTATAGGAAATTATTATTTGACTGGATAAAAATACCGCATAAAAGTTCACTTGTCCTGTGTACACTCATCAAAATCAAAAAGTCATTTATTCATTTAGCCCTGGTAAGGCACTTATGAACGTTAAATTGGTACAGTTGAATTTACCACCGGTTCGGAATACACTTAAACTGAGAAGACTCCGGCAAGAAACTCAGCAAGGCATTTTTTTTGTGGAAGATCTTTTCATGCCATCTAATGATTTGGCACATTTAAACGTTCCTACTTGTTCAATTAAATTTCTATTAACTTAATATACTTACTAAAAGTGTAATTCAATTAACTAACATTATCTTAGTTAAATGTTTGATTACTTTCTTATCAATTCTCGTCCTTACAATCAATGAGGTTTAGCCAGATATTCCAAGTCCGTTCTCAGCTTACCCGATAATGCTCCAAGATTTACTGCGTGTATTCAACTTGCGGTCACTGTAGTTTGCAAGAGTTATAGTGTGTTTAATAGCCATAGTTGTTTAATTTGCTACCCAAGGAGATAATTAGTTAGTATGTAATAATAGGTATCTTATCGACTGGATTATTGTGCGAGCGAGCGAAGCTTCTCTGTTTTAGCTTGGACAAAAATGATTTCTTATATCCAGATGTCCGGATTTCCGTCTGTTCTCGTCTACAGATCGCATTTGTCAACATATTCTCATGAAATTTTGTGAACAGGTTCGGTACTTATATAGATTATTTTTGTCAATTTGAAATTTCCAATAAATGTTATAATAATTATCAAGACTCGCGAGGTCTACAGCTCAGAGAGCCACTATTTAATCAATTTAGAATATTTTTTTTTAATGATAAGGCGCTTATTTATTCAGATTTATCGAAAGATAACTCTAACATAACATAAGATAAGAAACACAGCACAAACTTGAAATTTTGTTCACAGGTTTCATATAGGTATATGTAAGCCATTTAGGGAAGGTTTCTCAAAATTCAACGCCTAAGGGGGCAAAAAAGGGGATCTCGGGTGAAACCGTGCGGCGGAAAGCTAGTAGGTACTAGTAGACTATAATCACAATATGAATGTCAAGACTAACAATTACGCAACCATTTTATTTTTTTACATCTTTGGATGGCTCTATTTGTTTTAGTACGATTTGGATTTTTAATTTTATTTGTTGTTTGTACTGAATTTTCTCCTTTCCAGTGAGTGGCAGAGGAAAAGGTGGAGGTGGAGGTGGCGTGGCCATATTAGGCCTCATGTTCGCCAAGGCGCTTGGTGCAGCTGGTATTGGGGGTCTTGGCCTTCTCACCATGAAAGTATGAACTTTTTTCTATTTATAGTAGAATTTGCAGTTTTTATTGTTTTACTTATTCATGGAATCATAATAGTGATTAAAATTTCTACAATTTCTCTTTTTTGGTCTCTTTTTTTTAATGTAGGTATCTGCTTTAATAGAATATTTTCTCTCGTAGCCATACTCGTTGTTTAAAGAACTTAGTTGCCTTTGAAAACAGTGTAACTACATATGCTGATTCCCAGTCCTAGTAATCATCGAAAATTATAAAAATCAAAAACATTCCTCAATAAAATAACAAAAAGTTTTCAATGTCAAGTAGAACCCAAGTAGTCAACTCACAACGTGGCATTAGGCTGGTCACATCTGTCGTCGCAGACATAACAGATTGGGAAAGTTGTGATAAGGGGGATCGTGCTGACGAGCAAGATACTGGAAAACCTTGGTGGTTTACATTATAAAATACTAAAGCGCAATTTAAAAGTATTTGCGATATACAAATAATAATCTAATCGGTACAAAATTTACCTTCACCTTATACCTTCTAATATTAATAAAACTAAAAAACGAAAAGCATTTAAGAATTTTAAAGAATGTTTTTTTTCCAATTGGTAACTTCTCAAATCAAATCATTTATTTGCACAGAACATAGGTAGGTTTTGGACATCCTAGCGCTGACGATCAGCGGTACACCTGTCAGACTCCGTTGAAACTGTTGAGTCTTCAACCAACACAAGTTGTACACACTCAACTTTAATTGGAAAAAGCAAGCAATTATCGTGCTCCAAAAGACCTGTATGCTCGCAGCCATGACGCAGTGAAATGGCGTGCCGATCATGTGCCAGATATTAACAATGATTTATCGTTTCTTACTGTTCATCTCATAGATTCTATGTTTTGTCTTAGTCGTACGTTAGATTTATTTAAGTGCATTTGATTGTAGAATTTGTATGTAAATGACAGCAAATAATAAACTATGGATATCAGCCATATTGTATTGGATTCTATTGCTGAGTTAATACCCAGAGGGTCAATACCCTGTTTTTCTAAAGCCATCACAGCATGAATATCTTTATTAAAAGCGTTATTACTCATCATACCAGATTAATCTCGTAAAAAAATATATTAGGGGCAGTAATATCGAAATAAACTCATGCTGAGTAAGTAGGACGTACTGATTAGAGTTTTTATTACATTCACGAAATATGTTAGTGTTGATTACTCTTGATTAGTGATAGTAATCGAGGATAAATCCCTGTAGAGTAGTAATACTGAACAATCAAATTCCGCAACTAGTTAGTGATTTGTCACTGATTTTGAAAAGTAAAGACCAATCACTGCATCGTGTGTTTTTGACTTGGCCAATCAGACCAATCTGAGCGCATTGTCAGCTGTCGGAAATTGACGGATTATTTTTCAGCCAAAATGAACGTCATTGTGCTTCTTTGGGTTAAATGTTCAAAAGCGATAGTACATTAATATGGAAGGTTTTTAGCTTATTATGTTATTTCTAGAAAAGATTTATGCCTATACGTGTTCCTATGCTATAAAAACAGCTGTTTTAATTGAGAGAAATTTTCTGACTGGTAAAATATTTGATTACATCCTAAAAACTACACTTTTAAAGCGATTTTCATTAAGAGCAAAAATATGAGATACTGAGTATAGAATTTTCTACTAAGTGCATTTTGTATGGTATAAAGATTGGATAAGGTTGCACATTATCCTGCTGAAATAGTATTTGAACCAATAAAAAATTGGAACGATAAAAAATTCTCGAGTTCATCAATCAATTTTACTGGGAATGCTTCTTCTTCAATATAATACAGCTGTAAACACCTAGATTTCTCATCCACAGGCCTTAGCAGTATCAGCACTAGCCCTAATGCTATCAGCGATAGTAGGAGTGAAGAAACTGGCTTCGCATGACGACCATGATGATCACCAGGTCATCTACGCTGGACACCACGGTCACCACAGAAGAAGACGAGACTTGGACGACACTCCACTGCCTTATAAAGGATGGTCGGAGTATGAGAAGACGACATAAGTTCTCCTAGAGAAAATTATAAGTTCCTGCCTATGAGAGTGAAGAAATTTGATTTTAAACTCTTCTTGATTCGGGATTCTAATTCAAATTTTGAATTGTATTACTTGAAGTTTGTGCTGTCTTTAGTGAAAATAACTGTTTTTTTTATTCCTTGTTTTAAGCTTTTATCAGGAATGTCTCTTATTATTAGAAAAACCACCGTATTGCATGCTTCTGAAGCGCTTTGTTATCTATTTATATTTACTATAGCTTTTGTCTTAGTCTTTCCACGGTCTTTACTAAGCATTTTAATATCATCCTTCGCACTAGTCATCAATCATCATCTTCATAAATTATTTCCCATTTATGAGTACATCTTCT
Source organism: Achlya flavicornis (assembly GCA_947623365.1). NCBI lineage: Eukaryota > Metazoa > Arthropoda > Insecta > Lepidoptera > Drepanidae > Achlya > Achlya flavicornis. Next base: position 4,240,937 of record OX392490.1, read on the forward strand.
TTTCTCTATCAAAGAAGGAAATTCCCTTTCCTTTTACGGGGAAATAATTCATGTTACTTCACTGCCTTTATCATTTCCAATTCACCATCTATCATCACCTCTTAGTCATGCATGCTTTTCCGCGTTTCATTCATTTTCTATAGTTCTCTTATTTTAATTACTTCTCTTTCTTCACTCTTTATTTAGACCCTCAATCATAAAAAGCTATGTAACAAAAATAATATTTATAGCAACTTAGATAACGTCACATTGTTTGACAATAACAGGAGAGTGGTCGATAAATAAGTTACCAATTTAATTTTCTTATTGTGAAATAGCGTTTCATGAGTAAGGGTCTTATTTGTAAATACTTAAAGACTTTAACAAACGATTTAAGTAAGTATTTTGTAATGAATATTAATTTATTGTTATTTATTGAAATGTTTCATAAGTATTAAAAGGATTTTTTTATGACTTTGCGTTTTATTTTTCTATCTTACAAAGTGTATTAGTATTATGATAGTAAGGTAGCAAAAGTAAACACAAGAGGTACAACATAGCGAATATTCGCACAAAGAGTACTTCGACGAGGGAAGTACCTGCACCTTACAGAATACCGCAGTGTGCAGTGCAGCATGTTGTGCTCCTGAATAAGGTCACCAGCAGGGCTATTTTAAAACGCTCAGATTCGATATCGGAAACGGATTCAAAAACCACTGATGCGATTTTCCGCAATTGCAATTTTAATTTCCGAATTCGAATATTTTTGATTTGTCTTTACGGAAATATCAATTCGATTCATCGAAAAGATTTTTAAGAAATTCACCTCGGTTTTTTTTTAATCCGATTCCGATATCGTTCCGACGTTTTAAAATAACCCTGCAGAGCTCATTGAGGAGGAGAAAGGATCAGTAACGCGTGAGTGATTTCTCTTGTGTTGGAAGCGTCCATAAGGCTACGGAAACCGCTTAACATCAGGTAGGCCGCATGCTTACCGAATAAAGTCCGTCTAATTATAAGCGGTTATTGAATACTATAAACGATCTTAATTCTTATAATAATGAAAAGAGAAGAGCAACTCTTTGATATGCGTTTTGAAAGATATTAGTTTTGCCGAAAATGCGGGTGAAAGTTAGTTTAGCAACGTATATTTTCACATAATACAATCTGAAAAATAATCTGGTTATTAAATTGCTCAACTCTTTATAAATAGCTACTGTTACATTCTGTTCGGTTACATAATTACAGTTAGATTAAATGAGATCTGAAAACAGATTAGTTAGAAGCACGCATCAAAAGGCATCTACCGTTGCTTGGGTTAAAATAACTAGATACAGATTAATTAAAAGAAGTGAATGTTTAGGATTAAATATAATTTATAACATACATCTAATGATACTTTTACAAACAAAGAAAGAATAATAAATAGTGTAATTTTTTTTTTGGTTAGTTTATTTCGACTCACTATGACGTACGAGTAAAATAGAGAATGTCTAATGAATATTTCTCGCTGTTTCACCAATTACTCAGTTCTTCTCTTTCTTTTGTTCTTCTTTATGTAAGGAACAACGTATTGTATTCAAACGCCAAAGTTTACTGAATCTATGGTAAAACTTTGCATAAATTCGGAATATTTTGACACTAATTTGAAACGTTTAATGTCAGCTTTAATTACTTACACATTGTTTTTATTTGCAAGATCTTACAGAATTATGATGGGATATCATTGCATTGGTTCAAACACAGTCAACTCCTATTACTCAGTTTAGTCCCCATAGACGTTACACAATCCGCCATTGCGTAGTACAGTTTAACTGAAAGACTCCAGCTTTCTAATTGGAATCTTTTCAGCTTAGCCGACCAAATAGGAGGAGGAGGAGGAGGAAGACAACTCAACCCCTCTTCATGCCCATGAGACGGCAACACGCGTGTTATATCCCAAACAACTATAGTCTGCAATAACCGCTTATTATTACCGCACAAGACAGATCTTATACTTTTTGCTACTATAGTGGAGTAAAATGTAATACAAAAGATCAAAGATGTAATAGAACACTGTTTTAGAAACCATCTTCCGATAGTCTGAGAAAGGTGGCGGAAATTGAACGGGAGATGAAAAAGGGTAACTGATAGTCAATCAGGATTGATTTTTTCAAGCTACCTATTGAAACAATAAGGCAGAAAATTAGATTTTAATAACTATCAGATCTTACATTATAAGATTATTGGACACATGATAATAGATAACAATACATCTAATAGGATAAAACATTAACATTTACAAACTAAAAGAAGTAATACAGATGTTACGATATTGTGAGTCCAGAATGGTGTAGCGACATCTATCAGCCACGTATCTGTTTCACTGAGATTGTTCACACACAGAAAGTTAGATGGCGTAGCGCCACAATATCCTGCATACGAAGCGCTTACGAAGTTTTCTCGACGATCTGCATATATACAACTGTCCAACATTTACAGTTCCATGGTACGATGACCCAGCTTGGCGGAGGATCTTCCCTTTCAAATGGAGGTGTCATCCATCTTGCACCTCCATATCAGGTACATTGATAGTCCAATAAATAGTAGCAATTATTGCAAAGCCACCAAGCTGACCCTATCAAAGTATCAATATTTATAAATAGCGGACTTCAGCGCTTGAACGATAAACAATATGAAATAACACTCTCGTTGTTACTTGCTACTAAAACATTAACAGTTGTTCGTGTTTCACATATCGAAACAACTTTTCCAACCCAAAAGTTGAATATTGTTTGTAGGATCGTTATAATATAAAAGTACCCGCATAGGGATTAACGGAGTCGAAATTACTTTTATTTTGCTCTAGATTTTTGTTATCTAATAAAGTAATACTTAAGCTCTTTTTAATTGTGGTTGAGGAACTGATAAATAAAAAAAAAACAGATAAAGAGTTGCAGGGGTAGATGCGTCCTTGCGCAAAACACAAACAAAAAAATACGCATTGATTGCACCAAATTATATTGTTATGCCTTTTGTGGTCGAGACCATGGTTCGTGGGGATCCGAAGCTCGCCGTTTTACTCGCACTTTGTCATCAAAATTGATCAAGGCCTCCGGATACTTGGATACCGCAGGCCCCCGGGAGCTTTTTCCGCCAACGCATCACCTTGGCTATCCAAAGAGGAAACGCTTCCAGCCTTCTGGGAACCTTGCCGTCAATCGGAAACAGCGGCACACTTAAGGAATGAGTAAGAGAAAGAGTAAGTGGTTTCTTAACTTCAAAATTCAGAGCAGCCAGATTCAAATTCAAATTCAAATTGGCGGCAAAATTACAAAGAAGACTGAATAAATATTTAATAAGTAAATAAATAGCAAACTTAAGCAGACCAGCCCCCACAAGCAGCACCTGTTCACAAGTATGACGCGTGTGGCAGCCATCGCCTCCTCGCCATATTTGAGGGAAGTCAGCGACCCGTCACACGACGCCGCCGCAAGCAAAGGCCTTAAAGTGAGCATGACTTACTTAAGTCTGCCTTAGAAATAAAAAATAACTAAAGGGAAACACTAAACACACAATTTGTTATCACTGTGACTATTGACAAGATTAGACTAAATATCACAAAATAGAAAATATAACAATTAGACAGACATAATATATCGATGCATTCTCCATTATAATTTATTCATATACAACAAATATGTACAAAATACAATCTATATTTACAAAATATAATCTATATATAGAAAATTTCCTCAAGCCTGCCGCTGCTTCCGATTAACGGCAAGGTTCCCAGAAGGCTGGTCGATGCATTTATATCAAAATAAATAAATGAATAACATTGAATTGAATTAATTTAATTACACTAAGTAATAATCTAAAAAACATAACTTATAATAATAAGATAGATTGTGAATAGAAGAGAGATTGTGGACGTACCTTTTAGAAGATCGCAACCAAATAACACTTTAATGTGATTTTGTGTTCCTGCGGTGAGTAAAGCCACAGTATTACCATGTAAAGCCACCAGAGCTCTATTAGGGGACGATGTACTGGCAGTTGGTGGGGACCAGTGGTGTGGTACGAAATGAAACTGCGCACAGTCCTTTCGATGTTGGCATATCGACTCTTCTCAACTTCCTTTCAAACCACATCTGAGTCTGAAGAGATTTCACGATCGGAAACGCGTTAGTGATAACCTGAAGATGGTGCTGAAATCGGCTATTCATGCTTACTTAGTGCCACCTAAGTGGTATACAAAAATACCATTTTACCATCAAGATATGCTCAAATTATATCTGCTTCCACTGCGTCTCTTATTGTAAAAGCAATGAATAGCTTCATTACAAACGGAACCGAGCCATGAGCCATCATTTATTCTGATTCAATGTTATACCTAAACGGAGGGAGCCCACTAATTTTAAAATTCCTATTCAAGATTTTAGCGAACGGTAACTCAAGAAAAATAAAATTATTTGGAGTTTATAAAATTTAATTTTATTACTGTAAATTAAAATACGGTAGGATTAGTGAATTTCTGGAATGACGGTTTCAAATTAACTGTACTGTAATTTTGGTATTATAGGGGTATTTAAGACCCATTATTTTGTTTGAAAAATAGATTGTATATCAGTAAAGTTGACTCGCAGTTCCTGAAATGGTATTTTAACATATGCAGTTACCTATAGAACGTGCGTCCCATCTGCGAGCCAACGGTTATTTATTCAAATAGACTTTCACAGAAAAGTCAAACTCTATCACCGGTTCGGAAGGTCCATTTCACCTCACTCCATGGGGTCGTTATAAAATCAATTGTTTGAATCTTGGCTCTATATTTAACTAATGTTCAATAGTATTTTAGAAGTACTATACATAGATAGATATTATTACTACCTAAACTAACGTAATTTGTCATGATAAAATCCACTATTTCCCTAATCAACAAAGACATTAATCGTACCCATGCCAGGGAAGTCTTGAGAGTTGAAATTATCTCACGGCACTTTAATAGCTAATTAAGCTGTCTCATGGTAATCTAACCCTGAATACATTAACTGCTGAAAGCGCTTCAGTTAGTTTATGTCAGATTTGAGACAACCGGAGTATGTAGGATTATCATGCCATTAGTATAATTTTATGTTGGCTATTATATTCTAAGATCTTAGACTACATTGTACATCGTAATTCGTATGTGTTTATTATTTAGATGCTATTCGCCGAGCAATTTTCAATGTATCCTTTATTTTGAAAGAAAGAAAAAAATACTTATTTGTAACACAGAACAGTAAATATATGTAGGTATAACAATATGTAGGGGCGTAAACCCTACATTGTGGTGATATGAATTCAGTATGGGCTGATGGCCTCACACTGATGATGTTGTGCTACTTGATGATGGTGATGGGAGGCGGCTCCCGGGAGTGATAAATAAAACCACCTCGTGCGAGTGCTGTAGCGACACTAATTTATTTATTGCTTTTATATAATAGTTTCACCATTCGGTACAAAAATGCAAGCTTGGCAGTTTGCGGCATACATAAATTATCTATATGAAAATAAATAACCATGTACGGTTGCCCGTACATATTGCCGACCAAAAAGAAAACAAACAATGTATAAAATGATAAACAGTAAAATTGTAAGAGATTAAAATACACATTCTCTAATACACACTTGTTCGTGCATCTTGTATACTGATTAACATTCTAAAATATATGAGTTGGTGATAATATAATAGTGAAACTATAAAATTGATAAGAACAATGTAAACAAATAAAATGAACATAAACGAATGTGCTGATGTCAGTAGGTAACTGTCCATAGTTCGTCGGTATATGTATTGCGTCATGAAACAAGAAACCTGCTGAATGAAATACAATATTCACTTGAAAGCTTAACTGTATGTTTGCTATTTTTTGAACACGTATAAAATGTAAAAATTGTCTGTCTGTATGTTCGTTGTAAAGAAACTATAAAATGATAAAATAATGAATGATAAATTATGTAAAACCATGTATGTACACCGTAACACTATAACTGCACTTCTAAGTCCACAAATGATATATTTCTGATTGCTGATAACGCCTTCTGGTCAATCAAATTGATACACTCTTGCTTCCTTAACTGGTTCCACCATTTTGATAAACTTGTTACATTCCTTTGCTATAATGTTCCATCTCTTTGTTGCATTCTGATGCCATATTGGTTCTGCCAAATTGATAGCTTGCTCTTACGATACCTAGCCATTGCTGGAGTTTTTTTTCTGATAAATCTCCTGGCCACAGAAGTGAAGTTGCTTTTAATCGTGGATGCGGTACTTACTACGATGCACGATGTTGATGAGTGCCCCCATTACGATATTGTTGTTGGTGAGCCTATTGATATCCTGTAGTCATGATTGTAGATAGCGAGCTTGTTACCACCATGATGATGCTGTTGTTGGTGAGCCTGACGCCACGATTATGTTTGCTTGAGAACTTCCGTGAAAACCACTTGATTGGTAGGAAGCTGCTGATATTTAGGGCCGCCTCGGTGATACCTCAAGATGAGAGCTGTGTGCTCCCGCTGCTGTGGTGGACTGAGAGCTGTGTGCTCCCTGTTGTGTGCAGATTTTGTGAGAGCTGTGTGCTCCCTGTTGTGTGCAGAGTTTGTGAGAGCTGTGTGCTCCCTGTTGTGTGCAGACTTTGTGAGAGCTGTGTGCTCCCTGTTAAAGTCCACTATTTCACTAGTCACTGCTACACAAAGAACTTAGTTCACGACACCTCGCTCGACGACACTTATCGCGACCGAACTGTTCAGACGCGATAGGTCCTGTTGGACTTATGTGAACGCGAGGTCCCGTATGCTCGAAGGACCAATATGTAGGGGCGTAAACCCTACATTGTGGTGATATGAATTCAGTATGGGCTGATGGCCTCACACTGATGATGTTGTGCTACATGATGATGGTGATGGGAGGCGGCTCCCGGGAGTGATAAATAAAACCACCTCGTGCGAGTGCTGTAGCGACACTAATTTATTTATTGCTTTTATATAATAGTTTCACCATTCGGTACAAAAATGCAAGCTTGGCAGTTTGCGGCATACATAAATTATCTATATGAAAATAAATAACCATGTACGGTTGCCCGTACAGTAAATATAAATAAAGTTATAAAAATGTCTTGCTCCTAATGATGTATGCCAATAAATGAATTATTATTATTATTCCATTTATTATTATATTTACTTTATTTATTTTGATCTTTATTTTTATTTTTTTATAACATTAGTATAAATAAAACAAAAATATTATAAAAAACCTAATCCTATGTAAGTATGATTATTTTTTTACAATATTTTTACAATTGCTATGATGGAGCGGTGCTGACATATAATAGTGACCCTTACAATGTTGTACTACTGCGCGTGAGTAAGATCGCCAGAGTTTATTCGTGAGGGGGAAATGATCGTGGCGCGTGAGTGACGCCACGTGTGTTGCAAACGTCCATATCACTACGGTAACCGATTACCATCAAGTGGGCCGTGGGCCTACGCTTGTTTACTTCGTCGTAAATAAACACTTTTTATGTAATTTTTCATTAATACAATAGTTTCATTTTTCAATTATGTACCTATAGGTATACTATATTATAATTTAATGTGGGTGTTGGTTGAGTATTTATTTACGTAGGAATTCTGGTAGGTATATAAAACACTTACGACTCAGAATCTGGCTCATAAAATCAATTGCTTTGAAAAGTTATTTCGAATCGCTTTCCGAAGTCAAATAAAATCATCCCAGGTATTGGAAAAGTCTTGGGTGCAAACAAGATTCAACGACGGAGATTGCTTGTTTGCATGCAGCAAAACAATCTAGAGGAATTGAGTATATATTGTATTCTTCCTCTGATTTAATGCAGAATTAAGATTGGCTTAAATACATAGGTAGTACCTATTTAAGTCGAGACCATGGGTCACTTTGTCATCAAAATTGATCAAGGCCTCCGGAGACCAGCGGGCGGGGAGCTACTTCCGCCGACGCATCAGCTGGGCTATCCAAAGTGGAAATGCTGCCAGCCTGCTAGGAATCTTGCCGGCAACGACTTGAGGCAATTTTCTAAATAGATTGTAATTTGTACATATTTTTTGTATTCAGAAGAATGTATTCAAAATCAGTAATTTAATATATCTGCACCATTGTAATTGGAAAATACGGTCTCAATTTTATCGAGGTGAATATGATGTGGTTTTACAATCCCGTGGTATTACCTATAGGTTACATAATGCAAAGTATGGCTATTTAATATCAGGTTCATTCTATGGAAGTATATAATAAAGACGTGAATAAAGAGAAAGCCAATTTTGTGTGAAGAATATGGTTAGGTAATCTCCTACCAATCCGATTCTAAGTAATAGTAAGTAATTCGAACACTCGTGCTAAATATAGGCTACTTTTTATCTCGAGAACCGCAAGGAACACTTAATTGTGGAATAAAGAAGTAGAAAAATTGATATATTTTTTAAATCGTGTGTATTTCCGTGTATTTTATAATGCTTTTTCAAGAACGGTATAATAATATACCGTTCCTCCGGGGAAGGATTTAAAACTCTATTATTTATAGCATTTTTTGCGGTGGATGTTCGTATTTACGTTTTTAATCAATTATTTTCATAAAGATAATAAAAGAGATTGGCTCTTTCACCTACGTTTCGTTGTGGGTAAAAAAATGTATAAGTAGTCGTACACTAGATTCTCAAAAATGATATATTTTATCAAACCATATCCTAAAACAAAGAGCGCTTAGACAAAGTAGGTCCATTAAGCCCAAAAGTTAGGAACTCCCGAAAGCGTTTTCAGAAGTTTCCTAATCGATCTTTTTGACAATGTAGATATAATAATAGCTCTGTTAGCGGAAAAGTCAAAACATAAACGAATTTCTTCAGATTCTCTTTCTTCAATAAAACTTTACAAAGTAATTTCTATTTTGTTTGAATCTCTAGAAAAACATGAAATGATTAAGTTCAAGTTGAAAGCTTTGGATTGGCACACGAGACTTCATATTTCTATAAATAAATAAAATGAAAATGGCTTTTTTATTTTTTAGCTCTCTGCTTTAACCCTTTACGAATATAATTTTTGAAAAACCATTCGTTATGCTGGATAAAAATATGACAGTATGTTTCTCCTTTCAAAAACCTCTTTTTCATACTTGATATATATATATATATATATATGTCATCTAGCGGTATTTGATAAAACTACAATATAAATAAAACTGCTTTTCTTTACTTTCTAACCTTATTAAAAAACAGATGGCGTGACTCCTACTTTCATGAAGCGCCATCTGTTCGTTAAATGATGAACTAAAGTGATTTCTCTCGAAGATAGTTCTCTAACTAAGAACTAGTTTATATTTTAGTGTTAATAAATGACAATAGATGTCTCGTTTTCACAAACACTATATTTAGGAAATATCTTAGCTCATGGATAATACAGGAAAACTTCTCTTCATAAAATGAGGTTTTACTCTTTTTATGTGACTGTAAAAAATTTCATGCTTGAATTTTCAAAAAAAAAAACGACTTTTCCAAATGTTAAAAAAACATGTGTTGTGATGATATTTTATTAGATAAACATCCACGATTTTATCCAAATTAAAATTGAATAAAGTCTTTCCTTATGTGCTAGAGCCAATGTAATTTACCCATCTTGCATTGGTTTGAATTAGGCAACTGCAGAAGAAAATACAATAATACCATAATGCTAATAAACAAAGCCATGTAGGTACAAAAAGAATATAGGTACTGTTTTGAAATTCGGTTCTTTGATCTCAAGCCAAGAGCTACGAATATAGATAAAAAATATCGTAATAAGACTCTAGGACACCATTATTATACTATACATTCATATCAAGTCACAGTTCTAATATCAATTATTATTTCCTCAGCTCCAAAGAGATTTGATGTCCAGCAACTGGTTTAAGAATGGCGTCTATTCTGAGGACCAGCTTGGTGACATCAGCGGTGATTTGGTACCGTCGCAAGACATGAACGAGGATCGTCTTCATCGACATCATTGCGTAGACTTTGCCTGTAATGTAAAAATAATACAACATTTATGGTCCAATTAACCACGCGGAAGTCCTTGTCGTAAGATTCCGCCAATCCTCAAAGATTAATTTGTAGACCTTTGAAAATGTATCCTTAACGGCCGATGGCACTAAAATCCTCATTAGGTAAAACTATCATAGTCTTACCAATACATGATCGTTTTCCAAAGCCAAACGAACAAAATGCATTAGGATTGTCAGGTATCGTAGTTGGATCCAACCACCTCTCTGGTCTGAATTGTTCCACGTCACTGCCCCACATTGGATGTCGAAAAATTCCATACGTGCAGAGGAATGTGCTACAGCCAGCTGGTAATGTATAATGCTCTGAAAAAAACCTTTTATTTACGTTTGCAACTATCACAATCTCATCATCATCATCATATCAGCCTAACGTAGTCCACTGCTGAACATAGGCCTCCCCCATTAACTTCCTCCTGGAACGGTTTTGGGCCGCTTGTATCCAGCGGCGCCCAGCGACTCTGACCAGGTCGTCGGTCCAACTGGTGAGATGTCGTCCCACTCGGAGCTTTCCAGTACGTGGTCGCCACTCAAGAACCTTCCTTCTCCATCGGTTATCCGTTCTTCGAGCGATGTGACCTGCCCATTGCCACTTCAGGTTGCTAACTCTACGAGCTATAACGGTAATTTTTGTTCTTCTACGAATGTCCTCGTTTCAGACCATGCCACGTAGAGAAATTCCGAGCATAGCTCTATGTACTATTAAATATTCTGTGATAGCTCGTTCCATAGCTCGCTGAGATCACAATATATTCATAACAAACGTTTTACTTTTTTACTTACTGAGCTTCACTTGAACATTATTATTTCTAGCCATAATAGGAACTAAGGGATATACACGTAGACTCTCTTTTATAACTGCTTCTAAATATACTAATTTGAGCAAATCATATTTGTCTACATCTCTTTCTGAATTTTCGAATACTTCTTGAAGTCTGGAATAGATTATGAGAAAAACGCAATTTAAAGTTAGGTATATTATTATTTCCGCTTTGGGCATAAAAACACTAAAAAAACTAAAACTTTTTTAATGACATCTGTTGTGTTTTTGTGAATAAGCGAAGTAATAGTGTTTGTAAATGAAATTACCGTACACAAAGATGGGTTACCAGAATAAAACAAAAGAAACGAGAATTCTGACATTTCTGATTCTTTGCATGTACTCTCCACATATTCTACTCCTTACTTTGACAATGAGAACTTTTTTAACTATGTAGTTCAACTACATCATCATCAGCCTATAATGTCCCACTGCTGAGCACAGGCCTCCCTCACAAATCAGGGTGAAAGGAATAGGCAGATACTTCACCACGCGTGCCCACTGCGGATCGGTGAAGGTAGGCTAGTGGTCAACCTACTGTTGGAGTATTTCAAGCCGCATAGAAAGCCTCCAATTAGCTTAACGACTATCACTATTAAGTGATAACCGGGACCAACGGCTTTGCGTGCCTTCCGAAGCATGGAAACGCTCGATTTGAAATACCACTAGGCGGTCACCCATCCAGGTACCGACCAAGACGGTGGTAGCTTAACTTGCAGATCGATTAAGAACGGCTTATCATGCTACACCACGAGCGCTTCTAGTTCAACTTACTCTTTATAAACCCGATCCTGCACTTCAGTATGTGTCCCTAGTAATACCATAACAAACATGAGGGTGGTAGCTGTTGTATCATAGCCTGCTACAATCATTGAATCTATTTGTTCTCTTATCTCTTGATCAGTGAACGCATTTGTTTCTTCTGCAATATCTAGTAAAAGATCTAGGATTGATCTGAATTTATCTGAAAATTTATTGCCCATATTAAACGAAGTTCCTGTAGATGTTTAGAAAATTGGCAATAGCGTACATTTCATGTGATTTTACGCAAGTATATGAAAAAAGTATCACCTGATTGTTCCATAATATGATTTGGTTTGATTGTTTTGCTTTTTCGTTCCAATTTTCTTATCTCGATTACCTTAATTTTAAAAGATACTTTAAAAAAACGGAAGATTTATGGTTTTATTATAAGGAATTTTCCATTTTTACCTTGCTTGAGATATCAATCAAATATTTAATAGCTTTGTCTTGTTCCTTTTTAACTGAAGTCCAGTTGAAGACAAAATCACTATGCAACCAGGGCCGCTGGAATCTTTTTGTAAAGCTTTTGAACACTTGTCCTGCGGTTTGCGAATATTTTTTACTGACTACCTCATTTCCCAGATCTAGTCCTAGTGCTGTTACTGTAAGTAAATTCATTAATTTTATTTATTTTCAAGGAGCTTGAAGTTCTTAAATCAAAATTTTATAATATCGACACCTCATAAAGTTTTAAAAACAAATGGGGTCTTATTAAATATGCTCGCTGCCTGGAGCATATTAATAAGCCAGGAATTCGAAGTTCTTCCACCTACTGAGAAAAGTAGTTGAAGTCATGTCGACAAGCTGATGATAATGATGATTTTATATGTAGAAGTTATTTTGCGATTAAATACAATCCTTATAGAATATTTTAAACGCGAATGTTTGCGAAGATGTATCAATGTTTCTTATTCTTCGCAAAAACTGTTAATGTTTTTTTTTTTTTTTTTAGAAATAATAAAAAATCCATTAACATGTTTCAGATAAAATAGTGTTCTGGATTAAAACATTCGGATCCCAGAAAAATAATAGGTCTCTCAGAAACGCGGTTGAAACTGCGTAGAGGAAACTATTACAGCAATATTTTAGATTTTTTTCTCATGTTAAAATAACTTGATGACGGTAGAATATTTCATTGATTTATTAGTACTTACGACAAATAGTCTCTAGAGTTATATTTGTTAAATAATTGATATGCTTAAAGGGACCATTGCCAACTTCAGCAGCAAACTGACTGACAAGCCTCCTAGACTGGCTGTTGAATATCCCCATGAACCCATTCAGTATTTGCTGTTTGAATGCTGGGTTCAACAGCTTACGATCTCTCTTCCATGTTATTACTGAAATCATTTTATATTTAAAAAAACTTTTTAACAAAAAAATAAACCACCGAAAAAACTGAAAAGCAAAAAATAATTTTGAATATAACTTGAATTTTATAAGGTTTTGCAGTCGGGGACAAACCAATAACCTACGTAGATATGTATTTTTTTTGTAATATTTGTTAAATGTAATGTTTGTCTAAAAAGGAAGCTAAGCAATATTGCTAACGCAATTCATTTTTTCAAATTTCGAAACTAAAGCTAGGGCGTCTATCTACCGCGTAACTTTGGTGGTAATCGTAACGAACACCATTAATTATTTCATCCAATAATGCGCACGCGGTATGTCGCGACGATGACCATTCGTGGGCCCTGATTGGAAGTAATTTTTTTTTTTATACTACTAAGTCGGCCAACAAGCATATGGCCCGCCCACCTGATGGTAAGCGGTTACGGTAGCCATATGGACGCTTGCAACACACGAAGCATCGCTCACGCGTTGCCGACTTTTCCCCCCTCCCCAATGAGCTCTGGCGACCTTACTCACGTACAGGAACACAACTTTACACAACATAAAGTTATTTGGCTGCGGTATTCTGTAAGGTGGAGGTACTTCCCCAGTCGAGCTGCTCTTTGAGCGAATTAACGCTACGCTCTACCTCTCTTAATAATTCATTAATGGTGTTCAAATTCAAATTCAAACATTTATTGCATCACAGGTATGTATAAACATGTGGCCTCATCTAGGGCATTGCAATACATTTATAGAAATAAATAACCTAAAGGTATTACAATACAATACAATACAATATAATAATAAGACGCACCGCTAAATTTCAAGAAATCTGTCTGAAAAAAAATCTTCTAGCGAATAATAACATTTATTTATCAATATGTCTTTTAAGTTTTTTTTGTGTTCGTTACGATTAAGTTACGCGGTAGAGCCCCCGGTCCCATAGTAAAAGTTGATCGTATACATGAGTACTTTACGTGGTTCCATTTAATGTCGTATTGTCGTAATAACTTATGTTATTGGTTTGTCCCCGACTGCAAAACCTTATAAAATTCAAGTTATATTCAAAATTATTTTTTGCTTTTCAGTTTTTTCGGTGGTTTATTTTTTTGTTAAAAAGTTTTTATTTTATAATTTTTTGTGGCTATACTCTACTAATTACTACATGCTTAATTTTTGATTTCTTTTGATGTAATACACAACTCAGGATTAAAATCTGTGAGTGAACAATAAATCATCCCTATTTTCCCACCCTTAGGGTAGGTATTTTTTATCCATATTTATATGGGACCACCTTCGAGGTATACCCTATCCAATAAAAAAAGAATTATCAAAATCGTACTACTCTGTCAAAAGTTATGCGTGATCATACATAAAAAAAAAAAAAAAAAAAAAAAAAATATACGCGTCGACTTGTAAACCTCCTCCGTTTTTTCGTCGGTTAAAAAGATATAAGAAACTCGACATTTTCATAAATTCTAAGTTACGTTCAATATGTGTTAAAATTTCAAGACTTCCCTCTAAAAAATAGATTATTCAATTATTTCTAGTTTTTTATTTGATTATCTTTAGAATTTTATTTGATCGTCTATAAAATATATTAGAGAATTTATTAAATTTATACGTACCATCTGCTGTGAGTAGCCCTTGCCCAATCAACGGTCTAGCAAAATTGTAAACGTAATGCTTGTCCAAACATGTATTTGCTACTGCCAAGCAATCATCTGGATCGGTGAGTACTAAAAATTTCAGTTAGAACAGTTGGCAAATAATCTTTGACGGTAGAGTTAGAACCCACGGTTCTGAAAGGATTGTTGATATATAGGTCCACCATACCACACACCACTGAGTCTTTAACTTACATATGGAAAATACACCTAATGATAATCTTTGATAAAGGAAAGCATCGTGAAAAAATTATATACCAAAGAAATTAAACTTAGGAACATATTGTAAATTCAATAGTTTTGCTCCTTGAGATCTATGGTTCGCTCTGTCAGGCCACTTGTCGTTCGGGAGGCTCTTCTTATACTATTTTAATTAGAATGCAATAATAGTACTGAAATAATTACCATATATTGTATTCAGGCCTAAATTAATAGAAGCTACACCGCCCTGGTCCAAGCTATAATGAATAACGTCTTTGAGCCGTTTCCATAAGTCTGAAATACAAAGTAATGAGAGAAACTCTAGGAATTAGGTTCGGGAGATGACATAGAAAAAAAACCCCGGTTCATTCTATAGGAATTCTTAAACTACATAGTTAATCAGTTGAAACCAGAAAGTTCTATTCATCATCATCATCATCAGCCTATAATGTCCCACTGCTGAGCACAGGCCTCCTTTCACAAATGAGGGTGAAAGGGAATGGCGTGGGCACCACGCGTGCCCACTACGGATCGGTAGAAGTAGGCTAGTGGTCAACCTACTGTTGGAGTTTTCAAGCCGCCTAGAAGGCCTAGCTTAACGTCTATCACAATTAAGTGATAACCGGGACCACGTGCTTGACGTGCCTTCTGAAGCACGGAAACGCTCGATTTGAAATACCACTAGGCGGTCACCCATACAGGTACCGACCACGACGTAGAAGCTTAACTTACCGATCGATTAAGAACAGCAAATCATGCTACACGAGTGCTTCGAAAGTTCTATTACAGTCATAATATTTTTTGATATGATTTACCTGTAGCTTTTCCACGGAATAGGTGTAGATGTCCAATAATCGGTAAAGCACCCGGGTATGCTTTTGGTTGAGGTCCTACCAATGAGCAATTTCGCCACAACCATAGTGCGTAACCACAACAAGTCGCAAGACATAATGTGATCAACATGTTTAGGTTTACTATCTTTTAGAGTTCTACTGTCTTATGACTGGGTATTACTGCTACCAAAAATAAATATTATTTTTTATCAACATTTTGTACCCTTTGAACTATGATTAACATTTGATTATCATTGCACTCACCAACGACTTAAATGATTAAGAAAAAAAGAAAACTGCACCCATATTGACGCTAATCAATTTAGAAGAATCCTTCAAGCCATTGCTTATTACAATTTCACATGCTATTCACTTTTTAATCAGTAGAAATTTCACAGTTATACAAAATATCTCAACCATAACGGTCCAAATCAAAAATGCTTTACCTATACATAAATAAACCCCAAGTCAACATCCTACATAGTTATATCAATAATAGGAACATAACATGCCTTAGAATGATTTCTACTTTACGAACATTAAAAGCACGTGTAAAACATGATATTTCTTACAACTAGGTCACAATTTAACGATTTGTTCCGATCACCAGTAGTAAAACTAATTTTGTATGTATGCCTAGTATTCTACCTACATTCACTCTACATGTTTGGAATAAAATTAGTGATCTTAAAGCAATGATACCTCTATTAGTGTTGACGTTGGGCGCCACGGTAAAGATTATGATCCATCATAATACTCAATGTGAACTTCAATAAAGATACCATTAGTGAGGAAATCGAAGAATTTTGGTAAAGGAATTTTTTTCATAGTTGCTGCCTGACTGGTTTTCTTTCTTATATGCCTGATGCTTGATAATATCTGGCAGCTAAAGTTATGAGTTCCCTTCATGACTATGTATATTATATTTCTTTTTTACACTACTAAGTCGTTATAAAAGCATACGTCCCGCCTTATGGTGAGCGGTTACCGTAGCCATATGGACGCTTGGAACACAAGAAGCATCGCTCACGTGTTACCAACCTTTCCCCCCTCCCCTATGAGCTCTGGCGACCTTACTGACGCGCAGGAACAGAACTTTACAAAACATAAAGTTATTTGGCTGCGGTATTCTGTAAGGTGGAGGTACTTCCCCAGTCGAGCTACTCTTTGAGCGAATAAACGCTATGCTCTACCTCTCTCAAGTATATTCATTTACACATTGACCATAATGAGATTTTAGCAAAATATTAGCCATAAAAAATGTGCCGTAGTCAAGGTCATTGATGAAACCCGTCAGGGTATCTGATATTGAAAGTCAATGTGTTTACTATCGTAACAGGATACACCCTAGACAAATCACATAGCATCAGAATAATGAGTACATACATCAGAGCACCTCACGATGTAAGCAATTTGCTTAGAAAGTGACATAGTGTGGCGATTTACCTCAAAACATAGAAACCGTCGACGCGTGCGTGGATTGTGACAGTTTTATCATTTCAAACGTGGAAAGTATTGTAACAGAATGTTATAAGATTTTAAGATGTATGGTCATTTTAATAGAGCATAAAATTATAATGAGCTGGTGAAATTAAGGAGGTAGTTCAATCATAGATATTTGAGACTATTGAGAAACCCATTGAGTTGATGCTCAACTATGTAATGAGCATAGCGTTTGATTCGCTCAAAGAGCAGCTCGACTGGAGAAGTACATCCACCTTACAGAATACCGCAGCCAAATAACTTTATGTTGTGTTCCTGCGCGTGAGTAAGGTCGCCAGAGCTTATTGAGGAGGGGGAAAAGGACGGTAACTCGTGAGTGATGCCCCGTGTGTGCAAGCGTTCATATGTCTATGGTAAACGATTACCATCAGGCGAGCCGTATGCTTGTCTACCGACTTTATCTATGGGTCATTCGCATTGTGGGTGCCAGTATTGGACCTAAGTAAAATAAATAAATAAATAAATATCCTGGGACATTCCTCACCCACGGTCATCTGATCCCAAACTAAGCAGAGCTTGTACTATGGAAACCAGACAACTGATATAATACATATACTACTTTTTGTTTGTAAATACATACTTTATATATATAATACGCCCAGACTCAGGACATACAGACATGTTCATGCACACAAATGCATGTCCTGTGTGGGAATCGAACCCACGACCAGCGGCGCGATGGAATCTTAACCAGAGTCTCAACCAACCGCGCCAGCTGGCCCGTCCGAAAGTAGAGTCATCATCAGCCTATAATGTCCCACTGCTGAGCACAGGCCTCCTTTCACAAATCAGGGTGAAAGGGAATGGGCAGATACTCCACCATGCGTGCCCACTACGGATCGGTGGAGGTAGGCTAGTGGTCAACCTACTGTTGGAGTTTTCAAGCCGCTTAACTCGCTTAACGACTATCACAATTAAGTGCTAACCGGGACCAACGCGGAAACGTTCGATTTGAAATACCACTAGGCGGTCACCCATCCAGGTACCGAACACAACGGTTAGTAGCTTAACTTGCTGATCGATTAAGAACGGCTTAAACACCACGAGCGCTTCAAAAAAAAAGTAGAGTAACTAGTCTGTATTTCCATCTGTCAGATTTCCCGCAGATATCGGATATCCTCGTGTTTACTCGGAGCGGCGGAAACGGTCATTATTGGAGAGACATGGAGGCAGTTTCCCGTCAGATATATTAACCGGACCTCACTAGTATAGTAAGACACGATAACAAGTAAAGACAACTTATATATGTACTACACCTGAACATATTGTTACATATCCTGTGACCCAAAGGTTGTCTGGAAGAAATGACCGCGCGTTTTGTATCACTTCCTCTTGTATTTG
Source organism: Achlya flavicornis (assembly GCA_947623365.1). Lineage (NCBI taxonomy): Eukaryota > Metazoa > Arthropoda > Insecta > Lepidoptera > Drepanidae > Achlya > Achlya flavicornis. The sequence goes on from OX392490.1 coordinate 4,259,511, forward strand.
TTATTCCATCTTTTGTGACTGTTTATGTGGTGTACAAATAAAGTGTATTTATGTTATTTATGTTATATTTGTCTTAAAATTAAATCGGTCCAGCCATTTCTGAGATCAGCCGGAACAAGACTTACTGGGTTTTACTTTTATCAAATAGTTCAGATAGTTAAATCACATCTTTTATCACGTAAGTTTCATTAGAACCCAGCATCATTAGGCCAGCTATTAAACTCAATGAATATAAAATTAAATAGCTCATGCTTAACATTATTCGTCAGATTACCAATTACTAGATACGATCAAAATTTTAAATTACATCCGTCACTTTCTCACGTCATATAACAAAAAGGCCGGGACTATCTTCAAAATTGGGTCTTACTGGCTTAAACCATTTCATGTGACATAGTGCTTTTTCAGAGGAAATTGAGATTTATGTGGTAGAGTGTACTGCACTTGACTCGCGGCATTGGCCTTGTTGCAATAGAAACCACGCCGACTGGTATTCCGCCGCACTTTGTACAGATTGCTGCCGACAACACACTACTTAATCTGTTGTATACATATATGTATATTTGTAACATTTATGTAGGATATATAGCTTATGACTGCAGGTTGTTTTTCATTCTAACTATACCCCAAATAATGATTTTGCTAGACATCTTTATACTCATTATCTCAATAGGTAGATTTTTTAACATTTTACACACGTTTCTTTTTAAGTTGCATAATATTGTGAGCATTTTCTCGGGTATAGTACACCTACCGATCCAACAATAATAAATTATGATTAAAATATTATGTAACGTCAATTGCTTTTAACTTGACTGCAATAGGAATTTAACTCAGGGCCTTTGGTCTCGAGCTTTGTTTTTTCATATTTTTTGGACTCTTCTTCGTTAGCAGTAGTCTAGTTTCCTGTCTATTATAACGGTACATTAAAAAAATATCATATTTTCATTAATCATGATGATTCATCCATACTTTTCTGAATCTTCTTCTTTTCTTACGATTCTACATGTTCCATTGATTTACGGTTAAAAATAATCATTGATTTGACCATGGGACCGTGGGGTCCGAAGCTCGCCGTTTTGCTCGCACTTTGTCAACAAAATTGATCGAGACCTCCGGAGACCAGCGGACGGGGAGCTTTTTCCGCCAACGCGTCAGCTTGGCTATCCAAAGAGGAAACGCTGCCAGCCTTCTGGGCATCTTGCCCTTAATCGGAAGCAGCGGCAGACTTGAGGCAATTTTCTATATTATAGATTGTATTTTGTACATATTTGTTTTCTATTGTTATCCTGGCCCACGTGGTTGGATTCACGGCCAAGTGATTCTCTTCGCTTTGTCTTTATATTGCACTAAATTGAGTATCTGTATAACATCATATTCAATTTCCTGAAGCTGGTATTAAAAGTTTTAAATTCCTGTGAACGGTGTGTACCTACTGTTTTATTGTATCATGGTACCTATATCATTTCTTTTGAGTTTATTGTCTTCAAAATCTACGTTTTCAACCTACCACGACCTGGGTTTAGATGTACTAGATAATTACAGTATTCCCATCAATCGAACAATAAGTCTATTGACATCGTAACCCAATCCAACAGGTCCGTTATTTACCCGATATTCATAACAAAAGCTTTCCACGTTCAGCCCGTTAAATGTCTCTGAAGTAACATTATAGTCGTAAGAAGTTGCTTTTTTATAGGTTTAGTCTTCGGTCTAAGGCTAGTAGTAGTCCTACTACCAATACTACAAGGTCTTAGAAGATTTATCCCAAAAATCAAACCTGTGGATTCAAACCAGAATATGTACATAATAAAGCCCTATCGCACAGAATATCGCACATCGCAAAGAAATGTTTGTAGCTAAATATCATAAATCGGAAAAAACTCGAAACCTGCGCTGACTCAACTTATCCATGGGCGACAGATTATGCAAATATATGTGTTATTGATTTGTATAATACCTTATATACTTACCCCAGGCATTTTTTTTTTAATGTTTACTTTTTAGCCAGTAAAAAAGTAAACTTCTTCATTATTCAGGCACACATGCCTAACCAAATACCCTTAATTTTGTGTTTCAAAGCTTCCCTTGAGAGTCACACCCTTCCAGAATTCTACTGGTTCTTACCCCGTTCGTTCTTTTTTTCTTGGACTGTATGAAATGTAATGATCTTTTATTTTCCTGAATAATATATATCAAGTAGGATAATTAGTACTCAAATTGTTAATAATTACGGACATAAATCTAAATTAAGTCTGTATTAATAAATATGTTTACATTAAAAATAATACTTCAATATGGCTGTTAGAATCTGAAAGTGAAATATTATAAAAAACCGACAAGTGCGAGTCAGATTCGCGCACCGAGGGTTCCGTACAAACCTGTAGGTATATAAGTAAATGGTAGTATAGACCTGAGTATTTGATATGAATTTCAATATATGACGTATTAAAAAAAAACTACTTACTAGATCTCGTTCAAACCAATTTTCGGTGGAAGTTTGCATCGTAATGTACATCATATATTTTTTTAGTATTATCATTCTCTTATTTTAGAAGTTACAGGGGGGGGGGGATACACATTTTACTACTTTGGAAGTGTCTCTCGCGCAAAAAATTCAGTTTATAAAAAAATTATATTAGAAACCTCAATATAATTTTTGAAGACCTATCCATAGACACCCCAAACATATGGGTTTTATTAAAAAAAAAAAAAGTTTCAGTTTTAAGCATGGGGAACCCCCAAAATTTATTGTTTTTTTTTTCTATTTTTGTGTGAAAATCTTAATGCGGTTCACTGAATTCGTCTACTTACCAAGTTTCAACATTATAGTTATAGTTTCAGAAAAAAGTGGCTGTGACATACGGAAGGACAGACAGACAGACAGACATGACGAATCTATAAGGGTTCCGTTTTTTGCCATTTGGCTACGGAACCCTAATAAACGATAGTGTTTATTAGATAGGTGTTTACACTTTTTTGAATAAATCTTTTTTTTTCCATAAGGCTATTGTTACATTAGCGTGAAGATATTATTCAAGAATTAGAAGCTCTCTAATATCCTTACTAATATTATAAACGTGAAAGTTTGTATGTATGGATGTTTGTTCACGCAAAAACTAACAAACACACGGTCATCTGATCCCAAACTAATCAGAGCTTGTACTATGCAAACCAGATAACTGATATAATACATATTATACTACTTTTTGTTTGTACATACTTAATATACATAATTACACCCAGACTCAGGACATACATACATGTTCATTCACACAAATGTGTGTGAACCCACGACCTGCAGTGCGATAGTTGGGATCTTAACCAACTGCTCTAACTGGCCCGTCAAAGTTCAATTCTTTAGTTTATATACATAGATTTGATTACCACTTTAAATAACACTCAGAAATATTAATAGACGAAGCTTTAATTGGTAGGTCGTATTAATTTATTAAATTAATGGTTTGTTAGTACTATTTTTATTTATCGGCACTCACGCAAATGCGTACCAACCTTTATATTAACTTGATAGAATGGAACAATAATAAAAATCTGATTCCTTAGGCAGTGATCTATTGATTCTTTCTGAATAAAAACCGAACAATGCAACGTAAAACTACTCTTACTATTGTTTTGCCGTCTGTTTGTACGAATACTATGGATTAATTGGTCATTAGCTACTTATTTTAATGCGTGATAGAGTACCTATGTGAGAAATCAATAGAGAAAACTTAGATTTCTCTATCGTGTTTGGTTAGGAGTTTTGATTTCATTCATACAGTTAAGAGGCAGCATACGAAATTTTAGCTACTTCGCTAATTTACCTACGTGATGTTACACATGAAAGATCATTTCAATTATGATCTAATGAATCTTCTTCTCGACCTCAAACCGTGTGCCTAAATACATTTTTGGAATATAATTACTAATAAATAATTTTGTGACAACAACATCTTCTTTTTCCCAAATTCTACCATAATTATTTTAAATATTCAATTGTTCTAATCAACATCCACGTTCATTCTTATCTGCGAAAGCTAGGTTTAATAAAACTAAAATCTTCCCAACTTTATCATAGAAAACAAATCAACAAGTTCAAGAGAAATCGTACTTATCAGTATAATTTGAAAATGATAAAAATCATTTCAACTCAGAAACGTGTGAATTTGAAAAAAGAACTTTCTATGTGCGCATGAGTCACTTGTAACTCAACGTAATGATCGTTTTGAATAACGAACGCCATCAAGCTGCGGTCAGAATACTTAGCGGAGCGGACAATGTCCGAATGAACGCGTGTTTATACTTAAAATTTTAGGAACGTTTAAACAGAAATAATTATGCTTAATACAAAAACATATTTAACAAACTTTTTTTTATACAAAAAAATCGGCAAACAAGCATACATCCCGCCTGGTGGTAAGCGGTAACCGTAACCTATGGACGCTTGCAACTCTCAGGGCATCACTCACGCGTTACCAACCCTTCCTGCTACCCTGATGAGCGCTGGTGACCTTACTCACGAGAAACATCAAAAAGTTATTAAGCTACGGTTTTCTAAGAGGTAGATACTTCCCTAGTCGAGCTACTCTTTGGCGAAAAACGCTATACCATATCTTTTTTACTACTTTTAAAGAGTTTCTAAACAAAATTCTTCTTTGAAAGGTAGGTAGGTACCTATTCTTAAGGTTAAATGAAAAAGTTGACGCTTGTCACGAGCCATCAACAATTTTATCTTGTTATTATAAAATTTACTTTGACACACATGATTTAAAGCCCTCACTTGGATGGCAATTTATTGCTTAGGCAGAGCGTTGCTATAATGGTAAGTGATGAACTTTAGAGGCGGTTTCCGCAGTAGCAATCCGTCAAGTATCGCTACTCGCTAACATTCCGAACATCGCCTATTTACAACGGTCACGGTATATTATTTAATTCAGAAAAGCACAATCATTCTTTTAAAGTGAACTATAAAACGGAAAAAAAACGAAAGTTTAATGCGTTACCTCCGGTTCATAAAGTCGATAATAGTAAATAATGTAATAGATAGAAAAATAAACATCTATTTTATATATACAATATGCATGGACGTATAAAAAAATCAGGACAGAGCGTCACCTTCTACGAAATGAAGCACCACCCCAAGTATGCCGGACCGTTTTTAGGGAGCATATCATTATTTCGCTCAAAGAGCTGCTCTACTTTTTTTTTTTTTATACAACTTAGTTGGTAATCAAGCATACGGCCCACCTGATGGTAAGCGGTTACCGTAGCCATATGGAGGCTTGCAACATAAGAAGAATCGCCCACGCGTCACCGACCCTTCCCCACACCCCTATGAGCTCTGGCGACCTTACTCACGCGCGGGAACACAACTTTACTCAACCTAAAGTTATTTGGCTGCGGTATTCTGTAAGGTGGAGGTACTTCCCCAGTCGAGCTGCTCTTTGAGCGAATAAACGCTATGCTCTCTGAAAAAATACACTACTACAATACTCTACTGAGGAATACCACAGCCAAATAAATTTATATTGTGTTCCTGCGCGTGAGCACAGAGTAAAGGCGAGTAAGGTCGCCAGAGCTCATAGGGGCGGGGGAGAGGGGCGTGAATGATGCCTCGTGTATTGCAAGCGTCCATAGGACGGCTTACCACCGGGCGGGCTTATTCTTTTATGCGTCAGTTTCGGCTAGATACTCGTGACTGATTATACAATATACAGTCCTAGAAGGAGACTCATCAGTGCTAGTGATGCAAAGCACTCAAGCCTCAACCATGGATAGCCTAACAATGGTTGATTGCCTTTTAGTTTTTTTTGATTAATAACTTGAAATATGCGCACGAGATGAGTTTTTACAGCTTTTGTTACTTTACAACCATCTTTATTTTTTTTTGCCTAGAGGTTCAAAAATCCGTCGAAAGAATGCTTCAAAGCAGAAGCAATGACAAAAGGCAGGCAAAATTGTTAATTATTAGCTATAATAACTACGTAATGAATTAAAGACAAAAGTAGAAAATATGACAAAAGTAGAAAATATGACAAAAGTAGAAAATAGTACAAGAGGTCATTACCAAATACCTTGTAACTTCATTCATCAAGTAATGCGACAGTTTCAGTGAAATCGGAGTTTCTCGTTTTTAGACTGATACCCTTACAAAAGAAGGTTTAAAGTAAAACCCAAGTCAAGTCTTGTAAAACCCAAATCAAGTCTTGTAAAACCCAAGTTTTAAGATAGCCCCAACCCTTTTTTGGGTTCCGTACCCGAAGGGTGCCAAACGGGACCCTATTACTAAGACTCTGCTATCCGTCCGTCTGTCTGTCAGTGGGCTGTATCTCATGAACTGTAATAGGAAGAGTTAGTTTATATTGTACGGAACCCTCCGTTTGCGAGTACGACTCGCACTTGGCCAGTTTTTGTTATTATGACATTAGAAAGTGACTGATATATTTAAAACTTGGGTGTTAGACTTAACTTAACCTTCTTTTGTAATAAAGGGGGAAGTTTGATATAATTTTATTTTATTATTTCTATATTTCTATTTCTATATTTCTATTTCTAATCAGGTAGGTAGGTCCCCCAGATTCCACTAACTAACAAAATAAAAAAGTTATAAAAGGAAATACGGAAGCAGAAGTAAGTTCAACTCCTTTGCTTTTCCGTCTTAGGTAGGCAATAAATAGTGCGGCTGCGCATGCGATGGCTATGAATGGTAGGTTGATGTTAGATTGCATAGCTTCATTTCGTGCCCGTTGCGACAACCGGTTTAGGCTTTAGCTGAAGATTTCGCTTGTGGGTAGCTCTTGACAACCTTATGCTGAATAGAGGCCTTTTAACTTTTCCGTAACTCTTTTGCTTTTTTACGTTAACGTAAATAACGTAACGTAATATACGTAAAAGTTCCAGTAACACATGAGACGGGATCCACCGACCCGCGACATATCTCTAGATCCGCCTGAGACTGAGGTATAGTGAAAGTGAGCGAAAGCATCCGTGATGGCCACTCTTATATGAATTGAGTGAAGTCCAAATTATAAGAGGTGTGTGCATTTACGTTTGAAGAGTTTAGCCACTTATGGAGATAAAATATTACCGGAATAATACTGGTCGGTCGGTGTGCCTACCGGCGTGACGCGCGAGTCGTAGGTACAATATACGGGGTGGATACGACAATACGACATTAAATGAAGCCACGTAAAGTACTCATGTATACGATCAACTTTTACTATGGGACCAACTTCGAAATCGCAAACAAAAATGACAGCTTTTCATACATTTTTGCCGAGGAGACATGTACCTTTTGTATGAAAAGTAGTACCCAACCTAATGAGCTCTGGCGACCGTACTCACAAGCAGGAAAACAACGTTAAGTTATTTGACTGCGATATTCTGTGAAATCGCAAAATCAAGGATAGATCGAGGACCATCAGATAGAGGCTCAAATTTCATACACCTTCAAGAAATCGTATTTAATAATTGTGCATTTCAATTTTATTGTTCCTGGGGTCTTGACAGAAGAACAAACTTCATCGCTCATAAAATCGCTAAAACTTTCTTGAGATTCTTTACTATTTTTGCTAGAAAAACCGGACACGTGCTCAAAGATGACCTAGTATAAACATATGCACTTAATTAGACTCGCTCCATATTACCAACGTGTGAATCTTGCGTGAACTCACATTAAACTCACCATGGCATTGTTGAATCGTTCTCATGGTCTTTTAGCCTACTGTACCGAGGTAAGCAGGGTAGGGGAGACCGGGGCTGGTTGTGACAGGGGTAGGTAGTTACAGTGGCAATGGTTGCGAAACAGATAACGCAATACTGACGTTAGAAAGGGACAAATACTCCCGTCGCCACCAGCTAGCACGCCACGAGAGCCAGTGGCGCCAGCGTTTTTGTGAGAGGAGCCCAAGCGTGCCGCCATTAAAAGCGTAGGTTAGTAAAATTTTACACTTTTAGTAATATTGGTTTGTAACCTATGTTCCATAAAGGCAGATATGTCCTTGTTGTGATATTTACGCCCTAATGCTTTCATTTTGCAATGAGTCTATGCTTATACAGCTACGTTTATTGACGTTTTCACAGCATAACCTAATAGGGTCAATTTTGGCGTTGGGGCTAAAAGTTACATTTGCTCGGGGCAGGTTGTGATTTGTCACTACCTACCCCGTAGTGCTTGTTGCCGACTGATATAATTTGTGGTATATAGTTTTTTTACTTTATTTTTAGGTAAAAGTCTCCTAAAGAGGAAGGTATTACATGACACTAACGAAGAAAGTGAAGTAGAGGATGGTTATTTTTGTCTGATATGTTGTGATTTGTGATCCTTTTGATCCGAAGAAATCCAGTGAGGAATGGGTCGAGTGTGTAGCTTAGTAGCTTCTAAGAATTGGTCACATGTGAAGTGTGTTAGAGGAAATATAGCACATTACATTTGCTTGAATTGCGAAAGTGATTGTTCAGACTACAGTGACTGAACTGCTTGATTTTCCTTATAGATCTGATTGTCTTTTTTTTAAGTGTAGTTTATTTTCTATTTTAAAAAACGTTTTGTTCATTAACAGGTATAAAAGTTTTGTTTAATAGAAAGGTTTATAATCTTATAGGTGAGAAAGATTTTGTTTTTACGATGAACAAGATCAAAAAAAGTTGAAGTTTGTAATTTTGTTTCATTTAAGTTGATTGTTTTCGTTGTAATAAGGCAAAAGACTTCTTTATAGATATAATGTCATTTAAATTAAGAAAAGCAACTGATTTCTAATAAAAACACGTATAATACGTTTGTTTTTTATTGTAACAATTTGCCCCGAGTAGTGTAACAACCAGCCCCGAGCACGGGGTTGAAAGTAACACGGCTTTTTTTTCAGAATTCATACATTTATGTCATTAATATTAGTCTGCTACATAAAATTTATTTTAAATAAAAATCCTGAATAGTTACTTTATAAAACAAACCTATATCCAGGTAAAAAAATCAAACCAATAAAAAAATATGACAGTTTGTAAAAAAAATGTCACAACCAGCCCCGGTCTCCCCTACTGTGTTTTGCGGTCTGCATACGTTGAGATGCATCTTGCGGTTTTTCTGTTTATGATCTTTATTTGGATCGTCATTTTATGTTTATTGAAAAATATAATGGAATAACCTGTTCCGCAAAATAATGATTTTGAGAATGGCGGCAGATTGTACAATAGGTACAATCCATAGATATAAAGGATCATGGCGAGATTTGTACAACAAAATAAAGATTTTTAGAGACTTTACAATGAAGTTTTAATTGATCCTTGGTGCCTAAGGAATTACTTGAGCTATTTAAAATATTTTTAGAACCCCGTGATAAAAATGCGAATTTCTATGGCATGCCGGCGAATCGCGATTATTCGCGATAAAAACCATTATGTTGTTGTTACGTTTTGCGGGGTTTATACAATGTTTCATGTATATTAACATGTTGCTGGTAATGTAATCTCAATATTGGAAACTTTGTTGTGTTTTTCCTGTAATATTTATATCAATGATTATCAACTGTAATTATTTCAGATATTTCGCTTTAATAACTTTAGAGTTTAAAATAACTGACAACTGACACAAAATATCATTCTGTTTTCGATATTATCACTCCATAAGAGATACGTCAATTAAGTATAATGATTCGTTATCTATAGACCTGTCCCTTTCCATAGCTATTCAATAAACAAAGGTAGAGATATTTAAATATGTCAATAAATTCTAATTGACGTCTCTGAGTACGGCAGTTAGAGAGTTAAACATTATTATATATTTATAACTGTTCTTCAAAATGTCAGTTACTTCATAAATCAATCTTCCGTGAGTCACGGTATGAGCTCTCACTGCATTATTACATAATCGAACTTTGTAAGCAAAATTATATGTCGGATTAAAATTAAACCTGATTATTGACATCGATTAAATTACATAACATTACCGAGCAGACTTCTGGTAGACAGAAAAACCAGTTCTCAAAAACAAGTCTGGTGGCCGGACAGTTAAATAAAGTTCTGGGCATACCAGGAGCATTGTCAAAAATTATGCTGTTTCTGTTCTTTACAAGTAAACTAATTTAGTCCCACTATAGCTTTTTCTAATAAAGAATAGTTGTAAGAAAGGACCCAGCAAAAATTGTATACAAAAAGTCGTTCGGACGTGAGTGAAATTGCGGGAAAATAATAATGTTTTCAACATAAATTAATCACCATCAAAATTGGTTGCGTCTATTTACCCGCTAATGAAAACGGCAAAGGCTAATTTGACAGCATAATTTTTTTTCTATCCTTTTTCAATAATGTTTGTAAGAAAGAGATGTGATTAATATTAGTTTTGTGTGATTTACAACAGAATCAGCACCAGTATATTTTCAATTTGTAAGTTGCTGTAGAAATAGGGTAAATTTGATGGTATTGGCAATATCAGTATCAATGTCATGATGGATTGTCTGCCTGCTTCTCAACCTAAGAACTTGAGTAGTAGGTAATTTATACCAACAACTTTAACCAGACGGGGAGTCCATCCTCACATATTGAAACCTGAATTGTTTCGTACTGTGCGGGCTCAAAGGAGCTTCCTTCCGCGGACGCTCAGACTGTGGAATGAGCTCCCCGCCGTGGTTTTCCCAATGGAGTATAGCATGGGGTTCTTCAAAAGGGGTGTGAAGAGATTTCTGCAGGGTCGGCAACGCGCGCGTGATACCCCTGGTGTTGCAAGCGTCCATAGGCTACGGTAACCGCTTACCATCAGGCGGGCCGTATGCTTGTTTGCCACCTAAGTGGTATAAAAAAAAAAAAAAACACCTTATTACAAAAAAAGGTTTAAGTCAAGTTTAGTAAGACACTTTTTTTAAATATTATCCGTCACTCTCTGATGTCATATAACAAAATGAGCTGGGGCTATCTAAAAACCTAGGTTTTACAAGACTGGACTTAAACCTTCATCTCTAATAAGGGAGCAGTCTTCAAAGTACACAAACACTGTATGAAATAACGACGCAGGAATTCTAATCTGACTGAATTGAGACAGTTTTGTTCACAAGTCTTATCTGTATATCTGATACAAATTATCAACTTAGTTTTACATAAAAATGCACATCGAAATATTTAAATTAGATTATCAGTCTGCAAATGTTGATTTTCACTAGCCTAAAAAAACATTATTGGTAACGGCACATCAGCGGTAAATTTACTGTTACCGCTCTTGGTGTAACAAGGATTTACGTAAATTTTCACAGCTTATTAGCATATTCTGACCTCAGTATGACAAATCAGCTGTGAATGCGTAATATTTAACAGCTTTATTATTTAACTTTGCGTAGTTTTACGTTATAATACTTCACTCTCTTCAATGTCATTGTTTTCTGTATTTTCATGTTATAATTTGGTAGGTAATTTATGAATGATATGCTGCAAAATCTATGTATACTAATATAATAAAGCCGAAGAGTTTTTTGTTTGATTGTTTAATCGAGCTATTCTCTGGATCTACCAGTCGGATTCGAAAAATTCTTTCACTAATAGGATGCTAAAATATTACCGAGTGTGATAGGCTTTTTATGCCGGGAATGAGGGTGAAACCGCGGGGAACGGCTAGTATTATCACACTACATTGTCCAAGTTACATACCTTCCTAATGATATCAGAATATAAGGTGATGAGAAGCCTTTTAGATCACTTATTCTGTATCATCACACTGTTTTAGAACAAATTCGCTTCAAATATATGGTACACGATAATTACTTTCATTTGAAATAGTTTTGATGTTTTCTAGGATTAAAATTATAAAAACAATAAACTTATTTACAACAAATATGTACAAAATACAGTCTGTAGGTATATAGAAAATTTCACAGTCTGCCGCAGGTTCCCAGCAGGCTAGTAGCGTTTCCTCTTTGGATAGCCAAGCTAATGCGTTGGCGGAAAAAGCTCTCCACCCGATGGTCTCCGGAGGCCTCGAATAATTTTGATGACAAAGTGCAAGCAAACCGGCGAGCTTCGGACCCCATGGCCCCACGGTCTGAAACGAAAAATAAATAAAAAGAAAATTTAAGTATATAAAGTTGATCATGAATTTATACTAGCTGCCCGGCACGACTTCGTTCGCGTGGTGTCCTACTAACCTATACCCTAACCTACCTACCCTACCACTACCCCTACCCTACCCTAACCTACATCCTACTACCCTACGCTAACCTACCCTCGCAACTTTCTTAATTTTTCTTTCATAAGAACCTTCTCCTGACAATAACAAACAAAACAAAAAAAGAATTGGCAAAATCGGTCCAGCCGTTCACGCGTGATGGCGTGACCAAGGGAAATAGGGATTCATTTTTATATATAGACTAGCTGACCGGCGCGACTTCGTTCGCGTGGTGCCTACCCTTATCACTTAGGGGTATGAAAAATAGATAGTAGCCGATTCTCAGACCTACTGAATATGCATATAAAATTTGGTAAAAATCAGTAAAGCCGTTTCGGAGGAGTAAGGTAACTAACATTGTGACACGAGAATTTTATATATAAGATAGTATATCACAATGAATATTATTCAATTAAAATCAATTGAATAGAATTATACATCTCATATCACGTATAATCAGACGTCATAAAATCACCACAATGTAATATTCACTTCCGTAGTACGAATCACGAGTATTATTGTTGTACCAAACATAACACTGTAGCTTTCTCTCGTCAGAACCAACGGCTCGAAGATCACGTGAACATTAAACTTATAATTGATCGTTAATATCTACGAGTTTAGAAAATGACGGAGTGATCTTCAATAATGGTGATTTTTAGCTGGCTACAATAGGTTAGTAATGTTGTAGCTTTTTTTTTTATACAACTTAGTCGGTGACCAAGCATACGGCCCACCTGATACTTTACCGTATGGTTACCGTAGCCACATGGACGCTTGCAACACAAGAAGCATCGCTCACGCGTTACCGACCTTTCCCCCCTCCCCTATGAGCTCTGGCGACCTTACTCACGCGCAGGAACACAACTTTACACAACATAAAGTTATTTGCTATTCTGTAAGGTGGAGGTCTTCCCCAGTCGAGCTGCTCTTTGAGCGAATAAACGCTATGCTCTACCTCTCATACAGAAAGCTTAAGCTTGCTTTCTCTTAAGCTGAAGGTAGTAAGCACCCAATGCTTAGAAAAGAATCCACCGGTAGGTGCTTGGCGACAGATTTTCAACTTGAGTGTGGTAGCCAGCCAGGCTGGTACTACAAAGTACCCTATAACCGTGCTAGGTTTCCTCACGATGTTTTCCTTCACCAAAAGCTCAAGCTCATTCATCATATCAGCCTAAAGATGTCCACTGCTGAACATAGGCCTCCCTCATTGACTTCCACATTCGACTTTTACCAGGACGTCGTTCCCCCTGGTGGAAGATCCAGTACGTGGTCGCCACTTGAGAACCTTTCTTCCCCATCGGTTGTCGGCTCTTCGAGCGATGTGGCCTGCCCATTGCCACTTCAGCTTACTAACTCTACGAGTTATGTCCGTCGTTTTCATTCTCCTACGAAATTTATAATTTCGGACGCTGTCAGGTAGAAAAATTCCGAGCATAGCTCATTCCATAGCTTGCTGAGTGACTTTGAGCTTATTTATACGGTTAGCAGTAAAATACCACGTCTCTGCTCCGTATGTCATCACTGGTAACACGCACTGATTGAAGAACATTGTCTTCAGACTCTGAGGTATTCCGGACGTGAAGATATGCCTAAGCTTCCCGAACGCTGCTAATCCGAGTTGGATCAAGCTTACTGTAGGATTCGAAGTCGGGACCTTCGTCACGGCATTCGACGTCAGTACCACTGAGCTATCATCGCAAGATTATTGATTAGTAAGATACTCATAATTATCATATTTTATGTCTGCACCGTTGATGAACAAATGACTCAGGAAAGACCTGACGACCTAAGACCATTGCCCAACGTCTGCCAATTCAGAGTACTAAAAGAATCTCACAAATATTCCAAATATTTTGAATGCAACTTACTTCTATAAGTATGTAGCTGAAGACAACTTTTAAAAAGTGTTTGTTTGTTAAAAAGGTAATTTATTTTTCAATTTTCAATTTTCGATTTCGATTTTTCACTTCCGATGATGTGCATATCTATATCTATACTAATATAATAAAGCGGAAGAGTTTTCTTGTTTGTTAGTTTGTTTAAACGGGCTAATCTCTGGAGCTAACAGTCGGATTCGAAAAATTCTTTCACTAATAGGAAGATACATTATCCCCGAGTAATATAGGCTATTTTTATCACGGGAACGCGGGCGAAACCGCGCGAGACAGGTAGTAGTAGGTAATTGATAAATTGTCAACATTATTGAATAAAATGCTTCAATCGCGCGAAGTCTGTGCTCTTTTCCGTTGAGGAATTCCATCATATTTTCAATTTCCACGGTCAGATCATGATAAAGTTTATGTGTGTAGACCTCGGGATCTATCAGATACCGTTTAAACCATCTAAATCGCATAAGCCGTTTCCGAATAATCGGTGAACATAATATTTAAAAAAACATACGCGTCGAACATAGAACCTCCTCTTTTTTAAGTCGGTAATAAATTGCGGTCACACACAACAAGTGTCCATCAACTTGAGTAGATGTATATTTATAAATCTAACAAAACAACAATTTTACTATCATAAAATTGTTACACGTAGTCTTTCACTTTTTTTGTGAGTTCAATGACACTATTTATCTCAGTATTTTGTTTGAGAGTGTAATTTGAGAACTCAGATGGTTAGAAAATAATTGCGGTGTGAAGGAATTATATGTTATGGTGCGTCCATGCTACGCGAATCGAGCACGAGTCGACCCACGAACGAACACGATGCGAATCCCTTTGTTTGTGAAAAAACTGACAATCGCGCTCGTTCGACGCTCGCAAGCCCGTCCACGCTACGCGAATCGTGCTCACAGTGTGCTCGTTCGTGGCTCGGCTCTTGCTCGGTTCGCCAAACATGGACGCACCATAAAAGTCTCAAGTTCTAAAGCTTGTTCAATTGTTTAGTGAATTCGAGAACGTGTTTGTATGAGACAAAGCTTGTTCCTAATAATGAAGTTTTTTAAACTGATGTTAATACTAGATTTCATGGTTAGTTTCAATCGGATAGTTAATGCTTATAACTTTTATGATAGTCTTGACTAGACCCTCGACTACGCATTTGTTGTATTGTTTGATTCTAGCGTAATTGAATCAAAGATAATAGAAGACCCAAGCAGAGAAAATTAATTATTTCCACTGAAACAATATCATTTAGTTTTCTTAATTTTAATTATAGGAAAGCAAATAAATTCTCAAATTAACGAAAAATGAAGCGCTCGTGGTGTAGAATGATTAGCCGTTCTTAATCGATCGGCAAAGTTAAGCTACGTCTGTCGTGGTCGGTACCTGGATGGGTGACCGCCTAGTGGTATTTCAAATCGAGCGTTTCCGTGCTTCGGAAGGCACGTAAAGCCGTTGGTCCCGGTTATCACTTAATTGTGATAGTCGTTAAGCTAGTTGGATGCCTCCTAGGCGGCTTGAAAAATTCCAACAGTAGGTTGACCACAAGCCTACCTCCATCGATCCGCAGTGGGCACGCGTGGTGGAGTATCTGCCCAGTCCCTTTCACCCTCATTTGTGAAAGGAGGCCTGTGCTCAGCAGTGGGACATTATAGGCTGATGATGATGATGATGAAATAAATTCTAGTAGGTTCTTAAAATTTTAAACTATACAAGAACGCAGATATAAATCAGAATCAAAATAGAACACCTAATTATGTCCAAGCAGAGTAACCATAGCTTAAAGAATCATGGCGAGCTCCATACATTGATTTGTACAAAAAAAAAAAACATTTTAGAGGGTATTGAATCACTTCCAATGTTGAGGTTACATTATAGAAATTCGCATTTTTATCCCGGGGTTCTAAAAATATTTTAAATGGCGCAAGTTGTTCCTTAGGTACCAAGGATCAATAATAACGTCATTCCAACGTCTCTAAAAATCTTTATTTTTTTGTACAAATCTCGCCATTATCCTTTACTCATTAATTCTAGTTGTATTATGAAGTCTATTTTGACCCTAATTATACTAAATCATGACGAATATAACAAAAGCGAGCAAAACTTTCACTCTTTTCTTGTATCCCTTTAAAATCACTCTTGGTTTCCAAGAAAGTCACAATCCATTGAATTTAGTCATAGCACGAATCTATGCCACATCCTTGAAGTACAAAACACGTACTCGTTGACCAAATTGTATGGCGGTTTGCAAGATTAGAATCTAGATATAATTCAAGTCTTGTTTAGCTATAATAGTATTTCTATATCCAGGTAGGCGCAATCCTGTTTAAGCGGAAGCAAAAGGAATAAATCAACTAGATTATGCACTTGAATTATTTTTTTTTCATTACAATTTAATTGTGTATTTTAAATTGTTCGTCTTAATTTTGCATTTTTTGTCTCCGCTTCAAATTAATGTAGATTCCTTTCAGAAGCATCTGTTTTCATGGAATAAAAATTGTCCTCTTCATCAATCAAAAATTATTTGTATGAATTTCATCTTAATCCGTTCAGCTGTTAATGCATGATTGAAATCACAATTAACTCTGATCAAATCAAATCAAACAAATCACTACTTTTACATTTATAATATTACTGAGATTAAACCTAGTATCTTCTGATTATCCTAAGTATGAAGTCAAAATCCATTCTCCATTCTTCAGAGTATTAATAAACATGTTTGGATAAATCTATTATTACTGTAAAACGCCTATCTGCCGTAAATGCCTTGCACTTGGTCTAAATGCTTTGCTTACATTAATGTTACAGATAAATCGCTTAAAATGTAGCTCACGGCTACGATGAAAAAAAGAAGAAGAAAATGCATCTTTTATTTGTAACAAAGACCCATTATTATTTCATTCAACAAGCTCAGCTCGAGATTACTTCTTTTTGGTTTCACTGGCACGCTTCTTTCACGTTTTATACCTTTTTTATAAAATACTGGAGCAGTGTTACATAAAATGATACAATCGTGGTAATGACACTTATTGGGGACATGACGGTACAGACTTTTATTTATTTGATCAATTCTGTGGAATTATTTAACATCGCGTTTAATATTTAAATGGGGTGACTTCTACAATAGGCGAAGTGAGTAGTAATTGATTTGTACAACATTCTATACCTGAACATTTTGATTTTGTGGAACATATGAGACTGACCCATGACTAGTCTTATTACGTCTTATTTTAAGCTGTACAACAAGTTTATTTAGCCCGTTAAACTGGGTGAGATTATTCTTTATGACTATTGTATGATTCGTTTGGCTATAGGATGTCTCTCAACTCAGTGTGCCTTTTGGCAAAGGCCTCCTCCAGTAGTTTCCATTGCTTCCTGTCTTGAGCAACTCTCCTCCATTTGGGTCCTGCAGTAAGTTTCAGTTCATCTTTCCAGCGCATTTGTTGTCGGCCTCGACATCTCTTGCCATCTCTTGGATACAACAAGTATACATCGTAATAAAAACCACATTGATTGCATGAAACTGCATGGTGAATTCCGATACGTGGTTAACACTGGAGAATCTTTCAAATCCATAGAACTTTTTTTTTTATCTAATAGACTGCATGATAAATAGTTATGATAGCATACAATAAAAATATGCAATGTGCATCTATCAAAATAAACATAAATTCAATTAAACGTTCTCCATAATGATGCTTTCTAACTTTCAAGGTATGGTTACAGCTAGAACGAGTTTCCTTGGACGTCTATGTATGGAGCAAGTGAGAAAATAAAACCTATTTACTTCTAAATACATAAGTAATGTAGCTGAACAACATGTGGATAAGGAGAATAGTTCTTGACTGGCAGCGGCAGATGACATAGCACACCTAAGTAATAATATCACTAAACTTAACAAAATGTTGATATTGTTAGCTTGAAACTGTAATAATTGGACTGTTTTACAAAAAAACTGAAACCGACTTCAAAGTACACTAACGAGTAATCGAATCCTGATCTGATGACAATGGGACCAAACGGGAAGTGTACCCTTCCAGACAAAAAAAGAATTTTCCAAATCGGTTCATAAATGACGGAGTTATAAGGTAACAAATTATTTCTATGGTAAAAACATAAAAAAAAAAAAAAAAAAAAAAACACAACCGTATTGAGAACCTCCTCCTTTTTGTGAAGTCGGTTAAAAAGGTAATTTGTTACGTTCATAATAGCCTTATTTGAATATACTGATACACCTTTTGCTAAAAAGAGATCCTAACGATAGAGTGGAGTGGAAGGCTCCGACAAGAGAGCTAAATAGTGATGTGCAATTATGCTAAGATTTTCAGAAATTATTTTGTAACCTACCTAACCTAACCATAAAAAAATCATCTTGCTTTTTAAAACAAATAACTTTGATAACAAAACATGTCCTAGCTTAAATGACAATGTAAACCCTACTTATATTTTTAGATAAAATAATTACCTACTTGACTTTCACCTTTCATAAAATTACTACGAACAAGTTAATCGGTTTGAACTTAGACGCAATTATTTCGTAATGTAACTTTTTCTATGATGACTATTCTAAAACCATAATAATATTGTGTTTATAAAAAGAACAAGAGGATAACTGAAGTATCAAAAATGTTTTGAAGCACATTTTCGCTCGGCATATTATGCGGCATGACAAAAAACAGGTTCCAAAAGTTATTTCATCCGTAAGAGTTTTATAACTCACAAACGAGTTATTAAAAATCAAGCGTACCAATGACCTTATTTTCCATTTCCCTGCTACAGTGTTACTCGAACCAAGTTCATTCACACGAACTATAATAACCACAAGCATACATTATCATCCTTATTACGAAACCACATACAAACGGGCTACATGTTGTCAAAACAAACGACACCTTACTTACAGATCAAGTTCGCGACCTTTGCTATGACCGCATATGCTCACAGGCTTTCGCGCAACATTATGAAATCTGGACTTTTACTTCCAGACCACTGAGAAAGTCCAATGTGTTTTCGGTACGTTTTTTTCATCGCACATAGATGAGGGGTGCGGAGAGGCGCGTATTTAAGATGACGCCGACTCCGCGAGCTCACAGTTAGTCGCAATCTTGCTAGCAATGTGGAGGACGGTCGTTTTACTTGTTGCCGCCGCGGCGTGTCACGCGCTCCCCGCCCAAGACACGGGACACTCAGACAACGAGATCGACAGCATCAGCGATTGCATCAAGAAAGACTCCACGTCATGCCTCAAATACAAATTCTTCTCCTACGTTGATAAGATGATTGGACAAAAAGAATCTTTCGCTTTATCTGATGGTGTGACAGTTGTTCGAGCTCCAAATGTTCCTACAGAAACAGGTGCACCCAGAGCATTGGATCCAGCGTCAAAACTGAAGAATTACTTTGAAACGCATACATTAAGAGTTGAACTAAAAGGATCCGATATATTGGATACAGTTTCGAGTGTGGGACGAGCTTTGGAAGATACAGTATCTTCATTCACGGAAGATGACACAGAAGAAGGAAGGGGGAAGAAAAAGAAAGCGGCGAAGATATTGGGACCAATTATGATGGCTATGGCATTGAAAATGATGGCAATGATGCCCCTTGGTATTGGAGCCATAGCCTTAATAGCTGGGAAGGCATTACTGATCGGTAAATTGGCGTTGGTGCTATCAGCAATAATTGGACTGAAGAAGCTGTTGTCTCAACAGAAACATGTGACTTATGAAGTAGTTGCGCATCCTCATCATACTTCATCATCAAGTCATACGTCGAGCCACGATTACGGTGGTACCAGCGGATACGGTGGTGACTCTGGTGGCTACAGCAGTGGCGGCGGTGGTGGTGGCGGTAGCGGGAGTGGCCACGGTGGAGGCTGGGGAAGATCGCTCGAAGCTCAAAGCTTAGCCTACTCAGCGCAAAAACCTCAGTAGTGCGTTGACCTAGTAAAACGTTCCCCTTACGAAGATTTCTCTACAACGGTGGTTGACAAATAATTTTTATTGTATGTGCGTGTGATGAATGATTGTATTTATTATGACTGATTTTATTAAGTTATTATTTAAGCCATTATTCTTGAGTCACTATTTTTTTTTCTAGTAAAACCTTGTGGTTTTTCAGTAACTATATTATTATAGTGCGTTATGACTGTTTATATAATTATATGTATATAATTTAGTGATTTTAGTTTTTAAAAGTTATTTATGATTCATAAGTACCTGGCTTTAATACTTTTAAGTTTTGTAAGTTATTTAAGTATGTATATAGTTTTGGTTATATTTAGTTTCAATTCTCGAACGTCCTATCTCTTGTTTAATTCATCATCTTTTATGTATTTTATGTAATTCCAACATCCATAATTTTCTTCTAGCAATAAATTATTACTTGAAGCGTAAAGTTGCTACTGGTATTATAAAATAAAAACATCTTGTGTATTTTATTTAATCGAATTCTCTAAAAAAATATTTGCCGTCGCTACATTTCTTGAATACTTTAAAAATAGAAGAAATTGTAGTAAAAATAATATGAGTAACATACTTAATTTAAAAGATTTACTTAATTATCCAGTATTCCTACATTTTCTCTCAAGTTTTCTCGGGCAACTAGAAAACTTGAAGATTTGCATTCTTGTAACCATTTATTTAAATATGGTTTTCTAGGAAATTCATCACACAAACTAAGCTCTAAATAATTCGGAATGCGGATAATCGCTACACGAAAGCTGACAAACATTTCTTATCCCTTGAAAAGTACAGACATCAATCTCTAAGATTAGACTACCCAAAACTAGTAAAGGGCAACTATTTCGGGACAAATTAATATATTCATGCATATTAGTTTTTCAAAATATTTTTATTTTTTAATTTGTTCGGTCATTATTTTAAACGTGGTAGTTTCTCATAGATAATACAATAGTTGAAAAGCATGCCATGGCATGTGAAGTGACTTAATTGGTATGGTCAAAGTGTGGAGTGAAAAGCGGATATTGATGGTCCCATTTTCTTATGGAATGCAGAGGCGGTGGTCGAGCGTTTGAATCTTATGATGTCGGTTGGGTACAACGAGCCTACAACACGAGCGCGATGCGAATCCCTGTGTTCGTCAATAAACTGACAATAGGGATGTTTCCTGGGTAAAAAAAAAATAATTGGAATTAGTCCGTCAGTTAGATTATCAAAAAATATAGGACACGTATTTTTTACTTTACAAATCACTAACAATTGACAAAGCGCGACTCAGTTCAGGAGTGGGGGCTCTTGACGTCACTTGTTACTAAACAGTGTACCACACCGTGACGTCACGCGGAACTTCAACAAACCATATCCTCGTATTTTTTTGTTTATTTGAAAAAAGAAAAAATACGTTTCTAATATTTTTTGATAATGTATATTACGGACTAAATAGATTTTTTCAGGAAAGTAGCCTAGCCTATTGGCTGAGCGCAGTCAAGCGCGAGCCGAACACTCGTTCGAGCCTCGCGGGTCCATCTACGCTACGTGAATTCGTTCCCCACGTGTGATCAGCTCCTACTCGGCGTAGCGTAGACGCACCTTTATATTTAGTTCGAGCTCGTGGTGGATGAAAATGGAAACCATGGCACGGTAAAAGGGTATTTTATTATTACCCCCCTGGCTTTAAGTTGAAATTCTGTCACCATGCACCTCAGAGTCAGTTCCCTTCAGTTTGTTTGCATCATACGCCTTTTGCAGGTCACAGCAAGACATAATATAGGTCTCTTTATAAGCATCCTTCTTTTAATTTCTCGTCATTCTCATCCAGTTCAGTTGCTATATTTTTAATTATAGCTGGCACATAGATATAGTTAAAAAGGTTGGTAATCTAAATCTCTAATGGTGCGTCCATGCTACGCGAATCGAGCACAAGCCGAGCCACGAACGAGCCTACAACGAGCACAATGCCAATCCTTTTGTACGTGAACAAAGTGACAATCGCGCTCGTTCGAGCCTCGCGAGCCCGTCCACGCTACGTGAATCGTGCTCGCAGTGTACTCGTTCGTGGTTCGGCTCGTGGTCACTTCGCGTAGCATGGACGCACCATAACGTGTATAGTGACACTATTTAGATAACTTTTTTTGTTGACCAGCCATCCATAGTCTAAGCATGGGTTGAGTTGCTAAACCTCACTGAATCTCGTGAATTCTCATTAACGATAATTATTTGCAAAAGAGACAACATTCTGTTTCTCTCTCTTCTTCTTTAGCAACTTGTTTCAATCACATTATCGCTACAAGCCTATATATTAAGCCTAAAACAGCTTTCCTTATATCCAGGTCGACCACTTGCCCTCTAGCATCGTAGAGAAAGGAAAGCCGGGTGAAATCATAGTATCGGTCACGATTATTGTATGAAAAGTAAAAATTTTGTTATTGTTACTTTTCGGACGGTAATTATCTATACGGTCATTGACTGCACTTACTATAGTATCTTCTTGACATGAAATTGGTGAGAGGTATTTTAAGGTTCGTGATGGGTGTCACTCTACAGAAATGTAAGTGTATGTTTAGGGTTTTCACCTCATGATTGACTTTAAGTTGAACAAACGCTTAATTTTTTTTTTATACAAATAAGTCGGTAAAAAAAGCATACGGCCCGCCTGATGGTAAGCGGTTACCGTAGCCATATGGACGCTTGCAACAAACGAAGCATCGCTCACGCGTTACCGACCTTTCCCCCTCCCCTATGAGCTCTGGCGACCTAACTCACGCGCAGGAACACAACTTTACGCAACATAAAGTTATTTGGTATTCTGCGGTATTCTGTAAGGTGGAGGTACTTCCCCAGTCGAGCTGCTCTTTGAGCGAATAAACGCTACGCTCTACCTCTCTCAAATATAGGCGAGTGTGAAAAATATTCACGACCACATCACGACATTGATGCAACAATATCGATTAATAAATTGATAATAAGTAGTAAACAAGTAGGTATACAATAGCTTTTGTGTTTAGTAAAATTTTAGAGGGAGAAATAGATAGGTACATCATGCATAGACTTTGCTCCTATTTTCGCTAAGCTAAAAGGACCCACGAAGTTTGGAAAAGACTTGACTTACTGACTGAGGAGACACAGGATCATAATCCTGTCTCTCCACAGAAACTCCATCCCGATGGGTCTTGAGCTTCGCGCTTGATCTCATTCCAAGACTTTCCCGATCTTCTTCGCTTCGCTTTGGAAAAGAGATTGTTATCTCCCAATCCTTATGAACACTGCGAGAGAGAGATACACAATTTGACGCGAGTCAAAAAAAAATAATAATAGCCCATGGCATCCCGAGAACTTTGCTGTGATTTTTATACGATCATGCGATCATGCAAATAAAACTAGAAAAGTGTATATTATATACAGTGACTTGTTCCTTGAGCAAACGTGTCTAGAAAGAAATAACCCACATAATGATAGATACGTTTCACAGGAAAATTAAGCATTTTTTCATTGAATTGTTTTAAACTATATAAAAATAATATTATCATAACTCGGCTCCAAAATCAGTTTTTACAATATCTATTTATATATCTAAGTATCTTATTCCTAGCACTTATTTTTTAATTTTTGTCGCGTTTTCGTTATCTGTACATATAAGATCTTTGGTTCCATAAGTTTTTCCATAGCCGCCGTGCTTGGCAAACGCGTTAGCTTTTATGATATTTCTCTATACCTAGGAATTATCCTATAGAGAAACTTACTAATTTGCTTACGTCAATTACATTTAAATACTGTCTATCAACTCAGTCAATTACACCAGTTTCTGAAATGTCGTTCGTGAGCTATAATATTATCTACGTATCAAAATTGTATTTCATTGGATTTGCATGATAAACGTTACATCTTTTCCTCTCTGAATAATTCAGGCAAAGCATGGTTTAACCCTAATCTTGTATGGACAAAATCACTCTAAATTTTGTTTAACTTTCTTAAAAAATACAACAATTAGCCAAAGATTTTCATAGGGCATCGTGCCTCTACCCAGATGGATAATCCGCCTTACTAAAGCATGAAATTTAATTTCACTCCGCTTGAGGGGCTCCCTGAGCAAATCGCTCTCAGTTCGTACTGCGCACGGCTGTCAAATACTGTCAATTCTGGCTTGTTTATTTCATGTTGCCATAGAGGCGACTATCCTTCTGGACGTTTTAAATTCTTTGCAATTAGCTTATTTAGTAGTTAGCAAATTAATTAAATATATAATTTTGTGCAAAATATATATCTAATTCCAAAGCGAGACACGCCACCTGCAAATGTGCGCCAAAATTACTTATTGCAAAGAAATACAAATTACAAAAACGAAAATAAAAATATGTTTTTAAACTTTTTAATTATTTTATCATGGGAATGCGAACGAACAAAATGTGATTACTGACAAACCAATAAAAGCCTTACCTGCAACCTGGTTTCCAAAAGTCTGTTGATCTCTTAAATCTCATCTGTTTTACAATAACAGTCTAAAAAAATACCACAAACAACCAACAATAAACGATGTTACAACATTTTACCAGGCGAGCGCGTTCGTTTTTTTGAAAAAAAAAAAAACATAACGCTAGGAACTCATGCGGTGCCATCTCTTCGTACAGCCATGAACTTGAATAAAAACAAGGTCTTCAAGTCCGAAGTCTGCATGATTGTCGGTTGTAACCTTGGCAACGAAAATAGAGCCTTCCTGAAATTTTTGTTATGGAGAAAAATTATGATGCTATACCTATATTACCTACCTACTATTGAAAGAGTAATATTTGTATATACCTAAATATATAAGAAAAATAAGTATTGTTCGCGAGAGGGTGGAAAGTCCCCCAGAGCCACCACCTATATACAGATAAAAAAATAGATTTCGATGAAATTGACTAAAATGAGTTTTTAGGGGAAGAAAATCTCTCATCTCTGGAAAATCGCGACTTTCTGAGTTTTTGAGCAAAAAAGATTGGTAACCCAGGTACTAAGTATATTAATATAGGGTAAGTTAAAATGCGAATGAATAACAAGTAAGGTTTTAACTTTTAAATAAAAGGTGACCTTAAACTCAAAAGAAATATGAGCTCCAACTAAAACGAATGGCTGTTTATTATATATATTATAATCTAAATATGTAATGCGATGAGAAATATGTATAATAGGTACATTATGAAATTATTACAATAAAAAAGTATTATAACTTGAATTAAAAGTTCCACAACTGAGCGCATTTTGTGGAACCATTACAGCAAAACCTTGAACTTCGTCTCCTGTGAACTTCTTGGCCATGAAAGTAGTTCATTAAATTATACATAGATGACGTTGTTGTAATGAAAAAAAAAATATAACTTGAATTAAAACTTCAACAACTGAGGGCATGTTGTGGTTATGTTACAGAAAAACCTTGAACTTCGTCTACTGTGAACATCTTGACCATGAAAGAAGTTCATTAAGTTATACATAGACATAGATGACGTTTTTAAAATAAAAAAGTATCATAACTTGAATTATAAGTTCAACAGCTGAGCGCAAGTCGTGGTTACGTTACAGCAAAACCTTGAACTTCCTACACTGTGAACTTCTTGACCATGATAGTAGTTCATTAAGTTATACATAGATGGCGTTCATTTCAAAACTTAGTTGTAAAGTTAATAGATTGTTAGCGGCTTATTTTAAAACATTATTTAACTATTGTACTGATTTTATGGTCACAGAAATAATGTCTCTATGTTCGACAATGACAATAATCGATAAATATGTGACAACTTAAACAGTGTTTAGTGATTATTGTGTTTTATATAAAACCGTTGTAAAAAAATAAACTGCGGAACTATAAAATAATGATGAGTACTTTTTTAAACATACAATAATAACCTGATGGAAATTCAATAAAAGACAATTTCCTGCAGATTATTAACATGTATTTATACAATGCTTTTTGCAGTGTGACAGTACATTTCTACATAGACATTTCCAAACAACAAATCTTGCTCGAATATGGAACAGATTAAGACTATGCCAGTATCAAAGCTATATAGCCTCCAACATGTCTTTGAATGATACAAGGACATTAAAAAGTTTTTGAAAGAAGCAGCCCTGTTTTTCCAAAATCTTTTGGGACAAAAATAAAGATGGCGCTTTTACAAACGTGATCTTACTACTGGTGAAACTTTAGAAGTTTAGTAAGAAAAGTTGGAAAAACATAATATGGGTTAGCTTTAAAGTTTTAGATAAAAAAAAAATGTCTTCAAATAAATACTTTATTAGTCGTGAAATAAATTGTATTAAATAATAATACTGAAGCCGCCAAAAAATCATTTTAATATATTTTTGCAAAAGTTATGAAAACAACTTTTTCATTCTTCAGTAGTTTCATAAAGATATTGTCGATCAAAGTTAGTAAGTACTAGCTGACAGATAAAAATCACCTGACAGAAAATAAATTAGTTAGGTATAATAAGGTAGATAAATCGACTGCAGCGACCTTCCTTTTCCATGTAAACATATTTAAAAGCAACATGATAGCTCCACAAGTCTGACTGACACAAAAATAGATGAGTTATGTCAAGGTGCGGTCTATACAAGTTTATTTGTGGGTAACCGTGTTTTAACTATGTGAGTCAAAGATATTACTAAATCTGAAGGGCCAGAGGCGCTTTGCCACTTATATCCCCCGATGCATGTAAACCGACATATCCCATAATGTTAGCTTCAATTATGTGATTTTTTTATCTTACATCCCGGCCCCAATAATTGGGATCAGCTATTTTAAAACGTCGGATACGGATTTAAAAAAATCCGAGGCGAATTTCAGCAATTGCTATTTTAATATCCGAAAACTTTTCCGTGAATCGAATTGATATATCCGTAAAGAAACATAAAAAATATTCTAATTCGGCAATTGCGGAATATCGCCTCGGTAGTTTTTGTATCCATTTCCGATATCGAATCCGAGCTTTTTAAAATAGCCCTGCAGGACAGGATAGCTGATGAATATAAATATGACCATGAGCACTTTGGAGACCACAGCTTAGATTACCTATCAATTGCTGGTCGTAGGCCTCTACAAGTTTTCCACAAGTGCTTGCAGACAGATTTTCAACTTGACGGTGGTAGCCAGCCAGGTGGGTATTACAAAATACCCTACCACCCTGCTATGGTTTCCTTCACTGAAAGCTCAAGCTCATTGTAGGAGTCGAACCCGGGACCTTCGTCTCGGCATCCAACGCCACAACAATCATGCATGCATTTATTGGCAGCACAGAGCTAACCAGCACATTAGTGACCAATAAAATATGACCTTTATTCTACATCTGACAAATTAAACTGCCATTATGGATATTTTCCAATTATAACAACAAACAACTAGCAGAAAAAAAGGGAAAATTTGCGAGGGAAGCCGTGGGAAAGTACTCGATAATAATATAATCATACGTGTTAGTCTCGAAATCGAGTCTCGGTGAGATGTAGATAACAATTTATAACACATTTAAAACATCATGTGGTTTTGCGGTTTGCGACCACTATCGATTTCTATTCGATGATTTTGAAGACTGGTTTTCGTGGTCTTTGCCAATGCAGGGCATGATTGGAATTTGAAAAAAGTTGCTCTTCGAATATTCGTGGGAATATTCTTGGTTTTGCAATTATTTCTTGTTATAAACAAGGTTTTTGTTAGCTTGGTTAGCTTTTTAGGGTTACTGTACTTTTTAGGGTTCCGTAGCCAAATGGCAAAAAACGGAACCCTTATGGATTCTTCATGTCTGTCTGTCTGTCCGTCCGTATGTCACAGCCACTTTTTTCAGAAACTATAAGAACTATACTGTTGAAACTTGGTAAGTAGATGTCTTCTGTGAACCGCATTAAGATTTTCACACATAAATAGAAAAAACAACAATAAATTTTGGGGGTTCCCCATTCTTACTTACTCACATTTAACTTGCAGGTTTTGATTACAGACACCGGACTATGAATCTAAATAAAAGCTTGTAAATTGTCTCTAGTATCTCCTAAATTCAGTGGTTATCAGGCAGTATCTGTAATTGTCTACCTTACGCTTAATACTATCTGATATACGCTTTTAACTTCTCGATAACAAGACCATCATATAGTAAATGACCTATTAGGGCGCATTCCACACATTAGGTATTGGTGTTGAGTTACGGGGCTAGCTTCAGAATGCCCAAGTGGTAACTGTTTGAAATTGAAAGCGCATGCACTTGACATTGTTAAGTGTTTTACTTTCTGTTTGTGGAACACTAGAGGCTATGTAGAAAACGTTAAAGTTTTTAGGGTTCCTTGTTATAGTGTATAAACTTAATTGCGGTAGTACTCAGTTGGAATTAGATTTTCAGTTGTAGAGTGAATTGGATTTCGGTGCTGATGATCTTTGGCTGAAAAAGTCTAGTCCAAATATAATTGGACTGTTTTACAAAAAAAAACTTAAACCGACTTCAAAGTACACTAAGAAGTAATCAAATCCTGATCTGATGACAATGGGACCAAACGGGAAGTGTACCCATCCAGACAAAAAAAGAATTTTCAAAATCAGTTAATAAATGACAAAGTTATGAGGTAACAAACACAAAAAAAAAAAAAAAAAAAATACAACCGAATCCAGAGTTGAAAACGGAGAGCATGCCATGTTTGACGCTAAAGAAATAATATTACTTTATTCTGTTTCTATTAGAGCTCTGAAGGCTGGAAGCGTCAGTAAATGTAGTAACCTTTGGAATTCTCGGCTAAAGAACCTACAGTTTTTTTTAAATCTAAAACCTACATAAAATATCCCTAATTTCCACCCTTAAAATATGCACAAAGATATCTAAACCTGCTGGATAATAATACAACGATTTCAAAAACCGTATATTGCTAGGGAACCATTAGTGAACCCGTGTGAGATGGACTTGTCCTTGCAATGATGTCACGCACGGAACAAAAACTTGTTTTTTTTTATTCCGTGATGTCACGTATCAAGTATGTGTCTACAGATTTCATCATAATGTCAGTCTTGCCTTTCTTAATCCACTTCAATGTACTCCAAAATTCTGTCTTCTGTATCCAGTCACATAAAATCATTTTAAAGGTCCATTAACTGCGTTTTTTTTGTCTATAGGTATAAATAACATCCATCCCTTTCTTATGACTTGACTATGATTGGCTAAGACAAGGACACACTAAACATTTAGATGCAGTGGTCTTATTGTTCAAAATCAGTGCAAATTCACTGAGTCATCATCATCATCCGAGGGTTCCGACCTTCCTAGTACGTGTAGAGTCATTTGTTAACTTTCACAAGTGCCCTATAAGGGCCTAATATGAATAAATGAATTTTGATTTGATTTGATTTGATATGTTTATTGGTTTGTTCCATCACTGTATTTGAAAACCTAACCGTATAGCAGAGTTTGTTTGGGTTTGATTTTTAAAAATACTGTTAATATAATTAGAAATATCGTTATATTTTTCCAGTAATATTTAGATCAATGTAAACCTTCGGAGACCTTTTAAAAACCCTTCGGAGATAAGCTTCCTGCTTATCTGAAAAAGAAATAACAAAAGTCCCATAATTATGAGAATATTGCTAAATATCTCGGCATGATTTAAAATAGTGTAAGCTGCCTGGTATATCAGAAACTTCAACCACCATCGGGAAATTCGGATCGGAGTTCGTAAACAAAGTATGCAGAAACCAAAACAAACCAGTTCTTTTTTTATTATATGGGCTTGTGTTTGGCTACTGACAGGCCATAAGGGACGATGACGAAGTTTAAGATGGAACACGCTTACCCAGGAGGAATCTATTCACTCCGGCCTTGAAAGTCCTTAGATTTTACAAGTCTGGCTGGAAACACAGATGCCGGAAAAGAGTCTAGTAATTAAGAATAATAAAGTGCTAATAATTAAGAACCCAAAAGCAAAGTACCTTTAATAGATACAAAAACAGCAGGTATTTATGATACATTCTTTGGTATAGTAAAGTTAAAGACTAGATTGTAATAAAAATAGAAAACACTACTCAAGTGTAACACGATAAGAAAAAAAACTTTCACTAAGCACCTATAAGAGTTTCTAATTAATTCAAATCTTTTTAAATATTTAAAACTTATGTATATCTTTAGTCTAACGAAAATAAAATATTTTTCTAAAATTTTAAATGCGAAATTTCTTAATCAAGCCGTGATGGCTACATGGATTTAGATGGAATTTGGCATATAGTAACTTTAGATCCTGAGGAAACGCGGCTAAAATCGCAGGGCAAAAGCTAGTTTGCAAAAAAATGCTAGCATACTTCATTATAGCAAAGTTAACCATGTCTAAATTTTAATCGATCAATTTTAATGCTGTGAAATCGATCACTTTGAATGATCGATGAAATATTACAATCATCAATGGATTAGTCGAAGAAATTAATGGGGAGATAAATAATAAAATGTTTTTTTTAAATGACTGATATATTTTATTTTATTTGGGTGGTTCATAATTTAATTATAGCTAAAAAGAAACAGCTGTGAAGTTTTGTACACATGAAAAGAGCATCACCTTATATAGACAAGATAGATAATAAATATATAAAATATGACATAAATATATTGTAATAAGTATTTTATATAATACGTATTTTAAAGAAATATTTTATATAATTATGTATTTGAAATAAATACTTAATATCAAATAGAAGATGCAAAAAATAATATTTTACGTATATAATATCATACGAAACATATTTACAAAAGTATTATAAATCAGATAATAATAAAAATAGAAGAAATAAAATAAAAGTGAGAAAATACGACTAGAAGAAACTGAACACATAATATTGTAACTATATTAAATTAAAATAAGAGGTATATAAAACAATAATTAAAGCTATTGCTAACAAAACAAATCAACAATTTGTACTAAAATATAACAAGAAACACTTACAAATAAAAAACAGGTACTGTGTAGGTAAAACAAGTAGTAAATATATATACGGAAATGGCGATGCTATAGAAATTCCAAGACAAGATTCACTCGTTCACGCTATTTTCAATATATCATTAAATAATTTAATTTAAATAAATTAATAAATAATAAATTAATATCTTGTTAATCTGAGGTCCGTCTAGCTAGATTAACCGAAGATACAGTCTGAAATCTAGATAAAGATGCAGACAATCTTAGGTTTTAGTTAGAGTAGGCGCTGTAGGCCATATTTTGAGCATCTTGAGATGATCGGCCCCATCCGCCTCCATGACCACCACCGTGGCTGAAGTGTTCTTCATGATGAGGGTGAGCTACAACCTCATAACTTTCATGGTGCTCATGTTTTGAGAGGAGTTTCTTCAGAATAACCAGGGCAGAAGCAAGAAGTGCAGCTTTAGCAAGCATCAGACCCTTGACAGCTGCGAAGGCGATGATGCCGAGGAACAGAGGAATCAAAGACTGGATCTTCAGTTGGAGGAGGGCCAAGATGGGCATGAGCTGCTTCATCTTCTTCTTCTTACCACGACCTAAAACAAAACGAACAATATTTGAATAAATGTGAACGAAAGGAGAGAAAGGTTTCTAGGGAAATGGTGCTAATGATAATAATTAATGATTTATGACATAAAAATTCAAATAAACTTTCGATTCAACTTGATAATTATAATGTATGACAGACTTGACCTTCCGTTATGGAACATGTTATATCCCATATTTCTTAAACAAATGGAATGGATGGTTAGGCATCATGCATGTAAAGTTTCTAGGCAAATGTAGGTTTGTTTTTGAATTTAAAATTGAGTAGCATCGTGCGCGGACATTTCACTATTTGTATCGGTTAAACGTCATCGGTAAACAACAAGTGTATGATCGTCGCGAATCTCATTAAGATGCAGAGCGTTTATATCAATGGCGTCTGAAATACAAACAATGTCGGTTACATTGAAATTCATGGTGTTACGTTCAGTTTGCATAACAACCTCATTTATCTAGAAAGTGCTTCGATTGCCGGACGTCTTTCGAAAGCTCTATGCGTCCATGCCTACTTCCATATTTCGTTAACGAGATTCTGCCTGGAGCGTAACTTTTACTCAATTCTTGATAGAGATTTCGATCACGACCCATGTTAACGGAACTACAAAACTTGTTGCGTACCTATAGTCCTACATACTTGTACAAGTGTACTATGGAAATCTAGCAAAAACTAGACTTGGTCCGTCCGCTTTCCACAATAATCAACCTTGTTAATAGGTTAGAGAAACTCAGACAAGACCCGTTTGGCAATGACGATTTCTAGCGTCTTCCTCTTATGGTATAATCTTTTCGTCTATCTAAACTATACGGATGTCACATAATGATAATTTTTAGAATGTGGAAATTTAACTTCGTAACAATATCCTCAGAGTTATTTGGAATGGCAATAAAAAAAATATCGCGTCTGACAACCTTTTCTATTTTACTAAACGTAATACCTAATTAATTTCGGTTATCATAAAATTACTTTCTATTTTAAAATTCTCACCATATGTACCTGCTGAACCGGTTTCTTTCTTTTTAATTTATAATTCGGCGAGAGCTCTATGAATTATGAACATGGCTACGACAGTTTATATAACGTCGACTTTTTACTTTTTATTATGTCATACACTCGTGTCAGCATTAGTTTAATCATCTATAGCAAAAACATCATCTACTTTAATAATTATTAATATACGTATGCCATTACGCGGTACGCGGTACATAAATACATTGATTACACCACTAGAAGCTATTTATTATTAGGATAAATGACTTGCAAATTTGCCAAAAGCAAACTCTTTGATTTTGTACCGATACGACCATACATTTTATCAATGAAACGGCTGCTCACGACGAAAACCAGTTATACAAATAAACGTGAAAGGCTTTTTTAACGTCTATTATCCAACAACAATATTTGGTGTCATAATACACTGTAACGAATTGATGGTCGAGACAAATTGTTCTGTAAAATTGAACACAATTGGCCTGTGAATACCAATTTTGTTGTTTGTTTTTAGTTTTTTGATGATATGAATTCGATTTGCAAACATAATTCTTTTAAAAATGTGAAGAAAGTAAGTAATTAAGAAATGTCATGACATGATCTGATTACAACTCTTTGTCTACTAAATGCATAATGGTTCGTCGCTATTGAATTAGCTATGACACTACCAAAACTGTCAAATCTATAATTTCTATACGCCACTGATAGTTGTAAACATTGGAATACAATTTTATTAATAGCAGACCAGGACCTTATTTTTTATTCCATTACTACAGTGCTACAAGTTAGTGAATATTATTTATTATATTGATTCCCATCCAATAAAATAAGGAAGCTTAAACAAAATGATTTGTGATATTTGAACAGAAGCTATCATTGTTGTTTCTTTCATTGCATCATATCA
The DNA here is from genome assembly GCA_947623365.1 of Achlya flavicornis. Lineage (NCBI taxonomy): Eukaryota > Metazoa > Arthropoda > Insecta > Lepidoptera > Drepanidae > Achlya > Achlya flavicornis. The sequence continues at coordinate 4,292,905 of OX392490.1, forward strand.
TTTGATCTTCAAACAATGATCTGTTATCTAAACTCCAAAATATAGCTATTACAAAAGTTCCCATGTCAACTTTCACTCGTTCCATGGCAATTTAATAACTTATGAGATTTGCTGCGGGCATTATTATACATTGAATGCTATAAATACTGGTTATTTAGTAATAAATCAGTGGTTTGGTATTATGACGCTCCAAATTGGGATCGTTTCAAGCAATTTGTCTTATGCTTTTAATCAATGATTTTTTTAACTTTATTTTCTTCTTTGTCGGCTTATACCTTTCAGTTGATTGCTTTTATCTAACAAGAATTTAGTTTGTTAATTCTACAGTTCTAAAGTCTACAGTTGTTTCGAAGTTGCTAGCCAGTTAAGAATAAATTGCTTTAAATATATTCTATTTTATATCGTCACATGAATACTGATGAACCTAGAGAAAGTTGTAGTCTTATTTTATTTGAGGAAACCTTCAATTATTCGCTTGGCAGAATCCTAACTTCCTGGCTTCCGATCGTGATGCCACGCATAGGAAGTGTTTTAGATCACGAATTTATAATTACAAAAAGCAATCGTAGCATTTTCTCAGACTCACGTGTTTATTTATTGCATGATGTTTGAGACACGCGAGATTTTGAATTATTAGGGAAAGTATAATTTTCTGAAATTATCATTTATATGCATATTGGTATTGGTACGAGTGTACTAATCTATCGAGATACAATTAACAAATTGCCTCTTTTTATATTTGATGTATCCTTGGTTTTGTGATTGAGGTACACACTATTTATATGAAATGTTAATGTCAAATATAAATGTTCAGACGCAAAGTTAGTGAAATGTCCTCCATCAAGAGATTTGTTGTGATCTAATTTTAATAAAGGAACTTAAGGATATATCCTTATTGTTTTTGAGCAAAATGTTATCATCTAACGCTACACCATGACGTACTTTCCTTTTAACAAGAACCTATCCAAAATTATAAATGAATTTATGAAAAACTTTTTAGGTAACTCACCTTCCTCAAGAGACCTCTTCACATCTTCAACTGTGCTCTTAGGCATACGCAGCTGGACGACATGATTCTCCAGGAAATCAGCTGCAGCATCCATCAGTCTAGACTCCACCTGGTTCTCCCTAGCCCTGGGCTCTTCGGATAGTGGCTCGAAGGACCTGGCTGATCTAGGAGATCCAGTTCCAATGATGGTGAGGCCATCAGTGATGCTGACTTCCTTTGCTGTAGCGACGTTTTCGATGTACCGTAGTGCTCTTTCCTGTGGAAATATTAATTTATTATTAGTTAAAGTTCGTTAGTTAAGCACTGTTCGTTTTCTTTAGTCTCGCAAAGGGTTTTATTGGTTGACCATGCAGTCCAATGTCATACAACATTTTGTCGCAAATAACTGGTACATTTGTTATTTTTCTAATAAAATTGACTTTGGCCGAAGCTAAACTTATGTCAGAGTAGAGATTATACTGTATATTTTTTTCCACTGATAAATTTATATGATGACACAAATGCGAATTAAATTCAAGGTACTGCTATTAAATCTTGACTTATAGAACAACCAATCCAAACCTAAAGTCTCATATTAGACACTTTAAAATTAGGGAAATATTCTGGATGATTCAGCTTTCAGATAAAATAGGGAATGTTTTTTTTTATGGGAACACTTATGATATCACTGAACACAACACACCTTGATACACAACGAGACATCTTCTTCAGCACAACTCTTGACCACTCCGATGACAGATCCTATGACGTCATCTTCACCACCAGCTGGCTTGCAGTTCGCGACTGCCACACTCACAAGTATTAGAAGGAAGGCCTTCATTTTTTCGTATCCTGCTATGTTCCTCTTGTGGTGCTATGAGAAATGTAATGATGGTAGTAAAGCATAGCGGTTTTATTCCGCATACCCCCACTGCCAGGTTGTGTTCCCGCCAAAATGTGCGTACGCATGCGATGTGGCGAGTTGCGAATTTCATAGAGGTGGCGGCATTAGAAATTATTATGTGACAGTTTTGCATATTAATTGAATAAATTTGTGTTGGTCATTCTTAATTTACGTATCGTAGTGATTTTTATGAGAATTCAGAGTTGTATTAGAAAAATTTGAGGTTTATTTAAAGGCAACAAATACGGCAATTAATAATATTATAAATAACCTTGTAGTAGGTAAAGTTTTGGGACTTTTCATAGAAATGAAAATAATACCTCAAAACTAAAATCAAAAAATCATTTATTTAGTTTAGGCCCTGGTAAGGCACTTATGAACGTTAAGTTGTTACATATAGTTGAAGTAATACAAATTCAAATTCAGTAATTTAAATTTATATTACTTCACACACACTATGAACTATGCACATAACACACCATGAATAAATACTTATGAACGTTAACAAAATGACTCTACACCGCTACAATAATTTTATATGTTCTGGAATATAAATAAATTTTGCGAGCCCCATAGATCAATGTTAGTTACCACTAGGTTAATTTAAGATACTTCGCTTAGAATAGAAGAATACCTATAGTTTTTCAGCAGTTACAGTTATACCAAAAAAGATGAAGAAAATTCAGAGAAATTATTCTATGTCCAGTATATTTTATAAACAAGGAATCAAGCTAAAACTTATAGTACAATTTCTGATTTTATTATATTATTCGATTATATCGTTTACATAATACTTGAATAAATTCTCCACCAATATATCGCATTGAATTCCTACGGATATGTAGTAAATACATTTGGTTTAGATAACAAGCTATTACTTAGTTTGGGACCAGAAAGATGTGAATGAATGTTCCAGAAAAAGAAATTGAGAAAATTGCTCTGGCTCAGACCAATAAATTAAAATGTTGGTATATTTTTTTTTGCCGTATAAATTATTGAATTAAGATTTACTAGATATAATACCGAATCATTATGTTATGTTACAGAATATTTGTTTTTTTTTTTAATTGATAATACTTCAGAGTATATAAATACTACGATACTGTGTCTTTATATGTACCGTACAGAGGTGTTAACGTTAGGATTTTTCGTATTTTTGCATTATCTCATCATCAAAATCATCATCATCATATCAGCCTATGGATGTCCACTGCTAAACATAGGCCTCCCCCATTGACTTCCACTTCGAACGGTTTTGGGCCGCTTGCATCCAGCGGTGCCCAGCGACTCTGACCAGGTCGTCGGTGCATTATCTGCCAGGACGAAATTAATGCGAAATCGCCCTTTTTCGTATGCTTTGAGAATTGTTAACTATATAGTCAGGGAAAATATGGGGTGGATATATTTCCTTCATTGGTGGCTGAAACTCAGATGTGTCGTGAGACATATAGAGTAGTCATACAGATCATTCTTTATGCTTTGGTTCTAAACTTCTAACTGTAATGTAAATTTTGAACACTTATAAATAAATAAATTATTTGGTTAGAATTTTTTGTTCTCAAAACTGAGCATGAATGAATGTAAAGGTACAACGAGACAGTTTGGCGCCAAGTGTAAACGAAGAATGACCTTTTTATTGATACTGGAATGCCTTTACATTATAGTGCGTCCATGCTTGGCGAACCGAGTACGAGCCGAGCCACGAAAGAGCACACTGCGAGCACGATTCGCATAGCGTAGACGGGCTTGCGAGCCTCGAACGAGCGCGATTGTCAGTTTTTTCACGATCGCATCATGCTCGTTGTAGGTTCGTTCGTGGCTCGGCTCGTGCTCGATTCGCGTAGCATGGACGCAGCATTACACTCTGCAGATGAAATATTCAAAGATGAGGGTACTACAATAGAGATTTTTCAATTTCTATTTCGTGAAGTCTTCTAATCTATCCTTCCTACTACTTGGTTTGTTTGTTACGCTTTTATGCCATAACTAATCAACCAATCACGACGAAGTATGGAAAGCAGATAGCCTATGGTATGGAGAAAGACATAGGCAACTTGACTAGTTACAATATATTTGTAGGCTATGGTAACCGCTTACCATCAGGGGGTCGTTTCTATTAAGAAAGCAAACTTTACATAATACAGGATGAAGTATTGTAAGTACAATTTAAAGGACTGACTAAAGAATTGTACTTACAATTTAAAGGACTGACTAAAGAATAGCAACGTCATCCTGTATGATATTGTGTCATCATCCATTACAAACTATTTAAAGACTATTTATCTCATTTTAATAGAGGTAGAGCATAGCGTTTATTCGCTCAAAGAGCAGCTCGACTGGGGAAGTACCTCCACCTTACAAAATACCAACAGCCAAATAACTTTATGTTGTGTAAAGTTGTGTTCCTGCGCGTGAGTAAGGTCGCCAGAGCTCATTGGGAGAGGGGAAAGGTCGGTAACGCGTGAGCGATGCTTCTTGTGTTGCAAGCGTCCATATGGCTACGGTAACCGCTTACCATCAGGCGGGTGTATGCTTGTTTACAGACTTAGTAGTATAAAAAAAAAAAAAAAACTGAAATTTATGTTCATCATAAAAAAAAAATAAAGCCATGTCTACACATTTGTAACATAAGATTCGCGGCGCAACGTCTGTGGTGTCTAACACTCCAGGTGATTTTGATTGGCCACCACGATTCTGAATGATCCGACTCAATGGCCATTTTCTACGCAAATTAATATTTATGTGGATGATTTCTAATATTGCATAACCCTAGTAAAACGCAGGTCGTTGACTGATATTATACAGGGCCCCTAAATATATGAACAAATGTTTCGTAGGTATACTGGCGCAGTCAATTTGAATGTATTTATTGATTTTTTTGGATTGAGCTTAATAGCTTTTTCTTTTTAATCTTATTGATATATTTGCTATAAATATTATGACAAAAACTATTTTGAACATAAATACTTAAACAAAAATATTCGTAACCCAATCATTTATTAGTTAGAAAAAGATAAATACAATTAGAATAAAAGAAACTTATTATACTATCATTCAGTTATATACAATCTAGTCTCATATCAACACACTCATCAATTTTCATTTTAATTGGCCGCTCCTAATTAGTACGGTCAAAATAATTTCCTAATCGCATTTTTTTCTTAGTAGCCACCAATTTGGCCACTCTGTATATTATAATAGATAATATTCGCTCATATATACTTGATTTATTTATTGTGTATTGCGCAATCTGTCTGATTTATTCGTGTTTTAATTCCGGTCTAATTTTCCGGTTTGTGTAATATCACTTTCCGGTTTTAGCCACTACGGTGAAGACAAAAAGGAAGGGTTTCTTTGCTAAAAAATAAATTATAGGGTGGTATGTAACCGCGAAATGTAATGGTGCGTCCATGCTTGGCGAACCGTGCTCGATGCGAATCCCTTTGTTCGTGAAAAAACTGACAATCGCACCCATAAGGGTTTGCATATTCATAAAAAAACTTTTGTTATTTGTATTTAATTTTATTGGCCTGGTGCTGATCATCATTTTAACTCGTCATATCATCATCCATTGTAGTTCCTCCTCCATCATCTGTTGATTAGCTTCATTCATTTCAGAGATATCTACATAGGCTGTAGCTCAAAAATTCAAAGGGAGTTGGTACAACATGTTAAAAACAGGAATTTACGCCCATACTCTCCACCATAGGAGAAAAAAAAGTGGTCTCCACTAACATGCCAGTATTGTTAGTCCTTCGATTAGATAGAGAAACTAACTTCTCAAAGGGTTGACAAAGCAACTGAGCCAACTTGGCCTGGGATGGCCGCTATGTTTGTCGCAAACGTTGGTTGCGGCATTGATATAAAAAACGCGCCAAGGGCCCCTGATGCCACCAAATACATTTTAACCACAACTTCATCTGATCATGAAGAAATAAATAAACGTTCTTAAAATAGACATAGCAAACCTCATAGCATTCAGGTTATCAACGAATTTACATACATTAAAAAACAATCAGCTGTGGACATGGTATATTTTATTTTTACATCGTATTCAATTTTTAAGTTAGCAAACAATCATACTATGTCTGATGATAAGTGGTTACTGTAAGAAAAAGAAAGAAGAAAGAAGCTTGATACACCAGGGGTATCAATAAATTCTATTGACAAAATTCTTTAAGAGAGTTTTAAAAAATGTTAAGAGGAGTCACTGTGGGAGGCCGTTTGTAAAATTTTCATTTTTTTATCTATACTGATCCTCGTTAAGGTACCTGCCACTATAGAACATAATAGTGTGATCATCATCGGCCTGTAATATCCCACTGCTGAGTACAGAACTCCTTTCACAAATGAGGGTAAAGGGAATGGGCAGATACTCCACCACTGGAGCAAGGCTTCAAGCCGCATAGTCGGGACCAACGGGTTTGCGTGCATTCCCAAGCACGGAACAGTCTTTGCATAACACAGTGAATTCAAATAAAACAAAATAACACCTAAGAACTTCTTGTATAGGTCGGAAACGCCTTGGCTATCACCCAGGACGTATTGCTAAAGTTCATGGGCGTTCATCTGCTACTAAAAAAAAAGTTGTAGAATTAGTAGACTACCAAAACTGTCAAATTTATCCGTCTTTTAAACCTATTTATTGAACAAAATTGTAATAGCAAACTAGGCCCCAGGTGGACTGCCTGCCGTCAGCCTTCTAAATGTCAAGAATGTATATTTTTTACCTACTGTTTTTTAATATTAATTTGTATATGCCATATCCAAAATAAATACTATATCTTATGAGAACACGATTCGGAGACGTCACGCGATGCATCGCTTCGAGTATATAATTTGATCTCATGTAATAAACTTTCATCGAGCTTAAAATCGATACTTCGATTCGTAGTTAGTGATGTAATCAAAAATCTCGAATGGTCATCAAATGATATGAAGTGTAGCGTTTATTATAGTTATTATCGTATGGAATGGGTGTTTTTTTACGTTTTTATTAAAATCGGATAATAAAAGTGAGTACCTAAAAGACTGATAAAATACTTATTATAAGATAATTGGACTGTTTTACAAAAAACTTAAACCGACTTCAAAGTACACTAATAAGTAATCAAATCCTGATCTGATGATAATGGGACCAAACGGGAAGTGTACCCTTCCAGACAAAAAAAGATTTTTCCAAATCAGTTAATAAATGACGAAGCTATGAGGTAAAAAACATAAAAAAATAAACAATAAAAAAATACAACCGAATTGAGAACCTCCTCCTTTTTTTTAAGTCGGTTAAAAAGCACCAGCTTATCTTCGGAATGTACTCTAAGTAAACCATTTTGTAACAAAAATAAAATTACTATTCTCGCTAGTTAGGGGAAACTTATGCGCCAGCCCACCGTGGAGAATTTATATGAGAAGATGATATTGTCATCTCCTCCAATTAATGTATAACTAAAGAGGTAGATAGGTTACCTACACAAGATTTGAACTTCATAAATGGCAATCGTTGACGCTCTGACGCGACCATCGAGGAAATATCCCTTTAGAGTAGTAATACTGAACAATCAAATTCCGAAACTAGTCAGTGATTTGTCACTGTATTTGAACATTAAGGACCACTCGCTGCATCGTGCGTTTGTGACTTGGCCAATCAGAGCGCATGTGTCCTTGACTTAACCAATCAGAGCGCGTTGTCGGCGGTGGGAAATTGGCGGAATATATTTCAACCAAAATGAACGTCATTGCGCTTCTTTGGGTTAATTATTCGATGGACGCGACGAATAACTAGAGTAAGCTAACTAGCACTAACCTATCTTCCTCTTTTACTTATAAAATCATTGACCTTCACACATAAAAAAAAACTAATGTTGCTGTTTTTAAATATCTGTGTCAGACCACAATCTCACCGCGGTAGTTGACAATGAGACCGAAAGTGGTCTTAAATGTTTTTTTTTTATACCACTAAGGTGGCAAACAAGTATACGGCCCGCCTGATGGTAAGCAGTTACCGTAGCCTATGGATGCTTGCAACACCAGGGGTATCACTCGCGCGTTGCCGACCCTGACGAAATCTCTTCACACCCTTTTTGAAGAACCCCATGCTGTACTCCATTGGGAAAACCAGGGCGTGGAGCTCATTCCACAATCTGAACGTCCGCGGAAGAAAGCTCGTTTGAGCTCGCATAGTTCGAAATAATACTGGTTTCAATGTGTGAGGATGGACTCCCCGTCGATAGCGAGAGCTCATAAACCTATAAAATACTAGCTCTCAAGTGTAGTACATAATTTTAGATCATTAAAGAGATCATTAGATTAATCATAAACTCCATAAAAATTCTTTGCGGCTTAGGCCTTTTTAATTCCAGAGATCATCAATTTAAAAACGTCGATATATCAAATCGATTCGCTACGAAATCCGGAAGTCCCAAATAGATAAATAACCTTATTTCATCACCAACTCAATTTTCCCTCACGTTTTTGTATCGATTGTAGCGTATGACGAATACATATCATTCGATTATTCGATTGATCGACTTTCGACCGTGATAGTCAAGAATATTACCTTTTTACGCTTACTGCTTAGAATAGTAATACTATTGTATTCGCATGTAAGTTTATTATAGTTCTTAGTACTAAATTATAGAGTCTGTAATTGAGTGGGGTCGTTTTACTATAATGTTCATTCATAGACTATAACAATGTGTGTGGTTCGAATAAATTGAGGAACTCCTGAGATTCCTTATTGAATTTATAGATGCGTTATCTTTTACATAATTATCAGCATGTAACTATCCCATAGTAAGTTTATTACTTTTATGTATGTAATTAAAACCATAGAAACGTCTTAAAAGGTTGTTGAAAATACCTGCAGGTACACTGAAAAAAAGGTTCTACAAAACTAGTTATGTATGTTGACGTTTTGTTGTCGGGAAACTAACTTTAGTTACATTTAATCGTATATCTTTGATTTAATCAAATAATTTAGTAATGAACCAGAACTAGTTTTGTTACTGGTAAGTTTTAGTTCGCAAGTCACTCTGTTTAGGTTATTTGTAGTCAAATTTTGTGTTACTGTAAAAAATTTTTTTTCAGTGTAGGTACTAAAACACATATTTTTAACATACTTCAAAGTAGCATATAGCCAGCTAGGTGTGTAGATAGATAATACCTACCCTACGACTGTGCTGATGGTGCCCGATGGTAAGCGGTTATCTTAGCCATATGGACGCTTGCAACACACGGGGTATCACAGACATGTCACCGACCCTTGCCCCTCTCCAATGAGCTCTGGCGATCTTACTCACGCGCAGGAACACAACTTTATACAACATAAAGTTATTTGGCTGCGGTATTCTGTAAGGTACTTCCCCAGTCGAGCTGCCCTTTGGGCGATTTAACGCTGTGCTCTACCTCTCTCAAATGTTAATGCACTGTACTTTAATGTTTTTTCCATGGTTTCTTCACAATTTTTTACTTGGTCTGTTCTCTTAGTCTTTTTATGTTACTGTGGTCTATGGACATCGCCAAGGGGGGTAGGGAAGGGCATCTGCTCCCACCTAGAGATTCAAAAAAGATTGCTCAAAGCAATTTTGTCTTAATAAAATAATGGTAAAAATAAAAATTCTACCAAATTCCCAAGTCCATTCACTTGACTTGCTTGATCTTCGTACCGTTCTTAGTACAATCGTCGTAGAGGTAATACTCCTACACAAAATCATTATTTTCCCAACTTGCTTCACCCTGGGCCATCGGCTAGCGATACCCTTGCTGTGGTCCATCACTAAAGACCAAGGAATCTGATTTCACTACCAACTTAACCTTTGTAATTATTCTCCTTCCATTTCTGTACACCTTGTTTTGACCAGATCTATTTACTACTAAAAAGCTAAATTCAATAGAGCGTAGAGCGTAGCGTTTATTCGCTCAAAGAGCAGCTCGATTGGGGAAGTACCTCCACCTTACAGAATACCGCAGCCAAATAACTTTATGTTGTGTAAAGTTGTGTTCCTGCGCGTGAGTAAGGTCGCCAGGGCTCATTGGGGAGGGGGGAAAGGTCGGTAACGCGTGAGCGATGCTTCTTGTGTTGCAAGCGTCCATATGGCTACGGTAACCGCTTACCATCAGGCGGGCCGTATGCTTGCTTACCGATTTAGTGGTATAAAAAAAAAACAATTCAAGCTACCTTTATGAGGCACATTAGGTGGTTTAAAAAATCCAGATTCTAAAGACGATAAAATCATATGGGCTAGATTTTCACGAAAACTTGTAAGTACCAAAATTGTTGTAAATGTTGTTTACTTTAAATTTTGTGCCTACTATTCATTACACAGTCAACTTGAGTAAGGTTACATTATTATTAGTGTACGGAACCCTCTGTGTGCGAGTCCGACTCGTACTTGTTCTTATGACATTAAAAAAGTGACGGATGTTTTTAAAACCTGGTTCAAACCATTTCATGACTGTTATAAGTCTCGAGGCTCTGATAAATTATCGAACTATACTACTAATTAGTAAGTTATTGAGTCGGAAACAGTAGATATGAATGATATTTAAATAATATATATGTCGGAGTCAGCGGCAGCCAAGCGATACAAAGACCACAATTAGGGTTCAGTGGTATCAGGATTCAGTGGGCGCAGTGCAGGCAATAAAACAACCTTATACCATCGCTTCGTAAAAGTCCCGTATGAGGAGAAGAAGCGACGCAACAAACTCCTCACGGGCCCAATGTGTTTATTGTCGTAATATTACAATTAAATAATCACTTCACTTCACTTCACACATGTACAGTCTAAAATAATTATAGGCTTCAGAACCGGGTGTAACAATGATTGCACTGAGATGAGTACAGCTCGAGAGCTTGTGATAAACTAACTGTCCCAAAAGCAATATGCATCCCCTTATTAACTTTGTTATTCACGTTATAGTCCAATCAGTATTCTTGCTTTTTGCAAATACCCTCATTAATTCTGTTATTTACGTTAAAGTCAAATCAGTGTTGCTACTATTTCACCCAACCCTTGTACCACGATAATAACATAATCCAACCGAGTTCAACTAACTATCTCATTCTCCGACATATAAATAATAATAGTTCGCATTTTATTAAAGTAAAAATTTTTGCGTTTCATACAAGTTTTCTTAAATTCACTTTCGTTTCAAAGAAATCATAGCTATCTCCGGTTTCTTTTGTCATCTAAACTGCTGTTAATATAAATGCGTCTGAGCATTTTATTTGAGAAATGCTACAACGACACGTGTACCTTTATTATTTTATTGCTAAGCCGATCCACCGGTCGTTTAATCTGCGTAAGAGTTGAATCGAGAGCAATTCTTCACCTACATTACCAAGGCATTATCTCATATCACAGAAATATAAATGGCCATGTTTGTATCTCAGATTACGGAACAAAAGGTAGATGGAGCGCACGGAACACTGGAGTAAGGCCAACAAAGCAAATACAAAATCGAGTCAGTATCAAAGACTACGGTATACATATGTGAATTTAGTGATGTTTATCTATCCGTTTGTAACATTTAAACTATTAGCTACCGAGCCGATTTTAATGAAAATTGGCAAGGCAGCAAATTGCATGGAAATTGGTGATGTTTTTTTTATACGACTAAGTTGGTAAACAAGCATACGGCCCGTCTGATGGTAAGTGGTTACCGGAGCAATATGGATGCTTGCAACACACGAAGGCTCGGCTCGTGCTCGGTTCGAAAAGCATGGACACACCATAACATATAACAATCATAATTAATTAAAGCCCTATCTGAAAGTAACTCTCTACTACAATTATCTCATATATTTAAATACCTTATTAATTTAAAATTAACAGGCGTAAAGAGCAAACAAAGGTTTTATCTCACATCATGGTCTACAACTTGACCTCCATGTTCATCATTATTACCGCGTTAAAAATATGTAAGTTATGCGTGTGGCCTGTGAAAGTGATCGCGGTTTCGTCGCTTCGCACAGCACCTGTATTTGAGGACATACGGGCACGGTTTGTGTGAAGCTTGTTGCCTGATTTGTTGGGTTGTTTGTGTAGGTAACAATAATATTAACAAATTGTAGATTTCTTTGTTATTGTATCAAATAGTTATCAAATAATTTTATGAATTAGTCATGATTAACCATAGTTATTTTTTACTAATTTAATTTCATTTATCAGCAGTGGCCTCTCCCATTGAATAGTTTTATTAGGTTTGGTAGCTTAAGCCTCTATCGTTAAATTATGGTAAGAATTTACATATTTTTAACAGTTTTTTTATGAAATGATACGATAATTTAATAAGGATTGTGTTTAACGTCCGTACAATGTAGAACATAATATTACAGTGTATTATTTCAATGTAAAAAATGTGGTTTTAATTCATATACCAATTTCCAAGTGAACTGAAAGTAAATAATAGGTAACTTAACTTTATTGTCGTAGTATGGACATGTTATAAGAAAGAATGAAAGCCATGTGATTAAAAGGGCCATGAATACAAAAAAAGGATGCATATTGGGAATAGGAAGACCTACGTAAGAGACATGGATTGTGTGAGAGATGATAATAATACGAGTAAGTGAAATGGCTATGGGCAGGCCACATCGATCGAAGAACCGATAACGGATGGGGAAGGAATGTTCTCGGGTGGCGATTATGTACTGGAATGCGCCGTGTGGGACGATCTCCCACCAGGTGGACCGACGACCTGTTCAGAGTCACTGGACACCGCTGGATGCAAGCAGCCCAAAACTGTTCGAAGTGGAAGTTAATGGGAGAGGCCTATGTTCAGCAGTGAACATCCTTCGGCTGATATGATGATGAATATAAGTAATAATGAAGCGTATACCGAAATGATGGATAAAGAGGCCAAAGGAAAGAAGATTACATACCAACCTTAAATGATGAATGAGAACAGAGCAGGGAGATGATGAAGCATAGCGTATGGAAACGCAAGCTTTGGTATGTCCATCTTATCATGTCAAGTCGTACAAGTCATACAACATGTTAGACACAACATGCATCTGTATATTTCACGTGTGACACATAAATATCGACAGGTTTTGAAGTCACCGACCGACAGCCGACAGCCGGGACGATAAAAACGTTTTCATCAGATCTCGTGTTACGGTTATATAACAATTTTTATTCGACGATGGTACACATTTTTTTAATACAGTTTCCAAAATGTTAGGTTCTGGCTGACTTCCGACTCTCACTGTAGTGAATAAAACTTTGATAATCTATGATGAATATTAAAATGTACGTTTTACTCTACATTTTCGAAAATTTTAAACGAATCTAAGCTTTTAAATTACAAGGTAAATTTTATAAATAGAGGTCGGTAAAGATAAATCCTATATATTAAAATTTGTTCTCTGTGTAAAAGTGACATTATTACGATTTTTTTAAGTAACGCGCTGATTAACAAAAATAATAACAATCCAATAATAACAATCAGCGCCTTCATGACCAATCACGATTTTGTTTATTATTATAAAAACCAAAAAGTTATATTCTTCCCATAATTTTATATTAATTAGACGGTGATTATTAAATAAAATAGAAACATGTACTTAAATTTTACTCATTAAATTGAAAGTTAATTTGTTTTTAGTCCCATGAAACAATGGTGGTAGCTGTGAAAATTACATAGAATAATTTTCTTACACTTATAACTATTGTTTTGAGTAGGCACGTAACTTTTTCCCATGTTATTATTATCAAAATTATGCCTTTTATATGTAATAAGCAGGTAGGTACCTATTTTTAAAGTAATTTGGTTCATTAAGATAATGATAGAGGCACACTGTTGATAATACGATGTATTTTTATGGTCACATTATAAGTTCAAATTCAAAGAAAATGAGAGAAAAATTACACTGGTCTCATGTTTCTTATTTATAGAAATACACATAAATAAATAACAACGTTGACGGCCCCCAATTTCCTTTTATTTGAACATATAAATACATTTTTATTCTACTCAATGAGCTCTAGATTAAATTAAATGTCATATAATATTTTTTATTTCGTCTCTTTCTCACAAAGGTTTGTATTTCAAACTCACCTAGCAAAATTGAAATGAATTTCTAATTCTACATTTAACAAATAATATTTATATTTCCGGCTTAGAATTCCATGTGTTCTGTTTACCGTGCCACCCATGCGTATGGATGGACAGACAGTAGAACCATAGAGTAAATAATATACTACGTACATGTAGAACGATATCAAAGGTATATCCGTTTTTCCCTTTGAGAGTCATTTGGTGTACGCGATTACCCTTGACAGCTTTGGCAGGATTCTCGGCTTCTATTAGAAATTTGCTAACTAGTCGATCGGCGATTCTGCCGATGGAATTTCTGGCACTTTGCTTTTTACTGGACAAAGAGGCAGAAATGAATAATTTTCTCAATTTGATCTTATCCGGATCATTATGCTTTAGAATGGCTCAAAAATAAGCACTACTGAAATTCAAATTTGATATTCCATGCCCTGCTATACGTTCTACAGCCTCATCGGTGCTACCGGTTTAGAAATAGGTTACATAAGATATCAATCTTCTGTAACCTATTTTTGGGACTAAAGCTTGTTGTTGATAAAATATCCATAAAATCTCCTATGTTTTAGTCCTATTACTTTTTAATCGAGTGAGATGGATTGTTTTACTGGCTCGTACACCCATACAAAGGAAACGAGACGATGTAATCGATTTTCTAAAAAGTAAAAATACAATCTGATTAACTTAAAAAACTATTGCTTGACTATCCAAACAAGCAGCATAATCTACAACTTGACCTCCATGTTCATAATTATTACCACGTTAATAATATGTAAGTTATGCGTGCGGTCTGTGAAAGTGATCGTGGTTTCGTCGCTTCGTATAGCACCTGTATTTGAGGACATACGGGCACGTTTTGTGTGGAGTTTGATGGCTGATTTGTTGGGCTGTTTGTGTAGGTAATAATAATTGTACGGGACGCGACCCTTGTGGTAAGACTGCTGAATGAATAGTTTATTTCGTCTACTAAAATGCTAGAAGGAGTAGCTAAATGAATGCGACCGTCTTGCTGATCGAAAATATATGCACTGAAGTTACCGCAAACCTAGTGCGGCCACGCTATTTAGTTGTTGGCTCAACAAAACGGTGTTGGTTTGGATTTCATCGAACAGGCTCCCGAGGGGAGAGATGATATGAGAGGGAAGGTTTTCACAAAGATAAAAGTTATTATGATGCTAGCTTTGGCTTAAATACTAATGAGTGTTAGGACAATGCTAGATGGGAGATGATTAAACAATGTGTCCTTAAAGAAGTCTGTCATACGGCTGAATCATCGACAGTAAAAACCGATAGACTTTTTGCGATAGGTAGGTGAAGTCGACCTATCCAGTTTTTTATGCGTAAAAAACTTTTTAACAAAAAATAAACCACCGAAAAAACTGAAAAGCAAAAAATAATTTTGAATATAACTTGAATTTTATAAGGTTTTGCAGTCGGGGACAAACCAATAACATACGTAGATATGTATTTTTTTGTAATTTTTTGCTTTTCAGTTTTTTCGGTGGTTTATTTTTTGTTAAAAAGTTTTTATTTTATAATTTTTTGTGGCTATACTCTACTAATTACTCCATGCTTAATTTTTGATTTCTTTTGATGTAATACACAACTCAGCATTAAAATCTGTGTGTGAACAATAAATCATCCCTATTTTCCCATCCTTAGGGTAAGTATTTTTTATCCATATTTATATGGGACCACCTTCGAGGTATACCCTATTCAATAAAAAAAGAATTATCAAAATCGGACTACTCTGTCAAAAGTTATGCGAGATCATACATAAAAAAAAAAATATATACGCGTCGACTTGTAAACCTCCTCCGTTTTTTCGTCGGTTAAAAATGACTACCGTTGGATCATATTATGCGCAAACGGGTATCACTGACATTCGCGCCCGGTCTTGTCAAATTATATGTTTGTTTATACAGGGTTAGTGGTATGTACAACACTAAACACTACCAACAACACTGTGGTAAAACTGTGGTAAAACACTAACAACCGTGCAGGACTGTATTACTAACATCATAAACAACAACAACATCAAGTTTTGTTTCGGGATGACTATTCACAGGGACAAACTCTGTTTGCTGGAGTTGATTTTCGGTAGGGCTGTTTCTCCCACGGCCAGTTTTATGTGGCATGCTCACGTGTGAGCTGTCCAACTAGCCTGGTTATTTAGTGTCCACTTCCGAATTAGTGTAAAACATTGTTTATAAGAAATACTGTAAGGGACGCTTTTGTCAAATATCACACCCGATGGTGGACATTAATAGCCACGAACAAAGCTCTATATTGTTACAGTAATACATATTATCTAAAAAAAAAGAAATTACTCTACGCAGACGAACAAGAGAATTGTGATTTTATATGATACAAAAAACAATATATTATTGGTCCTACTCATCTATACTCATTTATAAAATTCGGAAAACATAATAAATACTGGCGTCTAATACTAAAAAAAACTACTGAATGAGATAAAGAAAAACCATTATGCATAAAAATTATTACATGATCGAGGATGAAAAAAAAAAAAAATATATATTTATTAATATTTGGTTGTGTTTGTATGTTAACGCACAGGAGTAAAAAAATAAAAAATGTGGTACAGAATAATTATACCAATTTTTCAATAGAAATAGGTACTATTTTATCATGTTACATTTTATTCATATCTTTTTTTACATTGGTGAATTATCCCGCCTTCATCGCACAAATTATAAAACATGTTAGACACAACATGCACCTGTATATTTCACATGTGACACATAAATATCGACTGGTTTTGAAGTCGCCGACCGACAGCCGGGTCTATAAACGCTTTTTCATCCCAAATCGTGGTATGGTTATTATAGCAATTTTTAATTTATAATTTTGTACTTTTTTTTTCAAAAGCAGTTTCCTAATTTTTATTACCTTCTGACTCTCGTGACGAATAAGACTTTGAAAACCAGTTTTAACTTTAGTTTAAATAATTACATTTTTAATTGACTTTTTCAAAAAAATTGAATTGTTATTTGTGATAGATGTTTACTAAATATTATTTTTATACCCCTTAGTGGCAAACAAGTTTACGACCCGCCTGATGGTAAGCAGATACCGTAGCCTATGCACGTTCGACATAGACTACTCTAGGAGTAGTAGGGGGTGTAGTAGTAGGCAGTAGAAGGCGGGGAGATCATTCCACAGCCTGAGCGTCGCCGAGCTCGGCGCGGTAGGAAGCTCCTTTGAAACCGCTCAGTACGAAACCATTTCGGTTTCAATGTATGAGGATGGACTCCCCGTCGATAGCGAGAGTTGCAATGGTAGTAGATAGCTGTGAGCATCAGGTCAAACAATTCTTCAGAAAACGGTCAGTTGTACCAGCGTACTACAACTGTCTACAACTAGATAAAGTCAAGTTCAGTCGACATTCGTCTATAATTATTATTTGTATTAAATTATGTAGCGCTCGTGGTGTAGCATGATAAGCCGTTCTTTCGATCGGCAAAGTTAAGCTACCACCATCGTGGTCGGTACCTGTATGGGTATTTCAAATCGAGCGTTTCCGTGCTTCGGAAGGCACGTATGTTGGTCCCGGTTATCACTTAATTGTGATAGTCGTTATGCTAGTTGGAGGCCTTCTAGGCGGCTTGAAAATTCCAGCTGCAGTTGGTTGACCACTAGCCTACCTCCACCGATCCACAGTGGGCACGCGTGGTGGAGTATCTGCCCATTCCCTTTCACCCTGATTTGTGAAAGAAGGCCTGTGCTCAGCAGTGGGACATCTAAGGCTTATGATGATGATGATGATGTAGGCGTTTAACGAACTGAATTTAGAATGAGAAGATGATGAAATTCTAACTCAAAACTTTTTATTAGTATTTTGCAATCATGTGATAATATAGACATATAGATAGATAGATCAGCAATTTGAGATATATTCCTTTTGTCAAAAGTGACATTATGTAGGCTCAGAAATTTAACAACGAGAATTTTCGATAAGTTTAAACACTACATGTTAAAACCTACATGTGTTTTTTTATTTATTTCAAACGATTCACATTGTCAATATCATAAATGTATTTCTATATAAACTATCGATACATAATCTATACTCTATCGATATTTAAACAACACTCATCACAATCAAGGATGTAGAGTATCAAATGTCCAAACCGACGAAACTTCTGTCGTAACAGATCGATGTCCCCAAATACAGAAGGTGCAAGACCAAACGTAGACTATTGCAATTCGAATAATTATTCTAATTAATTCACACGTTATATTTAATTCAATTATGTTATAATTTTAATGATACGTGTGTGCGCATTCGTTAATGGATTACTTTCAATTACGGACGTGCAAAATGCTTCATTAATTTACATAGTCTTATGTATTTACTTTTTTTAGGGTACCTCAAAAGGAAAAAGGAACCATTATAGGATCACTCGTGTAACTGTCTGTTTGTCCGTCTGTCACAGCCGATTTGCTGTGTGTGACCCAAACACGGACGTGTATTGTAAATTGATGAAATGAAACAAGAATATAAATATCTTTATGATGTAAGTTGCCCCCCCCCCCCCTCCCACCCTCTTATCTAACCTAGAACATTGAAAAAGGTACAGAAAATTGTTTTTTTTTTTTTTTTTTTTTTTTTATAACACTAAGGTGGCAAACAAGCATACGGCCCGCCTGATGGTAAGCAGCATGTTCTTTACTTATTGCATACATAGTTATAAATATAAGTATGTATGCAATACTTTACTGTTACTTTACTGTAAAATTACAGTAAAGTAACAGAGAACATGTTTTTCAACTACAACGTTATGGAGCGTTTATGCTACGCGAACTGACAATCGGGCAAAGCGCAGTCGAGCGCGAGACGAATGCTCGTTCGAAGCTCGCAAGTCCGTCCACGCTACGCGAACAACGAACGAATCCTGTTCGTTCGAGGATGCTGTTATTTTTATTTTTCTATTAATCGGTATGATGACGATGATGATAATTAATGTTTTGAAAATAGTAATTGCTGACTTCAAAGATATATCGACAAGGTAGAGTAAGTAAGTACCTACCAGGTTTCAAAAGGTACTGCGCCGTACATTATCTAATGCATTTTTCTAAGCTATAAAATTCTCTATCGACATATACAGCAGCCAAGTGGCCTTTAGTCTTCTTGATCCTTGGGCTTGGAATCTGAAATAGCATAGGTTTAGTATATCTTTTATCCCTTAGGTATCTGGGATGGGCTTTGAATGAATTTCGTACTTTAGCCTCAATAGGATGTTAATTTTAACTAAGGCACTGGAAATCAGTGATGTGTGTGAGGCCCTTTTGCACATTATAAGAAAATCTGTTTTGACTTATCAGACATAAGACATAAAGTTTATGAGCGTGTCTTATCCGACATTACCTGTAATATGTATGGTTTCATATAAAAACCAAAGCGACTGAATTTCTTATAAGACAAGATTTTTTCTTATAGAGTGCAACTGGACTGACATATTTGACTTATTTCGCCTTATTTATCAGAAGTACAGTTTCCCTAATCTGTTCTAGTTTTTATTTCGAATTTTTTTTTTGTTTATTTTAATTTTAACTGTATTTTTATGTGCGTCCATTTTGACAAATAAATGTATTTTCTTTCTTTTATTTCTTCCTCTCTTTTAAGTTGAAAACAGTGATTTTTTTATTACAATGATACATCGTATCGTAACTCGAATACGCATGTCAAAATGTTGGGAACAAATTAAGAGGGTTTTATACCCTATTCTATGGGAATTGGTTTTACTAATGATACTAACTAAACTCTGGAATATGGTAACAAGGTTGAATAACTTAGAAACTCCGGATCTAGTTTGACCATAAGTAAATTAAAAATGATTGCTTTTCTACCACCTTTTTCTAGGTAATACTAGTGAAATTTCGCTAAACATCGACAAAGTTTTATCATATGCTGGTGTAACTACAACATAAGGGCAAAATGCTCTTAAATTATTCTATAAAAAATAATATCTACTAGTGCGTCTAAGCTACGCGAACCGTGCACGAGCCGAGCACACGCGGAGCACGAATTCGCGTAGCGTAGACGGACTTATGAGCCTTGAACGAGCGTTCGACTCGCGCTCGACTGCGCTCCGCCAATTGTCAGATTTTGACGAACACGTATAGTGCCTCAAGTGTTGTGGGCTTGTTGTACGTTCACACTTGACGTTGCGAGCGATGAACGAAGAGCGGCTCTGCTCGTGCTCGGTTTGTGTAACATAGACGCACCATAATAGGTACAGCCTACTTTATAGTATTTTTCAATTAAAATAGGTATAATCATTTCTTATTCAAATAAGAAATTGTCATACCTTTCAAAATCATCGGTAAGATATTTATGATTGACATTAATTTTAATGGTGTCTTTCTTTAAACTTTGCCCCTAAACACATTGGTTTGGAAAGTGGTAAAAAACCTAAAGGTGAATCCGAAGATGATATGGTTGAAAGTAACATCGAAGGTATGAAAACGAAAGCTTGGCGTGATGTCCGACCGAATATCAGTCATGTTAACGATGAGTCTTAAAAATTGACCATATTGTTCTATAGTCATTTTAGATGTTACGATTTTTATATCTGAGATATCTCGTGTCGGAGGCGTGTTGTAGCAATGTCGTAAAATATAAATATCGTAGGGGTGTTGTAGAGATTTTGTAAAGATGCTGTAGAGTTGTTTTATTTGATGTCGTAGGGATTTAATAGAAATAGCTAAGAAACCGAGATGAAGTACTGAAAAAGCACTATTACTTTCAGCCCACAGAGATCGATATTTGGCATTTCAACATTTGCATCCAAACAGAGTTTTAAAAGTACATTCGTCTAACGAACTTACGACAAAATACCAAATCCTTCGGCCACATCATCACTTACCATGGTGAGATTGTGGTCAAACACATTCCTCATCATTTAAAATTTAGGAGCGTTTTTTATATACTCACTTATACCGCAAAAATATTTTTAGTACATAAAGTGTAGCTTATGTGTTACTTCATAGTCAACTCCCGGACCATCAACAGATTCAGAGAATGAGAACATTAAAGTGTACAGTCGAGGACATAAATATGTATACACTTTTTGAAATTCAAAAGCAATTTTCTCGCATGTTTAACATCTAAGTGTTAAACTATTACACAAATCATAATAGTATATGTTAGAAGATTCTGCCTTTATAATATCTCATAATTTCAATCAGTAGTTTAAGAGGAAACCGTTGTTGAATAACTAAGTGTATACATATTTATGTCCTCGACTGTACTTCAAAAACGTTCATGCTCATCCTATATATAAAAATGAATCCCTATTTCCCTTGGTCACGCTATCACGCGTGAACGGCTGGACCGATTTCGCATTTTTTTTTTTGTTGTGTTTGTTATTGTCAGGAGAAGGTTCATATGAAAGAAAAAATTTAGAAATTTGCGGGGGTAGGGTAGGGTAGGGTAGGAGGGTTGGGTAGGGGTTAGTAGGACACCACGCGAACGAAGTCGTGCCGGGCAGCTAGTTAGTAAATAAATCACACATAACATTTTGAATGTACTGGAATACGTTCACAGTAGCCACTCATTCAATCAAAAGGTTTATAGCATGCAATCATTTATTAAGATTAGTATTTTTTTTTATACAACTTAGTCGGTAAACAAGCATACAGCCCACCTGATGGTAAGCGGTTACCGTAGCCATATGGACGCTTGCAACACACGAAGCATCGCTCACGCGTTACCGACCTTTCCCCCCTCCCCTATGAGCTCTGGCGACCTTACTCACGCGCAGGAACACAACTTTACACAACATAAAGTTATTTGGCTGCGGTATTCTGTAAGGTGGAGGTGTACTTCCCCAGTCGAGCTTAGTATCAAGATTACATGGCATTTTTTGTATGTGTGTTTTTATTCAATATTTTTACGGGTAATTTCTAATATTTATAAATGGATATCCTTGAATATTGAACTGTCAAAAAGCGATTTAGTAGCGTTTCAGTTGGTATTTGGTTAAATATTTATTTTTGCAGACTTCATGATTTATTTGACAGAGAAAGAAAGTAACTACAATGACGTTTATATTTTGAAAACATTGTGATAAAATTTCTAAAATGCGTACGGCATTTTGTTACATTTTCATTTATTTATTACTAGTTGTCCCCACTATTTCGCCCGCGGTCCCGGGAAAAAAGTAGCCTATAACGCTTGGGGATAATGATGCTTCCTATTTGTTAAATATTTTTTCTAATCCGACTGGTAAAAAACAAGAAACCCTTCAGTTTTATTATATTAGGCTAGGAGAAGTAACTGTTGTCAGTGAGACTAGAAACTAGGTGGTTTCACGGTACAGTTCAAAATTTACTCCAGATTTCAGATTAAAACATTTACCAAGTATATTAAAAGTAGCACAAAGTTTCTTAAAAAAAAATATTAACAAAATATCGCGTATGTCTTGTCCCACCGATTGTTGAGTTGGAAAAAGCCACGGTAATCCGTAACACTCCGGTTCTCACGGAACGTTGGACATCAGACTCTATGCTGAGTAATCGGTAATGGTAGTAGACCGTGAGATTGGGGATCTGCATGGAAATTCTGTGACAAGAATGTAAATGTTGTGATGAATCTATGTTTGTTTTGAAAAGAGTAAATACTTACCCCCTTATTTATAATGAAGTTATCAAACACTGATTAGCTAAAATTCGAAAGAGTGAGACGGGGCACACTATTACACTGCGATTATCAATAAGGGGGTAAGTTTATTGCCGGTTCTTCTTAGCAAATGCAAACTTACAAACCGGTATCTGAATCAGACTATTCGTAAATGCGAAAATAAATCCTAATCCTAATCCTAACTAATATTATAAATGCGAAAGTGAGTTTGTTTGTTTGTTTGTTACGCCTTCACGCCTCAACTATTCAACGGATCATCATAAAATTTGGCATGCATATAGCCTATGGTATGGAAAAGGACATTTTTATCCCAGTAATTGTTCCCGTGGGATGATTTTCAATGTTAATTTATTTGAATGACTATAGCTATACATACCTAAATGTATATATCCTACTGCGAAATAGAAGCATATAGCCTATAGTATGGAGAAGGACATATGCTACTTTTTATCCCGGGAACGCGGGTGAAACCGCGGGGGACAGCTAGTAAATAATAAAAATAAATAAAAATTACCTTGCGCGAAGCATGAGCAGTTAACATATAGATGCATTCTCAGATATATCGTACACTAATAGATTAACAGTCAGACAAAATATCGATATGGATGCCTTGTCATTTGTTCTCGGTAAAAGTATCGAAAAAAACGAGAAATTGGAATGCCAATTTCTCGTTTTTTTCGATACTTTGTACGAGAACAAATTACTTATACTTATTATATTGAATGCAATATAATAAGTATTTTAGTCGTTCAGACTATGTACGCGCACTTCCTTTTTAAGGCATTTGGACCGTAGCGGTGCTCACGGACCGTAGGGGAGAGCGGGGCTAAAAGTTACCAGGGTATGTTGTTCCGATTGAAATAACTCCACAAGGAAAAGAGATAAATATATTTGGTTAATACGTCGTTAATTGGGCCGTTGCTGCGCATCGACGGCATCCAACTTTGTTGGGCCAGTGACATCCGGTACATTGAAAACTGAGCATGTACGTCGCTGATCCACGTAAGTAAATATTTTCGTGTTTGATATTTTTGGTATATCTAGCGAATTTAAATAATTTTCGATTAGTTCTTTGGTATTGTTATTCAAAAATATATCGAATATCATGATATACTGTGCTAAAACTGTGTATGTCTCGTAACCTAACCTAGATGTTGTAATTTTGAACACATGTGTTTTTGGGGCTAGATGTTCCCGTCTTTGGGGGCAAGTTGTGACCTCGGAACAACTTACCCCAGTTCATCTGTATGATATTGTAAAGATACTGATATAACTGATATTGAAGTTTCAGAGATGGAAACTAGAATAGACAAATCCAACAATGCACATGAAACTGTAAGCATTACTGAAGTACGGCAAATCTTGGGTCAGCCAGAGCCATCATAAGTTAATTTGCCTGCATCTACTGGTGTTATACAAGAACATGTAAAAGTTGATCCTTTTTCCCCAAAAGCAATTCGTTCCTTTCTAAAGGCACCATCACGGAGTAGAACTTCATAGCAAATCCGCAATTTTAACAGACACAAGCCTGAGAAACAAGCCTTAGTAAAAGAGCAAGAATAAAGCATGAATAGTAAGCATTGATAATGAAGAAGTAAGAAAAAATTAAGGAGAAGGGAATGGTAGAGGAAATTACGGGGATAAAATGGAAGGGAACGCTTAAAGGCAAAAGGGATAATTCATTAAATGACTAGTTCTACAAATGAGTGGTGAGAGTTGTGAGAATGAAGAGGATAATTTAACGTTACATATATTGTTTTAGTCTGCTGTGACCCTTGTGTGTTACTCTAGCTCACGTTCTAATGAAGAATGGGTTCTTACATTTTCAAAGATGTAAGAACTAGAACCGTTCCAGATGTTAACATATATTTGTCTCACTTGCGGTTCTGATGAATCTTGTGATGATTTACAAGTATAATATTATTGATGACTTTCTGATATGATTGAAGAATAGATAATATCAAAGCTGATTAGCTACTTAAGCTATTATATTAGTTATATTGACTAGATTTGTGATACTTAATATTTCAATCTTTAAGTACAAATTATAAATGTTAAAACGTAAAAATGTTTAGTTAATAATAAGTCAATTTTCGAAAAACAACTAACTATCCGTAAGATATTGTTTATGAGTCCTTAAATACATACTTAGTTAAATCAAATATTGTTTTTTTTATTATTTTACACCTTCCATAGATCTCGTAACAACTTGCCCCACCCTTTTAACAACTTGCCCCAAACTGGGGTATGTTGTTACTTTCCGACTTAAGGTATTGTATTATTTATTATAAAAAAATCTTACAAAATACAACCTCAAAAACTGTATTTATAGCAAGGTTAGATGTATAACTAAATTTTAATGTCTTAATACTAATGCTAGAATTCAGTTTCCTTACCAAATTTTGGGGGGTTACTAACTCTATACTTGTACTCCTTGTTAAGCATATTGCGTGCATAGAGGATTATGAGATTTGGCATGGTATGTTTATTTTATACACGGTGACTTTTTAATTGTTTTTTCGCTAGAACAAACGTTGTGCAGACCAGACCATGGTCTACTAACATTCTAACACAGGAAGCCGCGGATTCCCACACCTGCTACAAAACTGGCATGCCGCCCCGTGACGCAACTACTTTGAAGTGCAAGCGCGTAACGATAATCCCGACTTTTTTAACTTTATTTTGAGTTTTTTCAAAAACCAATGACGTAATTTTTTTCATTTGATGTTATAGAATGTTAGTAGATTGTTCGGACGAATAAACGATTAAAAAGTCACCGTGTATAGAGAAAGAATGCAAAAAGCTACAATTTATTTCATTTCATTGAAGTTACAAAAACGAATATCGGTTGTATTTCGATCAATGGGCGACCTCTAATAAAATCGTTAGGTATAAAGAAGTCTTAACGGTCCACTGTCATCTGCATTTAAACTTTCGATATCGATCGATTAATAGTATATTTTGTCCCTGTCTATCGCAGTGTGTTTTTTGCCCTCTCTTTCTACCTTCAATTGAACCGATATTCACCAATTGTTCATCTTTTACTTCATAATGCTCATTATATCAATACATTTTACGCGCTTTATTATTTTATTTGCTAAATTGGGTGGCTAAAAGATTTTTTGTTCTCTTCTCTTCTTGGTTTTCTTCTTCTTATTTATCGCTCATATTATAAATGGAAAAGTAAAGTCTGTCTATCTATCTGTCTGTTCAAGAATAGTAAATCATCATTGACATAGGCAACTTCTTATCCTGGGGTTTTACGCGGGTGAAACTGCGGTGGCTAGTTAGTTATTTTATACATTGTAATTTAGTTTTTTTTATGCTTCCATATCCTAAAAACTAATGCAGAAGTACTTTTGTATAGGGCTTATTGTTATTACTGTAAAATGTATGTAATAATAAAATTATTCTATACGTTCAATAAACAGTCTATTAGTTAGATATTAATATCCATAATTTCTAAAACCATTCGAATTTCAGCTGCATGTTATTATGCTAAATCAATAGTGATTTTATTGAAGAGAAAATTACCTAAAGTGTAAATTAATTATTAGTTTATTCACCTTAGTAGGTGTGGTATCGATAGTTTTTTTGTTTCTGACCGCATATGAAAACCACAAATAATTAATGACAAAACTATCTAATTGTTATCCAATGTAGTAATAGCCATTATTTTTTCACAAACATTAGAACCAAAAACTGGACCTATCAAACTATTGATTTAAAACAAAATTAAGAAACAAACTCATTTACATACGCATTAGAGTCTAAATTGTCTCGAATTTCATCTTAACCCAGATGAAATACCAGCTGACTACGCTTAGATAGAACAACGGTGGGGGGGAAGTGATAAAACTGTATAGCATGCGGACTAACACACCAAACATAACTTGACATCACTGTATGTCAGAAAATTAAAAAATTCGGTTCGGTTAGAAAAAAAAACGTTAGAAAAAATGAAACTAATCATAGTAGTGCTTGCCTTCTGCGCAATCGTCAAATCAGAGGACAGTGATAAAACCCTTGAAACAGCAATCAACTTCATTAAAGATTGCCAAGGAGATTACACTTTATGTGTTAAGGTTCATAATTTTATTATTTAGTGAAAGTGCAGTGAATGAAATGTGCTTACAGTGGCTGTGGAATAGGGTGTCCCGTCCATGTATGAGAAATATTTTTTTTCGTGCTACACTATCGCAAGGGGTATCGAAATTTGCGTAATTTTACACAGATTACTAAAAACATAGAAAAATTAGAATTGCGTATCATCTTGAGGGCTCTACCGGACTTTGTAGTTTTGTAAATTTTACGTTTTTAGTGACCTAAGCCGTATGTCTAAAATAATATAAAAATAAAGTTTAAAAGGTATTTTATTATTGAAATTAACGAAAAAAAGAACAAAAAAAAATAAAAAAAACCCTATATTAATTATAATCAATGTTAAAAACAGAATTTACACTTATTTTTGTATCGAAAATTTGGCATTTGTGCTCGAGATTTCAATCTAATAAAGCCATCTCTAAAAGTAGCTTTGTGAGGCTTACGTTACCATTAATACATATTTCTAATACGATTACGTGTGACAAGGATGGCCCACATTTTCCAAGCTCAAATTTTAGGCCATGATTTGAAGGTCCCCATTAGAAATATGTCGAAGAACCGGTAGTGCTGATTAATTTCGGTGTAATCTATAGGAGAGAAGTTATTTTTTGGTAGTTCTTTGGTAATCCTCGGCTTAGATAAGTGTAGTGGTTTATTTTTCGAAATGCCAGCTGCGGAATGTGGTCTCTATCATCAAACAATATACCCACAAGTAGGATTTCCAGGCAAAAAGTATTTCTTTTGATATCAGAATTTAACACAATTTAGCTGAGATTTTATTTATTGAGTTTGATTAATCCAGCCGTTCCTTTCATTTCAGCACCGCTTATAACCATTTTCACATGTATATAATTTAAATGAAGTGCATTTAAAAGCAGAAACGTCAAAAAGCTTCTCATATGTCACCAAAAACACTTCAGTTAGTTTTCAAACTATAATTTCGTTTGCTTTTGGGAAATCTTTTGAAATTGAGGTACTTCTAAAAATAGGATTTCAGTAATTGAATAACTCATTCCTCAGTTACGATTGGAATCGAAAAATCCAAAAGTAACTTATTCAGTTTAGGCCCTGATAAGGCACTTATGAATGTTACAGTTGACTCTACCAACGACTTAAACTTAGAAGACTCCGGCAAGAAACTCAGTATAAATAATCACATATATATCTGACTTGGAGGGACCCTTACCATTATACTTCAATTTTAGTTCGTTCTAGACAAATAAAATAAATTTAATGACGTCCCTTATAATTTTTTGCTGCCGATGGTAAGTTATTTGTATGGTCCCAATATAGTACAATATAATAGACTCGCTACGCCTAAAAATCATTATTAAACCTGCTACTAACACTGTAACAATCGCAACTGTACTTTTATAGCATAAAATTTACTTTGGCTACGAAAAAAAACACTCGCGAGTCAAGTCAAGAAAGCCCTCGAAATAAGTTGTAAATTGAGGGATTTTGCAGATTGAAATATATCAATTCGAAGTCACTGGTAAAGAGTTATTGCATGCAAATCAAAACGTCGTGTATGTATTACAATTAAATATAACAAAAAGTTAATATTTTTTGATATTTAGTTTGGTAGCCGAAATTAAAGGATAGCGAAATATTACCATAAAAATGTAAATTTTTCAAAACTTTGAAGATCGGTAGAACCCTAAAGATATAGATTTAAAAAAAATAAAAAATTACTTTGGTAATCTACGATCAATTACACAAGTTTCGAGAGGTCTTGGGTTAAGGAAAACCAAAAAAAAAAATGTCGGGACACCCTACTGTGGAATCAAGTTTCTTGGACAGAGATCTCATTACTAATTTCACTTGTTTATAAATTTATCAAATTGATTCATTTTACAATAGCAAAAGAGTTAACGAACAAAAATATTATTAAAAAAATAATTAAAATAATAAATGAAAATTTAACTAACCAATAAATTATCTCTTCACAGGAGAAGCTGCTAAAAATAGTCGATAATGTCAGAGGCTCGAGAAGTATAAACATCGCAGAAGGGGTTGTCCTAAAAGGAGAGCCTGAATTAAGATCTCCTAAGAGCCTGGATGTCCTTCCAGTAGATCCTACAGCAAGAGATGCTGAAATCAACTATAGGCTTGTTGAAGGAGTTGTCAGTCTTTTTGAAACTCATGCCTTGGAGGTCAAAATGAACCCGGCCGATAAAGTGACCCTGCAGAGGTCTCTTGAAGAAGGTACGCATCATAAAATGTTATTTATGTATGTTTCATTTCTAGACGGGCTAGTTGGCGCGGTTGGTTACGATTGTACCTATCGCGCCGCAGGTTGTGGGTTCTTTTCCCACACAGGACAGGTGTGCATTAACATGTCTGTGTGTCCTGAGTCTGCGTGTAATTATGTTTACAAACAAAAAGTAGTATAATGTAGTATATCAGTTGTATACCGTATAGTATGTAGTATAGTGTATAGCTGGTTTCCGTAGTAGAAGCTCTGCTTAGTTTGGGATCAGATAGCAGTGTATGAGGAATTTCCCAGGATATTTATTTATTATTATTATTATGTCATACCATGATTGATTTCTAGTGAATATATTTTCATCGTAATTACTATTAATGATAATTTAATTCTAACTCATAAAATCAAGAATTGAGATGCTATTTTGTAGCTATACTTATGGAATACCTACGAAAAACATCACAATTACTTACAGGCATTTTAACATTTACAAGAGTTTGACTTTCCTCTTCTCGAATATAGCAATAATAAACAACTAATTTGTGATTTTAATGCTTACAGCTCGTGGTAACAAGATGAAGATGAAGAAGGGGGGCGGTATGGGTATGCTTATGGGTCTTCTTGGAGCCAAGATGATCATGGGAAAACTTTTCATCGTCAAGCTCATTGCCCTCAAAGCCCTTGCTACAGCCAAGATCGCCCTCGTCCTCGCAGTCATCCTCTTCGTCGCTTGGTGCTTTAAACACGACACTACGAAAACCACTTATGAGGTCGTCCCACACGCCCATCACCACGAATCTCATCACCCAGTTCACGTGGAACATCTCTCGCACGATGTTGGCCATGGACACGGCGGAGGTGACTACTCTAGCTACGGTTCCGACTGGAACAAGAATCTTGATGAAGCCCAGAACTTGGCCTACAGTGGTTACGCCCACAACAAGTAGACCTAAGTAATCATCATCTAAGTTAACTTCTAAATCTATTGTACAAAGTCTTATTTATTTATTTATTACTTAATTTATTAACTTATTTTCGAAATAAATTATTGATGTTACTATCTGTTTCAATTGGAAAGTTGAACCACCAATCTTACTCTATCTCATGATGCGTTAAATCTGATAAGCGTTTTTATTATAACGGAAATAGATTCCACTTGCGGTAACGAACTTAATGATTTAAAAAATATCCCCTCGAGTTATATACGTGTCAATTTACAATCACAGCTTGTGATATCTTCATAAACACGCACAACATTATCTCCTTTCTAATCATTAGTAGCTGTTTACACTGAATCTTGATATAAACCTCCTTAAACATTCAAAAATATCTCCTCCGTTAGTATCTTTTAATTTCTCCGACCAGTTTCAACTCTCTCTAATAAGTTAATTTATGTGTGTTCTACATTTTTATCATAACAAATGTTATTGGGGCTTGTGTAAAATTTCTACATACCTGTGTGCCGGTCAAAAACATGGCTTAAACTGGATTAAAACAGGTTGTAAAACTTTCTATAGATGGTGTTTCACGTGGTTCCGTATTCCATCTTCAGGGTGAGGCAGGTATTTTAGATTGCAACCCGTTTTCAACCGGTCTTATGCACGACTAATATACGAGCCAATAATAATGTCTGTCTTACTTTCTATCAATGAAAATGAGGTTTCAATGGAGTCCAATTTAATAATGAATTTGAAATAGGTAAATAATAAGCCGCAGTTGATAGAAATCTATAATATTTCTTACAAAATTGATAGATAATAAAACATTATTTAAAAGATGATTGAAGAACCTAAGCAGATACCTAATACGTAGATCCTGTGAATGCTTATTTTGAATCCACACTATAGAACAAAATTAGTTAAATAAAGTCTGACTGACTACCGTAAATTGTACCTACCCAATTATTAGCTGTCAGATGAAATTGATTTATAGGTAAAAAGCCATTTGTAGCTTTATATACTTATATAAATAAGGTAGGTATTTGTAGTAGGTACCTAAAAACTGTAGTCCCATACATTTTATTAGTTAAGCAATGAAAGTGAATATATTAATGCGTAATTTATCTTTCGTGTTTATTTTTTGCATGACCAAAATTAAATGTTGTCATAAGAGAAATTAAGACACGTTTACAAATCCGACATTATCTGTATAAATAAGAATAAGACAGAACTAAAGTCGCATCCGGTTCACATAAAATAGTATGTAGGTGTGTATATCACTTTTACTATTAAGAAACATATATATATAGTTATATTTATCGAGAAAGTCGATAAAATAGAAATTACATCTTATAATGTGGTGTAATCATTCTTATCGACGCCAGAGAGCAATAATAATCTATAAATAGCTTAATATGATAGTTCGTTCCCCCAAGTTCACTTGTACAAAAGATATTTGAAGTCTTCGTAAATCTGTATGATTATAGGTATGCATATTATATAGTCAACATTATGTAGGACAGTAGATTACATTTTCCGAAATAACTTTTGCTTTATAGTTCGCTTAGGTTAAATATTTCTCTGAAATAAACAGTAGGTGTAATTTCATTTAATATCCTGGTACAAATGTCTTGGGATATTTTTCACATGATTATCTGATCCCAAACTAAGCACAACTTGTACTATGGAAACCAGATAACTGATATACTACATAAAATGCTTATTGACTGTAAATACATACTTAATATACCTACATAATTACACCCAGACTCAGGACATGCAGATTATGTACACAAATGCATGTTCTGGATAAGAATTTAATACGACCTGCATCGTGATAGGTAGGGGTCTTACTGACCACCAAGGCCCGTCATTATTACTTACTATGGGAGCAAGAATTGATTCGGTCAAAAATGTCACGTACTAGCTATGTCCACCGTACTTTGCAACGCCTTTTCTATGTTAGAAACCTCTGGCTGTT
Organism: Achlya flavicornis; assembly: GCA_947623365.1. Lineage (NCBI taxonomy): Eukaryota > Metazoa > Arthropoda > Insecta > Lepidoptera > Drepanidae > Achlya > Achlya flavicornis. The sequence goes on from OX392490.1 coordinate 4,324,754, forward strand.
ACAAACAGAAAAAGAGACAAACATTGATTGTAAGATAATAATATTGTTACAGACAATTCCAAATTTATTTCAATTCAAACAGTTGAATACTATCTATATTCTACTCGAAATGAACAATCTCAAAGCACAGCCCGAGCGACGCAGTTTTCTGGATCAATTCTTTGGTCGAGAAACTAGTCTCGTTTGGGCATTGGTGGCTTCCGGAGACTGCTCTCCACCAGTCACAATCGAGAATACAAATGAGAACTGAATGTACCGCATCTTTTGGTATAAAAGTTTGCGGACCCTTATCCCTTTATCCTTAGCGGACAATAGACGTAAAGCTAATAGGTAAGTAATTTTAAAATAGTTAAAAAAATCAAATGTATTGAAAAAATGCGTATTTTTACTTATTTTACGGATGGCTAAAAATAAACTTTCATTGTTAACCGATGCATAGCAAGTTAAGGCTTACAGTTATATAAAACGAATGATTTTGAGATGTTATAAACACTCATTTCCTTTGATATGAAAGTTGATGCTACTGGTTTGTATTGGCCAAAAGTTCATATATTTTTTATTTAAAGTTCCTGAATTATTCATGAATAGAATTCCCGGAAAATTAAGTCAAGTCAAATTATTAATATATACTAAAACTTTTTACTCTTTTGTGAAAAGTTTAAGTCGAGTCTTTTTAAACCCGTTCGATGACGCTGACTTCACTTGAAGAGGTGCCATCGAGAAATGAATCCACTCTGCATGTTTGTTTAGCTATATTATTTAAATGTGTAAACTTTTTTGTGTTTTTTTATTTATTGAATATAGTTGTTTTCAGTAAAATTTTAGCAGACTTCAACAAGACAATAAGAAAAGTGTTAATGGACACATTCTTAGATATAGTCAATTATAGAAGTTTATGTTAAATATAAATTACTTATTAGCCTAATATTAAGGCTAGATTGTATTTTGAATAGGGAACACTAAAGAAGGTGTAACTTAGGATAAAAAAAAAAAAAAAAAAGACTTCAACAAGAGGGGGCTGTTTACTGGCAAGTGAAGTTCTTAGGGTAATTTTAGTTATATACATGTTATTATATGTTGCATATAAATGCCTTTCTTGTATGTATTTTTAATAATGGTAGGTATAATAATCTGTAAAGAGCGTGTCTCGCCATTAAACTTAATAGTTTGGCGAGTAGTGTATGTTATAGTTGTTTTTGTACTTATCATTTATTTTCAATAAAAAAAAAATGACAGAAATATAATTATATTTTTTTTTTATTTACAAAACCAATTCACAACAATCCAACTTCTACCGTACTACGTATTTTAAAGTATCCGAAGTGAATTTTAACAACAAAAGAATAATTACCATAATTCACTCTTATCTTATCTAACAGTCTGGTGTTTTTTTAACTGCTCTAACACAGACCTATGTAATTAACTAACGGTAGTTTTCGTAATAGTAGGTTTAAAACATTATCACTTTGCTTATTTTGGGTAATCACTTTTTTATAACGAGAAAAAAAATGGAAAGAAATACATACATAGTAAGTAACCTATGTGCTGTTGTTGAGTTTAAATCTATAGTTTAAGAGACATCTTTTTCTTCTCCTTTTAAGCATGGAAGAAAATTGTTTCGTATCATAGTTATATTCCTATAGTAAGATAGTTATAAATCGATTTCATATAACTATCTTACGGTACATAATTATATCCCTAGGGATATATCACGGCTTCAACTATCTGTGAAATTTTTGCGCCCACGGAGGAGTGTGAGATTTGACGTAGTTAAAGTTGATATCATCATCATCAGCCTATAATGTCCCACTGCTGAGCACAGGCCTCCTTTCACAAATCAGGGTGAAAAGGAATGGGCAGATACTCCACCACGCGTGCCAACTGCGGATCGGTGTAGTTAGGCTAGTGGTCAACCTAATGTTGGAGTTTTCAAGCCGCCTAGAAGGCCTCCTACGACGAACTAACTTAACGACACCAACGGCTTTACATGCCTTCCAAAGCACGGAAACGCTCGATTTGAAATACCACTAGGCGGTCACTCATCCAGGTACTGTCCACGACGGTGGTAAGTTAACTTGCCGATCGATAAATAACGGCTTATCATGCTACACCACGAGCGCTTCATGTTGATGTAGAGGAGGATATATTGATAGGATATACCTAATTATGGGTAGGTTGATATTTTGGCCCATCCCTGAAACCCCTATTATACGTGGACTTATAGCTTAGTGGTAGTGACGTTGGGTGCTGAGATAGCGGTCTCGGGTTCGAATCCTACAATGAGCTTAAGCTTTTGGTGAAGGAAAATATCGTGAGGAAATTAAAGCAGGATGGTACAGTTATTTATAAAATCACTAGACAAGCAAGTAACAAACTTGAATCAAAAAACAAAAAATTCGAATTAGCAATTTCGCCATAGTCTTGTTAGACTACCAAAATTACCATAATAATGGTAATTTTCGAAGACTACAGATGTTGTAGTCCGATTAATTAGCGATAGATGGTGTTTACATCTATATAGCCTTGAGCCTGCAAATTTAATGGAAGCAATATCGCAAGCAAGTTATTTCACTGCTGGAAAAGAAAGTAGAGAGAGCTCTCACTATCGTATACATGTGAAATGTAGCTCCAACTGTTTCGGAAGGCGCTGTTTTTTTTCCTTAGAAAACTAATTGCTTAGATTAATTATTGTAAAGATATTTTATGAGCAATTGATACGGGATAATGTCGATAATCACGTGAATAGCAGTTCCTGTTTTTTTTCCGTTATGACGCGCGTCTTATCCTTCTGTTTTCAAACGTCAGCAGAATTCATAAGAGTAAGCACCTAATTCAAACCTAGCATAAATCTTCAATAATTAAAAAAGCCGGCTAAATGCTATTCTGACTCGCACATGAAGGGTGCCGTAAAGACGTTTCTTTTCCCTTTATTTTTTATTGTGTGTTGTTTAGCGGTAATAGAAATACATGCAACTCGAGCCATCGACGGGGAGTCCATCATAATATATTGAAACCAGAATTGTTTCGAACTGTGCGCTCTCAAAGGAGCTTCCTTCCGCAGACGCTCAGATTGTGGAGTGAGCTCCCCGCCGTGGTTTTCCCAATGGAGTACAGCATGGGGTTCTTCAAAAAGGGTGTGAAGAGATTTCTGCAGGGTCGGCAACGCGCGAGTGACACCCCTGGTGTTGCAAGCGTCCATAGGCTGCGGTAACCGCTTACCATCAGGCGGGCTGTAAGCTTGTTTGCTACCTAAGAAAATAAAAAAAAAACATTCTGTGAAAATTTCAACTGTCGTCCTATTACGGTTCATGATATACAGCCCACGGATAGATCGACGGATGAACGGTCGGACAGCAGAGGGTCGGGACCCTTTGGATAAGGAACACTAAAAATGGAAAGACGGAAGATTTTAAGGATTTTCTTTAATTTCCTTTTTTATTGTCTTTTTCAAGTATAAAACCTCATTTAAGTACAGTCGCCATCAGATATATCACAACATACAAGGTGTTCAAATATATCAGAGCAGTGTTAATTAAAAAAAATCTACTCAGTACAAGCTACTATATCGGAACATCTATTTTGTCATAAATATCTGTGCAGCTGAGTTCCAAAGGGTATAATAATACTCGTGAAAAATATCTATAAAGTTAGTTAGTATGACTTTATGTTCATGTTCTGTTTACTGTTGCTAAAGTAATTGTATTTATTTATGAATATTCGATTTATCTAATTATCTTTGTTGGATAATTATTACTTGCGATGTTAAAATTATTGCTAAACCCTAGATTCCATCTTTAGTAATACAGATTGTTTACAAAACTTAACATAAATAATAACAAGTATCTAATAAGCAATAATAAAAACACAAATCCTAAATGTTGAGTTCCAAGTGTAAACTTGTCGATCCATTTTACTTCCTCATGTAAACATAAATACATTCAAATAAGTCACACAAATATATAATGCTATGGAATAAAAGGAAAAGGAGTTTGATTGCTTTGGTTGTGTACGTAATTAGTGTTAATATACCCGAAAGTGGTTAGCACAGTAAAAACTAGAACAAAACAAGTTTTACGGTTCTCATGACATCAGTTTTAACTATAAAAGTAGAATCACCTCATCTTTTGTTAGTAGTTCAATCAGTAAACAAGCACCCACTCTTAAATTCCATCTAAAGACGACGCTTTATCCGAGACTTTCCCCGTCTCGTCTTTATGAGCTTTAAGATTAAAGTTACTCTTTAGTAACATGCATTTTACTGGGGATTTGTTGACTAAAACTTTGTCAAAGTCAAATATTGCCGAAAGTAATGTGAATTGATTCTTAGGCTTAACTAGTGATTTAAAAGAGTTGTTTTATTATTCATCCATCAAAAAGTAATGTTATGGTTCACTATACAAAGTTATTTTTAGTATAACAGAGAATTTGTATACCCTAACACAGTTATTAAGTGAAAATGTTGCATAAAAAATTTAATGCAAAAACTATAATTTTTAAACCTAAAAAGAAAAATTGTTTAAAAACGTACAATATAGGACGTTATAAATAAAATATTTGAATACAATTCACATTTCACATGCTCAAAATAAAAGTTGTCAAAAGATTCAATGTGAACTAAAAATGTACCTGCTTTCGGACAAGTTTTTCGACTTTCTCGAAAAGAAATTGGTGGTAATAAAATGTTTTTGGGTAAAATGCTTTCGATGTACACTACAAATTTCATTTTGTTCCGTATTATTAACTTAATTAATTCCTTTATTTTAGTGGTAATATAGGTACTTTTGATAAGTTAATTTGAAACACTTGAAATGCTTTTTCCAAAATCCAAAACCAAACGTTTAATAGTATTTAACCTTCGTCCAGTTTTTATTTTTATTTTGACAGCAGGATTTTAAATTAAAATAAGTTATTTTTAATGCTTTTAAAACAAAAAGCTTAAAAAACTTTAATGATGAATTTAACTAAATCAAATAGCAAACGAAAAAAGATTTTGCAGCAATCATTGTTAATACCAAAGTTTTTTTGTATGTTTTAGGGGTTGTAATAAAACGAAGAAATTAAATTTCAATGCTGTTTGGTTTATTGCTAAAAATAAATTACATACATTCACACAAATTCACAAATAATAACACCATCTCGTGATACACGATACACAGATTTAAAAGTTAAGTAAAATAAAGCAACAAAAAACAGTATTTGCAAAACAAAACAAAACACAAGACTTCAGACTTATTGAACAGATTTCAAATAGTTAACCGTAGAAAATAAAAAACTAGACATTATAAATACACATAAAATACAGAATAAAAAATTATAATAGAACAAATAAATAAAAGAGGAAAGAAATCTGATTACATATATGAAAAAGCAAATAAATACTTAATAGATATTTATAAAGCTTCCCGCAGATAATAATATATTATCCGCTATATATAATAGGGTATAAATATTCGTATACTTAAGTAAATACAACTAATACAATAAACAACTATATACACAAATTCAGAAAAATATCACAATAATACAAATTACAATACAAAGTGTGTTCCTTTTCAGTCAGATTAATAATATTACATGAAATAAAATAAAATGACTGAAAAGAAACGAAAAAAAGTGGCAAAACATTGCAATTACTAAACACATTCATTCATAAATACATACACACGAATAAATAGATTCAATTGAATACACTGACGGTCGAATTCGATTTAAAATAATTTTTGGTAAATTAGTTATTATACGCCGAATAAGCTAGATTATTGGCTTCGTTTCTGGAACGTGACCAGCCACCTTCCCAACCGTGACCTTGTTCTACATGACCGCCATGCTCAATATGAGGTTCCCATGTGGCATGAGTTGATTCCCAACCATGCTCATGGTCTTCATGAGCATGCTTTTTAGCGAGCAGAGCCTTGATTATAGCAATAATCTTGATGATGAAGGCAATCTTGGCGAGAAGAGCAAGTTTGAAAATGGAAGCGGCGATGACGACGAGAGCAAGGATTACCAAGATAACTGCTTTAACTTTAGCGAGGATAAGAAGGGGGATGAGGATCTTCAGCTTCTTCTTGATAGCCTTCTTCTTCTTGCCACGGCCCTCTTCTACTGGAACAAATGATTACATTATAATAATGTCTCTCGACATCTAAATATTCTTAGTTGCAAATTGAGTTATTATTTAGCATAAAACTAAATAATAAATCAGACATTCAGAAAGTCAATCAATATTTATGGATAGATTCAAATGCCGCATTGAGAATATAATTATTTATTGCTGTTTTTAAAGATGATGGTTTTATAAATCATCAGTATCAGAAATATTTATTTAAAACAATATGCTTCTACGATATTTACCTTCGATAGCCCTTGATTCTTCTGCATCATCATCGGCATAGCTCAGTTCGAGTTCGCTGTTTTGGAGTACATCAGTAGCTCTTGACCAAAGTCTCTCAGTTAATTGCTGATCCCTAACATCAGGAACATCAGACAATGTGACCAAACTCTTGCCTTCTTTAGGACTGTTGTTGATTAAGTTTACTCCATCCCAGATCCTGAGAGAGCGAGCCGAGCGCATACCATCAACCAGTTTGAGTCCATGTTCCTATTAAAAAAGAAAGACTTTTTAAAACATGCGTCGGTATTGAACCGTATGACAATGATAAAACTGGTCAGTGAAAAGAAAGTTGACGGGATTGATTTTATTAATGATTCCGGGTCCATTAATGATGTGGGTAATAAAGTCATTTTCATGTTACTAATTATTATGTTTGAACTTGCTAACACGAATTATATCCTCAAAGTCTAAACTGAGCTCGGTGTGATGATTAATAAAAAATATTGAGGTTCAGATTTGTTTTACGTTAATTATTTAGAGCTTTTAAGTCGGCATCATTTGAATATGAATTTATTTATAGTGTCATGTTTGCTAATTTGAATGAGTTTTGTGATTTATTTCAATGGCTGTTAACCGATCAGTTTTGATGTTAATCTATTTACTGGCTTGCATGTTTTCGTCACGATTTTTCGGACTACGAGTTCTATGCAAGTTTTGATGTTTTTTCATGACAAAATAAAATGTAAATATATTCTTGAAATTAATATTATCACAACGCTATCTATCTATTGCTGAACATGAATCCTTTCAAAAAGTTTGTCCAGTTTGGCCTCATCATCGATATCATATTGCTCTACTAACTATTTCACCCAATCTATTTCATTATTAACTAATCGATACAACCACACTAAGCGTCATCGATATAGTCTCTCTCTACTTCACATAAAATCACAAAGTATTTTACTATAAACGATATCCTTTGAACTACGCTAAGCGTTTGTTTAATTTATCAATGCATTTACAAACGCATCGACCCTCAAAACGAAGGTACTGTCACTGGTACTGGTATAAAATCCATTGGCACATTTCACTAGGTCACCGGACGTACCTTCATGCATATATTGGTATCACTATTCACGCATTTCACAAAACTTTCAATGAATAAACGAAACACTGATTCTCCTTGAGATACTGGCCCTCCATGCACAACTGCAGCCACACTCAAAATTAATACGAAGAACTTCATATTGGCTTCAGGAGGCACCAACTGAACTGAACCGAGACCGATTGGACTGTGATGACCAGATGATTGGCTACAGTTTTTTTATCTTAACCTCCCCCACTCAGCACTTTGGTCGAATTAACATTTTAAAGTCATATATGCCTTATAGAAATTGAGACGACACTATGCCAAAGTGCGTGACACAAATATAATTTCATTAATATTAATATTTTCTCGGATAGTTCACCTTCGAGTTTTCTTTTTTTGGTCGCATTTTAGAGGTTTATACTATACGTGTTCATGATTTAGTTTAAATTTAGACTGAGTTATAATTTATAGCTACTTAGCTTAGATATTTGAATTTGTAGTATTTTGTTACATGCATAAAAACACATCTAGCTTAGATTATTGACTGTCTATTAAAACTTGCTGAATATTGAAGTGTAATTGTGAATGTTAAAATAAACCCTTATTTTTATTTGGTTACTTATTTATGTACCGACCATCAGTGAACAAACTTGTTTTTGTTCTCAACTTCACTTTTGCACAGTTTTCGGCATCGCATTAAATGACATCGGTTAATGAAACTGCACGTTCCGTTACAAACAAAATATTATGTACAAATATAAGAAAGCTTAAAAACTACATAGTTTAAAATTAAACTACAATAAAACTACTTCTAAACGACATCTATTATTCAACAGTTGAACTAATGGTATCGATACTATCGATCTATGCTGTTTTCCGTAAATTATACCTACATAAAATCTAAAGTATATTAGGCTTTTCTAATAGATACTTGGCGCATTATACCGATCCAGTTGCATTAAGTAGAAGAACTTTGAAGATGTCCAATTATGGAGTGACTTTCCTGAATTTGAAGAATTGTGGTGTATTGTTGAACTTGTAATTTGTATTGCAATGATTTCAATTAATATAAGTTTAAAAGTAGATATTGAAGAGAAAGAAACAGACAATGAAATTAACAATTATCTTACACTAGTCAGTAATAGTAATTTCTCAGCTAACTACTTTTTTTTAAATTACTATTAATCTATAATAGTCGTTTGAGGGTATATTGCTCCTACATTAGAGGCAAGTGGCGACTATTATCTGCTTTGATCATCTGACTATGATAAAAAGGGCAGTTAAGATGAATATTAGGATTAGGCATTTAGGGCATTTAATGTTGATCAAGACATGACAAGGTAATAAAACAAGTTAATGCATAATTAAATTGAACAAATAATTTATTTAAGATAATAAATTCAGAGACATGAGGTACTTTTATGGCAAACATCATTCACACATTCGTAAATAAATTATCTTCATACACACAAATAAATACACATACACTCAATTTTCTTATCAATTGCTGATTTGACCACCATAAGCTAATGATTGGGCGTCATTAGCTTGTCTGCTCCAGCCTTGAGATGCTGGTTCGTAAGAGTAGCCAGGATGTTCCTCATGATGATGAGGAGCAGCATAGCTGATGGTTGAGCCTGAAGAATGGTTGTTCTTGGCTAATAGTTTTCTGATCAGGTTGAAGGCGTTCATAGCGAATGCGATCTTGCCAAGGAAGACAGCCTTGACAGCGACGAAAGCAATGACACCAAGGAAGAGGGGAATGAGGGCAGCAAGTTTCAGTTTCAAGAGGAGAAGGATGGGGAGGAGCTGCTTGATCTTCTTCTTCTTCTTGCCACGGGCTGGAAGTAAACGTTTCCGAGTCATTATAAGTTGAAGACATAACAAATGTTATAAAATTATTTTTGATGAGTTTTGAGGTTTATAATGAGGCTTTATTTTTTACTGGCTAACGGCACATTTTCTCGGTATTACAGATGCTTACTTGCGTGCAAAGAAATTACTTCAGAATGTTATGTTTAATTTACGGTTGTTAGTAGGTCATAAAGGGCCTTAAGTTGTCTTTGTTTGATTGTTCTAGTATGTATGTAAATATGTGTAGAAGAGAAAGCTTTTGTATGCTGAGCTGTACCTAAATGACATTTGAAGCCATTGTTCGTATCGTGATAAGTATATAAAACTCGGGATTTGTTTTTCTGTGAATCTTTTTGTATTTGAAGTACAATGACTAAAATTTTTACCGTAAATTAAAAAATGTAAAGGCACTTCATGCAAATTTTCTGATTCCAGTTATATGTCACATAGTTATTGACCATGTTTAAGGCAATGTAACATGCTCGGTACTTAATTACTTATTTCATAGGTACAAAATATATAAGATTTTACATTTCAAAATATTTCTAGTACCATTTTGCTTCATCATCATCATCATCAGCCTATAATGTCCCACTGCTGAGAACAGGCCTCCTTTCACAAATGAGGGTGAAAGGGACTGGGCGATACTCCACCACGCGTGCCCACTGCGGATTGGTGGAGGTAGGCTAGTGGTCAACCTACTGTTGGAATTTTTCAAGCTGCCTAGAAGGCATCTAACTAGCTTAACGACTATCACAATTAAGTGATAACCGGAACCAACGGCTTTACGTGCCTTCCGAAGCACGGAAACGCTCGATTTGAAATACCACTAGGCGGTCACCCATCCAGGTACCGACCACTACAGACGTAGCTTAACTTTGCCGATCGATTAAGAACATTTTGCATATCTTCTTTTAATATAGAAATTAATTGATATTTTTACCTTCCTCATCAAGATTCCGAGATTCATTTTCAGGTTCGGCCAAACGTAACTGCAGTACGTGGTTTTCTAAGAAGTCTCCAACATTTGTAGCGATCCTGTCATCAAGCTGGAGTTCCCGCGCTTTGGGTTCCTCAGCTAGAGGCTCGAAGCTACGAGCTGATCGAGCAGAGCCGGTGTTGATGAGGGTCATACCCTCGAAGATGTTGATATCTTTCGAGATGGCCAACCGTTCAGTGAACTTTAAGGCCTTTTCCTGCAATTTGGATTTTAGATTTAAGTTTTAATATAGAGTTTTATGAGATATTATTTGAGGATTTTTAAGGGATCATTTGTACTATTTGAAACTTGACATTTAAATATTTATGCAACACAGTTTAAAGGCACGAAATAATAGACAGAGACAAGACAATTCCAAACAGCTATTGTAGTTGCAGGTATTGTTATATCTACAATAGTGACAATGGAGCTTTATTCCAGTACTTTCGATCTTCCAAACACAAACACTTCACTGTAAACACTTTTTCTAGGAAATCCATAAATGTAATCACCTTTAGACACAGCGAGGTATCGGTTTCGATGCACTCCGATATCGTACTGATAACATTTTCCGCAACACCATTTTCGTGCACTGGACCACAATTCACTGTTGCCAAAATGGCTAATAAAGCTATTTTCTTCCACATTTTTTTAATTTTTTCTACTCTATTGAGTGTACTTCAACTGCCAATGTTGGACAACCTATGATGTGTTCCCAAAAAAGTTATGTATTTTATCCTTAGACTCCCCACTATGATTTTGACAATATGACGTAAAAGATGTGTGCAGAGTTTGACGTCGTATGCTAACTGATGGGCAGATCGCTTAAGCTCCGCAGACGGAAGGATAAGTAGAAAAACAAATATTGTATGTTAGAAAGCGAAGTTTGCGTTTACGACACACAATACGCACTCTTATGGCGGCATTTTGTGATGTCGGTGCAAATGAATTGAAAGAAAAAGTGTGATTGTTTGATTTTTCGTATATACACACGAAGTGGCCGAGTGAAAATCGGTTTCATAATCGTACGCTCATGTTTACCTAGTTACAAAATAATTCTCAACAAAAATTATAGTTATTTTATACTGTAAACTTTTTGTTTGCTCTCGCATAAACCGATCCTAATTTAATATGTAGCTATTTTTTAATTCTTCAATATTTGAGGTCATCTCAAACCGGAAAGCTTTAGTATGGCCCCGAAAACGAGCTTTCTGTCGCATTATCCCATTCGGACCTTTCTAACGTTTTTACTCGAATTTCTATAAACGATTTTCATTTTTTTGATGTCACCAACTAGTTTAAACGGGTTTCCAAAATCATGCGAAGATTTTTGTTTCGTCTATCTATTCCTTAGCATATCAGTACTGACGATTTTATTTTCTTACTCAAAATAGATTTTCTTATTATGTTAAATTACAAACCTTTTATTATTTTTTAAGCTGTTGTCAAAGTAACACTTATATTATTATTCAAATATTTGTTTGTTGTTGTGTGAGTATATTTGTTACCACCCCGTAAAAGCCTAACTATTTGAAACTTGCCTCTATATAGATCATCCCTAAAATAACATACAGGATATTACATGAAAATATAAGATTCATCAGAACCCCAAGTAAAACCGCTAAGGTTATTATTATAATTACAAATCTAACGAATTATTATTTTCATTCATACTATTCAATTAACATACTTATGTATGTTAATTGAATAGTTGAATTTGATTAGATGATTGAATAGAATCAAATATTCGTGAAATAATAATTCTTCATTTCTATATCGTAACCGTGATATTGAAACACTAAATATTCTTAAAATATGCATATTTTAGTCTACTTAGTATTTCGAACTGAAATTCTAATCGAAAAAGTCTTCCGCATTCAATAAAAATCATATTATAACCTTTTCTCCTATTTGCCGTCCTGCTAATAAACAAAGAGCCATTAAAAGGGCTATTATGACCCAAACAATAATCATCATCATCATCATTTTGCTCTTTCATGTAGGAGAACGTAGGTATTATGCATTTTTAAAGGTAGGTACTTTAGTTTTGCATAACATTTAGCTTAGGCTGACTATTAATCTAGAATAGGTACTTTCCCTGATATCACTGACATTAGAATCTCGGTGTGTATTCTGATCCGGTGGTATACTCAACTAAACATTCATAAGTGCCTTATCAGGATCTAAGCTGAATAAAATTATTTATTTATTGTCAGACTATGTGACATAATTTACTTGACCATTTAATCAGTATTTTAGTTAAATAGCTTTTTTATGAATAAGGGGTGTGTCTTCTAATATTCTGCTAACATAACAATTCAAAGCTCCATCTACAGAACATTTTCAGAAAATAATACTTTACTATGATAATGTTCTTCAAAAAAGACAAAAGCTCGTTTGACAGCAAATATCGGCAAAGTTAAATTGATGCTAGGGTGAAAATTATTTCTGGGTAGCATCCTTGGCTTCATCATTGCTCCTTATATATCAAAGTCAAAGTCATTTATTCACTTTACGCCCTAGAAGGGCTCTTTTGATGGACAAAGGTACTTAAGTTACCACTGATTCGGAAGCAATCTTTCTCCCAGACCGAGCCCTTGGCAATGCAGATTCAAACTAAAAAATTAAAAATAATAATATTTATAAATAAAAAAATGATGCATAGCTGCATAGAACCGTAGCACATAAAAACTAGCCCACAGGTGTCTAGGTCACAATTATTATAAGACGATTAAATAATTGAGCTCAAGTGTACATCGTTTTGAATGCGCCGACGCGGGCTGATGTAATATAGTTACATTACTACACTTACAGTGAAAGTGTGCGCGTGATTCGTTTTTTTTGGTGAATTTGCGAGCCGCCTCGTCTGTAAGGATCGGGTCATTCGAAATTGAATGAAAGTCGTCGAGATACTAAAAAAAATTTTTTTTTCCTGTAGACTTTATTAACATGGCCATACTCATTGAATAATAATAAATAATGTTTTTAACAAGCATATGGCCCATCTGATGGTAAGTGGTTACCGTGGCCATATGGAATGGATGCTTGCAATACACGAGGCATCAAACACGCGTTACCGACCCTTCCCCCCTCCCCAATAAGCTAAGAGAGGTAGAGCATAGAGTTTATTCGCTCAAAGAGCAGCTCGACATGGGAAGGACCTCCACCTTACAGAATACCGCAGCCAAATAACATTATGTTGTGTAAAGTTGTGTTCCTGCGCGTGAGTAAGCTCGCCAGACCTCATAGGGGAGGGGGGAAAGGTCGGTAACGCGTGAGCGATGCTTCTTGTGTTGCAAGCGTCCATATGGCTACGGTAACCGCTTACCATCAGGTGAGCCGTATGGTTGTTTACCGACTAAGTTGTATATAAAAAAAAAAACTCTGGCGACCTTACTCATGCGCAGGAACGCAACAAAGTTATTTGTTATATGGCTGCAGTATTCTGTAAGGTGGAGGTACTTCCCCAGACGAGCTGCTCTTTTATCGAATAAACGCTATGCTCTACCTGTCTTGGTTGATTAAATGGTAACGTCTATGGGTAACGTAAACATCGTCACAGTAAGGTAACCAATAAATATGTGACAACTTAATCAGTGTGTTGAGTAGGGGTGTAAGGGTTTATTTAGCTTGGTATATCTGACTAAGTTAGCGAGTTATATTATAAGTAGTTAAGTAATTAACCACTTTATTACATTAACATGAGGCAGAAGTGGGTTGTATAATTATAGGCAATTCACTAAAAGTAACTACATGTGGGCAAAGGCTTAACTAATTGGTAGTTTAACTATCGAATTTTAACTACAAATGGGTAAGGCGGAACAAATTTTAAGTTTAAGTATCATAAGCCATCACCATAACTATCCATCCATCATAAGTTAAAAACTACCAATATAAGATGTGTACTGACTTGTAATCTATTTAACTACTATTTTTGCGTTTGCGTTTTAATTTGCATGGATGCTGATATGAAGACTCATAACTTAATATTATAAATGCGAAAGTGAGTTTGTTTATTTGTTACGCCTTCACGCCTCAACTACTCAATGGATCATCATAAAATTTGGCATGCAAATAGCTTTTGGTATGGACAAGGACATAGGTAAAATCATAGCTAACGTGTCACCGCACTACGAGGGGATCTTTTCACGCCACTTGCTAATATATCATCATCATCATCATCAGCCTATAATGTCCCACTGCTGAGCACAGGCCCCCTTTCACAAATCAGGGAGAATGGGCAGATACTCCACCACGCGTGCCCACTGCGGATCGGTGGAGGTAGGCTAGTGGCCAACCTACTGTTGGAATTTTTCAAGCCGCCTAGGAGGCATCCAACTAGCTTAACGACTATCACAGTTAAGTGATATCCGGGACCAACGGCTTTACGTGCCTTCCGAAGCACGGAAACGCTCGATTTGAAATACCACTAGACGGTCACCCATCCAGGTACCGACCACGACAGACTTAGCTTAACTTTGCCGATGGATTAAGAACGGCTAATCATGCTACACCACGAGTGCTTCACTATAATCGCTTCAGCTAATATATATGATGTAAAAACCTTTGCCGTTATTCATCCCAAAGAAGTCGTGCACTGTAGCCCCCTTATTAATAAACAAGGTTTAAGTCAAGTATAGTAATACCTAGGATTAAAATATATCCGTCACTTTCTAATGTCATATAAACAAAAAGGGATGAGGCTATCTTAATACCTGGATGATACAAGACTGACTTACACCTTATTTTTTAATAAGGGGGTATATGTATAACCTTTTCGTTATACCTTGTATAGTATGGGCATCCACTAAGAAAGGTATTTTCAAAATGTAACGCCTTAGGCTTAGGGGGTAAAAAGAGGGATCACGGGAAGGTTCCCTTGATCCCTCTTCCTTCGTGAATTTTCTATTAAATTCTACAGTTTACATACCGCCATCTAGTGACTTATAAGCTAATACCAAATGGCTCTACCTTTGTGTCAAGTATGTAGTATTGTTTTCTAGTCTCATCTTTTTTTCATAAAACATTACATAATTCCTTTAAAGGACACAAGTGCTTACATGGTAGTACATAACAATACAATTACAAATGTTGCTATGCGTGACTACGTAACATAGGAGTACACTAGTTTTTCACAAAGTGGGATGCTATCGAGAAGAAAGTGGCTGATGAGTCAGTAGTGGTCGCTATTGGGGCCGGCCGCGACCTTGAAGAACGGTAGTTCGAAGATCGAGCCACACGAGGTGGGTTTGAGGTGAGAAGAATTGTCATGGTTGTCAAATGTTTTAAATATTGTATGGTATATTAAAACATTTTGTTATTGTATTGCTTAAATGTACGGTAAACATATTTTGTATTTTCTATAACTCTAGTCTTAAAATAAATATTATATAGATAAAATTTAAGGCCAATTGGTTTGACTCACCGTTTTTATTAATATAAATTTTAATAATCTAATACATCAAATTTTACGTACGTAAAATTTGATACTACTGTCATTGTATGTAAAAATGGTCTACTTTCATGGCCCCATAAAGTTTTAATTATCATATAAGGTTATTAAGGTTGCTTTATGTTTTTGACAGCTTAGATCAACATACGTCATCATCCTCATCATGTCATACATCAACTTACATGTTTTTGACATCGACGTACGAACGTACCAATGTATACCGATACATAGATAATACATAGTGCGGCAAGGATATAACTCTATGTTACTATGGTTTCTTCTTGGCCTCAGTTTACATGTCGTTACATGTCTCATCAGACTCTGTAAGTTGAAATAGTTGTGAAAGATGTTTTTTTATATATTTGAGTGTAAATCACGTACGTAGCCTATATCTACTATAATAACTACCTTAACAAAATACTACTTACTTTGTAATAACATATAAGAGTTACCGACCCGTAATGTATAATAGGATATTTTAAATATGGATTTTTTATCAAAGTCGAATTCTTAATTAAAGTGACAACCCTACTACCCATGTCTTTATTCCCACGCTAGTCTCGCGTAGTGTGGCCCGCGCTTATAGCCGTGGGTGCGGTTCACGCACTTTCGCGGCCGCACCTATAGCGGTACACCTGTGCTCTCCGATACTCGGTTGCGTACGGATGTGCAGATAGCCGGATATGCAGCTTCCTACCTTGAAAAAAACTGACGGAGCTCTTTATTAAGCCTGGTAGTAGGTAATTTTCAGTTTAGATTCCGCCCCGAGGAATTATATATTTTGCCGGTATAAAAGCATCACATAGGTATGTTATTCCAGGGTATTTAGAGACTAGTCAGGAAGGCTTCTTAATGCCTACTTACCTAATCAATATCATTTCTGTTAACATAATTGGCTATATGAGTAAAAAATTATATTTAGTCCTATTAAAAATATTGGTCAGGTATATTTTCTTAACAAAAAAATACGAAGATATCGTGTGTTGAAGTTCCGCGTTACACTTTTTACCCTAAAGTGACGTCACGAGCCCCCATTCCCGAACTTTGACGCGCTTTATCTTTGATTTGGTAAAGCTAAAAATACGTTTCCAATATTTTTTTGATAACGTAACTGGCGGACCAATTATTTTTTTACCTAGAAATCATCCCTATTATATTGGATGGATATTTTAGCATCTATTCAAAACCAATTTGAACCCATATTCCTTTATATAGATCCTTTCAATCGCAGTAAAAAAAATAACAATGAAACCACACACATCATAGAACCATCAGGTTTCGAAAATAATAGAAAAGTATCTGTACATACATAAGATACTTGAATAATCTTTTTTTTTTTTTTTTTTTTATACCACTTATGTGGCAAACAAGCATACGGCCCGCCTGATGGTAAGCGGTTACCGTAGCCTATGGACGCTTGCAACACCAGGGGTATCACACGCGCGTTGCCGACCCTGCAGAAATCTCTTCACACCCCTTTTGAAGAACCCCATGCTGTACTCCATTGGGAAAACCACGGCGGGGAGCTCATTCCACAGTCTGAGCGTCCGCGGAAGGAAGCTCCTTTGAGCCCGCACAATACGAAACAATTCAGGTTTGAATATGTGAGGATGGTAGAAAGTAGCCGTGGGCATCATCTTAAACAATTCTTCAGAACACCGTCCGTTGTACAAGCGGTAGAACACACATAAGGAGGCAAAGTCTCCCCTCAGACTGAGGGGCTCTAAACCGCTTGTGAGCTCGGGATCGTCGACAATTCTGATGGCACGTCGTTGAACCGAGCCTAAAGGATCAAGCTGGTATCCAGGTGCCCCCGCCGATAGATGACAGCAGTAGTCCACATGAGGCCGGACTTGCGACTTGTAAAGTTGCAGCCTTTGCCCCGATGTGAAGTACTGCCTCGCTCTGTTGAGCACTCCGAGCTTTTTGGATGCCAGCTTAACCTTGTCTTCTAAGTGACTTCGGAACAAAACGTCGCTAGAAATGTCGACGCCAAGGATCCCGATGCTTTTGCTGATGTTCAGGGACGTGTTCTGGAACTGTGGAGCCACAGCAAATGGGGTTTTCTTAGCGGTGAACGCGCAGGCTTGAGTCTTAGTGGGGTTGAAATGGACTAGGTTTAGTCTGCCCCAATCGGAGACACTAGTTAGTGTACTCTCGATTTCAGACAACAGCCGTTCGCGGCTTTCCTCCACCTCGGAACGAGGGATATTAGCACGGCCCGTGTAATAAGCGTCCCCTGTACTGTCGTCTGCATAACAATGAACGCCGTCAATAGACAGCATATCATTGATATGCAGTAGGAACAGTGTTGGGGACAGCACAGAGCCTTGCGGGACGCCGGCATTTATGTCCATGCTGTCGGAGCAGCTACCGTCAACGACGGCTCACGGTAAACTAGTTACAGCTAGTTTCGGGTTCTGATAACGAGTTTTTAATATCTATACCTAATAATATATAATCATTACTAATTATGTAATAAACCAGACTAGATTTTTTGTTTGTTTAATCGGGCTAATCCCTGGAACTATCGACCGGGGGCTCTACCGCGTAACTTTGGTGGTAATCGTAACTGTTCGTTAATATAATTAATGAATTTCATCCAATCAAGGCCCACGAATGGTCATCGTCGGGTCGTAACGCGCGCGCGTCATTGGTTGAAATAATTAATGGTATTCGTCACCGTAAAATTACTTAATGTTAATACTGACTTATCTATGTTTTAGTTAATTCTATTTGCGACGAATGGCGCGCAACAATAAAGTATGTTTTTTCATTTCATTTCATTGAGAGATAATAGAAACGAAGCCTTAGCCTCATTCTAAATAATACATAATGTATTAATCGCATTACATTACGGTGAACAACGTCATTAATCCGATCTCTCTACATCTTATAAGAAACAACGTAATGAAGCTGGTAAGAAACCTCGAAAGTCAGGATGTAGCAGATTAGGTAGCGCATTAGCGCTAACACATCTTAATTGTAAGTAATTCTGCTTTTTATTTGATGATTTCTTCATAATTTGTAATGGAATTTGAAGTCAATGAGGAAACATTAAGATCAAGCAATCAAAGGTCTCAAAAACTGGTCAAGTGCAAATTGGGTTTGCGCATGGAGATTCCCGTACAATAATAAATAACCAAAAACTTTGTGACACCGTTTTACGTCGCCAGAGAAACAAGCAAGTACAACCATTATAGGCGTCAGAAAGGAGAACCATTGACTGTAAGCTATAGAAAGAATGAATATACAAGCATGGCAATTCGAAGTTTATACCACTAAGATATCAAATTAAATATTTCCTGAACTCAATCATACAGGCAAATTATTTAGTAGAGAAACGACAAATAAAATCTGATATGCACGCATCGTTCATAAATCAAATCACAAATGTATAGGTACTCCATAGCCTTTTAGTATAATTTACATAAAAATACCATTTTACAATAAGGAACTAACAGTGAATGCGACGTGTGAAAAGCTCGGAAGGATTTCTATTGAACACATTGGCAGCTTTCCACGCAAACATCCAGGTGCTTATGTGGAGCCTGATTCTGTGATGTGTGTATTCTTATTTAATTTGTATTGTATTATGCCCTTAGTAATATTTTTTCAACTTTTTTTATTTTAGCCCTTTATTCTGAATTATGTAATGTATTGTATTTAATTTATCAAGCAAACATTGACCGAGGTATATCACGAGCCAGACCGATGTATATGTATATGTTGCCGACCTTGAAGAGCTCTTTTTTACGCCCCTTTTGAAGAACCCATATCGTAGCGCTGAGGGAAAACCGTAATGGGAAGCTCATTCCACATCCTAATGGTCCGCAGTAGGAACGTCCGACTGAAACGTTGTGTGGACGATCGAGGCGGCTCGAGGATGTGAGGATGAACTCCACATCGCCGGCGAGCAGTGCGATGGTAGAAAGGTGACGATGGCATCAGGTCAAAGAGTTCTTTAGAACCCCATTATACAGACGGTAGAATACACAAAGCGAGCCTATATCTCTCCGAAGGCTGTTAGGTTCTAAGCCGCCAGAAATAAATATTCTATAAATTAAGTAGTGATTTTGAGGGATGACCAATAATAACTTAAATTAGTTTTCATTAGATTTTTTTAAATAAATAATAATAGTTACTATCCTGAGA
Organism: Achlya flavicornis; assembly: GCA_947623365.1. Classification (NCBI taxonomy): domain Eukaryota; kingdom Metazoa; phylum Arthropoda; class Insecta; order Lepidoptera; family Drepanidae; genus Achlya; species Achlya flavicornis. The sequence continues at coordinate 4,344,618 of OX392490.1, forward strand.
AATTTTTCATTGAACAGGGTAGGTAAATTATGATTATTCATACACAAATTGAGCTGTATTTGAGAAGGTGATTTACAAAAGACAGTAGTGAAAATTTTCTGATAAGTTAGCGTGTATGAAATATGAACTCTACAACATAGCTCGATTAAAAATAATAAAACATTATTAACTACATTTACACAACTGAAATGACAACTAACTATGACATTTCAAACATATGGTTACAATATCGTAACAATATAGCTTTCTCCGTGTAGAATAAGCATTTTGTAAAGAAGTCGTAAATATGTAGTGGCTTGGAGTCAACATCCGGTCGGTGTACACTCACACGCAATAAATTATACACGTGTATCGTACTTATGTACTTATGTGTTAGGTACGTGCGTAAAGTGTCCTTTACACAGTTCACTTCAAATAAGATTGAATGATACCTTCCAATACCAATATTTCAATAATGACCGATCCTGACCCAGCTGCATCAGCATCATTTATTTATACAGCATATCCTGATAACAATGGTCCAAACCAATACCATCGAAAGCTGAGGTTATACCGAGAAAAAGTAGAATAAAACCAGTAAAAGTTTCATGGTTTTAGAAATGTCTTAATGTATATTTTTAGAATAATTTATTTCTCAGATATATGAAAAATGTTCGTTTCTTTTTGCCAATTTTACGTTATTTCAACGTTTACGTTTATTAATTGAACAATCTAACGTTTTTTTCATTTTTTTTAACAATTTTTTTGAGGGTTATTGTTTGGACCATTATGTTTATGACACTTATATAATATAAATATGTATTGCTATTACAATTTGTGGTAACAATTAATTAACTAATTCAATAACGTCAAAAACCATTATGAATTAAGTAGACACCGCACATTGGCTCAATGGTAGTGTAGTTGTTATGGGATCGTGTCCAAATGACACAAAAAAATAGACTGACAGTGTTTGTTGGTTATACGCCATTATCGTTCAATGGATTTAAAATAAACTTAGCATACATATAGAGGACATTTATTAGAATAATATACATATTTTAGGTAACGTTTTATTATGGGGAAAGCATTACATCCATCTCCCTCTCTCCTTAAAATAGCGGAATGAACCTGCATTCCCGAGGAAGCTATTGCAAAGGTTTTCGAAGGGATTAGAATAACTCCTGATATTTTCGGAAAATTATTGAAAATCTTTTTCTCGAACCAGTTTTCATAATACTTTCCTGTCCATAAATGAAAATAAAACGCGATGGTACGCGGAAAAGAGATATTAAATATCTATCCGACTGTATCAAACATCACACTTTACGGCATATTGACATAGTAACCCCTAATGGTGCGTCCATGCTACGCGAAGCGAGCACGAGCCGAGCCTTGAAAGAACAGGATTCATTCGTTGATCGCGATGTCAAGCGTGGACGTGCTTAACGAGCCTTCAACGAGCCTACAACGAGCGCGATGCGAATCCGTGTTCGTAAAAAACTGACAATGGGGCGGAGCGCAGTCGAACACGCTACGAATGCTCGTTCGAGGCTCGCAAGCCCTCCACGCTATGCGAATCGTGCTCGCACTCGTGTGCTCACGTGAGAAGTTATTCCTACATGCTTAAACAAATGCACGCAGTGTTATACAAGAACATTTTCACATTTGATAGCTTTCTTCATTCCGCTAATTAGTAGGAAGTTTAAAGTTGTTGTATAATAACGCTAATAGTATGTTTTCTGGTTATATATAGCCGGAAACTTGTAGGCTCTAACGATTATAGGCGGATGTAGGCATTTGCATAATATATAGTTTTTTTTTTGTTTTAACTTGGAGGGATTTTGATTAGGTTTCGAATTTCATTTCATTGTTTTGTTATTTTGCTTTTAATCTATACTAAAATAATAAAGCGTAAGATTTTTTTCTGGATAAATTTTTAGAACTACGAGTCGGATTTGAAAAATTCTTTCGCTAATAGAAAGCTATATTATCCCCGAGTATTATAGGCTTTTTATCCCGGGGGCGTGGGTGAAACCGCGGCGAATAGCTAGTATTTTATAATACTTGTACTTTTCAAGTCTCTATTGTATGGATTTATTCGTTCATTAGGTTTAGGTATTTGCAATAAAATATGTAATAACTAAAAATAAACACAAATAATAAAATTCACTCGTCTTTATTATCCTCCGACATGGATCCATCGTAAAATAAATTACTTAAAATAACCTGTTCACATTGCCTTGATTATTTTATAATATTATTTTCGTTGGTTATATATATTATTTGACTCGATACACATCCATAATAAAACAATAAAAAGTAAAAATAATACATAAATGAAAATAATAATAAATCAACTAAAAAGTAAATAATAATATCTTTGGAACTGAAACTTAAAATATTTGGTAATTAAATATAATAATTATTTACAGTCTTCTATAATTATAAGAAGAAATAAAATGTACATAAACTACTTAATAATATGTACGTGGTAAATATATATATTATAATAATAGTATTTATTTGAATAAAATAGAAATATACTACATTATGGAATAATGTATGTCAGAAAACAAAAAGCGACTAAAATATCAGTCTTGCAAATCAAAAAATAAACGAATAAAATAAAAATAGCTCTAGCACACGACAAAAGCTCAAAATATAGAAATATGTATTTAATACATAAATATTAAATATAAAAACTTTTATATACGTTGGTTATGTATGGTATAATATATAAATAAATATAATATATATATACATACATACGAGTATTATAAGAAATAAAATAACGATAATGACTGCGGCCCAAACTTGGGCCTAAAGACATTTAAAGCTGAGTAGAACTGAGTATAAAAGATAATTAATGTTTTTTACAAATTGTCACTTGAATAAATTACTTAACTAGTAATAAATAAATAATTTAAATTATCATCCTACGCTTGTTTTGCGTGGGCACCGTACGCCAGATTTTGGGCATCTTGAGACCTTCCCCAGCCACCGCTGCTTTCCCAGCCACCACCGTGGTGTTCTTCGTGAGCAGGTTCAGACCAGCCGCTGCTCTTCTTTGATTCAAGGAGTTTCTTGAGTGCTCCGAAGGCAGCGGCGATGAAAGCGATCTTACCGAGGAGGTAGGCCTTGAAAACGGCGAAGGCAATGATACCAAGGAAGAGAGGGATGAGAGCAGCCAGCTTCAGTTTGATGAGAGCGAGGATGGGGAGAAGCTTCTTCAGCTTCTTCTTCTTCTTGCCACGGCCTGGAATTAAAAATATAGAATTAAATCTAATTCTGGCCCTAAAGAGATTTAAGAGACAAGTTAAATCATTAACAACATTAATGAAAATAGTGATTAAGGCAAAGCCGAGACCGATTCTCATAAAGATAAATATACCAAACATTTTCGTAATTTGAAATCATTCAAAAGAAATGACCATATTGACAATGGGTAAAATGATGCATGAAAAGACGTTTGCACTTTAAGTGAAATAAATTGATGATTTGTGAGAAAGTGAACGCAAGTCACGAACTTAAGGTCATCAATATGAAAGATACCAAACGGTTTGATTTCCATAATTCGGATTGCCTAAGGAATGTTGATTTCACTTAAATATCTTCTTAAAACAGAAATCTAAAATTAATTAAATGAATAAAATCCAGTCTGTCTTGCTTTGCCAAATTAGAAATTCTAATTTTCATCAATTGAAAATACAATTAACGATGTACACTAAGTAAAATGGGCTAAACATTGATGTTATAACAGTATCAGCTCTTCCAATTTGCAACATGTATAAGATAACATTGCTTAGTAATAAAAAAGCGGCTTCTTTGAACATTCAGAGACAAGGGCATATAAGTCTTCGGAACAAAAAGATGTTACATAACAGTAAAGCGAAATCACTTACGGCTTCACCGGCTTACAAAAGACAAAAATACCGGTAAACTTTCTTTTAATTAACCGTACTAATCACTGTATTTCAATTAAAACAAAAACTATTCATTCCAATAAACATTAAAGAGGTGCATCAAATAAATATGTTTGAAATAAAAAATGTGAAACTGACATGAGTTTTCTGGTCGGAGTTTCACTAGACTAAGAAACAGTGACTCTGCAAGAAAGTATGGGAACAAGATAAATGTTTAACCATCTCTCACCATTCTCTAAAGCGTTAATAAATTGTATTCTTGACACAAAAACCTATGGTTTGAACCGGTTTCTCAAAATGGGTCAAAGATATTTCAAAACGTACTTATGAACTTAGAAATTAAATAAAAGATACTATGGTTGTCTGGAAGAAATCTCTTCTTAGCGATAAGACCGCCCATTGTACAGTCTTTTTAATATTAAGAATATATTGTTAATTTTATTTTTTACAAAATTATAAATTTTATAATTTTGTTTTAAAGAGTTATCTATCTATGAACTCTAGAATATAAATTAAAAACAAACTTGAACTAAACTGAATAAATAACAAAATTTTATAAAAACAAATTAAAAACATCTATTTCATTCATTCATTGAGGTCATCTAATGTTAAGTCATATAGTTAACGTTAGTTGAAAGAATTGAGATCAGTCTAATTTTACGGTTCCAAAAAGAAAAGTTGAATACGAAGCGAGTTACACTTTTGCTCTTATTTCTCCTCAGCGACGTAATACCGTCGATTCATCGTACAAAATTACCGTAACACTGACCAATTTTATTGTAACACGTAACGATTTAAATATGTCATCAATACCATGTCGATTATTATGTGAGTTTTATTTGTGACAAGAATTCGGTGGAATTAGTAAAATCATTATCATCATCTAGCCGATAATGGTGACAAAATAAATTCATATCTTTCTTACCCTTTGTTTCTTTTGGTAGATAATCGAAACATAATTTGGATAATTAAGAATTAGGTCATTCATCTCATTCATTCATACAAACGTAAAAGACATAAAAATACAAAATGATACTGAGGTTGTGGGCGTTATTATTAAGTCGTTCTGCTTTATATTATGCCATAACAGGTTTACTACACAAATGTTAAACTCGTAGTACTACTATAACCGTAACCTGATGTTTTATCTTTTAATCGTAATGACCTGGTAGGATCTTTTTCAACTAATTTATCGTAGCAATTTTCATCAGAATTTCAGAATAAAATGTATGGCTTAATTTGTCTTAATCTTTTATTACCTTAAGTGGACCTTAAATAAGAGTGATAAAACAAGTATCTAGTATTGACTCACCTTCTTCATCAACGGAGTTATCCTCTTCGAAGGCTTTGGGCATTCTTAGCTGCAAGACGTGGCTATCCAAAAAGTCTACCACATTATCCATGATTCTCTCTTCCACTTGAAGTTCCCTGGCTTTTGGGTCATCAGTCAAAGGCTCGTAGCTCCTTGCTGATCTTGGGCTTCCAGTCCTGGCAAAGCTGACTCCATCAACTAAGCTCAGGTCTTTTGACACGGCCAGGTTTTCGGTGAACTTCATAGCTTTCTCCTGTGAATTAAAATAGGCACTTTAGTTTGAAGCCATTATAGCCGTTAAGAGTTTAAAGACTGTACCTAGTGTGGAATGATGATGATGGTGGATCATATTATTCTGAGTACCGTTAAAACTATATCTAACAAATGTAATGAAAAATGTATTTCAGAAGAACTATTTTAAGTACTAGGTAATAAAGTTATTTTTGCAATGATTATTTCCAAAATGTTAAGGTCACCCTACACAATATTGTAAAATAATGTTTTTTTACAGACTCGTAATGGTAATTTAATCACAATTAAATGCCTGATATTTTTTTGGTGATTGAAATAATCATCACTAAGCCATATTTATTAGTTAATCACACAAATTTAATCCTGGGATTCGAACCCTAGCTCCCTAAACTCAGAATTAAATCTGACTGTAATCCAGAAATCCATCACTGAGGAGTACACTGATAATCACTTCACAAACACTTCACAACACTTCACACACCTTCAGGCACAGCATGGTGTCTCCTTCTATGCAATCCCGGAGTGCTGACACGAATTTGTCGACTCCACCGTCTTCCTTTGCCATGGGCATCGCCCTGGCGAAAGCCACCACACAAATTAACACGACTGCTCTCATCTTTCCTTGCGAAAGCTAGCGTTCAATTGTTAAAGATGTCTGTAACACCGACAGTTTTATTTTGTGTTCCCCCTCTTCAAAATTTCCATATGTCACGCATTGAGCTTCGCGTATGGCAGTGTGTGCGTTGCCTATGACGAAATGTAAATATATGCTTACACGTACAGCATTAAGCATTAACCGGGTATTTAACACGTATTTGAGAGATTTTAATGGTATTTTTAAGGAAAAAAGTGTGTTACGCTAATTTATTAGGTGCAGTAGAATTTTGTTTGGATACCCAAATATTTGAAGTTTTCAATTTTTTTTTTCTTGTTCTATTGAACTAGTAGCAGGCTTTTAGTATGTTAAATTCAAGTTTAAATTTTTTTGATGGTGGACCGGTTTTTTTCCTATCTAGTGATTAATTTTTATAGGCTCTAATGATTGATTTATTAAAATTGAAAGTGAAAATATGTATGAGTGTCATCAAGTAGTAATTTAAGTATGTATTACAACTTATGTAAGATTTAAATAACTTTCATTTCTGTATGCTAATAATATTACACTTAATTAGATGAGCCAACTTATGCTCTAGCATTTAACCTTAATTATCGGCTTTAATAAAAAAAAGCAGGAGGTTCTTAATTCCTCTATATATTTTTTATTTTATATTATGTTCACTGCTTACTCGGAAACTGCTTATCCGATTTCCATGGTTCAAAATTAATTGTATTACAGATACCATGGTCTTATATAAATATTATCATGATACGACCATGGACTTTGAAGATTATGATAGGATTCCTCAACAGAAAAGAGCACAAACGTCGCGATTGTAGCATATTATTCAATACTAGCTGTCTCGCGCGGTTTCACCCATGTTCCCGCGATTAAAAGTAGCCTATACTACTCGGGGATAATGTAGCTTCCAATTAGTGAAAGAATTTTTCGAATCCGACTGGTACTTCTAAAGATTAGCCCGTTTAAAAAAACAAAAAACTCTTCCGCTTTATTATATTAGTATAGATTATCGGCAATTTGTCAATGATAAATTTATAGGCATATCGTCGATCAATAACAAAATGAGACAAAAAAAACGCAAATAAAACACAAAATTGAAAAACAAAAAAATTAAACCGCCTTCAAAGTACACTAAAAAGTATGTAATACCCTAGAGTATATAAATACTACGTCGACCCAGGAACTCAATTCCGACGGTTCATTTTTAAATAAAATATTTTTTTATTTAAGTAGCCGTTTCTCACGAATTCCTAAGTTAATAATTAATTATTATAGACACATCATGAAATATAGTACGTATCTATTTGGACCGTAACGAGTACACAAATACTAAATTGTTAATTTCCTATCTTGCATTCCAATTCATAATCACGCATCGAATTCATACAAACACTTTCATATACAACATCATAGTCTTATATCACAGCTGACTTTATATCACCTATTTACCACTTTTATATTTCCGACTATTTGTATTCTTAACTATATTGTTAAAGGTCCATTTAAAATCATTCCATAGATCGCAAGCGAAAGTTCTCCGTTGCAGCTTCAACAATAGGAATATAAAGTGCAGAATTATGTTATTTAATACATAGGTCTGACCAATGGCTCAGGGCCTGATCACGGGTCACTTTTATTTTCATTATATATGTTACCAAAACATCTGCAGGTTCTTACGCAACTTTAACTTTCATTGATTCATGAATAATTACATCATTGGATTTTTGGAAATTCGCTAATTTAATCTTCATTGCATTTTCGATGGGTTTTAAAAACGAAGCTTTTGTATTAAGTGGCTTCACTAATTAAATTGAGTTTTATTTTGCTTGGCGCAATTGAGCTAAAATAACATACAGGTTAAATGGTTAAAATTTAACTCAAGTTGACGCAAGTGGACCTAATTAGGTTTTTTGGAACTGACATCCAAAGATTTTCTACCGTTTTTTAAGACTTCTTTTTATGAATACAAGCACCTACAAACAAATAATAACATTGAAAGCTTACAATTTGCAGTAAGTACATTCTGTTTCATAAAAGATTCTATTGACGAAGCTATTCTAACAATGACATTTAAATCGGAGAGAGTATTGTCCATATTCAACGAGCCCGAAGATAAGTTACGCATTTTAAGGAAATCCACCCCTATTTCTAGTAAGGTTAAGTTTTGAATTGAACGTAGAGTGGTCGTCTTAGGTCGGTGGTTTTCTCGATACAGACTCAAGGCGGAGGACGAATCAGTCAATTGCTTCTGGGCACTCAATGAATGCGTAAACGCAAAGGGAGATTTCTCCGAGGCATTTTGAGGTGGTGTTAATGATTTATGAGCGGTTGTGTGTGAAATAGGTTGTTCACTTCCTTCTACCAAGAACGTTTACTGTGGTAAGTGAAGATAAAAGAGAAGTGTGAGCGGAAGATAAACTTTGATCTTGAAAAACGTATCATTTAAAGCGAGTGGTAGTTCAGTTAGTATTTGATGGTTTAGAAACTCACGTTAATTTGATTGTTATTTTTATTTATGTATAGAAAGTAGAAGTGAATATTGTTAGAAATCTTATATTTAAAATAGTGTAATTAGGTGCTATTTTTATTACATAAAAGTTACAATTGATGTGTATAATCATATTATGAACTGCCCTACAGTTGGGATTTCAATCATATTTGAATGACAAATAATCATTTTTTGCCTTATTCTGAATAGTACCTAATGTTATAAAATTTGATAAACATATTGCCGTAAACGACAAACGGTATGAATTTGAACTAGGTGGACTATGGATATGATCTGATGAATAAAGTCGCACATCTGCTGGATGCTGAAGAGATCTTTCGTAGGGGAAAGCAATGAGAAACTATGTAACAATAGACACGGTGGGTATGGAAGCTAAATACCTTTGCTGCCATGCTACAGGTCCACTGATAAACGATGATGTGTTTATTCATATCAAAAATGTATGTTTTTATGGGTGTCATTATAAGTAGGTATATCAGTTATCTGGCTCTCATAGTACAAGACCTACTTAGTGTGGCATGGCCGTTATTAATTATTATTTTAATATCCCAAGACATTTAATTAGTATTGCTATAACAGGTGGAGATTTTGAGATGGCATATTTTCGAAACCTATGTTGGGTTAGTCATGCTGAACAACTTTTACTATGGGACCAATAGTGAATTCTCATTTTTTTTTTACTCTTCTTACAAAATTTCAACCTTGCTCGATCGTACGTAATGTATGAAAAGTAAATATTTTTTTTGAGAATTCAGTGTTGGTCCCATAGTAAAAGTTGTTCAGCATAACTAATCCAACATAGGTTTCGAAAATATGCCATCTCGAAATCTCCACCCAGTATAGAGAGGCAAAGCCGCCAGCATTGCTTGGCTCGGCAGCGATCTTGATTGGCTCGCCTATTTTATAAGCCTTTTGTTATACATTTTTATATTTCTTAGTATTTAGTTTTAGTTATCAGATTATTTAGTTATAAATTACCCTATCATTAAAATTTTAATTTATTTATTTATAGCCACAGATTACAGAATAATTCAGATGGAGCGCGCGGAACACGAAAGTGAAGCCAAAAAAGCAAATACAAATTGAAAATCTGATACCTGTTATTCGTTTTCCAGTTTGTATTTGCTTTGTTTAACCACAGTTTCTTAATAAAGGAGTGTATTTTGTTACATAAAGTTTGTTAGACAAAGTAAATACACATTCAAAAGCGAATACCAGGTACGTGTTTTTCAATTTGTATTTGCTTTTTTGGCCTCACTCCCGTGTTCCGCGCGCTCCATCTGAATTATTCTGTAATCAGTGTTTATAGCATACAACACAGAATACAATCAATACATGAATTGCATACAATTAAAGGTATCGATCTGGAATGAACTCCAAAACATGTATTCCTAAATTCATCATAACAAAAATTCGCTAGAAGAGTACTTCTAGCGAATATTTTTTTTTTTTCTTTTTCTAGTTCTATATTACTATTACTATATATATATAAGAAGTACTAGAAGTAGTATTACGTTACATTAAATCTATACATTGTATATTTTTAAATGACTATAAGCTTTATAAGTATACATTATTATAAAGCTTGCGATTACTTACATCCAGTAAAAATATTTTTTTATAACCACTTTCATCTTCAATTTCTCTAATAAAACTTACTCTCCTGTCTATTTCGTATGACTCAGCTACCAAACCCCATAAAAACGAATGTGTCGTGACATGAATAAGCAGAAAACTAGTAATATTTTTACTTCACACATTATAAACTAAAATTTCTAAACAAGTTTATACCCATTGTTCTAAGGAATAAAGTTCCGGTACCGCCCAGCAAGAAACGTGGTGACCAAATAAAGAAAGTCACGTTTCATAAGGTTTGTCAACATCATAAAGGTTTGTATATGAATGAAAGAGCTGTAAACTTAGCATATGACTAATCTTGAGGTTTTAAATGCCAGCAAGTTGTATTAACGATATGTTCCTTCCAAGGGCGGATCCAGCCTTCAGGTCGGGGGGGGTGGGGGGGGGTCACATACTTATATCCAGCTTGGATGGGTTTCAAAATACATAATACCAACGCTGTTAGGCCGCGGATTCACTAGACACACAATAGAGTAGGTACACTTGTAAGAATTTTCAAAATCGGTCCATTAGTTCGCAGCTCGAAAATAACATAATTAAACCTGAAAAAACACCTCTGGCTGACCTAGATGGCCGAGGCCCAGGTGGGGGTCATGACCCCCATGACCCCCTCCTGGATCCGCCCTTGGTTCCTTCAAAGCTAGCTGAGACTTGAAAAAACGCCAAAGACCTACTTTTGTGCTTTCATTATGAAACTGCTTGCAATCTTCAGTATCGGTATACCTAGTCTCTGGACATCTGAACCTGCACGTTTAATGCAGTCTCATCTGTAGAATTCCAAATGTTATCCTCCATGAAGATATTATATCTCTGAGGTTAGAAATGATATAATCACAAGCGATAATCTTATCTATATATCCTAACTAATATTATAAATGCGAAAGTGTGTTTGTTTGTTACGCCTTCACGCCTCAACTAATCAACGGATCATCATGGAATTTGGCATGTAGATAGCCCTATGGTATGGAGAAGGACATAGGCTTTTTATGCCGGGAACGCGGGTGAAACCGTGGGGGCCAGCTAGTTATACTGGGTGGAGATTTCGACATGGCATATTTTCGAAACCTATGTTGGGTTAGTCATGCTGAACAATTTTTACTATGAGACCAACACTGAATAAAAATTTTTTTTTTTAACTTTTCATACAATGATCGAGGAAGGTTGATATTTACTATGGAAAGTTAAAAAAACCGGCCAAGTGCGAGTCAGACTCGCGCACCGAGGGTTCCGTACAAACCTGTAGGTATATAAGTAAATGGTAGTATAGACCTGAGTATTTGATATTAATTTCAATTTATGACCTATTAAAAAAAATACTACTTACTAGATCTCGTTCAAACCAATTTTCAGTGGAAGTTTGCACCGTAATGTACATCATATATTTTTTATAGATTTATCATTCTCTTATTTTAGAAGTTACAGGGGGGGGGACACACATTTTACCACTTTGGAAGTGTCTCTCGCGCAAACTATTCAGTTTAGAAAAAAATGATATTAGAAACCTCAATATCATTTTTGAAGACCTATCCATAGACACCCCACACTTATAGGTTTGATGAAAAAAAAAAATTTGAGTTTCAGTTCTAAGTATGGGGAACCCCCAAAATTTATTGTTTTTTTTCTGTTTTTGTGTAAAAATCTTAATGCGGTTCACAGAATACATCTACTTACCAAGTTTAAACATTATAGTTCTTATAGTTTCGGAAATAAATGGCTGTGACATACACGGACAGACAGACAGACAGACAGACAGACAGACATGACGAATCTATAAGGGTTCCGTTTTTTGCCATTTGGCTACGGAACCCTAAAAACGAGAATTCACTATTGGTCCCCTTGTAAAAGTTATTCAGCATGAGTAACCCAACATAGGTTTCGAATATATGCCATCTCGAAATCCCCACCTGTTATTATAAGAACAACAGAATACTAATTTCTGAATTCTGAACGTCAGTCAATCAGTGATCAACATAACAGGTACTTCAAAGTAAACAGTTACCAACTTTCAATCTATACCGTCTATGGCATAATTAGGAATCACTTTCGCATCTTTGACTTCTGTAGCTCCAAGTCATAGAGTTCTAAATAAACAGTGACATAACAATACGGATCTGACCTACACACGATTTTGTTTGTAATGGAACTGTGTAGTGTCTGAAGAACGTACCTATTGAATGATCTCTTTATACTACGAAGTAGGCAAACAAACATACTGGCCGCCTGGTGGTAACCGGTTACCGTAGCCGTATGAACGCTTGTAACACCCGGCACACCCCAGTGATCACTCATGTGTTAGCGACCCTTCCCCCAATCTGATAAACTTGGGCGACCTTACTCACGCACAGGAACACAACCGCGTTAAGGTAAGGTGGAGGTACTTCCCCAGTTCCCCCCTTAGTTGATCACTAGCATATTATCACGCTGTTCCTAATAATGCTGGAAATACGGGTCCGGATATTTTGGTTAGAAGAATACAGGAGTCGAGTGATGCTCTCTGCCTTTTGGTAGAATTCTACTATTAGAAGTTGGACTTGTGGTGGCTATATAAGGTCAGTTGCAGGGGAGCAGTATATTCGTCTGCTCGGTGTGAGGCCAAGCGTTCTTCCCAGCGCGCAACTAGTGTCTGAAGTTACCAGTCTAAGGCGAAGGGTGGTGATACGCCGGTGCAGTGTGTAATCTTATAGCGGCTTACTGCAACTCCGAAACTTTCCTGGATTAAAAGTAGAGGGATGTTTTCTGTAACAAAAAACTTTAAGCTTATTGTAAATTTACGCGTCATTCGACGTCACTGCCCCGAAAGCTTGAAGAAAACTGACGGTAAAATATAGGCTTAAAACTACATTCATATTTTTGTTGCTATTTTATAGGCTTGTTTGACCATAACCTCACCGTGTTAAGTGATGTTCTGGCCAAAGGTACGTGAATGAGTGAAGAAGGGATCCTATTGTCATTTATTGGGATTTTATGGATGGTAGTTCTATACAAAGAATTCTATGCATCAAGTTATTCTCATATTCATCACATGTCTTCCTTCTTTGGTGGTTTGCCAGATGTAACTTCTTTGCTACGGTACATTAATATGCATTGAGTGGGCAAGTGAAACTGCTTCAATTTAGTAAGGGTCTGTTAACTGATTTATATATACACTAGCTGCCCGGCACGACTTCGTTCGCGTGTTGCTACCCTACCCTGTGGTGCTACCCTATCCTACCCTATCTAAACCATCCAGGGCGTCACCCAAACGCATACAAAAAATTCAACTGTACGTGTGTATGTCACTGAAATCCTCCTAAACGGCTGGACCGATTTGAATGTTTTTTTTGTATTCTTTAGGGTGGCGCCCTGGATGGTTTATATTCATAAGTCAGCCCGGCAGATGGCGCTGCAGTCGATAATATAACCTAGACTCCGTAGAGTTTTATATATAAAGATATTTTAAGCCCTATTAAATTGTAAAATGAGAAGTTGATAAATCGCTAAAAGCAATAATTATCTTTCTATAATTCAGTATAGATATCATGCATTGAATTAGAAAGAGGTTTGACCAAAGTATTTCAAGAACTCTTTTTATTTTTTTTAATTTCAATTCAAAGTTGATTTATATATAATTTTTTCATCCAATGCCGCGCACTCGGTATGACGCGACAAAGACCATTCTTGGGCCCTGATTGGATGAAATTCATTAATGGTGTTCGTTACGGTTACCACCAATGTTACGCGGTAGAGCCCCAGTTTTTCGTTATGAATACAAAAAAGCTAGTAACCTAGATATAATATTATTTTGTAAAGAAATTTGAGTTTTAATTATTTTGCCTTTTTTTTTAAACGAAACTGTCCTAGATAGTGTTTGATTTGCCCGTATAAAAATAACTTGTTCTGATTTTTAACTCAACTTTACTGTGCAATGTTGCTAAGAAAATACTAGAAGGAACATCAAAATATATATGACCTTCACCCGCACTATTTACCTACCTCGTTAGGAATGCCAAAAATCCTTTCTTATGCTACATAAAACCTTTTTAACAAAAAAATAAACCACCGAAAAAACTGAAAAGCAAAAAATAATTTTGAATATAACTTGAATTTTATAAGGTTTTGCAGTCGGGGACAAACCAATAACCTGCGTAGATATGTATTTTTTTTGTAATATTTGTTAAATGTAATGTTTGTCTAAAAAGGAAGCTAAGCAATATTGCTAACGCAATTCATTTTTTCGAATTTAAAGCTAGGGCTCTAACGCGTAACTTTGGTGGTAATCGTAACGAACACCATTAATTATTTCATCCAATGATGCGCACGCGGTATGTCGCGACGATGACCATTCGTGGGCCCTGATTGAAAGTAATTCATTAATGGTGTTCGTTACGATTAACACCAAAGTTACGCGGTAGAGCCCCCGGTCCCATAGTAAAAGTTGATCGTATACATGAGTACTTTACGTGGTTTCATTTAATGTCGTATTGTCGTAATAGCTTATGTTATTGGTTTGTCCCCGACTGCAAAACCTTATTGTGGCTAACTGACCTATTTTGATAAAATTTTACCTTTTTTATTATTTTTGTATTTCTATTGTTTTTCACATAAATTGTCTGTCTGTCATATAAAAGCTGTTGGGTTCAAGTTGTGTAAATCGTTTCTCTTTCCTGGTTTCCCTTAGTCTTCCCTAATCTAAGCTATCACTAACATTTTGGTCCTTCTCCGTTAAATTAGAACTCATTCCTATAATTTTTTATCCATTTCTTTAAAATAAATTTATGGTGAAAACTAGGGCTCAAAAGCTGCGGGAAACGAGAGGCGATCAGGTAACTACAATGAGTGTATCCAAGCCCGCGGCAGGTTTAATTTCCGAAAGTTCCAGGACGGCCCATTCCTCAGCCTCCGTGCGAGCCCAAAAGCTCGCCTTACAAGCGGAGCACGTAAGAAAAATTGCAGCAGCAGAAGCCGCAGCAGCAGCAGCTTCGATAACTGCCAACGCTGAGTGTAGAGCCGCCAATCTGGAACTGGAGGCCCAGCTTGCGTCGCTAGAGTCTGAATGCAGTAGGAGTCGCAAGAGCTCACGTTCCTCAGTACAACATTGGTTAGACACTGTAGAGCCAGGTGATAATATCGTCCCTATCATATCAAAAAAAGCGAACATTCCCACTGCTAATATCCAACACAATACTACTGAATTAAAAACACAACAACCCATTAATAATGACATATCTTTATTAGCGCAGGCAATTACATCGCTTGCCAGTGGAAGTGCCAAGCATAAGCCCGAAAAAAAATTGCCTATTTTTGATGGTAGGCCTTTAGATTGGCTGGCCTTCAAGCGTGTCTTCGAAGACAGCAAGGCTAACTTCTCTGCGACCGAGAATTTGACACGCATCACAATGAGCCTTAAGGGAGTGGCCCGTGAGGAAGTGTCGGCCCTTCTGGTATCAGCAAGTGATCCTGCGGAAGTTATGGACGCATTAGAAATGAGGTTTGGCAGGTCTGAATTGATAGTACTCAACGAAATGGTCTCAGTTCGCTCTTTACCTAAATTAAATTCAGATAGTTACGATCTTAATAAATTTGCTTGTAGAGTTCGTAATTGTGTAGAGATTATGAGGCTCCTCGATCAGAGATGTTACTTAGAATCTCCAGAGCTTTTTCAAGCCATTCTTATTAAACTAACACCTTTGTTGCGTAACAAATGGACCGAATTTGGCATGAAACATTCCTTACCTCAGGGACAAACCAAACTTGAGTTATTAGCACAATTTTTATCTCGGGAGGTCGAGTTGCAGCTCAAATTTGGTTTAATTCCAGATCCCTTAGTTCTTACAAAAAGGTCTGATAAAGTTCATGCTGTGTCATTTTCGGAATGTTCCCAAGTACCTACAACAACAAAGTTTAATAAGCGTGTGACTAATGAAATTATTAAACCTTGTTTTATTTGCAATGAAAACCATATTTTATCAAAATGTGACAAGTTCGTAGCAATGTCTATTCTTGACAGATGGCAGTTTGTAAAAGAAAATAAACTTTGTCACAAATGTCTCAAAAAAGGTTCCCATAGTTATAAATATTGCAAGTTCACTAAAGAGATTTGCGACATTGCGGATTGCAAACCTAGGCACCATAAACTTTTACATAACGCAGAGATTTCGGCTACGAGCACAGTTGGTGAAAATGAACCCGAAAATTACTCAAGTTCACAAAATCAGGTTTGTATTTCTAATAGACAGTCAAATGAGATAGTTTCACATACGACTTACTCATCTGAGAAGACTTCTTTTTCTGAACTATCTCACCAACAAGATTACTCCAGACCTTTATTAAAAATCATAGCTGTCACTATCATGGGGCCGTTAGGCAGCGTTAACACGTATGCCTTATTGGATGATGGCTCAACAGCTACAATAATTGATTCCGATTTATGTGAGCAAATAGGCATCATAGGACCTAAGTCAGAGATTAAGTTGGACTGTGTTGGTGGTTTAGGCAAAAAGGCCACAGCTCAGCATGTTAACTTCAAAATAAAAGGCCGTCACTCCACTAATATATTTTCTATTAGTAATGCTCGTTCGATTGCGAACCTAGGCTTGTCAAAACAAGTTTGTGTTGATAACATCACACAGTTTCGTCATCTTAAAGATTTAGCCGACGTATTTAGTTATGGAACTGTTGAACCCAAACTAATTATTGGAATCGATAACTGGCACCTTTTGATATCTAAAGCTTCTCGGATTGGTACGAAGTCTCAGCCAGTTGCGATCGAAACTAACTTAGGTTGGGTATTATTTGGTTTTAATTCCAGCAAAAGTAAACCTGTTATTTTTGTCAATAATGTGAATCTTTCCGATAACAGTGATTCTGATAACTTAAACAAGCTTATTCAAAATTATTACAAATTAGATTCCATAGGTATCACGAAAAAAGAATGCCTAAGTGATAACGATGTTAGAGCTATAAAAATATTGGAAGAAACTCTACGTCGTCTTCCTAATGATAAGTTTGAGGTAGGGCTTCCGTGGAAAGATGACAATTTTGAAGTTCCAGACAGCTTTGGTCATGCCCTGTCTAGATTTAAAAGTTTGGAAAGAAGGATGAGCAAAGAACCTGCCTACGCCGAACAATACAAATTAAATATGCAGGCTATGTTCGATAAAAAGTACGGAGAAGGTCCTGTCAGTTTGGAGCACTCAAAAAATAGACGCTGGTACTTACCGCATTTCGGTGTTACTAATCCTAATAAGCCTGGTAAACTCCGTATTGTTCACGATGCGGCAGCGAAGTCTAATGGCGTAAGTTTGAACTCTATGCTACTTACCGGCCCGGACCTTCTCAACTCTATTTTGGACATATTGTTTCGTTTTCGCGAATTCAAAGTCGGACTCTCTGCTGATATTAGAGAAATGTTTCCTCAAGTTAAAATACGCGCAGATGACAGGGATGCTCAACGTTTTTTGTGGCGAAATTCTCCTAATGAACCAATTAAAGTTTATAGAATGTCATCAATGATATTTGGTGCGGCTTCTAGTCCTTTTTCTGCGCAGTTTATTAAAAATAAAAACGCGCTTGATTTTCAGACTCAATTCCCTGAAGCTGTGGATGCTATCATTAATGATCATTACATGGACGACTGTATAGTCTCTACACCTTCAGCGGATAAAGCAGCGCGTCTCGCTGCTGAAATCATAAAAATTCATGAAAAAGCTGGTTATCAGATGAGGTCTTGGGTATCAAACGAACCTAAATCCCTAGCTCTCATCCCATCGGAGCTGTTACATGATCCATCTTTAGCTAATGTCGATTTGGGTAAAGTAGACAAATCAGTAAGAACTTTAGGCTTAGTTTGGCAGCCTTCCCAAGACTGTCTTAGTTTTAACGCCGAAGGTTTTATTAAGAAGACAATTTCTTCTAAGTTTACAAAACGCGAAGCGCTGTCTCTCATGATGTGTGTTTATGATCCATTAGGATTATTGGCACCTCTTATTGTAAGAGCTAAAATTTTATTTCAAAACGTTTGGCGTAAAGCTGTTGATTGGGACCATGTGATTGCTGAGGAAGATACCGTCGCATGGAAGGCATGGCACGCAGTTTGCATCAGTTCCATTGATAATTTAAAAATTCCACGTCGGTACAACCTCAGTGATTTTGATGACGTAGCCGTAGAAAGAGAGCTTCACTTATTTTGCGACGCTAGTGAGTCGGCATACGCTGCTGTAGCGTATTGGCGTTTAATTCTCTCAGATGGAACTATTAAAGTTGTGTTAATATGTAGCAAAGTTCGAGTAGCTCCATTAAAACCAGCCTCAATCCCACGCCTAGAGCTTCAAGGCGCACTAGTAGCTGCGCGTTTAGCTGACACTCTTTGTAAAGCTCACAAGTTAAAACCACGCATACGAGTTTTTTGGTGTGACTCTATGAATGTTCTCGGGTGGCTTCGCAATGATGCACGTTGCTTCAAGCCGTTCGTCGCCAACCGCATAGGCGAAATATTAGAACTTTCAAATGTCAATGAATGGCGATGGGTTCCATCTGCTTTAAATATGGCGGACGATGCTACTCGCCTTAGTAGTGAGGTTTTGAACATAGAGTCACGCTGGTTTGTCGGCCCAGATTTTTTATATTTAGGTCGTTGGCCAACTGAACCAACGGGTGAAATCATCATTAATCAGTCTGAGCTAAAACCAAAGCACAGAATAATTTCTCATGCGATTGTTGATGATCTTTCCCATCCTAAATATCCCGTTTCAGCTAGTTCACTTCGTATTAGTAGGTGGCTGTGTTTAGTTAGAGCCACGGCACTAGCACATTTATTCACTCGCAAACTTCTCATTTTACGCGGTAGAGTATACAGCACTGAGCAATCTCCTTTACAATTGACAGCCTTGGATCTACAAACTGCGGAAGTTCATATTTTATGGCAAAGTCAATTAGATTGTTTCAAAACTGAGATCACTTGCCTAAAAAATAACACACCACTACCACGTAACAGTAAATTGCTGAAACTATCTCCCATTTTGAGCGATGACAACTTACTTCGCTTGTCCGGACGCATCTCCGCTGTTGCTGACGTCAAGACGTCTACCAAATTCCCCATCATTCTCGATGGAAGACATCCAGCTGTTCGTCTTCTCGTACTCCGTTACCACCAAAGGGCTGCCCATGCTAACACTGAAACTGTAGTGAACGAGCTTCGCCAACTTTACTGGATCATCAATTTAAGAAGCACAGTTCGTTCCGTTGCCCATAAATGCTTATTTTGTAGACATCAGAAAGCTAAGCCGTTTGATCCTCCCATGGGCCAACTTCCAGAAGCGAGACTCGCGCATCATCAACGTCCCTTCTCATTTACTGGACTCGACTACTTCGGCCCTATCCAAGTCTCCGTTGGCCGAAGACATGAAAAACGGTACGTCGCTCTCTACACATGCCTAGTAACAAGAGCCGTGCACTTAGAAGTAGTGTACTATCTTTCTACAGACGCTGCTATGATGAGTCTAAGAAGATTTGTTGCTCGACGAGGTCTACCACGTCAAATTCTTTCGGACAATGGAACTGCTTTCGTGGGTCTGAGTAGAGAACTTAAGAAATTGTATGAAGAACAGATCCCAACTTTCGCTGTGAATGAAAAGATTCAATGGAAATTCATTCCACCCGCTGCTCCTTTTATGGGCGGGGCTTGGGAGCGTTTAGTACGCAGCATAAAAACCGCTCTCAAAGTGACCCTAAAGGATAAATCACCAACAGACGAAGTTCTTTTAACCCTCCTCCTAGAAGCAGAAGCCATAGTAAACAGCAGACCACTCACACACGTTTCACCAGATCCAGATTACCCCGAGGCACTTACTCCATTCCATTTTTTAATTGGAACATCGTCCAACAATCACGTGCCGTCACAAGTTGAGGAGAGCGACCTACATGGAAGGGCGCGTTGGAAAAGAGCAGCCAGAATGGCTGATCATTTCTGGCGCCGTTGGTTGACAGAGTACCTGCCAGTTTTAAACCCGAAGACGAGCGCCGGAGAATATCCAGAGATAAAATTGGGAGATATAGTTTTAATCGCTGATAATAACTTGCCGCGTGGAATGTGGCCAAAGGGTCGAATAAAAAATATTTTCAAGGGAAAGGATGGTGTTCCTCGCGTGGCCGACGTGGCTACGTCTGGGGGTCAGTTAAAGAGACCACTTAAGAAATTGATTCTTGTTTCTAATTAGATTTTTCTTTTCTTTTTTTTTTTTTTTTTAAAAGGTGAGAATGTGGCTAAGTGACCTATTTTGATAAAATTTTACCTTTTTTATTATTTTTGTATTTCTATTGTTTTTCACATAAATTGTCTGTCTGTCATATAAAAGCTGTTGGGTTCAAGTTGTGTAAATCGTTTCTCTTTCCTGGTTTCCCTTAGTCTTCCCTAATCTAAGCTATCACTAACACTTATAAAATTCAAGTTATATTCAAAATTATTTTTTGCTTTTCAGTTTTTTCGGTGGTTTATTTTTTTGTTAAAAAGGTTTTATTTTATATTTTTTTGTGGCTATACTCTACTTATTACTACATGCTTAATATTTGATGTCTTTTGATGTAATACACAACTCAGCATTAAAATCTGTGAGTGAACAATAAATTATCCCTATTTTCCCACCCTTAGGGTAGGTATTTTTTATCCATATTTATATGGGACCACCTTCGAGGTATACCCTATCCAATAAAAAAAGAATTATCAAAATCGGACTACTCTGTCAAAAGTTATGCGTGATCATACATAAAAAAAAAAAAAAAATATACGCGTCGACTTGTAAACCTCCTCCGTTTTTTCGTCGGTTAAAAATAAAAAAAAACAGAATTCACTATTGGTCCCATAGTAAAAGTTATTCAGCATGACTAACCCAACATAGGTTTCAAAAATATGCCATCTCGAAATCTCCACCCAGTATATGAATCACATATTTCACCTGTGTGCAAAATTTCTTCGCGAGTGGTTTTTCCTTTGAAGCGTCAAGATTTCACATACTAGGCGATGATAGCGCAGTGGAACTGACCTCAAATACCGATGTGAAGGTCCTAGTTTCGATTAATGAGCTTGAGCTTTCGGTGAAGGAAAACATCGTGAGCAAACCATAGCACGGTGATAGGGTACTTTGTAGTACCCACCTGACTGGATAGCACCCAAATTATGTCGCCAAGCACCTTTCAGTGTGTTCCGATGGTTGTACTTGAGAGCGAGTTCCTTCTAGGCTTTCTGTGCTTACCACCTTCGGCCACATCATTACTTACACTAGTGATGTTGTGGTCAAATACACACTGTTTTTTTTTTTATGTATCAGTAACACAAAATTTTACTACCAGTAACCTAAACAGAGTGACTTGCGAACTAAAAATTACCAGTAACAAAACTAGTTTGGGTTCATTAGTAAATTATTTGATTAAATCTAAGAGATATAAGATTAAATGTAACTAAAGTTAGTTTCCCGACAACAAAACGTCAACATACATAACTAGTTTTGTAAAACCTTTTTTTCAGTGCAGGTGTATACATGGTAATATAAAAAGTTTCTTTTGCATTTATTATATTAGTACCTAGGTTTATACCCAGACTTAGAACGAACAAATAGACATGCCCAAGCACACAAACGTCTAACCTAGTTTTGTTTGGTTTTAGTAATTGGATCCATAACCTGTTTCTTATAGGGCCTATAAGAAACACTTATGGATTGTTCCGAAATACCCTATAATATAGGGTATCTTGCCAACCCTGCCAACCAGCCTTCAAATATATTTTATCCATCCAATTTTCGACTCCGCTTTTAAGTGGGTGACCTAATGGTGGCATGTATCATATTTCATGTGAAAGTTTTAGATTAGAAAATTATTATAATACCTGTTAGTCAAAATTATTGACTTGCATAACTAATACTGCTTTGCATAATTTTAGGTTGACGTAATGTTTCCTCTACCTAATATTTATTTTATTTTGGTTTCTTAAGTATACCAAATATAACTGTTGCTCTACTAATTAATATTAAGTTAATTTATTATTTTTGATTCTGACATAAGAGATACCTATTTAACGAATATAATAATAACTTTTCTTGGGAACGCTGGTGACATCACGTGAAGTTAGGTACATATACATTTTTTTTCACACCATAAGAATAGGTTTTATTTTTTCAAGAAAAGACAGATATATTTTTAGTTCTTTATTTGTACGTATGTATCGTTGATAAAACATATTAATGAAAAATAATCAAAGATACGACAATATAGATAAATAATTGAAATAAATATTATAAAAAAAATACATTTAACAATAGAAACAAAAATAAAAATATGCAAAATAGAATAATAAATATAGGTAGGTAAATAATAGATAATTTATTGAAAAGATGATGAATATATGAAAATGATAATGTAATATGAGTGGGCAAAAAATAAATGAAATGAATTAATAATATTGGTATGTTAAATACATGTGAGATAAAATAAAAATAAATAATTATAATATAATAAAGATAAAAGTCATAATATCACATAAAACATACACGTGTATGTTTAAGATTAACATAAAAATAACTTAAATAACTAAGTAGTGAGAACGAAACAAAATTAAATAATAAACTAAAATAAGGACTTAGAGAGAAAAGACTAGATAAAAATAATAAAAAATACAATTAATAATATTTCTTTTTAAAACAAATATACACAAATACGGATACCGTATAGGGTGTAAAAAAAATACTAATATAGTACAACATAATATCATACAAATTCAGAACAATCATTTTAGGGAAAACATCAACAAATAGCATAATCTCGGCCGGTAAACATCCCTTACAAAGGGATATAATCGTTTCAATAAATAGCAAATAAATATCCCTTACAACTAATAATAAATTATCTCAGTTCTCCTCAAAAATACAATGCAACCTTACTATATTACATTAATATAAATCATGAATAATTGTGGTCCGAAAAGAGAGCCCTGAGGAATACTTTGAGAATCGTATTTAAAATTCTAAATTAATCAGATTTGTTATGGCCTGCATAGGCTAGGTTTTGTGCATCATCAATTGACCTTCCCCACCCGTGACCGCTGCTGGCATAATGTTCTTCGGCGTGATGAGGATGTGCTACAACCTCGTAACTGGTTTCGTGGTGTTTGCTTGCCAGAAGTTTCTTCAGACCAAGGATACCGGCGACGAGGAGTGAGACCTTGGCAAGCAGCAATGCCTTGGCGGCGGCGAAGGCGATGATAGCGAGGAACAAGGGGATAAGGGCCATGACCTTTAGCTTGGCGAGAGCCAGAAGAGGTAAAAGCTGCTTGATCTTCTTCTTCTTGCCACGGGCTGGAAATTAGAGAAGCATGTCAGTATTATGTTATAAATCACATAAAACTAAACGGATCCTCTAAAGATTGTTCAATCCCAACAATTTAAACTGACCGACTTGTCAGTTTTTGTAGTTTGAGATGATGTTGGCTACTTGTATTATGAGTCTGAATCAGTGTGCTCTGCTGAATTATTTTTTAATAGAGCACACTTATTCCGACTATTAGGGATACCTAATAATCGTTTGAACTATCAACGTATGTAGCTTTGATCCAGATAGAATCATTTCCACCACAAAATTCAGCATCTTTTTCAAAACTAAGTTAATGCACAAAAGCAAACGCATAAATCAGTAAGAATACATTAGTAAATGTAGCATAAACTAGCAACTGTTTATGTTAATCTTATGAGATATTTATTGTGAGGTAGGGCATAACGGGATATCTCGTCCAAAATTTGGAGTAGCCCGACTGGGGAAGTACCTCCGCCTTACAGAAGATCGCAGCCAAATAACACCACTTTAATGTGGTGTTGTGTTCCTGCGGTGAGTAAGGTCGCCAGAGCTCCATGAGGAGGTGCTATGCTGGCAGGGTGTGGACCAGCGGTGTGGTACCGACGTAGGGCTGTGCAGGCACGGCGTGTTGTTGCGGCGGTTAGGGAGACCCGGTGAAACGGCTGCCCGCTGGCCGCCCGCAGGTTGTAGGGGTCCCGAACCCAGGGATCACATAATCTCCGCCCTGGGAGGCTGACCCGCCGCCTCGCGCATAATCCTTGGTGCAGTTGGTCGTGCCGGAGGAGGAGACCGGAGTGGACCCGGCCGACTGTATCAGGGGGGGACCGGGGGCCCTTCCAGCTGCCGCACCAACAAACTGTATCACCTGAGCAGCATTCTGTCGGAGTGACGCTGTGCTTTGTCCCTTCCGCTGCCGGCATAGTACCTCCTCTTAAAATTCTCTTCATCTCCTTTTTAAATGGCCCGTCGAAATAGAAGAAAACGTTTGTCAGCGGCTTCCCCGTCCATATTATCTATGGACTTTTGCAATATCAGGGGTCTTCATTCGAACATCAATGCAGTCCACCAACATCTAGAGACTGCAAAGCCGACTCTGCTATTTCTCACGGAGACGCAAATATCCTGCCCTGATGATACATCGTATCTACACTACCCCGGGTACAAGCTGGAGCAGAACTTTGTGCGCCGTGCCGGGGTATGTATGTACGTCAGGGAGGATATTTGCTGTCGCCGTCTCCATGGCCTAGAAGACCGGGACCTGTCGATTTTGTGGGTGCGCGTAGATCACGGTGGCCACACCAAAGTTTACGCGTGCCTTTACAGGTCCCACAGCGGTGACGCGGACACAATCCGGTTATTTGAGCACCTGCAATTGACGACTGACAAAGTACTGGAGCAGTACCCCTCCGCGGAGTTAGTGATATTGGGAGACTTCAACGCTCACCACGTTGAGTGGCTTAGTTCTCGGTCCACTGACTTCGCGGGTAGGACTGCTCACGACTTTGCCCTGGCCTATGGCTTCTCACAACTGGTTGTTTCTCCTACGAGAATCCCAGATATTGAGAGCCATACTAGTTCCTTACTGGACCTTCTGCTGACTACGCGACCGGACAGATATACAGTGATAGTGGATGCGCCACTCGGCTCATCGGACCACTGTCTCGTCCGGACACATGTGCCTTGTGCGTCGACCAATTTGATCCGGTCACCCGGGCGTCGACGCGTGTGGCACTATAAGTCAGCAGACTGGGATGGATTGCGTGAATTCTTCGCATCGTACCCGTGGAGGCAGCTCTGCTTCGCATCAGATGATCCTGACACCTGTGCAGCTGCCGTCGCTGAGGCGATACTGGCGGGAATGGAATGTTATATCCCAAACCCGCTAGTGGCTGTAGGGGTGAAGAAGCGACCGTGGTTTAATCGGCCCTGCAAGGATGCTAGACAAAATAAGCAGACCTTGTATGAGGCTTGGACCACGGCCCAAACTAATCAGGACCCTAAAGTCTCTGATGCGAAACGCAAATTTAACGCTGCCTCGAGGTTCAGTAAGCGTATGATTGCCAGGGCTAAGTTCGATTTCGTCGGCAGGTTTGGTGAGAGGCTGACTAGCCTTCCCTCTGGGAGTCGCGCTTTCTGGTCTCTTGCCAAAGCTGCTGAGGGAAACTTTTGCCAGTCGTCCTTGCCACCACTACGTAAGCCGGACGGGAACTTGGCCCATAGTGCTAAAGAGAAGGCTGACCTTTTAGGCTCTATCTTTGCCTCGAACTCGACTTTGGATGATGGGGGCGCCACACCGCCTACCATTCCGCGGTGTGACAGCTCCATGCCGGAGATAAGCATTACCCAACGGGAGGTCCGGCGGGAATTGCTTTCTCTGGACATCCATAAGTCGAGTGGGCCAGACGGCATACCGGCAGTGGTGCTGAAGCGGTGTGCTCCTGAGTTGTGTCCAGTACTGACGCGTCTTTTCGCGCTTTCCTACACCAAAAAGGAAGTCCCGTCTTCGTGGAAGACTGCCCATGTGCACCCAGTGCCCAAAAAGGGTGACAGATCAGACCCGACGAATTACAGGCCTATCGCCATCACCTCCCTTCTCTCTAAAGTCATGGAGCGAGTGATCAACACGCAGCTTTTGAGATACCTGGAGGATCACGATTTGTTGAGCGACCGACAGTATGGCTTTCGCCACAGTCGCTCAGCTGGTGACCTCCTTGTGTATCTCACGCACCGTTGGTCACTCGCCATCGAGAGTCAAGGTGAGGCATTGGCAGTGAGCCTA
The DNA here is from genome assembly GCA_947623365.1 of Achlya flavicornis. NCBI lineage: Eukaryota > Metazoa > Arthropoda > Insecta > Lepidoptera > Drepanidae > Achlya > Achlya flavicornis. Next base: position 4,370,946 of record OX392490.1, read on the forward strand.
GATGTGGCGAAGGCGTTCGATCGGGTCTGGCACAGGGGTCTTCTAACGAAGTTACCGTCATACGGGCTTCCCGAGGGATTGTGCAAATGGATTGCCAGCTTTCTGTCCAGCAGATGCATAAGAGCCGTCGTCGACGGTAGCTGCTCCGATAGCATGGACATAAATGCTGGCGTTCCGCAAGGCTCTGTGCTGTCCCCAACACTGTTCCTACTGCATATCAATGATATGCTGTCTATTGACGGCATTCATTGCTATGCAGACGACAGTACAGGGGACACCCATTACACGGGCCGTGCAAATATCCCTCGTTCCGAGGTTGAGGAAAGCCGCGAACGGCTGGTGTCTGAAATCGAGAGTACACTAACTAGTGTCTCCGATTGGGGTCGACTAAACCTAGTCCATTTCAACCCCACCAAGACCCAAGCCTGCGCGTTCACCGCTAAGAAAACCCCATTTGCTGTGGCTCCACAGTTCCAGAACACTTCCCTGAACATCAGCAAAAGCATCGGGATCCTTGGCGTCGACATTTCTAGTGACGTTTTGTTCCGAAGTCACTTAGAAGGCAAGGTAAAGCTGGCATCCAAAAAGCTCAGAGTGCTCAACAGAGCGAGGCAGTACTTCACATCGGGGCAAAGGCTGCAACTTTACAAGTCGCAAGTCCGGCCTCATATGGAGTACTGCTGTCATCTATGGGCGGGCGCACCTGGATACCAGCTTGATCCTTTAGATTCGGTTCAACGACGTGCCATAAGAATTGTCGACGATCCCGTGCTCACAAGCGGTTTAGAGCCCCTCAGTCTGAGGAGAGACTTTGCCTCCTTATGTGTGTTCTACCGCTTGTACAACGGACGGTGTTCTGAAGAATTGTTTAAGATGATGCCCACGGCTACTTTCTACCATCGCAACTCTCGCCATCGACGGGGAGTCCATCCTCACATATTGAAACCTGAATTGTTTCGTACTGTGCGGGCTCAAAGGAGCTTCCTTCCGCGGACGCTCAGACTGTGGAATGAGCTTCCCGTCGTGGTTTTCCCAATGGAGTACAGCATGGGGTTCTTCAAAAGGGGTGTGAAGAGATTTCTGCAGGGTCGGCAACGCGCGCGTGATACCCCTGGTGTTGCAAGCGCCCATAGGCTACGGTAACCGCTTACCATCAGGCGGGCCGTATGCTTGTTTGCCACCTAAGTGGTATAAAAAAAAAAAAAAAAAAAAAAAAAAAAGATAATAAATCACGAATACGCTGTTAATTATAGATATCTAGATGTTTTTTTTAGATTTAGTGTTCTGTAAAGTTACTAACGTTCTTACGACTTGATTATACAAAAAGTAGGCCAGCATAAATCACACCTCATTATTATTTTACTTTATTTTGTAATATCAATATGTTCTCCTTATTAAACATCAATAATTTATAAGACAAGTTATTAAGACTAGTATATATACGTATCTTGAAAATGATGCAATCTTAATTGTCATATAAATATAACATTTAAGATTAATAGAATCCTTTTTGAATCTATTTATGTACGATCATTATTTATCTAATTAGATGCTTTATATTTTTGGAAATTTTATTTAAAACTGTGATTTCATGAATACGCCTCAATTTATTTTTATATAGGTACTACTAAGTCCGTAAACAAGCTTACGGCCCGCCTGATGGTAAGCGGTTACCGTAGCCATATGGACGCTTGCAACACAAGAAGCATCGCTCACGCGTTACCGACCTTTCCCCCCTCCCAAATGAGCCCTGGCAACTTTACTCACGCGCAGGAACACAACTTTACACAACATAAAGGTTTGGCTGCGGTATTCTGGAAGGTGTATTCTGTAAGGCGAATAAACGCTTGGCTCTACCTCTCTTAAAGTCATATCCAGCTTAGAATCACTATTGAATTGTCAAGAACGTAAAAATCATAACCACTATTTAAAATGAAGAAGAAACCTGTCATTCAGATCAACTCTCAGATAACAGAACAATAGGCGTCTAACCTGATCATTCATGAGCAAAAAGATTTGAGATAATGAAATCTTTATTGTGATCATGGCTCTCCAACTTGCAAGTACACTTTCACATTAGCCACTTGTTTGTAACACACATTGAATTTGAGGCTGGCATTGTTTGATTTTCATTGCCTAAATACCAAGTTCATAAATTCATGCTACAATTTGAATAGTATGTACTTGGATTCTAGCGGTTTTTGAATAATTCGTGCATAGAATTGTCATTATTTTATGCTTGGTGCTTGTTTAATTATGGTTTCTCATGGTTATCAAGTTAATGCTTTTGAAAACAAAAGTTTATGGAACATTTATGATTGACACATACAAAAATAAGTATAACCTTGGTGTACGAAGTGTGATTTCCTCAATAATGCGTGAAATTCTACGTATAATTTGTCTAATCCGTTAAATTCTTGCTTATTCATTGTTTATTAACTTATTTATTTATATTGAAAAAATATTGTTTTAACATTAGTTATTAAAATTGAAAACGCTTCACTAAGTGTACCTATTGTAACAGCAGTAATAAAATTGTCATAAACATTACTGATGTATTTATAAATGCTGTTTATCCATGACTAAACATACTCTATGATTAACATCTAACAAGCCTTTATTCATCATCAAATTCATCATTCACCAAACCGAATTATTGCAGTTCAAGTTCTAATCACACCTCAGCACCAAAACGCGATCGTTCATAGATCATAATAGATTAATTGGAAAGGCACCAACTTTCTTTAAAGAAGACTCTAGGGAGTGGCTGACTATGGCTCGATTTCACGATGACTTGTAAGTAAACTGGTTTCACCATGTTGAGAAGGACCCTGGTCTAATGACCGTACCAGGAATGTAAGTGCCACTTTCATGGCACAGTGACAAGTGTTTTATTTTATAGTTGCTATTGCATTGGATGGTTAGATATTAGAATAGCAATTGCAAATGGTAGATTTAAGATTTTATGATAATGATAAATGAGGCCTTTGAAATTTCAATCACAATTTCAAAGGCCTCAGTACAAACAAATGCAATGGATTTGGATCTCTGATAAGATTATTTAATTTATGAAAGAAGACCCTTTATTTTTAGATTTGAAGAAAAATATAAAATGGCTCTTATCTTTTGATTAATGAAAGACTAGCTTTCGACCCTGCAGTTTTTCCCGCGATTCCATATTTTAAAGATTTTTTCCGTATTTTGAAAGGTTTATCAAAATTTAACCCCTATCTAGGGATCAACCTTCATTGGTAGATGCTTACGTTATACAGGGGACCTGTTTGCAAATTTTCAAGTTTCTAGATCCTGTGGTTGTGTGTGTAAACTGTGCGTGCATCTATCGATCAATCACGTTATAAAATTTTCTTTTAGATCAAATAAAGTATCTACTGTCCTAACACTTAAAATTCAAATTCTATAACATTGATTCTCACTTTCTACACCTATCCTATGAATTATATTAGAAAAGGTTTTGAACTCAATACGTGTATGGAAATTAAATTCAGCAGATTCATGTCAATCTATGTCCTTGATAGCAAGTTAAGTTCAAGTCATAGCAACAAGTTTTACCGCAACGAATTGTTGTATGACCACTTAGATTCAACAAGCCAACCTAACGTACTTAGCTATATTATTGATGATTGACATACATCTTTCTAGATTGGCTTGTTAAGTTCTAGATGGATTACGGAATATGAAAGCAAAAGTGAAAGCTTCTGTAAATATGATTGATTCATCGGCTGTAGGATGTTATTCTGAATTTATGACAAATATTTTTATAATAAATTACCTATTTAATCAATAGAATTATACAAAAAAGAAAAATTATTTAAACGCTATTCAACAAACAATTTGTTCTCCAGTTATTTAAATTTTAGCTTAAATATTAATAATGTTAACTGGAATCATCATCATCTGCCTGCCCTGTTCCCAATCAATTGGGGTCGGCGCAATATGTACGCTTCTTCCATTCGTCTCTTCTATCCATCATACTAGTATCCACTCCTTTCTTACCCATATCATCTTTCACACAATCCATCTATCTCTTTTTCGGTCTTCCTCTTCCCGTATATCCATCCACTTTCATATTCATAACTTTAATATAACTTCATAATAATGTTAACTGGAATAACAGCAACTTTAAAGTAGCGTTGCATTACTGGAGCTGAGCGAAAATATGGAGAATTTTAAGTGTTACATCAGATCAGTTGCTGTAGCTGTAGTCACGAGAGTGCTTAAAGCTTACGGAACTTTGTTTACTGTTTCATGTGTTATTTTTTTGGAGAAGATAAGAATTAGACTTAAAATTGTACTATATTTCTTTTCATTTATAATCATGTTCTCCAGATTTTTGCAACAAATCATTATATTAGTAGTTACTTAGTGAGATGTATCATATTTAACAAAATAATAGAAATGTTAATTCCATTGAAAAAGTATGTTAATGGAAACCAAAATCAATAAAGTTGCATTACTAAAAATGGATTTGTAAACGAATTTATTATTCCTAAAATTTGTAGAGAAATCAATGTAAAAACAAATATTTTTACGTGACTAATTATGATCACTTCTTCTAAGACCACGATCGCCGATTTGCTCTATTTGCTTAACATTCAAATGAGATACGTTGCGGTTATTTAAATATTTTTATTAAGTCTGGTCATTGCTCTAGTTGTTGCGTTTTCTATTTTTACTATTTGCTTATTTCGTAATGTTTCTTTCTTTTCTTGTTTCATAATTTATACTTCCATTGAGGATGTTTATATTAAAATTGAAAGTTGTCTCTCAAATTCTATAAGATTTGCATAATTCAATGTTAATTTTGCGTTTGCTACGACATTGAATTTATCTTTGACTAATCTGTTCAAGTTACTTTATAATATATTTATATAATATATTTAATATTTATTATAATCAATCTGTTAGGCTACTACAAACTAACTTGTGTGATCATATTTATTCAAAATTTATTGTTTAAACACTGTTAAACAGAGCGAATTGTTAACTTTTCAAGCTTTGTTAAGTTCTTCTATATAATTAAACAATTAGCATTCATTACCGAACATTTTCAGACTTTTTACCACTAATTGTTTTATAGACTTCGCACTTTATTTTTAGCTTTATGATTAAACAATTCAACATACCTTCATCAAGAGACCTCTTCATGCCTTCAATAGCTGAAGATGGCAGTTTGAACTGGATTACATGATTCTCCAAAAAGTCTGCAGCAGAGTCCACCAGTCTAGACTCGATCTGAGCTTCCCTGGCTTTAGGCTCATCGGCCAAAGGCTCAAAAGCCCTAGCGGACCTTGGAGAGCCAGTACCAAGGACGGTCACGCCATCAGCCAGGCTCAACTCCCTCGAAGAAGCAACCGTGTCCACATATTTCAATGCCTTCTCCTGCAACCAAAATAATAACTTAGTAATTTGCACTAATCACAAAACACTAATCACATCACTTCACGGTTCCAACCTTGAGGCACAAAGAAACGTCAGCTTCCACACACTCCTTGACGATGGACATAACGCTCCCAACCAATCCAGGATCATTTGCATCTTGGTCGATCGCAGGCATCGCCCACGCCGATGCGATCAAAAATAGGGCAGCAACGTATCGTCTCATGTTTGTCTATCGAAACTACCCCTACGTAAAGCTTAGCACAAAGTGTGGCGATCGTGTATAAGACAGTCTGTTTTAAGTCTCTTACCCCACTACTTGTTGCAGACGGATGGTCAAGAAAAGTGAACCTAAATGCGTCCGATTAAACTAGTGCCGACGAAATAGTTTTATGGTAATACGGACGAGTTGCGTGTACGCACGTTTTTGGGGTTCATTCACTTTGATTGTTTGTTTGTGTGTGTATGATTATTTGTTAGTGTGCATCTAATAGACAGTCACGGATCATTGGTCGTTCTACTTATGTGTGACGACGTAAGCGCATCGTAAAAGCGGTTTCAGTCGTCTTGATTCCACAGGTGTCATTTTAAAGCTAGCTCTAAGCTTCTTGCTTTAAATGTTATATTTGTCTGTATTTTCAATTAAATTGTTTTTGTTTTAATTTTATTTACTTCTGTAACTAATTATTGTGACGTAGTAATTAAGGGTGGATTTTCATTAATGGTTGAACTGGAATGTTCGCGCCTATAAACTAAGAAGACCAAAATATTTAATAAAGTAGCAAACGTTTTCAAAAATGTATAAATAAAAATTGTTTGCATTGTTTTAAACACAGTAAATAAGTTTTTTTAGGTAGTAATAATACAATAGTGTAACCAGTCAGTTTAAAGTACACTCACTGAATTGTTTTGTCGTATATTTTTTTAAATACAGTCCATTTTATATTAACAATTCTTTTAAACAATAACAGTATTTACGCTTACGGACCCGGTTAAGATAGACCGTCAGAAAGACCGCTCAGGCATATTGCTTTTAATTATTTTCCCATACATAACTTCCAATATTTATGGCATTAAATAATCACTCCTTTCATACAATTTAATTAATTTCAGATTCAAATTTTATGGACTGCATAGGATTTGCTGTGAATTCAAGTAAAATATTGTTTGAGTGGCCTTCCAGGTCAATAAACAAGTATAATAAAAAACCATTTTTGTACAAACAAGAACAAGATTCCACAATTACCAGTTCAACTTATTATTAATTAACTAAAACAAAGAAGCATCTAACGTGAGCCTACAAGAACTGTTTGCTTCTCACGAGTAGGTAGCTAACAAAGAACAGTGTTAGTAATGTATTTCACTTTCCATTTTAATATACAGTTATTTAAGTCACTAGCCTCGCCTGAAGGGTTTGCTTGTACGAAATGACTTGGTATTCATTTGCGCTAATAGATATTAAAACAATTTGATGCAATGGTACCCAAAATGTATGAAATTTGCTTTTTTATTGCTTTTATTTATCTTGCAACATTTGCATGTAAGTATGCATGATCCACTTCCAGTAGTCGAATTGACTTGATTTTTGATACACATTAGTATATTGGATGACAATGCAAGTAGGTAAAGTCAACAAAAAGTACAGTCACCAAAATTAACGAACGAGCACTAGTGACGAGATCCAATTGTTTCGAGATGCCATGGTTGGACGTTTAAACGTGACCTTACAGGCAGTCTCTGATTGGGGCAAAGCCAATCTGGTCACATTTAACGCCACCAAGACACAGGCGTGTCTTTTCACCGCCAACGGACCACCTTCCACCAGGCTCCTACTTGCCAATATGCGTTCGCCTTGATCTCCTTTGCATAACCTTAACCACCAAAATAAACGTTGGCTGTTCTATTGAGTCGAAGGCAGAAACAGCTTCTAGAAAGCTGGGTATGCCCTCTAAGATCAAGCGGTACTTCACGCCTGGACAATTGCTTCAACTTTATAAAGCAAGTCTCTAGGATGGATCCGCTAAGCACCAGCTTGACGCCCTCGACTCAATAGACCGCCGAGCCAGGAAGCTCAGCGGAGATGAGTCTTTAATTAAGGCGAAACTAACCAGGCTCGACCATCGACGAAAAGTTGCTTGCTTATCGGTTTTCTACAGGATATAATTTGGAGTGTGCGCAGGAATTGTTCAACCTTATTCCACCATCCCCATTTTTACACCGAACCACAAGACACCGGGAAAATTTTCACACGTACGTTGTTGACATACCGAAAATACAGACACAGCGTTTTGCATCCTTATTTATGATGCGGACAGCAAAGGAGTGTAACTTGCTTCCGGCGTCTTCCTGATGCTTATAATCTACGAACTTTCAAGGCCAGAGTGAATAGGTTTCTTCTGGGAAAGCGTGTTTCATCTTAGGCTTCGTTATCGCCCTTTATGGGCGGGTCAGTGGCCATTTTATTATTTATTATTAGCCTATGCTGTCCCACTGCTGGGCAAAGGCCTGCCTTTCCATACTTCTCGGTTGGCTGCTACGCTGAACCAGTTCTTTTTGTAGCAGTCTAATTCATCCCAAAAAAAGACGTTAATTAATAAAAAAAATGTTTTCTGTTATTACCTGTAGTTAGGGACTGTTGATATGGGCATTATCTCAGTCAAGTTATTAAGATAAAGGTTCGCACCTATCAATTAGTAAAGTATTTTTTTTGTTTACCCGAATAATTTGGGTGGATTTAAAAATATTATGGGATTCTTCAAAAAGGGTGTGAAGAGAGTTTCTGTACGGTCGGCAACGCGCGAGTGATACCCCTGGTGTTGCAAGCTTCCATGGGCTACGGTAACCGCTTACCATTAGGGAGGCCTTATGCTTGTTTACTACCTCAGGATTATAATAAAAAAAAAACAAAATTATGACCAAAAAAATGTATTACAAGCATTTAAACCAACATAATTGTTACAAAACATTTACTAATTAATATATATTTCCTAACTTACTTTACTATTTATTTACTTACTTTATGTTTAATTTGACCAAAATCTCACCGACGTCAGTGATGTTGCAACCAAAGGTATGGTAAAGGAAAGGTATGATGGTATGCATACAAACCCTAGAAGGAATCTGGCTCTCAAGTGCAACTGTCGGAACACATCATCAATATTACCTAATACTTTGGCGCTTGGAGCTTGGCGACAGCTTTTCAAGGCGAGGGTAGTAGCCAGCCAGGCGGGTACTACAAAGTACCCTACCATCGTGCTATGGTTTCCCCATGAACTCATATTTACAGAATTGTAATTTTGATAACAATCTTATCTTCAGTCACAACAGACAATTTATAAAAAAAACCGGCCAAGTGCGAGTCAGACTCGCGCACCGAGGGTTCCGTACAAACCTGTAGGTATATAAGTAAATGGTAGTATAGACCTAAGTATTTGATATTAATTTCAATTTATGACCTATTAAAAAAAAACTACTTACTAGATCTCGTTCAAACCAATTTTCAGTGGAAGTTTGCACCGTAATGTACATCATATATTTTTTATAGATTTATCATTCTCTTATTTTAGAAGTTACAGGGGGGGGGGACACACATTTTACCACTTTGGAAGTGTCTCTCGCGCAAACTATTCAGTTTAGAAAAAAATTATATTAGAAACCTCAATATCATTTTTGAAGACCTATCCATAGACAACCCACACTTATGGGTTTGATAAAAAAAAAAAAATTGAGTTTCAGTTCTAAGTATGGGGAACCCCCAAAATTTATTGTTTTTTTTCTATTTTTGTGTAAAAATCTTAATGCGGTTCACAGAATACATCTACTTACCAAGTTTCAACATTATAGTTCTTATAGTTTCGGAAATAAATGGCTGTGACATACACGGACAGACAGACATGACGAATCTATAAGGGTTCCGTTTTTTGCCATTTGGCTACGGAACCCTAAAAACAACCGCAAGTAAAATAAAATGGTGTTGAAACAGCAGACATACCATCGCTTTCTTTTAAAAAAAACTTGACCAGACTAAAGACTTTCGTGATGTAACCCAATTCTCTTTTTGCTTGCCGTGTTGCTTCTATTGTACTTTTGTATTACTTTTCTAGATTACTCTGTGGTGTTATGTAACTTTTCTAGGTCAATATCAATAGTGTTGTCTGTGGTTATACTTATGTTATCTTTTGTTTGGGATATGTTGTCAGGGGAATCTTTAAAAGGGCCTTATTTTGAAAGGTTGTGTGCATATTTGCTTAAATTTGTTTTTGTTTCCTGTCTAAGATGGCCCTACTGACTCTTTGTTTTAATGTATCTTCCTATATCACTTACACTCATGAAAATTCCTAGTAGATTCTAGTGGTTCCTTGTGAGCAAAATCTACACAGCATTATATAGTTTGTTATTTTTCTTGCTGTTTTTCTCGGCGATTACTTAGACTTCAAGAAAAGTCTCATTATTTTGTGATACTCCTGTCAAAATAAAAAGTATGTTATAAAAGTATAGCCATTATATTCTAATAATAAAAAGGTACAAAGTATTCTTATCACCATCATAGGATTACTTACCTGTGTTAAACTTTTAACCCGACGTTACATTACCCGTCATTTTAACCCCGCTTTTGAAGTAATTGGATAAAAATGACGTACGGGTTTAATGGTTAAAATTGTATCCCAGGTTGATACAAGTGGGCTTAATCAGATAAATATAAGTACTAGTATCGTTAACAATATCAATGACATTATTTTACAGCTACAGTTTCCTCGTCATACGCCGTCATATGTTCGAGTGACTGCCGCATCCTGGCTGCCTAGTGCGCGGCCAGGCTAATAGTCAACAAGCTAACGTCACTTTTATTCATAAAAAAAAATCGGGCTCAAAATCGCATCACGATTCGAATGACCCAATTTTCTCGGGCCATATTTTCATACAAATTTTGGCAACAGAATTCCATTTGCATTATGCATGCGTGGTATGAGCCATTGTTAGTTCCGCTTATGTGTGTCTCGTCTCCATGCAAGCTGTATTGAGTAACGAAATACGAATTTACGTTTGGGCGAAAGTTGCTGTAATAATTTGCATATGACCGATTTGGATGTTCTACTTTGGTTGATATAATTTCTGGCTAATGATGTTTAATAGTCTGTAGGTTTTAGGATAAAATAAAGGTTCAAAGTTTTGGTTTTGACGGGCCAGTTGGCGCAGTTGGTTAAGACGTGGAGTCTTAACCTAAAGCGTCGCAGGTCGTGGGTTCGATTCCCACACAGGACATGCATTTGTGTGTATGAACATGTCTGTATGTCCTGAGTCTGGGTGTAATTATGTATATTAAGTATTTATTTACAAACAAAAAGTAGTATATGTATTATATCAGTTAATCTGGTTTCCATAGTACAAGCTCTGCTTAGTTTGGGATTAGATGACCGTGTGTGAGGAATGTCCCAGGATATTTATTTATTTAAAGTGAGGGTTTATTTAATTCAAATAATTTAAAAAAGCTGCGTCATATTTCAATTTGGTGGCCGCATCAAAATCACTTAACGAGCTTTGGAACGGGCAACTTCTACACAGAATCAAATTACGCTTGCGCTTAACGCGAGCTTTGATTAAAAGCTCTATGACTTGTATGCTCGGAATTTTGAAACAAACAAATAAATAAATAAATATAAACGCATATTCGGGATGGGGAACATAATGAATGGATGTGCGTGTAACAAACTGCGATGAAACCTATACGACGTAAAGGTGCGTAGGATAACCGCGAAGTTCGATTTTACTTACAATTCACTCATCAAGAGTTTTTCTCGTAACTGGGTCTAGAATGAAGGCATTCATAGAAGAACAGAAGCTCGTAGTCATTAAACTGAAGTGGCAATGGACAGGTCACATCGCTCCAACCAAGATAACTTGTAGGTCTAAACAAAAACTTTACGCTACATTTTCGGAATATAATTCGGAACTTTGTGTAGATATTCACATAATGTCACGTAACTAATTATCCTCAGCTTAGTTATGTAATTTACTATGCATAATAAAAATGTCTGCAAATAAAATAGACACGCTTACAGAATGTGGCTCTTGTCTAGGGCGGCTGATCCGGTGTCCTGGATACATGCGACTAAAGACCATTAATATGGAGGGTATAAGCAGGACTTTACTATATGTATTTAATTCATAAGTCTCAATCTTTGCTACTCCTTCTGTTTCCTTTTTATTTTTAATGGACAAGAATTTGAGGGCCCAAAATTTGGCCTTATCACCCTTACACGGACAAATCGGCGACCAAGCTCCCAACCGGGGTTATATTTAGGTAACTACTTCTGAGGGCGCCCCAGTTGAGGCACGAACCCCGGCTAGGGTCTACTACGAAAAACGATATACGATACTCCGATCATCGTTGTCAAATATTAATAATAATAATAATATTTATTGTGCAGTTCTAAAAATGTTTTACATAAATTGTTGGTCCACAAACTAGGATATGGACCACCTTCCCAGTGAAACATTTAAAAAGACTAATAACAAAGACTAATAAAAAAAGAAAAATAACATAAACGATACATTAACCAATAGAATTGCTGCAAAACTGACGAGACGTAAATTTTGTGCAATTCTATTGGCTAATTGATTGACAACGATGATCGGACTATCGTGTATCGTTTTTCGTAGTATATGCGCTCTGGGCAGGGCGCGCTTACCGAAGGGAAAGGGCGGGCTTTTAACGAGTTACGACTAATTGTTGGGTGGTAGGATTACTGTCTTGGACCATTTGAACGGGATGAGACTGAGTAAGACACTGTTTCCTTGTTAGATAGATGTAGACATATCTAGCTTGTTCATCCATGCGCAGCCTTTCTTTACAGACGACAGACTCGAGGATATATTCTATAGGTATATAGATTGTATTTTGTACACATTTGTTGTAAATAAATCTTCTTCTCAATATCAAAAAACATATAGGAATAACAATTGAATGTTACGATTCTAAAATATGGTACAGTATGAGGCACGAGTGGTGAGCACAGATAGGCAGTAGTGGGGGCAAGCTCGCGCATGTAGACATTTGGCCAAATCACAGTAGCCAAATGACACGCAAGAATCCAATAGACGACGAGCATCGACTGACGAACCAATCGTGTGCAGCTCGACGCTCGCCTCTTCTTCATTCCGCCAAACAGACCGAAAATTAACTACTGCGCAGGTGTCAATCTGTACTAACGACTCGTGCCCCATACTATTAGCTATACCATTACTAAAAATACTTTTCAAAACATGCCAAAATGTAGTCAATAGATAGTTGGGTAGGAAAATAAAACAACATTCATTTATTTTTGAGTACCAACAGTTGTATTGATAACAATTTAGTTGATAACATAAGTGTTGAGAGAAATTACAGTAAATAACAAGATTTAGATATAAGTATATATTTACATCAAATAAAATACGATATTATAAGAAATAGTTTATATATGAGATCTTCAACCTACATAGAATAATTTTATTTATATTATAATATTATTTGGCAATTGTAATACTTCCAATTTTAAACACAATATACAAAATAAATGCAATAAATTATATTTACATAATGTACAATGTAATAATAATAATTATCATACATAAATAAATGATTTGTGTAATATACATTTACAAAATATAATAAAATACACTTCTATTTTATTAATACGCATACATATATTAATTATATAATATAACCATTTAAGGCAAATCATGCTTTAATATATATAATATCATGTTTATAAAAAGTATATAATATAAAAGTAAATATAAATAATATAATATCAACCGGTACTCTGCGCCATAATAAATAAATAACTTAAAGCAAATTCCAAAGTCTTACGTATACAACGCGATATTTTCACAAGTATATACATAAATACTAATTATAATTCACCAATAACTAGTTTAAACTGTAGATTACACCATAATTATAGAGTATTTGAGGTACAGATAACAAATGCTAAGAGGAACTGCAATTCCTCAAACTCTTTTGTTTAAATTATTTATTATAATCGTATCCGTTTGGTTTTAGCCGTATGTCGCCAATCCTTATCAGATAAAAACGTAACACGTTGCCTATCCATGGAGTTTTTAACTAAAACCCTATATCGATATTTAGATGTATCCCTTCTATTTCATTCTTCATAGTTTGTACCATTTTTATGCTTCCTATTCATCATCACAAACAACTGAAATCAGTCTTCAATCTTTTAAACAACTTCGCAGTTTAATAAACTTTCATAATCCTGAAGCATTTCTTTTTAAAGTCTTAACATGTCACGCTTCAAACTAATAAGGATTTATCTTATTCCATATTCAATTCGAACAAAAAAAACACTACTCGATTAAAAAAATTATAGAAATCCAAATAGTGATTTTTGAAGTCCCGAAACGTCTTGATTGTCATTACCTTAGATTTATCTTCGTCTCTTACGTATGTATAAATGTATACATTAATAAATTAATAATAATATGTTGCCTAGTATTACGTAGTTGGGTGAAACTTTAACGATTGTTCCATAACATCGTGTAATAAATTAAATATATTTTTGGTGGGTTTTGGTTGGCTATTGTGTATACGCATTGTAAGCTAGGTCGTTGGCCTTCTCGAGTGACCTGAGAAAAAAAAAACAAAAATAACACATAATTAACTTTTAACCTTCTAGTTCTGCTTTTAATGTAATGTATAAAGTTTGATAAGGAATTAATGACAATTTACGGAATCTCCGTTTGATATCAGGGGCCCAAGTCTGCTATTTCAATTGTGTTCAATTAAAATTGTGACATTTTACAGTGTTGGTAGTCTATTTACTAACATAATAGTGTCATTATGGCACAATTATGACACCACTGAAAGTTCATTGGAACACAATTGAAATAGTAGACTTGGGCCCACTTGGGCCTACGAGTGTATCCCCGATATAAAAACCTGAATAAACCCCATAATTGTGAATGTAATCACTCAAAAATCCTGATTCCTAATGCAATTAAATATAATCGTAAGCCATTTGTGAACACACTAACGTTCTCGCTCAACACTGCGAGCTCGATTTGATTCCGTGTCTGAAAATTTCTTAAACAGACATCACTTTAATATGCCCGATCAGTCCACATATTTGTAAAATTTCTCACCTGCTCCACCCGGAGCCTCCATGTCCAGCTGAGACGACAATCTCATGAGCCTCGGGCCCTCCACCACTTGGAGACAGTAGTTTCTTCAAGCCAATGATACCAGCTAAGACGAGAGCCAGTTTAGAAACGATAAGAGCCTTGCCCGCGAGGAGAGCCAAGGCTCCGAAGGCTAGTGGTACCAGCATACCTCCAATGAGGAGTGGGATGGCAAGGAGTGGGGCAAGTTTTTTTCTTCGGCTACGGCCCTCTCCGAATGTATTCTGTAGGTCTGAGCTACTTGGGAACTTGACCTGAAAATTTTAAAGGATCTTATTAATTATTTAAAAAAAATATTGATAAAACAATCATAATAAGAAAAATTACAATCTGGAAAGTGTAGCTAGGTTGATTATAATATTGCACAGGAAATCTTTTCAGAAATTAAATAAATGGATGTTGTATTACATAGACCAGATACACTACCGCTTACTGACGCAGAGCGCCAAGTTTATTCAACTTTAAAATAGATGTACAAGACGGTACCTATGGCTCTTAATGAGCAAAAACAAACTGGCGAAAAATTAAAACAAATTTTCTAAAAGACTGTGGAAAACTACAAACATGAATTCCTTCAGGAGTTTTTAAACTTTAAAAAAGAATACCTAACGCTAGAAATTAGAAGCGAACAGGAATGTGGTGTTTTTATTGTTTTAAAGCTATAAGGACTACCGCCTGATCTTAGCGTCGCCTTCTCAAATAAGCCGGTTTACGGAAAAACTTCTCAAAAGAAAGTCAAATTATTATACAGAAGACTAAGGAGAATGGCTTTATTTCCGCGAATCCCTTCAACTGTGCAATAAAAAATATCTTTAAGCTCTTAAGGAGTAAGGTAATCTTTATCTATAGTGCCTTGATTTTTCGACGATATAGTTTTAATATACAATTGCTTTGAACACCATGCTCAATGACCTCAACAGTTCTTATGAGGAAAAAAATGTCTAATAGACTTAGTGCCGAAATACCGATGTTTGCTGAGAGCACTGTTCTCGAAGCTATCCGACTCGGCAGGGCGGCTACAGCAGAATTCCTGAGTTTGACAACGAGTGCGCGATGACATACGGATGCATAGGTAAATATACATACCAAAAAGCTCAAGAGGGAGTAGGTGGATCAACGATCGAGTCTGACTTCCTAAGAATAACTAGAAATACGCAAACCAAGACTATTTATTTTGAAAATCCATGGAGCAAGCCAATGTTCAGCAGAGGACATCTCTTAGCTTGATAAAAATGGTAATGAATGTATGTAATTACAATAAATATTTATTTATTATCATAATCCAAAAAGCTAATGCAATGAATACTCCTGTTTATTGGAAGATAAAATGTTATATTCTAAAGTTTCCGAAATAATATGAAAACCTTGTAATAAAGTCAATAAATACTTGTAATAAAGTCAATAAACTCGAAATAACAGTTTCCTGATTTTTATCTAAGAGTAATATGTAACATAAAAATGCTATTCAAAACCAAAACCTTACAAGAAAAGTATAATGGAAACAATTGATGAAGCTATTACCGGACCAGAATTAGAAACATGAAACTCAATGTGACTTCAAAGTCGCATATAATTAATGGAAACTGTTATTAGTGTGGCTAAGTAGGCTGGTGCAAGAAAACTGCTTAATAGAGTGTGGAAAGTAAAAAAAGTGAAGATGAATTAATTGCATGCAATTATAGAGATGCATCGAGAAAGCGGTCACGGTGATGCACTGCATGTAGTATACAGTTTTTCAAATGCATTTACTGATTTGACGAGTCAATTTATGTACGACTGTGAATCTATTTATGTGATTATTTTATTTTGATTAATTTACGATTGTTGGAGATTTTTTAAGACTTTCATAGTTGTTGAAATTTTCTTTGTCCTACTAATTGCGGTCAAGGGTGTCAGTATATTTCAAATTATTTGATTTTATTTTATAATATTATTGCACCTATTTAATAATATTATAAACAGAAATACCTATATCTTATAGCAAAATTAAATACATAGAATAACATGGAATGAGAAAATGTAAAATGATCACTTTATCTGTAAAAGAGAAACTTGTTTTGTTGGTTCAAATGAGATACAGTCTTAAATAAATCAATGGTGTATATTGTGAAAACGCTTTTTTTAACTATCTTTACCAATTTAATCTTACTGTAGCAAAATTTTGAAATTTTCAAAGATTTACAACGCAAAATATAGTGTCTTCTCGAAATATGCCCTGAACAAGATGCTATGATAGAAGTGACATTGAATGTGATGGCATTTTTAGCTAAGATAAATGGTAGAAACCAAGATATGTGAACAGTAAAAGTACATAGTTACCACCACAATTTCAAACATGCTGACAATGATTTCTAAGGTTGGGCAAATACAAAAAAAAATGTGAATCTTAGTGAAGATAAGAAAGTAGTAAGTTTTACGATTCTTGTAACTTATTATTTAACAGCAGACTCCAATTAAAGTCAGCATAGCTATTAATATAAAGATACGCAAATTGATAACTGGTCAAGTAATTACATCAAAATTGATTGTTAAAAGTACATGGGCAAAATACATAAAAATCTCAATTATAAATTCACGTGACTAAATCACCCGCAAAGCTTTTTGACAAATTGCTACGATAAAGCAATTAAACCAACTATAAAAGCAAATGTATAAAAGAAAACGTGCAAATGAAATATGCAACAAGCAAGACCCAAAGGTGCAATTATTTATAAGCTAATTAAAGCATTGAGTGAAATTCTTCCGTGTCAAGTACATTCAATGCATAATGATTATTCACCGTTGTGACCACCATAATGTAATCCCATATTAGATTTATTACTGTTATGACATTGGCATTCATTGTATGATGTGTGATGTAATGTTCATTTACTATTATGGGTTGACTTATAAGTACATAGTTTATTTTAAGCCTTTTTACCTCACTGACCCGGAAAGAGGGTTATGTTTTTGTTTTTAGAGATGTATGTGTATTAATCACAATCTTGCCATGAGAAAATGACGTAGCTAAAGTTGAACAGCTCATTAAGCCTAAATGGGATCAATTTCCCAAATGCAGCTGCCAAGACATACCATACTCGCCGTAACATACTTGCATGGACTCGACTTGAGCCGCCTGACTGGCTACCAACCGTAGCTAGCAAAAGCCAAAAGATCCTACGTGTTCGGTACGGTTTGTACGGTGTTCTTCCTCGACTAGCTTACTTTCATTACTATATTTCAACCCGCGAGCTTCACCATGACATTTGACCTGGACTGAACCTTTATGTATTGTTAAAAAGGTTTCTAACTGCATTTTAGAGCTAGTTTTTTTCTCGGCTACGTGTAGCTAGTTCATAGCAAACTTGTTATTGGAAGCACAAAAATAAAAAAATGCATTTTGATCTTCAGCCCGTTTCATTTCAGGATATCCTTTTCCACCTGACAGCTAAAATCATTTTGCTTTTTGATTAACATAGCATTTGGATTCATTTCATTGGAGATCTACAAAGGTCCTTTGACATGGGATCTTGACAAATTGTGACTAATCAAATCAACTAATTATGTCTAAATAAGAAAATAGCTTGAGATGAAGCTGACTTGGAGATAAAGACATAAGGTGAGTGCGGTCAGAGAGTTTATTTAATACTAGAAAATACAAACTTGCAGTAAAAAGCTTAGGTACATATCTGTATAATTGCTTATTTGTAAAAGAAGTTGTACATGGTAAATAGGGAGTCATTTTAAAAAGTAGGGTTGAATTGTTCTTAAAATTGTTATCAATTCGCACGAATGTTTTCGAAGACTGGCATTTTATTGTGCAATCTGAAACTTATTCAATACATTGACCAGCTCAACAGCTTCCGTTTTTTTCCTCAAATTAATTCATCAGTAAAATATCTAGTTACTTTACGTTTAGTGACATTCTTAGTAAAGTACGTCACAATACGCAGGCGCAGTAGGTATTAGCTGCGGTTTTGGTAAATAGATTTTAAAAAAATCAGAAAATATTTTTATTACCTGGATGGTATGAGTCTGCATGAATCCAACGATCTTGTCCAAGATAAGGTTGTCCAACGAGCTCTCATCAAGACCTCTCGGAATCGCCTCCTCAACTTCCACATCTTCGACCTTCGCATCCTTATCTTTGGTGACAGTCACCCCACTTAAAAGCGAGAGCTCGTCACTTCTAGATATCCTCGTTAAAGTCTTTGCTAGTTTTAATTTGAGGCAATTTGAAACGTCGTTCCCGCTGCAGTCTTTATACGTTTCATATGCGACTTTTAGGTCACCCAAAATTGAGTCTTCTGAACTCCTCCCTTGGTCCAATTTGTTTTGGCTAGTGGATGCCGTTCGGGCACTGACGGCGACTGCCAATGTCAGGACCAGAAGATAATGAGGTACCATTTTGACGTTGTTCGCACGTCGTTGGCAATATAGGTACTGTGTTTAAAACTAGAGCACTGTGTGCGTTTATATGCGCTTAGAGTCACGGTACACTGGACGTTACTGAGAGGGATGCACCGATGCATTTATGCAGTTGGATGGATAATCGGCCAGAAAAGGGTTGCAGAATCTTAAAAATTGTATTATTTTAATATCTATGAAGTCACAACGTTCAACCTTAGGACGAAGATCTTCGGAATGATTTCGAAATTTAAATGAAGCTTTCCGTTAAGTTAAAATATAGTGAGAAAGCAATAGCACGTAGGTTACGTTCTTGCCTGTCTGTTTACCGGCCCTTTAAGAAAATCTATCAGCAAGCAAGGTGTTGTTTTGCAGCTGCACTGAAGAAGTCTCATTATATGCATTACTAGCTTTCTAACCCATGGTATCCTTCATAGGAGTGAAATTTCTAAAAATCCTTTCATAGTTGATGCCTACGACATAAAATAAAAGTGCAGGAAATGCACTTCAAGTTTATAAATTTCACGTCTTACCAGCGGTTTGCTGTGCGGTGAAAAGCAAGTCAGTCGAACAAGTTTGTTTAACAACTTTATCACCAAACAAGCAAGGCACATTAAATATCACAGCTAGATTGTTTTCTAAAATAAATGTTATATTTTCGTAACACTTTGTCTCACAACAGTACAACTTTGATTTAATATTAGTAGACCAGTCTAGTTCAAATTCAATTACAAGCGAGTCTGATTTCAAAGTTTAACTGTACAAGAGAAGCGATGTTCTTAAGTACTAACTGTATACTTTAACTTAGTATTTCTTTTCTATGGACTCAACTACGATAGAGTACACAATAAGGGCATACGAAGAAAAATAATTAAATTTCGCAAATTCAATTAGCTGCAGAGCTAAGTGGCCATAATGAAGTTCCAATCCATGGCGATAATAGATACGTGAAAAAAACCGAGAAGGATTTAGTACTACGAGGTAAACTTCTAAGTGAACCTGGGCCTAATTTTTGGAAGTTGATAAGTCCAGTAATGCTAGTGTTTTTGTCACAAAAATTACAAGTAGTGCTATGCATGCATGGAAGCTTTTAGAAATATGACCCTGGTTCGTGTTGCTATAAAAGTAATTCAGGAGAGATAACTGATATATTATATTAACTACTTTTTGTTTGTAAATACATACTTAATATCACATAATTACACCGACTCAGGACAATTCACACACACACACACAGGATTCCTGTGTGGAAATCGAACCCAGGACCTGAGGCGTGATAGGTGGAATCAACTGCGCCAAATGGCTCGTCAAAAATGACAAAAAAGTATCAAAAATGTTTATGATTACAGAAAACAATATTGTTTTGATAGAACGTCTACCATTTTATTCTAGTGAATGCCGTAAGGAATTTCGCCTGTGAGGAAATTTCATGGCGGTGGTTGGGTTCTTTGTAGTACCCGCTTCCACCCTACAGTAACAGTAAACATCTGTTTACAAGTAGTTACCTACCTAACAATCGTGTTTTGGTAGTAGCACTTGGGAGCGACTTTCTTTCTAGGCTGTATGTGGTTGGCTTTTGCCTACATCGTCACTGTTACTAATTCCTTCTCTAGTTCTGATCTTAATTCATTAGAAATATTTCCGGCTTTGAAATTTCAGCCTCAATGTAGACGTTAGAGATCCGGTTTGTTCGTGATAAATATACATTTCTTGGAATACTGCAAGTCGTAATGATTTTACTCGTATCATTAGACTAGACTTTTTTAATTTTCTCCATTATTATGATGTTATTTTTCACCTTTAATCTAAAACATATTCATGTTCATGTTTATAGCTTCCACCCGGTGCTTTTATGTTTAGATCTTGATTTTCCAGAATTAAAAGTATCCTTTTATGTTATTCCAGGGAATGGACTATCGATGCGCCAAGTTTTAGGAGATGTAGAGAATAGCTGTAAATCACACTTTATTTAATTGTACTCTACAATATATTTAATTTTAGATAACATAATTGAAAACTGTTTTACAAAAAAAAATAACCGACTTCAAAGTGCACTATGGACAATGGGACCAAACGGGAAGTGTGCCTTTCCAAACAAAAAAAGAATTTTCCAAATCGGTTAATAAAGGACGGAGTTATGAGGTAACAAACATAAAAAAACACAACTGAATTGAGAACCTCCTCCTTTTTTATGTCTATAGGTTGACAAACAGGCAGACGGTCACCTGATAGTAAGTGGTCACCGCCGACTATGGACATTTGCAATACCAGGGGGATTGCCGATGTGTTGCCGACCTTGAAGAGCTCTTTTCACGCCTTTTTTGAAGAACCCATATCGTAGCGCTGAGGGAATACCGTAATGGGGAGCTCATTCCAAACCCTAATGGTCCGCAGTAGGATCGTCCGACTGAACCGTTGTGTGGGTGGACGATCGAGGCGGCTCGAGGATATAAGGATGAACTCCACATCGCCGGCGAGCGGTGCGGTGCTAGAAGGGTGTTGACGGCACCATGTCGAAAAGTTCTTTAGAACACTCCCCATTATATAGAAGTCCCTTTCTTTGAAGTCGGTTGAAAAACAAAATAATACATAAACTCATTAAAATAACGCATAAATTTAAGTGGCCGTAACAACTTCAATTCCATAAATGCGTAAACACTTGAAATAAATAGGTTTAGACAAGCGAATTCGAACTAAAATTACTGACGTATAATCATCAAAAGTAATAACTGTACTGGAAACATGCACTTTTGATTTCAATATTAATTTTGTGTCTAACAATGTAGTGATTAGTTACACGCAAATTATCTGCGCGTGCGGTGACAGACACGTTATTTATATACGTTGTGGCAGTAATACCAGCTTTGGAGTTATTGTACTTGATAAATTAAAGCATCTTCTATTTATAGACTGAGTATTTTAAAATGTCTAATTTTACTAGAGTACTAGTAAAATATATATAATAGACTAGCTGCCCGGCGCGACTTCGTTCGCGTGGAGCTACCCTACCATGTGGTGCTACCCTACCCTACCCTACCCTATCTAAACCATCCAGGGAGTTAATTCTACTGTACGTGTGTATGTCACTGAACTCCTCCTAAACGGCTGGACCGATTTGAATGTTTTTTTTTGTATGAGTTTGTGGGGTGCCCTGGGTGGTTTAGATTCACAAATCAGCCCGGCAGATGGCGCTGTACTCGATAATATAACCTAGTTAACTACTGCAGCGCCATCTACCGAGCTGATTTCTGAATATAAACTATAAAGATATCTATATAATATAAAGATATAGATAATTCTTGTACTTCCACAAAAGTCAAAGAAAAAATGGCATAAACTACTGAAAAATAATAACTGTACGATTGGTCTTCTTACGGATAAGAAGAGATCTCTTCCAGACAACTTTTGGATGGAGGGCAATTTATGAAAAAAAAATACGGTACTACATGATGAAAAAAAAAAAAAATGATAAAAAATCGAATTACCTAGATATTTTTTTGCAATTTTGTTTGTTCATATAATAATAGCCATTTATTCCGAAACCTGGGATACATTATTTGATCACTAATTGTTTGGAACGAAAGACAATTATAGAATGTCCCGCAGTTCGGTGTGCCTTTTGGCATAGGCCTCCTCGAACTCTCTCCATTGCACTCTTTCGTTCGCAACTCTAGTCCAGTATGGCCCCAAAGTTGTGCGAATATCTTGCCATCTGGTTTTAGGATGACCCTGTTTTCTTTTTCCGTCTCTGGGGTACCATAGGGTCACCTGCTTGTTCCATTTATTTATTAATATACTTTTTTTTTTTTTTTTTTTTTTATTTAGTACAACCAACGAGGCATACAATAGGTATTTCACTAAGTTACATGCTATATTAAATTAAATCTAAATGCTGCCTCAATTAAAGGCTGCCAACTGCTGCTACTTAGATTTGATAAAAAAATCATAAAGCATATTAGCCTAGCAGGGTACTGGAACTCATCTGTAGGTGCTTGACCATTATCCTGTCACCGTTCTATGATGGTTTCCTTCACTGAAACTTCCATAAAGCAAATAACTGTAATAAAAAATACATTATTCTATCAATCTGTTTAACAGTATGGTTCCAGGTGGAACTACCAGCTTAACGTTCATAACTATAAGACACGATCACGAAATGCCGTACGCAGTAAGTGGCGCAAGCACGCTAACTGTCCGCGTACATTTTATATTATAAAGTTAGATGAGATGAAAAAATATGCACCCACATTACTGCGTGCGGTACTGTGTATTATTTATAACAGGGTTTATTAACAATAATTAACTATCTGTAATATTTGTATATATAAAAAGACTTGTCCTGACTAAGCTATCCGCTCAGCCTAAATAGCATGGGTTCAAAACTTGAAATTTTGCGCACCAGTTACTCCAGTCACAAAGTGGGAAAACTAGGACTAAAGATCGCAGGAAACCGTGGGGTGGAAATAGTTATTAATATTAATGACATTTAGAACTGACTTCAAAAAAATCTCAGGAGGTTCTCAATTCGGTTGTAGGAGGTTCTCAATTCGGTTGTATTTTCTTTTTATGTTTGTTATTTCATAACCTCATAACTTCGTCATTTATGAACCGATTTGGAAAATTCTTTTTTTGTTTGGAAGGGTACAATTTCCGTTTGGTCACTATTGTCATCAGATCAGGATTTGATTACTTCTTAGTGTACTTTGAAGTCAGTTTAAGTTTTTTGTAAAACAGTTCAATTGTTTGACAACCATTCAGTGTCACTGGAAGCCATTTAATGTAAGTTTGTGGTACAATTTTGAAATAACATCACAAGTATATGTTAAATAACGGTAAACAAGCATACAGCATACCTGATGGTAAGCTGTCACCGTAGCCATATGGACGCTTGCAGCACACGAAGCATCGCTCACGCGTTACCGGCCTTTCTCCCCTCCCCTATGAGCTCTGGCGACCTTACTCACGCGCAGGAACACAACTTTACACAACATAAAGTTATTTGGCTGCGGTATTCCGTATGGTGGAGGTACTTCCCCAGTCGAACTGCTCTTTGAGCGAATTAAACTTAATGGAATAAACGCTATGTTCAACCTCTCTTAAAATTAATAATAATAGTCTCCTTTTTTAATAAACGTAGCATAAATACAAATAGCAAACGTTTCATTTGACTACCGACTAATTTATTTTACTAAGGTTCGATTTTCCAATCACTCGTTAATCCACAGAAAGCTCTGATTAGTCTATACCATAATAGATCTTATTACTTTTTATAACGTTTAAAAAAATATAAAAAATCAGCCCTAATAATATGTAATGTGTATTCAGAGGTTGTAAAAATATATTAAATAAATAAAATTGTAGATTCACGCTTCATTCCAACATCTCAAAAAATATTATACAAATCCTGCCTAATTTAGGATTTTAGCTAAGTCGTCTCTCGTATTTCAGAGTTTACTAGCAACAGAACTAGAATTGGAAAATACTAATAAACTTGTAACAATACAAACCAGAATATTTGAAACCGTGTGTATTGTGAAGCTGTAGTTCCGGTTTCCCTCACTAGATGGCAGCCATAATGTTTAGGTTTTTCGTGTCATTTGTAATGCGTGAACACCTGCGAGTAATTCCATGAATAGCGCGTTATTTGACATAGTAAGGCATTATGTATTAATTTCGTTGGACGTTAGGCGATAGCTCAAAGCAAATTATAGTGTGGCCACCTATTTAGTGCATAGTTCAGTGTATCATTTATTCTAATTAATTACAGAACCATGATACTAAAATTAGCATACAAGACTCTGTTCACGTAATATACGAATACATCCTGTAACTCAAAATCGATGTCACTTTCCCATTGGGCACGGTCTGATATACTGCGACGACTTCACTATGAGTGCTCGTAGGTGTTTACTACATGTTTTTTTTTTAACTTATCCCCTTACTCATGAAACGCTAATTAATGTTCACGCAAATAGTATCGCCCTATCATTGTCAAACTTAAATTTATTAACGTGACCATTTAATCAGTAATAAGTTAAATAACGTTATATAAATAATTCTTTAGTATATAGTTGTGTTACCTTAATTTATTAATTGTTAATAAAGTAGATTTTACAATTAAAAATGAACATTCATGGTCGAACATTCGCAATTAGAGCATGTTTAATTTAGTTATTTTGAAAAAGAGACATAATGCTTAGTTTGTTGTTATTTTTTTGTGTGGCCGAAGTTGGCAAGCACACAAATCTTGGAAGGCACTTGTTCTCAAGTGCAGCTGGCGGAACATCGAAAGGTGCTTTCCATTGGCAGATTTCCATCGCTGTCTTGGCTGTCGTAAGTGAACCAAATACTAAGCCTGCGCCGCGTAACCCATCCGTATGTCTGTCAGAGGACTGTACTCATAAGGGGTTGCCAGGAATAGTTTGCCGTCTTTTATTCCTAACGGTGGGCAAGGTAGTCACTATATAAAATCTCGGTAGTTCGACAAGAAGAGGCTGTCAGAGGACTGTATCTTTTGACCATAGCAAGTAGCTAGTGGCAAATTTCACATAATATGTAGGTCCGTTATAATTGTTATAGAATCTAACATGTCAAATAATAGATAATACAATGAATCAAAAACGACGAGTTCTTATAAGTAATTTACTGGTACTTGGTAATTTAATTTTATTGATTAAAATGCTTAAACGTAATTTATTTGGCTAATACACTATCACTGCCATTTAGATAAAAAAAATATGTATACCTAGGTACCTACTTGTAAAATTTTCCTGTATAAACATGTATCTTTATTTTCTGCACACTTTTTTGAAATAAATAATAATTATTATTATATATTGTTGGACATAGAGGTATCAGTAGTAAATACTCAAAGATGTTGGAAAACTTCTTACTCGTATAATTAAACATTTTTACAAATACCCAAACGCCCACATTCAACGAGCCAACTTAAAGTCGTAAAACTACTACGCACACTTATGTTTAAATTGCATGAATGAAAAGCGAATTTTTACACATTAGTATCAATTGCCAATACTATACTATACGGATATCCGTCGTGCAACTTATTAGATATGTATTGAATAATAGTTGTCGTTTTATATAAACTGGTTATATGCATAATAAATCAGTTTCGAATCGCCTGATTCGAAACATTTGTGAAAAATATCAAAGGATTCAAAAAAAGTCTATTGCTATGAATTAATCTTTGGTGCGGCCACGCTACGGAACTGAGCACGTGCCGAGCACACGTGGAAAACGGATTCGCGTAGCATGGACGTGCTTGCGAGCCTCGAACGAGCATTCGTAGCATGCTCGACTGCGCACCGCCTAATTGACAGTTTTTTTCACGAACACAGGGATTCGCATCGCGCTTGTTGTAGGCTCGTTGAAGACTCGTTAAATACGTCCACTCATGCTCGCTTCGCGTAGCATGGACGCCCATTAGGTATCGAACTGCTACTATTACCACAGAATAAATAATATACGACGTACAACTATTATCCAATGTGTGCATCTATTAAAGTCACTCTTATCATCACACTTACATCATATTAGCTCACATAAACTAACATTTTGTAAATATCTCCTAGTTTAGAGCTTGGCTATCCATAGAGGAAATGCTGCCAGCCTGCTGGGAACCTTGCCGGTAATGGGCAGAAGCGGAAGACTCGAGGAAATTGTCTATATGGTATATTTTGTACATATATCTTAAATATATTAATAATATATTTTTAAATTATTATCAATCCCCAAAGTACCTAAATAAATAAAAAGATTTACTTGAATACCTAAGTGAGTAATCTCAAAGCACCGCCAAAAAACAAGAAATTCCACCTCTGACCTGAATTCCTCAATAATACTGATGTAGTAGTAAATAACCGCATTCCAACTAAGTCTTTACATTACGCATAGTTTTACATCACCCAAAAATATTTGTGTCAATCGCGCCTAAGGCATCCTTTTTATAAAAGAGAAAAAAATAAATTTCTCTTCACACGCGTTCCTGTGTCCGGTTTACATCCGACGCTTTTCCTTTAAAGCACACAATACCTATTAAATATACACTATAGTAACAAATTAAGCCAAAAACAACCTTAATTCTAAGTCACTTAATGTTCAATATCAAGAGCGTAAATTTTATAGCAGCAAAAGTAAATTTGTGTAAGTATTATACGACGATCACGGCAAATACCTGTTTAAAAAGCTGATTATCACTCAATTTTAGACCGTATCACATTGTTATAAGGTTTACTAGTTATGGTTGGAATGATTGAGCTTACTTGTGAAGGTGTATGAACTACGGACGTGGTGTTGTGCAACCAAGTTCAAGACTACTAGAATGACGTTTTGGAACAAGCAAATTTGAACTATAATGCCAATGGGTTACGGTTCAAAAGATGTGGAAAATTTTAAAAATAAGTGCAAAGACATGTTGGTACTGTATTGTGGGAGAGTAAAGAGGGGAGGAGGTTACATAAAACACGTGAGATACAGAAAGCCGATGGCCCTCTGGCTACAACAGCGAAAGCAAGTCGTTGATGAGTAATGTATGGAACCTAAGGGTCATGAGGCTCCGAACTTGGGAATGTTTGACGGTGGTCTTTCGGATAATGATTTATCTGGATTTTACTTGATTGGTATATTTTGAGGATTCAAATATTATCATTTTAACTGATTATAAAACTAAGGAAGGCAATTAAAAAAAATAAGCTAAGGACTTAATAGTAAACAAGTAAGAAACAGTGAATGAATAATAGTTGAAAACAACGTAAGCAATTTGATTATTAAAAATACATTACCTACTGAAGGAAATTCATATGACAACGACATATTGTATGAAACTCCCAATGTCATTGTAAAAATAAAGAAACTATTACATCATACAAAACTTTTACTAACATAAGCCGGTCATTTAAGAAAATAATACGCACTTTCACTTTTCCCCGACAGTAAATTTAAATATCACGCAAAAGTTGTTTTAACTACACTCTAAAATACATCCAAGTCAGATAATATTAGAAATGAAAATCAAATGACAGTAGGTGTTAAATAAGATGTTTGAGATGGTATATCATAGTAGGTTGTAGCAATGAAGAGGTCAAAGGCTTTACACGCTTTTAGTATCAAATATGGGTTGTTTTATGTTTAAATACGCTGTAACTTTAAAAGTAAAAGTATTAAACGTTCGGTTATTACAGTTTGCTAGAACGCTGACTGTCAGTGTTAACTTGGTTGTGTATTTGACACTGAACAATAAATATTTCTCTAGTAGCACAGAAAAGATGTTCATCTATTGTTGCAGCACCAGAGAAAAAAAAAATATACTTTACAAATCGAATAAATCAATTAGTTTATTGAATTTATAATATGCTATAAAAATGATAAATAGTTCTTGCAACAATAAATTATCTATCGATGAATTTATTACCTCTACAAAACTAATCGGAAGAGATGTTTTTTTGTTTAGCTGCACGCACTGATATGTAAAAAAATTGTTTATTTGATGTCTATATTTTTTGTATTTCTATCATTAAATTTATTTTCTGACCAATGTTTTTCGTGGCAGCCTTTCTTAAATTACCACTCTCATAAGATAAGATATTTTAGTCAGATACCAGTTTAAAATTTGCATCTTGAGGTTAATTTACGCTATATATCTGGCACACATTATTAGTAATACTGATTGTTTTTTTTTTTTTACTAATTATATTGAGTGCTAATGAAGCATTAAAAACAAAAAAAGTCTAGGTACGGAAAAAGAAAAAAAAACTGGATTCGTTCTCCAACTGAGTCCAACATTTTGTGAAAATATGTATTGTAGAGCTTTTGTTGCTCAACAATAATCACAACCAAATGATAGAAATTATAATTCTATAAAATTCTTAGTATTTACACTTAAATTCATAGTCCACCACCGTTTCCAAATGATTCAGAGTAGCGATGACACTTCGGTGAATGGCCTGTCGAGTATTACCGAGACATGTTGCAGACGTGTAGGTTACCAGTAGCATTGTGCGAGCCACCATTATTTTATATGTGAGATATTCCGCGGCGACTTGATCTCTGGTAGGAATCGTCAAATTAAGTATCAAAAAGAAGAAAGAAGAGGTTTAGTTAAAACATGAAGAATTGACTCCTATTAATAAAAGACTAGACAAAGAATTGGTTGGTAACATCATAGGGGTTGATAAGAAAAATCTAAAGTAGCTATGTAAAGAGGATAGAACTCAAGAAAACTTTTAGAAGAACATAGTTTCAAATAAATTACTTGGTATTTATGAACCGTAGCAAATACGAAATAATTATGTAGATCGTATTCGGATGTAACTAAAATTACCTTCGTTATGCAATATCCCGTAACAGATGGCGTCACAAATAGCTCTCTCAGATACTTTGCAAATTATCTCCATCGAATTTTCACCCTATTGTTGGTTCCGACGTGGGAAACGTCCGTAACGAGGCCCCTGTACTTACCAAAACAATGGCAAAGTTCATCGAGACATAACAAAGAAAGTCTATAAAACACAGGAGAACCAGTTACAGTTTCGTTATACGTAACATTTGATCCATCTGTGAAGGTAGTCACTGCGTGCGAATCCTTGAAATGTAGATTTTTTACTTTAATTACAATTACTTCTTTGCTTTGTGCATTATTTGTCTTCAAGATAACTAGTTCTTTCTTCTTTGACAACAATGTCTTTATCAGTATCTCTAAAATTTGTTGTTCTTTTTACACTACTTGTAGTTGAAGTAATACCGATACAACTACAATTGCAAGAGGGTGAAGAGTTAAAAGAGAATAATGTCGAAGATTCTCAATTGAATGAGTGTTTAACTGTGCAAAGAAGTTCAGAAGTTGGTGTGTGTTTCGGTAAAGAGTTGTTGAATAAACTTAACAAGTATGATGAAGCAGAATCTTTTAGTTTGACAAATGGAATATCTTTTGTTCGTGACGAGAAGACACCGAGGGACTTTGGGAGCTTTCTTGATAAGGATCCTATGGATTTTCGGTAATATTTAAGTATCCTTACTAGACTAGACTAACGTGAGGATTTATAATTATTGTTATACCTTTGTCCCGGTACTATAGATTTCTTGGGAATATGGGTATAATTAATAGCTGGGTGGAAGGTAATAGTAATTATAATCATGGTAATATAAAAATGTATTATATCAACTCTGTTTAAAACCAAAACAATATTTAATCACACTCGTTACTAGCGGAAGAGATTTGGATAAAATTTTGCATGTCGATAGATCATACCTAGGATTATGTCATAAAGTATTTAATCTTGGAAAACGATAACTTCTTCCTGATACACGAGTGAATCATGGATCTAATTCTGTAAAAGTATGGATGGGAAATTTTCTTGAAAGATGCATTTTGTACTTAAAATTACAGAGCTATAATGGAAGATGCAAGTCACCTTATATCCAAACGATCCCTGCATTGGGACATGAGTGGATTATACCCTGGACTGGTTATGAAGATTGGTCCAACCCTAGCTAATGGTATTCTTGAGTTTGTGATGGACCCAAGAATAAAGGATAGGACTTATCATCAGCAACCTCATGGTGAATTATCAACAGGTAAATAAATACCTATGTAGTCGATGAAGCGATTGAAATTCTGCGAAAATAAATGTTTTTGCTGCAATTGTTTCCCTGGTTAGACTTTTTCATGATATGGTTAATCTCTTACTAGCATAACCAAAGTAATCTGTGTAGTTCCATAAATAATTTAATTATTCCATAACGTAACCCTATATATACTAAAATGCCCAAGGATGTAAACTGCGTGAGGGGAGATGAAGGAGTTCATAGTTTATATTTATAGATTCCCTAAAGCTTTTGAGAAATACATTTAAAATTCCTTCTTCTCTCCATCAATCATAACCTTATAATTATGAAATTTTAATAATGTCGTCAGGCAGGATACGTCAAGAAGTATTAAAAACTATATGAAGTATCTGGTTGGTTGGTAAATGTTTGTCAAATTTTCTCATACTTAGGTAATATAAAAAATTATGCCAAAAAATTAATGAAACACCGAAACAAATTTCATTATATTTCTGAAACAAAATCAAGTCAGTTACCGCCATCTATGAGTTCACCTTGGAACTGCTAATAATTGTAACCGTTCAAGGCTACAGCAGCATTGAACTTGACTTAGCTACGCCATCTATCAAATCACACCTGAATTTATAAGTCCCATGATGATCTATGGGAAAATTGTGTGTTGTTTTATATTTCCTCTCTTACTTTCAGGAAGATTACTAGCACGGAATTTGCTAGTCCCATTTCTTTTAGGCTTCAAATTCCAACTTTCAACTCTGCTGCCAATATTATTAGGTCTCCTATTGATTGCTAGTAAAAAGGCATTCTTGCTAGCAAAATTGGCTTTGCTAGCCATTACAGTATTTAGCGGTTCAAGTTTCGGAGGACAATCATCTTATGGTGGTTTTGGAAACCCATCTCTGTCATCATACACTTCTTATGATCACCCGGTGCATTATCATGATCACCACAATCAAGGAGGTAAGTGTTTATTTAATCAAAATTGTTATTTTAGGCCAAATCTAAGTATCAAGGATTTTTTTTTGAAGGAAACAGGGTAAAATTTCTTAAATTGAAAGCCTATAAAGGAAATGAATATTAAATCCGGAGACATTTACAACTTTTCTGGTTTCCGGTGGCAGGTTCAATGACCTCGTGCCGTTGCTCTGTATCAAAACCTTCTGATTTCTTTGGGTTTCATTATAGTGGACCTAATTACTAGACCAATTAAAGTTGAAAATGGCTCCGATTATCACTGGATATTATGTGAGTACTTTATACATACGAACTGCTAATTTGATTTTGAATTTGTAATTATAATACTTACTGGAGAAGCTTTTGCTTTGCTATGGCTTGCTGTCTTATTAAAAATAATACTTATTTGTAAATAAGTAAATATTTTATAAGTACATACTTGTTCTTATTTATTTAAACAAAGTATTAACGTAAATAAGGCTACATTTAAAATATTATTTCTCTTTGGCCAACTATATAATAGGATCATCAAAACATGTATAAAATAAGCAAATATGATTAAAACGGTCGTATCATTTCTTCTAGGATATTACAACAGACATCCTCATCATTCCGATTATTACTTCAGAGAGAAATCAGCTGAAACGACAACAGCATCTCCTATCACTCCAGATGAACTCCGAGATAGACTAGAAAGGCTTTTTATAACTAAGAAAGATATGGACGAAGCGAGAGATGAAACTAAAGTACGACATGCTAGGAATTTTGCTTGGACACCTATAAATGCTGGATAGTAGTAACAATTAGGTTATTGATTATAACAGGTGTATAGTTTAAGTTTGTGTATCATCATCATCAGCCTATAATGTCCCACTGCTGAGCACAGGCCTCCTTTCACAAATTAGGGTGAAAGGGGATAGGCAGATACTCCACCACGCGTGCCCACTGCGGATCGGTGGAGGTAGGCTAGTGGTCAACCTACTGTTGAAGTTTTCAAGCCGCCTAGGAGGCCTCCAACTTGTTTAACGACTATCACAATTGTTTGTGTATGTTTTATTTTATCTTTCATAATGTGTATAACAAGTAATATTATGTTGTTGAATATTGTAATCAATTATTACTTTACAAATTTGCATATAGTGAGCCATCAATGTAGTGTAACCATAAATGTTTCATTGATACAATTAAAGTAATAGTCTTCTAGTCAAAATTCTACAGCATCTGTATCATTTTGTAACTTCTCCAGCAATATATCTTTAAAAATACGGACCTTGTTTCAATCCATAAATCAAACCCCTCGAGTAGTAACTCAATGTCTCAGTTTTCACATGTCCCGCTTATTGACTACCTCCTGTATATGTGCGATTACACGCTCTAAATACTATGAAACTACACTTATTGCCCCCTTTCTACACGCGAGAAAACTTTAGGAACTTTTATATGCGTTTCTTTATTTCAAATAGGGAGGAGAGACAGATTTTATTGTGTACACTTCTTTTTAAGATGAGAATATTAAATTGGAGGTTTCAATGTCTCTAAATAAATGAGGCCTTCTATGAGTCTTTTGAGAGAAATTTCTATCACAGCACTATCACTATTAAAGTTCTCAAAATTATAGATTATCAATTGCAAATATATAAATCCAAATTATTTTTAAAGCCTGAGATAGGACTTTTTCAATATTTTCTAAAAATTAATTTCTTATTCTATTATGAAGAATACAATGTTTTAGTTCCCGGAAATATCCGGTTCAAACCAGGCGTCATTAATATAATTAATTAATACAATTAAATATCAGTAAATGACGGACAAGGAAGACTTAAAAACCGGGGATCATGTTAATAGTTGATTGGCAGAAGGAAGTAGTTCCGAGTTAGTTCAAAAGAAATTAGGAAGAAATTCGCTGTTCAATGTTGCAGTAGTAATATCAGAATTACATGCCTCACTTACTTAGTGTATAATGGCTGTCGTTTAACGTAATGAATTTAGGCAAATGGACAAAACATGTATATTTGAAATAAGTACCTAGCAAATCATATCGTTTGAAGAATTAAGAATTGATAGGATTAACAAAATGATAGCAATAAAAAAAAACTGTACAATTGGTGGTATCGCTAAGAATCGATCTCTTCCAGACAGCCATTGGTTGGAAAAGAATTAAGACACGTTATTAGACGAACAATTTTTTAAGCTACACAAACAATTAAAATCTTCAGGCATCAGCTCAACTGATTGATGTCAGAAAGGATCAGAAAACAAATAGTTGATTCATAAATTCCATAGGGCAAACAAAATTTGCCGTGGTTTTCCCAATGGAGTACAGCATGTGGTTCTTCAAAAAGGGTGTGAAGAGATTTCTGCAGGGTCGGCAACGCGCGAGTGACGCCCCTGGTGTTGCAAGCGTCCATAGGCTACAGTAACCGCTTACCATCAGGCGGGCCGTATGCTTGTTTGCTACCTAAGTCATTTAAATTAAAAAAACCGCCAATTTCATCCTCAACTCAAAAACGACTTACTAGGAAACGTTCATTATTCTCTCAACGAAAAATTTATTTGCAAAGATTTCTAAAATATTTGCATAAAATTGATTCTCAAATAGTACCGACCACAAAAACGAGATTTTTTTGGATGCTAGTTTAAAAAAAATATCTAACGTTATGTGGCGAATACCAGGCGGCTAGCGAGCGTTGCTGACCAACTGTATCTAACGTGTGCAGGCCTCGAATTAATTTATAATATGCTACCACTACACCTGAGACTAGACTTTCATCTTTTTTTTATCGAATACCATTGAAATGTAATTTTATATAGTCGCGTGTACCATCTTCGTGTTTTACGTCAATATTTGCAAGCGATGCAATGCGTGCGAGATTCATAGATTTCACATCATCATTTGCTTAATTTGATTGTTTACATATTGATTTATTAGTTCAATGGTTCGTCATGGTGTTTAAATTTACTATAGCCATATTGTTCTTCATTAAAAAAAAAAAAAAAATTCTGCATGTAATTAAAAAACTCACCAGTTTTGTTCATGGAGAGCAATATTTAGGCTGTTAGCAACTTTTATACCACTTAGGTGGCAAACAAGCATATGGCCCGCCTGATGATGAATTTCTACATTTTTTTATATGGAGCTGCGATTTTTTAAATTATAAAATGGAACGTCTTTAATCGAATCATTACAGGCATCAAAATCATCACAATTCTTACAGCCTTTTCTCTATAGTAATGATTGAATCAACTTCATTTTTATCTCCAATGTTTAACTGTTTAATTTACGGTCCAGCTGTTTTCAGGTTTGAGTTTAATTGGTTATCAGCTACAACGGTTCTGATAACGT
Organism: Achlya flavicornis; assembly: GCA_947623365.1. Lineage (NCBI taxonomy): Eukaryota > Metazoa > Arthropoda > Insecta > Lepidoptera > Drepanidae > Achlya > Achlya flavicornis. The sequence goes on from OX392490.1 coordinate 4,405,786, forward strand.
CTATGGTTTTTACTTAAGTATATCTATCGCACGCAACCGATGTACCGTACAAGTTGCTGTGTTTCAGAGTATTTATAGTTTGAAAATGATAATTATTCCTGAACATTGTTCTTTAGACTTAATTATAGATCAATGCTTAAAGAAGTAAATCATTTTTTCTTTATGCATTGTAAAATAAATCATCACTTCATGAGCATCAGCAATTTGCATGAGGGACAGAGAATTGCACCCTTCTTGCAAGAGAATCAGCCTCCTTAAAGACGGGACGAAAATCTCGATGATCAATATTTTTTAATCCAGAATCGATACGTTTAGCATAATCATCATTAACATAGAGATAACATTCAAACTCTCTCGCAAAGCACAAACTTCCTTTATCAACGGGACTTCAAAACTCATTATGATGTCATTTTTTTTTTAAATTGAGAATCCGTATATTTAGAATACTCTCTTTCATGTTCAATATCATTCCTGCTCCAATTATTTCACAATTAATGACTACAAACACAAAATCAGTATTAATGATTCTCGTATCTTGATAAATGTTAGTTCTTAGCACTTATTAAGAAATATAATCATCGGAGTTCTATCCGGATACAAATCAACTAGGATTTTCGCAAATATTAATCTTAATTTGAGTTAAATGGATAATAAATTGTACCCTATTAATTTTTTTCCGTGCTAAATGATGTACTATTAGAATTAATATATTTTTAACCGACTTCAAAAAAAGGAGAAGGTTCTCAATTAGGTTGTATTTTTTTTAATGTTTGTAACTTCATAACTCCGTCATTTATTTATTAACCGATTTGGAAAATTCTTTGTTTGTTTGGAAGGGTTCCCGTTTGGTCCCATTGTCATCAGATCAGATTTTGATTACTTCTTAGTGTACTTATAAGTCGGTTTAAGTTTTTTGTAGAGTCCAATTATGTCTTCTTAAAATGTATAAGTAGATTGCAGGTTTGTATATTAATATTGTTTATTCAGAGTCTTCATTTAGACAGCAATTGGCAAAATCGCTGAATAAGGAAGATAATCACAGAAGATAATATATACTTCAAGATTCAGAAGATAGAATATCAGTCAATCCACTTTACAAGTCATCATCCTTTTAAATAAAAACTCCTCATACATGATTATGGATAGTGATAGATTATACCTTGAATAATTGGTGATTAATGATTATTAATAATGATGTAATAAGCTTGTTAGGTGAACGTACATAATAAGTGCAATAACCTGAAATTATGAAAATTATAAACGTTTCAGTGAAAGTATGTGACATTCCTTGTTTCAGTATTTTCTTTAATATATATTTTTTGCTAGTAAGGGACATTCTGAGTTCCGTTCTCTGATATTTACTAAACTTTCTAGTACTTATGTACTTTTGTACATACTTCTGTAGTAGATACTTTTGTTATCTTCATTAGCAGATTAGTTCTAAAACCTAATAATATTTAATAGATGATGTTTAACTTTAATACTAATAATAACATTATTATTGAAAACAAATTTTATTTTTATTTTTTTTTGAAACCTGTTAAATTATGATACTTCTTAATTTAACTTATTACGTTATAATATTTGAGGTTATAAAAAAAACAAATGACCCATTTAACCTGTTTTTATTGATTTCCTAATGTTGCATACTGAAAAAAAAAACCGATAGTGACGACGCAAAAAATAAAACAAAATTCCAGTTTCCAAAAAACGTTTTATCGACTTCATAATTCGTTGGTTTTGTCTCATGTTTAAGAATATTTATCATCATCATTATTATCATAAAATTATAACTGTTATTTAATACTACACATAACAGGGTTAGAATACACGATTATTATTTTATTTATAAAATAAATATACCAATAAATAAAAGGTACTCGCGTAACCACCTTGTCGTAAATTGACATGATAAATAGGATGTTACAGAACATAATAATAATGTGAAAATAAATAATTATCTACTTACGCTAAACAGCACCAAAATAAATAAAATAACTTGATCCACTTAACAAAACTATTACTTAAATCTATTTTTACAAAATTGGACAAACGAACTTTCTGAAATAACGAAAATGCACAGTACCCGTCGACTAGCCTAAGTTATACCTAAAATTATGACATAATTATTATAAGTCATAACGATTATACAGAATATAATTTGTTTAATTAAATATTCATAACGTCATTAGCATTATTATTTGGTGCAAACGATTATAAAACTCTATCTAATATACTTAAAATTCATTCATACATGCAAATCATCGCATTCGCATAATACTATTTACATAAAAATATATTTTTATGTCAACATTCTTATAATATTGTCGATAACATACAGATTAAATACGTACAGTTACGAATAATAATTTATTATCTTAACCCTTATTAACTTAATTAGTGTCGTTTCATATAAGAATGATAATAATAAGAATAAATACTTTTTTCTTACGCAAAACAGCCCAAAACATGATTTTGGGTACATTTTACATATGCATATAAATATGCCGGAGTCGTCGTTGTAAATTTTGTATTATGGAGTCGTAAGCCTTATTCTACAACCTACTGCTTCTTGGAGTAGGCTCTGTAAGCCCTATCTTGGGCAGCAGCTTCGTCCTCTACGCTTCTTCTGTAGTGGCCACCAGGACCGGTGGTGTCAAAGTCGCCGCCGTAATGTGAAGAGGAATAAGTATGACTTTGGGATACCTGAGGATGCTTCACGATCTCATACGTTGTCTTCTCGTGGGATTCTCCTCCAGTGACCAGTTTCTTCAATCCGATGATCGCCGAGAGAAGTAAAGCAATCTTACCAATGAGCAGTGCCTTTCCAGCGATGAGAGCAATTGCTTGGAACGCGATCGCTAGGAAGCCACCCTTTATTGCAATACCAGCTATGATTGGACCTATCATCTTTTTGAGCTTACTTCTAGCCTCGTTCAGTGACCTTCCGACGTCATCTCCAACGCTCAGTGGTGATATGATTACCCGATGAGTCTGCATCAGCTTCGTTGCAGCTAAGTTTAGCAATTTGTCAACTTGTTCAGAAGGTAACGAATTCAAATCCCCGTCGGGCAATGCAGATGGGAATGCTCTTCCTAAATCTGGTCTTTGAACTAAAGTTATGCCATCTATGATAGGTAAGGATTCTGTTCTAGCTGCCCGATCGGCTAACTTAGCGCCTTGAATTTTTAAGCACTTCACGATTTCTTGTGACCTTTCACAGTTGTCGTATATCCTTTCGAGGAACTTGAGGCTGGCTCCGAACGTGTCAGCTGAGACGGTGAGAACACTGAAGCACAACAGGACGATGCTTCCGCGGCACTGCATTTTGATGTGATACCCGCGGCTGTCCCGTTTATAAAAGCTCTGGACCGATGTCCGGTCGGTGCGGTTGCGCCAATTGAAATGTAAAGAAAATACATGTTCACTGCCATTTATCTATTTTCACCGGGAACTGTATTTATCTATAAATCTTTTAGAGCGTGCAATCGTTGCATCGTATGGCCGTGCACTGAGGCGTGCATGTGCACGTTAATTTTTGTGTGTGTGTGCGTGAAATGGTTGTGTATGAGTGGTCAGCGGTGTATGCTCTCACGCTGACGATGCGAATTGTCAATGTCAAGGTCATCTTGTGTTACAGGTTTTTGGTGAAATGTCTGTTTTATTCAAGGTGTTTAGTGATATTGTGCTATTAATTATTTTTTGACTTCTAGGAGAGACAGATAGATACTGTATTGTTACAACACGTGTGAAATGAAAAATACCTAATCACAATTTTAAAGTATAACAAAAAGTTTAATTTTATTATTAACAAACTTCCCTACCGACATTCGTCAAAAAATAAATAAAAAAAACTATATAATGCGTAGTAAATACCGCCTTACTGCAACTTATTGCAAAAATAATAATTAGTAACAACTTTTTCATCTAAAATTAAGCATTATTAAAAAAAAACATATTTAAATTCCTTTTTTTCTCAATTTGTTATACCTACAAATATAAGTCAGGTTATTTTGATTTTGTAAAAAAATATTTACTGATTCGTGCTTTCTATTAACGTCATGATGTTGTCTTCAAATATTAATAATAATATATATTTTATTTATATGTACAATATTTAAAAAAGAAAGCACTTGCAGTGCCTCTAGTTGAGATGACACGTTCCCAGGATGCTGGCTTATACTTTCGTCAGCAGCTCCACCAACTGGCACAGATTTGGAATTTGCACCACAATGGCACTTTAATTTTACCTTATACTCTCTTCAAAAAGGTTGTTCTGAATTGTTATTGGTAAAAAAAAATGTAAAAAAATCTACTTAACTATTTATGATACAATTGACGACTCTGTATAATCCTAGATAACAATCTAGGATTATACAGAGTCGTCAATTGTATCATAAAATTGACGACTAAATTCATAAATAGTTAAGTAGATTTTTTTACATTTTTTTTTAAGATGTTTAACATTTACCAGAAGCGTTTTAGTTTTAGCAGAAGCTAACTACCAGATTGTTATATTCTACTTAGTGAAATAAAACATCAGCGGCAGATTTTGATTTGTCTGAAATCATTTACTAAATGCAACATATACGGGATGCGTAATCTACTCTCAATTATGTTGTGATCGGGTAATCTGAATCCGCTTTGCAGATTCACCTACATTGTGAAAGGTTGTTTTTTTACGATAGCAGTAGAAATATGGACATTTCGGGAGCCCAAATACCGCGAGCCATCCGGCTGGTCTTGTATACATCAACAACGAGTCATTGCTGGTAGGGTGACTGGTAATTAGTAAACGATACTTAGTCACATGATTGTATTCATGATAACAAACAACTTTCCCAAAGAAACAAATAGGGATAAATAACTAAATTAAATAAAAGCTGATGGTGTATTCTTATTCTTGTTAGGAACTAAATATTATGGGCTCACATGCTAAGTAAATTAAAAAAAAGTTTTGGAAAGTTGTTTGTTATCATGACTACAATCATGTGTCTAAGTATAGTTAACTAATTACCAGTCACTGCTAACAACGCTAGGAGTAACACTCGCGTGTTCCCGAACCAGCGAAAATCTCTTCACACTCTTTATGAAAAATCCAATGCCGTAAAACAATATTTTTCATGTCTGATTCTTGATAAAATTTACTCTGATCGCGAGTAAACTACGGAGCAGCGACAAGTCTTCAATAAAAAGTTCTTTAGAATTCTGAGTACTTATTATAATTTTGTCTGATTTATTTTGTACCTGTGTGTGTGTGTCTTGAGTAGGGTAATTAATCGATTTAATCGTTGTCCGTGATCGCGTGCAATCGATTACATAATTTAATCGAATTCAATGTTGTATACTTTTATTAGGTAATTTCAAGCTAATTCCCCCAATTAGCTTTATCTGCTTTGCTAAGAAAATGTTTGGATTATATCTAATTTATTTTCTAGTGTAAAGAAATATCCCAATATACCTACCTACAGGTACACCGTATCTTCACTATCCCAGGATAGTGAAGATACGGTAGCTGGCTACAATTTCGAATATTTGTTCGTTCCAAAGGCCGGGGTGTGCATGTTCATCCGAGAGGGCATCTGCTGTTGTCGACGCCTGAATAACCTAGAAGACAGAGACTTGTCTATTCTCTGGTTGCGCGTGGATTACGGATGTTATATACGGGTGGACTGGAGTGCCTCCACAAGTCTCATCGCGGCGACACTGAGACAACTCGCGATGACGGTGTATTTAATGAACAATGAATATTGTAGGATATAAAGAATAGGAAAAAAAAAGAAAAAAGAAAGAGGAGACAGCCCTTTATAAAAAAGAAAGCTGCTCCAAGTCGTTGCCAGTGGGTAAAGTGCCCAGAATGGCGGCATTGCCACTGCTGTATGGCAATGCTAATCCTCTGACCGAGGTATTCGCCAGCGCTCTGGTCAAGGGTTTATTTAATTATATATTCCCTTCTATTTCGAACAGTTACACATTCTAATTTATGGACAACAAGCTATTTAACCGGTGTCAGGCCAAATTAAAAACCTATGAAAATACTCCTACGCACTTGAATTATGACATGTGCCATTGGTCCGACGCAAGCACCTACTATACCAATAGCTAGTAAGAATCTGCTTTTATACGTACGTGGGTCACACGCCAAAGCTGTCGCGTACAGACGCTAGAGATATTGGCTCGACAGTATTCATTAAAAATCTTTCGATATTATTTTAAGCAGGACTTATTTCACTTCTTGAGCTCGTGCTTAGAATGCAAGGAGGTTAGATTTCTGTTAATTAAAATATTTGTTTATTAGGAATCTACTTTTAAATAAGGAATGATGCATTGCTTGTTATGATTAGGTGCTATTTTAGTAACTCAAAATCTTTATCATTTAAGGCATATTCACCACGTGGGCCAAGGGTCGAGTGGTAGACTTTAGGTACATGCTTCTCAATTGAATCTTTTGCGAAATAAGATTCACGATATTTTTCTTCATGATAAAACTAGTGGTGATCGTGTATGTGGGTTTAAAATTCAAAGTGTTTTTAAATTGCATATAATCCCAGCTAATATTATAAATGCGAAATTGAGTTTGTTTGTTTCTTTGTTTTTACGCCTTCACGCCTCAACTACTCAACGGGCTATAATAAAAAAAACATGGCGAGATTTGTACAAAAAAATGAACATTTTTAGAGACGTTGAAATGACTTTATTATTGATCCTTGGTGCCTAAGGAATAAAAAATATTTTTAGATCTCCGGGATAAAATTGCGACATTCTACGCCATGCTGGCGAATCGCGACCAAAACCGTTATGTGGTTGTTATGTTTTGTGGGGTTTATAAAATATTTCAAGTATATTAATATGTTGCTGGTAATGTAATCTCAACATTGGAAGTGATTCAAAAACTCTCTATAATGTTTTATTTTTTTGTACAAATCAATGTATGGATCTCGCCATGATTCTTTAGTATGCAGATAGCCTATGGTATCATGAAGGACATAGGCTACTTTTTATCCTGGGAACGCGGGTGAAACCGCGGGGGACAGGGACATAAGTCAAAGTCAAAGCCATTTTTCAATTTACGTCCAGGACGGTACTTAAGAATGTATTTACTGACAGGCCGTCACACGTATATAGTGTTTTAACAGGGCTCTAATTGAAAAAATACATTTTGAGTTTGAGTTATGTCATTTAATCTGTGGTTATGTGGATGACTTGAAGTCATTGATTGTACAAAGGAGACCTTATCATGTTTGTACATTTTTTTTCTTAATGTTTTATGACAACAATTAATATAAAATATTACATAATTCAAATTTCAAATGCTTTGTAAGAAAAAAAAAACCGAGCCAATTTCACCAGCGTGTGTACATGTTAATTCACATGAAAATGAGGTATATAGCCAATTATTGCTGCAATTAAAAGCACCATAGCTTAATTAATAAAATGATTATTATTGTAGATTTTTATCAAGATAACGCTTTTTAAATTACTGGGTTTTGCTGTTCCAATATTTGTTTCTCTACCTCGGATAGTCATGCATTTCACAACAATTATGCTCAAGAACTCTCAAGTGCATCTGCTGAAAAACCTTAGTTCTTGGTATTTTTTTATGATGTTTTTTTGACCTTTACTCCCCAAAAAACAAAGCTTGCAATAAAAGCTCCATTTCAATGCTCTCCTTGTAAGATTCTAACCTATGATCTCGGTGTCTGAAGTAATTATCAACTAATGCAAGTATATTGGTGTTCTGTATATCACTATCGAGTATTTTATATACAGAGCACCAAATAAGTTCCTTAGGAATAGATGGACCCAAAAAACATTTTTATTTGCAGAAAATAATAATAAAATTATCGTAACCGTCAACGGAACTTAAGGCAGGCGACATAAAAGGTAATTTAAGAGTTTATTAAAAAAACAATAATCATAAATGTTAAACAGTGAATGTACAGTAAAATTCGTAAATTATATTGCTTGATAAAAATGATCATGGCATGTGCCTCCCATGTCAAATTGATGATGATTACACGGCACGGCATTTTTGACCTATATGACCTTTAATCGTTCTGTGGAAAGTGCTAATAGAATATTTAGACTTTGGCTTAAAACTGTAGAGGTTGTAGACGACAGAGTTAGTAGTGCTAAGCATAAATACCCGAAATATAATAAAATAAATTTATTATAATTATTGTCTTAAAAACACAAATATTTACATGCTAAAAATAAGTAAAACCTCATTAGATTTAGTTGCGCTGCGATGCGACCTATTAAAAATATACTATAAAAAAAAAGTAAAGACCATAACCTCTTTGCAGCTCAAATTCGAATGTTCTGAAAATTGAAAAGTTTTAGTTGTCAAGTTACTTATTGTTTTCTGCATTTTTTCTTATAAAATACAAAGTTTAACATTTTATATTGCTTTTAATTTCTCTCCCATCGCCTACAGAGGTCATGACAAATATAATCACTTCATTTACCTAGCCTTGCTCTGCGCAGCTCTGGTGGATATGGGCGAAAGCGAAAAATGCGTGCGAGGGATTTAAGCGAGGAAGGTGTGCGAGAAATGTGCGTGAAGAATGTGCACCTACCAGTCAGTCAATAAATGGTGTTTGGTAGAGGTGGAAAAGAGTCCACTAACTATCCTCGCATCACACTCCTGTACACATTACACACACATTCCTTACACATCTTAAAGGGATGATGGCTAAGGTCAACCTTCTTCTTCTACATTCTAAGGAATCCTGCCATGTTTCTGAGATTTCGTATTAATGAGTGAGCGTTTTGATTTTATGGGTCTTTAGTACTTTCGGACCACTCTTTGTTCGGACCGCGTACCGAAAAGCCTAAAATGTTGATATGTCTTAATTTGAAGGGGTAGATTCGGTCCGCAAAAAACAAATCCTCTAAAGGACATTCAAACACAAAAGTTTTGAAATTTTACCCGACTGCGGTAGTGCTAAAAGAGGGCTATTGACTATAATAAAGTTACTGTCAAAGTCCAGTCACTGAAATAATTTTTTGGTAATATTAATAAATGTGAATCTGTGCATACGTAATCACAAGTAACCTTTACGTTTGCGACAAAGAATATTTTCATTATTTAATGACAGCACCTGAAAATAATCACACTACAAAAATTAACTAAAGTGTAACCATAATAGAGAAAGTTCAATTAACAATAAACGAAGCATCACATTTTTACCTTCGCATCAAAATTACTAAGAATAATTATTAAGAACAAAACTATGTATATCATGGAAAAACATTACTTGAAATCAGCATTTTAATGCGCTTATTTTACATGTTTAATTATTGTGTATGTCTGTAATTATTCATTTCGTAATTCATGTTATAGCTGTTAATGTAACAAATTTCTTTTTGTAAAAGATATATCAGTTAAAAAAATGTAGGCTTTATAAGATAAAACTTAGTACGAATATAATTTACTTACTGGCTTCCTTGGACTGTTTGGCGATCCGCGCGGGCGAGGAAAACAATAGCAATCAATTGTTATTTTTTGACCAAGTCAAGGGATTAATTGAATTGTCAATATGAATGCTATTTTTCTTTTACGAAAGATAGATACCACCACCCCACCATTGTACATGATTATGGCGTGGTCAAAGGTGGTAGGTATACAAAGCCTATATCGGTGGTTATAGACTTTGATTATCATCATTAGCCCATAATGTCCCACTGCTGAGGACGGGCCTCCTTTCATAAATGAGGGAAAGGGAAACACCATCAAGCTCATTTTTAGATACGAACGCATTATTAATATTGAGATTGAGAAAGGTAGAGCATGGCATTTATTCGCTCACAGAGCAGCTCGACTGGGGAAGTACCTCCACCTTACAGAATACCGCAGCCAAATAACTTTATGTTGTGTAAAGTTGAGATCCTGTGCGTGAGTAAGGTCGCCAGAGCTCATAGGGGAGGGGGAAAGGTCGGCTAACGCATGAGCGATGCTGTTTGTGTTGCAAGCGTCCATATAGCTACGGTAACCGCTTACCATCAGGCGGGCCGTATGCTTGTTTACCGACTTAGTCGTATAAAAAAAAAAAACAGCTCATATTGAATCAGTGGCAACGGAGGTTTAATGGAATTATGTCAGAATGTCATTTTTGATTTAAAATAGTATGAAAATAGTAGACTTGTCCCGCTGATTTAATCTCTTCTCGTTTTATCTCGTGATTAACGCAAAAACAAGAAACGTTTGCATTCATACAGTAAGTAATCATGGTCTTAATAAGATGCAATATGTCTCGATTGACCCAGTACGTACTAAGTGTGCCAGTTGTGGACTTTGAGGTCGTGGGTTCATTCCGTTGGACAAAGGCATGCCTAGGATTTTTCTTCTTTTGTACCATTTGGCCAAAGTTTTTTATCACCCGACTGTTTTTATTTTGTTATAATTGATGAACTATTCATATATGCGTGTAAGACTACGCACAGTGTTGGTTGGGTTCCGTAGCAAGTTACATACAATGGTAATATTACCGAGCGTAATTTTTATGATTTTTGCGGACATAAAATAGCTGTCATCAAAAACGGTCTCACTCATAAAATAATATGGTTTTGAAGCGAAAATTGTTACCTCACATTCGGGTTGGAGACATAACTCACAAAATGTGAAACAAACGCAGCGATCCAACGCATGAGTGAGCGAGACAATATCCAAAAAACCGTTAAAATATCCCATTTGTTTTAGATTTTTGATGACACTTTTGGAGAGTTAAAGAGGGAGACCCATAATTATTTTTAACGTAATTTGAAGTCACATCTTACCAAATAGTCAATAAGATATATTTACAGACCCATATAATATGCGCGAATTTTCATCCCTCAGTTTCAATTTTTTATTTGTAATTATTTTCTAATGTAGAGGTATCGTACCGGAAGTAATACTTTCTAATAATTTTCTCCAGTTTACGGGATAATTCCAAGCCTCAATGATGATGTGATTGATTCATCTTCTTAAAGCCTGTATGGTTTTACTATTAAGCTGCTATTTGCACGTTTTTTATTGGATTGATAAAATGAAATCCAAAAAGACTCATTTATGTATTCTTATTAAAATGAATTAAGAATGTTAACCGTTTTTTTGCGCATCGTAGAATCATACTCGTAAGTCGAGTGCTATTTTTACAAGAAACTTTGTTATATTTGATGCGGCATTTCAAAATAACTGCCTATGCAGTTGTAAAATATTTTATAAGATATTAACTAGATTTTTAAAATATTCGGAGTACAATTATGGATATAGTAACGAACTTGAGAAAGGTAATAGTACGTCCATGCTACGCGAATCGAGCACGAGCCAAGCCACGAACGAACCTACAACGAGCACGATGCGAATTATTTTGTTCGTGAAAAAACTGTCAATCGCGCTCGTTCGAGGCTCGCAAGCCCGTCCACGCTACGCGAATCGTGCTCGCAGTATGCTCGTTCGTGGCTCGGCTCGTGCTCGGTTCGACAAGCATGGACGCACCATAACGTACATAAAGAACTTTTGGGAAATATCCATGAGAAAATTCGTCATAGCCGTAAAGCATGCTAAAGAAATTGATCTTGCGCCTTTCTTCCCGTTACTTTTTTACAGGCTTTTATTTATTTCCACCTATCCTGGTTCCTGTCTGCCTGTTATCAAATCAATGCAACATAATTTGACATGGAGCTGATCTGATGATGGAACAGAAGATAGCCATGCAAACTGTGTAATCAAATGAAGTAATTCCATCGAGTTTGAGTTCATTTGATTCGTCTTGACATGGAATCTGGTTCTAGGGTCTGATGATGTTTGTAGACAACATAAAAGATATGTTTAAAAATAATTGGATTGTTTTACAAAAAACTTAAACCGACTTCAAAGTAAACGAAGAAGTAATCAAATCCTGATCTGATGACAATGGGACCAAACGGGAAGTGTACCCTTCCAGACAAAAAAATTCCAAATCGGTTCATAAATGACGGAGTTATGAGGTAACAAACATAAACATACAACCGAATTGAGAACCTCCTCCTTTTTTTGAAGTCGGTTAATTAAAAATAAGTAGACGGTCCATCTAGCATCTAGCCTTGGACCACCGATTCTTAACCAGTCGATTGAGTACTAACTATAGTAGTTAGGTACTCTCTCACCGTCCCATTGATTCTTCATAATGTTTTCCTTATCTAAAAGCTCTACCTCATATGAACCCTCGAGCGGAGGTGTGCGCAGAGATGTCTCGCAGTGAAATGAAGCTGGACAAGACATTGACGTTAGCTTATAGATAGTGTTTTAACCTTTTCATATCACATTCATATGGAAAGTAAGCCCATTACTTTTAACTATTATTAGAAGCTATTATAAAAAGAAAATTGTTGGTTTTGCACATTATTAAAATCTTTTTTTTTTCTTCTGTTTGATAACAATCTCACCATGGTAAGTAATGATGAAGTGAAGGTGATAAACATACAAAGAAGGAGATGGTCCTCAAGTGTAGCTATCAAAACACATATTGAAACATAGGTTCACTTTCAATTTCCCATTGAACTTTTACAAGTCGTAGTTGATCTGCATGTTTTATGCCACATTACCTTTTCTATATTAAAAACGTCATAGTTAACTATCATCACTCTTAATTATCAAAAGGTACGTGCCATGTATTGCAAGTCATGTTATGTCTTCAACAGACCGATGAGATGATTCAAAGACGGTACTTAAGTATAATTTCCCATAGATTGGATGTTGGTCATCGCCGCGTTGCCTAAATATCACTATTGTATGGTGTGGTTTATGGGAAAGTGTGTCTTTATAACATTTAGAACATTTATGGGAAACGTTTAGTTTTAACTTGGGTTCACACACATACCATTTAGGTGTAGGCTCTTATACTCTCATATCCTATAATAGATCAAATACGTTAATTCGATCATTATTTGACATTGCCACATCCATCCCTGACAGTATCAGCCCTAGCACATCACCTCTCACTAACACAACAGTTTTACATTTCGCTACACACCCGCACATAGACATCTTAACCGTAGTCTACACAACTTGGCAGCGCTCAACCGTCCCATCCACGAGTCTAGTGTATCCAAGCTTTATAGACTCTATTCCCCCGTTCTAAAGCCGGCGGTTCTTTTTGTAGTGTGTACATAGCCTATAAATACTCACGCCGCTTGCATGCATACCGGCAGTCTTTTTTATCAAATCGTACTGTGTACATCAAAGTTCAAAATGTTTACCAAAGTGTTATTAGTTGTTATTGCACTGTCAGCCACAGCTGCAAGGGAAGATGTTGGTGTCAGATATTTTATGAGGTTATATGAAGATTGCCAAAGATCCGATGGAATTGTACCATGCTTGAAGAAGAAGGCGATTCTTTTCTTTGACAGAGCAGCAAGGATGGAAGCAATACCTCTTGTTGACGGTATAGATGTTGTGAAGACTTCAGATGAAGAAGCGACTCCAATTAGTGAGAACGAAATAGAAGCAACATTGCCAAGAAATCTGGAGGACAAGGATGACGCTTTAACTGAGATGTTATGGGACAGGATTGCGTCCTTTGCTAATTCGAGGACGATTCAATTATCGCTGCCTAAGATGTCTGGACAGGAGCTGAATAAAGGTGTTGAGGAAGGTAATTATGCATTGTATTAATTTACAGAGCACCCTTAATGTTATGGTATGGCAACCAGTATTCAAATATTTGATGTCATTGAAAATATCTTGTGTTCACTTAAATGAAAGAAACAAAGAAGTAAGACTATTAGTATTATTCCAAATCTTTCATACTATGATGTCAACAGCCTAAAGTTACTGCTTCAACACGTAAAAGTAAACAATTATCATAATTCTTTCCGGTATCTATACAAAATACGTTTTAAAAGCATCGATTATCTTTCGTTACTTAATTGATCAATCAATGATTGTAAAATCGTATCAAATAAGTATACTCACGTGTCTACTATTGATATCAGTTACATAGTATCCATTCATTCATGAAGATCTAGTTTATGAATGAAGTATGCCACACTGACATGCGTTTAGAAATACTACCTTACGATAAACGATAGTGCTTCAACGATAGTAGTTTCTGATTTTTAACATCAGGTAAAATTACTTAGATCACCACAGAGTGTTCTAGGGAAAAAATATGACACTCACACAGCAATCAATATTAAAAATAACAAAAAAACTGTTACATCTTCACGGACATTTAACTTAAGGGTCCGACAAAAGAGAATACCATCTGTGATAATCAGAGCGAAAATTTTACTCACACTTATTCTTGAAGTGTATATTTAGCGAGCTACTAACATGTATAGCCCTTCACAGTTTGTAATTCTCAAATAGAACCACCAGTATGTACTCCATTAATTGTATTTATTTTTATTGAAATTCAGAATTCTAATCTTTATTAGTTTGTCGAAGTTAAATTCAAAGGCATTTATCAAATGTTGCCCTTGCCTGTTGTAGGGCACTCGAAAGTCGAAGCTACTGATATGAGCACCATATGGCATATGAAGAGTTTCAGTCTCAACTGCAAATAATTTCATCCGTTAATTTTGGATGAGTCAATCTAGACAATAATGAGATTTTATATTTGCGATAATAAATATTTGAATTTCAAAATTAATTGTAATCATAACTGTACAATATATTTTCCCTCCTGAAACTTCATCATTAACTTTCACTATGCAATAAAATATGTAAATGTACGCTTTAAAAACGCACGGTATCATAACAATCGTGAACATAACGGTAGCAATATATTAAATCGCATCAATTCGTGTAATGGTGCAACAGCTTTTGCTAATGTCCAGAGATACCTCAAAAGCATGTTGCTATAAGCTGTTTATAGCAATCCGTTAAATTATATGGTCATTGACTACAATTTTCTTTGTCCAGATTTGCAAGTGGTGCATTTTCTAGTAACTGTTGTGAGATTTCTATCAGATGATGGGATTCAAAAACTAGAGAACGAGTGAAATTCTCTAGAAACGCGACATAATGATTGTTGTCTTCTTTATCATGTATGGTCATTGCTTTCAGATTGCTATAAAGCCAAAGTCATCAATTAAAATGATCGTGTTCATTATTAGCGTAAGAAAGCCATTTCTCTTAATGATACTAATTTCTATTCTAAACATTAAAGTTACTTACAGATTTAATATTATTTAAAAGTTTTTTTTTTATACAACTAATTCGTTAAATAAGCATACGGCCCGCCTGATGGTAAGCGGTTACCGTAGCCATATGGACGCTTGCAACACAAAAAGTATCGCTCACGCGTTACCGACCTTTCCCCCCTCCCCTACGAGCTCTGGCGACCTTACTCACGCGCAGGAACACAACTTTACGCAACATAAAGTTATTTGGCTGCGGTATTCTGTAAGGTGGAGGTACTTCCCCAGTCGAGCTGCTCTTTTAGCGAATATACGCTATGCTCTAACTCTCTCAAAAAAAAAAAAAAAACACCTTCAAATTGCAATAAATTTATTTACTATTAAATTAGATAGTTAAACATGAACCATCGTAATATTTCAGTACAGCTTTTATATTATTATCATTAGTTTCTACGACGATAAAAATAGAAATGCAACTTTCCTAGTAAAAATATTATTTTCCCATGGAACAATTAAGATTTAAACCACGATTTAGACTGTTAACAACATTTTATCTATACAATTTTCATACAAATGGTACTTTCTCTCTTCCCGCGTGATCAGTAATGATCGTTTTGTTTATAGCAAAATGACTCTGACCTTTTGACTTATAATGTAGCTATTTCTGCTTGAAGGGTTTCAAAAATTGCAATTATAGTTAATATTCTTCAATCGTGATTATAATTGGAATACTGTCTATCAAAACGTCAAATATATTTAATTTCCAACAGTATTCTGCTGTATAAGGTTATCTTGTATAGAAACGTTAGATTCATTATATTTTAAATTCATTATTTTTTAATGTAACAAGCAATCCTCACCGTCTTTTTTTTTTCACCTTTATTAAGTTTTTTTTATGCCACTATTGTGGCAAACAAGCATGCGCGCCTGATGGTAAGCAGTTACCGATGCCTGGAAGCTGGCAACACAACAGATCGGTTCCATTACGTCTTACTTTAAGTTTTTCTCATTCAAACAATCATTGTCATACTTTTTTAATTATCGGTATGGATTCAGTAAGTGTAAAACATTATGGTTCGTCCATGCTACGTGAAGCGAGCACGAGCCGAGCCTCGAACGAACAGGATTCGTTCATTTCTCGCGATTTCAAGCGTGGACGTATATAACGAGCCTTCAACGAGCCTACAAAGAGCGCCCTAAGAATCCCTGTGTTCGTAAAAAAACTGACAATCGGGCGGAGCGCAGTCGAGCACGCTACGAATGATCGTTCGAGGCTCGCAAGCCCGTCCACGCTATGCGAATCGTGCTCGCAGTGTGCTCGTTCGTGACTCGGCTCGTGCTCGATTCGCCAAGCTTGGACGCACCATTAGGAAATGCTAACATTAACATATTTAATTCATCATAGCCTGCAAATAATCAAACGAAATTCGGTAAGTTTAAAACATCGGAAATTAAAGCACTATAACTTACTAATAGGTTTGAAAATTAGTTTATACGTTCCATTAATTGACAAGGAACTGGTGTTTTGATTTTCGTATAAAAACTAGTGTTGTTTAATTAGTGAATGGTATTTAAATTATTTCAATGAAAGTTACTTCGCGAATGCTTACAATATTGTTTTTTTTATAAGATTGCATGTGTGTATTTCATTTGTCACAGGAAGTATAAATATCTAGTATGTATAATATTGTTCATTTATCGCCTGGTTATGACACCTACTTATGATTTCATTATAAATTGGGATTATCTAAATAACATGATGAGACACAAGCACAACATGACAAAGATTTGTCATAGGAGTGTTCTATAAGCTATAAGTCAGCCATTGACAAAATCTTTTGCTTAAGTAAATATAATTTCGTTTCTTTCCGCTCTCTTAATTCATCAATATTCAGTGTAAATGCGCTAAAAATTATAAAGAAACAATACTCAAATCCTTAAAAATGCTATTTTCAGGTCGTGGAAAGATGAAGAAAATGATGGGAATGATGATGATGGGAGCCGCCATGAAGATGGTTGCTATGGTGCCATTAGCCATCGCCGGATTGTTCATCCTTGCTGGAAAAGCTTTAATAGTATCAAAGGTATTTCATCTTTAATTTTCCCATTCTTAAAACGCTCATAAAAATTCTCATCAATATTTTGGGGTGTGAAGCTTTGTTACTTAGAAACTTTAGATTCTGTAATTCATGGGTAAGATATGGAGAAATGCAGGGAATAATATAATTCACTAATAATTACGAGGATTTTTACCGTTCCGTCTATTGAAACGAGAAAATCTTTCATTCTTGAAATGAAATTTAACTAAAATACAATAATGAAAAAGAAATAATATTTTATACTAAAGAGTTAATCTTATCGGAGTATTTTCTACTTAAGAAAAAGTCACTGAAAGTCACTATTTAGATAATTTTCTGCTCGTGGCTCTGAAAACAATAAAAATTTTCCTTTCTAATGATCTGCTATTGCGATTTAATAACAACATAAATACAATTAATTAATGTGTTTATATATTGCGTGTATAAAATATAATAGCAGCGAATTATCAACGGTTGTCATTACTTCATAATAGATGAAAGATTAAAGATATATGATGATATTACAGAAACTCGTCTAAGCGAAAGCGATTTTAGCGAAAATAACATACAAGCTCACGTCAAAATATCAAATAATCTATTTAAGATATCTAATGTAGAAAATCTAGGCATGTCTTGAAACGGATATCTATGTATAAACAATAGTTTTAGTATGATACATAGATATCTGTTTCAAGACAACTAGGCCGGTTTTAAAACGGATATCTATGTATAAACAATAGTTTTTGTAGAAGAGTGACTATTAATGACCCAGTTCCTAATTAGTTCTGAAATTTGTTGGCCAACCGTAGCCAACACGTTTACAACTATTATATTGGGTCTAAAATAAAGACAACAATGTCTATCGATACTTAGCAATCAAAAAATCAAACAATGCACATTTCGTCCATACATTTCCTATTTTAATTCAAAATAGTCTCAAAAAGCTATCTACCGTATAGGTTGTTACCATATCTAAGAAACAATATTAGATACGGCAGAAAAGAAAATCTATAATTAGAACTATTAATTTACCAAGCACTGGTAAGTGAACCTTCATCTATTGTTGTGCATATTTCACAAAGACTCGTGAGAACAATTGCATTAGGTTAAAACATGAGACTGTCATATCTTTGTACTGGTGTACGTCTTTGATCTATGTCAAGATTACTCCTATGATCTACATTCCTTGTTTCTATTCGCCCTTTGAAATTTTAACTACCTTTCTCATAACGAAGCCTTAATTTTCTATACCATTTTTCTACAATTAAGCTTCTAAAGATACAGTTAAAAAAATCACATTCATCATCGTATAACAATTGTTGCTATTTTCCTACGTTCTACTATCATCTTTTGTTCAATTAATTTTGACATCGTTGTTTTTGTCTTACACGTATCTAACTTGACCTTTATTAAAAAATGGTATGAAAGTACCATCACTTTCTTTTCTATTATCAAAATATCGTGTGCGTTGAATTAATGGCTCTCCAAGGGTCAGTATCTAATAATGTTTTGTATCGTCTATCTATCCGTCGTTACTTCGAGTGTCGTGACTTATTTGTCAAGGGGAACTCTCTACTTAATGCTGTCGTTAGCTTTGTGTGCAGCCAAAATTATAGTTCCCATAGCTTTTTTAAGATTAACATCCGCAACTTTGGTACGTCTTCGAAATCTTCTTGTATTTCTTAAAGTTGGTTTTGTCTGTCATAAAAAAAATTCTTGTTTATTTTTAGATGGTCATTTTTATTTTGATTTCATTGAACAAATTTCAAATTATAATCTCGAGATTTATTTTAGCTATTCTGGTATAAAATATGCTGAGAGTTTCTTATTTCTCCTCCATTACTCTAATATTCTGTTTTCATATAATTTTGATCAATAATATTTGCTTTATAGTATCTAATACAAGATGCAAGTAAAAGTTTTACAGATAATGTAAAGAGCACCAGTGGCAAAGTTAAACATTGTGACACAGATACAAAATGATACCTTATTCTCGTCGCCAGAGGTTTAGAGCTAGACTTATAAACTGTGTTTAATGTCAAGGTACCGGTTGGGTAAAGTCTGCAAGTAAAATATGGGAAGTAACGGCATAAGCAGGGAACAAAATAAACAACTAAAATTATCGATTTTTGACCCAAAATCAGTTTGTGTTTGGTAACGATAGAAATAGCTAAAGGCTACATGCAAATATAACTTTATTAATGATTAAAACATTGATCGTACCAACATACAATCAAGTAGAATTAATTCCGAAGTAAAATTAATTCCGCTCAATCATAAACATTAATTTCTAAATCCCTCTATTTCATAAAAAATGATTTCACTGGAGTTACACAGCTAACAAATGGTATTCAAATTATTCTGACGCTACCAGTGTTAAAGATATTTGATTATAGATAGAAAGGAAGGTTGTTCTGTTTTCTATCTGGTACACTAAACTCACGTTCTAGGCTCGCCTACTTTACACCCCAAGTCCAGTAAATAGAGTAGGAATCTGATGAAAGTTATTCAATTGAATTAAGATTCATTTGAAAGATCAGTTTTGTTTAAGCCTTAGAAAGAGATATAGATGTTTACAATAATATCCTGGGACATTCCTCACATACGGTCATCTGATCCCAAACTAAGTAGAGCTTGTACTATGGACACTGCAATAATAGGTACATATATGTTCATGCACACAAATGCATGTCCTGTGTGGGAAACGAACCCACGACCTACAGCGCGATAGGTGAAATCTTCCGTCATGTTTCACCAAATTAAGCACAACATATTTAAACTGAAGTAAGAGACTAAAAAAAAATTTATGGCCCTAAATTATTTAAACAGGCCATATAAAAGAAACAATTTAGTAATATCTATAATATACCTATCAATACAAATTGTAATCATAAAAACAAATATGATGTTGACTGAGAACAAGATTCATATTGAGTTAGAGGAATTATTAAAGTGACTGCTATTACAGAAATAATAAAAGCCATCAACTAGTTTTACATGTAACAAAAAAAAATTGTAAGTTAAAGGCTAAAACTGATCTGTTAGTAACTTACAAAGGTCTGTTCATAAATGCATTCCGGCTTGCTACTTTGACTTTGAAAGGTAGGTAATCGTAATACAGAAAAGGCGAACTTACTTATATCAGAGAAACGAATACAAGTAAATCAATAATAATGATCAAATACAGATACTGTCTTTTTTTAATGCATTCCGGCTTAAACTATTTTGACTTTGAAAGCAGGTAATCGTAATACAGAAAAGGCGAACATACTTATAACAGAGAAACGTTAAGCTATGAATATTACAAGTATATAAATAATACTAATAATGATAAAATACAGCAGAGCACAATCCCAAATCCCATTTCAAAAGCAAAAAGCAAAACTAATGACAGACACGACAGATCGCATCAAACGACATGTTCCTGCATATCGCTCCCGTTCTCAATGATGCTGACATTGTTTACAGCTGCACAATTTACAAGAAATCAACAATAATGAGAAACTAATCGCTGGCAATGTGTAGTGTAATGGAAAAGATTTTTTGCTCGTGTTGAAATCGGTGCTATTAGACCGGACGAGTTTACTCTTTGATATTTGCCCTGATCTTTACTCTTTGAACTGGTAATTCATCTTGAGGTTGATAAATGTTTTGAGTTATGACATTATAATTAGAGTGGGTAGTTTTATTATGTAAAACTGAGAATTTTATCAATGTTACAAGTCTGTTATGAGTATTTAATTAAATAATAAAAAACTAAAAAAAAAAAATTACACGTATAAGTAGAAATTTCTTTAAAAGCCTTCTTTAGAATAAAATATTTATAATACCTATAGACTTCAAATCATTTTGCCGGTTGGTTCTTTATACTTTAAAATTGAACTGTGTTGCGTGTGAGAGATTGAGATTACTGTTAATCTAGGTGTAATTAATTATGGTTAGAATGTAATTTTAATTTCGAAGTTAACTAGAAATATACCATTTTTATAAGACGGATACAGACTAATGCAAAGTCAAAGTCAAAGTAAAAGCCATTTATTTAATTTAGGCCCTAGAAGGGCACTTATGAAGGTCAAATTTACTGAAGTAACCACCAGTTCGGAACTCAGCCTTCAGCTGAGAAGAATCCGGCTAGAAATAGCAAGCTTACATTTTTTTAATATTTTTTGGACAATTTGACTATGTTTGGCTTTTTTTCCAAATAATGCGATTAGGCTAATTTCATTTGAATACAAAATAATGCAATAACCTTTGAAACTTTTTGTATTTTCACTCCAATATTTAAAACAATTAAGTTTCATAAATAATGGGGAAATTTTATGCAAATCCTATTCCCGTAGAAAGTTTTAAACTATGTTAGATTGTACTAAGTACCTACTGCAAATAATGACCGTAGCCTAGATGTCTGCAATGTCTAGGCAATTACTTCAAAGGAACATCTGATTATAATTAGAGGGCTTGAGATGGCATCTTCATTCATTAGATTTTATTGAGCGTTTAGCAATTTGGAGTTGGCTTTCTAAATACTAGCTGCTTCCATCCCGACGTAGAATCATCTATTCTTTATTTTATGGATATGTTTTTAATTATTTTTTCTCGTGTAAATATTATTTTATTTGCCTACCTAGAACTCAATCCTTAAGAAAGGGATTCTAGAACTATATAATGTGTATTCCCTGCTACCATAAGGCGGGTCGTATGATTGTATGCCATCTTAGTGGTATTAAAACAAGATACATATAAAGTCATCTGGTTTGGGAAATTTATGGAGAAAACATATGACCAACATATGACTTTTGAATGACCACAGACATTGTCGTATAAAAAAAAATTGGTATATCTAAAAATCATGTCTTCAAAATAAGTGACTATTATGCATAGTGATGTTTGTTATATTGCCTATTATTACTCTAACTATCACTTTATTGCGAACCGAGTGTAAGTTTCTGGCATCTATTACTTTCTTCTAAGTAACCTGTGACCTAGGAAATCGTGATTCGAGCTCCCCTGTAAGTAATACTTTCTAGACCTAATTATGTGACGTATAATTATTTATTTTGTCTGAACCATTACTTGTGTCTTTATTCCAATCTGGGGCTCTACCGCGTAACTTTGATGGTAATCGTAATGAACACCATTAATAAATTTCATCCAATCAGGGGCTCTACCGCGTAACTTTGGTGGTAATCGTAACGAACACCATTAATTATTTCAAACAATGACGCGCACGCGTTACGACGCGACGATGACCATTCGTGGGCCCTACCTCTGTAAGCCGAAATCAATATACAATCTATCCTCATATCCTTTGTTTCGCGATTTTGAATTGATATTTGACAGAATTAGGGACGATGCTGAGGTACAATAAAAATCTAATTAGTCCATTAGTTAGATTATCAAAAAATATTGGACACGTATTTTTTGCTTTACCAAATCATTAAAAAATGACAAAGAAAAAGCGCTTCAAAGTTCGGGAGTGGGGGCTTGTGACGGGCCAATTTGCATTGCAGTTACAATGAGCGCGATGCGAATCCCAGTGTTCGTGAAAAAACTGACAATCGGGCGGAGCGCAGTTGAGTGCGAGACGAATGCTCGTTCGAGGCTCGTAAGTCCGTCCACGATACGCGAACAACGAAAGAATCCTGTTCTTTCAAGGCTCGGCACATACATATACATATCGGTTACATAAGCAACCCGTGTGCAAAATTTCAAGATTCAATTCCATACGGTTTGAGCTCTGCATGAATCTGTCAGTCAATTACTACTTTTATATGTATATGTATAAGATTGATAGATCAGCTAATAGGAATCGGTAATAAATATCTACGGCGCAAGCTAAAGTCATATACTATTGAATATAAAAAGGTCTTATGAGTTACATCCTACCAAAAACATTTTTATGTTAAATGTTGCCAAGTCATATGGCTCGCACTGTCAAAAAGTTATCAGATCTCATGTAGAGCCAAGCTTATAACTCTACATGCCCTTACTCTACAAGCCCTAACTTCACAAACTCTACACCTCAGTCAAAATATGTGGCTTGGCCGTTTCGCTGCCGTCACATGGGAGTAAGGTGAAAAATTTAATCACTGTTCATTACTTTTTTGTTATACAATAGTTCTTGTAGTAGTGATTGTGCACTAATACAAGCTTACATACCAAATTTCAGCTTTCTAGGACTTCAGGAAATACCCTAAGAGTTTTGATGAACATCAGTGAGTCAGTGACGAAATCGGGGTTTTTTAGATATCAATCAAATCTAAAGTATAAGAGCTATGTTATTGAAACTCAATATGTTTAATAAGTTCACTATTGACATCATGTCCCGAGAATTTTGTTTATCTGGTATAATCCAAACCCAAGTTATGAGGGTAAAAAAATCGACGAAGCGCTTCGTGAAAAGGTAGGTAGTGCCCTTGCGCTTCACTTGGCTGTCTTGGCGGGTGGCACTACCGAGTCCCCCGATACGCTTTACTCCCCTAATGTATTGTCACAGTAAAATCAGCCATCATTCTAAAAATCATTTCCTAATTTCTTTCTAACACAGATCAAAATCAAACAGAAGAAAGAAAAGCAAAACGGCAAAAGTTTGCTATAAAATAAAGAGACTAAATTATTTTAACCAATTATCCATAAACACACCCGATTCAGTTGTAGATAAGCCTTGATTATTACCTCGTATTATTGTATAACTGCAAACTTCATTTTCCACTTCATAACAAGATTAAATGTATACAAGTGTTCCCTTATCAAATAACTACAGAATATTTTATGGAGCAGTCATGTTTACGTTCGTGAACTCTATCAACCAGAAAATAAGGATTAAAATCATTTACAAAGTACGTAAAGCTGAGGAATTTAATAATATTGCATAATGAACATTACCGACCTTCGATGGACCATTTTCGCCTCACGATATTTGGTTTACGCATTGTAATAAACACGGGTGTTACCAGTATTTACAAGTTGCTTTTTATTTGGGGATAAGTTATGTCAAATAATATTTCTTTCAGGATTAGCATTTTATCAGTTATATTCATAGTATCGTGCATATATCGTGCCTTATTATTAATTAATTTGGGATCAGCAATAATTTCCGAAGATAAGTTTTATTTTCTGCATGTTCAAATTTTATTGATAACTATATATAAACTAACAACTCAGAGTAGATAAATCTAACAATATTTATGTATATTGATAAAGGTATTAATAATAACTTTATTGCCAAAATGTATAAGAAATGGATTAAAGTAAACGTAAAATTTAACAGAATCTTCCGCCAAATTGTGAAAAAATCTGCAGCAGTGTATTTTGTACTCACGTGCAAGAAACGACTTTGAGCGAATAAACGCTACGCTGTACCACTCTTTAAATCATACCATTACATTACATTTACATAATTAATTGTTACTTTAAGGCTTTAAGGGCGATCCCACGGAGAGAGTTCTAAAGTTCTGCGTTCAGAGTTCTGCTTTCCGCATACACTATTGTGCATACAGCAAGCAGTCAAGAGTTCTGCAATATTCGCTACCGAGCAAACGTCATACACATACATTTTTTACTTAGGCGCCGCATAGATTACAGTGAACGCGGAATGCAGAACTCCGAACGCACGACTCTAGAACTCTTCTTTGTGGGATCGGCGCCTACCTACCTAAAGAATCAAAACAATCGCCGGGAAAATATTCTCCCGCATCTAGCAATACTGCGCCGCGAGTGCCAGTCATGTTGTTGCAGTGCACCGAACCACCCGCTCTCATTCAAGAAGCAATCACCATTATTCAATTTTAATTAAATTGACTATTTTTACCGTCGTTTCAAGTAAATCTCGTGCGGCTCGTGTTTTTATTTCGAGTCGTTCGAGATCTACTTAGATCGATTGTGAAAGAATCGCCGGTGATTTAGAAGATTGTGCTTATGTTTCTACTTATTTTGTAGTTTCTGGGGGTTTATCTTTGATTTAAAGTGATGTTGACTCAATTGGTGGTGATAGATACGGTTTTTAAGGTTGGTTTGATTCATAAATGACTATGATGAATGAAAATTCCTTATAAAATAATAGTGGGAGGATTTGTCTGGCATCTGGTTAGCAAACATTTATGCGTGATTTATGTTTGAGAAGCATTTGTGTATTTCCTACCAGAATGAAACTAAACCACAATATATTCATGAATGGAAACGATATCAAATATTGGTGTTTGATATATTTGTCTGACATTTATGTCAATGTTTTTTTTAATTTCATAAACGTCTTATGGAGCCATAAACAAGAAATTTGAATTGGAACTTCGTAGTCAAATCACGTAAAAAATAGCAAAAAGATTTACATTTTATTTTATAAAATTAACATAACTCGTTGCGGAAAAAATATTCTTATCTTCAAACTAAAACTAGTTTTTTCTTGGTCTGAGGTAACGTCATCGATAATAATGTTGTTCTATTTAACGATATCAGTAACTCATTAAAACGTTTGTTATTCTTCGCTACTACAAAAAACTCATAAGATTTTTTTATCATGCGGTTCTAATTCATACATTTTCCCCCTTACTCATAAAACGTTATTTAATTAATATACTGTTTAAAGGGTCACGTAAATAACGTCACTCTATTGTAATTGTCAAATAATGTGACATTATTTACGTGACCATTTAATCAGTATATTAGTTAAATAGCGCTTTATGACTAAGGGGGTTTGGGTATTGCTGAATCAATATCGTTTGAATACATTTTTATTTTTTCAAAATGGTTCTTTAAACCAAAATAAAAAAAAACATGCCAAGTGCGAGCTGGACTCACATAGAGAGGGTTCCGTATAATATTAACTAACTCAACTTTGCTATAAAAAAAACGCCACCAAAAAACGTTTCTTGTATGGGCGCCCCCTTTAATTCCTAATTTTATTTCATTTTTATTATGTTTTGTTATAACGACAATAGAAATACACATTCTCGGTAAATTTCAGCTGTCTACCTATTACGGTTCAAGAGATAAAGTCCACTGACAGACAGATAGATGGACGGACGGACGGATGGACAGACAGCTGAGTCTTAGTAATAGGGTCCCGTTTGGCATCCTTCGTGTACGGAACCCTAAATATGTAGAGATCATCTCGAAGGATAAGGGTATTTTTCGAGTTTTTTTTTTATTAGTTACTGGGAAAGTCTATTTGAGACTATGATGAGAACCGACAAAATATCGGGCTCATCGATTCTATACTCCGATGATGCGACTCAGTTACTTCTGTTATATTTTAATATAGCTGTCCCGCGCGGTTTTACCTGTATTCCCTAGAGATGTTATGATTTCCCGGAATAAAAAGTATCCTATGTGTTAATCTAGAACATCTGTGTGCCAAATCTTCTCCAAATCCGTTCAGTAGTTTTTTGCGTGAAAGATAACAAACATCCATACATAGAACATTTCGCGTTTATAATAATAGTAGGATAAGGTTTTTATATCGACTGCACTAAACGTGATTTTTTTTGCCTTTAGCTCATTGACCACGATAGTTTCATTTTTTATCAAATATATTCTGATTTTTCATTCATGATTTTTGACTTTATGTACGTTACTTCCTTCTAATAACAAATATTTCGTAGTTAGTAAATGACTTCGAATGGCTAAACAAACGTGACTGTCATTAATACTGCTAGAGACTAACAACTTACTGTTCCTGATTATGTTCATAATAATGTTTATTGTGATTAAAACAATTAATCATACTTTACAGTTTGGCCTCATAATTTTCGAGTATTAAATCTGTGACAATACAAACAGACGGATGGCAGAAAAATACGACAAAACTATAACACTTGTTGGACTTTGGAACCCTAAAAAAATCACAAATATTATCCGTTACCAAAAACTATTTATTTGAAAACTGACTCTATTGTTTTTCATCTCTCTCTTTCCAGATTGCTCTCCTCCTTTCCGGCATCATAGCTCTTAAGAAGCTGATGATGAAGGGTGGTGGTGGCGGCGGTGGCGGACACGGTGGCGGCCACGAAAGCGGGTGGTCTTCTGGTGGCAGTAGTGGTGGCTATGACCGTAGGGCATACAATGACGTATCTGATCTTGCATACTCTGGGTATAAACATAATTAGGCTTCAATTTGGATACTAATAGAAAAAAATCGCTAGAAAATAATATCTAATTTAATATTGTGAAAGGAATCCAAATATTTGGTTTTACATGCTGGTAGTGAATCAAATTATAGTTGAGTTGATTTAATACAATATAAATGATGTTTTACCAATTTTGTGCTAAATATACACTAATATTATCGTTTTTGAGAAAGCTTTTAAAGGACTGTCCACATACTAATAACAATCTTTTAATTCAATGTAATTTTGCATTATAATTTATTTCCATACATTTTTACACATAATAGGTAATTTTAGTTAGAATAAATAATTGTCCTATACTTAAAAGACAATTTAAAGTACTTTTTATTAAAAGTCTATTTATTCTAGGCTTAAGTCTCGACTGGTTATAGAAGAATAATAATTTATTAAAATAATATATAGTTTATTGCAGAATAATGTTTTGTGCCTGAATACTCAATAGTTATTATTATTTATTAATAAATGGCTTGTTTTAATTTATTCGTGAAAACTGAATTTTATTTAGATTAATAAAATAATTGTTTTAATTTTTTGTGATTCATTACATCCTAGTTTAATAATAATATAAAATGACAGCGTGTAACGGAAAGTATTTTCTATCCGAAAGGGGCGAAGGTATAGACAAAAGTTACAGCTATTTAAAGTTACAGTCATCTGATGGACCTTTGAGTAGTGCTTTAATGTTTAGATTTCATGGTTTCCCGTACATTTAATATGTATCATGTTTGTTAGACAGATTTGATCCTTTTTTCAAATTCAAATTCAAAATCATTTATTCAAATAGACCTTCGCAGGCACTTATGAAAAGTCTGACTCTAATACTCTAATACCGGTTCGGAGGGCAGCAAATGCAGCTGAGAAGAGCCGGCAATAAACTCAGCAATTACTCTTTTCAAAACAAGCTTAGATTCATTACATAATATTTACATTCTAATCGCACTGACAACACTGATCTATGGCGAATGCTTCAATCGATATTTGAATAGTAATCCAGAATCACGATCCAAATGTCGTATGTACCATTTACGATACACTCGATGTTGCTGCTTTTGCCGATCGTGGTTGGTTTCTAAATAGGTCAACTCAACTACAGGAAACAATTCGCGTTACATTACATTATACAGGCCTTATTTTTTAATGTCTATAGGCCTGTGTTTGATCTCAATCTCACCATGGTAAGTGATGATGTGGCCGAAGGTGGTGCACACAAAAAGCCTAGAAGGAACTGGCTCTCAAGTGCAGCTGTCGGAACACACCGACAGGTGCTTGGCTTTTCAATTTGAGGATGTTAGCCAGACAGGTGGGTACTACTAAGAACCCTAACACCGTGCTATGGCTTCCTCCCGATGTTTTCCTTTACCGAAAGCTCAAGCTCATTCTAGGATTCGAACCCGGGACCTTCGTCCTTGTATCCGACTTCACTACCATTGAGCTATGATTGCCTTATATTCTGGATAGGAATTATTATATTACAGTTGAATAAGAAATAGCCCAGTGTAGGTAATATCAACTTTTTCCTTAAACACAAACAGAAACAACAATCACGAAATACAACTTTTGAAACATGTTCTTAGCAGAAGTGGTTCTGCTATTATTTTTATGGTGCCTCCATGCTACGCGAAGCGAGTACGATCCGAGCCACGAACGAACAGGATTCGTTCGTTGCTCCCGATTTTAAGCGTGGAAGTACTTAACGAGCCTTCAATGAGCCTAGAACGAGTGCGATACGAATCCCTTAGTGAAAAAACTGACAATCGGGCGGAGCGCAGTCGAGCACGCTAGGAATGCTCGTTCGAGGCTCGCAAGCCCGTCCACGCTACGCGAATCGTGCTCGCAGTGTTCTCGTTCGTGGCTCGGCTCGTATCGGTTCGCCAAGCATGGACGCACCATTACAATTTATAGTTGGATAAGTAAACCAACAAAATGCCTTATCTGTGCATTGCATCTAATGAGAACGGTCTGTTATTTGTTTAGCAAGATAGTTAAATAGTGCAGCAAAGACTTATCACACATTATGCTCACATTGTTGTGTAACAGGATTGACACCTTTTAACTACAGAATTATTGTGGCTTCATTCGCACGTATATATTTTTTATACCACAAAGTCGGTCGGTAAACAAGGCTATGGCCCGCCTGATGGTAAGCGGTTACCGCAGCCATATGATCGCTTGCAATACACGAGGCATCACTCACGCGTTACCGACCCTTCCCCCTAATGAGCTCTGGTTACCTTACTCAGGCGCGGGAACACAACAAAGTTATTTGTTATTTGGCTGCGGTATTCTGTAAGGTGGAGGTACTTCCCCAGTCGAGCTGCTCTTCACTCTGCTCTACCTCTCTTAAAACTAACAAGTAAAGTAAATAAGACAATGATAGCTAGTTAAGATGAAGATCGTGGGATCAAAGAGCACCTTTCGGTGAAGGAGGAGCATCGTGAGGAGCCATAAGCACGGTGGTACTAGCTCTTGATCTGATAGAGATTGTGTTTTGGTACAGTATTACCCAAATAATATGGCTTACCGATGTACCTACGCAGAAGACACATTTTCAAAGCGCGGGAAATGCTATTGGTCGGCAGCTGCCGCCATGTGTGCGGAGGGGCGTGACTTGCGAGTGAGACGGAACTAACAGCTGCAGTGTATTATGAACCTTATAGTAGTGATCTATGGTTGATTGTAAGTTTTGAGCATTCTTTCGTTAATCTTCGGGCCATACTTTCTTACTGTGCGGACGAAGATTCACGACGCGCCATATCAGTTGGGAACTACTGTACCTTTGGTCGACACTTCGATTAAGCTGGGTAGAAACAATGCAAGTATGCCGCACCACTACCTACGCCACTCCCGATGGGCCGAGCAGCAAAAAGGAAGCCAACAAAATTAAAATTTTCACTAGGATGTTGCTTTCCCACTTGGCATTTTAGCGTTCCCTGGCAACCTGTCGCCAAGAGCGATCGCTCCTCTCGCTCTACCGGCCGGCGATGGTACTTTGTAGTACCCGCCTGGCTGTCTACCACTCTCTATTTATAAGGGGCTTGCTGCCGGTGCTGTCGGTCAGTAGCACTATCCTTCTAGATGTGAGCTTACCACTTTCAGACACATCATCAAGACATCAGGGGGCCAACCACAAGCTCTTAAAACAAGGTTAAAATAACCTTATTTGTCTTTTGTCCTGTTTTGACGCCGAATATCAAAGAGGGACAAAAGACAAATTAGGTTATTTTAACCTTGTTTCAAGAGCTTGTGGTAGGCCCCCAGGGACCCAAGTCTGCTATTACAATTGTGCTCCAAGGCCGCAGAACTAGCAAAATACAAGACACAAAGATTTTCATAGGGCTTTCAAATACTGTCAATTCTGGCTTGTTTATTTCATGTTCCCATAGAGGCGACTATCCTTCTGGACGTTTTAAATTCTTTGACAAGACATTAAAATTCTTTTAGAAAGACAATATTGTCAGAGTGACAGATCTATTATCGTTGACAGGGAAGTGACAAGATATAATGTGAATGCAATAAAAAAAAATCGTGACCGATATCAGTTGCGAACACTGCCACTCTTTGTATGGTTTCCTGACGTTTTTTTTTCTGTATTGAAGCTTATTTCATTTTATCACAACTTAGTTACCATTATAAACATGCGCTTATAGTAGGGTGTTTAAAATGTCTAAAGCGCCATCTATGAAGATCGACATGAATTTTATCAATATAAGCATGAGACTAACGACATCTATTGTAATGACTCAAATACAAATATTTATTTAATTTTACAAATGCATTAAAAAAGAAGTAACAAAAACTGAATTATAAGTACGTAGGTACTTGTATTTTTTTTTCTTTTATTTTTATACCACCAAGGTGGAAAACAAGCATAAGGCCCGCCTGATGATAAGCGGTTACCGTAGCCTATGGACGCTTGCAACACCAGAGGTATCACTCGCGCGTTGCCGACCCTGAAGAAACCTCTTCACACCCTTCTTGAAGAACCCCATGCTGTACTTCATTGGGAAAACTACGGCGGGGAGCTCATTCCACAGTCTGAGCGTCAGCGGAAGAAAACTCCTTTGGGCTCGCACAGTTCGAAACTATTCTGGTTTCAATGTGTGAAGATGGACTCCCCGTCGATGGCGAGAGTTGCGATGGTGGGAGGTAGCCGTGGGCAATTTTATGGCCCTGAAGAAATTGCACTTCAGACTTAGTATTTAAAGGGAGTCTCTTGATTTTCATGGCATCAGTTATGAATTGGAGAATTGGATTCCATTACAATATACCCTAGATATACTAGTGACCATTTTAGGTCCCCAGTAAAATATGCTAGTAGTAACTTAAATGACATACATGGTTCCACGAGATCGTTTTTTTCCGGGATTTTTTCAGGTGTCCATCTATCCGTGTGTTCAATTCCATGATGATTGGCTGTGCTGTTGAGGCGTCAAGTAACAAACAAAAAAATCAACTCATTTGCGATTTTATTAGTAGGAGAAGGAATAGTAGAGTACGCAGGATATTTTTTTAAGTTGTATTTTTGTCTAATTGTGCAACAATCAGTTTTCAATCTCGATTTGAGACGCTTAATGCCTAGTCTAGCAAATACAAAGATTTTTACCGTTGCTTCCTACAAATTTCGGTGTCATTTCATATTACTGTGCGTTATACTTCGACAATCGATATTGAGTGTATAAATAATTGCTCGTGAGCATTCCCTTCCTAATTCGCTTATAGCACGCTTACTAGCATGCAAGAGGGTTGGTTATTTTATATGAAAATATTTGAAATATCAAAATATCTTCGCTAGTTAGGCTTCGTCCTAACTCGACCCCAGTTCGAACTCCCCCGCTTTTTTATTGCCTATCAGATGTAAGGGTACGGTTTGTTGGAAAAGTGCTACGATGTAGAACATAAATATAAAGAATTCTAAGATGGCTTTTTTGGAAAGCTAGATCAAGTTTTCGACTTTATGCCTTAAATGCTGTGAGATTATTACAAAGACAAGGTCACCTGAATACTTATTTTTGTTATTTTTGTCAAGTTTTCAAAAGATACAAGGTAAGTAAATAAGGCGAGAAATAAATACAGCGCATTGGAAATTCATACCCATGAACACAGTACAAAATAATAGGCAGATGGAGCGCGCGGAACACGATAGTGAAGCCAAAAAAGCAAGTACAAACTCAAAATTGGATATTTAATAAAAAATACAAATTCAAAAGCGAATAGTTATCAGGTATCTGATTTCGAGTTTGTATTTGCTTTTTTGGCTTCACTTTCATGTTCCGCGCGCTCCATCTGCCTTTTGTTTCTGTAATCTGAGCCCAGGAAATACTTTAATTTGATTTATAGATTAGATGCTATAGTAAGAAGTAGCTCATCATTATCTTCACTAAAAGCTCCTCAATGTCACAATCAAACCCCATGACATAACGCTATAACTTCAGCTTCAGTCGTATATTGGATTACTTTCAGGGCCTAGCTCCTGACAAACGATGGCCGCGATGTCAATACTTATGGAAACTTAACATCCTGGGGTGAGTACCAGACCATTCTTGACTTTGACGGGCCCGTTGGCGCAGTTGGTTAAGTCGTGGAGTCTTAACCTATAGCGCCGCAGGTCGTGGGTTCGATTCCCACACAGGACATGCATTTGTGTGCATGAACATATGTCGTATGTCCTGAGTCTGGGTGTAATTATGTATATTAAGTATTTATTTACAAACAAAAAGTAGTATATGTATTATATCAGTTATCTGGTTTCCATAGTACAAGCTCTGCTTAGTTTGGGATCAGATGACCGTGTGTGAGGAATGTCCCAGGATATTTATTTATTTATTTATTCTTGGGTAGGCCTGCCTACCAGGCTCCCCTCTATATACGCCAAGGGCTATAAGAAAACCATAATAGAGAGCTCATTCCACATTTTGAGAGAGGTAGAGCATAGCGTTTATTCGCTCAAAGAGCAGCTCGACTGGGGAAGTACCTCCACCTTACAGAATACCGCAGCCAAATAACTTTATTTTGTGTTAAGTTGTGTTCCTGCGCGTGAGTAAGGTCGCCAGAGCTCATAGGGGAGGGGGGAAAGGTCGGTAACGCGTGAGCGATGCTTCTTGTGTCGCAAGCGTCCATATAGCTACGGTAACCGCTTACCATCAGGTGTGCCGTATGCTTGTTTACCGACTAAATTGTATAAAAAAAGAAAAAAAAATACAATCGTCCACAACATTTCGCTGTATCGTTGCATGGAAAACTGTGGCTGAGTTAAGGTACTTCAGCTTTCAAAATCTATAGTCTTGCTAAAGTCTCATCAATATGCAAATCCAATAAACATAACACTGCACTTGTTAACGTCGATATTAATTAAGTAGGTACATATAATTAACAAATGGTTATGGAAGTAAAACTCTTCCGTTAACTTGACTGCGTGTTGGTTCCACGCGAACAATCACCACTTTCCTTTAATTTACTTAAGATTTTTATATTAATGTTGCTGTTAGGTTTGAATTTATATAAAATCATAATGCAGATAATTATAGTATCTATTAGGTCTCGAGGCATTAACTCCGTGGTCACATAAAACTTAAGTTGTTTTGATCTTATAATTTTTTGACGTATGTCGAATAGATGTTGCCTAGTTTTTGACTAATGAATTTTTTCCAAAAAAATACCATTCCACTTTTTTTTTAAACCACTAAGGTGGCAATCAAGCATACGGCCCGCCGTATAAGCAGTTACCGTAGCCTATGGACGCTTGCAACACCAAGGGTGTTACTCACGCGTTGCCGACCCTGAAGAAATCTCTCCACGCCCTTTTTGAAGAACCCCATGCTCTATGTAGTACTTATGTCCGATGCTTGCAAAGCAAGATTAAAATTGTTGTAAATTTTACAGGAAAAATACAACAAAGTTTCTAACTAGCACAGTTTATTCGTATATTAAATCATCAAAATTCATTTACAAACAAACTTAGGTATGCCCTCCGGTTTCTTACATCAGTGCCCATGGCTCAAACCAAGAAA
Source organism: Achlya flavicornis (assembly GCA_947623365.1). Taxonomy (NCBI): domain Eukaryota; kingdom Metazoa; phylum Arthropoda; class Insecta; order Lepidoptera; family Drepanidae; genus Achlya; species Achlya flavicornis. Next base: position 4,440,103 of record OX392490.1, read on the forward strand.
TATACGTTCAAGGCAGGTCGGAACCCTTGTTGAGCGAGCCAGACTCAGACACGCACTTGGCCGGCTTTTTTTAAATATCCTAACTAATATAAATTCGATAGTGAATTTGTTTGTTTTATTGTTACGCCTTCACGCCTCAACTACTCAACGGATCATCATGAAATTTGGCATAAAGGTAGCCTATTGTATGGAGAAGGACATAGGCTACTTTTTATCCCGGGAACGCGGGTGAAACCGCGGGAGACAGCTAGTTGTTTGTAAGTGGAATTCAATAACGGTGTGAGGTGTGTGAGCACATGTGAGGAGATTTTTTCGGAATCAGTTATGCGCTAATAACACCACGGGTGTTGCAAGCGTCTATAGGCTTTTTTTTTTTTTTTTTTTTTTTTTTTTTATACCACTTTGGTGGCAAACAAGCATACGGCCCGCCTGATGGTAAGCAGTTACCGTAGCCTATGGACGCTTGCAACACCAGGGGTATCACTCGCGCGTTGCCGACAAAACCAAGGCTACGGCAACCGCTTACCATCAGGCCACCGGTTTTCACATACAGAGAAAATATTCTCTAGAAATAAATATTGCTTCTGAATATCCCCTTAAATTCATATAGGTATACATTTATTGTTAACGAGTATCTGATTATACTCTAAGATATTCTAGCAAAAATAAGTTAATGCATTATAAATTATCTATCGATAAAAGCTTATAAATAGCGATTCTGAAAGCTTTATCGATTACAGTATAGTTTATGTATGGCCTGAGTAAGGGGCGTTTTCTAGAGCGGTGCATGTAGCATTACATTTGTTGAACTTCATCATCAATTCTTTAGTCTGCTGGATATAGGCCGACGCTACTGGCCTATTGTATTCAGCATCAGTCCAAAACCTGGAAGAAATTGGCAATGGATTCCTAGATAAGGTTCCTTGGCACCTAGGACAGCCAAACTGATAGTATTATTAGAATGGGAACAAGATACCATGTAATATCCTACCTTACTACTAATATTAAAGTTTGTATGGATGTGAGGATGTGATTTGTGAAGATATTTGTTACTCTTTCACGACAAAACTGAACGAATTTGGATGAAATTTGGCACAGAGGTAGAATATATTCCGAGTTAACTAACACCTAGGATACTTTTATCTTGGAAAAAAGATACAACGTAAAATTGCGGGGACAACTATTACGTATAAATAACAAAGAATTGTAAGGTCAAGAGTATTTTTCTGCTGTGCTACATCATTGACCTTTGAAAGAGAGCGTGACATCAGCACAGCATATTAGTAATACGTGATTCCTTATTATTGGGAATGTCCTTAAAAGACATTCGGGTACTTTTATTAGATGAAACATCTGTCAACCTTATGACATAAAAATTACGATGTTCCAAAAGGGCTGAAAGAAATGATAAGTTACGTGCAAGAAGCAAGCAAAACGCAGTTACTCTAACTATTGGCTATTTTCTAATGTAAGAGGCATTATGTATCAATAACCTCTTATGCATATTTATTGCATGATTATACATAATATAACACATTATGTAGATATAGCTATTTATTAGATAGATAACGATTATGCTGGCCAATAATACTTAAAAAAAAACTGATTACATTTGTTTCTTTTGGTGAATTGTTCGTTTGGTCGAAGGTCATTAGGTAAATTAAAGCTCCTGAGGGACTTCGCGACATAAACATACTACAAACAAATTTATGTGAAGTAACCGAAAAAATAGAAATCTATAGAGTAAAAAGAAAACGAAGATATAACCAAAGATAGGAAGTATACGGAAAGGCTAAAAGAAAGGGCTCACATCTGCATGGAACCTTGGCAATATATTTTTTGTTTGGTATGTTAGACCCAACAACAACAAAAATCGCGTGTTTAACAGAAGTGTAATAATTATACCAACTTGAACGGCTTTATCTGTTTATGGATAATCATGGTATTATCATAAAACTAATCTTTAACACTTTTAATGCAGAGAAAATAACTACTATTTATCGTTTTATCTATATACAAGCGAAATCGCGCGATTAATCGAAATCTCGGGAACTATAATGCTTATAAATGGAGGTAAGTTCTTGGTTTAAACATCCACTAAGAAAAGCTTTTCCGAAATTAACCTATTAAAATTATTCTCTTCGTTTTACGACCAAAATAGTTTAATATCTATAGATTTGGTTATTCTGAAACCGAAATTCCAAATTTCAGAAATTTTCCGCGTCACAGCTTCTGCATTTTAAAATGTATCAAATAATTGCCGGACTATTTCATAGTAATCTATCTGATTTTCGGAATTTTGTTGGATCAAAAGGTGCAATTACGTAACGTGAACCGATCACGAGCCGAGCACACGTTCGCGGAGCATAGACGAACTTGCGAGCAAGCTCAAACTCATGCAGGATTCAAACTCGTGATCTTTTTACGGTATCTGACGTCACTTCAACTGAGTTCCACTTATCATTAGTTTAAATCAATATGCGTTATTATGCTCACCTTTGATTTGCGTTGGTAATAATTTTTTTGTTACGCCAAATGTTTAATGCAATGTCGGAAGAGATATTGTTGCAATAATTGTTTATTACATTCTCGGTTCCATTTTTATTTCATGCAATTAATAATTTCGCTAGTACAGATACAACTAAACTGCGTAAAAAAATACTTGGAAAGCAATATTTTGCGTGATTAAGCTATGACAAGTTGCTTGTATTTTGATGACAAAATTTACCTATTTGCCTTCAAAGACAAATTAAATAGTCCAAAACTCGTTCCACAGACCAGCTTCTGACACAGAAATAACATCTAATAATGACATGATAACAACATGGCAAATTACTCTCTATCTATTGAAGAAAATTGGTCATATTGGATGGAACAGTAAGGAACCATTAGCGGAAGAAGCGGCGCGTGGTATTTGTAATGGCACGCGTCGTGAGCACTTTTTGTTTTGGTTGACTTTTGTCTTTCGCCTATATCGGAATTGCAACCTCGCTGAGGAAGCCCGCACGCCTGTCCGACCGTGAATAGTCGGGAAAAACGCAAGTTTATACTTACACATGTATAAATATAACGTCTACCAACGATAGTGATTCAGTTTTACGCGATCGCTTGCAACAAAATGGTGGATCAACAGGTGGGGTGACAATACTAACCGATAAAGAAAGTGAAGTGAGGGTTAATTGTGCAATAAGTGTATAAGCAATAATTATCGAAATAAATAATTATAACAAAATGAGGTTTCAGACTATAATAGTGTGCTGTTTTATCGTTGTGTCGGCGGCTGACGATGATTACGAAAATAAATTAACGAAACTTTGGTCTATGTCCGGTGCGTCGAAAAGTGATGGATCTGCTGTTGTTAATGTGACCAGTGCATCTATTGTGATCCAGCCTTTGAGTTACACTACAGATCCTTATGTAGCACCTTCAAGAGAATCAAAATCACCGTATGGCTACAGGAAGTTCGCGTTCAAGCCTCGTGCGATACCCCTGAGGAGAAGTGACCAATCTCAAGAGAGGAACATATACTATTTACAAGATAACGCTAACAAATACAAAACTGAAATTCTTTTCCCTGGTAATTATATACCAATTGCCAAAGTGAAAAGTGAGAATTCAACAAAGGATGCGTTTGACCCTTTAAACAGTGGACCATTTCATCCAAAGTCGATACCTCTAATTAGAGGTCAGGAATTTCAGAAGAGATCACTGGATGTTGACGAAGAGCCGATAATCGAAAGGCCTGAAGGATTCTCGGAGCCAATGGCATCAAGGAGATCATTGTCGTGTAAGTATTTATGTCTTCTCACGCAATCTCATTACCTTTACAAATTATGATTTCAAGTATTATGAGTATCACGCATTACGTGATCTATGTTTTAAATGGAATTGCTTGAAGTAGTAGTCAATCCAAATGTGAATCGTCTCACATATTGTTTATTAAGCTTAGAAACAGTCAATGCCTACTGGCAAATGATTTTTACAGTAGGTTTTGTAATGCAGCTGACTTAATTAAAAAGTAGTTTACTAAGTCAAAATGTTCATGCCTATGCATATTTTTACGTCAAACAATTTTTTTTGAATTATATTAGTTTTTTTACTTTCTTGTATGAAAAGTTTGAATATTTATACGATTTTTATGTTGACCCCCTAATATAGAGTTTCTACTTAATTAATTTATGCTTTTGAAAAGATGACACCTCAAATAATAACAGTAGTAAATTACATTCAAGTGTAACTCTAAATATAGTGACCGAGTGTAATTATTATTACTCTCACCGTGTCAATGAAAGTAATATTTGCTTCCAGTAATAAGATACTTGCATCGATAGTAATCAATAACTTTGATATCACTAACACCTTAAATACAATAACATTATAACAGCTTTCCTTTTCCATAGCATTTTCAAACACACCATTATCATTAGATCCCGTTACTGTTCCACCATCTGAACCATCACTAGCCCCCTGAATTTCATCAAAAGCATAACTGCCAATCATTTCCGCTCGTGGACGATAAAATATGAATATCAGTTATAACAGTATAGCTCGGTTGACTGCACTAAGAACTGCTCACGCGACGTTGTCTTTATTATAGCATTTATCAATAGCGTATTTGATGACAGTCGGTGATTTTAATTGCCATGCGCCTTGCAGTTCGATGACTGTTACATGTTCCTTGTTACGGATGTTTTTATTCTTGGAGTCGGGTCAAATACTTTCGCACCTATGCTATTTATTTATTATTCATTATCTTATCTTGATTAATGTTTAATTCAGTTTATGGTGATTACTGAACTGTAATATCCTGGTTAACATACAGCAGGTTCTGTATCTGGCAGAGCTTATAATTTATTAGGTTTAAGTAGTTGTTCAGTTATCAGTTAAATCATCTAACTTCCACGTTTGATTTGATCTATCAGACGCTCATTGATATCGGTCACTAAATACCTGCCGATGTGTTCAGACATCACTTTATTCATAGCCATTTCTATTGTTCTTCGTGCATTATGCCCATCAAACATATCACTAAATCTTTCAGTTAAAATTAGGTTTATTATCAGCAATAAGTAACGCATGAAAGATTTATTCCAAGCTTATTGCCAGTAAATAAATTTTGTGGTGAGTTGTTAATGCGTGTTAGTAGGTATATGACTATTACCAGGAAATTCATTTGACAAAAATAATTTAGTAGAAGTATAAACAAGCAATTAAAAATAAATGTAAGAGCATGAACTGGTGTTTGAAATTAAAAGTTAACAATAACAGTATTAGCTCTTTTCTTCTATTAGGTATATTATTAGAAAACCTGTTTTTTTGGCAAATATAAAATTTTCTCAGTAATAATAAATGTCTTCTTTTGATACGAGCACCTATTCTGACCAATAATAGAATTTGGTTAGGTTGAGTTCACTTGAGGTTGTATAGTAATCTTTATCTTCATTTTGAATATCTTTATAACGTTATTTTTTTTCATGATCCTTATTATATTCAACTCACCTATACTCATATGCGTAGGTAGAAGTAGCAACAAGTTTAATGAAGGTCTTATTGTAATGAGGATTTAGTTTCTATTCGTAACTAACTTTCAGTTGAAGAATTCCTACGTGTCTGATATATCAGATAAACAAACGTTTACAATTCGTTGAGTATCTACATGTAAATAATCATTCACTTAATCATTTTAATTTGTACGCGTAAAGACATTTGCTAACACGCACAATGCAAACTCACTACTGTAAATAATGTTTCTTTTTCACTGAGATTATTGTTGTAATTTACGAGATATTAGAGTCAATGATCGTGAATTAGGATGATTAAGAGGAATTCTTTCAAAAAATGGTATTCAGGATGTATATTTTTTTATAAAAGCATGCGGTGCTAGTTACCGATACCGTTTCTAGATCAGTATCTAGAAAATGTTATATTTGCGAACTAGAACTACACATTCTTATGAGTAGAAGTGAAGCAAAACTATATAAATAAAATCTAGTCTTCATTTGACTAACCCAGTAAAAAATAGATAATATTATTATTCCTAGATAGTATTATTAAATGCAATGTCACGTGCATTACTTTTAGTATATTAAATTAACAAATATCTCATTCTAATTTTCAGCTATATTTGGAGTCGATGATGATGATGATGATGAAGAAGATGATGCAGAGGATTTTGAAGTAGAAGAAGATGGAGATGGCTTTGGTGAAAAGGAATTCAAAACTAAAAACAAACACAAGAAGAAGCTCAAATTGAAAGCAAAGAAACTTAAGAAATACATGCTCCCATTACTTTTGGCCTACAAAATGAAATATTTCGCGCTGGTTCCAGTCTTGCTCGGTGGTCTAGTATTATTGGTTGGTGCTACGGGATTGGCTGGATTCTTTTTCGCATTGTTTGCGGCGGTTATGGGTCTACAAAAAGGAGGATATTAATTAGTAAAATAAAGTCGACGTACTCGCAGTTGCCATCCAAACTAAGTAAGCAATTTCATACGATTCGGGAGAAGTTTGCTCAAATTGCTAGTCTGAAAACTGAGCGGACGTATACAAATGTTCATCCACCGATTTGTTGATTGGCGAATTTGTAGTTTTATCTTTTGATTTTAAAATGTGATACAAATTTTCGTTTCATACAGTATTTATATCTATTGTAAAATCAATTGTAACTTTAACTCTGTTTTATTCTCTCACTTACAATCTGATAGTTAAGAGCTCGCGCTGTTGTAAATATATCTCATTTTATTTTTTAAATCAATAGTGTAACATAATCATAAGTTATTTATCGAATAATTTATTATTAGTTATAAATTATTATAGAGCAAATGAATTGAATAGATGTGAATGTAATTGTAGTTACCATTGACATAGCATAGACAGTTGTGTTGTTTGTTTTTCATTGACGATACGAAAATATTGTATAATTATACCCCACATGCTTTTATCGGTTTCTGATTTTTTATTCACTATCAAACTCCTAAACTTCTTTAACATCAAAAAACATACACATTACTATGCTAAACATATATCTTGATTAAAAATCCCTAAAAGTGAACGAAAGAAAAGCAATAAAGATCTAGTAGGTACCTGTTATTGTAACTTAGAAAAATAATGCTAAAATTGATATAATAATAATAATTCGTTTATTATTAGGCTACTAAGGCCCATAGATATATACCTCACAAACTAACATCAATATTACAATAAAACATTTTTTGTAAATATAAACACTTAATTCTACTTTGCGCGATCGTGTGTTACTTGTCCGCGAAAGCGACTGAACACCACGTCCTGCGGCCAAAATTCTTCTTCCATGACGAGGATATATTAGGTACATACATTCAAAATTCAAAATCATTTATTCAAATAGACCTTCGCAGGCACTTATGAAAAGTCTGACTCTAATACTCTAATACCGGTGCGGAAGGTTGCATTTGCTGAGAAGAGCCGGCAATAAACTCAGCAATTACTATTTTCAAAACAAGCTTAGATTCATTACATAACATTTACATTCTAATCGCACTGAAAACAATTGCGTGCCCCGGCGCGGCGGCAAAATTATAAAGTATAGAGTACATGAAATAGTAATAAAAGATCTGACGCAATAAATTCGGTGCAAAGATAACTATTCTAATAAATGATGAGTTGTTAAAAATATCAATAGATTTAGCACACAAGAATTTTGTTTGGCCGCCCTTGGATGACATACAATGTATTTTTTCAAAATAAATAAATATCCTGGGACATTCCTCACACACGGTCATCTGATCCCAAACAAAGCGAAGCTATGGAAACCAGATAACTGATATAATACATATACTACTTTTTGTTTGTAAATACATACTTAATATACATAATTACACCCAGACTCAGGACATACAGACATAGACATGTTCATGCACACAAATGCATGTCCTGTGTGGGAATCGAACCCACGACCAGCGGCGCGATAAGTGGAATCTTGACCAGTCTTAATCTGAAAATTTTTAGTCACGAAAATCTGCTGCATGATACAAATTTTGTATAGACAAACATTTTTTTTAGTTTGCAAGTTGTTCATATTGATATAAGAGTAGGTACTCATCATCATTATCATCAGCCTTTAATGTCCCACTGCTGAGCAAAGGCCTCCTTTCACAAATCAGGGTTCACGGGAATGGGCAAATACTCCACCACGCGTGCCCACTGCGGATCGATGGAGGTAGGCTAGTGGTCAACCTACTGTTGGAGTTTTCAAGCCGCCTAGCTAGAAGGCCTCCAACTAGCTTAACGACTACCACAATTAAGTGATAACCGTGACCAACGGCTTTACGTGCCTTCCGAAGCACGGAAACGCTCGATGTAGCATGATAAGCCGTTCTGTCGTGGTCGGTACCTGGATGGGTGACCGCCAAGTGGTATTCCAAATCGAGTAGGTACCATTAAATATGACTGAAACCTTTTATTTACTTGTTTGAACAGAATTAAAAGCACAAAGCCTACGCCAAAAGTGTTTACCTATTTGAAATGTATGGACGTTCAGCGATAATTTTATAACTTTTAAGAGAGGCAAAGCTCAGCTCATTTCATCTCTCAGATATAAAGAATGTAATGTACTTTACAGCGACAAACTTAAAATGGGTGGATGGATGGTAATAAAACTCAACGACGCATACTATTTGATGCTATTTATATTGAAGTGATAGTTCGACATGCTCTACTTGTTTCTATCATTTCTATATCTATCTTTGTGGTTAGGAGAAATAAATCAGTATAATATCTGATCAATATTTCATAAAAAATAATACTGAGTCTAGTGTTACATGGATGGTTTAAAGTCATTATTGACATTTTAAATACCTAACAAAAAGAGAAGAAGACAGAAAAGATAACTTATCATTATAATAACGTCTAAGTAACGAATCCATTGAAATTGAGTTGCAATTTTAAATTGATTAAATATACAGGATTATTTTTTCAAGTGGGCATGTATGGTCAAATCCATGCCCACTGGGAAAACAAATAAAGGTAATAAAGTATAGGACTTTTTTTTATACCACTAAGGTGGCAAACAAGCATACGGCCCGTAAGCGGTTACCGTAGCCTATGGACGCTTGCAACAGCAGGGGTATCACTCGCGCGTTGCAGACCCTGAAGAAACCTCTTCACACCCTTCTTGAAGAACCCCATGCTGTACTCCATTGGGAAAACCACGGCGGGGAGCTCATTCCACAATCTGAGCGTCCGCGGAAGAAAACTCCTTTGAGCCCGCACAGTTCGAAAAAATTCTGGTTTTCAATAATGTATAGATAATAATGGTAACAGCAAAAATGTTCAAAGGAGTCTTGAAGCCGATTTTGATATAAACTAAAACAGTATATTGGATAATCACCCGCCGCAAAAAAAATAAACAAAAAAATTCAACTGTACGTGTGTTTGTCACTGAACTCCTTCTAAACGGCTGGACCGATCTGAATAAATTTTTTTGTATGCGTTTGGGGGGCGCCCTGTTTGGTTGACATTCACAAATCAGCCCGGCTGATGGCGCTGAGGTCGATAATATAGCCTAGATACCGATTGTACAGGGCGCCACCCAAACGCATACAAAAAAAATCATTCAAATCAGTCCTTCCGTTTAGGAGGAATTCAGTGACATACACACGTACAGTAGAATTTTATAAAATATGAACGTTTGAATGGATGAGAGAAGCGATTTGTGCTTTATGAAGATGTTTGTTTGTTACTCTTTCACGCAAAAGCTGCTGAACTTATTTGGATGTAATTTGCCACACAGATAGAATATATTATCGATTAACACATTGATATAATCGATTAACATTGTTATTACTTTCATAGGATGTTTATATGTAAGACCTTGTATTGTAGCTGTTTATTGTCCCTTAATAAATAAATAAATAAATAAACACATAGGATACTTTTTATATGGGAAAAACATACGGTCCATCGGGAAGCGGGTGAACCGCGGGGATCAGCTACCACGTGACATCTCTGTGTCACATTCTGCGCCTTTATTATAGCCTACGTACTCCTCTGTTCTGATGTTCTGTTTAGATTAAATGTTCAGTCAAACAGTAAACTGCTCGTTAATTCTCAAGTTAAAAACTCCCACAGAAAAAGGTTTTGATTGAATGTGATCCTTATACCCATAATGTAGTTTAACATTTTGTTTAGTTTACTGTTTTGACTGAACATTTAATTTAACATTTAAGCTAACCAGGATTCATGCAATATTTGTTTACAAAGTAACGACATTAGAATAAATAAATAATAAATAAATATCCTGAGACATTCCTCACACACGGTCATCTGAACCCAAACTAAGCAGAGTTTGTACTATGGAAACCAGATAACTGATATAATACATAATATACTACTTTTTGTTTGTAAATACATACTTAATATACATAATTACACCCAGACTCAGGACATACAGACATGTTCATGCACACAAAATGCATGTCCTGTGTGGGAATCGAACCAACTGCGCCAACTGGCCCGTTAAAGAATGAAGGTTAACAAAGCCATACACGTTGTGCACTATGCTTTCTACTCATTAGTAATTAAAGTGAAAAACATACCCCATGTCATTAAAAAAGCAACGCTTGATAGGTCGTAATGTACCCATTCTTAGTATAAAAGTTGTCAACAACCTGACAGACAGTCCATAACGATTGTGTAAGTGGTATGGAAACACAACCATTACAAAAATTCTACTTATAGTTTAAAATATGCTACCATATTCTCGTGGGTTAATTTTAGATAACACGAATAATTATGGTATAGTGAAAACCGAAACGGTTTTTGGTTTTCGTCCGACGAACCATGATAATTATGTGGACAGTTTCAATTCTACGGAACCATTGGAATGGATCTTCACCCAAGGAAACTTTGCGCCGAGGTCTTTGCAAGGTAATTTAACAAAATAACAATTGATAACATAATGGTGCGTCTATGCTACGTGAACCGAGCACGAGCTGAGCCGCCCTTCGTCGCTCGCGATGGCGAATCCCTGTGTTCGTCAAAAACTGACAATCGGCGGAGCGCAGTTGAGCGCGAACCGAACGCTCGTTCGAGTAGCGTAGACGCACCCGAAGTAGATGTGCATTTTACAAAATATGACTTTACTTTTATATTCTAGACTTATTAGATTATAATAGAGATAGTGTATGTAACTTTATTGATAGCTAGGTGTCCCCCGCGATATAATCCGCGTGCCTGGGATGATAAGTAGCCTATATCACTCAGGGGTAGTAGCTTCCTATTAGTGAACGAGTTTTCAGAATCGGATTAGTAATCTGTTCCGAAGATTACCTCCTTCATTCAAACTTACAAACTTTACTTCTTCATAATATTAGTATAGAGAGAGACGGCCAATTTAAAATAACCCTTAACTAACGTATATAAAGGTTGAATTTTTCAAGTGGGCAAGTTTTGGAAAATCCAATTATACTGGTTTAGTTTTTAACAAAATCGTGCTCACGATTCCTCTTAACCCTTTTCATATTACATATACTTTAGTATGTGGTTATACATGCCCACTTGAACAATATTCACCTATATATAAAATGTAAATGAAACATCATAGACATTTTTGACTCCACAGAAACAGAAACAAACTTTCCAAGAGCTCTAATCACTTCAGGAAAAACCATAGCTGCCCAACAACGCAGCAAGAAAAAGAAAAAGACAAAACACTCCAAAACAATGAAACGCCAAGGCAAAGGCAAAGCGAAGAAGTGTATCTTCAAAGTTATCAAGAAAGGACGGAAAAGCAAACGTAGAAATAAATACAAGATGCAGAAGAAATATATGCTGCCTTTGATCCTAGGGTTACTTGCTGCGAAGAGCTTGCTCATTCCTATTGCTCTGAAGGCACTCGCTTTTATTTCAGCAAAAGGTAAGTCATTATAAACGAATTTGAAAATGAAATTGTATTAGGAATCAATGATTTAGTTCGCGCGATTGGTTAAGATTCCACCTAACATGCCACAGGTTTTGGTTCGATTCACACCAAGTGCATTCATTTGTGTGTATGAACATGTCTGCATGTCCTGATTCTGTTGTAATTATGTATAACAAATAGTAGTCAGTTGTCTGGTTTCCCTAGTACAAGCTCTGCTTAGCTTGGGATCAGATAGTTGTGTGAGGAATATCCCAGGATATTTATTTATCTAATACTTACATTTTCCATCATCAGGTCTCATGATGGGCTTCTTCTCAACGGTGGTGGCATCAGTTCTGAGTCTCAAAGGAATGTTCGACCATTCACATCAATACCAGAACCGTAAAGATGACACGAAAACCCAAGTGGAGATAATCCAAGTGCCGACGAAGAGTGAAGATCATGTGTACTATGACGAACATTATAAAAGGGGTGATTATATACCCGTTACGATGTATTAGGTTCTTGAAGACTAGTGATAGGATATTGCTATTAAAAATATTTGCCGTGCTAATGCTATTTAATTTTAAAATATAATAAATAAACTCTAAATTAAATTGTGTTTAATTGTAAATAGTCAATGTCTCTATATTACTTATTTAAACCATTTTCAATAAAGTTTCTATTACCACTTGAGTAACTAACGTGTTGCTATTTTCCAAAGACGTTGGTGTGACTGCAAGTAGACCATCTGACTGCTTGAAAATCTTTGGACATTATGCTAGGTATAATAATTTTAATCTCTAATTATATGAGGTATATTATACGCTTTCCCAAGGACACGAGCCTCCACGTGCAAATTTTTGGATATGATGATCCATTCACGAATATGTGGGTATTTATACGATATAAGCCTTTACCAAACAGCCTCAAGAGAAAACAGACGTAAAGTTATAAAAACATCAGGACTGAGCATCGCCAAATATGCCGGGCCATCGGTTTTCATTCCGCATAACAGTGACAATATAATAACAATTTTGCCAGTTTGGCCAGAACTGATTTTACTCACGCATACCTAGGAAATTTATGTTTCACTTTCTTATAAGGCGATGCTCCGTCCTGATTGTTTTATACGTCCATGCCAAAAGCCTGGAATTCAAAACTTGTTTAGATTATTAATTTTTTTCGAAATAATTAAATTGCCCCAAAAATTAACCTTGCTAACATCCGAACGGTAAGTAACTTCAGTAGATCTACATAACTGCTTCTAAGACCTGGTTTTAACCTCGAAGACTTTGAAAACTGTTTTGTCATGATCAAAAAACATTAGTTCACCAATTTTCGAGTACTATAAGTGGACAAAAATCTCTCTCTACTGGAGAGAATATAGCAACTGAAATAAAAAACCAGCAAAAGAAATAAAATTTAAAGTTTATTACCGTCTCATTTTAGCAAAATTATCAGCATCACAAAATTTACTGTATGCAACATCTGTCTTCGTAGAAATGGGCACTAAAAGGGTTGTCAAGTGCCAACGTACTCTCAGCTATTTTATCCCTTACTCTATCTGATACTGTGTATAGTCCACCAACCATTTTCCTAACCCCTCGTTGGATTATCATTTTTGGGTTGTGCCTATGGAAGAAAGCTTTCATCTTCCTGTGACGTATCAACATCTTTCTTCTCATTGGATGAGGTCTCCTAAAAACAGACTTCTTTTTCTTTGGAAAGATCCGTCTACGACGTCGTCCCATTTTATAAGAATGGAGTTATAATTTTAGCTCTGTAGTTCTCAACTGATTTTGTCTGGTGCACTCATTTTTTTAACATTATTTTTGTTAGTTTTATTATTTGATTACACATTATGATTTATTCATTGTAGTTAGGTGTCAAAATACTATATGTCACTTCATGTTCTGTTCTAGCATTTGTTTCCTAACCAGTGCTTGGCGGTGCTGTATTCAGAATAAAAACTACTTTTCTATTTATCAATACATAAAAACTACTTGCGTATATTTTTTATACAAAATGTAAATTGAACACCTACTTATATACTCTAGATAGCAGGTGCACTTGGGAACCAAGGTTCCTTCTAGGCCGTTGTGAGATTGAGGTAAGCAGATCCCAATACCTAGTAAAAAAATAAGAAAGACACCGAGGCTGATTAAATGGCGCCCTATGCTGCATCTCATTGGCACGTCTCTGGTGGTCATGATCATGACCTGTTATTATAAATTATAACTACTAAATCAGCGCAAATTTGCGTAACATGCAATGCAATTTTATCTTAGTAACTTCGATTACGGGATCGGGCGATGTAGGAGTAATCAAATGAACAGGACGCTTTTTGGACGCTAGGTACAAAGTAAAGTACATATTGAAACCTGAATTGTTTCGTACTGTGCGGGCTCAAAGGAGCTTCCTTCCGCGGACGCTCAGACTGTGGAATGAGCTCCCCGCCGTGGTTTACCCAATGGAGTACAGCATGGGGTTCTTCAAAAGGGGTGTGAAGAGATTTCTGCAGGGTCGGCAACGCACGCGTGATACCCCTGGTGTTGCAAGCGTCCATAGGCTACGGTAACCGCTTACCATCAGGCGGGCCGTATGCTTGTTTGCCACCTAAGTGGTAAAAAAAAAAAAGTTATTTCACGCCCTTTTTAATGTCAGGTCATTAGTTAGCAGCCACATAAATCTGAAACATAGAATCATTACCTCATTAATGTTCCAAAAGTAAATATTACAAATAAAAAGCCAAAAAAAGCAATCTAAAGTTATATAATTTAGACACTACAAAGTCACAAAGTTGTATATAAAAGTTACAAGTTATTAAATAAGTTAAAGTGTGCCAACGCACTCGGAACCAGTATGTTGTGTAATATTCACCCATTACTGCGCACGATGCGATCACTAAAAGATACAGTATATGGTGGGCATTTCATATAAAACAATTATCTTTTCATTAATAAACGCAAAAGTGAGTTTGTTGCATACAAATAAATAAAATTTAAGTGTATGTTTGTAATTTCAAAATAAGAGCTTTTTACTAAATGCATTATGTAACTTAATTAATACGGTACTTATACCAAAAAATCTGTTTTTTTTGTCTGTATGTCTATTTTTTCCGACTAATCTTCAAAACGACTGGACCAATAGTTGATGTTGACATTGATATTATAAGGAGTAACTAAGGATACTTTTATTTTAGAAAAAATAATTATATAAGTGTATGGTGGTAGAGTTAAATGGTTAACGTTCATAACAGGGACATAATTTTATAAAATTTCTGTATTTCAGTTTGACACCACTTTAGGTTAAATCATGTACTATAATGACATTGCGGTTACACACAAGCCTATCAATTTTAAGTAAAAATGTAAAATGCAATTTTAGTAAAAATAAAAAAAAAATCATTTCACTTCGCACTTCCTTTTGTTTAATTCTATTATATTATATTAATGTATTCATATATTATGTATGTGCTAAAGCATAAATAATTATTAAATTAAATCTTTAATAAGGATAATAAACATACGATATAAATTAATGTACCTATAAAAAAAAAAATGCATACTTTATAAGAATGCTATGATGTCCCGAAATAATAATTAAACTAAGACGAAAGCAACTAAGAAGAGATAAAAATGTCCATAAAACTAAAAAATTCCGGTATGCAAGTTTTATCTCGAAACTTTACATATACTACAATCAGTTCAAATAGAAAGTAAGCGATCCGGCAAGTTCATTGTCTTGACCTTGGATGCAGCCAAGGTGCATGGACTGGGCTCCCTGGGATTTGGTGAAAGTTGGTACATCGACCTTGGCCTGTTTAGAGAAAAGCAATTGGAAATCTGATTGAACATTCGGATTTGATGTTAAAATTGTAATTGAAGGTTTTAGTTTCTTTTTTTTTTGTTTTGTATATTACTTTATTATTTTATAGGACTTTATCTCGAATAATATAGTCAGTACAACATCATGAAAAAATAACGTAATAAATATTTTTTGCATTCTAAAATGACGAAATTATTGCTAGATAGATCCTTCTGGAAATAAATCGTTTTTTCCGATATCCTGTATTATTCATTCTTAATATAGATGGTTAAAAAATGCCTTACTCATCAAATTAGATTTTTCTCTAATCTACAAATTAGGGAAACATGTACATTTTGTATGAAAATCAGTATTTTTTGCGATTTCGATGTTGGTCCCATAGTAAAAGTTGATCGTATACATGAGTACTCCACGTGGTTTCATTTAATGTCGTATTATCGTATCCACCCCGTATATAAGTGAATAGCTTGCTATGTTAAGATGATATATATATCTGAATAAATTTGTACACTTCTATTACATACCAATAAAGATTTATTATTACTATCTAACACTTATGTCATATGCTTAATAACTATGCTACAATTACTACTGACCGAACCCGCCAAACTTTTATACAGGCTTTGAGCTTGAATTTTTATCTGGGTTTAGGGTTGCTGATACGTTTTTAGGGTTCCGTAGCCAAATGGCAAAAAACGGAACCCTTATAGATTCGTCATGTCTGTCTGTATGTATGTCCGTCCGTATGTCACAGCCATTTATTTCCGAAACTATAAGAACTATAATGTTGAAACTTGGTAAGTAGATGTATTTTGTGAACCGCATTAAGATTTTCACACAAAAATAGAAAAAATTACAATAAATTTTGGGGGTTCCCCATACTTAGAACTGAAACTCACATTTTTTTTTTCATCAAACCCATAAGTGTGGGGTGTCTATGGATAGGTCTTCAAAAATTATATTGAGGTTTCTAATATCATTTATTTCTAAACTGAATAGTTTGCGCGAGAGACACTTCCAAAGTGGTAAAATGTGTGTCCCCCCCCCCTGTAACTTCTAAAATAAGAGAAAGATAAATCTATAAAAAATATATGATATACATTACGGTGCAAACTTCCACCGAAAATTGGTTTGAACGAGATCTAGAAAGTAGTTTTTTTTAATACGTCATAAATTGAAATTAATATCAAATACTCAGGTCTATACTACCATTTACTTATATACCTACAGGTTTGTACGGAACCCTCGGTGCGCGAGTCTGACTCGCACTTGGCCGGTTTTTAAATTATGTGCTACAATGCTGCAATTATATAATATATTACTCAGTGGTATCAGTAACCCTAGACCCAGATAAAAATTCAAGCTCAAAGCCAGTCTAAAAGGTTGGCTCTCCCAAAATAAGGACGAGTCGAGAGGGGGACAGAAGGCATTTAAGTGGGTACTATTCCGATATAAAAAAATACTTTTTGACACAGTTTGATGTTTCTGATACCACTACATCAAATTAAATAAAACATTTTTTTTTTAATAAAAGATTGATGATTAACAAAAAAATCTTCTAATATATACATCCTTGTGAAAGTCTTTCAATCTGTTTGTATGACAAATTTATGTGGAATGTTTGAATGGCTAAACTTATGCCAAGTGTTACACAGTACCTGATTTTATTTACGAATATTGTTGGCTGTAGAATCTACATTTTCTCTGAATTTTATCTATAGATATGCGGTTGGCTTCTGTATCAGCGGAAAATAATAGTCGGGGGCAGATTTTTCTTAAATTTTTTATCAGGCTTATAAATTGGATAAATTTTATATAGGTTTATCAAAAGATGTATCTCTCGATTAAAAAATTGCGCCTTATTGAATTGTGAACACATAATGGTGCCGATATTGTAAATCGCACTAAACAAATTTTAGTCACATCACATCTCTTTCTTACATGATTGAAAATGGATAGAACATATTTCTTGTTGTCAGAGTGGCGTTGTTGCAAAAGATGGTGTACTGTACATGGAGCGTCTTCAATGCCAATGTTCTCCTTGACTAGGGTCACTGCTTTTGCAATGCTTCTCCATTTTTGGCGGTTCGTAGCGCTGCGAGTATCCTGTACCATAGTAGATTGGGTTACCGTTACCACTACATCAAATCAGTCCAACGAGTGGGTGATCGGCCACGAGATCGTTTGCCTTCAACCTGACCCTGGACAATAAGTCTGTCCATTGAGTTTTCGTTTCTGGAGATGTGACCAAAAAACTTGAGAATTCGAAGCTGCACAGTCGACGAAAGCCTATCTGTTATTCGAAGCTCCTTGAGGGTCGAGTTATTGGTACAAAAGGCCGTCTACGGAATTTTCAGGAGGCGTCTCCTAACTTACCACCAATATAGGTACGGGGTGGATACGGCAATAAATGAAATCACGTAAAGTACTCATAAATACGATTAACTTTTACTATGGGACCAACATCAGAACGGTTTTTTTTTTACAGATTTTCATACAAAAGTGTATGCTATGTTTTTTTTTTTTGGATTTCGAAGTTGGTCCTATAGTAAAAGTTCATCGTATTTATGATTACTTTACGTGGTTTAATTTATTGTCGTATCGTCGTATCCGCCCCGTATATTTAATTTATTTTCTTGTTAACAGCAAATAAAAAAAAAAAAAATAAAAAAAAAAAAATCTTATCAATTAACATTATGTTATCTTTGTTGAAGACTTAATCAAAAAATAAAGCCTACCAAAATTTAGTTTATTTTTAATTTAACAGCTGTTTTATTATCGCTTGCATTTATAACGTTGATTTATCAAAAGTCATTTATGTATTGTGAAAACCAAAAGCAGTAACACAAAGAAAGTACCTACCTCTTATTATCTATCGTATAATAAATCTTTGCATTTTGCTATCTTATAAAGCATGCCTATAACAAATTATGTGTATCATTAAGATGTAACTAAAAACTATAGTAACAAGGTTGAGATTTGAATGTTTTAGTCTTGGATGTGTTTGTCAAAGTTCAGTACTTCAGTTTGTAGTCATGCCTCTTTGTTGTAAACGCCTTTTGGCTCATGACTGTACGAGGAGCATGAATGAACGCTAAAGATTTTAAGTACGTTACACGTCTTGATACTTTTAAGCTATATTTTTAAAAGGTAATAAAAAATCAAACATCCTTATCAAAAAATCTTAAGAACACGGGACAAAAGAGGTAAACTGATCAGAAATAGCATAAAAATTATATTCTGGGCGAAAATTGACGAAAACTCAGAAAATTAAAAAGATTAATTATTATGTTTTAAAAAAATGACATCATAATAGCAACTATGATTATTCTAACTTTAATTATCAGTTCTAAAAATCTTATAATTACGTTATTAATTCATTAAAACAATATTAACTGTTGCACAGAATTACAAAATTAATACCACAAAAAAATCTTCAATTAGGATTTCAACAAAATCAGTACCTAATGTAAGTGTAACAGACAATGAAAAAATATAAGTTTTCAACAAAAAAGAAATATATTTTATTCTTGTACTAAGTCTTTATCAAGCAAAGTACCAAAACACCTTATACCACAGCAATCTTTAAGTTTAGAACCTTCGACTCAATTACAAAACATTGGAGCTTCCAATATAAAAGCGAGCGGTATCCCGGCCGCTTCACTCTAACCAGATCCTCTGACCTTGTAGGACCTCCAGACCTAAATCCAATCTGAAATCTAATCAAAATGCGTGTGCTGTGCCTAGTTCTCGTCCTAGCTGTGGTATCCTGCAGTGGTGCTCCAGGACTTAAAGAAGATGATGGCAGAATAGAACTATTCTCTGGAGTGGCGATTGAAAAGTGAGTTTATAATTTTCTTTGAGGATTTTTTACAGTTTATTTTGGGTAGATTTTGAGTTTTGTGGTTTTATTTAGAAGGATTGTATTTTTGTAGTTTTAGGACTTTCGTGAACTGAACTCATGGTTTTAGTAATATATGAGTCAGAACTCCATCGACTGATACAGTCAACGCAACATTAAAAGAAAAGTCCTCTAACTTAGTTTAGTCAAATGAATATTTTGATAATAATTATCTATGCAAATATACTCTCTATATTACTAAACATAAGAAACTTATTTGGTTCAACGTGGTACCTATCATAATTATTATGAACTTATCATGAGAATGATAATAAATTAACGAAGCTATCGTTACTTATATGTTTACTCATGTTCCTTGCCAAAAGAATTGGCATTGGCATTCAACATAGTAATGCTGCCAGGCTTCTTGGCACGCTTCCGTTAGCCAGCAATTATGGCCATATTTTTACAAGCTTTTATTTAACTTGCATTTGTATGTATGTACCTAGGTAACTATGTATTTAAAGAAAAAAGAAAGAAAGTAAGAAAACATTTATTGGACACAACAAAATAGCACAATACACAACAATACAATACATTTATAATACAATAATACACACAACATTATAAAAAAAAAACATAGTAAAATTTAGCGAATTTTTGAAAATATGTACTATGATGGGTCCAAAAGGCCCCAGCTCAGCATATGTTGCAGATAGCTACAGCGCTGATTTTCAGCTGAAGCCACGGGTAGAATCTTGATAGTAGAATTTCACCCACTTCCAGTGTTCAGATTGACTTGATATTTGGTATACATTAGTATAACGGAAGACAATGCAAGTATAGTCAACAATTAGTACAGTCACCAAAAAAAGCTTGTATTTAAAATGTTTTTTTTTATTATAACTACTTACTGTCAGATGAACTTGTCTGCCTTCTGACATGAAGATAAGAGAGGTATAAGAGCATATCAAAGAGCAGCTCGACTGAGGAAGTACCTCCACCTTACAGAATACCGCAGCAAAGAGCTTAATGTTGCGTTCCTGTCCGTAAGGTCGCTTCGCCAGAGCTCATTGTGGAGGGAGGAAAGACTAGTAGCGCGTGCGTGATGCCCCGTGTGTTGCAAGTGTCCATATGGTACAGACCCTTATCAATCTACTGAGATTTTCTATAGTGGCCACCTTCACCAACCGCTAGGTCATAAAAGACGGCACACTATTACATATGGTACAGTAGTACTCAACTGATATGGCTTACCGATGTACCTGCGCAGAAGATACATTTTCAAAGAGCGGGAAATGCTATTGGTCGGCAGCTGCCGCCTTGTGTGCGGAAGGGCGTGACTTATCTTATCTTATGCAGGAGCCGAGGAATAACTCTGACACTTCGACCCATTGGGATCTATTGTGGTCCCCTAGATAACTTACTCCTCCACAGTCTCGTTGAAAACTCTTTTCATGAGTTTTACTACGAGGCTAGGAGATATGAGCCTGTAGTCTTCTGGTTTTGGATATCCGATCCCTAGGAGACTCATTCGCTTACCAGCCAGTGCATCACATGTGCACAGAAGGTGCTCCATGCGTTCGGTATGCAAGGGCGTGACTTGCGTTTGGGACGGAACTAACAGCTGCATTTTATTATGAACCTTATAGTAGAGATCTAAGGTGGATTGTATATTTTAAGCATTCTTTTGTTAATCTTCGGGCCATACTTTCTTTTCTGTGCGAACGAAGATTCACGACGCGCCTTATCAGTTGGGTACTACTGTAAGCTTGTTTACCGGCTTCGTTAATTTGCAAATAAAATGCAATAGTTACATGTGGGTTTGCAAAACAAATCCTATTACAAAACTATAACTTTCCCTTCGAGCCTTTTAAAGTGAAAACACAACAATGGCTGACATGCAACAGTAATTAGCTATAATAAGTGACAAATGATAAATGCATTATTGCATGCATTTATCTACGTCCTCGGTTTGAGTACACATTGAGTAATTTTCCATGCTGTGCATTTTATTTCTCTAGACTCCATAGTTCATTCTCATCAAACAGTGCGTTACTTAGGAAACTCCTATGGTGACTTTTCACTACGCAAAACGGGCACGAGCCCAGCAGAGCACGAATTTGCTTAGCGTCGAATGAAAGTTCGGCTCGGGCGCTCGACTACGCTTCTCCAATTCAGAGTACGTCCACACTTGACATCGCGAGGGACGAGCGATGAGTGGCTCGGCTCGTGCTCGATTTATATAACGTAGACGTGGGTCTACGTTATATAAATCGAGCACGAATCGAGCGAATATTTAGGTGGCTAAATATTGTCAAATTGATATTATTTATGACAAGCTGTCATTTTCAGTTGCGTTAGGAGTCTTCTAAGGCGCCGATCCCGCAGCGAGTGATCTACAGTTCTGCGTTCCGCATTCACTATAATGTCAAAGTCAAAGTCAAAGCCATTTATTCAAATTATTCCCTAGAAGGGCACCTATGAAGGTCAAAGCTACTGAAGCTACCGCCAGTTCGTAAGTCGGCCTTCAACTAAGACGAACAGGCAAGAAACTCAGCAAGTTTACGCAGAACAATAATCTATTCGGCATAGTAATCCCGGCAGTCAGTGAGAACTCACGTAGAACTCTGACCGCAGAACACTAGACCGCCCGCTGTGGGATCGGCGCCTTAGACATCTCTTAACTAGGTGGTGAAAATGGGCAACAATTTAATTCCTTACTTGATGGTATGGGTAATTATGAGATTTAAACTAAAATTTTACTCAAAATGTAAGTTTTAATAACAAGGGATGTCTTGGATGTTCAAATAGTGATGGATGGATTGGATGTTCAATAAGTGGATTTAAGTTAAAACGTAGTATTTTTCGTGACTTAGCTAATTGGATGATTTTTGACATAATGTGCTAATTCACACCATGCTACAAGCATTCGTCTCCAGAACCACATTTCAAAGGCGTATATCCTCTGTATTTCACTCTTCTCTATTGTGATACATTTGATCTATATAAAACACATTACAATAATTTATTTACATACAAACAGATCATACTTTCACCGTGATATTGTATTGCTTGAAAGCCATTTGTTTGATTGTCTAACTGTATTGTTAACATATAGGTTCAAAGATAAAATAGATTAACCCCCTTACTCATAAAGCGCTATTTAACTAATATACTGTTTAAAGG
This sequence comes from Achlya flavicornis, assembly GCA_947623365.1. Lineage (NCBI taxonomy): Eukaryota > Metazoa > Arthropoda > Insecta > Lepidoptera > Drepanidae > Achlya > Achlya flavicornis. Next base: position 4,462,842 of record OX392490.1, read on the forward strand.
GTCAAGTAAATAATGTCACATTATTTGACAATGACAATAGAGTGACGTTATTTACGTGACCGTTTAAACAGTATATTAGTTAAATAACGTTTTATGAGTAAGGGGGTTAATATATACTGACTCTTTCCAAATCACTGATTGTTGAAATAAAATAAAGTTTTTCTTGAAAATGTTATTGAGTTAGATCCCTTCTTATTTTTACACATAGAGTTCCATGGCGGAGTCTTCTCAGCTTAACCCTTAAATAGTCGCAGGGGTGTATAACACCTCCGTTATACAAATAGTCCAAAGAATAAGAGTAACTCTTATACAACGTGTAATGGAAAGGGTATTATTAAAGTAGGGTATATTAGTATATCCGAATCGGGTGAAGCTTACATCAGGTATAGACTCTTTGATTAAGGATACATCCAGATAGAGTGTCGAAGCTGTGCACGCGTCGATAAAAATAGCCTCTAACTGTTAGAGGCTAAATCAAATAAAAATAAATAAAATTGCAAAATAATGTCCAATATTTAAATTTCTCCCGATTTTAATTCTTATATTTCAACAACTGCTATCATTATGAACGTCACTATGACAAGCAGAATGACGCAGAGGGAGCGTAAAACGCAGCTGTTACGCGCAGCTGCCTATAAAAGTTGGCCTGTTTTTAAATTCTTGTAGTAAGGCGACCTTCTTTCTAGGTATATTTATTTCTATGTATAGACTATATAAAAAGCAGCTCAAAATAAATTCATACCAAACTTTATTCCAATCAATGCCAACGTGTCACCGCACTATGAGGGTAATTTCACGTCACTTGCTAATATAAAATTTTCTCTTACGCGAAGTCGTGTTCTTTATATGAATTTACCCTTTCCATTACAGATTGTATAAGAGGATAATATTTTCTTGTTCCAACCTATCACCAACCCAATTAATCAATTGTTACAGGGACCCATCTGGTGAAGAAAAGCTAAATGTGAAGTTTGAACGTGGTGAGCTGATGGAAGCGGCAAGAACTTTTGAAGAAGGTAAAAATACTATTGTTTTTCATGCATTCTTATTTCTGACGGGTCAGTTGGCGTGATTGGCTCTTAAAACAAGGTTAAAATAACCTTATTTATCTTTTGTCCCTCTTTGACATCCGGCGTCAAAACAGGACAAAAGACAAATAAGGTTATAATAATATTGCTTGTGGTTGGCCCCCTGGACATACATCTGAGTGCATGAACATGTCTGCATGTCCTTAGTCTTCGTGTAGTTATGTATTTACAAACAAAATGTGGTTGGTTGAGTGTGAGTCTGGCAGATGCGTTCTTCAAAGTAACCTAACTCCTTTGCCTGCCAATGAGATCTCAATAATAATCTTGAAAGTGGTGAAATACGGGTTGAAATTTCATTGCAGTAGTATTTCACCCGTGTTCCCGGGATAAAAAAGGCCTTCTCCATAGGCTATGTGCGTGCATGCCAAACATCACGAGTAGTCCCTTAGTTTTTGAGTGATGTTTAAATAAATATACACACAAAAGAATTTTTAAAATACGTCCATATATGACGGAGATATGCCCGAACATACATAAAAAAAAATGTATACAAACATTCGAATTGAGAACCTCCTCCTTTTTTTGAAGTTGGTTAAAAATATAAGTATATAATATAATATCTATATATATAAAAATCAATGCCACTTTTCGTTGTAATTTTATAACTCAAGAACGGGGTCACCTATCCAAATCAAATGCTTTGTTCGGACTATTTAGTAGATGGTTTATGTGAAGTTTGCACAAAATCGGTCGAGCGGTTCTTCATTTATTACATTTTTTGTAACAAATGATTTGAATAAATTGGCGGATCATTTTGCTAATGGTAAATAAATGGTAATAAATTTTGCTGCCAAATTTAAACTTCTTATGGGGATTGTGCTGTCAAATTGAAACTTTTTTCAGTGTTGACAGTACTGGGTAGGGCAGGGTAGCACCACGCGAGCGAAGTCGCGCCGGGCAGCTAGTTATGTATATAATACTTACATACTACTTGATTTTTTCAATAATATTTGAGGTACAGATTTGACTTTCTTACGATTTTATTATATTATGTATATAGATATTACACATAAACCGCAGTAATAATGAATGAAAGTCATCGCGAGTATGGTTCAGTGACCTATTACGTGAAAGAGCGCAACTGGCTCGCGCGGCCAAGGTTATCTCGTGCGGTGTTATTGCGTTTTTAGTGCAAGCGAGGAGCGTGCGCGGTGACTTTGTCATGAGGAAATAAAAGTTTTTTTACTAAAAGAAATTTTTATTTTTTTATTGGATGTTTACAATAAGCGTGTGAGCCTAGCGAAGAGCGTGCGTGGTGACTTAGGCATGAGGAAATAAAAGTATTTTTTTTGTGAATGCTATTCTTACATGTTTATTAATTCCAATAAGATGTATTTCTTCAAAATGTATAACATATGGTATGCATGGTGCGATTGGCAGGTACTCATCTTTTTTTTTAATAAAATTACTTTATGATACATGTGTGCAAAGTTGGTTATTAACACTCGAGGCGGTATTAGGATAAGTAGCCGAGAGTGTAATAATCAATGTAGGTACACGCGTGTCATACGACGTTTTTCAACACACTTGCGAGGAAAAACAGACTTGTACTTTTTTTTAGATTATTTTAGTATTATCTACCACACAATGAGAACATTAACAAATATGGCGCGCCAGTTTTTTTTTTTTTGACAGCCGTGAGCTGTCAAACTATTTTACCCGAATACTTGGTTTATACACATATCACTGGCAGTGAGGTACAAACATCATAATCGGGATTATAACTATCATAAAACTGTGCGGTAATGTAAAGTAAAAAGCACTTGTGCGCAATAAGCGGCATAAAAAGCGAGTGTGTTGAAAAGTCTTTTATGTACATTTGACATACATATTAAGTAATAATACCTTAACTTTTACAGCCCGTGGTAAAATCAAGAAGTACACTCCTCTCCTAACCGGTATTGGAGTAAAGGTCATAGCAGTGGTTGGTCTACTCTTCGGTGGACTAACGCTCCTGGTTACCAAGGCTCTCGTGGTAGCCAAGCTCGCGTTCCTTGCTGCTGCTGCACTGGGAATTCAGAAGCTATTGAGTGGCGGTGGACTTAACAGTATTAGTGGAAAGGTACTATTATTTTTAATAAGAAGATAGGTGATGATAAAGCAAGAGGAGCAGCATTTCTCCCCTCCTCTCTTGCTCCTTTTTTTAGAGGCCCCTTTTTATTTATTATCATTATCAAATTTAATGTATTACTGTACACCTTCATTGAATAGAATAGTAAATCTTAACGAGTGCCATCTAGTGATTAGTGATATAATTTGTTAAGTTTTTTTTTCTTCACAACTTTCAACAGATCGCCGGATTCCAGTCATCACCCCAGCAATGGTCATCACCTACGGCTTCTGCATCATCTTATCCTTACGCAAGATCTTCAAACATCGCTCAGGATGCTAATGATCTGGCCTACAAAGCACAAATCTAGTCGTAATTTAAACTTATTTATGTTAGATATATTTATTAAAAAGTAGGTATTATTTGAAATTGAGGTCTTACAGATATTTTTTATAAAAGATTTTCGCAATAAGCCATAATTTTTTATGTTGTATAAATATGCTGAAAGAAGATAAAGGCAGCGTGGAGTGTTCATTTTCCAATGATCTATTAAGTTTTAAGTAAATATTAAAAGTGTTTCGATAACTCGTAATTAATTGTAGGTATTATTAATAAAAGTTTGAAGCTTTACTTTATTATAATTATTTAAAAAAGCTGAATTTAATGGTGCATGTTTCGTTGGAATAATATTGAGATTTTATATTTTTATGTTACATTATTTATTTAGATTTATTTGAATTAAATCGTAAAATGATGGCGAAAATTGTATAAATAAAGAAAAAGTTTGGACTGAACAGGGTACGCACAAAATTTAATATATTTTATCCCTATGAAAAGGGTTATCTTAAAATCTTTAATCTTCTGTCAATCTATGTTTAAAAAACATTTTCATAAAATTTCCATACAGTAAATAAAGTAATTAATTATTTTAATGTCTGTGTAGTTATGTAATTAACTGTTACGGTTTTATTTTTGTCATTAGTTAAAACTTAAACCAAACTATTAAGTTAGTTAATAAATGTTAGAGTTCACAAATAAGACTGCATAACTAGTTTGTAAGTTAGGGTATGTACAATAAAATTTTATTTATTGAGATTTGGGTTTTCAATCCACACACCGATCCGTGCTTGATGACATATTTTCAACTTGAGGGTGCCAGGTGGGTACTACAAAGAACCCTAATACCGTGCTCTGGTTTCCTCACGATGTTTTCCTTCACCTGAAGCTCATTGTAGAATTCGAACCAAGGACCTTCGTCTCGGAATTCGACGTCACTATCACTGTGTTATGTATCATCGCTTTAATCATTTCCAATGGTTATTTTTTTTAATAATAAATGCATTGCCTCAAAGAATTTGTATACAAAATTAAAATAAACATTTTAATGAAATAAAAATAATTTTGTGGCGATTAGGCAATCAACAAAAGGAATAGCATTTATGAAATAATAAAAATACATTATTAGTCTAAAGGTAAATAATTTCCAAAAACATTTAAAAACGACAACTTTCTTTCAACTACTTTAATTCATCTTGTGTTGGGAAGTAAACTGGTAGCGCCATCTGTTGGCATAATATTGATGCTGTATGCGGCTGCAGAATAAATCGGCACGAAAGCAGTAAAACTAATTTCAATTGTACCTTTACGGTATGTTTATTTTCCTAGGCATATTTAAAGACCGATTTGCATTACCGGTTTCCGCGATTAGCAAATTATTCACAAATGTCTTCGAAATATTTTCTAGGGAAATGCAGTTCATTACCGAAATCTAATTAACTTGAATGCTTGTTTTTTATACGATAAAGGCTGTAAACAAGCGTTCTGCCCGCCTGATGGTAAGCGGTTACCATAGCCATATGGACGTGCATAGGCATGTATCAACGAGACAAATAGGTATAGCCCCGTATAGCTTGTCCTAGATACACTAGACTTGGAGTTTAATCTTGTAAACATAATATCTAAAAAAAAAAAAAAAAATATATATTATTTGTTTCATTATCAGTATACAATACCTGACTAGTCTAAGATTTACAAAATAATAAGTGCTAGATGTATGCACTTATTATTTTTTATATAATATACCAAAGATTTCTATCTTTATTACTTTGATTATGATAGGTATGTATCTACATGCAGTATTATAAGTAACTTATATTTTACGGAAAAATGATTAAATCTCAAAATATTACAAACAAATAAAATAATATAAACGAACGATTAATTATTGAGCTAATAGTTAAACATACTTCATTCTATATTTAAATCATCCTATACCATAATATACTAATAATACCTACTTTAGAAATTTTATTATCATTAATAATATTTTTCTTACGTACGGTAAAGGTCTTCAGTTAGGTTTAAAAGGTTAAGGTTATAAAACAGTATATTATTACCTATTAAATAGATCCTCAAATAAATAGAAAGGTACTTTAAAAATAATAACTCATGGCTTATTACGTAAGGTTAAGGGCATCGCTTTCTCCAACATTACAACTTAAAAAATTCCTATAAAACATAAACATGACATTCTCCCATCTACGTTTATTAGAAACTAAACTTCACAAACGCACAAACCCACATTTATACTAGTTTTCAATATAATAGAATGTGTAAAAAAACAGACATGGCATCTTCACTCACACATAGAGTGGCGCGTGGGTATTACAGTGTATGTACATGCCTTTCACTCACCCAGACATCGGCATATACAATGCGAACAGAGGAATCAATGGAGTAGTACTACTTGGATAATATTAGTTTCTGAAATGTACAAAGCGTGGGATATAAACATAAATAATACTTAAATCCGACGACTAATCAAATAAAAATATATTTTTTAGGCTTATTATTTAAAAATACGCCATATTTCAATTATCTTTAAAACAAGCAGTATGGTTAGCTATAGAAAAAGTCCTTGAATGTTGATATAATATGTAGGTACAACTGGATAGTTCTTAACATGACAAAATTGTTATTTTATCAATTACTATTCTGTTCCCTGAGGTTACTCATGTTCTCAGGATAAAAAGTATCTACTATTCCAAGATCTATTGTAAGTTTATACCAAATAAAATGAAGATCCGTTCAGCCGTTACGGACCTAAATTAACGGTAGAAAATAAATCCACACCAACTTAAGTCGTAATTAAAACTTTAATCCTAAAAATAATAATTCGAAAGAATTAGTCAAAACATAAATAAAAACTTGTAAATTTCGTGAAATTTTAATAACTTTTTAGGACCTTTACCTCAAACAAAAAAATAGAATTATATTTCAACTCCTCTGCATTCCGTAGCCACGTCTCGGAGACATCAAACTTTCTCTACCACTACATACAAATGAAACGTCGTTATGTGTGTGACACTTTCACTTGACCACATTTTTGTTGTATTTTCATCCGATTTCTTTATTTTCAATAAACACGCAGACATTCCTTCACATTGTGCGTTATTTTAAAGCTTATTATTGACTACGAAGTAATAGTTGCTTGCGTTACTATTATTTAATTAGTTATTTTATTGTTTTAAATTGTACTTTCTTATATTAATTATATATTTCGGTTTTTGTTTCTCCTACTAGACAAAAATCTAGAAAGAGCATACATTATCTCTGGAAATCCATCATCCATCCATCAAATTAACAGTACAAAGAAAAAAAAAAAGATACATAAATACTTTTCTTATAAGACAATTATAATATTATCAGTGTTTTCTGAAAATTTTAAGAGAATGCAGGTTAAATTATGAACAGCTTATTTAGTAACCCCCTTTATCATTATATCAGCATTTTATAAATTCAGTCCATTATATCTATTGCCCCAGTGACTAGTTATAAGTCAATAGTATACTTATTATTAGTATTTGTATTCTTCAAATTATTTTGATCTTTAAAGGTTCTAGAACCGCATTCTACTCAGGCAATGCCGCCAACTAGGTACTCTGCCACAAGGGGAAGAGTTAGGCGAAAGTTATCAGTTAGTTAGTTGGTTTTATTTACATTTTGTTAGATTTTAATTTATCGGGAATTTGTATATTTTTATGTATAGATCATTTAATATTTATTTATTTTTATTTTATTATGATACAAAATTCACAGATATAAAGTAGTGACATTCATAACTTAACTAGGTACATAACTTAATGCCAATTAAGGATTTACTTTTTATTAACATATTTAATCAACTATGACAGAAACAGAGTTGTATGTCATATAATGAATTGATAAAATAATGAACTTATAAAAATAAAAGAAAAATCCTCGTATCTACTACCTAGCTACATTCTAAATTGTACGTTACATATCTCAGTTGTATAATTTTCTGAAAAAAATGCCTATGTAGGTAAGTCAGCTGTTATTAACATGAAATTATATTTTAAGTAATTTGTCACAAGCAGCTATCTCTATATAGATACCGTAGTTTTAAAGTGCCTTCACTAAAAATGCATTAAACGTAGACAATTTGGAAACCACAATAAACTCCGATCACCAAAGAAAACTCCGTTAAAGCATCAGTTTATCTTCATTTACAACCCAAAAAAATCTAGCACCTGTCAACATTTGTCATTAAGTAGAAAAAAGCCATCTTTCTCTCACTAAGGAATTTGGGGCCCACTAAGTCTGTACTACACCTTTCTCCGCGCTTTCACACCGAGAGATCGAGTAAACATTGTGCCCTCAATGATTGTAATTTTTCCATGGAAAACTGATGTATGTACACTTTAATACCATTAAAAATAAAGCCCAGCACTTTGGACATACGGTTGGAAATCCAATAGGAAAAATATAGAGTTATGCTTGTTGTGTATGTAGTGGGGAAGTAGGAACAGGTGGTTGAGTGGTTTTCATTTTTTTTTTTCAAGCCGAGATTAGCTGCCCACCCAACCATAATGCCATGTGTTAATTTTTCTCTTTGAAAATATTTGGGGACAGAATAGTTGTATCTTAGTATTATAAGTAGATTTTATAACATCATTAAGACATGTAGGTGCTTACTTATATTTATTTCATATAATGATAATTATTTATAATAGTCTTATTTGGATATAAATTATACTTAATAACAACTTTATGACAAAAACTTTCGCATTCGTAACAAAGATTATCTGGCTAAACGGCTGCACATTCTGAATTCAGGATACTAAGTACTATTTTCAAATATCCTGGCTGTTAAGATTAAGTACCTCATATATGACTGCTGTAATATGCACGTTATAAATACCAATACTTTATAATCCAATATTTCACAGAATATTGTGTGAACAGATTCGATGCATAGAACTATGACTAACTAATGAAATGTCAGTAACTAAATCACTATTCAATCAGCCAAATTAAATTGGATAAATACTAACATAGTAATTCCTATCTAAAATCAAGTACATAAGACTCATTACCAATAAATTGCCTAAAGAAAAACATTCATCTGAAGACACGTTTATAATTCTAACTAGCTCTAGTCAATTGTAAATTACACCCTATTACACTGAAACCGTTGCACTGACAAATCAGGTGGTATCGTCGCGTCAGTGTATTTCGCAACAGTTTATTTGCCAACCGGATGTAACCGTTTTTTTTTCGCCTCGAGACGAAAGTGAAAGCTACCAAAGTGGCACACACTCTGACTCTGAAAGTTGAAAGTGGAGTGAAAGCGAACGTGGGCTGGGTTTGCAAATGTCGATTTGTAGGTATATGAAGTTGCTTCCGCTCTGTAGTTTCATCTGTGTGCCAGAAGTGGCCATTTTAATTCGAGATAATCAACTTTTGGTTGCAAAACTTGCATTAAAATATGCATTAGTTTTTGAGATTAGGCAGGATTATATTTTTTTTGTATTATGTAGGTAATTGTATTTTTATTGGCGAATAAAATATCTTTACTTAAAAACTGTTGTCTGTAGTGACGCATCTATAGGTAATATGTGATAGATACTAAATCATAATTTAGTAAATATTTCTGAACTAAATGTAACTAAAAACTAGCTTCCCGATATTTTTAATTCTCCTAATTTAAAACATAATATATTTTACCATAAGAGAAAAATAACGATAACTCAAAAAACATAGCATTATTTTTTATATTGCATTTTTGGATGAGACCAAAGTAAAACACATAATTTAAAAAGACATCTCTTATTTGTGTATGTTTAGAATAAAGAGAAGTAGAAACTTGCCTTGCTGTTTACTCGTTTTAAACGTAAAAAAACTTTATTTAATTTTAATATACAATTAAAAATTAACAAACTAGTATCTATAAAAATATCTATCCTACAAAAAAAAACACAAAGCACCATTTTCAAAACCACTATGAAATAAGTTTCAAACAAACATTATGACATAACATTTTCAGGTGTCAATGACTAAATACATAACATTTTCAAACGAAACTTTCATTTCGAATGACATCAGGTAGTGACAGCATCCTTTGTTAGGTTATATCACCTATCTACGGAACACGGACCAAAATGGCGGCCGTGAAAGTCGGACGTTGAACCCGGAGCGGCTTACTTCACTCTATGTAGTATGTAGGAGCGTCGGTAGGTGATTGTGTTGGTTTGATTTGATTGTAGGTGATGGAAAATCATTGGATATTATAACTATATCTTTTTTTTATGTCAATAGCCCGTTGGCGCAGTTGGTTAAGACTCTGGTCAAGATTCCACCTATTGCGCCGCAGGTCGTGGGTTCGATTCCCACACAGGACATGCATTTGTGTGCATGAACATGTCTGTATGTCCTGAGTCTGGGTGTAATTATGTATATTAAGTATGTATTTACAAACAAAAAGTAGTATATGTATTATATCAGTTATCTGCTTTCCATAGTACAAGCTCTGCTTAGTTTGGGATCAGATGACCACACGGTCATCTGGATGAAATAATTAATGGTGTTCGTTACGATTACCACCAAAGTTACGCGGTAGAGCCCTAGCTTTAAATTCGAAAAAATTAATCGCGTTAGCAATATTGCTTAGCTTCATTTTTAGATAAACATTACATTTAACAAAAAAATACATATCTACGTAGATTATTGGTTTGTCCCCGACTGCAAAACCTTATAAAATTCAAGTTATATTCAAAATTATTTTTTGCTTTTCAGTTTTTTCGGTGGTTTATTTTTTGTTAAAAAGTTTTTATTTTATATTTTTTTGTGGCTATACTCTACTAATTACTACATGCTTAATTTTTGATTTCTTTTGATGTAATACACAACTCAGCATTAAAATCTGTGTGTGAACAATAAATCATCCCTATTTTCCCATCCTTAGGGTAGGTATTTTTTATCCATATTTATATGGGACCACCTTCGAGGTATACCCTATCCAATAAAAAAAGAATTATCTAAATCGGACTACTCTGTCAAAAGTTATGCGTGATCATACATAAAAAATATATATATATATATACGCGTCGACTTGTAAACCTCCTCCGTTTTTTCGTCGGTTAAAAAGGGTACTTGGTAGTACACGCCTGGCTATTACCACCTACCGGTGAGATAAGGTATTGTGTGCCTTTGGCACCTTTGGCAACTCATAACTCAATTTTTTTTCTGTCGCGCCTTCAACTTATGCCAACCAACACATGCTTCATGAGCCGACCGCTTATAAAACCCACATTCGATTCATTTCTCTCTATGGACATTTTCGGAAAAATGCCATTAAAATACAAGCATTGAGCTGCCGAGGTGTTCGGATAAATTATTATACTTCATGCCAATCCAAAAAGCTCCCTTTTGCCATACAGGACAAAAAGGGTCTCCAACTGTTCGTCAAAGGTGTTTTCTACCGCGGACGCTCAGGTTGGTTTCCCAGAGGAGTACTAAAAGCATGGGGTTCTTCAAGAAAGGTGTGAAAACATTTTAACAGGATCGCCAACACGCAATTGATACCTTAGGTGTAAAACTAAAGTACTGAACAAAATCCAGGACATTCTTTGACACTAAATAAATGATGACATTTGCATTCCTATCTCTAAAGAAATCTCCATATCAAAATATATCTTACTATCACACAATTATCTAACAACTATACCGTACACAAATATTATTTTTAGTAAGTATATTCAATTCAAATTCAATTCAAAATCATTTATTCAAATAGACCTTCGCAGGCACTTATGAAAAGTCCGACTCTAATACTCTAATACCGGTTCGGAAGGTTTCATTTGCTGAGAAGAGCCGGCAATCAACATCAGCGTACAATGTCCCACTGCTGAGCACAGGCCTCCTTTCACAAATGAGGGTGAAAGGGACTGGGCGATACTCCACCACGCGTGTCCACTGCGAATTGGTGGAGGTAGGCTAGTGTTCAACCTACTGTTGGAATTTTTCAAGCCGCCTAGGAGGCATCCAACTAGCTTAACGACTATCACAATTAAGTGATAACCGGGACCAACGGCTTTACGTGCCTTCCGAAGCACGGAAACGCTCGATTTGAAATACCACTAGGCGGTCACCCATCCAGGTACCGACCACGACAGACGTAGCTTAACTTTGCCGATTGAATAAGAACGGCTAATCATGCTACGCCACGAGCGCTTCGTAAATTCGAGCCGGTAATAAACTCAGCAATTACTCTTTTCAAAACAGGCTTAGATTCATTACATAATATTTACATTCTAATCGCACTGAAAACAATTGCATGCCCCGGCGATATATATTTACAGTAAGCCTAATAATCTCTTGTATAATTTAGCAATAAAACGTTGTTGACTGTGAAGGCTACACTTACTTCAGTTTATCTGTGATGTTTGATTTGTGAAGATCTAAAATGGTGGCACCGTTTTTGAAACAGGTTAGTTGAAATTTGGGAGAACAAACTTGAATTGTAATTAGCACAGTGCACGGATATTACAAATTAGTTAAAAATTCAAAACGAAAGATGCCGCTACGTTCTCAGTTGTCCAGGTTCTTCAAACCTTAGATTTTGAGATGAAGAGAGTTCGGTCAATTACCACACGTGTGTCAGAGTCCTTATTCAGTTTAATTCTCTGGTAACAATTACAAAGTGACTCCTAATTTTTTGTGAGTTTTATGAGAAGTAGAGGGCATAACTCTCCCGTTTAAAACTCGGAGCAACCCGACATTGAAAGTACCTTATAGAGGAAAAGCCAAAAAGCATCACTTTAATGTGGTGTTCTGTTCCTGCGGTGAGGAAGGTCGCCAGAGATTCTTGAGGAGACGCTGGACTAGCTGTGTGCGGGGACCAGCAATGTAGCATCAAAGGCATCAAACAATTAACCCAAAGAAGCGTAATGACATTGATTTTGCTTGCAATCTATTCCGCTAATTTGCCACCATCGACAATGCGCTCTGATTGGCTAAGACAAGGGAACATGCGCTATAATTGGCCAAGTCAGGAATACACGATGCAATGATTGGTCTTTACTGTTCAAAATCAGTGACAAATCACTGCTTAGTTTCGGAATCAGATTGCTGGGTAATTACTACTCTAAGTGATTGTTCCTCGATGATCAAAAGTAACCTTACTGTCAGGCGAGGCGTTTGCTTGTTTGCTAGTCTGAGATGTCAGATTAGCTCGAAGTAAAATACAAGCAACTCGGACACATTGCTTTTGTACACAAGCGTACCTACGTCCGGCCCACCTGATGGTAAGCGGTTACCGTAGCCATATGGACGCTTGCAACACACTGGGTATCACTCATACCTCGAGCTGCTCTTTGACCAAAATAACGCTATGCCTCTACCAAGATGCCTCTAACTCCAAAGTGCATTCACGGCTTTTTATCTTTTATGTTTCCAGACATGGGCTGTTTCAGCAGTATTGAGCAACATGATGGGACAGGGTATGCTGCTCAGCTTCACCACCAGTCTTCTACCAGCACTGAAGGATCCCCAGTCGTCAATTAGAGCGGATTTGGATACCGCTTCTTGGTTAGGTACTTATGTATTTTCTTTAACACTAAGTGGCAAACAAGCATACTGCCCGCTTGATGGTAAGCGGTTACCTTAGCCTATGAACGCTTGCAACACCAGGGTTATCACTTGACCCTTCAGAAATCTCTTCACACCCTTTTTGAAGAACCCAATGCTGTGCTCCATTGGGAAGATCACGGCGGGGAGCTCATTCCACAGTCCGAGTGTCTGCGGAAGAAAACTCCTTTTAGCCCGCACAGAATTATGATTAATTTAATTCTATTTATTTGAGCGGTTTATGTGTTAAACACAGTACTAAGGTACTTTTATCAGGAATTGATGCCTAGCCTACAATGAAAGAGATAACGTCATTTGTTTGTCTTCGAATACATACTAGCAAGGTTGTTGACAAGGAAACTCATAAATCAGAAATTATTATCGAATTATCAAAATAAAAAAAATTTGCCCAAATACTCTGCAAATTACTTATCATTAATTATCTTATCCTTATTCCAGATTTTCTTTACTTATTTTATCTAATCGCTTAGTTAATTATGGATGCTCTAAATATTTTTTTTCGTTATTAATATTGTTAATCTTAATGTCTTATTATAGCGTCATCAGCAGGCCTAGCAAGTATCCCAGGGTTCCTGTTCTCATCAATCATCATGGACATATACGGCAGAAGAATAGCACATGCGCTGGTTCTCCTACCAGCAATCGCTGGTTGGGCTTTTATATACTTCGCTACCAATATTCCTATGTTGATGACTGGTCGGGTCTTGGGTGGAATGGCAGCTGGCGCCTCAATTTCCTTAGGAGCCATCGTTATCGGAGAATACTCCAGTCGAAAATACCGGGGTATGTTCCTAAACCTCAAGACTGCAGCAGTCTGTATAGGAAGTACTTCTGTGCATATTCTGGGCCACTGTTACCACTGGAGGACGATTGCCCTGATCGCTATGCTACCTCATATCGTAGCCGTATTGATTATCTTTACATGGCCCGAGAGTCAAGCTTGGTTGGCATCAAGACAGGAGTACCGGAAGAGTGAGAAGGCATTTTATTGGTTAAGAGGAAAGAATTCTGAATCTTATAGAGAGTTAGAGGAATTGATAACAGCACAGATGGAGAGACCCTCCAAGAAAGAGAAAGCTACATTCTGTGATAGTGTAAAAGAGTTCTTCAAGAAATTCACGAGAAAAGACTTTTTAAAACCATTGTTCATCGTAGTCGCCGGTGTGATTCTTTTGGAGATGTGTGGACGGCATCTTTTCCCAGCGTATGCTTTGCAAATTATTGGTGAAATTACAGGTGATGTTTCAAAATCTTTTGTGTACACCCTATGCATAGATCTGATTATCACAGCCAGTGCTTTATTCTCTTCAGTTCTAGTAAAAATAATGAAACGCCGAATATTATTATTTTCAACAGGATTCGCAGCATTTATTGTTCTTATGGCTGTTTGTCTATATCTTTTCTTAGCATCTAGAGACATAATTTCAAAAGACCGTGCCTGGATTCCAGTAGGACTGTTTGTAGTTTACTTTATCCTTGCTAATTTGGGTTGTACTCCCATACCATTAGCATTATTAGGGGAACTATATCCTTTAGCTCATAGAGGAGCAGGATCAGCTGTTTCTGGGGTCGTCATGTCTCTATGTGTTATGCTAGGTTTACAGTTAACACCTCATTTGCTGGTTAGTATCAAAGTCTACGGTACTTTTGCTGTCTTCGGCTCTGCGATGGGTTTATCTCTGGTATTTCTGTACTTCACCTTACCAGAGACTAAGGATAGGACGCTGCAGGAGATTGAAGATTACTTCAATCATGGGAAGTTTAAAGAAAATGTTGATGGTGTAGATGCTGAGGTGAAAATGAAAATGATTACCTAATGATATGTTTGATGATTTGTATTTTGTGATTTTCTAATGTTTAAAGTTAGCCTTCATCGAATTGATCAGGTAGAAGTAATGATGTTACTTTGAGGTTGATGGTTGAATTTTGGGTTATGTAACGCATTATTTGTTTGTTTTGTTTGTTTTGATTGTTAAAAAGACAATTATTATTAAAAAGACTGTACAATGCGGTCTTATCGCTTAACTAGAATATCTTTTTAACCGACTTCAAAAAAGGAGGAGGTTATCAATTCGGCTGTATTTTTTTTTTTTTTATGTTTGTTACCTCATAACTCCGTCATTTATTAACCGATTTGGAAAATTATTTTTTTGTCTGGAAGGGTACACTTCCCGTTTGGTCCCATCAGATTAGGATTTGATTACTTCTTAGTGTACTTTGAAGTCGGTTTAAGTTTTTTGTAAAACAGTCCAATTATTTAAGAAATAATTGGTAGGTTTTTTCGGGCATGCTCCATCCTCGGCCTCGTCAACTCCGTCAGTCGATGGCCAAACGTAAGCCCATTTTCACCAGTAGTAAATATATTATTTATAAAATCCAACCTGTAGAGTGTCCTACGGTCCGTACGGACCGCCAAGATGGCGGCTCGAATTTCACTTAATTGCTTTTTTTTGTAAACATCGTATCGTTGGGTATTGTACTCAAGTGCTCACGTGCTTGGTATGTGAATAAAGAGGATTAAATTGCTCAACCGTTTGTAGGGCGCATTATGTTACTACCAGTACAAAAAAAATGGAATTTCGTCAATTTTTGTGGAAAACGGCTGAATGCGTTTTCTCGCTCCGAGACTACGCGTCGACTTGTAAACCTCCTCCGTTTTTTCGTCGGTTAAAAAGAACTTTTGTAAGGTGATCGGCATAACTACTAGTTATCATCTATCTATAATAATATTGTGAACATTTGGAAGAGTTTACTGTACAAAATTTGAGAGAGTGTTAGAAGAATTAATTATAAACAGACTGAATAGATAATCTTTATTTACAACAAGTATGTACAAATTACAATCTATATATAGAAAATTTCCTCAAGTCTGCCACTGGTTCCGATTAACAGCATGGTTCCCAGAAGGCTGGTAACGTTTCAGCATTTTTTTTAACATTCTTGACTAACTAGATACGAGTCTATTTCAGTTTATTTTATCTAGATCTAGCCCTGAGACAGTTTTGACATTTGTTTCTTCAAGACTGCATCTTTTCATAGAACATTTTTTAAACATATATTATAAGTATTGTTTTCATTGTATTTTCCCAGTTTCTTAAAAGTGAAGATTAAGTTAAGAATGTATTTCATTATTATAACAAGGTACCTACTATGCTGCTATCATTCTTCTTCTTCTTAGTCGTGCACTCTTGGTTGTCCATATCGCGCATGACCGCTGCATTAGCAATGTTCCCCCATTTTTGTCTATTTGTGGCGTTTCGGGAACATTCGGTTATGGTACATTGCGTGACATATTTTATGAGGTCAAGCCACCTGGTTGGAGACCGACCACGTGAACGTGAAGATCGATGCCTTGAAAATGTGGTGCTGGCGACTGATGCTGAGAATAAGCTGGACTGCGCATCGTACCAACGTCTCCATATTAAAAGAACTCCGGATTAAACAAAGACTTTCGTCGATTGTTCAGATACGAATCCTAAAAATTTTCGGAAACGTCACCCGTAAACATAATTGTATGGAGAGGTTGGTCATCCAAGGTCGAGATGAAGGCAAACTTTCACGTGGTCGGTCTCCAACCAGGTGGCTTTACCTCATAAAATCTGTTGCTATTATACTCTATAGCAAAAAAAATAATAAAAAAAACTCTAGAAAAAGACATACTTTCTCACAACACATGTGTGGCACGCGCGTCTTCCACACATACAATCACACACATAACGGCCTGATTTCCACCCCGCCGCGTTATAAGTATGTATTTAGCGTATTAGATGGAATGTCTGACTGTGACATGGTTTGTTCGTTTCTTACACACTTGAAGAGTTTAGGACATATTCAAATAACTATGGGAGCACACAAAAAAAACTAACGACGCGGTTCAGCGAGTTTTTTATTTGTTGAGAAAATAAGAAAGGTTGTTAGGCCGCATTTGGAGTACTGCTCGCACCTCTGGACAGGCGCACCCGCTTACCAGCTTGATCCACTTGCCTCGGTGCAAAGGCGGACGTTCCTACTGCGGACCATTAGGATGTGGAATGAGCTCCCCATTACGGTTTTCCCTCAGCGCTACGATATGGGGTTCTTCAAAAGGGGCGTAAAAAGAACTCTTCAAGGTCGGCAACACATTGGCAATCCCCCTGGTATTGCAAATGTCCATAGGCGGCGGTGACCACTTACCAAAAGGTGGACCGTCTGCCTGTTTGTCAACCTATAGACATAAAAAAAAAGTTGGAATAAGAAACAATCTTAATCGGATATTGGGCACACATTATTTTAATTCACGTTTTGAAAATTGAATGAAAATTCCAGTTATTGTTAAAAATTTCATTTTTAATACAAGCTTTTTTTGGTGACTGTACTTTTTGTTGACTTTACTTGCATCGACTTCCAATATACTAATGTATACAAAATATCAAGTCAATCCGATCACTGCAATTGGATGAAATTCGACTTGCAAGATTCCACCCGAACAAACATAGTTACATACATTAATTGCATGTTAAATAAAAGCTTTAAAAAAAGTAATTGGGTCAGTTTAGGCCCTGGCAAGGTACTTATGAACCTTAAGTACATACTGCTGAATCTACCACCGGTTCGGAATACACCTTAAACTAAGAAGACTCCGGTAAGAAACTCAGCAAGGCATTGCTAGTGGATCTCTCTTTTATAATATTACAGTTATTGGTGCTGATTCTGTTCTTTAGAACTATGTTGTTTCACTATGTCTCTTTCTAACAAAGAACATAAGAAAAGGATGTAAGAAATAGAGTCCTGTCAAATTAGTCCAATACTTGTTTTCAATATAAATTTCCGCATCCCGCAAATCAAGACGATACAGTCTAATTTGACAGCTATAAATATGTTCTATCCTTTTTCAATAACGTTTGTAAGAAAGAGATGTGATGTGACTAAAATTAGTTTAGTGCGATTTACAACAGAATCGGCACCATTGTTCTTAATACAATTGTCACATAGCCAGGGGAATACAGGTGCAGAAAGAAGCTTCTACAACCATATATTGTCTCCCATGTAATGAGCCACCTTATCTTGGCTTTGTCAAAATTAACCTCTGCTTTATAAAACAAATTTATTACACAAGAAGTACTACACCTTAAATCTTTTTAACCGACTTCAAAAAAGGAGAAGGTTCTCAATAAGATTGTTCTTTTTTATGTTTGTTACCTTATAACTCCGCCTTCTATTAACAGATTAGGAAAATTATGTTTTTGTTTGGAAGGGTACACTTCCCGTTTGATCCCATTAGGTCAGAATTTTATTAATTTTTAAACGAGTCATTATTTGCTACGAAACGAATGTCTACGGCGAGCGCGTTGATGTCTTTTCTACTGAAACTTAAAACTACTTCTACATTAAAAGTCAATATTATATATTTAGGTGTAATATACTCATACACACTTATATTACATAACCTACACTTGACACAGGTGGCGACTTTCACGGACTTTCATTTTTGCTTCACCTACTGTTCTTAATGTAAGCTAAAATCAATCTTATGCTATTGTGTTAAGGTGCTTATTACACTGTGGTTAATGTTAATAGCTTGGCCACGAGTGATGAATGGCCGGTGTTCTTTCACTTTGTTATGTAATTGTTTAATATATAAAATACACTTTTTATATGAGAAGATCTGTAGACGAAACTATTATTTTTAAATTATTCTTATTTTCCATTACCCATTATTTCAGTACTAAAATAATATGGATATTATGATAGAATAAGATCAAAAAGAAGATAAAAAATAAAAGAAAATAATTTTTAAAAAAGGATAAAGAAGTTTTGAATTCTTCTGGTAATTCCAGAGATTAGCCTGTTGAAACAAACAAAAAAAAACTCTTCCGCTTTATTATTTTACTAGCTGTTCCACGCGGTTTCACCCACGTTCCCGTGATAAAAAGTAACCTATAATACTCGGGGATAATGTAGCTTCCTATTCGTGAAAGAATTTTTCGAATTCGACTGGTACTTCCTGAGATTAGCCCGTTTAAACAAATAAAGATAGCATAGATTAGTGTAGATTAGATTAGTATAAATTAGCAAGCTTCCACCCTGTGATTTTATCCAAGGGGATCTAATATTGAATAGGATAAAATACCTTATATGCTATGTATGTATGTATTATTCTAAGTTATGATCTACTTACGTATCAAATTTCATACAAATTCGTTCAACCGTTATGAAGCTGTAAATAAATAGAAGTAAAACATAATTGCCCAAGCGCATCAAATACTTTAATTAATAAAATACTTAGTAATAATTCAACAAACGTGAATATCACGATCCAAATAATATTAAAAAAGAACTAAATGAAAGTCATATCCATTATATTTTTTACTCTTTTTAACTCTAAACGCAAACAACTAGCGCCATCTATCGGAACGTTGCTAATTATTTAATACAACGCCATCTATGAACGTAGTGAAGTAAACTTGAACTAAAAACTCGAACCTAAAAAGTAAAAAACATGGCGTAATCGTCATCAACCGCTAGAGAGAGCTGTTTTGTTTTGTTTTTTTCTTTTCGTTTCACGCTTGAGCATTGTGAAAATTATAAAAGTTACGTTTTCTTTCACTTTGCTCTTGTTTTTTTTTAGAAGTTTTGTTCACGAATTTAATTGGCTAATTTCAAAATAAGACTAAACAAAAAATATTATAAATGCTTTTGTGACGAATCGTTTCATGTAAGTATATTATATTAATTTATATATATTATCATAATATTAAATAATATAGGAAATATTTTATTTTATTATAATATATAATATTATAAATGGCTCCAAAATACACAACAACTTTAGAAAAGTGTAATTTTTATAACACTTAAATCGACTGTATTATGTACGAACATAGTATACGATGATTCAGGAATTGGTGAGACGGCAAATACTAATTTGACTGCTTTAAATATGTTCTATCCTTTTTCAATATTGTTTGTAAGAAAGAGATGCGATGTGACTAAAATTAGTTTAGTGCAATTTACAATAGAATCGGCACCATTATAAGTTTTTATTTTTATTATAAATAGGCCAGTTTCTGACCACAATCTCACCATGGTTAGTGATGATGTGGCCGAAGTAATAAATCACTCTTATAAGTATAAAACTGTTCTTGACACTCTTGTAAGTCTCTAAAAGAACTCTAAGTTCTAAATGGGCTGGTTTATTGATGTAGAATATGCTTGCGTGCTGCTTGGGCAGTGTTCTGTATAATTGTTTGACATCGGCAACATTCCACCATCGCAACTCTCGCCATCGACGAGGAGTCCAACCTCATACATTGATACCAGAATGGTTTCGAAATGTGCGGTCTCAAAGGACTGCCTTTCGCGGACGCTCAGGCTGTGGAATGAGCTCCCCGCCGTGGTTTTCCCAATGGAGTACAGCATGGGGTTCTTCAAAAAGGATGTGAAGTAATTTCTGCAGGGTTGGCAATGTGCGAGTGATACCCCTGGTGTTGCAAGCATCCATAGGCTTCGGTAACCGCTTACCATCAGGCGGGCCGTATGCTTGTTTGCTAACTAAGTATTATAAAAACTACAAAGCCCAAATTTAATAATGTATAGATCAGTGGACTTGGATATATAATTATAAAACTTCAATCGAGTTTAAAACAATTGAATTTAGAACCTGCTTGCTTTACATAAATCTTATTTTTGATGACCACAATCTGTTTTTGAAACTCGAAGTATGAAACAATCGATTTATTATATCGAGAAACGACGGGCGTCGCGACGCAGCGCGCACTGGAGATCCAAAAAGTTCTATATTGTAATACAGTACCTATAGTAGCGATACAATATAGATTGCACTTTTTGGTGCGTCTACTACGCTACGCGAACCAAGCACGAGCTGAGCCGCTCTCGATCGTCGCTCGCGATTTCAAAGGTGTTTTAAAAAACTGACAACTGGCGGAGCGCGAGCCTAACGCTCGTTTGAGGGTCGTATAGTCCCTCAAACTTATCTGGCCCAGTGGTCAAAAGAGGAACTAACGACTTTGACCAATGGCGATTGAAATTTCAATCGCCATTGGTCAAAGAGAATATAAACAAGATACTACGTTCATCTGTTGTTTGCTCCACCAAACGCGGTAACAGCGACTCTCTCAGCGGGCCAGATAAGTTTGTGGGACTATAAGTCCGTCGACGCTACACAAAATTGTGTTCCCCGTATGGACCGAGCACCAGCCACAGCTCGTGCTCGGTTTGCCGAGCGTAGAAGCACCTTTTCATACCACCTGCTCGACAATGTCCAATTAATTACATATCATGCAAATTCAACAGTAAAGCTAGGCATTATATCCCAAGGAAAAAATCCCAAGGGATATAATGAGATCTGAATTCGGACCGTTAAAATTCGTATGAAAACTCTTACCTCCTTATTCATAAAGAAGTTATCAAACGTTGATTAGCTAAAATGCCGAAGTCTTTATCTGACAGGTGACATTTGGTGATCGAAAGAGTGAGACAGGGCACACTATTACACTGATTTAGTTAAAAAGTGATTATGAATAAGGGGGTTAGCATAAAAAGGGTACCTATAGTAAAGGGAGTTTATTCGAAAATCGAACTGGCCACCATAGGCAGAACATAAAAAGAAAAAAGGTGCAATTGTAAAGAATGAGAAATAAAAGACGCTGTTTGGTTGTCTCGCTTATGGTATGAAAAGTAGAGTATTCACCTCGAGGATAAAGCGTGTCTTCGTCTTGGACAGCTTGAATCCCTCGCTTCACTCAGGACTCTACATAACTCTAGAGTTCCTCGTTATGCTCGCTCAGGGTTCAATATGCTGCCCGTGACGATAGACACTGCTTTATCCCCTTGGTCTACTATTATGTACAACACAAAATGGTAAACATTTCAGTGAGAGAATTGGAATTATTGCGCTGCGCCTCAAGACCTCACCAGTCACGTGTCACGAATTCTCTCATTGACACGTGTACATTTTTGTGTGGTAAATACAGTTCTATTTTGCATTACTATCTTAAAAAGTGCGCGGCGCGTCACGTCTCGGTGTATGCTGGCTGCACTTTTGACGTACGAATTTGACTCGTGTGAGCACGTAATACGAACTGGGTGCGAAGCATAGACTTAGATTTTTCGGTATTGGTGCGAAAGACAGGATTTTTCGGTGCGAAGATAGTTTATGTACGACCAACTCACACCCATTCTGCGCACTCCCATAGTACTTGGATGTCTGGGATTGTTCGTTCGTGTTCGGACGAGTCGAATTCTTATGAAAACGCGTCCAAAGAGCGACCGGCTTAAGGATGAATCGTGTTATAATCTGCGGTAGTATTTACAAGCAATATGTGCATGTAATTCGGATCTGCGCGCCTGTCCCTACATGAAGTTTAGTAGTAAACTAAATTTTTAACCGACTTCATAAGGTTAATTATTAATTATTCATCAATTCCAAATCTTTTATTGTATAACTTATTTTACCTTAAGTACAATTTCTTTACCTTCTTTAACCAAATACAACATTTTACCAAAAAATATTGGTATTACTCGGTTCGGTAAACAAGCTAACGGCCCGGCTTGTGGTAAACGGTTACCTACCCGGTATGGACGCTTGCAACACATGGTGCATAACTCATGCACTAATGAACTTTCCTCCTCATCAATGATCTCTGGTGACCATGCACTATGCACAGGAAGCCATCAGGTTCTCCACCTCGCCCTTAAAGCAGCGATATTCTGAAAGGTAGAAGTACTACCCCAGTCGAGCTGCTCTTTAAGCGAATAAACGGTACGCTCTACCTCTCTTCATTGCATTAGCAATATTACTTTAGCATCCTTTTTAGGCCCCTAGGTCTTATGTGTACAAATTACAAAGTCTCACGCATGCGTCGCGGCGTATGCCTTTGATGTCCGTGATGCGCAAAGATCAAGTTTAATGTCTGCCTGTGATAGGGTTGACACACTTGTTGCTATTATTCGAGAAAAAATAAATAAGTCATATTTCGCTCTCTATATGATCAATAATATGTATGTGTACCGAGAAGCGACGCGACGCGGCGATGTGACGATGCAATTGTTTTGCACTGCGCAGCGCGGCGCTACGATTCGAAAGCCATTTAATTTGTATTTTTTGTGCAGTGAATAAAGTTCAATATTGTATCGCTATTATAAAAAGTGCGTGCCGCGTCTCTTCTCGTCTTATCTCGGTGTGAATTTACCCTTAGTAGCTTTGACCTTCATAAGTGGCCTCCTAGGGCTTCAATTGAATAAACTGCTTTAACTTTAACTTTTTTTTTTTTTATGAAGTAATAAAATACTATAAATAAATGTTTTATTGAGTTTTTTTTGTTCATGTAAGTTTTCAGAACTATTTCCATTAGAGCACCTATTTTTAGAGCATAAATCACCAATAGTATTCTCTTTAGAGCTAGAATTTTCTCGTATGTTTGACAACCCTATGTTGTGGTGTCTGAGTGCAACAAAGCGTAGCGGCGTAGATCGTGACGCTTCGCTCCCGTTTATATGTTATTAATTTATTACTTACTCAAAGTCAAATCTGCACTAGATCCCAAACTAGACAGAACTTGTGATATAGAAAACACATAATTAGGACATTAAGGCGCATTTTTTGAAGAATATAAAGAATTAGTCTGTCGTAGAGTCGAAATTTACTTTTTGTACATAATTTATAGTTTCCTAGAAAGATTGTGGTAATCCATCTACATATACATCATCATATCCGGACATTCTTTCCACTTTCCATAGGGTTTCCCTTGGTATACTTAATAAAATTGAAACTTATATACATGAAACAGGAATAAACCGTGTATCGCGGCATCGTGATAATTTCATTGCGTATCCGTTCCCCATTGAACCACCACCTGCATTTTTTTTTATACCACTTAGATGGCGAACAATCATACGGCCCGCCTGATGGTAAGCGGTTACCGTAGCCTATGGACGCTTGCAACACCAGGTGTATTACGAGCGCGTTGCCGACCCTGCAGAAATCTCTTCACACCCCTTTTGAAGAACCCCATGCTGTACTCCATTGGGAAAACCACGGCGGGAAGCTCATTCCACAGTCTGAGAGTCCGCGGAAGGAAGCTCTTTTGAGCCCGCACAGTACGAAACAATTCAGGTTTCAATATGTGAGCATAGCAATGGACATCGCAATGGATTATCCTATGAATTAATTATGCTATAAACATTTATGAATCTGATGAATTGTTGCTTGCCTTCCAGAAACCTTCCTCCTTGCGATGCTTCCTCATTGCAAAAAATCGCGTCTTTCATCATCGATGGGGTTTCCTTCCTCTCACATTGGCACTAAACTGGTCATATGAGTGCACTGATTAGTTTCAAAAGAGCTTTGTACTTGAGACGCTCCGGTCACGTTTTCCCGGCGTCTTTTTCTCAAGGGAGAATACTATAGGGTTCTTGAAGAAGAAAGAGAAAAAAAAAGAAGAGTGTGAAAGATTGTTACAGGATCAGCAACCCGCGTTGCTATATTCCTGATATTGCAAGGGTAAATAGGCTACGGTAACTGCTTTTCATTAGGTGGACCGGGTTTGCTGCCTTACTAGCATATAAAAAGCTCTTTTTACAATCGATTGAGATAGCAACAAATGCGCCAAACGCGCATGAAACATTCACTACCCATCTTAGATTGTACTACATAACTTTTTTATTTGTAAATGTAGCTATTATATCTTTAATAAGGTATCACTATGACTGGCTGTTTCTCAAAATGCTCAAGGAGAAAGGAACAGTGGAGTTAAGTTAAATTGTAAAGCGATCGTTACATAAATAGCGCTTTTTTTGCTATAATTTAATATCATTACACAGTTTGGATTCAATACATATGAAAGACATCGTTCTTATATTAACCAAACTTATATACTTAATACATGTATGATGATTTGTGAATTTAATTTATTTTAAAATACAAAACTACATGGAAAAGAAATATTATTTTAAAATCATAAAAATATTAATTTATTTCACTAGTTTAACTTTGCTTATATATTTTTATTTTATCTACGTACTAGCTGTCCCCCGCGGTTTCACCCGCGTTCCCGGGATAAAAAAGCCTATGTCCTTCTCCATACCATAGGCTATCTGCATGCCAAATTTCATGATGATGAGTTGAGTAGTTGCAAACAAACAAACAAACTCACTTTTAGGATGACAGTAAAAAAAAAACATATGTTTAATATTCATAAAATATTTCCAATAATAAAATAAACCAGAATTGTTTCGAACTGTGCGGGCTAAAAGGAGCTTTCTTCCGCGGAAGCTTGGACTGTGGAATGAGCTGCCCGCCGTGGTTTTCCCAATAGAGTACCGCGTGGGGTTCTTCAAAAAGGGCGTAAAGAGATTTCTTCAGGGTCGGCAATGCGCGAGTGATACCCCTGGTGATGCAAGCGTCCATAGGCTACGGTAACTGCTTACTATCAGGCGGGCCGTATGCTTGTTTGCCACCTCAGTGGTATAAAAGAAATAAAAAAAACATAGGTACCGTACGTACCTATTCGCGCTTATTATTAATTGTTCTCCAAGTGCCTTAAAAAGTTTACCGAAGAAAAAATCATATCAATCGTTGTTAAATTTCTGGTAGGAGTCTGGTGATCTGGCTATTTTATATATAGTAACTTAAGCTAGCATTGAATGAGTTTTTAGTAAAAAAAAACATTTTTAGTACAAGCTTTTTTTGGTGACTGTACTTTTTTAACCGACTTAAAAAAAAGGAGGAGGTTCTCAATTCGGTTGTATGTTTTTTTTTTTTATTTTTTTTATGTTTTTACCTCATAACTCCGTCATTAAATTTATTAACCGATTTGGAAAATAATTTTTTTGTCTGGAACGGTACACTTCCCGTTTGGTCCCATTGTCATCAGGTCAGGATTTGATAACTTCTTAGTGTACTTTGAAGTCGGTTTAAGTTTTTTGTAAAACAGTCCAATTATTTTGTCTGTACTTGAATTATATGTTTTGTCTTGTCTTTGTTGCATCCAATATACTAATGTATACCAAGTCAATCCGACCACTGGAAATGGATGAAATTCGACTTGCAAGATTCCACTCGAACAATATACATACATAGTCATTGCAAGTTAAATAAAAGCTTGTAAAAAAACTATCGTATCGAAAGCACTATCCTTATTTGAAAACCTGCTCTTTGGTATTTCATTTAAACAATGTTCACGCTCCAAGAATATATGAAGTACATTGTGACAACCAGTCATTAGACACACACGAGTTCTCGCTTTCTTTGCCCAAAACCACGGCACGACAATTTTTACGTCAATCCGCTGGTTGAATAAATATGGCCCTGTAATAATAAATAATGATCAGATTGTTCGTTTGAATCAGAAATTGGACTGATTTTCTTTATTTTGGTACAGTTTAGGGCTATAGCACACTTGATTCTTTTAGCATCAGAAATTTGCGGCTGCATCGATGCGCGCTGTCCGAAGTGTATCCTCACTATTGGCCCAGAGACTGAGATTTGAGTTCTCTTGTGACTACGATCAATGCAACTTGATCGAAACTTCGAGGATTGTCAAAAATTATATAAAATTTTAGACCAATACACACCTAGAAAGATATAATATTATAATAATGAATATATAAATCCTTTATATAGATGTTTGTTTTTTTTTTTTTGTGCGGAACGCAAATTTAATCCCAAAAATAAAAGTAGCTAAGTTACTCCTTATAACATTAGCTATGAACCGGAACAGATGAACTCCACAAAAGCTTGATGCAATGCAATACTCTTTAAAATTGGAATGTCAATATAAAAGAATATTTACATCAAAAGCACTAAGGAGTTGAGGTGGAGTTGAGGAAAGTGTGGAGGAATCGCAACATTACCAAAGCCACCAAAGTCAGGCTCGTGCGAACACTTGTATTCCTCATTTTTCTTTACGGGGCAGAGACGTGGACGGTGCGCGAGTTGAAAAAGGGGAAGATAGATGCTATAGAGATGTGGTGCTGGAGGAAGATGCTCGGGATATCGTGGAAGGAGTTTCGGACCAACGTGTCCATACTCCAGGAGCTAGGCATCACGCAGCGTTTATCGGCCGTAGTACAGTCGCGCATACTGCAGTACTTTGGGCATGTTTCTAGGCGGGATAACGACTCCAGTGAAATCGAGATTTGCTCAAAAGCAGTCGAATGTAATCGTTCCACTCATATACAATATTTTAAACCAACAAAGCAATATAAAAAAGTATAGTGATAATAAAATAAAAAATATAATAAAATCTTGGCTTCTACTCTTTGACTATGAAGGCATAGAAAAGATGTTAATGGATTTGTATTTCTGAAATTCACAATCTTATTCTTATTCATCACTCACACCCACATCCCAACACACATACCTCACATACACTCACTTCTACACTACATTACACTACACTACACATCATTCACACACACACCCCCACACACACACTGCTTATGCGCACGTTTGTTATTATAACTAAATATTTGAATTATTATTATTATTGCATTATAGCATAAATTTTAAATTTGATCCTATTCATAGGAGAGGGTACTGGCTTCTGTAACACAGGTTTAGACCTAGCTCAGAAGTCAGGGACTTCGTTTTAATTATGTTCATTTTATTTATGTGAATAAAGAATTATTATTATTATTGAACCTCTGGTCATACAGGGAAAAGTGGAGGGAACTAGATCGCGCGGCAGGTCACTTATGCGCTGGTCTGACCAAGTAAAATCTGCAGTGGGAAACCGCGTGTCTGACTGCACCAGACAGTCTGCCAAGAGGGAGAGAGAGCCGTGTCCGCCTCTATCACCGATGTGGACGCCTCAACGTGACCACGACTGCTCTGTCAAGAGTGAAACGACCGAGAAGAAGAAGAAGACTAAGGAGTATTGATATCAACTTCGATGCAAATCACCCCTAAAATAACTTTCGACTCCTTTTTAACTCAGTTAGGCGATGAGTTACAATAAAATACGAAACATTTCTTGCATCACTTCTGTTAAAGAATGTTTATGAAGACACGTTGTCCCATACAAACTTTGCCCCCATTTTTCACCCCGTCAGGGGTAGAATTTCGAAAAATCCTTTCATATGCCTACGTCATACAAAGAACACACCTTCCAAGTTTCAGGTCTCTACAATCGGTTTAGGCTGTGCGTTGATCCATCAGTCAGGCATTCAGACAAACATACAAGTCCGTGCACATAATGGAATTGAACTACGACCCACTGGCGTGACAATCAGGCCTTCATGCCAAGCAACCCCTCAAACAATTCAATAGCTCTAAATGACCATTCAATATGCTCAAACAATTTGCTGAAAGATGCTTCTATGCTTATTCGTGATTGCATGAGGCGCTTTAGAGCGTAAAGTTACGTGCGTTCAAATGTATAAAACCAATATAGTTAAAGTCTATAAACCAAACAATAATAAACAAACCCAAATCCACTAATGTAGTCAAAGAACTTGTGTATTAAGATAAACAGAGATAGGTCGAAATGTATAAAAAGCAAATTAGGGATTCGTATGGGAAAAATAAAAACTAGTCCTGGATTTCATACTTATATTTTTAAGATATAGATAGATATCCTATTGTAAATAACTGATTTTGTTGCCGAATGATATTTTTATTTAAATATGTATAGTTTTACATTTAAATGAAAAAATACGTAGGTATACCTGTGAAACGTATCATTTCGTTGTAACCTTTCTATAACATAATTCAATAATATATGTAAACTTTTTTAGTTTAATTTGCACGATCGTCATTATTATAATTAAATTGTTAAATCACACCAAAGTACATGGGACACTATGGGTTAATATAAATTGCATACACTTTCTAACTCGCGTGGTCATAAGGATAGTGATATCTCTTTTTCACGCTTTGGATGTCTGCTTAGCGTAAATAAATGGTTGTAGTTGTTTGGCAAAGGTTGGAAGGGATCAAGGACATTTATACATAACTAGCTTTAGCCCGCGACTTCGTCCGCGTAGATTATTTCTTTTTTCTAGATATGAATCATTGTAACAATATAGAGCTTTGTTCATGGCTATAGCCCGCCACTACGTGTGATATTTGACAAAAGTTCAGGAAGATTGAGAGCTTACATGCGAACATGCCACATAAAACTGAAACAGTCCTGCCCGATTTGAAGAAGAAGATATGAAAATCTACCGGCAGAAATATGCATACATACACTGTCCGATTAGCTGAAGAAGAAATATGTTTTTTTTGGGAGGTGTCGAGATCGGCATTATTTATCTAAAATTACGCCATGAGACCTATCCACAAATTCCTCAACCATTTCATGACAGCTGAGATATTTGCTCATGGCACACGGACAGGCAGACGAATACACCTATATCCACAAGTTCCTCAATAATTTCCAGACAGCTGAGATGTTTCTGTCTGTCTGTCAGTCTGAGGAGAGAATTTGCCTCCTTATGTGTGTACCGCTTGTACAACGGGCAGTTCTCTGAAGAATTGTTTGACTTGATGCCCACGGGCTACCTTCTACCATCGCAACTCTCGCCATCGACGGGGAGTCCATACTCATATATTGGAACCGAAATGGTTTCTACTGTGCGGTTTCAAAGGAGTTTTCTAGCGCGTAAACTCAGGCTGTGGAATGAGCTCCCCGCCATGGCGCCAGGGTGTGAAGATATTTCTGTATGGTCGGCAAAGCACGAGTGATACATACGGTGACCGCTTACCATCAGGCCGGCCGTATGCTTGTTTGACACCTTAGTATTAAATTTAAATAATAATAATAATTTAAAAATTACCCGTAGAAGACAGACAGACAGACGGATCGACACGGGCGGAGATCTATCCAAAAGTTCCTCAACCAGACAGCTGAGAATTTTTCTCGTGGCAGACAGACAGATAGATGGGCGGCAGTAGGCTTCTTAATAACATGATACACGTGTACATTATTTTACTTGAATACAAAATTATGTGAATGAACAGCTTAAATACAAAATTTAATCCCCCTGTTCACTCATTAATGGATCAAATTCCAACAACACCAATATTCTTTGCGTTAGTTTCCAAATTTTAATTATATTCCAAGCTTATATAATAAATTTAGTATACTTCCATACACAACTTCATCCCTTTTTACCCCTTCGGGGTCGGAATTATCGAAAACGCTGAGGCACATATAAATTTTGAAAATTAATTTATACTCATACACCTAAACACAAAATTTGAAGGTCCTAACTTCCAAACTGATGGACTTTCATACAAACTCGCATCCCCTATTTTACCCCCATAGGGGTGTAATATTGAAAAATCCTTCGTTAGTGGATACCTACACTTTATAATTATAAATTTAGTGATGTTTACTATGGAAATGAAAGATTTTCGTATACAACTTTATCCCCCTTTTCCCTCTTCGGGGGTGGAATTATCACAAACGCTGTGACAACTGTACTTTAATTTTCAATCGTCAACCTAAACACAAAATTTGAAGATCCTATCTTCAAAACTGACGGACTTCCATACAAAATTTCATGGCCTATTTTACCCCCTTAGGGGTGGAATTTCCAAAAATCTTCTTTACTGGATACCTACACTGTATAATAATAAATTTTGTGAAGTTTATCGTGAACTTGAAAACAACTTCATTCCCCTTTTTCCCCTTTCGGGGGTGGAATTATCATAAATGCTGAGATAACTTTACATTAATTTTCAATCGTCAGCGTAAATACAAAATTTGAAGATCCTAACTTCAAAACTGACGGACTTGCGTACAAACTTTCATCCCTTATTTTACCCCCTTAGGGGTGGAATTTCCAAAAAAACCTTCCTTAGTGGATGCCTACACCGTATAATAATACATTTAGTGAAGTTTACTTTCAAATTGAAGGACTTGCATACACAACTTCATCCCCCTTTTCCTCCCTTCGGTGGTGGAATTATCACAATCGCTGAGATAACTATACATTGATTTTCAATCGTCAGCCTAAATACAAAATTTGAAGATCCTAACTTTAAAACTGACGGACTTGCATACAAACTTTCATCCCTTATTTTACCCCCTTAGGGGCGGAGTTTCCAAAAATCCTTCCTTAGTGGATGCCTACACCGTATAATAATATATTTAGTGAAGTTTACTTTCAAATTGAAGGACTTGCATTAACAACTTCATCCCCCTTTTCCTCCCTTCGGTGGTGGAATTATCACAAACGCTGAGATAACTATACATTAATTTTCAATCGTAAGCCTAAACACAAAATTTGAAGATCCTAACTTCAAAACTGACGGACTTGCATACAAACTTTCATCCCCTATTTTACCCCCTTAGGGGTAGAATTTCCGAAAATCCTTCCTTAGTGGATGCCTACACTGTATAAGGTGTCTTTGTGCAAAATTTCAAATCTCTGGGTCCAGCGATTTGGGCTATGCGTTGATATATTGCTTACAAACTTTCATCCCTTATTTTACCCTGTTAGGGGTGGAATATTTAAAAATCCTTCTTTTGTGAATGCCTACACTATATAATAATATATTTAGTGAAGTTTACTTTGAAATTGAAGGACTTGCATAAACCACTTCATCCCCCTTTTCCTCCCTTCGGTGGTGGAATTATCGCAAACGCTGAGATAACTAAACATTAATTTTCAATCGTCAGCCTAAACACAAAATTTGAAGATCCTAACTTCAAAACTGACGGACTTGCATACAAACTTTCATCCCTTATTTTACCCCCTTAGGGGTGGAATTTCCGAAAATCCTTCCATAGTGGATGCCTACACCGTATAATAATACATTTCATGAAGTTTACTTTGAAATTGAAGGCCTTGCATACCCAACTTCATCCCCCTTTTCCTCCCTTCGGGGGTGGAATCATCAGAAATGCTGAGATAACTATACATTAGTTTTCAATCGTCAGCCTAAACACAAAATTTGAAGATCCTAACTTCAAATCTGACGGACTTGCATACAGACTGTCATCCCCTATTTTACCCTCTTAAGGGTGGAATTTCCAAAAATCCTTCCTTAGTGGATGCCTCGACTGTATAAGGTATCTGTGTGCAAAATTTCAAATCTCTAGGTCCAGCGGTTTGGGCTGTGCGCTGATATATCAACAATCAGTTTATCATTTTATATATTAAGACTAGCAGACCCCCGCGGTTTCACCCGCGTACGGTTTGAATTTTCTCCTTTGAAAACCAATGCACTCCACTGATTATTAGACACAACAAATCAAACACAGATATTTTTACAATTAAAACTAAAAACCTATATTATACCTACACAAAAAAATCTAACTCAAAGAATCTTATTTAATTATTATAACAACAAATGAGAATGAAATTAAATTAACTACAATCAAAATATTCTAATGAAATAGAGAAAATGAACTTTTTTTTCATTGGCGTCACACGGGTGTATATTTTGCCAATTTCCAGTTATATTATATAAGTTCTAGTCACAATAAATCATTTTCACATAGTCCTCATGCAGTCAGTCACCGTCCATAAAAGTCATGTTATACTACAGTGGTGGTCATGAACTCTTCACGGACTTTTGAAAAGATACGATACACAATTCATTTCATTTCACTTCACTGGTGCACATGGATTGATCTTTATTGGATAAAATACCACCGATGATATTCAATAAAACTCAAAATACACGAATTTATGAATATAAAAATGAAAACGCAACGTCACTCTGCAAGTTCCCGCCAAAAAGTCCGAGGAAATTAAGTTCCAAACAAATTTCGTATTCTAATCCGATTTAAATATTCTTTTATATTTGACATTCCAATTTTAAAGAGCACTGATGAGACTGAGCAGTGACTGATTCCAGAAAAAAAGGCAGATGGAGCGCGCGAAACACGGGAGTGAGGCCAAAAAAAGCAATTAGGTACAAATTGAAAAACAAATACCTGGTATTCGCTTTTGAATTTATATATGCTATGTTTAAAAGCTGTTGTGTGGTAATTTATTAAAAATAATGTGTTTTTCGTTAAATAAAGTTTTTTAAACAAAGCAAATACTAATTCAAAAGCGAACAAAAAAAACACATACCATTATATTAGTATAGATGACAGCTGTAATCAATCAAACGTAAAAGGAATAAATTGAAATGTTTAGCTTTGATTTTTGTCTAGGTTTAATGGCTTTTAGGTAAAATTCCTTATTCTCTATAAACTATATTTTGTATATTTGGATCTTTGCCATTATTATCGGTCACAGTCATACATACATTGACCACTGCATTTTTAAGAAATTCTTAAAATATTATTAATCTACTTAAATGAATATTAAATTAAAATTATTCACATAATCATGAACGTACATTTCACATCTGTAAAAATAAACTAAACATGAAACAAGGTGTCTAGTTGAAACGATACAAAGCAAAACATACCTTCTATCTTCGACTTAAAGTTTATAATTAATTGAAAAAATTACTTTCTACGTTCGTATATACTAATGACCCTATGAAAATGAGAGGAGTCTACATACTTAAAGATGTTGGTTACAAATTGCAACGAGCGGAAATGGTAATTGAGATTAGAACGTATTGTGAAGGTAGGAAAGTCGTCAGAAATATTGCGGATAACAAAGCATTCGTATATTATAATTTGGTAATCTCAAAACTCGTAGATCAGAGCACGCGCTAGCCTGGAGTAATCATCTGACCACAAAACGCGAAATATAAAAAGGGTGACAATGTAACAGCCAAACATAGTTTCAAACATTTTTGAACCAAGTGGACGTGTGGTCAATCAAAATGCATAAAATAATTTTATTTGTATCCCTATCGTGTGCGTTTGCGTTACCAAATCCTGATGCTGAGTTAAAAGACACTTCTCGTGCTTTAAAGAAGGACTGTGCCAATGGAATTTTAAACCCTACGTGCCTAAAGTTAGGAGTTATATCGTTTGTCGAAAAGTTGAACAATAAGGATGAAGTGGCTTTGATTCCTGGTGTGAGCCTCGTCAAGGATGGTGAAACAGGGAAGCATGAAGCAGTTGCGGCTGAGCTTGCTAGGTCGATGCCTTCAGAACCCGAAGAGCGTTTAGACAAATTCCTTCTGTATCATGTCAGTAACTTTTTGGATACTCATTCAGTGAAGCTGAGGCTTCTTGATGATAATGCTGTTGAAGAAGCAAAAACCTTGATTGGCGAAGGAAGAGCGAAGGGCGGAATGGGGATGGGAGGCAAGAAAGGTGGCATGGGAGGAATTATGGCTATGGCTATGATGATGAAAGGTAAGTGTTCGATGGCTTTTCGAATTTTTTGTTTCAGTAATCCCCATTAAAATTCATAATTGATCGTTTCTTATTTGGTCAACTTATGAATTAGACTAGATAAAGATAAGATATAAAGTTAAAAAGTAATTTTGCACTTTCGAAGCACAAAAAAAATATTTGTAGCTCAATCTTAATAATTGCGCAATCATCATTTATTTATAAAAGTTCACGAGCGTAACTATCTTATCTTAGATTTTACTGATAACAATTAAATTACAGAAGTAAGCCTGTACTTACAACAACAATGTAAAAGCACATTATACATTATATCTAGGATAGCTAGAAAATGTATGTATTCGATAAGTTTATAATAATATCTAGTTCGTATTGAGTTTCATTTCTAGAAGCGATCATTGCTACCATTATTACATTATTTTTTGTCGGATGTGTCTACGATATAACTAATGTAGTGTGTAATGATGATTCAATATAGAAGAATAACTTTTTACATACTAAATAATATAACACATAATTTACAAAATATAAACATACATCACTAAAAAATATGCTTCCACCAGGAAAACTAATTATTGTTAAAACCAAAACAACGATATAATCGCAAATGTAAAAATGTGATATAGAAGTTAACGTATTAAAGTCCCATAAAATTACAACCTATACATTTACATCAGTCGCCTCTACTCCAATGACTGCATACGATAATAAACCAAATCATACACCGTCTCCAATATCAAACGGAATAGAACCTTAGAGAGTCAATTTAAAACTTCAATTAGCATGGGATCTTAGTTTCTTTTTGCAACCAGCCTTCTATGAAAAAATAATGGATATAAGAGCACTCTATACTAATCATCCAACTATGTGAGACATATAAAAGGTGAACGAAACAATTGCGTTATCAAAGTGTAACAGTATTCGATTCGAAACAGACGTGCGTACAATGTATCGGTTATCAGCAATCGTATTGTTAGCAGTTGCTACAGCACTGCCAAATCCAGAAATCCGTGAAACATCCCAAAATACAGTACAGTCAACATCTGAAACATCAGCAAGGTCGATCGTAAAGGATTGTTCCAATGGAATCTTTAGTCCCACTTGTTTGAAAATAGAAGCAATTTCCATGCTTGAGAAACTTAATGCTAAAGAAGAATTACGACTACTTCCTGGAGTCAGTTTAGTCAAGGAACCAAGTAAAGAAAATGGAAGTAAAGCTGAGGAATTTGCTGCTGAACTTGCAAGGTCGATGCCATCGAAACCCGATGAGAGATTGGATAGCTATCTCTTGTATAGACTTGGAAATTATTTAGACACACATACAGTAAAACTGAGGTTGTTGGATGAAGGTGCTTCGGAGGAAGCCAGGGCGTTAGTTGGTGATCCAAGGGGTAAAGGTGGATTAGGAGGTGGCAAAAAAGGAGGAATGGGTGGTATTATGGCTATGGGGCTTTTGATGAAAGGTACGTAAAAATACGGAAAAAGTGATGTAATTAGAATTTTGTTGAGAAGAAATGAATGTAATTTTTTATACCCGTTTTTACCACAGTTACTGATTGTGATAGAACTTTTAATGGTATTATGTAGCGTTTGAACTTTTTAAACAAAAAACCTGAATTGAGCTCAAGTTCAATTTTATTTATATGATCGTGGATGGATAAACCAGTCTACTTTTAATGGTATTATGTAGCGTTTGAACTTTTTAAACAAAAAACCTGAATTGAGCTCAAGTTTAATTTTATTTATATGTTCGTGGATGGGATTCAGGTAATGAGAAAAGTCTTTTGATTTATAATAGTTGCTTAAAATAATCTTTCTTTTGATTTTGATTTACTGAAGTTTTGTTCGCCATTTTATGAAACTCTTAAACATATTCTTTAGAATCCAAATATTTTAAAGGCTATTTATTGGTGATTATAAGAAATAATAAAAAAAACATACATAATAGAACAAAAAATTTCATAATCATAGTAGCAACTTCTAACCCCCTTACTCATAAAAGTTATTTAACAAATATTTAAAGGATAAACTAATATACTGTTTAACGTATTTGACGTATCGTAGGTCACGTAAATAACGTCACTCTCTTGTCATTGTCAAATAATGTATCCCTTTAAACAGTATATTAGTTAAATAGCGCTTTATGAGTAAGGGGGTAAATGTTTAAATGAAGTAGATTAATTAAAGTTTTCATAGGTTGTTACTATTATTACTACTTATGTTGTAGTTATCCAACTATTAAATTATATAACGCAATATAAAGTAATTTTACAGAATGAAAGTATTTCAACAATCGCCAATTAAAATCAGCTACATAATCGTAGAAGTGAAATTAGACATTATTTAAATATAGTCCCATGTCTAAGTGAAGCATTCAAAGATATTGATTGACGCGTTTTTTTTTTTTTTATTTATTTATTTTAGGTCGCTTTTTAACATCTAAGGTCTTATATAGAGTGACTGGTAATTAGTAAACGATACTTAGACACATGATTGTACTCGTGATAACAAACAACTTTCCCAACGAAACAAATAGGGATACCTAAATAACAAAATTAATTGAAAGCTGATGGTGTATTCTTATTCTTCTTAGTTACTAAACATTATGGGTTCATGTACTGAGTAAATAAAAAAAAAACGTTTCTTTGGGAAAAATGTTTGTTATCATGAGTACTATCATGTAGACACATGATCAGTATCGTTTACTAATTACCAGTCACCCTATATAAAGAAAAAGAGTAAAAAAAATAAGATGATTTAATGGAAAAATTTAATGCTTTTGGGTGGAGAAAATCACGTAGGTAGGCTCATATAAGTTCTTTAATAAAGTGTTATAGACAGTTTTGTACTTTATGAGCAAAACTATGCTGTCTGTGTGAATCAGAGCATACAAGTGATGGAAAAAATGACACTTTTCTTTTAATAATACTTATTTATGCTGTATAGTTAGTAGGCTATTATTAGGCTTGCAGAAATATGTGTTAATTACAGTGAACTATCATTTTATTCATCTTGTCAAACGTTGGTTTAATACTCAAAGTGTCAAACAAGTTGTGCACCGGAAAGTAATCATGACGGTCTCTGAAAAATGTTTCGTTATATTCTATTTTTTTAATAATAATATTTATTGTGCAGTTCTAAAAATATTTTACATACTTTGTTGGTCCACAAACTAGGATAACCTGTATCTTGTGGACCACCTTCCCAGTGAAACATTTAAAAAAGACTAATAAAGTTACAAACGGTAAAATTAAAAATTAAAACAACATAAACGATACATTACATGCTAAATGTAGTTATATTTTATCTCTAGCGCGGCTACCTGACCCTACGACACAAGTCTTGGGATCAGATTAATTTAACCACGATTTAACTAAGCCACCAGATATATTAGCACTAGCTTTCTACCCCGCAGTTTCATTCGCGATCTCTTACTTTACTACCTTAGGGGTTGATATTAAGAACCCCTTTCTTATTAGTTCATCATCATTATCATCAGCCTATAATGTCCCACTGCTGAGCAAAGGCCTCCTTTCACAAATCAGGGTGAAAGGGAATGGGCAGATACTCCACCACGCGTGCCCACTGCGGATCGGTGGAGGTAGGCTAGTGGTCAACCAACTGTTGGTGTTTTCTAGCCGCCTAGAAGGCCTCCAACTAGCTTAACGACTATCACAATTAAGTGACAACTGAGACCAACGGCTTTACGTGCCTTCCGCAGCACTGAAACGTTCGATTTGAAATACCACTAGGCGGTTACCCATTCAGGTACCGACCACGACAGCGGTAGCTTAACTTGCAGATCGATTAAGAACGGCATATCATGCTAAACCACGAGCGCTTCTTATTGGTTGCCTTCGTTATACTTTGTAGGTATAGGCCTGTGTTTGACTACAATCTCACCATGGTAAGTGATGATGTGGCCGAAGGTGGTAAGCACACAAAGCCTTGAAGGAACTGGGTCTCAAGTGCAGCCATCAAAACACAACGATAGGTGTTGCCGATAGATTTTCCAACCTAAGGGTGGCAGGTAACCAGGCGGATACTACAATCTTGCTATGGTTTCCTAACGATGTTTTCCTTCACCGAAAGCTGAACCTCATTACACGATTTGAACGCGGAACCTTGATCTCGGCATCCGACGTAGTGACGTCGGTGCCCTAAAATATGTGTTATCATTATATGTATAAGAGTGTGCATAATCTCAAATATTTAAACCCAGCGGCTTAGGCTGTATGTGCGATGAAAGATCAGTTTCAAGATTATTTTCTGATAAAAATAGGCCCTAAATGTGCCGTACGGCATGAGGTAACGAGGTACCGCATGAAGTCATCACGGAAAATAGACTGTTTATTTCTTTTTTGAGATATGCAGGTTTCGTATTGATATTTTCCTCAGCCAAAATGCCAGATTTAAATCCGTTCTCTCAAACGAAATTTTGTGCTGGACCAAATATGTTTTTTAATCTTTATTTTTATAACTGGGACTGGACAGCTTAATTTATAAAACCATTGCAATAAGATTTTTTAAAAGGTCACTATCATGCTTGTACTCTTGTGGAGGATCACACACTTCAGTCATTTTATCGGCACGTCAGCGATGTAAATATCCCATAACAATGGGTTTGAAGAAGTTATAGGGATGTCATGTGCACAGACACAGACGATGATGTTACTTGCATAACGTGTGACTGGTGAGAGGAAAGGAGCAAATTAGCAGCAGTTATATCGCAATTAAAACCAATAGTTTAACAATTAGTATGATGAAAATCAATGACAAAAATATTGTTTGTGCTCCATATCTGTTTCTTAAAATGAAAACCAAACTATTACTATCAGCTTCAGCAATTTCTATTGAGATCTTTTGGTAATTACCAAATTTAATGTACTAAATTTCTCGAAACGTGCTTTGTCTATTTCAGCCAGAAATAATAAATACTCAAACCTAAGTTTCTTAATTTTTAATATCAACGTTATTCTTTTCTAAATATAATATTCTTATTCCTCAGGTACTCTCATGTCTGTCGGTCTTGGAGCTCTCGCTTTACTCGCCGGTAAAGCCCTGATGACAGCCATGATGTCCTTGCTCCTCTCAGCCATCATCGGAATCAAATCATTGTCCGGAGGACAGAAATCAACAACTTACGAGATTGTCTCTAAACCAGTCTACAGTCACTCTCACAGTCATTCCACAGCTCACGAAGACGTTGGTGGTTATGGACATTCTGGGTATGGAAGGAATTTGAATGTTAGGAGACGTTAGACAGTAATTTTCCGACATGGTATAGTTCAAAATCGATACAATAAGATACATGATCTTGCAGACTATGACAGTAACAATCATTTAATTCAGTATTTTAGATATTGTTGTGTTTTTCCTCTGCAACGCCATGTAACTTATTTTTAGCAGTTATCGATCAATTATTTATTTCATCTAATTTATTTTGTTTAGTTTTAAAATTCCTAGTTCCATCTTTAATCATGTCTTTGATTTCTACTTTTGCCTGTAAGTCTTATATTAACAACCTGATAATTCTATTTCTTTTTCTTTAATTGTTTTACCTACTATTTCTGTTTTAATTATTATTTTGTCAGTTTCTTATTTTTCACTAGATAAATAGTTTCTTTTTGCATTACTTATTTGTAATTTACTCGCAAACCTCCAGTTCATCAGATAAAAAAGTAATCGAAGTCGAGTTGATTGAAGGCTGTACAAACGAATTAATTATAATAATTTATTCATTAGATTAAGATCACGTTTATTTGTTTGCGTTTTTATATTCTATTATATTTATATTTATTTATTTATTTTCAATGTATCCCCATTCATTCCTAATATATTATGTTATTTTAATTGGAATATAATATCTAATAATACTTTTTATTTGTATGTTCTCTATTTAATTGGCAGTGATTTTATATATCTTATAATCTTGTATATTTGTTACTCATAAGTTATATTAGTAGTTATTTATTATTGCTATGTGATAAATTTATTTCTTATTTTATTGTTTTACTATAATTTTGTGTTATTTTAAAGACTGTTAGTATATTTTAATGCCATTTATGTGTACATTATTATTATAGTTGTATTATGTAATATAATTTATTTTATTAGATACATATCTATTTTTATGTTATGTACTTTTTTATGATATAATTTTTATTTTGCTATTTCATAAAGCACCAAAAGAAAATTAAATTGATTTTGTTTATACTTTTTTTCTTTTATTTCATCTCTTTTTCATTATCTGGGTTTGTTAATGGGTTTTATAACAGAATTTAGAATAAAAAAATCGAATGACCTTTTACTTCACCCCACCTTGTTTTTTAGCTTCAATCGATGCTATTCTCCACACCATAGGCTATCTGCGATCTAAGTTTCATCGCGATTGGCTCAGCAGTTTAGGCGTAAAAAGGTAACAGACAAACAGTTACGTAGTCGATTAGCACATTAGTAGTAGCTCATGGTTAATACATCCAAAAACACTTGGTTGAAGGCAAAAAATATGTTACTTTTTACTGTTGATGTCTTAGCCAAGGCGAAGCGCAAGATCTCTTTTCTTATTTTTTACTAGACTGAGATGAGAGTAACCCGTCATTCTGAAATGCGATTCGTCTAAAGTATAATTACTGAATTGCAAATGTTCTACTATGTTTAATGAATCCCAACCACGAATTAGCTTTTTATGAATAGTACGTCAAGTTTTGAGTCAAGATTAAAACAAGTGAATTTGGAACCTGCACCAATGATATTAGGTTTATTTTCATTTAACACGATTTATTGTTCAGACTTGATCTGAGTTTTCGTCTCGTTGCATAATACAGGCCTAAATAAACTAATCTTAGGCACTGATCCCACACAGAGTGTTTATTATGACTATATGCGATCGCTTTAAAAGTAAAACAAAATGTATGACGTGTGATCGGTAGTGAATATTGCAGAACTCTAACTGCTTGCTGTGTGCACAATAGTGAATGGGGAATCAGAACTCTAGAACTCTCTGTGAGATCGGCTCCTTAAGCCGTACAAATCTTATGGTGCGTCCATGCTACGCGAATCGAGAACGAGCCGAGCCATGAACGAACCTACAACGAGCCTACAACGAGCACGATGCGAATCCCTTTGTTCGTGAATAAACTGACAATCATGCTCGTCCGAGCCTCGCAAGCCCGTCCACGCTACGCGAATCGTGCTCGCAGTGTGCTCGTTCGTGGCTCGGCTCGTGCTCGGTTCGCCAAGCATGGACGCACCATTAGGTAATTTTATAGCAAAACTTTGGTGAGTTACTAAGTACAATTCAAGTATAGTGAACGCGGAACACATAACTCTGACCGCAGAACTCTAGACCGATCGCTGTGAGATCGGCACCTAAGAGACAAAACCTCCTTAAAAGAAGGAATTATGTAAATCGACTGTTCTCAGCAAAATCAACCTTCCGACTCGGATTGGAGTCAGAATTGTCTACTTGAAAAGGCCTTCTATACACTCCACTAAAGTCCACTTATATTCTAAGCTGCTCTACTAACATTAAAAATCGATTAATGACATTTTATCGCAATCAAACTTATTATTTCTACTCCGACTTTCATTTAACTAAGCAACCGCATTTTGTTCCTTTCTAATAATGATATGCAGAGAGAGAAAGCAATATTCTTTGTTTTATTTGTGATATTATAAATTTATTTCATAGTGGATTTATAATAACGATAGCTCAATATCTGTATTATCTTTGATTATAGTAATTTTGTTGAGGTCTAAAAAATTAAGTTCATATTGTTATAATAATAATAATTTTTGACAGTTATTTATTTTATGCTACACACACACCTGTGTTTGACTACTATGTCTGTGGTAATTACTTATGTAGTCGAAGGTAAGCACACAAAGCCAAGAAAGGAACTGGCTCTCAAGTGCAGCTGTCGGATAACACCGCTACAAGCTTGGCGACAGATTTTCAACCTGAGGGTGGTAGCCAGCCAGATATTACAAAGTACCACCGTGATATGGTTTCCTCACGATGTTTTCCTTCACCGAAAGCTCAGGATCGATGAGGATGTAGGATTATGTCAGCAGGTATACTTTCAGAGTACCAATGTGAGGTCTGTGGTGTGTCCAAATTAACGCAAATAAAATTAGCTTTTAATAACATGCAAAAATGATACTTCCGATACCGGGAATCGAACCCGAGCCTCCTGGGTGAGAGCCAGGTATCCTAGCCACTAGACCATATCGGATTGTTACACTGGAAGATAATTTAGCATTTCAGTACTTATCAAATTACTTTTTCAGAGATAATTTTACAGCCTTTTTTCAATTCTTAATATTGAAATAAACCATTATTAACTTATATATAAGACTAATTATAGACCAGTTGAATGAAGATAAGTCTAAAGTCGTAAGTCAGTACTAAATAAACATACATTATAATATAGTATAATTATTTATCAAAATTATCTACGAAACTGTGTTCAAAATCGTATTACTGCATCATTATATAACTTTTATGACATTTTAAGTGATTGAAACCGAAAAATTACACTATCAGCTTTCAAATTTTCCATTCAGTATCAATGTTTTATTTGCAGTTCGAAAGTGCCTTAGTGCAGCGAACAATAACGCTCCAAAAGCAATCGTTTCAATTTTTTTCTTTTTAACAATTTCCAGTAGGCTTGCTGTACTTTTTGTGCTTACTTTGAACAGTATAAAATAAATTGCGAGCAGATTAGATGCATCAGTTTATTGGTATTCGTTCAACGAGATGTCACAACAATAAATTTCAAAAGGACCATCCAGTGCAGTGCTAAGAGTGACAAAATGTTTAAGAAAAATGCCGTGATCGTCATTGGCATAGTGATATTGTGTTATGTGCAACAATCGAAAGGAGCTATTGAGGGATCAGAGCCTAATGTTATCCCGGAAGAAGTCAAAGATCATAATCATACGGAGAGGACTGGACGAACTTTGCATAAAGAATGCAATAGTTTATTTAGTTCTAAGTGCCTGAAGATACATGTTCTATCATTTATTGAAGATTTGAGCTCTCGAGATGAGTTAAATCTTATTCCTGGACTTAGCATCGTTAAAGAGAATCAGACTCAAACTCCAAGTCCAGAA
This sequence comes from Achlya flavicornis, assembly GCA_947623365.1. Classification (NCBI taxonomy): domain Eukaryota; kingdom Metazoa; phylum Arthropoda; class Insecta; order Lepidoptera; family Drepanidae; genus Achlya; species Achlya flavicornis. The sequence continues at coordinate 4,506,263 of OX392490.1, forward strand.
GAAATGGCTGCAGAATTATCTCGTCAATTTCCTGGGAAACCTGAAGAGAAGCTAAATAGGTTCCTCTTATATCGCTTACAAGATTACTTGGATGGACATTCGTTAAGGTACAAGTTGCTAGATCCTCAGACGACGAAAGAAGCTATGGATATGGCTAAGGGAGACAAAGAATCTATAGGAAGAAAGTCTGGAGGAGGTGGTCTTGGTGGAAAAGGAGGCGGTGGTGGTGCACTTTTAGCTGCTGCGTTGATGATGAAGGGTAATCTAATTTTATTATAGCCATTTCAAAATGTTGTATTTCTATTCATATAAGGTCGATAGTTTGATAGATAATGCCTGTTGCAATGTAGACGATGTAAAAGAGTACCTAAATATATAATAAATTGAGTTCATTACTTCATACACAGTAAGGTATCTACTAAGTAAGGCACCAGACTGTTATCTTGAGGCGTTAGCCTCCTCACGTGTTGATTTAGAGAAAAGGTTCCATAGATAATATTAGTACAGTTGTAACTTCGATCAATCAAATTTTGTGTTGGTTAGAAAATTCCGTTTCAACGAAAAGATCTCTTTCACAAGCATTGAATTATTACACATTCACAAGCTTTTATTTAACTTGCAATGTATGTATGTAACTATGTGTGTTCGATTGGAATCTTGCAAGTCGAATTTCACCCACATCCAGTGGTCGGATTGACTTGATATTTGGTATACATTAGTATATTGGAAGACTATGCAAGTACAGTCAACAAAAAGTAAAGTCACCAAAAAAGCTTGGAATAAAAATGTTTTTTAACAAAAACTTATTTATACCTAAACTCTTGCTTTTTTCTTACTTAGTCCTAAAATCAGGCGTTTATGCTGTTTTTTTTTACAGGAACACTAGCAGCAGCTGCCTTAGGAGCTCTGGCTTTACTTGCTGGTAAGGCTCTTATGACCGCTTTAATGTCACTTCTTCTCTCTGCACTGGTTGGTCTGAAAGGCGGTGGTGGTCACAAATCAACCACATATGAAATCATTACGAAGCCTGAAGTGTCCCATCATCATTCCCATAGTCATGAAGAACAGCATGAGCACGAACATGGTCACCATGGCGGTTATAGAAGAGCCTATGATATAGATAACTATAATAGTTATATGCCTTATGATACGTCTACTAGCTAAAGTAAAGTTATGATTTATTTATTTATTCTATTGTTTTTAAGATTTAGTTAATAGGTAATTTATTTCTTTGTTGGGAGTTTGATTATTTATCGCAGCGAGTGTTTGTTTTAATCATTATTTTATTATATTTATTTATTATTTATCTTCCCACCGCATTTATTTATGTTAATGTTTTATGTAAATTGAAATACCTCATTTTAATTTATTATTTCAGTATTTTTCATTGTTCTATGACTCATTAATTTTATACGTTTATTGCTAAGTATTTTTATTTTATTAATATCTTCATAAGCGGTATAGCTGTGATATAATTAATGTATGATATTTCTTATGTAACCAAATATTCAATATTTTAACCAAATATATTTTTGTTGACTTATTATGTTCTAGTAATTTGTTATTTATAGTGTTTTGATAATTATATGCTTACTCAATTAAAATAAAATAATGATATTATTGTTCTATTTTTCATTTTATTTCATTATGTTTTAGTTAAGTATTCATAAACAAGGAATTTTAGACACCACTTTTCTTTATTTCTTGAATAGGTAGGAAAGTTAGTTGATGATTTTACAGATAATTTTAACCAAAATATAATAAAAAAATATAAAATTATAAAGAATATTTATTTATCAATTTATAAAGGACTAGTTGCCTCGCGGTTTCGCCCGCATATCCGAGGGATATCCTACCCTATCAAAAATGTCTTAAATTTTCTACGCTACTTTCGTATTTTTTTCGTATGAACCTTCTCCAGAGTATTAGTAGTAGTAGTATTAGTAGTATTAATATTTTTAAATTAATACTATACTGGGTGGAGATTCCGAGATGGTATATTTTTTAAACCTATGTTGGGTTAGTCATGCTGAACAACTTTTACTAAGGGACCAACACTGAATTCTCAAAAAAAAAAAATACTTTTCATACTTATGATCGAGGATGGTTGAAATTTTGTAAGAAAATTTTAAAATAAAGTTGAGAAATTACTATTGGTCCCATAGTAAAAGTTGTTCAGAATGACTAACCCAACAGAGGTTTCCAAAATATGCCATCTCGAAATCTCCACCTGTTATATTATATATTTACAACTATAAATAAATCTTTGTTTATTTGCTTATGGTTCCCTTAGATCCGTTCAAGATAACCACAATGACATTTATAATAAATATACTTAGTTATTTCAACGACAAAATTATATGTTTTCACCATAACACTCCGATGTCTGACCTGAAATCCTATAAAGCACAAGAAAATAAATAACGTTAACCCATTGCTTGACTTTTCATTTGAATTTTAATACCACAATGGAGTTGTATAGAATTGTATTAAGTATTCTTAGTTTTGTTTTAGTAAATAGTCTAATCGTTGGTAATAAAATTAGTAAAAACAGTGATAGATCTAAATCTGATACAGATAAAACTAATAATGGTACAAATATAGATTATGTATTTAATGGTGTTTATACTGAATGCTTCATGCATCTATCATACACTTGTTTACAAAATAAAACTTTGTTATATTTGAAAGAACTAGATAAGCTTAGTGAAGTTTCAGTTTTAGGAAATTATGTGAAATTTGGTAAGTCTAACATCTTATTAAATTTGGTTGTGGATTTAAATCTGTTAATAATAAAAGGTCAATAATTATTAAGAAGTGTTTTAGATTTGGATATATTAACCTAGAGATGGTTGTTATACCTTTACACAACTAGAGTACTTAATTATTTAAAATGTTGTATTCCAGTGAAATTAAATGAAAAACATAGTGAACATAGAAACAGTACTGAAGATCCTGCTAAAGCCAAAACTACAAAAGATCTATCATTTTTAATAGACAAATCCGTTGATAGATTCTTCAACAACCATGTCATTCATTTCAGTATCATGGGAAGAAATATATCCGTGCCACATACAGGTAAAGTTGAAATTAATAACTAATTTTCACTAATATTTAAAATGAAGAACATATGTAACGGTTTCTACCTACATAAAAGTCTTAAAAAAACCATTGCTTGAACTAAGCAAAGGATATGTAGGTAAAACAGAGACAATATTAGATCTTAGAAATAAGAAATAACCATACCTACTAAACAAGTACTGTCAAGTACTGCTATTATAAAATTATTATTTCAATGAATAATAAATTTATAAATTTTTCAGTAGATGACTTTGTCGGTAGAAAAAGACGGAAAGGTGGCGGGGGTTCTGGAGGTGGAGGAGGTGGAGGAGGTGATCATGACGGCGGTGATGATGGTGGCAAGAAGAAAATGATGATGATGGCCATGATGTGCATGAAGATGAAGATGATGATGGTATGTTAATAAACATCTTTTCAAATCTACTGATTTTATCAATGCAAATATGTAAACCTTATTAAAACACTGTTCATTTTTTACACATCGTCATATTCAATATTCATGAAGCAGTAGGCGCGTCAATTTATTCATTAAAGGAAAGAAGAATCATCATGAGCTTCTAAAAAATACAAATGATTGACGTCTTCGTAGCATAAAGGATAGTTTTGAATCAAATTGCTGTGTGTAAAGAATGTTCCAGGATATTATTTACAGGAAGTCGTGAAAACATATTGCTAAAGGATTCCTACTGCATTCTTCTCAGAACAATTTAGTATCGAATTTCCAGTCCAGTCACAAAAAAACGTGTTAAAATAACAACCAACTATATTCATTACCAAAATCTTACAGTTGTTTCTGATAAACACAGATGGTGCCAGCAATGATGGGGATGATGGGAATGATGTCCTTCAAAGGGATGATGTTTAGCATGATGTCATTCATGATAGCGAAAGTTAGTACATCTTACCAGCTAGATTTTATTAATTCAAAATCAAAGTTAATAACAACTTTCATAAACTTTTAGATAATGTTGCTGATGAAACTTTTGGAGAAAAAAGGAGGAGGTGGTGGTAGCGGAGGAGGAGGAGGTGGTGGTGATGGAGTATGTAAAAATTATCAATTTTAATAAAAAAATGCTCCCGACAAATAATTATTGGTAGAGAAAAGTAACTTTTATTAAAATATACATATAATTATTATTCATTTCTTGAAATTAATTTCATAACAAAATATCATATAACCTTTAGAAGAGTTTTAATAATAGTAAGAACCTGATGGTAAGCGGTTGCCGTAGCCATAAGGAAGCTTGGAAGACACGCGGCATCAATCACGCGTTACCGATCCTTACGGAGGGGGCAAGCCAATGAGCTCTGGCGACCATACTCACGCGCAGGAACACAACATAAAGTTATTTAGCTGCGGTATTCCGTAAGGTACTTCCCCAGTCGAGGTGCTCTTTGAGCGAATCAAAACCCTAAAATACCTATTTCAGAGGGAATAAAATAAAACAATTTCTAAATATTTCCAGGGTTGGGCAACTGGAGGTGGTGGTGGTGGAGCATGGATGCCAGCAGGTATTATACCCGTATAATATAAATTAACACAGAAATAAAATAAAGAATAAATCATATCCTTTGAAATTCAGGTGGACAAGACTATGCTGGTGGCAGTGGCGGTGGCGGAGGAGGATATGATGCAAACGCACAATGGCAAAGAAGATCTATACTAGAAAACGTTAAAAGTAAGAATGATGATAAATATCCAATGATATCGTATGCTAAGCCATCTGTAAGATATAATCATATTGTCAATGATAAGGAATCAATAACTGATAAACTGAATGCAGAAATCTCTAAAGTTAATGACAGTGATAAACCTAAATCGAGAAATAAACGGAGTATCATTGATATGATACAAAACTCATACTTGTACTGGGTGAATAAGATTTTGGGAATCAATATTAATAGAAGAACAAATTTGAAATATCCAAAGTTCAAAATAGTAAATGGTGTCAAATATGTTTATCAGCCATTTAGAGTGATGCAAAAACTGAAACCAGCAAAGGAACAAGTAAATCTTATTAAAACTACAGATGATGGTTTTAGACCTATTATAACCGCAGAAGATTTTAATAAAGGGGAAATCGTTGAAGGTTCTGTAGAGAGTAGAATGAATACGAAGAAATTTCACAAAATGAAAGATTCTGTTAACGATACTATGGATGAGAATCCGTGGGAATGACTATTCTATGTGATGAAACTATATGTTTTGGATAACCTCGTTGTGCCGGACTTTAAATCGTTTTTGTTTCTGTAGCGATTGTTTATCTGTAAGTTTTATTTGTTAACATAAGTTATAATAATTAGTTTTAATAATTATTGATAGGTATTAGTATAATAAAGGTGTAATTACTTATATTAATCCAGTCAATAAATATAAATTTGTAGTCCTAAAGTGGCGTTTCATTATCTCGTCTTCCATTTTTGTCATGTAGGTATTATTTAGAAAGAAAGAAAGAAATAATTTTATTTGCAATTAATTGAAAATTAAACAAAAAAATAGCAAAGTTATTAAACACAAACAAGATGCACAACAAAAAGTACACATAGTTAAAACACAAATTATGCATGGGGGACAAATATGGCCTACAGCTCAGCATTATGCTGCAGCACATATCTGTACCACAGCGTTGGTCCTGTTACTATGTCCACGTCTACGTCCGTCTACTTGATGTCACTACGCTCTACGCTCGATTCTCATAATAAAACTTCAACGGTGTCGAAGTTTTATTATGAGAATCAAGCCACTGTACTCAGCAGTAGGATATTCTAGTAAATTATAATAAAATTCAAAATTCAAAAATTATGTATCTATTGGACCCAATTATATTTTTATGCCTTTTGCGGTCGAGACCTTGGGACCGTGGGGGTCCTAAGCTCGCCGTTTTGCTTGCACCTTTGTCTTCAAATTTGATCGAGACCTCCGGAGACCAGTGGGCGGGGAGCTTTTTCCGCCAACGCGTCAGCTTGGCTATCCAAAGAGGAAACGCTGCCAGCCTTCTGGGATCCTTGCCGTTAATCGGAAGCAGCGGCAGGCTTGAGGAAATTTTCTATAAATAGATTGTATTTTGTACATATTAGTTGTAAATAAAGCTAAAGAAAAAAAACAGTCTCAGCGCCGGCTCTAGGGTAGAGCTACAGAAGCGGTCACTCTAGGCGCCAGGTGGCGACACCACAATAACAAATGTGAAACCATTCTCGAGCGAATAATACAATTTTAATGGCGGTATACGCATCGCCAGTGGGCGCCAAAAGATAATCTCTCTACTCTAATCGAGGGCTGGATCCAGCGCTGAGCTTGGTTCCTTACCTACCTATATTATAGCGTAGAAATTCAATAAGGAAGGGTGTTTCAAAATTCATCCTTTATATAGAATTGAAGGTCAAACTGCAGGATGGAAAGCTATCATCTTCTATTCCATACAAATGTATTCTTCCTCACCTGATTTGAAAGTTACAGCAATACGTCTCTATACGATAATGATTGAAACATACTGACAGGCACTATTAAATGCGGGTTTTTTTGTTGGTAGTAATAGTTAAACTACACTAGGTACTACTTAATATTTACTCTCCTACATTGCTTAGTGCCCAACAGGGTCCTTAGTATATAGTGTTATTTATTTACTTTAAGGTGCCTATGTAACATTATAATAATGTAAGGAAAGCAAAATAAATAAGGTATAATATAATTGATCAAAAGTAAAAACACGTTAATCAATGCTTTGCTGAGTTTCTTGCCGGTGTCTTCTCAACTTAAGTGTATTATGAACCGTTGCATGGTAGAGTCAGTCGTATCGTACATTCATAAGTGCTTTATAAAGGCCTGTATATGTTTTTAGATGTTGAGTAAACTACCAACGAAAACGTGCCCTAAGATTGGTTGATTGGTGGAATGGTTTATGGATTTGTTGGTAATCCTTTAGTTTTGACAGTTTTTGTACTAAATTTATTTTCGTTCAATTACTTAGCTTATGAATTAGTGCACATCGGCTCAATGATAATGGAATTGCAATAGTATCGTGTCAGTTAACATTTTACTAGACTTTTGCCCGCAGTTTTGAGGTCTTGCATATGTTTAAAGGTATGGAATAGTGATTAGAAACCTGGCACCCTTATGATGGTAAAATATATTACTGAATTCACGACTGAAGCACCACGGAGCTTATAATAGCAGCATCTTTAATATCTTTTCTGTGGTTCAATATAAATACTCCTTCAATCTGATGGATCTGCCATCTATAAAACTTTCATTTAACTAACTGATAAGAATGTAAGAATTCTTTCAATAACTTTTAACGTGTTCGTATTTTTTTAGATCGGTGGCTCTGGTACTTAGTTTTTAGATTTGTCAACAGATGGCGTACTACTCTATAATTGTTTTGTGCAATTTCACGTGTCAGAGTTTTTTGATAACATGCTTATATATCCGATATGGTCTAGTGGCTAGGATACCTGGCTCTCACCCAGGAGGCTCGGGTTCGATTCCCGGTATCGGAATAAATTTTATGCTTTATTATTGAAGTTTTAATTAAAATATAAATTAATTTCTTGTTTTTTTAATCAGCTCAGCTAAGTTTTCTAATCGTAGTTCCTGGAATTATATTATTTACCATCCGCGAGCCAGTGGGTTAATTTTACCTCAGATCCATATAACAATATCTCCACATTATTTATTCTTAAACCTCCACTAATGATTTCAGACAATAAAAACCGGCCAAGTGCAACGACAGACAGACAGACATGACGAATCTATAAGGGTTCCGTTTTTTGCCATTTGGCTACGGAACCCTAAAAATCAGATTAGATTATCATTATATTCGAATAATTGAACATGGGGCAATCTTGTTGTTGAAAATTATAATTATGTTGATACGGGATCACTGTCGGTTCGTAACAAATATACATACACAACGTAGGTATGTTATTTGGTGCAACGAACGACGACGGCTCATAAAATATCATGGAAGAGAAGATAGAAAAGGCATAAAAGTAAGAACTTAGAATAAGGGACGCAAGATCTTTGGCTCAAAGACTAGACTAAGGTAACGGAAATGTAGAGATAAAAATTGGTGAAGTAAATATTACTTTTGAGGTAATTTTTTTTAGGTAAACTATCAAAAAGAACCTGGTTTTTTCAACCCATAGATCAAATAAGACAATAGTAAGTAGGTATCCTGTTGATCGAGGATACAAAAATAATATATAGTCCCATAAGCTTATCTGGCCCGGTGAGGAGTCGCTGTCATCACAATTTGTGGAGCAAACAACCAATGAACGTAGTATTTATATTCTTTTTGACCAATGGCGATTGACATTTCAAAATGGCGTCTCGTTAGTTCCTCTTTTGCCACCACCGGGCCAGTAAAGTTTGTGGGATTATAGTCACATAGTGATAAATGTAACAATTATCACTATGTGTGTGTTGTATCAGAAAAGTTCAAAATCTTGAAATAGGTACACACTTGCTTTCCTAATTTCATAAATCACACCTGCTAGTGAATGCAAAAACAAACGTTTCTATTTTTAGGAGAAAAATGTGTTTTATAATTCATTGAGCGATTAAGTCGACCACGAATGTTTGCACCAAAGGCGGCTGTCGCTTTCGAAAAGTATGGCTCGGTTACACCACTGAAGATTAAAATGTTAACTAGCGTTTAATATTCCTAACAACGGTCTCGGGCACTACTGACCCGATTCTGACAATTCTTTCAATAATAGTAAGTTACTTTGTACCGGAGTAGTATTTGCTATTTTTCATCCCGAAAACGCTGGTGAAACCATGGGAGATAGCAGTTTATAAGAAAAGCTAAAAATAACAATAATGTTATAATAAATTGGGTACTGACATTACTCTCAGATTTTTCTTCCACTAATAATATTTTATCGGGTACTGAAGGTTGGCAGTCATCGTTTAGAACAGTTAATTCTTCACTCTTAAGTTACATAAGATTATCAATTAGAATCTATAAATTGCAAATGTTTTATTATTGTTAGGATTGACTCAAAAATTCTGACAAATAGAGGAAAAGCCAAAAAAAATACATCAATCAAACAGAACTTCATTCTTCAGAGAGCATGGGGTTCTTCAAAAAGGGCGTGAAGAGATTTCTTCAGGGTCGGCAACGCGCGAGTGATACCCCTGGTGTTGCAAGCTTCCATAGGCTACGGTAACTGCTTACCATCAGGCGGGCCCTATGCTTGTTTGCCACCTTGGTGGTATAAAAAAAAGAACTACCAATAGTTTTTTTTTTCAAATACAAGTATAGAATAATACTTATTCATGAAATCAGTTTTCATGATCTAAGTATATTTTTTTTATATTTTAAACTTTATATGCTTAAAAAAGTTGGCAGTGTTAGGTTCAAGGTTGTATGTTGGTCATAATGATATTAACTCTAGCTAAATTGAAATTAATAATATTTACGAACAGTTAACATCATGGTTAAATCAGCCATTAACCGGCAGCCACTATATGCGGTCAAAGACCCAGATCTTCACCTTGCTCTTGAACATGGTTTGTCAGGTGATAGTGATGTACATAAATGTTTTCCGACTATCGATTATGTGTTTTATTAAGATAAAATGTTTTTGCACCCTCTATTCCCGAAATGTTTAGATGTTAACAATTATTTGGATAGCATTTGTTATTTTTTTCATAAATGGAAAAACAATTTATAAAGCCTAGTTTATTTTAAAAATCTATTTAAGAAAATATACTCTTCCTTGTAGTTAGAGCAATGATGATAAAAAAAACAAAATTATCACACTGACAATTTATCCCGCAAGGTGTCGTATAGTCGCCGGTGCCACACTACTACTAATTTGCAATTTTTTGAAGAAAACTTCCTTTTATTGGTTAAAAAAATTACCCCTATGCTATGTTATACAAACGGATATTTCATAATCAGGATATCTTACTGCTTACTTGTGAAAGAGCACAATAATATCACTACTAATGTTAGAATCTTATTAGCAATACTCCATTCAATAACCCGAGTAATTATTAGAATAGAAGTGCTTACTTCTCTCTCAGGTATTTATTATTCTACTTGCTTTCTACCCTTCAGAATTAACGATGATCCCTTATTTTACACCCTTTAGGGTAAAATTTCAAGAAATCCTTTCATAGTAGACCAAAGGTATTCAAATAATATTATCCAAATAACATAATTGGACTGTTTTACAAAAAACTTAAACCGACTTCAAAGTACACGAAGAAGTAATCAAATCCTGATCTGATGACAATGGAACCAAACGGGAAGTGTACCCTTCCAGACAAAAAAAGAATTTTCCAAATCGGTTCATAAATGACGGAGTTATGAGGTAACAAACATAAAAAAAAAAAAAAAACATACAACCGAATTGAGAACCTCCTCCTTTTTTTGAAGTCGGTTAAAAATAAAAAAACAACTTTAGGCTGTGCGTTGTCTGTCACATCAATGTGCAAGACCCAAACTTTACTTATCAAGCGGTGAATGGGTAGTTTATAGATATAATTGCATCCCATCACTAACCGCAAATCGTGCGACAGAGAGCTTCGCACTGCTCCTCCCACCGCAGACTTCACGCGGATAACTTTAGTAAGTTGTCCGGTCGCCCGCGCGCCACATGTGTGTGTCACTGGCCTTATAATTTTGACGTGTGTTGACCCCCTTACGAACGCGTCATAAACAAAACTTATTTTTGTGTGCACCGAATGGTTTTTCTTGCTTCCACTACGGATTCTTGCTTTTGGATAATTGGTAATTATGATTATATTCTTTTATAAATGAAAATGTTGATCATTTGTATGATATTCAAACAGGTTACTTACTGAATTAATTATGCAAATCTGCCCATCCTAGCTTAATTGCATTGACTATATAATGTAATCAATTAGAAATGGCAATGTAAACTTTTCAATCGATGATCAATATTTGGAATTAACTTTCTATTACGTAACTTCGATGCCAAATGAAGCGAAAGGAGATTGTATTTACTAGCGTCTGGTCAAGTCAGAGGATGTTTCATTACCACCTCCCTCTCCCCTTTAACAGATTAGTAAACTATTGCTCCACTCCCCCCACAAACAATTCCCATTCTACCCTGGAGTTATCAGAATCAAGAGCTTATTTACAGATCCTCTTAATTTTAATTCAAAAGAAGGCCAGGGTGACTAATCAAGATGTAATGTTAGTATGTTTTTGGTGAAATCCAATCTGGTGTTTCTCAAATCGGTCCTCTTATAATACAGTCTAGTATGAGCATGATTCAACTTATACCGCTCTCTCCAGTCCTTTTATCCTTATAATAAATTAGCATCCGCTTTTCTAATGACATCATAGCTTGTCTATAATCAAAAGGTACCGAAGAAAGCAGATTGCGATATGAGGAAAAACCATGGAGACAAAGTCACGTAGACATTTTGTACAGCTCGTAAACAAGTATCATATCATTCATATCGAAGTAACTTTACGCTAAGCCATAAACTTTATTTTCGTGGGGATATTCTAATAACATACCCGATAATCTCTGAGGAAGCAACCAGGATATGCCGGACTTGTACTGGCTAAAAACCCACGGTTCTCTGCTATAGAGGACGTCGGAGTCAGTTCAGAACGCGTACAAGGGCTTCCTACTCGCGCAGCGTTAAGAAAACTCGTCAGGGGAAGTGTGTTAATTCCCCCAGCACCCTTGCTATGCTATCACGTACACCTGACCCTACGTACACCTAAGGGCTGCTTCAGGGCGCTCAGATCTTAGATTCTGATTGCCTACAACCTACAGCCCCACCAGGAAGGCAGGAAAGCACCATATTATGCTATTCACATCTATCGTAAACATCAACAGGCACAAGGCTCCCATTGCTATCAACCGGGAATTTGCTTGAAAAATGTATGGGTATTGCTTATTTTCATAGGCGAAGGGACCTACAGCCATATACCATCAGGTGCATGTCTGCAGCCTTTTGATAAATTGACTGCCAATCGTAAAAATGCGTGCTAAGTACCCGGATTTTTTTGGCATCTATTATTAAGAGTGTAATGTGCAACCATCCGGAAACTGGTCACACGTAACATTGCTTATCCTTGCGTATCGACATTCTGATAGGCATCACGCAGACAATTACCAACTTTCTTGTTTCTTGAATTCTTAAAGTGATAATGATAGCTTAGATTAGCTAGAATTAGTGGTAGCGAAAAATATTCACGATTGCCTTGAAGGAGTCAGATACTTTTTTTTTTTTTTTTATTAAATGGGCTTGCGTTTGCCCCTGACCCGCCCATAAGGGACGAAGACGAAGCCTAAGATGGGACCAGCTTACCCAGAAGGAACCTATTCACTCTGGCCTTGAAAGTCCCAAGGTTGTATGAGTCAGGAAACACAGACGCCGGAAGCAAGTTCCACTCCCTTGCTGTCCGCATTATAAATGACGATGCAAAATGCTGTGTCCATATTTTCAGAATGTCAACAACGTACGGGTGAAGCACACTCTCCCAAATATATCCTGAAGAAAACCGATAGGCAAGCAACCTTTCTTCGATGGTCGAGCCTCGTGAGTTTCACCTCATCTTCGATGAGTCTCCTGGCTCGGCGGTCTATTGAGTCGAGGGAGTCAAGTTGGTACTTGCTTATCTGAGTTATACCACTTCCTTGAGTCTAAATTACCAGTTAGCCAGGAGTACTAGTCCCCTAAGTCCCTACTAGGTTTAGCATAGCTTAGCTCTTTGAGCCATTTTCATGAAATTGTGGTCTAAAACAGTGTTTCCACAATTCAAAAGAGACCATCATAGCATATGGTGCGTCTATGCTACGCAAACCGAGTACCAGCCGAGCCTCTACTCTTTCGTTGCTCGCAATGTCAAGTGTGGACGTACAACGAGCTTATAGTGCAATAAACTTATCTGGCCCGGTGGCCAAAAGAGGAAATAAATACGCCAGTTTGAACTGCTATTCGTCATTGGTTGTTCGCTCCACCAAATGCGATAACAGCGCCTCTCTCACCGGGCAAGAGAAGATTGTGGGAGTAAATAACGAGCGCGATGTGAATCCCTGTGTTCGTCAAAAACTGACAATTGGCGGAGCGCAGTCGAGCGCGAGCCGAACGCTCTTTCGAGGCTCGTCCATGCTACGCGAATCCCTGCTCCTCATGTGCTCGGCTCGTGTGCCGGCTGGTTTACGTAGCGTAGACGCACCATTAGATATTAGTCTGAATATTTTGAGACAACTACTTTCTATTGTAGAATTGACTTGCATTAATCAGTGTCTGGGTTTTCAATACGTTACATGTCAGACGTCAAAATTATCAATGGTATGGTACATAAATAATGATTTTGAGGCTTTTTTGATGTCTTAATAATAGAATAAAACTGAAACACGTATTGTAACTGCAGGGATCTTTCACAAAAAGTAGTTGAAGAAGATTTAGCCATTCAAAATAACAACAGAATTGGGATAACAAAACTTATCCTTTTATTATGTAAATTGAATGTGCTAATACTACTAAATACACAAAAACTGAAGTTAGTTTTTATGTTTGACATAAGCTTAGTCGCTGATAATGATAAGTTTGAAGGTTTGGAGCAAACATGGCATAGAGACAGATCATATTCAGGAATAATGGGAACTTTTTAACCTGGAATAACATAAGATTCCTCTTGACCATAGGGAATACCGCAATGAGGATGAGATATTAGCATAAACCTCCGCTTTTTTAACTTCCATAGTTCCAAATAAACCCAAAATTGTATACTACCAGGTAAGGGCCTATCACATGTCATACTTTCACCACCAAAACAGCTTCTGGTCCCATTGATACAAAACAGGAAATCTGGCTGGTATGAAGCATGAGTAGTTTAAAAACTGAACAAGGTCGCCAGCGAAACTTTCGATTTTGTTAAAACTGGGTTTTATGACAATGTTTGAGTTGATCTTGACATTGTATTTGTTTTATAGAATTTAGCTTCGGAAATACATCGAAATTTAGAGTACCTAATGGTTTACCTGTTTTAGGTAAAGTACCTATTAGGGAAATGTTTTTTGAGGCAAAAATGGTGAAATCTAAAATATTTCACTTCCATGAACATTTCTAATTATTATTCTGTCAAAATATGGTAATAGATCACAGGCCACACGTGGACCATTTCGTGTTTTTTTAAAAGTTGAAGTTATACAGTGTATCTCACTTTCCCTCCACAAACAAGAAAATAACTGTACGTCCAAAATTCAGGTTTCACTTTACCTACAGGGGTAACAAAATTTCTCCCTGCACCATAATCAATAAATTGAGATGCCATCGAACCAGCACGAGATCCAAACCAGTATAGTTCATCAGATGCGCATGCGTCCACAACAATGTCACACACATTAACACACTTATGTTTTGCCATTGAGAAAAGTATTTTATGCCGTGTGTAGTTTAATATTAAAATTTATTGACGGATTTTTGTTTGAAAGTAAGCCTAATCGGTAGTAAATTCATAATCTTCTAATGTATATTCATTTAAGTAGGTGTGAAGACTTTTACTACTTTTTAATGCGACGATAAAATCAAAATCAGAAGGTCATTTTTTATTCAGTATAAGCCCTGGTATATGAATTTTACAGTTGACAGTATTACCGAGTCGAAATGCACTTACTGAAAAGTCTCAAGTAAGAAACTGAGCAAGGCATTTCATTGCTCAGTAATAATTAAGCATAATGAGTGAATGAATAATCCTAAGACCTATCGATCTTAATTTTTTAATGCATCAATATTAAGTAACTGCATTATAATGCCGATCTACTGAACTAAATCAATGCAATCCACTTTTTCTTTACTCGTACCTTCCTATCACAATTACATTGTATCAGATTATTTTCTTTCAAAGCCTCTTCTCTCAAGAGGGTCAAATTCTTTCTATGAATGTTTATTTGGAAGTTGTACCCATTCAATTTATACAATAGCACTTGTGTGTCAAGGTTGCCATAAAACGTAATATTACGGATTTTGTAATAGTTATCTATGGTTTTAATATTGGCATACATTTTTTATATGTTCACGAAGATAAAATATGATCTTCTTCTTAATATTGTATTCTTCTTGATCGAATTGAGCTTGCTGGCGTAATGCAGTAAATAATCAAGAACATCGTCCCTGGTAATTTATTAACGTATCATTCGTTGATAGTATCAGATTATTTTGATGCGAAGGGTCATCTTTATTACTAACAGCTAGAAAATATATAAGTATAATAGTTATGGTAGCAGTTCTGCTACAGATATGCTCTTCCCATTGCCACATCAACTGGTCCACAGTTATTTTGACTACTTGAGATCTTCACCAGATTTCGACATTAGGACTTTTATCCTTACTAGGAAAATAACGAGCATTTATGAATGTATTGCTAAATTAACATATACTATTGTTATTCTCTCATAATCTTGAAAGTCTACCAGCTATTTTCAAATGTGCAAATGAAAGCTGGTTTCTCTGAAAAGGTAATAAATTGTATATAATAATGAACATTCACTAATGTATGGTCAATAACTTATTTATTTCTCAAAGTAATAGCTGTACAAAGCCTTGTTCTACTGGGAAAGTATACGTAAGAAGTTATTTAAAGTTAGGTTCGGTATTTCTGATTTACTTACCTATCACAAATAGATCAACTGTTATAGTTTGGTCTACTAAAATAAGTTAAATATCGTTTTGATGCCCATTATTGTTTTAATCACTTGCATTTTTGGAATTCTAGTATTATTTTTATAAGAACCACGAGCCAACGGGCTAATAATCTTTATCTTTTAAATTATCATTATTTTGGAAATGGTTTTTAAGAAATTGATTATTCTCGTCGCAAGATATTAATAACCTCCTCTAGAGTTGATATATATTTATACAAAAATGTCACCCATACTATTGATACTAAAAACCCACCTGGCTGGCTTCAAGTTGAGAATCTGTCGCCAAGCACCTATCGACCGAGCCAGTTTCTTATAGGCTTTGTGTGCTTACCACCTTCGGCCATGGTGAGATTACGGTTAAATACAGAGCACAAATAGAAAAAATGCGGTACTTTGCTTCGTATGCAAATCATAGTAAGAAGACTTAAAATTGTTGGCCCTCTTCATATTACATTACACGTCACATTTTCGATATTTTGTACATTTGTTCAACTTAACCTTCCCCTGCCTGATGATGGATGCTTATTACTTTCACCTCATTGTATTCTAATATAAAGAAAATAAATATTCTAATGTATTTCTATTGTATTCTTGTTTTAAAGTAACTTTATGATACGGTAAAGTTTTGAAAGTGACAGACGGTTATTGGAAAGCTTAGACATTAGAAATTAGTGGTCACCTTGACGAGTGTGGCAATGACGGTTATATGTATGCCTAAGGATAAGAAGGATGAGCATTTCCCAATCAACCCCGATAGTTCAACGTACTTTTACTTCATACCACTAAGTTAGCAAAGCAGGGTACATAAAGGGCTACCACATTTTATCAGAAAATCAGCGAATATAGAGGTTATAAGAGTACCTTTAAATTCTCTGCAAAACTGCGTCTTACACGTATTTTTATAAAGGTTAAACATAATTCGTTGTTTGGTCTTTAACCTTCATCAAAATACTGTTACAGTATTAGTTTAGTACTAAATATAAAACAAGAATAAAAGAAAACATACTTTTTTATAACATAGTCACTCGACGAACCTTGTCAAGACGAATCAAACGAGCCCACACTCGATGGGGTTGCATCGTTTTATGCCAGAGTTTCCATGACATCTTCCGGATCCATCACCTGATCGGCTCCATGTTATAATATTACATTGTAATACGATTTACATTGCATTAAAAAATTCAGCGCAATCGGAAACCAAAGTCGGTCTTTAACTTGAAAGATTCGACTCCTGACTCACAGACAATGGGACACGAGAAACTAAATAAAATCTCGTAATGATACTTCTGATACAAGCGTGAGAATAAAATAAAATCAGCTTATTCTATGCTTATAATATGCTATACTGTCTGTCTGTACTGTCTGTACCGTTTTTTGTTAATACCTGTATGTCGATCGTCGTAAGGTTTCGCTGAAAACCAGCGTTGCGGCGCTTGTCGTCGCAACTTCATGCTGAGCGATTACCTTTTTACGACACTCCATAATTTAAATTATTTACTTTGTTATATACTATACGATTTCTTGTATTACGTGTGTCTAAATAAATTATTCTTATTCTTATGAGTACATCACATGATAGCTGCAACCAATCTCAATAACAAACAAGAATATCTAAATGTGGTTGCCATGGGTTGATAATAGAGCCATAAGTTTATATCCGTCAACCTGCTTCAACCACAATGTTACATGAACTTGCTATTTGATTACAGGTCCCATAGCCAGCTATTAAATGTGGTAAACGGTTGACATTACCTATCATTACTGGTAATAATACCCTGATTTGTGATGAAATGGTATACAGAGTGGTTAAGTACACATGATAGGTAATTAGTGATAGTTATAAGTTGTATCATCATAATTAATTACCGATCTTTGATTTGATTAGTTTAAATATTTGCTAAAAATCATGATGGAGTTTCAAAATGTGGTTTTATTACTTGGTATTGAAGAAAATTAGTCAAATCTAGACTTATTAATGTTATTTTTATAAGTAAACAATTTGTATTTAAGTAATATTTCTGATTCCCTTTTAATTTGACGGGTCAGTTGGCGTAGGTGCATGAACATGTCTGCATGTCCTGACTTTGGGTGTAATTTATCTATATTAAGTAGGTATATATTTACAAAAAATATAATTATATTGTAAAATATCAGTTACCTGGTTTCGATAGCACAAGCTCTACTTAGTTTGGGATCAGATAGCTATATGAAGAATCTCGGCAAAGAACTTAATTTTAGTAACATTTCGTTTTCTAAAATGAGAATGTAATTTTCAAAGAGAAAATTTTATGGAAATTTTAACCATAAAAAGCCCATTTATCTTCAAAATATCTATAGGAAACAATACGCGGTAACTCTCTCAGACATACGTTTGAGCATACATAATCAAAATAATAAAGCTAAACGGTGCTGCACTTACAACTGACACACTTATACATCTTCAATTGTACTTTATAGCTTTTATACATATAGGTACTAGTTTCAGTCTTAACTCCACGTCTTAACCAACTGCGCCAACTGGCCCGTCTCATCTCATGTCTTAGGTAGACATAACACATTTATTATCCTAAAATTTTAATTAAGTAATTTGGTATTTTGGAATTAACGGAACCACAGGTTCTATTTGACTTGAAGACTTGTTATTACTTTGCTAATACGGTTTTTGTAATAGCTACCTAATAATAGTAGAATATTTTTTATATGATTGGTTGTATAATAAATAAATAAATAAATTGATAATAATTATATACTTTACCTATGATTATGCAATAGAGAAAATATTGTGTATGCTTTATTGTACAATAATATTTGAAAAGGAAAAGAAACTTCATACCTATTCAAGATTCTTAAAAATTAAATATAATGTTGTCTTCGGAATATCAATATGGTTCTTAATAAAACCTTTTAAGATTTCTATTAAACATAATTGGACTGTTTTACAAAAAACGTAAACCGACTTCAAAGTATACTAAGAAGTAATCAAATCCTGATCTGATGACAATGGAACCAAACGCGAAGTATACCCTTCCAGACAAAAAAATTATTTTCCAAATCGGTTAATAAATGACGGAGTTATGAGGTCACAAACATAAAAAAAAAATACAGCCGAATTGAGAACCTCCTCCTTTTTTTGAAGTCGGTTAAAAAGAACAGTACAAATGACTCCTTATCACTTTAATCAAAGTCAAAGCCATTTATTCAATTTAGGCCCTAGAAGGGCACCTATGAAGGTCAAAGCTACGGAAGTTACCGCCAGTTCGTAAGTCGGCCTTCAACTGAGAAGAACAGGCAAGAAACTCAGCAATGTTACATGTTTTAATTTTTTTTTTTTTTTAACAATCTGACTATAATAATATATTGGCTATTTTTTTCCGAAACGTAGTAAAAGTAATTTAGTCACTACCCCCAATCAATATCATTATTTACTATCGTTTTATCATTATCACTGATCATTATTATTGAATTGCAGTTTTCTATTGAGACACTCTAATAACACAACTCTCAAGACAGGTTATCGTATTAAGAAATTTCCTTCCGAATTACTTTTATTTTCATTCGGTCGGTAATGCGTTTTGGTACACTTTCACCGTCGTGTCGATTCTATAATCCGCTATAGAGATCGATTCACTTTAAATTGAAGTGTTAGAATATTTACTATAATTATTTTTGTTTATAAAATCTACGTTGGATCAGGTTTTTCTGATAGATATGAAAAGAATTATGACTTTTCGAATTTTGCGACAAATATAAACGCACTGATGTCTATTTCTATATTTGTTATATTACATTGAATTTAAATTAAGGACTTATATTAGTGGACAATTGTAGAAATTGATGTCTAAAAAGCATCATCAGAAAGCAATGATAGCTCAGCGGTGGGTAATGAGAAATGTCGTGACGAAACTAAGGCGCTGCACAGACGTGTGTCCTGTGTCGGATACAAGCAACCAACGAATATTTGATTTCTATAGAACCAGTATGAAATCAGCCACTCCCTCGACAGACGGAAACTGTGTTCGATCGCCGCTACAGGACACAGCAACTACGGTTTTGGTATGTACTTTTGGTTGCTTGTATCCGACACAGGACACACGTCTGCGCAGCGCCTAAGACATGCTAATAGAGTTTTTTATATTCGGTTTTAGTACCCTCCTGACCGTGTTTATTTACTACTAGCCGGATAAATAATGTCAGCTAGGAGTCACTCAGCGAGCTATGGAACGAGCTATGCTCGGAATTTCTCTACAAGACAGGGTCCGAAACGAGGACATTCGTAGGAAAACAAAAATTACTGATATAACTGGTAGAGTTAGTAAGCTGAAGTGGCAATGGGCAGGCCACATCGCTCTAAGAACCGATAACCGATGGGGAAGGAAGGTTCTCGAGTGGGAACGTGTCCGTGAGTGAAAGTGTCATGCAAGTCGACCTCACACTAGGTGGACCGACGACATGTTCAGAGTCGCTGGGCGCCGCAAGATGCAAGCGGCCCAAAACCATTCGAAGTGGAAGTTAATGGGGGAGGCCGCATGGCAAGTAATAGTGTCGCAGCTATTTTCGCCCACCTCCAAGATGCAAGAGGCTCGCAAGTTGGCTTCTACGCACTGAAAAGGTTGGCAGCACATTGGCAAATACCCCGAGTATTTACCACCATAGAGACAGAAAATAAGAGTGATTGTATTAGAGAATGTGCCTTGAAAGCACAGCAGAGTGATTGTATTTGGAAGCGCTCGTAGTGTAGCATGATAAGCATTAATCGATCGGCAGGTTAAGCTACCACCGTCGTGGTCGGTACCTGGATGGGTGACCGCCTAGTGGTATTTCAAATCGAGCGTTTCCGTGCGTCGGATTGCACGCAAAGCCGTTGGTCCCGGTTATCACTTAATTGTGATAGTCATTAAGCTAGTTGGATGCCTCCTAGGTGGCTTGAAAAACTCCAACAGTAGGTTGACCACTAGCCTACCTCCACCGATCCGCAGTGGGCACGCGTGGTGGAGTATCTGCCCATTCCCTTTTACCCTGATTTGTGAAAAGAGGCCTGTGCTCAGCAGTGGGACATTATAGGCTGATGATGATGATGATGATGATGTGCCTTGACGCAACTACGCTGTTGAGAGTTGTTTGACAAGTACTGTCAACGCAGCCGTTACACGAACTCTTTCGAATTTAACAAAATCAACTTCACGAACCTGAGGCAGGTGACTAGTAAGTTAATAGTGTGACACTAATCTATGAATGCATCTACATGCGAACTGCTCACGCTATGTACAAGATCTCTATGCTTAGTATCACCACCTGCCTGCTTGTCAGCCTTCTAATAAATAAATTTATTAGATACAGTCACGAACTTTAATTTGGGACCTATTTAAGGTTGAGTATCTAACAAAAAACTTTATTTTTTCATGTAGGTTGGTAATATTAGTATTTTTTCTTCATCACTCACACATCATCACTTTCAGTGGTGTCAAAATTGTGAAATTTAACAGAATAGTGTCATTATGGCACAATTTTGACACCACTGAAAGATCATTGGAACACAATTGAAATAGCAGACTTGGGCCCCTGGTTGTGCACTCACGTCAATAGGTACAACTGCTCTCATATCAAGTCTCAAGAATAGATCATGTTAATCGAAAATAAATCTTATGTCATTAGTGCATTGATTGACATTCTTGAATCACAGTATCACATAGGTATTAACTATTGATTTTGAGCTTTCTACCGTATTGCATTATGAGTGTTTTTTAACAAAGGAAAGATTATTTTTAAGATTTAACGAATTATTCTCAGTGGACACTAAAGAAAGGAGACATTTTTCTCTCATGTCGATAACTTTCTTTGGACTTTCACTGAATAAACAAGTAGTATTCACGAATATGTCTTACGAAATAATGTTTTACGGTTGCTAATATATGTAATTACACCATAAATAATGTAATTATATTCAGAAAGTAATGAAATACTCTATAGCCATAATGCGTATCGCGGAATACGCATGGAACCTAATTATTAATCCCATACATTTTAGTCAATTCAAATTTTCAAATACGTAAGCGTTTACTAACGGTACCTATACCTTACATAGTAATTATAAATTCATCTACAACACACGGAGGTTCCATATTTTTGTGTCATATTTAATTGTTTTATAAACGTTACTTTTCTACTAATTATTTTCCACGCCTCAAGGTTGAGGCGTTAATAACAAAGTACATAAAGAAAGAATGCCGCCTCAACCGGACATGCTAGTGAAAGTATCTTAGCGTATTTTCGTTAACCATGCCCTAACTTAGTTTGGTTACTACCTACCGTTGCTTGTACAATTATGTTGGCTTGATAAGATGTAATGGTTAGGGCATGAATCTCGGAATCTCGGAATCTCGTAATATCGGAATCTCGGACCGTTTTTTCCGATATTGCAATATCGGAATTGACTGATCCAATATCGTAATATCGGAATCGGATATTTTTCTATTTGAGTTTTTAAATAAAGCTTTTAAGCGCGCCACAAGTAGGGCATGAATCTCGGAATCTCGGATTCTCGTAATATCGGAATCTCGGACCGTTTTTTCCGATATTGCAATATCGGAATTGACTGATCCAATATCGTAATATCGGAATCGGATATTTTTCTATTTGAGTTTTTAAATAAAGCTTTTAAGCGCGCCACAAGGTATGGTCACCTAGAGCTATAAAATTAACGTATCGTACATCAATTTTGCCTACCAGTGTTGCAAGTGAGCGTATTTTTTCAACAAAATACGATGTTCATTATCCATAAAAATGCTTGACGCTTTGTTTTTAGGAAAATACAATGGTGCTGATTCTGTTGTTTACAACTAAAATAATTTAGTCTCACTATATCTCTTTCTAACAAACATAACAAAAAGATGTATTAATTTACAACAGAATCGGCACCATTATCTTTTTCTATACTAATATAATATTAATAATAATAAATATATTAACATCTATGCAAATATAATAAAGGGTTTTTTGTTTGTTTCAACGGCGAAACCGCGGGGGACAGCTAGTTTTAATATAATGAAACTGAAGATTTTTTGTTCGTTTGCATTTATCTAAGGAACTACCAGTCGGATTCGATTTTTTTCCACTAATAGACGAGGAGATTTTCCAATAATAGCATGGAGGACCTCTTGGCTCATTATGCAACCACTAATCTCCAATTCGGACTTGCAATCAACACACAAGATGAAAATGTTAATAATAGACCGGGCCTAACTTAATAGAATGGACGTACTGCGAAAAAGATACATATACCTCGGCTCTACCATTTCCAACATGAGACTGTGAAGATGAGATCAGAAGACCATGCGCAATGACAAG
This sequence comes from Achlya flavicornis, assembly GCA_947623365.1. Taxonomy (NCBI): domain Eukaryota; kingdom Metazoa; phylum Arthropoda; class Insecta; order Lepidoptera; family Drepanidae; genus Achlya; species Achlya flavicornis. The sequence continues at coordinate 4,529,333 of OX392490.1, forward strand.
ATCAGCAGTAGAAAGATTTGGAAAGACAGTAGGATAACCAGGAAAACAAAGATTCGACTTATGAGATACCTGGTCCCTGGTCGGTATGGAGCTGAAACTTGGTCCTTAAGCCTACAAGATCGCCGGAAAATTGACGCACTGGAGATGTGATGCTGAAGATGCTTCTTGAAAATTCCGTTGACGGTCTTTCACACTAATAACTCGATCCTGCTGGAGTTTAGAATAACAGATAGTCTTTCATCGACTATGCAGCTTCGAATTCTGAAGTTATTTGGTTACATCTGCAGAAACGAACACTCGATGAAGAGTCTTATTGTCCAGGGTGAGAGAGTGTACTCGCAACGCTACAAAAGCTGTAACCCTAGTCAAGGAGAACATTGAAGACCCACCATGTACACTATCTATTGCAACCACGACCACTCTGACAAGAGTGCTCGACTGAGCAGAAGATGTTTTCAATCCAACTTTATAACGAACTGGTTGTCCCCGAGGTTTCACCCGCGTTCCCGGGATCAAAAGTATAAGTGGGAAAAAAAACGAATCTGACCGGCACACACAGATTAGCCAGTTTAACCAAACAAAAAACTCTTCCACTTTATAATATTAGTATAGATAGATAATTATGTGAAGTTTATAAGGAATATGTGCTATTTATAAGGAATATGTGCAATTTATAATAAAAATTTCTAATTCCGATATTAATATCGGAATTCCGATATTGAGATCCAATATCGGAAATCAATATCGGAATTGAAAAACATTCCGATATTACATGCCCTAGTAATGGTGCGTCCATGCTTGGCGAACCGAGCACGAGCCGACGCACGAACGGGCACACTGCGAGCACGACTCGCGTAGCGTGGACGGGCTTGCGAGCCTCGAACGAGCATTCGTAGCGTGCTCGACTGCGCTCCGCCCGATTGTCAGTTTTTTCACGAACACAGGGATTCGCATCGCGCTCGTTGTAGGCTCTTTAAGTACGTCCACGCTTGAAATCGCGAGCAACGAACGAATCCTGTTCGTTCGAGGCTCGGCTCGTGCTCGCTTCACGTAGCATGGACGCACCATAACATAGAATATTTTGTCATTTGACAGATTAACTTTACATAGGAGAGGCAAATTTACGGTTTTAGGGTTCCGAACCGAAAAGATAAAAAAAAAAAAACCCATATGGTGCCACTCCGTCCGTCTGTCTGAACGTCTATTACAGCAGTATATTTCAGTAAAATGCATTCTGGTTGCAATCAAAATGATCTGCAGATATTTTGTTATTTTTAAATTATAGTACGGGTGCTAGGTGATTGAAGAAAAAGTAATTACAATAAATATTCTTGTTTAGGACCAACATAATTATATGATTCATAGCGTGTCATCAGACAGACCCGTGTGACTGAAAAAGTTACCTATGTTATGAATCCTAACTTAATACTATAAATGCGAAAGTGAGTTTAAAATAAAAAAAATCCTGGGACATTCCGCACACACGGTCATCTGATCCCAAACTAAGCAGAGCTTGTACTATGGAAACCAGATAACTGATATAATACATATACTACTTTTTGTTTGTAAATACATTCGTAATATACATAATTACACCCAGACTCAGTACATACAGACATGTTCATGCACACAAATGCATGTCCTGTGCGGTAATCGAACCCACGACCTGCGGCGCAATAGGTGGAACCTTTTACCAGACTCCCAACTGGCCCGTCCAGTATGGTTGTTTGTTTGTTACGCCTTCACGCCTCAACTACTCTGAGTGAATGCTGATAATGACGTATAAATGTATAAAGATATAGAGAGAGGTCCGAATGGAAAGAAGTGAACATATTGCGCCGACCACAAATAAATTGAAACAGGTCAGGTAGATGATGTCATCAAGTGAATTTATATGACACAGGAGAAACGAATTTTTGTTCTAGAATTAAGTATGGCTATTGGTCTCGTAATCAATTTCTTAAACTATCAACCGGAATGTTAGATATCATTATATTTTCTTGTAATGTATTTTATTGACAATGTTATTACTGACCAAAATTGACAAATTTTCTTGTGTATTTTTAAGTATTGATTTAAAAATACACAAGAAAAATTCTAAGCATTCTGTGTATTCTGTTAATTTGTTTTTACACTTAAATAATCGACCCTATGAAATGGCTATAAGAAATAAATTCATGTAAATAAACTTTCCTTTATTTTAACATAAAACAGTATAAATAAATCTATACTAAATAACATAATCTAAATAATATTAAACTAATAAAAAAAAAACAGAATAAACTTATTTGTATAAATAGGCGATGATAGCTCAGTGGTAGTGACGTCGGATACCGAGACGAAGGTCCCGGGTTCGAATCCTACAATGAGCTTGAGCTTTCGGTGAAGGAAAACATCGTGAGGAAACCATAGCACGGTGGTAGGGTACTTTGTAGTACCCATCTGGCTGGCTACCACCCTCAAGTTGAAAATCTGTCGCCAAGCACCTATCGGTGTGTTCCGACAGCTGCACTTGAGAGCCAGTTCCTTCTAGGCTTTGTGTGCTTACCACCTTCGGCCACATCATCACTTACCATGGTGAGATTGTGGTCAAACACAGGCCTGTACGTAATAAAAAAAAAAAAAAAAATACAAATCTTACTTCTATCCAAATTGCTACCACTTTGGATAGGTAAGGAAAAAAGAAGAAAAGCGGTGGGCGGCCGGCCCCCATGGACCCAATGTCTCTACCCCAAACGGCTCAAATAAGTCTGCTATCGAGGTTACTATATTTGCGCCGTTTGAGGCTTTCTGCGGAGGCAGCAGCGCCGCTGGCCTTATTCATAGTCTCTAGAAGATGAGACGGTGCCAAAGTATCAACGCACGTAGCGTCCCAAACTAAGGGCCGCCCCATCTTCCAGGGAATCAATGTTATGCCGTCGGGTCTCTTTCCATCGTCACCAACCATCCATCAACCCATTTGGTTCCAAAAGGGCTGAAACATTGGCGCTGGCGAGAGACCGACGAATGAATGTACATAAAATTGATTGCAACAGGTATTAGAGTAGTTTTCAACCGTTATTTTTAATGCTCGTGAATAAGATCGCCTTTTTAATTTATATGACATTTTCTTTCCATTCTATTTATTTTGTAAACCCAGTTCTATATAGTTAGTAGTCAGGCGAATAACAGCTTAATGTAATTTATTGCAGTCGTATTAAACACTTTTTTCTTTGTGGTTTGCCAGCAATTTCAGATTTCCGTTCGCGTCTCTGTATTACAAAGATACTTCATTTTTAATCATTATATGTAGCGATAAATCTATAATAATTTAATGATGTAAAGATTTTTTTTTTTAAACTTGAATACATTTTAATATTGCTTTTCACTTCAAGAAGATCTTGAGTGGTTTTATAAATATTTCATGATAAGTTAGTGGCTTTTTTATATTGCTCGTTAGTGTATAAAATTACTAACCTAATTTCAGTGATTTAGGTGTATCTAATGGGCTGTCCTAGTTGTCATGAAATGCGATGCATATTTTTATTAGGTTTTCTTTTTTTTGGATTGAATTCTCTGATTATTTTTATGATTGATTGATTTGAACTTTTACTTTGGTAAGTCATTAAAAATATGCTTATTCATTAGTCATAATTCTATCACAAAATCATAAATTTCTATATGCAATTTTTTGCACTCAGATACTCAGTTCGATTATAAGTAAATTTCGACTTTCGTTGAAGCTTTTTACATTTTTTGCGCTGTCAACATTTTTTTAATGTCATTAGGTATCATTTAGATTTAAAAAGTATTTTTTTTACATTCATATATTTTACCCATGGACGTATAAAAAATCAGAACGGAGCACCGCATTATAAGAAAGTAAAATTACCTACTATCCTACGTATGTGTGAGTAAAATCAGTACTGGCTCAAGCAGGCACAAGTGATACGTAGCCTTATTGTCACTGTCGACGTCCCAATGCGAACATTGTCAAAGCATACAATACCGCGAAATGACAACCAATCGGCTTACTATGGTATACATGTGTGTGTGAGGATTTTATTTACGAGACGGCCCGGCTTATTTCAGTTCGTATATAAGGCGACACTCCGTCCTGATTTTTTTATACGTCCATGATTTTACCTATTTCGGAAGGAAAACATATATACAAAGATGATATTATTAATCCTTGATTTGATCACAATTGGGTGTATGGTTTAGGATAGCAAACGCATAGATGACAAACTTACAACCATATTAATATGTAGGTATATATAGATTTCAAATCGCAACACTAAAACCTAAGTCCCTCTAAAATTGCTTTTTATTTCATGTTTGTCTACATTGGATCTCGCCATATTTATTATTTAACTCGCTAAGTTTCTTTCTTCTAAACTAAACAGCCTTCTTCATACTTTGCTAACTTATTGACACTATATGTTCTAAAACAGGTTCTAAACTCGGCAAGCTCGTTCAGTATTGAACCTGATGTAGGTTGGAACCAGTATATGACTTATTAAAAGGGAATTAAGGCACCGTTCCGGATACCAAGATACTTACCTATAAAATTTATATAAAATGCTATGATAATGATGTCTTGATGACCTAGATTTTAGTAGATACAGAAGCATTTTTAATTACTAGGTAAATGCATTCTTAATCATGGCTTCTAATTCGATAAACAAGCCATAAGCACTTAACTTTTTTCATGTACTCATACGTTATTTATTGACTTACTTTCACTATGTCTTATTTCAACACTTTCGTGTGATACGGGCCTTGAATCAATAATGCTGCTTTAATGGCACATGCATCTCATTCAAATTATCCTGACTCTAATATTTACTGATATAATACAGAAGTATGGGCTGAATATTAAATTAAGTAAAAGCTACTTTCCATTCCTGGCATGTCATGGCATGAGATGAGATACCTTACTTTAAAACCATTTTTGGAAATCACAATACGTGACGCATTTTGTAATTCAAATACATAGAGTTAGAATAGTATAGAGCTACTGTACGAGAATACGGTCTGTCATCACAGGTACGGTCTAAATGCCTTGAAATAAAGTGCGCACATAGTTTGAACGACTAAAATACGTATAATGAATGCCAATTTCTCGTTTTTTATCGATGCTTTTACCAAGAACAAATAACAAGGAATTCATATCATCATTTTTGGTCTGACTGTAAATCCATTGGTGTAAGTTTTTTTTTTATACCGTTAAAGTGGCAAATAAGCATACGGCCCGCCTTTTGGTAAGCAGTAACCGTAGCCTATGGACACCTGCAACACCAGGGGTATCACTCGCGCGTTGCCGACCCTAAAACGATACATATAACGATATATATCTGTTAATTCATCTATTTGGAAACTGCTCACGCTTATGGTATCCCTCTATAATATTCTAACTCTATGATAGGTACACACGGCTACAGGTCAAGCTATACATTTCCAGTATAAGCTGATCTCGCATTGTATAGGATTTCGGTACAATGGGAGGTCAGCTTATACTAGAAATGTATAGCTTGATCTGTTGCCGTGTGTACACTTATGTTGAAGTAGGTAGATTAGAAGTAGAACAGAATTTTTAATGTTATCATATTTAAAAATTTATATATCCACGAACTTTCGTTTCTCTGTTCCAGATGAGATGTCTTGACAGATTTGGACCATCAAATTGAACGCAATTTTCCACCAGAAAACTGACAAGGAGGAACCCACTAATAGGATATAATACAGCTAATGAGACAAGTCAAGAAATGTAATAACATACAAGAAACAATGAAAATGAACCTAAGCATCAGTGGGCACAGTAAATGCTGGTGCAGACATTGTTTGAATTAAAGAAAAAATAAACTTAAGCAACTAAAGGAGTATAAGATCAGTTATGCTTTGACAATGGCAGGAACACATCGTTACTTTTGTCCAAATGAAAATAGAAGTCAAGAAATAAATAGAAACAAAAGGATAAATATCAAATATGCAGCTAAAATAGTAGTGTTTTTAATATTAGTTTTTAAAATAGAACCTATAGAATGTAGTGAAAATAATACAGTAGAAACAAGTGATGATACATATTCTAAAGGAATGAAAATAATCGAAAGTTTTTCGGGGAAATATTTTCATGATGTGTACCAAAATGGATCTTTTAGAACTGGTAATGTGTTGTGGGACAATATTTTAAATGAGTGTACAGTGTCGCCATCAGTGAGTTGTTTGCAGAAAAATATGTATGCGTACATTGACCAAAAATTGGAATTCAAAGGTGATCTAAAGTTGACTAGTAGTGTGTGTTTTAAAAAGAACAATGTGGACTTAAGTAAATACAGTAAGGAAGCGAACAAAATATACCTCAATGGAAGAACGGATAGTGTTACGGAAACGGATAAAAGGTCATTCACTGAAGAAAATGAAATTAATGACGATGAACCAGGTCAGTAAAACTTATTTTGTAGTATCAGTAAATTATATTGACATAAAAGATTTGAGAGAGAAATATTACCGATAAAAGCTCGGGCAAGGGCAAAAGAGAAATTTGGAAACAGAAGAGGTTTATATATAAGAAGGACATGCTTATATCAAAACAACCAGTGGGCCTACCACAAGCTCGTAAAAGAATATTATTATAACCTTTTGTCTTGTTTTGACGCCAGATGTCAAAGAGGGACAAAAGACAAATAAGGTTATTTTAACCTTATTTTAAGAGCTTGTGGTAGGCCCCCAGATCGCAATGGCATTAGTAAATTCAAACGAGAATTAACTAATGCTTTTTAAAATATAAAATTTGCAAATTCAGCACTAAATGCATATGCAGTGAAAAACTTTATGTAAAACAGTATTTACGTATTTTTAACATTTAAAACATGGAAAAGCAAAGTAGCCAGGTTACAGGTTGTACAGCCTTCCCTGTGCAACCTGACTAGCAAATAAAACATGACCCCCTTATTCATAATCGCATTTTAACTAAATCAGTGTAATAGTGTGCCCCGTCTCACTCTTTCAATCACCAAATGTCACCTGTCAGATAAAGACTTCGGAATTTTAGCTAATCAACGTTTGATAACTTCATTATGAATAAGGGGGTAAGACTTTAAAGCAAAAGCCTACATACACAATCCGGTTTTCCATTCATAACTTTATACATATTGACGTCCTACAATATCGTGCGTTTTCTAAAATAAGCACACCCCTTATTGACTCTAAGTTAACACATTTGCATAGTTAAACAATGCGCAATTCCTTAACATGCATGTCACATTTGTGCCTTGGTAGTGTATAGAAATCTTCCAAACCGTCCACTAAAACCAGACCTCTTATTTGAAGGAGATATACCGTTTTGATAAGCTGGTCGTATTGGTAAAGAATTCTACTTTCTTTGAGCTCTAGAACTACATGTCCTATTAGAAATGGTAATCAGCTAGCGTGTTTATGATTTTAACATTGTAATTAATCTATGAGAATAATTTTATTTACAATTAGGTAGGCAAATGTTTAGGTGCTAAGATCAGTCCTAAAGTTATGGCTTTATACGTTGTTTTATGACAACTAAGCGAAGGTATGGATAACATCAATGCTCAAGTAGAATTTGAGGTGTATGTTCAAAAAGAGGAATTAATCCAATAAATTCCAGTTTTCGACGCTAAAATAAAATTACAGCGGAAAGTAATCAAAATACCTATTATAATTACAGAAGACAAATCAAAAACGTCTGGAAAAAATGTTAGGCAGCTCTTTTCCCAATAATATTGATAAGAATGAATTAATTCGAGAAAGTTAAAATGAGGTTAGTAGGTAATCATATTATTATGCTAAATACCCTAAAGACGAGATACATACAAATGATCATCGTATAGCCAGATAAATTATGAAACAGATGTGCCCATTACTAAATTTATATATTTTTGGAATTATTTAAAGTATTGTTACGGTGTAATATTTCATTGACTATAATAAAATAAATATTGATATCATATCATCGATGCATGCTGAATGCATTATAGAATGTAAAAAACTGTTTTACAAAAAACTTAAACCAACTTCAAAGTACACTAAGAAGAAATCAAATCCTGATCTGATGACAATGGGAAGTAGTTACACTTGTTTGGTCCCAATCTAAAAAAATAGTTTCCAAATCGGTTAATAAATGACGGAGTTATGAGGTAACAAACAAAAAAAAACAACCGAATTGAGAACCTCCTCCTTTTATGAAGTGGGTTAAAATATTCTGAAATAATTGATTCATTATTATTATTAAAAAAAATGATACATACTTGTCGAAGCTAAGAATTGTGTACGGTGTTTTTAAAGAAAACAATTAAAATTTTGATTATAAGAGGATTAGTAGGTATTAGTGGTGACTTGTTCTCTTTTTTATCAGAATACATTAGCTAAACCTCATAATTTAGAATATTAAAATAAATAAATAAATTTATATTGTCACGTTTACTCAAAGAAATAGTCTCTTCCCTATCATTAAAGTCTATGGCGTTTACTTTACTTCCAATTACTTAACAATAGTCGCGTAGTTTATCATTTGTTTTCATGACAAGTATATACCTCTGACAGCTTCTCCATCACTACACTAATTCAATTGGTACCACCTGCTTTCAACTTTCCTTTTTTTGAGCAACTTAGAGTATGCATAGAAAGTATTTTGTAAATCGAGTTTATTGCAAACCCCTGGGATTGTGGTACATTTTGGTAAAGCTAGCTGAAATTTTCCTGCAAAATTTATGATCCAATTCGATTCCTAAAAAATCTTCTATTGTTATTGTATTTTGGTCTATTTTATGGGTGAGCTACTTGATGATCTCACATTCAATATCATTACATGCATGACTGGATATTCGAGTGATGGTCCAATAACCAAAGCAGAACTTAAGAAATAAGATTCGTTTCATTATTTATCTGTCTAAGCATCATCCTGCAATGATTTTGTCCAAACCTATGTGACAAACAAAATTATTTGCTTTTAATTGTGCCTTGAAATATAAGAGCTTCTGAAAATAAAAATAATCATGAATTCAAAATGAAGCTTGCTCGTACGCATGTCTCAAGTATTTTAAAACAAGGGCTTTCATAATTTGAAGCAAGTGATGTTAGGAACTGCTCTCCGGTAATGTAGCAATTTTGCAAATGCGACTGTATTGACGAACACTTCACATATCTACGTTTTTGGTTAATTTGAACCTTGTTTTTTCCGTATACCAGCGTGTTTCGTGAACATCTGTGAATTAATTCATTGCGAACGTGATTTCGAAAGCATTTCGCATATCTTGGTGAAAGCAAAAGAGATCACGCAAGCGTTCGTTTTTATCACAATAATGATAAAGTCGACAATTGTTTGTTACATCTTACAAGTCAAGCCCCGATAGTCTTCGTTTATTTATGCCCGTTGATCATTATTGTGCAATATACTTGATTCTTATCACAAGTGTATAAGGATTATATTCAATTGCGTAACTGTATGGTAAAATTGTTTTTAATTCGTGATTTTCCTAGCAAAAAGTGTCGTTTAGATTACAGTTACTTCTGTTAATTTATTTTCTTATTTCAATGATAATATAGTTAGACGCTTGTCGAAATTGTTATAGACTTAAATAGAAATCAATTTATCATTTACCTATCTGTTGATATACCGGTTTCTTCAGGATGATTTCATTATAAGTATGAATCCATCCGTAATCCATCAGTCGATTTTTGGGATTTTTGTTTTTGAGTTTCGGTAATGTCAATTTGGAATGTAGTGTATTCAAATTCACTTTACGGTCTAGTACTCCAAGGTTTTATCTGAGTTCCCGTGATGAAAAGAAGCCTAAAGCACTCAGGGACTATGTAGCTTTTTACTAGCAAAAGATTGTCTGAATCTGATCATTAGCTCCATAGATTACTTCGACATCTAAACAGACAAACTATACCTTTTTATAATATTAGTAGACACCTAATACATCTTTAAATTGAACACAGCACTTATTGAGGTCACAAAAGTAGGATGTTTAAAACAAAAGACCATTCCATGAGTAGGTCAAAAGCCTATGGTTTGTTGTTCTCATACAAACTGGTTGTAAACCTCGCTCTGATAGACCGCAAAAAGAGCTCTCGAGGTAAAGATTTAGTACCCACCAAACCATAGTAAATGACTATCAAAGCAATAGTAGATGTGGAAATGAATTTAACGTAAGTTTCAAGAGAATTTGTCTTTATTCTGTCTAATAGTTAATTTTTGAATTATTTTCAAGAGCTGATTTCCTATCTATGTATCTAATGAATCAACATAACCATAACAAATATAATCTAATAAGACATAATCAAATTGAAGAAGGCATGTCTACTATTAATAAATGTACCATGCTTTACAAATAATATTTGCGTGTCTCTTCATATTACATTTTGTAATGAAAATGAATAAATTCCGGAAATAAAGAACAATGTCGACGATTACATCGAACCTATCCATTTAACTGTACGTAACACGATTTATATCGGTGTGAAAGATCGATAGACATTCACACTATTTTGTAATAGAGAACTGGCGTGATTTTCTAACGCGAAATTATCGTAAAAGAGAAATAAGCAATGAACCATGAATCTGGAACGTGAGGAGTTTGTAAAGAAAGTATTAAACTAAATCTAGACAATACTGGAGAAATTGTAGGGTATAGAAATGAAATTAAAAAAAGAGTGAATGCAGTAGTGAAAATGAACCCCGTAATATGAGTAATTATAGGATTATATGTATATATATTATTATTTTATATTTACATGGATGAATTATCGTCTACTACTATTTTCATTTTTGAGATGAAATCGGTAAAATTTAAATATGTTCATACAACCTAAATAGGTTATGTAATGTACTGCAGGAAAGTTCGTGATTTGAAATCTCACAATGACTATGTGCTTATTAATATACTAATGTATTTAGCGAGAAACCAAGATTTTTTCAAATTACTTGTGTTCCTTACGTTGCGTTAGGTGACTAAGCTGATGACTATAGAGAAGTAGTAAAGAGAATCCATAGGCTAAATAATGGTGACGATGAGGGTGATAAAATTAGTAGTTAATATTTTATTGCTCATTCTTTGGGTCTTCTTTAAAAATATTAATGATAAACAAAAGGGAAATTTAAAGGAACATTTGTACAATGTAATGCACAATTTATTATATGCGTGTGAAGTTGCCGCAATATGTAAGCGTGTGGGATAGGACATAAAAATTGCATCGATTGATGGAGAGAAATTTAACGTTTACACTCTCTTCAAATACCTCGCGTTAGCATGCGATGCATGTACACTTATTACCAGCAGTTTTTTCGTAGCATTTGAAGTTTAATCAGGTGGAAGACATTTTTTAGAAGCCCATACTTATATCTTACCAGTTTTGGCCTCGTAGTTTCAGCCACGTTCTAGTAAGAAAATAATGGTTTTATGGGATAAAAGGACATTTATGGTTGCCTGTCTTTTTATCCTGGAAAAATTCCTTCACATTAGATTCAACGTGGGGCTAAAACTAGTTTACTATTAAATAGTAATTAAATAGTTCGCTAGTTAAATTTTAACTAGTGAACCGACTCAGATTCACATGGGTGGGTGCGATTTCCTAGGGTGGTATTATTTAGTTTTAAGCCGTGTATGAATAGTTAATTCAACAAAGTGTCTGGTCTTTTTAAAACCTCAAACTAAATTTGATAAATATTTTATGGCTTCAGCCTCATTGTCGTACCCACAATGAAGAATCACGATTATAAAAGTATAAAATCACCGCTATATTGTACATCTGTAGCACTTTTAGGCCACATTGAATCACACGTGGCAATTTTGGTTAAAAGAAACCTATCTAAAGATACAAAATCAGAAATGTAATTTATTAAACGTTTTTTTACAGAATCGCCTCTCGAAGAAGTAACAGATGCGCTGTACAGCAAAGGAGTGAAATTCTTAGTTACACATGATATGTCACTGACACTCCCTGAATTCTTCTTCAACGGTGCAACTCTGAAGGTGTCTCCCAGAGCACTTACAAAAACAGGAGCTTTGGTACACATTGATTTAGAGCCAAAAGAAAATGATGTTGGCAATGGGAGGTTGTTTTTTCATAAAATAAGTAAGTAGATTAGTATATGCACTTAGTTAACATCGAAGTACTATCACGTGTTTTTATTGAAAATTTTGTGTATTTGCCAAAGTCGCAGCCATTTAGTTCCGTATTCTAGAACTTCAATCAATATGCTCAATTGCTCATGTCAAATTTTGAGTTGAGATTAAAACAATTGAATTTGGATCCTGCACCAATGTTATAAGGTTTATGTTCGATAAACACGATCTATTCTTGAGATTTGATCTGAGTTTTGATTTCTTTCTATACAGGCCTTATTCAGCTTAGGCCCTAGGACGGCACTCATGAAGATCTGAACTATCATTCTCGCTCACTTTTATTTTCAAAGTAATGAAGTTCAAAAGTATATAGATTATAAGCGAAATTTTTATAATCAATATAATAATATGTAGCATACTAACGTAATAAAAATATTGTTTCCAGAAAAATATGTAAAGAAGAAGTTAGTTACTGCAGCAATCGCAATAATATTAGTGGTAAAGCTGATAGCATTGAAGCTGGTATTTGTGCTGCCATTGATTCTTGGTGTGACGACAGCGAAGAAGATATTCCTGAAACTGCTGCTGTTCTTATTCCCAGCGCTAAGTCATATATTCAAACTTTGCTCTTGGTATCATCAGAATTATCACACGACGAAGTATCATCATCACCATCATTTGATCACTCACCATCACAAGGTTGGTTACTTTCTTTTATCAAAGATATTTACGTTTTTTTAAAGTTGAATGGCTTTTAAAACGTATCGTGTAATACACCAACAGTCGTCACGATATATAACGTGATTACGGGTTTTAAATAAAGTCTTCCTTAATGTCTATAATAAAATGTAATTCGGTTTGAAATGTTGCATCAGAACATGCAATATGAAATAAAACATCGTTTTTCTTATGAACAAAGATTCCAAGTGATGCAATTTAAGTACTCTCTTAAGATATCTAATAGACTAAAGTTATACCACAGCCACGTTATTTGAATATGACGATACACCAACATCAAAGTCATGGCGAAGTTCGTGAGTTCAAATTGTACAATGAACTTCAGCTTTCGGTAAGGGAAACAACGAGAAACTCTTTAGGGCCAGTTCCCTTTTAAGCTTTGTGATCTTACCACCTTAGGCCACATCATCCTTTACTATGGTTAGTTTGTGGTAAAAATAAGGCTATTCAAAATACAATCTGATTTCTAAAACAGTGTTACAACTTTTTATACTTCTAGGGACCACATGGACATCATGCCCCTGTATACGGCCATTCTTCGCACGGTGCGTCCCCAATAGTAGTGAAACCTCACTCTTCAGGCCCGCCACCATCATTCGAACATTATCCTCAGGATTGGGAACTATCTGGTCCAGGACTTGGCAGTGAGTGAGTATAAATTTGAATTTTATTACTTTATTCTATTTTTATATCCATTCATTATTACCTTTTACTAAGACTGATAGTTTTTAAGATTTTTATTCGGATGAAGATAAATAATCCTGTTTACAATTTAAAATTACTGCCTATCCAAACCAAATGTTTAGGCTTTGTTCGGACTATTTAGTAGATGGTTTATGTGATGTTTGCACAAAATCGGTCGAGCGGTTCTTCATTTATCACATTTTTTGTAACAAATGAATTGAATAAATGGCGGATCATTTTGTTAATGGGGATTTTGCTGTCAAATTTAAACTTTTTTCAGATGGGGATTGTGCTGTGACAGTACAAGCATTTTGTTATGTCATTCATTTCTGTCATTTCATTTTGGACGTGCTTCGATTAAAGCTTGCAGTCGATAATATAACCTAGATACCCACTGCAGCGCCATCTGCCGGGCTGATTTGTGAATCTAATGTGATGGTTGAGATAGGTAGGCCCTACTCTCCTACCCTACCCTATCTCGACCCTACTCGTACCCTCTCGTACCCTAGTACGGTAGGGTAGGGTAGGGTAGCGTAGCTTAGGGAAGGGTAGCACCACGCGAACGAAGTCGCACCGGGCAGCTAGTTATTACTTTAGCTCATATAACTACCAATTTTTAAAAAATCTTTTTTTTTTCTCCAGATATTTGGCATCGGACATCCACCGCAACGCGATCGCAAACTTCAAGCCCAACGTCAATGATATGAACGACATCAATGCATGGGGTCTAGGAATGCCACCAGGTAATGTCATCAGATAAAATCAGTGTAATAGTAGCTTTAATAACTACCGTTGTTTTAATTGTACCCTGTGTACACGTGGTTGCTATAATATAAATGTCAAGTGCATTATTATGGTGTTACTAACATGGCTGACATAGTTTACGTAAGTATTAACTGGGTTCAATAAAATTAACGTAGCCGTGAATACATACGTCATTGAAATTAATAAATGGACTGTATTACAAAAAACTTAAACCGACTTCAAAGTACACTAAGAAGTATCAAATCCTGATCTGATGACAATGGGACCAAACGGGAAGTGTACCGTTCCAGAAAAAAAAAGAATTTTCCAAATCGGTTGATAAATGACGGAGTTATGAGGTAACAAACATAAAAAAAAATACAACCGAATTGAGAACCTCCTCCTTTTTTTGAAGTCGGTTAATTATAAACAAAAGTCAAGATTTGATTCGTGATCGAAATTTTTGACTTTGAAATCCGGACCTTATGAGTAATGATTTATAAGTCCTAACCAAAATTTTGGCTCCAGTGTAAGTTTTTGAGATAAAAATTTTCACGCTAATTATGATAAATACTGAAGGTCTGAAGGATGACTCACAAAATCAAAAGTATTAAACTTTTGAGAGTATAAATTACACTCTTACTATTCTTTTCACGGTATAAATTTTACGCTTACCATTCTCAAAGCTAAATTTACAACTGACATTATTGAACTACAACAATGTTCTCTAATTGTAGGTCCATCAATGAATATTGGTGAATACGCTAGCAGCAATAATATAGCTTCCAATGTGGTTCCATCTCCAAACACCGGTCAGAGAGTTCCACTTGGGAATGTTGGAAGGTAAGTCTTTAAATAAAATTGCAAAATTAATTAAAAGAGAATTCTGATAAAGGTCTGTAAAAACATTGTTGAACTAATATTGTGCGTGGTATTTCTTTCAGACCTGTTGGACCACCAAACCCATATCATCGACACAAGACCTTATCACCAAAAGATCCTTTAGATGCTGAAAAGGACGCACTGGTGAGTTTATATGCAACCTATATTTTTCATGGATTCTGATTAATCTGTACCCTGTGGTATGCATCTCGTGCAAAACATTCAAGTCTATGTATTCAAAATTCAAAAAATAGGCATCGATTGGACCCAATTATATTTTTATGCCTTTTGCGATCGAGACCTTGGGACCATGGGGGTCCGAAGCTTGCCGTTTTGCTCGCTCCTTGTCTTCAAAATTGATCGAGACCTCCGGGGACCAGCGGGTGGGGAGCTTTTTCCGCCAACGCGTCAGCTTGGCTATCTAAAGAGGAAACGCTGCCAGCCTTCTGGGAACCTTGCCGTTAATCGGAAGCAGCGGCAGGCTTGAAGAAATTTTCTATATTTAGATTATATTTTGTACATATTTGTTGTAAATAAAGCTAATTTGACTCAGTCTATGAGAGAATACTATTTAATTAATTAGATAAGTCGGCTAACAAGCATACGGAAGCTGTTACAGCTGCCTAAGGATGTGTTACTGACCCTTCTCTCACCCCCGATGAGCCGTGGCAATATTTACGTACAGAAACACAACTTAGTTATTTGGATGCGGTATTCTGTAAAGTAAAGACTGCTCTTTAAGCAAATAATACTTTGTTCTACCTCTATTAAGAACAATATGTTAATAAGATGATGATGTTTTTCAGATCCGAGCAGCATCACTAGCAGCGCGTGCTCCTCCATCTCCTGTGAGAGATGAGATACTCCGGGTATCAGCCGTCAAATTGAAGGAATCTAATCGAGTGAAAGCCGAGACAGAGCTGGTTAAGCAGCAACAGCAGATATTGGCTGCCCAAGACCCGGTAAGTAGTAATTGAAAAAAATAGTTGAATTGAATACTATTTCTTCTAGTATTATAAACGTAAATTTAGCTAAAAATATACATTGTATTTTAATTGTCAATTTCCAAGATAATGCAAGCAATAATTGCTAAGCTAAAGTACGGGCGAAGCAATCAAGTGTTAGTCTTATGATTGCATAAGACTAACACTTGATTGCTTCGCCCGTACTTTTATATATCATATTAGTAGCATATTGATGCTACAGTAGTACTCACCTAATATGGCTTACCGATGTACCTGCGTAGAAGACACATTTTCAAAGCGCGGGAAATGCTATTGTTCGGCAGCTGCCGCCATGTGTGCGGAGGGGCGGGACTTGCGAGTGAGACGGAACTAATACAGCTGCACTGTATTATATATGAACCTTATAGTAGTGATCTAAGGTTGATTGTAAGTTTTAAGCATTCATTCATTAATCTTCGGGCCATACTTTCTTTTCTGTCTGAACGAAGATTCACGACGCGCCTTATCAGTTGGGTACTAATGTACCTCTTCTATTATTATAATCGTCTCTAACTACCAGGTGATCGAAGAGTCAAACCAAGTTAAATTTTTGTCCCAGAATATTCAAAGGACATATGCATTGTAAAAGCTTTCGTAGCTTATCAATTGAATCTTTTCCGTTTCTTTTTTCAGGAGACAATATCAGCTGAGAAATTCTACGGTTCTCTTTTGGACAGAGTTAATGCAATATTAACACCAATAGGAGCGAACGATGAAGGTTGCCGAGAAAGAGCTATTTGTACTCTATATGGGGATCCATTCAAACATGCACCCTATAGCAACCTTGTTTCGAACGAACTTAGCAAGTACGTAAAAATATTTTTGTTTACATGATTTTAAATCAAGATACAAACTAAGTTGATGGTCAGACGACTTACTCCTGAAAGCGGCGTTGACTGATGCGACGAAAAATCGATAAATACTTCTGCTAAAAAAAACGTAACAAAACATTATTGTCTCATATATATTTTTTTATATTATACAGACGAGGGGTCGCCATCATCGGCAATATTGCCTACATTTTTGATGTTTCAAAGCTGATATTTCTGAATGAGAATTTGAGTTTTGTACTGGGGGCCTACCACAAGCTCTTAAAACAAGGTTAAAATAACCTTATTTGTGTTTTGTCCCTCATTGACATCCGGCGTCAAAACAAGACAAAACACAAATAAGGTTATTTTAACCTTGTTTTAAGAGCTTGTGGTAGGCCCCCTGAACTTGAGTTGGTGGAACCAACGCCATCTATTGAAATCCAAGTAGACTTACAACTATTACTTACTTACAAATAACAAGTCGTTGTTCTTTCTGGACTATAAAAACATCAATTCAGAGATACCAAAGTTTAAACTCGCGAACTTCAATAACCCGTTTAACTTCAATAGATCGTTTTTTCTCCCTTTTCAGAGACTCAAGCGAGCTACTACCAGCAGCGGATAGCAAAATGGCGTTCCTATATTACAGATACGTCCAAGCAGCAAGAGATGGCCAAGAACAGAAGGATTGCCTCTCTGTATACCCTAAATGTAATATTGATTTTAATCAAGTACCACTCTGATTTGACAATAAGAATTTGTCTATAATTGAGCATTATTTTCAAAGAAGATATTATACTTCATAACGCTTATACCCGAATAGGTACACATTTGTAAAACAACAAATTGCAGTCTTAGTGAAGTATTTACAGTGGCTCAAAGAAATATAACATAGTTGAGGCTACAAATAATATCTTTAGAAATTAGGGGGCGTCCATTAGTTACGTGAGGCGTTTAGGGGGAGAGGGTCGAGCCCATTCTCACCCAATCTCATGTGGGGTAGAGGGGGGGTCACGACAAATAAAATTACGAGAACACTGGATTAAATATTCGAATTTTAGTCGTTCCCTTTTAAGTATTTATTGTTCGATATTTTCAGTGTGATTTTAATTTTTCGATACGTAAGTACTAAAAAAACTAAAATAATTAAGAAAAGTTTGTAGTTTTTAAATAAATCCAACGCAAACAAACAGTTTAACGTATTTACACAAAATATACGCATTTAAAAAATCTCGAATGAGATAAGTGGGGTTTGGTTGAGCCAAATCTCACGACATCTCACCAAGGGGGGAAGGGAGGTCAAAAAATCACCCCACTTAATTATTGGACGCCCCCTTAATACCTTTCTACCTAAATTCTGCCAACAACATGAAAATATATTTCATATAATTTAGCAATCGAAATCCTCACTTCATTACGTATTTATTATAATTTAAGAGGAAAAAAATTGTACGTTTTATATTTACAGCTACGTCCAAAACCTAGAAATAGTAGCTAAATTATCACATAAACTATTATATTATTATTTATTTTATTCTATAAGTTACATTTAGCATTAAAAATAGACTGACTTTGATTGCATACATGTAAAAAAATTAATAGGTACCCAAATTATGGTCAAATAAATATGCGGAGTCTGGGATAAATAAAAGATTAAAAATCATATTTTTTTTCTTAAATACCTAAGTATTTTCTTATTTATACGTACAAGTCGGTGTTACACAGAAATAAGTTATAATAATTCTTCCGATATCAATGAGAAAATTCTCATTTTGACCTGTATTTTAATGCATATAGAACGCAAGCAAATCCAAGCGATGGAATACTGAGGAATATTATATTTCAGTTATATTTATATAAAGACAGCTTACCATCAGGTGGACAGGCTGTTATTTTCAGGCTTCTGAAAAGAAAATTAAGTTATTTAATAAAATGAATGAAGAAATATTTGAAACCATTTATATGAATCACTTGAAGTTGGTCAAATAAATTATTATATTTTTAATAATGATTATTAATAGTCTACTTGTAGAGCCATCCAGTCATTAGGACTATAGTAAGTTTAATTTATTAATAAAATCTACTTTTCTACGAAATCATTTTTAATTTATTTAACTGTGTATATTAAAGTTTGCTCAAGCATTTTTTTTTATTGTTATTGTTATTGTTATTAACAACTGTAGATAGTTTCTTATATATTTTGAGAAATAAATTATTATTTTTTATGTTGTTATTTTTTTTAAGGTAATTTTATTCCAGTCTATGGCAAAGTCAACAAACAACCAAGACTTCACAGTTCACATCACACAAACACAGAGATCACAGTTTTTTTTTTACTAAATAACATTTTAAGAAATAATAATAATTGTAATGTAAAGATTTACCGATTACCTTTAGATAAGGGTACAAACAAACAAATAACAAAAAATATATTATTGGTAATTAATTTAATAATTGGACAGTTTTACAAAAAACTTGAACCGACATCAAAGTACACTAAGAAGTAATCAAATCTTGATCTGATGACAATAGGACCAAATGGGAAGGGGTACCCTTCCAATCAAAAAAATAATTTTCTAAATCGGTTAATAAATGACGGAGTTATGAGGTGACAAACATTAAAAAAACAACAACCGAATTGAGAACCTCCTCCTTTTTTTGAAGTCGGTTAAAAATAATTGGTACACTACAATAATAAGTATACAAAGAGTAACGGAAAGGGTATAAATGGTATAAAAAACCCGACGCGATATATCAAGCTATACCACGAGCGCTTCCTAATAATGTTTGAGTACAAGCCAGCTATCAATCTATAGGTACCCGTAGACAGCAACTCACCCTCAAACCCGTAGATACCTTCACCGCTGGATCAATAATAAATATGCTATGATCGTAGCTCTTTTAAGGGTTCCGTAGCCAAATAACAAAAAATGGAACCCTTATAGATTTGTCATGTCTGTCTGTCTGTCCGTCCGTATGTCACAGCCACTTTTTTCCGAAACTATAAGAACTATAATGTTGAAACTTGGTAAGTAGATGTATTCTGTGAACCGCATTAAGATTATCACACAAAAATTGATAAAATGAAAAAAAATTGGGGGTTCCGCATACTTAGAACTGAATCTCATTTTTTTTTTTTATAAATCCCATAAGTGTGGGGTGTCTATGGATAGGTCTTCAAAAATGATATTGAGGTTTCTAATATCATTTTTTTCTAAACAGAATAGTTTGCGCGAGGGACACTTCCCTGTAATTCCACCACCCACCACCGAAAATGCCCCACCGAAAATTGGTTTGAACGAGATCTAGTATGTAGTTTTTTTAATACGTCATAAATTGAAATTCATATCAAATACTCTTTGTAAGTATATATACGTTTGTAAGGAACCCTCGGTGGGCGAGTCTGACTCGCACTTGGCCGGTTATTTTTATATATAACTAAGGTAGCAAACAAGCATACGGCCCGCCTGATAGTAAGCGGTAGCCTTGGCGGTAGCCTATGGCCGCTTGCAACACCAGGGGTATCACTCGCATTGCCGACCCTGCAGAAATCTTTTCACACCCATTTTGAAGAACCCCATACTGAACTCCTTTGGGAAAACCACGGCGGGGAGCTCATTCCACAGTCTGAGCGTCCGCGAAAAAAAGCTCCTTTGAGACTACTCAGTATTAACCCATTCTGGTTTCAATGTGTGAGGATGGACTCCCCGTCGATGGCGAGAGTTGCGATGGTAGAAGGTAGCCGTGGGCATCAGGTCAAACAATTCTACAGAACACTGACCGTTGTACAAGTGAAATACAAACTAATAATATAATTATTATTATTGGTCAGTGCATTTACATGATACGTGCATGGAATAATATTGACTTCCATTTACTGCCGGAAGTAGTAAGGATAAGTAAGCCTTATTTGAATCCCATCCTTGTGGCATAGTGGCCTGGCCTACTTAGGGATCACTTTCATTTAGACAGCAATGCACCTTTGATTCAATTAAAACGTTTGAAGGCTGTACCTAGTGTGCTTTCCTCAGATAGAGAGTACGTAATACTCAGTAGCTCTTCAAGAGATCTGAACTTTTTAACAGTGAAAGCGTTATGAGCTTGTGAGTCTTGGCCACCAATCTTACATGAAATATTATTGGTGGGATTTTTGTTTTTTATAATCATTGAAGATCCCATCATCACTTTCGTCATTATAATAAACTATAAGTTATGAATGAATTATCATTAACATGATTCATAGCATGTACTCTTGAACGAATCGTTCAAGCATGTACCTACTGTACGCCATCAATTTTCTTTACAAAGAAAATGGGGGGGGAAGGGGTAAAAAAATGGACCAAATAATTAACCGGCAATCAATGAGGAAAGATCCATGTAATTTTCTCAGCGAATATTCACTGGTGGAATTACCTACAACGCCGGCACTAATAGTCGGGGGACAAAGTCTACTATTTTAAAACAAAAATGACATTCTGATCCCATTATAGCTCCAGTGATTGTGTGTTGTTTGTCCACTGAATTCATTATGGTTTTCGACGCTATTGAATTTATTTCTTTTCTTTGTGGAATTACTCTGGTAGTCTTATACGAATTTAGTAAACTGTTATGGTGCGTCCAGGCTACGCGAACCGAGTACGAGCCGAGCCACGAACGAACAGAATTCGTTCGTTGTTCGCGAAGCGTGGACAACTTGCAAGCCTCGAACGAGCATTCGTCTCGCCCAGAGCGTAGACGGACTGGCGATGCGAGGCTCGAACACAGATTACCTACTACCTCTGTGCCTCGAACGAGCGTTCGGTTCGCTCTCCGCCAATTGACAGTTTTTTGACGAACACAGGGATTCACATCGCGCTAGTGTTGTATTGTAGGCCCGCTGTACGTCCACACTTGACATCGCGAGCGAAGAACGAAGACCGGCCTTGGTTCGTGTCCGGTTCGCATATCGTAGACGCACCATTAAAACTGTCATTTTTACACCATTGATAGTTAATTGAAACACATTAGTAATAGCCACAGACATACAAGAACAAGGTAATAGCAGACTTGGGCCCCTGGCCGTTAGCTCATAGGCCCCCCCCACCCAGCTTTCTGATGTTCTTATCAGAAATTTTATCAAGTAGGAATTTGAAAACAAAATGCACTTATTTTGTAAATTACACCTTTGTTCTTAAACTGCGTTACTGTTATGAAATATAAACAAACAATACGAGCACACGATTGAAGAAATGCAGTTTAGTTTGATTTTCTCGACGTTAACTGTTGCCCTGGTAAATTTTTGATTTTAGAATATTTTAATAAATTGTTATGGTGCGTCCACGCTACGCGAACCGATCATGAGCCGAGCCTCTATTAGGTCGTTGCTCACGATGTCAAATGTGGAACTGTTCTTGGAAATGTTCCTACAACACGAGCGTGATGCGGATCCTTGTGTTTTTAACAAACAACAATTATAGCGGAGCGCAGCCGAGCATGGGCCGAAAGCTCGTTCGAGGCTCGCAGGCCCGATCACCTTTTTAGGGTTCCGTAGCCAAATGGCAAAAGACGGAACCCTTATGGATTCGTCATGTCTGTCTGTTTGTCTGTCCGTCCGTATTTCACAGCCACTTTTTTCCGAAACTATAAGAACTATACTGTTGAAACTTGGTAAGTTAAGTAGATGTATTCTGTGAACCGCATGAAGATTTTCACACAAAAATAAAAAAAAACAAATTTTGGAGGTTCCCCATACTTAAAACTGAAAGTCATTTTTTTTTTCATCTAACCCATACGTGTCTATGGATAGGTCTTCAAAAATGATATTGAGGTTTCTAATATCATTTTTTTTCTAAACTGAATAGTTTGCGCGAGAGACACTACCAAAGTGGTAAAATGTGTGTCCCCCCCCTGTAACCTCTAAAATAAAAGAATGATAAATCTCCATCTTAGTTCCTACGGTATAAAAAGAAGCTAAAATTTTACTGTTCCGAGCTAAATATGCTCAACCAAAGTGTATGAACCAGCTAATTTCTTTTCAGGCTTTTATAATCAGTCTCACACTCACAGTAAGGTTATCAATTATTTCACCCCTGGATTTGATAATGAATCTATTTTTTTTTATTGTGTATAGGCCTGTGTGTGTTTGACCACAATCTCACCATGGTGAGTGATAATGTAGCCGAAGGTGGTAAGCACACAAAGCCTAGAAGGAACTGGCTCTCAAGTGCAGCTGTCGGAACACACCATAGGTGCTTGGCAGATTTTCAACATGAGGGTGGAAGCTAGCCAGATGGGTACTACAAAGTACCCTACCACCGTGCTATGGTTTCCTCACGATGTTTTCCTTCACCAAAAGCTCAAGCTCATTGTAGTATTCAAACCCGGGACCTACGTCTCGGTATCCGACGTCACTACCACTGAGCCATCATCGCCTTAAAAATCAGTATCCGGCCTATGTAGCAAATATCGACTATAGAAGTAACAAATACCATTACCCGCCAAATGAAAATCATTCCTAAACTAATTCAAACTCTTATTACAGATGGCAATATTAACTGAAACATTGGAAGTAAATTTAAGAACTAAAAGAACACACGCGGACAATTTCAGCGTTCTTCTTAAACTTTATAAAATGAACCCATTGAAACAATCGAAAACCTTTAAAAAGTTCACTGACAGTATCCTATTAAACAAAGTGGACGAACCAACTATGGCACGGAATTTTGATTCAAATGAAAGTGGCAAAGACAGAAAAGCAAGAACCAGCGCTATTTTAAAAATAATCGAGAAAAAAATTCACGAAACCAATCCTCGGCAAAATAAATATCTCGAACCGGAATATAATATTGAAGACGTCAACCCTGAAAAGTTTACTGTAAATATTTTAGTCAATGATTCATTAGTAGAGAAACAAACAAAAATAGAGAGAAAAGAAGATGAAAATAATTTTAATATTCTATTTGAGCATTTAGATAGTGCTGAAACTGATGATAAATTACCTGTTACAAAAATGCTACCGATTAGCAATAATGCGAAGTTAAATATTTTAACGAAATTTTATGAAGTACCTTTAGTATCAATGATGGATAATAACATAACTAACTTCAAAGAAAACCTCGAGAACGATCAAAATAAAAATAATAATTTAATCAACGATGACTTAGTCGACTCTGATGTAGTAATTCTATGACGAGGAAAGGAGAAATAATGAACAACACTCTATTAAATTTGAAACTTATTTTATACAGTTTTATTTACAAGGTAATAAATAAATAAATAACATTAAATTAGTCAGAGGTCCGTCGTTATAAAGCTATTTGTTTAATTTTATATTTGTCCGGAGTATGCGATTTCGTGGGCGTCTTCATAGGATCTAGCCTGGTAAGGGCCGTGGGCGTCCCAGGCTGGTGCATGGTGGTCCACATGGTGCTCAACATGATGCTGAGGGTAGTGGATAACTTCGTAGTTCACGACCTTTGGTTTCGTGAATTTGAAGATGACCATGGCACCTGCAAAAACATTTTTTTATTAGAACATGTTAGGTAAATTGTTTTTTATGTATTTATTTAAGAGTTCATCAGTAATTTAATGCATTCAGACTTAATTTACTCATAGCTGTTCTATTGTTTGTATTTCTCATGTAAATATATTTAATTTTATGATTATCAATATGCAATTTATAAACTAATTAAATAACTTACCAGAAAGGACAAGTGAGATAAGACCAAGGGTCAAAGCCTTCCAGGTCTTGAGAGCGATGAGAGCAAGTGCCAGCGGAACCAAAACGGAGGCCTTGAACTTCAAACCCAGGAGGAAGGGCAGCAAAATTTTCTTGATGAAGCCATGTTCTGAAAAATAGCAAATCAATTAATATCACTATCAAAAAATTAGCTAGAATAATTTCCTAGTAATCCGCTTACTGCTCTTAATTCTCAAGGGTTTGGGGAGCTTGATCTTCTTCTTCCTGCCTTCGAATTCTTCGATCTCTTCTTCGCCATCCAAAGGCATGTTCAACTCAGAAGGAAGGTCTGTGAGGAGGGACCTTGGCACATATTCAGACGCAGCACTTTTTGTGATCTCTTCAGGAACTTTCACTCTCAAAGTATGTGTTTGGAGGAATCGGTCCACTTTATCAAAAATCGCGTACGTTGGCTCCTTTGCCATCCTAGGGTCAGTTTCTTCTTTATCCTCCAATGTTCCAGTTTTTACAATCGTTAGGTCGTCCGTAATCTTGATCTCGTCATCGTTGGCCACTTGCGATATCCACTGCAGGGTCCTCGGTTTCACACATTCCACTGAATATTGACTCAAACATTCATTGTAAATGTTCTTTACTAATTTAGATGCCGTATAGGTTTGCGCACTAGCAAAAGCTGCGAGGGATAGGAACACTATTAATTTTGCCATTTTGCACTTTTCAATTTTCACCATTTGATTGATTATAAATTATTATTTGACGGCAGATGCGACTTACTGCCGTCGGACAAACAGTCACAATGTATGGCAGGGAAGTTCAGGGCTTGGTTTATATACGAGCATTAATACGTGACGTGGTATCAGAATGCGCAATGGTACTATCTTCGGCGATACATGTGCGCTCGTAAGCCTGTGGTACATTTTAATTGTGTTTGTGAGAGGTGACATTGTATTGGAAAACTATCACTTTGTTGCATTAGTAGAGACGAGAATATCCCTTTAATTAGAAGGAATATATGCAGAAATAGCCGCTGCAAAGGTTTGAGTACATCCGAACGATGTAAAAGCGGTAATGGCTTCAACTAAGGAAATTTCACCAAGCCACCGCCTTGAGGATTGTGGCGGGGACGTTTTACTAACAGCAACCTGTAATGATTATTGCTATAAATGCAAAAGCTGAACTAGAATTCGTGATGTAGAAGATTTCAGAACACAACTCGGAAAGTTCTATGCCAAAACTGATTTAGAAAAACATTGGTAGGTGAACCTACCAACGTAATTTAGGTCATTATTCCAGCATTTAAATATCAAAGTTGAATAGCGATAGAAGAAGAAGGTCTATACTTAATAGTGATTGGGATCTCTGGGATCAGATCAGAGCTAAATAATCGATTTTCATTCATGTATTTATGTACTGAAGGTCAATTAGCTGCACATTTAGAATATTTGAAAGCAAGTTGTATGTTAAATGCAATGGCGTCAGGCAGTCAGGCTAATCACGACTCAGATTTTGTTACAATATATTAGAATACCGATGTTTTCCCACAGAAGTAAGTAGTGAATATCTCTTAAAAATTGTGTGAAATGGTTTCTGCAGGGTCGGTAACCTCCAGTGGCAGGGCAGATCCATAAGCAAAGGATTTTTGATATAATATCATAATTATTAGCCTAAATACCTGATCACGTTTTTAAGGATGGTTGGAAAGCATAGAGATAAAAAGATAAGTGATGCAGCTGTCGACAGTTTTTAGACTTGATGGAGTTAGCCAGTCATATTTACCGCTTTTGCTTGTCTTGTCTGATGTTGTACCTTAAAGATAGTGAAAATCTGTGCAATGTACTTACATGTCGTAGAAGAAAAGAAAAACAAGACATTCATTTTATCTTAGGCAGACATCACTTGACTGTAAATGTTTCAATATCAGTTACTGATCTTCCATACCTAATTGGTTGTTGGCTCCAACATTACGATTAGAGGAAATGAGAAATTGAATTTTCTACTCTTGGTTATTTTTGATCTATGAAACGTTTGGGTTATGATGGGTAACCTAATTAATAGAAACATGTTTATTGCAGTCGGCTTGATCCTACGTTTAAGATACTTGTAACAAATACCCATTATATAAAAGAAAGTGACACCAACAAAGAATAAGTTCGGTTAAACATTGCGTTCGCATTCCTTACGTAATAAAGGACACATTTCATATATTTTTCATTCAAGTCATAGCGCTAAGTGAAAGATGTCGGTGCAAAACGGATACGTGGCTTCGTGATTTGTATCCTAATGTCATAGGCTGGGTGCTGCCGGTACGGAATGATAATTTGGGCGTGTTCATTTGTAGTAAAATTAACAGCTGATTTGGCCAAAGTTCTATATTATTTCGTATTAGTACCGTTTGAAATTTAGTACGCACAGTTGCTAACCACAAGTGGAAGCTCATAGTAACAAAGCTGATATGGTATTGGACAGAACATATCGTTCGGGAAGCAAGAAAGTCGTGGTGACTACGAGTCAGAAAGTGTTAGAATCATTGATGTCCAAAATACTAAAACGCCGCTCACACTAATGGGTGCATCAAACGTTCTCATGACTGAAAATATCTAATAAAAGTCCACATAAAATTTTGGAGCGAGAAGCGTCTTTAAAATGTGTCAACATATTTTACAGTTCGATTATATGGCAAAGACTCTTTTCACTCCAAAATTTTATGTGGCCTTGCAGTAGATATTTTCGGTAGTTTAAAGCATTGTTATAAATTGCAGAAGTAGTGCGTCTTTTAATGCCTCACATATTAATATTAGAAGCATAACTTTTATAGACTAACGTACTTGAATTTGAATTGAGCATTAGCTACCTTTTAGATTTATTGCTTTTTATACCGCCAAGGTAGCAAACAAGCATACGGCCCGCCTGATATAATTGCTTCAAGTAATAATAACTTATTTGTGGTAGTAAAAATATTGGACAAAACACTCGTGTAAGTAAATTATCTGTTTTTACTTTATTTAATTTATTGACTTCAGTTACAACTATTCAGAGTTTTCTCAAAACTGCACTAACCTAGCGTAAGTGCTGCAAATTATTGATATGGAAAGGAGATACAGCCAAAGATACAGTACGGAGTACAATGTTTTTCATAGGACGGTACAATCAGACAGATTTCAAAATGTCGTCCTAAATCACCCATTTTATGATCTGCCTGCCCTGTTCCCAATTATTGGGTCGATACGCATTTTCTTTTCAGCCCTTCTATACGTCATTTTAATTCCTTTCCAACTCATCATCTTGCACACAGTCGATCCAACATAATAATATTAAGTACCTACTATGAGAATTTTAAGATGGTCTATTTTCGAAATCTAATTCAGGTTTACTTGTTGTTGTTGTCTTGCTGAACAACTTTCACATATAGGACCAACTGAAAAAAACATGAAATAATGTCATCATCAGTCCACTTGATGGATATGAATAAAGCTAAGAATAATTCTAATTGATTGAATATAGGCGTCAAACTATACGCTCTTAATATTCAGCAGGCGATTTAAGCGAAATCGGCCTGAATAGTTTGTGGTTTGACGGCGCGTATCGTTACCGACTAGCCATTAATCAATGCAGAATTTGTTGTTATCTATTTATTCATACTCAAGTTTATTTTTGTTACTAAAACTGATATTTCAATGGGCGATGTCTGGATGTTAATTGGAAATTAGACTCGTTTTTTGTATTATAGGACTAGAAAAACAGATTATTATTAAGAAACAGAGTTTTATCTAGCAATTGCAAAAATGGACCGTGAAGCTTTCAATTTATAATATGTTTTTATTGTTACTTCAGGGTTATTGTGTAGGCTAGCTATAAAGCTTTGTTAATAAAAGAAACCAACAAAATTAAAATTGTATCAAAATCAAAAAGTCATTTCTTCAATTTAGGCCCTGGTAAGGCACTTATGAACGTTACACACAGTTGAATTTACCACCGGATACTTCCGATAATTCCGAATCGGAATTCCTGATTAGGAAACCGTATACGGAAAACGAATGTATGCGCCCAGCCTTAGAGTCAGACTTTTCATAAGGACCTGCGAATTGAATTACCTTAACAAAATATTTTATTGTTAAAAAATAATTGGACTGTTTTACAAAAAACTTAAACCGACTTCAAAGTACACTAAGAAGTAATCAAATCCTGATCTGATGACAATGGGACCAAACGGGAAGTGTACCCTTCCAGACAAAAAAATAATTTTCCAAATCGGTTCATAAATGACGGAGTTATGAGGTAACAAACATAAAAAAAAAAAAAAAAAAAAAAAAACATACAACCGAATTGAGAACCTCCTCCTTTTTTTGAAGTCGGTTAAAAATCTTTTTTTTTTATACCACTTGATGGCAAACAAGCATACGGCCCGCCTAATGGTAAGCGGTTACCATAGCCTATGGACGCTAAAATATAATATAGCTAGAAATATTTCTCTAATTAATAAAATAAATCGCACATCTTTATCTTGACTATTTTATTTATTTATTAGGGAAATCTACAGCTCATTACATAGATGAACAATCAAATTTTGGTGTGACATTTTGTGAAGTCAATTAAAGATTTCCACAGATGTAAATAAATAGAAATGGTTGCTGATAAAAACAGTATAAATTGTTACTCGTTTCATCTTATGTTAACAATAATAAATTGTATGGAAGCAATACAAACTTTATGCTAAAAATAATACTACAAAGTATTAATTTGTGAATTATAAATAAAACGTGAAGAGAGAAAAACAAAACAAAAAGTTTAAATAAGTAAAATAGTAAATAAAAAAAAACCTTTTACCTTACAAAATAATTCATAAATGAAATAATAAAAATAAAACCGGCCAAGTGCGAGTCAGACTCGCGCACCGAGGGTTCCGTATAAACCTGTAGGTATATAAGTAAATGGTAGTATAGACCTGAGTATTTTATATGAATTTCAAATAATAACGTATTAAAAAAAATCTACTTACTAGATCTCGTTCAAACCAATTTTCGGTGGAAGTTTGCATCGTAATGTACATCATATATTTTTTATAGATTTATCATTCTCTTATTTTAGAAGTTACAGGGGGGGACACACATTTTACCACTTTGGAAGTGTCTCTCGCGTAGACTTTTCACTTTAGAATAAAATGATATTTGAAACCTCAATATAATTTTTGAAGACCTATCCATAGACAAACCACACTTATGGGTTTTATTAAAAAAAAATGAGTTTCAGTTCAGTTCTAACCTAACCACCATTTTTTTTTTTTCTATTTTTGTGTGAAAATCTTAATGAGTTTCACTATCTATATCTACTTACCAAGTTTCAACATAATAGTTCTTATAGTTTCGGAAAAAAGTGGCTGTGATATATGGACGGACAGACAGACATGACGAATCTATAAGGGTTCCGTAATTTGCCATTTGGCTATGGAACCCTAAAAATCAAACAAACACAACTTCCATTACAAAACGTGAATGAAAAATTTCAAAAGTTTCAAATTACCTATATATAAAATAAGTTACTAAGTTACACCTAAGTTCAACTAACTGCAACCTAGTTCCAGCTACCACAATGTATATGATGCGGCATGGATGCGGCTAATAACTGAAGTGCGGCTATACCTAGGTGTATGCCTGCCGTAATAAGAATCCCCTATCCCTAACACTAATTGATGATTTACCTACTCAAAGACGTCAAATAAGTATAATGATTTGTTATCTCTAGACCTGTCTGTGTCTGTGTTGTGAAGCGCTCGTGGTGTAGCATGATTAGCCGTTCTTAATCGATCGGCAAAGTTAAGCTACGTCTGTCTTGGTCGGTACCTGGATGGGTGACCGCCTAGTGGTATTTCAAATCGAGCGTTTCCGTGCTTCGGAAGGCACGTAAAGCCGTTGGTCCCGGTTATCACTTAATTGTGATAGTCGTTAAGCTAGTTGGATGCCTCCTAGGCGGCTTGAAAAATTCCAACAGTAGGTTGACCACTAGCCTACCTCCACCGATCCGCAGTGGGCACGCGTGGTGGAGTATCTGCCCATTCCCTTTCACCCTGATTTGTGAAAGTAGGCCTGTGCTCAGCAGTGGGACATTATAGGCTGATGATGATGATGATGATGATGAGACCTGTCCCTTTTTAGGGTTCCGTAGCCAAATGGCAAAAAACGGAACCCTTATAGATTCGTCATGTCTGTCTGTCTGTCTGTCTGTCTGTCCGTCCGTATGTCACAGCCATTTATTTCCGAAACTATAAGAACTATAATGTTGAAACTTGGTAAGTAGATGTATTCTGTGAACCGCATTAAGATTTTCACACAAAAATAGAAAAAAAACAATAAATTTTGGGGGTTCCCCATACTTAGAACTGAAACTCAAAATTTTTTTTTTCATCAAACCCATAAGTGGTCTTCAAAAATGATATTGAGGTTTCTAATATCATTTTTTTCAAAACTGAATAGTTTGCGCCAGAGACACTTCCAAAGTGGTAAAATGTGTGTCCCCCCCCCTGTAACTTCTAAAATAAGAGAATGATAAATCTATAAAAAATATATGATGTACATTACGGTGCAAACTTCCACCGAAAATTGGTTTGAACGAGATCTAGTAAGTAGTTTTTTTTAATACGTCATAAATTGAAATTAATATCAAATACTCAGGTCTATACTACCATTTACTTATATACCTACAGGTTAGTACGGAACCCTCGGTGCCCGAGTCTGACTCGCACTTGGCCGGTTTTTTTATTTAATATTCATTAATCTCAACCTTCACCATAGTTACAACTGTCAAACATCGCCAAACTGCTAATGCAGTTTGTAGGTCGCTCTTGACTCATTTTTTGACTTAATTTAAGCATGTCCTTGCAAAATAATCATAGCAATAAGTCCTCCTAACCGCCATAAAAAATTTGGCAAACGATGCACCAAACACACTGTATACTGTATTATGAATCCATTAATTAATTCATAAGATTAGTTTCTCTCTTCAATGCTTATGTAATGCCCGGACACAGGTTTCATTATGACATCCAGTTCAAACTCCATGTTCCTGATGTCTGATGTGATGCGGTATTTTCGTATCACGTGCGTTAATGCAACCTTCATTGACATCATGGCATATGTTTTACCTGCGGACATATAATTGCTGTAATTCTACACGTTTCTTTCGAAAGTGGTATTTTTTTAAACCACTAAGGTGGCATACGGCCCGGCTGAAGCAAACGCGTGAGTGTTACCATGATATTGTATACAATATAAGAAAAAAGCCCCAGAAAATATCTTCACACCGAAAAGAGGTAGAGAAGGAGTTAAGAAGGGTGGCAGCGTAACAGCGGACACAAAGATCAGTGAGATACTTTGAATAGAGAGAGAAACACGAAACTAGGCAGTCGGGATCTATTAGACGTCACGATGACAACAGATTTAATGTTGACTAGACTCAGCTCAGTTTTTACCATGCAATATGCTTTAACTGCTTCAACTACGACTATTACGTCCTAAAAAACATAGCGTTAAGCCCATCACAGACGTACCTAAAATATATATTAATATAAATCATAGCAAGGCATATCACGATATATTTTCAATACCAATCTTTGAGTGAACGCACACGCAGCTATAATTACATATTTCTGTTACTTCACCTACTTTTTTTTTCAGAGATTTTTTCAGGTTCGGCAACGCGCGATTACCACCCCAGGTATTGCAATCGTCCATAGACTACGGTAACTGCTTACCATCAGGTGGGCCGTATGCTTGTTTGCCACCTTATATATAGTGGTAAAAAAAACTTATATTGTAATTTATATTATAGCTCAGGATATTAATATATATGATAGCTACGTCTGTGATGGGCTTTAGGAAGAATTTTATCACAGCTACAATTTCACGTACCAATACATCCTCGTTTTCCCATGCTAAAACCAGCAAACACATTAGGATTATCCGGCAAAGTAGACGGGTCTAGCCATCTCTCTGGCCTAAATTCTTCAACATCTTCTCCCCAAATAGAGTGCCGATGGAGACCCCAGTATGATAGGATACAACTGGTGCCAGCAGAGAGGGTGTGGTTTTCTAAAAAGAGAATAATGTTATTATTATATTTTTTTTATTGCAAAAAGAGTTTACATCAAGTGTGTGAACCTCTGACACCCAAACTAAGATTAAACTTGTATTTTGGCAGTCATTATTAACAGTGTTCTAAATATTACTTATGTATCTGTTACTAACACTAATTAGACCGTGACATTTCTGGTTCCTGAAACACACTTTTTACTAGTTCGGGAGCTTACGGATTAAAAAATAAGCTGTATAATGCCAATAAATGAATTTATTATAATGAGGAGTTTTCTTATGATACCTCTATGCTCAAAATACCTGTCAAACTGTTGATAATTCGAACCAATCGGTATTTTGATCATCAAACTCCTCATTATTATATAGTGAGTGAACATTGGACTTTATTTCTCCATTTTTTCTGATTTCGTATCTATCGCTAAGGACCTTTTTAGTGTATTCCGGTAACTGAAACAGTTGAAGCGCTGTTCATTAATTGTATTCATTAAAATAATAACAGCCTTAAAGAATTAAAAAAGTTGTTTATTTTCCGAACGAGTTGTGCTTGACCTTGTTGAAGTTCATCGAACAATTAACCCAAAGAAGCGCCATGACGTTCATTTTGGTCGAAATATTTTCCGCCGATTTCCCACCGCCGACAATGCGCTCTGATTGGATAATTCGAGGACACATGCGCTCTGATTGGCCAAGTCATAAACACGCGATGCAGTGAGTGGTCCTTACTGTTCAAAATCAGTGACAAATCACTGACATGTTTCGGAATTTGATTGTTCAGTATTACTGCTCTAAAGGGATATTTCCTCGATGTTGAAGTTTTACCACCGGTGCCGCGAAGTAGGCGCTCTTGCGTTATCCAGGTACAGTCGAGGACATAAATATGTATACACTTAGTAAAATTCAACAACGGTTTCCTCTTAAACTACTGATTGAAATTATGAGATATTATAAAGGCAGAAATTGATATACTATTATGATTTGTGTAATAGTTTAACACTTAAATGTTAAACTTGCGAGAAAATTGCTTTTGAATTTCAGAAAGTGTATACATATTTATGTCCTCGACTGTACCTATATCTATAACTGTGGTTTCAAATGTGTTAAACTTATTACAAAAGATGGTTTAACGCAAGTTTAGTAAAACCAGTTACTCAGTCACTTTCTAAAGTCATATAACAAAAAGAGACGAGGCTATTTTAAAGCCTAGGTTTGTTTTAACCATGTTTTGTAATACGGGGGATAGAGCTTGGAAGCATACTCTTAGCAATTGCGCTTATTTATGATATAATTTAGCTATCAACTCCTTAATTTATAATTATTTAATAGACAGTTAGAAAAAGTTCAACGAGTTTTTAATCGTACTTACTGATCTTTAGGTCTTCATCTATACACCTAGACACGATAGGAGCAGCCCCGTACAATCGCATGCCCTCTTTGATAACAGCTTCCATGTAATTTAGTTTTAACAAATCATCTTTGTCTACATCTCTATCGGTATCACCAAATATTTCCTGTAATCTTGGAGAAAAAGAGAGCCCTTATTATTTTCATATATTTGCAGGATCTAAAACTTGCCGCACCATTGTACTTGAAACATGCTATATTTTCGAAATTACGTAACCTAAATTGTTATTTAAACTAGGTCTTACCATTTTCACACACACCCCCACAAACACACCCCCCCACAAACACTAACCCACACATACACAAACACACATTTTTCTTTTTGTTTAAAAACCTTTATAATTTTTATATTCCTATTGTTCGTTTGGAACCTAATAGATGTATGTAACGGAGGAGGGCGTTGGTGTCTGCGACACAGTTATCAAACTTCTGCAGACACCATCGTTGTTTGTTTAATTGTTGTACCTTTTGTGTTGTTCCAAATAAATATATTTTGATATTTCATATTTATAACCAGTCTAGCATCAGATTATAATAATGTTGATGATTGATACTCACTCTCTCAAAAGGCGTTCTTGAACCTCAGGATATGATCCCAAAATAATAATGGTATACAGTAGAGTTGTTGCCGAAGTATCATATCCAGCAAAGATAAGGGTATCTAGCTCATTTTGTATCTCCTTGTCACTAAACTTACGACCATCTTCTGACTCCAAATCAAAAAATGAATCCATGAATGTCTTGAATTTTTCTAAAAAGATAATAGAATATTTATAGGTAACAAGTTAAAGGAATTTAAAGAAAAATAATATTTCTAATATTTCTTCCAAGGTCGATGACCTTGGAAGAAATACATAGAAAGACCTCGGGAGCGGGTAACAAAATAAAGAGAACTAATTATGCAGCGCATACGCAAACAGGAATAAGTTTGTCAGTTCCATAATGTTTACCTGATTCCTCTTCTTCATTTTCTTCTTTTTTAACTCTATTCATTATTTCTAATTTTCTTTTCTTGAGGGCCTAAAAATTGAAAACTCTGGTTGATTCATGACTGATTGCTGATTCAAAGAAGAATGGCAGGCTTGGACCTACGAAATATAAAAATTAACAAGGCACCGTTTACGTGTAATTAAGAGTAGAGTTGAAAACTATCGACAATTTGTTTATATACGTATCTTTTGTAGGTACATCGATTATGTGACAAATTGCGATATTATTATTTACAATAATAATGTAACGTAGTTTTTAGCAAATTACCTTCTACCGATTCACGCAAAACCAATTAGTCACAGTTGGACATGCTTGCTGGCTACGTGAACTAATAAATAAATAATAATAATAATAATAATTTATATACAGGATTAGGTTTTTTTATAATATTTTTGATTTTATACATTAATGTTATAAAAAAATAATTCTAAGAATCCAAATAAATAAAGAGAATAATAATAATACTCATACTACTGCTATCGTTGTTCGTAATACCACAGTCTATAAAACCATACAGTCGTCCGACGCCCTTGATCTCGTGGAAAAAGCCGACAACGTCTAGATAGTATCGCGACGGCCATAATAAAGTATGCTATTTCCCGAGCTACTAACATCCTTTTGACAACAACTCTTTATCATAGTCACGGTAGTATCGAGACATTTTCACGATTAGTTTAACACTAGTATCAAATGTCAATTCATTAAGTCCATCGTTCGTATTTTGATTTAGTGGATTATGGATTTTACCTGTTTGTACTTACCGACTATTTTGCATACCAACTTAGATGCAATTGATTTACCTATGGATAACGTTTTGCAAGTTGCAAGTGCCTGGATTTTGTAAAAAGCTAAAAATGTTAGTTGGCAATTTATGTCATATCTTATACCTCTCTATAATTTTATTATTAAATAAGTTTCCAATATGAACGTTTGTACCCCCTATCAATGGGTCCCGAGATCATGTAATCTTGCCATTCTTCTTTAGGATTAAAACTAATTACCGTGTTTGTCATCTTATGTAACACTTCAATGGCCTTGTCCTGCCTTTTCTTAAGACTAGTCATATTGAAAATTAAATCAATATGCATCCACACTGTAGCAAACCTTTGTACAAATATACTACTAATATCATCGATACTGCGAACGTATTCTGAATTAAGATGATTGTCTTTATTAATATCGATGCCCAAGGTATCTGAAACATTATAAAATATATAGAGGATTGCTATCTAAGCCCTATATCTAAAATTTACAACACTAGTTATATACTGGGGTGAACTTATATCTCTTTTCAATTAATTGCTATCAGAGTACCTCGATCGATACTGTAACCGTTTCAAAATCTAACTTACTGCACTCTTAATGACGTGGTCTCATCTGCTCCATTAGGGTCATCGCTCACTATGTCAGCATCGCTCCATCGCAGCAACGGTACGGCGGCGCGGCACCGCCTCAACTCAATCCAATCACTAGCTGCCAGCGCGCCGCCTGCGAGGTGGCAGCTCGCGGGCGGCGCGGCTTCCCGGTGAAATTGGTGGCGCGGCTTTGGCAAGATACCGCTTGCTGGCGTCACGCCGCAAGGGAGCGGACCGCTCGCTGAAAGCGTGTGGTCAGCAGGACTAGTGTTTTGTAGCGGCAAGCGCGCTTGCCGCGAGGTGTTAGCTATTTTATCTCATCATATCATCATCATATCAGCCCATGGATGTCCACTGCTGAACATAGGCCTCCCCCATTGATTTCCACTTCGAACGGTTCTGGGCCGCTTGCATCCAGCGGCGCCCAGCGACTCTGACCAGGTCGTCGGTCCACCTGGTGGGAGGTCGTCCCGCTCGGCGCTTTCCAGTACGTGGTCGCCACTCGAGAACCTTCCTTCCCCATCGGTTATCGGCTCTTCGAGCGATGTGGCCTGCCCATTGCCACTTCAGCTTACTAACTCTACGAGCTATGTCCGTCGTTTTTGTTCTCCTACGAATGTCCTCATTTCGGACCCTGTCACGTAGAGAAATTCCGAGCATAGCTCGTTCCATAGCTCGCTGAGTGACTCTGAGCTTATTTATGCGGCCAGCAGTGAAAGACCACGTCTCTGTCCCGTATGTCATCACTGGTAACACGCACTGATTGAAGACCTTTGTCTTCAGACTCTGAGGTATTTTGGACGTGAAGATATGCCGTAGCTTCCCGAACGCTGCCCAGCCGAGTTGGATTCTTCGATTAACCTCTTTGTCGAAGTTGGACCTACCTAATTGGACAATTTGTCCGAGGTAAACATACTCGTCTACAACTTCGAGAACAGTGCTCCCAACAATCACCGGCATTGGCGGAATATGAACATTTGACATAATTTTTGTCTTGTCCATATTCATTTTTAGGCCTACCTGTTGGGAAACTCTGTTGAGGTCATTGAGCATGATGTTCAAAGCTTCCAGCGATTCCGCCATTATAACTATATCATCGGCAAATCGAAGGTGAGTGATATGTTCGCCATTGATGTTGATGCCATATCCCTTCCAGTCCAAGAGCTTGAATACATCCTCCATTACAGTGGTGAAGAGTTTCGGGGAAATTACGTCACCCTGTCTTACACCCTTCTGCAACTGGATTGGTACCGTACTCTCGTCCTGGACTCGGATTGACATGGTGGCTTTGCTGTACAAACACTTCAACACTTCGATATAGCGATAGTCAATTTGGCATCGCTGTAGACTCTGTAACACCGCCCATGTCTCGACTGAATCAAAGGCTTTCTCATAGTCCACATACGCCAGGCATAATGGCCGATTATACTCCTCAGTCTTCTGTATAATCTGGCGGAGTGTATGTATGTGGTCTATGGTACTAAAGCCTTTACGGAAACCGGCTTGTTCGGGAGGCTGGAAGTCGTCAAACCTACGTGCGAGACGATTCGTAATGACTCTCGAAAACAGCTTATAAACGTGGCTTAGGAGGGAGATCGGGCGGTAATTCTTCAATAGGGCCTTATCGCCTTTCTTGAAGAAGAGCACCACCACGCTTCCACTCCATACTTCTGGCGTTGTACCTTCGTGTATGACGGAATTAAATAGCTTCTGAAGGACTACAAGTACCGGTTTACCACCCGCTTTCAGAAGCTCTGTTGTAATTCCGTCTTCACCCGCCGCCTTGTTGTTTTTAAGCTGTTTCAGAGCCATTCTAATCTCGTACAGGCTGACATCCGGGATATCTTCGGTGTAATGTCGGGTCAACTTGGCTCTTGCGTCACTTACCGGTAATGCATCTGGTTTCTGTGACGAGGTGTACAGCTGTCCATAGAACTTCTCGATTTCTCTCAAGATCTCAGGCTTTGACGTAATGATGTTGCCGGTATCGGTCTTCAGCTTGGTCAGTTGGCTTTGACCAATAGACAAATCTCTTGCGAACACTTTAGAACCTTTGTTCTGTTTTATTGCCTCTTCAATACATGAAGTATTAAAGAGGCGTATATCGTGTCGCATTGCGTTTGAGATCTGCCTATTTAGCTGCCGATATTCGGCTGTATCAGCTGAAGACTGCAACTTCATTTCACGTCGTCGCTTCATGAGTTTGAGAGTCTTATCCGAGAGTTTTTGGGTTCTATTCGTGCGGTGGGTCTTAAAGAACTTTGATCCTACCGCATGGACAGTTTCCACGAGCCTGTTGTTAGTATCGTCCACCGTCGCGCAATCATCTAGGCATTGGAAGCGATTATGAAGCTCGAGCTGAAAGCTTTTTTATTTTATCTATTTATTGTAAAATTTACTTTAACGCATACGATTTAAAGGCCTCACTTGCATGGCAAGGTAAATGCCGAGGCGTAGCCGTACTGTTATAGTGAGCGGTGACCCTTATTCAGCTAATGTAATCAACTTCAGTCTGTGAGTTCAGCTCTCTAAGTAAAGTTGTTACCATGTTTTTGTTAGATAGCATTAAGTAGGAATGACATTAATTGAACTATAAAAATGTTGCTAATAAAAATGTACTTAAAATAAAAAAGTCAATGGCCTTACTGCAAAGGGTCTCCAAATTATTTAACGTCACATATAGACGAAGATCAAAAGGGCCTTTAGCCACTTCAGCCGCCAATTCCTGTGTTAATTTTCTCGCCATATTGTTAAATACTACATTGAATCGATTTAAAGCCCGCTGCTTGAATAATGGATTCACTAATTTCCGGTTTTTTTTCCAAATGGGTACTGGAAAAAATGTGATTCCAGATTAAAATCTAACAGTTAGGAAAACTTTCGTTTGATAACCTTTGCTCTCAAGTGCAATTCTATAAAGATACTGGCAGGTGCTTTGCTAGCTAGGCGGGTACTAGAAAGTACCCAACCTTCATTCTATGCTATAGTTTACTCAAGATGATTTCCTTTACTGAAAGTTCAAGCCCAGATGTGCATTTATCGCATTGCAATATGCTTATAAATCACACCTAGACCCAATCTATTTTTAAACACAGTCTATTCTTAAAAACAATCTATTCTTGAGACATGATATGAGTTTTGATCTCGTTCTATAATACAGGCCAGGACACTTGTAACTTTTCAGAAGCGTTTAGTCAATCATTAGTAAAAGTAATAAAGTTTTGTGACCGGATACATCTGTTGCTCTTTTGCGCATCCGGTGTCTAAATGTTTTGTTTGAATTTACTTTCAACTATATGCTAATTCTAATTGTTCTTACCATCAGCAACAGGCAAACTGTTGCCAAACCACGGTTTGGCGAACTTGTAAATATAATCTTTTGCTAGACGCTTGTTCGCAATTGTAAGACAGTCATCTGGATCTGTTACAACTGGAAAATATAACATGTTAGTAGTAAATATACAAAATATAAGAGGGAGTAACCCAAGGAGATCCACTTGCCATGCCATTGTACGCCCTTGCAACACTACCCATAATAAATAAACTAAAAAAAGAACAAGCAACTACCCAATGCTGGTATGCTGATGACTCTTCCGCCCAAGGCAAACTAAAAAACCTACGTCATTGGTGGGATACAATGAGTAAAATAGGCCCAGAATATAGTTACCTTCCTCAAGACAAAAAATCATATCTAATAATTTCCGAGAACGACAAGCAAACAGCTCAACAGATTTTCAAGGGGATTAACGTAAACATCATAACTGGATCACGCTTCCTTGGTAGTTATATTGGCGAAGGAAAAGAACACTTTGTAAACAAGAAAATTAAAAACTGGCAATCTACAATAGAAAAACATTCACTTATCTGTAAAGACTCACCCCAAGCCGCTTACACTGCCCTCACCAAAGCAGTTCAATTTCAATGGTCATTCCTTTTAAGAGTTTTAGATGACGTAAACCAATTCTTCGAACCACTAACAAACACACTGCGTACCAATTTTTTACCCACTTTACTAGGAGGCGATATCTCACCCTTAGAAGCGGACTTATTCTCTCTACCCGTTCACAAAGGTGGTCTAGCAATCTCCGCTCTATCAAAAATTACAAATATAAACTATGAATGTTCAAAAAAAGGTTGTGCAGTCCTCTCAAATGCTTTAATCGAAAATACACATATGGACCTCTATCAACATCATAAATCTCAAAGATGCACAGAAAGAAAGCCGCAAAGAGAAAGACTCTCTCAATGACGAACTCTTGGATACCGTCTTGGTCAAACTCTCTCCTATCAAGAGAAGAGCGATTGAACGATCGATTTCGACAAAAATGAAAACTAAATCCTCCAATTGGCTATCTATCATACCGACAAAAAAAGACCATTCCGATATGTCCCCATTTGAGTTCAGAGACGCACTTGCATTACGTTACCACAGATTACCAGTCTCTATGCCAAAATCATGTGATGGCTGCGGCTGCGATGAATTCAATGTTGATCATGCTCTATGTTGTAAAAAGGGTGGTCTAATAACACGTCGTCATAATGAAATCAGAGATTTGTTCTGTGACCTATGTCAACATGCATGGGGTAACGTAGTCAAAGAACCCATAATCTCTGAAGGAGACTGCGGACTACGTGGAGACCTTTCTTGCCGTGGCGTTTGGGATGCACAGAGGGAGGCGTTATTTGATATCCGTGTCGTAGACACTGACGCTCCTTCTTATATTTCACGTCCTGTCGCCTCTGTATTAAAATCCGCTGAAGACGAAAAAATAAGAAAATACTCAAGCGCTTGCGAATTGCGACATGCAACATTCACCCCTCTTGTCACATCCGTTGACGGAGTTTTCGCTCCACAAATGTCTACCTTCGTTAAACATCTTGGAGCCGCAATCTCTGACCGCTGGAACAGGTCATTTAGCGTAGTGATGGGTTGGCTAAGATCAAAAATAATAATCTCTATAATCCGTGCCACTAGTATGTGTATTCGCGGCACGAGACATAGATTTAAGCCAATAGCAGACTTATTTGGCTTCGGCGATGGAGCAGCCCTGCCCAAACAAGACTGATGTTGATGCGGTCGACGAACCGATTTTATATAATATTTTTCTGTTACGGTATTCTTATTATAATGGCTACGTTTATTTAAAATTAAAAAATGTATTAAAATATTCATAAATACTACGTAAATATACGAGAACATGATTTTTATTAATAGGATTGTGAAAAACCGACACATACCATCACCAACTACAGCAGAACTGAAGCATGAAACAACAATAAGAACTCATTATCTGCTGATCATGTAGTATTTTGTGACATCAAAATTTATTTTATTTTTTGTAGCGATCATGATTCATTGTCATTTCCACCACTGAATTTTAAAATCAAAAACTTAACTAGATAGGAAATAAGTGCTTAAAAAGGAGAATAATGGAGCCACATGTACTATTTCCAATTAGTTAAGTTCAGAGAGAAACAAACTAAACACATCCCAACTAATTCTAAAAAAAATTGTTTTCAGGAATCCCGAACTGGAATTTTAACGTTCACGTAAACATTATTATTATTGTAATAAGTAGTCATATATTTTATATTTTTTTAACAACAAATATAATAAGATATTGACGGTAAGTAGTATTACCATACATAGTGCGTACAGGGCCAAGAGAAAATGACACGACACCTCCATGTTTTAAGCTTTGACGTGAAAATCTCTTCACTACCTCCCACGTGTCTGAAACAAATTGAGAATGTTTGTAAACCATGTTTTTTCTTCTAGCTTGGGTGTTAATTTCACCACTTAAATTGAGTTTAAGTTAATTATATATATATACCTTACTTGCAAGATTTAAAAGTCACCTGGGATCTCATAGTTTTAACTGTGTGCTGGCTTGCTTGCACACAAAATATACCTTCTCTTGATGAATATAACTCTTA
Source organism: Achlya flavicornis (assembly GCA_947623365.1). Taxonomy (NCBI): domain Eukaryota; kingdom Metazoa; phylum Arthropoda; class Insecta; order Lepidoptera; family Drepanidae; genus Achlya; species Achlya flavicornis. The sequence goes on from OX392490.1 coordinate 4,571,722, forward strand.
TGCAACATCTAACAATTCAACGCAAAATGAAGGAGTGGTTATATTATAAAGATAATAATAATAAAATATCTGTCTCAGAATTTAATCTCGCTGATGCTAACTGCCTCTTGCTCAAAATAGACGCCAATACTATAATTATAGCTATCTATCGACCACCTGCTACTAAAAATATTACAGACTTTAATGACTCCATAAACGATCTACTCAGCAAGTACTTATCTTTTCAGAACATAATTGTGGGTGATATCAATATAGATATAGGAGAACTGACAGTCGATCTTCTGGTTACCTTGACTCGAGCGCTTCACACGGTTTATTACCAGCACACAACTACCCTACCCATGGACGTACAGTCGAGGACATAAATATGTATACACTTTTTGAAATTCAAAAGCGATTTTCTCGCATGTTTAACATTTAAGTGTTAAACTATTACACAAATCATAATAGTATATGTTAGAAGATACTGCCTTTATAATCCTAACTAATATTATAAATGCGAAAGTGAGTTTGTTTGTTTGTTTGTTACGCCTTCACGCCTCAACTATTCAACGGATCATCATGAAATTTGGCATGCAGATAGCCTATGGTATGGAAAGGGACATAGGGTACTTTTTATCCCGGGAACCGCGGGGAACAGCTAGTATCTCATAATTTCAATCAGTAGTTTAAGAGGAAACCGTTGTTCAATTTTACTAATTGTATACATATTTATGTCCTCGACTGTACATGTCTGGATCATATCCTTCTGAACACAAAGCTTATGGCTCACTGTTTCGTGAGACATTCATCTATTACAGAACATTTTTTTTTATACCACTTATGTGGCAAACAAGCATACGGCCCGCCTGATGGTAAGCGGTTACCGTAGCCTATGGACGCTTGCAACACCAGGGGTATCACGCGCGCGTTGCCGACCCAGTTATCCTGACCATGATGCAGTTATCCTTTATTTAGAGGTATTGTCAGAGCCTCGTCAACCAGCAAAATACGTGACACGTACTGATTTGGTAGGGCTCGAGAAAATGATTAAATAATTTTACTGGAACAGAATTCTCGATACTACTGATGTTAATCAGGCTACGGATTTCCTAATAAACTCTATAACGTCTATAATTTCACAAAATACAAAGAATCTATATAGGTATTTGTAAGCGTAAAAGAACTATTAAACCCTGGATAACAACAGGGTTATTAAGGTGTATGAAGAGTAGGGGCAAATTGCACAAAAAACTAAAAAAAGCTCCATAATGAAATAATGATGTACTTCAATTAACATTTAAGAGATACAGGAATTGTTGTAATAATTTATTTAGAAAAATCAAGAGAGAGTACGAAACACAAGAAATTATGAAAATTAAATTTAATAATAAAAAAATTGGGAAGTAATTAAGAATGTAACCTATAAAAATAAATCCAAAGAATCTGCAACAAAACTTTTGAAATCGGAACATCCCCAAATCTCGGAAAGGCAGTTAACAGCTTCTTCGCTAATATTGGGAAGCTTCTTTCAGAGGATATATTGGGTGATGGTGTGGGTTCTCTCTGTTATACTACAAAAGCATCCTTTTCGCACTCTTTCGCTTTATTGCCCACAGACGAAAGCGAAGTTAAATCTCTCATCAGTAATCCAAAAAATGACTGTGCTGTTGGATATGACAAGATATCGGGAAAATTCTTGAAACAATTCCAAAACGAGTTATCTATGCCAATCACCTATATACTGAATATGAAATAACCATATGTTATTGTTAAAATGTTTATAATAATTTGTATATACGCGAAACCATTGATATACGACACTTATGGACATTCGCTCACCATCAGGTACACTGCAATAAGCATCATGACAAGGCAAGGCAGTATATCAATGCTTTTGCAATACTTTTTCTCTACATTCATTCTTACTGAATGAGCTACTACATCATTGTCGCGGGGAAGGAGCCTGGTGATCTGTGGCACAGGTTTTCCTAGTACAGACACCAGTTTCTCACAAATTGTATCTTTTGCCATACCTAAAATGCTCATTATTGTTTTTATTTACATATAATTTGTGAAGAGAGAATAAAAAAAAAATATTATATTATATTATTAATAGTCAGGAAACAAGACTACGGCCCGTTTTATAAAAGAAGTTTATAGTTCCAAACAACTTACGTTTATTGTCTCCAAAAAATTGGTGTATATGTCCAATGATTGGTAATTTTCCTGATACTTCTTGGACAGATGACTCCGACGATTTCCTTAGCCATACAAACCAACAAACGGTTAAGCAAACCGCTAAGCTAAACAATTGTATTAACATGTTTGCTATCTGTAAATCGATCTGAAAAACAAATAATATTAATCTGTAGCTTTAAGAAAAAAACAACTTTCGATTTTTCCTGTAGGTTTAACATTGATTTAAGGGGGAAGCAAAATATCTGAAAAATCGTATATTTCATTACGAGTGCGGAAAGCCTGTCATTGCAAAGAGTTCCGACAAATGTCTAACCAAGCCGAGGCCCAGCGAAGGTGAGGGTTGACAGTCGGAACAAGTTGGAATGACGGTTCCTCGTTCCGCACGTGTACTGAACAACTATTTTTAATACAGTTGCGAAAAAATTAAGCAATTTAATCAAATAATAAAAACACAATAAACTCAACTGACTAATCATTTATTTCTTATAAAAGTTATAATTGAAAAATGTTTTTTTTTTTTTTTTTATGAATTTTTTTATGTTTTTTTTTAGTAAAACCTTCGTGTTTGGTTTTTTCTTTTTAATAGACATTATTTTGACAGTTGGGAAAGAGAACGCACGAGTTCGGAAAAGGTAAAAAAGCTTGAGTATGTAGCCACACAGCCCGAACGCTACGTCCCTGCAATACGCCACTTTTTGAGCAACTGTATTAAAAAATTATTTTCAAAATAAAATAGCGGAAGTCTATGTATATTTTTTAAATCAGACATATTTACTGTGATGAAACTGTCTGCCGTTACTGCGACAACGAAACGATAAAACGATAAGTTTTGATTGTAGGTAACCGTACTAAGTAGATTTATCAATTGATAGTCGATCTCTATGGTATAGTAACCGACTTGGTATTTTTCAGCGAAAATATAATTTTGGATAATTCGATTTCATCTGTCAGCAATAGAAAAAAAATATTATTATCCATTCGGTTTGATATTATTATTAAAATAGTCAATGTGTTCATCAGGGTTTGATTTAGTTATGTCAATGAAGTAGTTTTGTGAATATTTTGATTATATTTAATAGCTTGAGCTTGATTTATTATCATTATTGTTGTAAATCAATGTCAAATATTGTACCGATAGCTGCACTTGAGAGCCAGTTCCTTCTAGGCTTTGTGTGCTTACCTCCTTCGGCCGCATCATCACTTAACATGGTGAGATTGTGGTTAACACAGTAAAATAAAAAAAAAATAATTCATTGATTTACCTACGTATTTAAATTAATAAATAATTCACAAACGCACAGAGACGTACTTACCGTACGTAGGTACATACAAACCTAAACCTTGATTGCAGCTTGACTGACTTAAAACTATATATATTATTATTATTATAGCCTTTATAAATTCCCTTTAATACAGTTTATAACAAAATAAATTCGTAAAATTATTCCCATTAAATTAAATTACATTAAAGTTCAAAATGATAACAATATTATTGTAAATTTATGCATTAAAAAAAATGTCACACTATTTATTTATTTAAGGACCTCTCAATGAGTAAAGGCCTCCTCCTCCATTTTACTCCATCTTAAATGTTAGAAGAAAGAAGCAAGGGACGAACAGCATTCCTGAGTTATAATAAACTCGTAGTAGTTCCTGAACAAGATCAGAAATGTGATAAATACCTCAACCGAAAGTTCAATAAAAGGCAACTACCACTGTCCAAGAACCCACCGGATCGTATAACAAATGGACAAAGAAGCCAACCAAGGAACAATATTCGAATATCAACAAATATGTGGTCAGAAATTCAAATCAAAATAAAGAGCTCACTCCAATCTCTACAGCTACCTGTGACACTGCTACAAATATTGCGACATCGTAACAAAGTACCTCCTCTCCTACCTTCCTCTTCCTCCTCGTCTCCTTGTTTACCCCCAATACGACCGGTCACCGCGGGGTTTAAAGACCAAAACACTCCACTACAATCACTCTACATATGTACAATAAATATATGTACTTACAATGCAAGATATCTTCTATCGAATGAACGAATGCTTGAATTTAAACTGGCAATTTCAAAAATAAAATATGACGTCATCGGCCTTACAGAAATAAGTAGAACAGGTTATCTATATAAAAATCAATGCCACTTTTTGTTGTAATTTTATAATCAAGAACGGGCTCACCTATCCGATCCAAATGTTTAGGCTTTGTTCGGACTATTTAGTAGATGGTTTATGTGAAGTTTGCACAAAATCGGTCAAGCGGTTCTTCACTTATCAAATTTTTTGTAAAAAATGAATTCATTAAATGGCGGATCATTTTGTTAATGGGGATTTTGCTGTCAAATTTAAACTTTTTTCAGATGGGGATTGTGCTGTCAAAAGGGTAGGGTAGGGTAGGGTAGGGTAGTGTAGGGTAGGGTGGTGTAGGATAGGGTAGGGTAGGGTAGCACCATAGGGTAGGGTACACCACGCGAACGAAGTCGCCCCGGAGTCCACGCGCCAACCATAGACTCTCTTTTTACCATCAACTGCAGGAAGCCCAAAAGAATGCTATAAAAGCCACAGATAAAAGCAAATAATACAAGGCGACTTCAATGCTCGAGTTGGACAACGTCCAGCTGGTGAAGAAAGAGTGTTGGGTAAATACTGCTATGGAAATATTTATATAAATATTTTACATGGGTATTTTAATTATATATGCAAGGTGATATAAAATCACAAAATTCACATTACCGACCTTAATCTATCCAGGACGGCGGCTCGTTCACAAGTGAAGTTTTTTTAAGATCGCCGACCTGAGTCTTGGTCAAGACATTCAACGTAGACAGAGAAAGGTAACATTCAATCACGAATGACATCTAACCAGGGGGCCTATCACAAGCTCTTAAAACAAGGTTAAAATAACCTTATTTGTCTTTTGTCTTGTTTTGACGCCGGATGTCAAAGAGGGACAAAAGACAAATAAGGTTATTTTAACCTTGTTTAAATAACCTTACTGTGTTATACTTTGTTAAACTTCAACTGACTTTGAAGTTTAACAAAAACAAAATATTGTAACAGTTGGAGTTTTAAATTGAGTGACGTTTATATGTGATTATAGAAATTAAAATGTAACATATCTAACTACCTACTACTTACTTACCATTCTCTAGTGTAAGATCGGTATTTTTTTTATACTACCTAGGTAGCAAAAAAGCATACGGCCCGCCTGATGGTAAGCGGTTACCGTAGTCTATGGACGCTTGCAACACCAGGGATGTCACTCGCGCGTTGCCGACCCTGCAGAAATCTCTTCACACCCTTTTTACCCGACTGACCCGGAAGGAGGGTTATGTTTTTCGAGTGTATGTATGTATGTATGTATGTATGTATGTATGTATGTATGTCTATTTCTTTGGCACGCTCTGCAGCCTAAACGGCTTGATGGATTTAAGCATATGAGGTGTCGTTAGATTCGTCTTGACTGTGGGAGTGTCATAGGGTATATTATTTTTATATGGCGTCTACGGATAAGAAAAGAGAGGGGGTATTAAAAACAAAAATTTCGTTATTATAACAATATGGGTATCAAATGAAAGCTTGTGAACAGCCCATTACATATATGTATATATTGTAATACTTTTGTGCTACCATTTTGACGTAAACTGCAAAGAACCATGTTTAATGCAAGGACAGTAGGTACTATGCTGAGCGGTTACCGTACGTAACTCACAGAGTTGCGATGGTTGTTAGCGTTACTTTACCGTACCGCTCATTTATTTACTAATACTTACAACTCATTCTGTATTAAACTAAAAAGGTTGGAAATAAATTAAATTATTATAAGAAACAAAAAACCCGACTGCGTAAAACAAAAACTAAAACTGAAAAGAGAAAAACAAGCTCTTTAATCTATAGAATTTGGAATATAACTTGAATTTTATAAGGTATTGCAGTCGGGGATAAACAAATATTACAAAAAAAAGCACATACTTAGGTTATTGGTTTGTCCCCGAATGCAATACCTTATAACATTCAAGTTATATTCCAAATTCGATAGATTAAAGAGCTTGTTTTTCTCTTTTCAGTTTTAGTTTTTGTTTTACGCAGTCGGGTTTTTTGTTTCTTATAATAATTTAATTGAAGAAACCCATGCTGTACTCCATCGGGAAAACCACGGCGGGTAGCGTCCGCGGAAGGAAACTCCTTTGAGTCCGCACAGTTCGAAACAATTCTGGTTTCAATGTGTGTGTTTCAATCCTTTATAGGCGACTCTTGGAACATATGGGGCATTACATGGGCATTACTCAGCGACCCTTCCCCCCTCCCTTATGAGCACTGGCAACCTGACTCACGCGCAGGAATACAACATAAAGTTATTTGGCTGCGGTATTCTGTAAGGTGGAGGTCGAGCTGCTCTTGCATTGTGGACATACACATGCCTATACATATAAAAAATAGCCGATCAAAAGCAATTCATGCTCGCACAATCAGGGTTTTTTTTTTTTTTTATACAATTTAGTCGATAAACAAGCATACGGCCCACCTGGTGGTAAGCAGTTACCGTAGCCATATAGACGCTTGCAACACACGAAGCATCGCTCACGCTTTATCGACCAATCCCCCCTCCCCTATGAGCTCTGGCAACCTTTCTCACGCGCAGGAACACAACTTTACACAACATAAAGTTATTTGGCTGCGGTATTCTGTAAGGTGGAGGTACTCTCCCAGTCAAGCTGCTCTTTGAGCGAATAAACGCTATGCTCTACCTCTTTTAGTACTAAAAAAAAGCAGTCAATTAGGTCCTTAATTAACTTTTATCTAGGTTTCTGGAACTTCTGGACCTTGAAAGGAAAAAACGGAACCCGTATAAATCACTGGTGCCCGTCCATCCGTCTGTCAGAGAGGTTTTACTGGAAGACTTAGCACAGCCCAGACCTACCCATTACCTTACTCGTTGTTCAGGTAGTGTAGAGTTACAACTATCAACCAATCACAGGTACAACTATCAACCAACGTCGTTGTAAAAAAACAACAATGTCAACATGGCAATTGACGATGTGGCCGAAGGTAGTAAGCGTATAAAACCACGGAAACGCGGCTGCCACCAGTGCTTGAAGGCAGAACAGAATAAAGTACCTACATGAGTATTTACGAAAAAACAGGACCATTCTTTTGTTATTTGTTTGTTGCCATCATACAACTTTGGTCTGAATATTTGGATCTAAGACTAACTAGATCGGAAATGGAGCCCCAGGAGCCTTATTTCAAATTAGTTCTTTTCAGAGAATAATAAAGGAAACACGGCCTAATATGCTACAAAAATTGTGTGACCTTCTATTTTGTTTTATTATTTTTCATTATTTTTGCTTAGGTACAAATACTTACATGATGAACATAATTTATAAAAATAATAAAATTAAATATTCATATATTGACCCGAGGCTACAAAAAAATAACATAAGTATTACCATACAATGTGCGTACAGGGCCAAGTGAAAATGATGCGACACCTCCATGTTTTAAGCTTTGTCGTGAATATCTTTCAATACCTCCCACATGTCTGAAACAAATTGAGACAATCCCATACAAAAGTTGATCGTTTACTGTCGATGACGATTGTCGATCATCGTCGGTTAACGAAAGCAGGCAAGTTCAACACATTTACACCTTGCGCTTGTGTAATGCCTGAATAAGCGCGCGGTGTGACGTCACATTGCTTGCGCTGTGCCATTGTGCATCATGAAAAGTCTGTCCGTCTCTCTTGGGCGCAGTCAAGCTTATGAGTATGAAGGATACAGTTTTTTTTTTTTTTTACTGTGTATAGGCCTGTGTTTGACCACAATCTCGCTATGGTAAGTGAAAATGTGGTCGAAGGTGGTAAGCACAAAAAGCCTAGAAGGAACTGGCTCTCAAGTGCAGCTGACGGAACACACCGATAGGTGCTTGGCGACAGATTTTTGACTTGAGGGTGGTAGGTAGCCAGCCAGACGGGTACTACAAAGTACCCTACCACCGTGCTATGGTTTCCTCACGATGTTTTCCTTCACCGAAAACTCAAGCTCATTATAGGATTCGAACCCGGGACCTTCGTCTCGGTATCCGACGTCACTACCACTGAGCTATCATCGCCTTAAAATATTTACTTTTAGTTATGCTTTATGCTACATGGCCTTGCTTATTGTCAAATTTAATGACCCTATAGCATAGGGTTCTAGAACCCGGTACCCGTTGACGTAGAATCATGAAATCACACGACGATCGCAAGGGAATCAAAACCTTATAGAGCCTATAGGTTTTGATTCTTTTGCGATCGTCAAAATATTCGGCATAAACGGCTGTATCTTTTGATTTCGTTGATCTAGAAGATTGTTTTTTTCACTGCCCCTAGGGATTGCAGACCTGAGTATTGATATAAATTTCAGCTTGTTACCTTAAAGTTTTCCTGAGAAAAAGGGTCTTGACAGACTGACAATAGATTGATCCTGTAAGGGTTCCGTTTTCTTTTCTTTTGAGGTACCTATGCAACCCTAAAAATTAAGGAGTCCCCATACAAGACAAGGCATTATGAAACCGACTAGTGTTCGAGTCAGACTAGCATTTGACCGGTTTTTAGGGTTCCGTAGCAAAAACCCTTATAGATTCGTCATGTCTGTCTGTCTGTCTGTCTGTCTGTCTATCTGTCCGTCCGTATGTCACAGCCATTTATTTCCGAAACTATAAGAACTATAATGTTGAAACTTGGTAAGTAGATGTATTCTGTGAACCGCATTAAGATTTTCACACAAAAATAGAAAAAAAAACAATAAATTTTGGGGGTTCCCCATACTTAGAACTGAAACTCAATTTTTTTTTTCATCAAACCCATAAGTGTGGGTTGTTTATGGATAGGTCTTCAAAAATGATATTGAGGTTTCTAATATCATTTTTTTCTAAACTGAATAGTTTGCGCGAGAGACACTTCCAAAGTGGTAAAATGAGTGTCCCCCCCCCTGTAACTTCTAAAATAAGAGAATGATAAATCTATAAAAAATATATGATGTACATTACGGTGCAAACTTCCACCGAAAATTGGTTTGAACGAGATCTAGTAAGTAGTTTTTTTTTAATACGTCATAAATTGAAATTAATATCAAATACTCAGGTTTATTACTACTACCATTTACTTATATACCTACAGTTTTGTACGGAACCCTCGGTGCGCGAGTCTGACTCGCACTTGGCCGGTTTTTTTAATACTACCAGCATACAAACCTGGTATAGTAAGGGGCACGAGTATAGTAAGGGGTATAGTAAGGGGCAGGACAGAGACGTGGTCTTTCACTGCTGGCCGCATAAATAAGCTCAGAGTCACTCAGCGAGCTATGGAACGAGCTATGCTCGGAATTTGACAGGAAACGTGACAGGGTCCGAAATGAGGACATTCGTAGGAGAACAAAAATGACGCACATCGCTCGAAGAGCCGATAACCGATGGAAGGTTCTCGAGTGGCGACCACGTACAGGAAAGCGCCGAGCAGGACGACCTCCCACCAGGTGGACCGACGACCTGGTCAGAGTCGCTGGGCGCCGCTGGATGCAAGCGGCCCAGAACCGTTCGAAGTGGAAATCAATGGGGGAGGCCTATGTTCAGCAGTGGACATCCATGGGCTGATATGATGATGATGATTGATTATAGTAGGGAAAGGGTAAGGTATTATTCCCGTGAATTTTCACGACTTTGCGAGGCCCCTTGCATACAGGTGATAATGCTTTCCCAAGACGAAGATGGTTTTTTAAATATACGTAATCGCCCACTTTGTACGATTTTAGTGTAGTACGGGTGTCGTAGTATGTCTTAGAGCTTTGTTTCTTGAGCAGTAAAGTTTTTTCCCTGATCGGTAAGTATGGTTTTAGGGATACCAAACAATGAAATAGAATGGAGACAATCAGTGGTTTCTTCAGCTGAAACACTGCGCATTGGATATGCTACTGAATATTTTGTTGAGTCATCCTTGATGGTAAGGATATACTTTAGCTTGGCACTGCCGGATTCTGGCGGGGGTCCTACGACATCAAGGGCTACTCGTTGAAAGGGACTGGCAGCTTAGTTATTTGCATCGGTGCCCGGTTCTGCATCCTGGCTTTATTTTGTTGACATAATGGACATTGTTTGACTTATATTTCTAGATCAGATCGCATTCCCTACCAGTAATACCTTTCTTTTATTCTTTTCAGCATTGCAACAGATCTGAGGACCAGCAATGGGTAAATATTGATTTACGTGAAGTTTTTTTTTTATTTCAGTAGGAGTAGGATGTGGAGTGGGATAGAATTATGAAATAGGTAAGGCAATTTCTCATAAGGATTTTTATAATAAGATATAGCAATATCCTGTGTGTTATTTATCACCATTAATTCATTTCTTAATGATTGCAGGGTATTGTAAATTTCGTTATAGGAACATGCGTCAAAATCGTATGGGGTTTGATGAAAAGAAGATGGTATTTTAGTCTCATAAAAGAATGTAATTGTTTATCATAATTTATCTGCAGAGTGAGTTTAGCAAACATCCACATATCTTCCAATCTACAGGAGGGAAACTGGGTCCGTGACTGGGTGACAGAGAACGGCTTACCACGCCCTCATTCGCGCCCCCATAAATGAGGCTTATGCGGCAGATTCGGGGATGTTCGTTTGCAGTGCGAATAGCCCAGAGACTTAAAGAAGCCGTGAGAAGTGCCCTTTTTGTATTAGTGTGGGGAAATCCTTGGGCGGTCGGGTATACTATGAGGATTTCGCGACCAGGTTATGCCGGACTTTTACCGGCTAAAACCCCACGGTGGTCGCCACCTGCGCTATAGAGAGGGGGGCGGGCTCTCGTGTTGAACGCGTAGGTACCTGCTCACCCCTCCAAGCGCGGCGCCATAGAGGTGAGTAATATCGCGGCGCTTAGATAGCTCGTCCCGGGGGAAGTCTGACACCTCCCCCAGCACCCTCACGTGCTATCGCACGATGAGTCGTGCGTGACTACATCGACTCGACGTCCTCCTTGGTGTCGCTTCTGGGCGCATAGAAAATACAATGGAATGAAAAAAAGCGCTTTACTCGTAGTAGTCGTAGTACACACGGCTACAGATCAAGCTATACATTTCCAGTATAAGCTGATCTCGCATTGTATAGGATTTCTGTACAATGGTAGGTCAGCTTATACTAGAAATGTATAGCTTGATCGGTAGCCGTGTGTACATTCATTTTTATTTTCAATAGAGCCGTCACTTGTATCAAAGGCACAGAGTTGTCAAGTCCGAATTGCGCACCGATTTTATATCTATCCGACCTTACTTGGACGTATATTTATTTTATGGAACCATCACTGCTGTTAGCATATAACTAAGCTTGTTTGCGAAGGAATATTGAAGGAGTGTTTTTTTATTTTATTTGCTGTATTTAGCTCAGCAATGTTTAGAACTATTCTAAATTTCAAATCAGTAGGTAATCATTTTCCATTTTCTTCTATAGTAGATGGCGAGAGAGAGAAATAGAGGTTTATTGTTTCAAACAACATACGTTTATTGTCTCCAAAAATTGGTGTATTATCCTAGGATTGGTAATTTTCCTGATACTTCCTGGACAGTTGAATTCGACATTTTCCTTAGCAACACAAACCAACAAACGCTTAACCATACTACAACGTCAAACAATTGTTTTAACATGATTGCTGTATGTTAATCAATCTGAAAAATATAATACAAAAATTGTATTTTTTTATATGTATTTACCTATTTATTTTAGGTTTTCTAGAGTAGGTGGAAAGTGAAATATGAAAGAATAATTTGAGCATAATATGAGAAATTAGTAGGTAATCATTTTCCATTTCTTTCTATAGTAGACGGAGAAAGAGAGAGAAAGAGTGTTTTATTGTTACAAACAACTTACGTTTATTGTCTCCAATAAATTGGTTTATATGTCCAATGATTGGTAATTTTCCTGATATTTCCTTGATAGTTGACTTTGATAATTTCCTTAGCCATACAAACCAACAAACGCTTAACCAAACTACTACGTAAAATAATTTTATTAACATATTTGCTGTACAATCTGAAAAAAAATGCACAATTTTTTGTATTTTTAATAGTTAGGTATTCTAGAGTAGGTGGAAAGGTACTTATCTACTCTATATTTGAACATAAAATGAGAAACAATCGAAGAATAAGTAGGTATCACTAAATAGATAAAATATCTGCATTTTTTTTTATTTATTTATAAAAAGAATAAAGTCTTGGTAGACACTCGCAGGGCTAACTTTTCACCTGCCACAACTGTATCTAAGTACATACTATAGAATTAATAATATATTTCAGTTTTCAATCACTTACCTTGCATTTAAATTAATTGTATTAAGTAATTCACAAACGCTCAGATATATAATACAACAAACTTAAAAAAAAAATTTGTTTGACTTATTTAAAACTAGATATACCTAGATAACAAAATAAAACTCCAAACCCTTGAATATCCTGTAACGAAATAAACATAATAACATGCGACTACACTTTGTTTTTATAAAAAAAAAATAAGTAACAAAAAATATGCTAAGATAAAAACTAATTAACATTAATAAAATTACACATACAAAGGTTAATATATACAGAATTATATAATTACATCCGATGAGGTTCGGCCCCGCGGTTTTAGGCGATCTTTTTTACTCTAGGGTATTATCTATCTCGATGCCAAGTTTCATCAAAACCCGTTTTGCGGTTTATGCGTGATCGGGTCACAAGCATTTAACCAAATATGGAACATCGATAAGATAAATATGTAAGCAAAAGCTCTCGCTGCCAAGCGTAGTTTGCGCTGTGATTGACAGCGAGAGATCGTGGTGCGAACTCCACTCTTATCGCAAAAGAGGCGGGGCGGGACGAGACAGGGAGGAAAGTACCACCCTGGCTATCCGCCGGAGGGCAGCTTTTTTGAGCTATCTTCCCCCCAACATGTGCCCCAGGGTCGTGGACTCGGGGGAGTCTGCCGCACATCAACATCGGGCGAGTAGTGGAGCGTGTGTGCGTGCATGCTACTCAGGAGGAAACGCTTGAGACAAGACCTCCGGTCTTCACCGTCGACGAAAAAGAGGCCTCTGATCAGGCTGTCGCTGTTGGGTACGCGGACGAATGCTTCGGTGCCCCCGTATGCCCATGCCCAGCCGCAGCGACATGTAGGAACACCGTGGAGTTTTTGTTAGTAGGAGTCTGACATAACCCGACCGCTCCCCCCGGAGTGCACGGGTAACAATATAATATACCCACGAAAAAAAAATACAAAGGCTATAGCGAGATCAGATGAGTATGATTGGGATTAAAATATTAAAAAGTTTTGTGGTAATAAATAGGTTACAGGTCGGTTAACGAAAGCTGGCACGTTCACAGTACTCATAAATTTGCAATCAGTCAAGTCTAATGGACGAATGCAAAAATAGACCACTCTATATTTATGAGCAGTAGCAAAAGCAAAACAATAACTGTCTCCTTCATACTCATAAGCTTGACTTTGCGCGAGAGAGACGGTGTAAATGTGTTGAAACGTGCCAGCTTTAGTTAACCGACCTATACATAAAATGATAATAATGAATGTTTTCAAAATCAATTGGATAGGTGGGTAAGTATTTTTGTGCATTGATTATATAATTCTGTATTTTTTACCAACATCGACAGCGACTGTGACTCTATAATGACCGTGACTCTGCGAACGTGGCTGCGGCTATACGACTGCGACTTTACGACTGTGACTGCGACTGCGATAGTGACAGCAGCGACCTGTGACTCGACTGTGACTCTGCAACTCATCTCTGCGACTGCATCTCTCCAATAATACCTACCAAGGCACGTAGAAAATAAAATATTCTTATGTATGTACGTATTAATAATGTTTTTTTTAAATCGGATGCAGTGAAGGAGTCTGATTTGTCCCGCAGGTATGGAATCAGCCAAACGACTGACGACGACGGTACTCTTTCGTATCCCCATAACACTTGCTTTATACAGGATAATGCTTTATTAATTATAATTTAATTTTATAACCAGCAACGTTTTACTTCCGCAATGAGGAAATTCGTAGGAGAACGAAAACGAGGGACATAGCTCGTAGAGTTAGTAAGCTGAAGTGGCAATGGGCAGGCCACATCGCTCGAAGAGCCGATAATCGCTGGGGAAGCAAGGTTCTCGAGTGGCGACCATACGTACTGGAAAGCGCCGAGCGGGACGCCCTCCTACCAGGTGGACCGACGACCTGGTCAAAGTCGCTGGGCACCGCTGGATGCAAGCGGCCCAAAACCGTTGGAAGTGGAAGTCAATGGGGGAGGCCTATGTTCAGCAGTGGACATCCATAGGCTGATATGATGAACCAGCAACGGCGAAAAATTAAATCATTTATTAGCGCTTCATCATCATCAGCCTATGATGTCTCACTGCTGAGCACAGGCCTCTTTTCACAAATCAGGGTGAAAGGGAATGGGCAGATACTCCACCACGCGTGCCCACTGCGAATCGGTGGAGGTAGGCTAGTGGTCAACCTACTGTTGGAGTTTTCAAGCCGCCTAGAAGGCCTCCAACTAGCTTAACGACTATCACAATTAAGTGATAACCAGGAAACCCATCCAGGTACCGGCCACGACGGTGGTAGCTTAACTTGCCGATCGATTAAGAACGGCTTATCATGCTACACCACGAGCGCTTAGGCCTGAATAAAATTACCAGTACCTACGTGGATTACCTACTTTACTTTGTTCTGTGTGTGCAATCAAATTCAGATTGAAACAATCTCTGCATCGGTAGGAATATTACAAAATCGGAAGTGGTTCCATTTCCAATTAATCACTGTCTATTTGTATTTGCACTTACCAGAACGCAAAAAAAACTATCAGAAAAATGCTATATTGAATCGGTTTCAATTCGAAAATTATTGAAATTTAATGCAACATCGTTACGTAATCGCCCTCGGCCCTACCGTATCGGCAACCAAATAGGATTAAGGTATACCATAAACTAGCAATTTCCGAACGAATATGTCTATGGCCTAGAAATGTCAGATCGGCTGATGACAGAAGCTGTCAGTGTCACTTTACGGATTAAAAGATTGTTGAAACACGACGTCGATAGGTTTTATCGAAAATATCGTGTGGGAATAATTAAGATCGACACATTGATTTATCGCAATCAACGATAATCATGAAACTATGACATACTTATAACGTTTTCACGTAAAAAATATAGTGTGTGGACATTGACTTTTGTTGGTGGACGACAATGGCAAACAATAGAATACCTTCAGGCCCGAACACCCCTGGTAGTCAGCAGACTTCTACCCAGCAAGGTCTGAAGATATTCATACAAAGAGACTATTCGGAAGGAACAGCTGTTAAGTTCCAGACTAGATTTCCTTCAGAACTGGAAGATAGGGTAAGTGAAAGTGTCATTCGCTATACCATAATAGATAACGAATGTAGGTATGATTTTGATAATTATCATGCTTACTTGCAATCAAATGTGTATTAATTGTCATAATATATTACTTTGGGTTTTTGTAATGCAATTCCTAGATGTAAAATCGTGTTTTATAGCCACAGTGACGTGTTGTCAGAACAAATTACAAAACCTTGCGACTGTTTTTTGTCTTGTGTCGTGCTACTAAACAGTAAATATCCAAGAAAGTAAACTTCCAAGTGGAAAGGGGAACCTTAGTTTTCTTGTAATGTTAAATTGTATGAGTTAAATTTCATCCTAGCTTCCTCAAAGTGCTTGTCATAATCAACAAGTCTGTGTCCATGTGATGAAAGATTCTTCATTTGTTGATTGTAAAAAAGTTGCAAGGATGCCATCAAGTTACCTCGATTAACAAATGCAGAATTATGGTAATAATAACCGTGATATAAAGCACGGTATCATCTCAGGTTGGATGAAATGGCGATAGGTCATATGAACAGCATGTTACCCACGGATACCCCTGAAGCTATAGGGTAAAATCAATAGTATGTGATAAGACCTTACTTAATACATGGTTCAGAACAGTATGTTGGGCACATCTAATAATTAATCCAAAGAAGCGTAATGACGTCGATTTTGCTTGCAATCTATTCCGTCAATTTGCCACCATCGAAAATGTGTTCGGATTGGCTAATATAAGGACTCATGCGCTCTGATTGGCTAATATAAGGACTCATCCGCTCTGATTGGCCAAGTCAAGAACACACGATGCAGTGATTGGTCCTTACTGTTCAAAATCAGTGACAAATCACTGACTAGTTTTGGAATCAGATCGCTCGGTATTACTACTCTAAGGGATTGTTCCTCGATGGTTGGG
This sequence comes from Achlya flavicornis, assembly GCA_947623365.1. Lineage (NCBI taxonomy): Eukaryota > Metazoa > Arthropoda > Insecta > Lepidoptera > Drepanidae > Achlya > Achlya flavicornis. The sequence continues at coordinate 4,588,223 of OX392490.1, forward strand.
CATTAGGTAAAGAAGAAAGAAGACAGATGAAAGACTATTACATGCAGCTGAGATGGATGTGTGGAGTGACAAGAATCGATATGATAAATAATGAGTACATAAGCAGAGTAGAGTAACAGTATGGACATGTCATGAGTGTCTTTCAAATATTTTTTTACTAGCTTTCCTGGTTCTAAGCTACCTCCCCACCAAGTTTCAGCCAAATCGGTTCAGCCATTCTTGAGTTATGAATAGTGTAACTAACACAATGTTTTTTATATGTACTGTATATAGATTTATCAGTAAGGATGTACAAAAAATATTTAATTAGTCTGTCATCATAACCTTCCTTGTGCCTTTAGTTAATAATAATAAAAATAATCATTTCTAACACTAGTGTTTGGGTAATTTTTATTTAGAAGCAAAAGTGTGATAACATAGAATAAACTTGTTAGATATTGTAGGTTTTACTTTTAATGAAGTAAACCACAGATTACAGAATAAGGCAGATGGAGCGCGCGAAACACTGGAGTGAGGCCAAAAAAGCAAATACAAATTGAAAAACATGTACCTGTTATTCACTTTTGAATGTGTATTTGCTTTGTTTAACACATTATTTACTACCAGACTTATTATTTTTAGCATGAATTAATGACAGTATTATATTGATTAAATATAGATATACCCTAAATTTCATCCAAAGTGTATGGCAAAGCAAGTTTTCAAGGTTTTTATCTCAAAAAATATATTGTTGTGAAGAAACGATAGATTGTTAACAAAATTAGTTAATAAAAAGTTTCAAGTACTAAGTATTTGGATATTTAGCCAGAAAAGGATGCTTGATTTTTTAATTTTGATTAGAAATTAAAATTGTAGAGGAGCAATAATCTACTCTATTTTTTCCAATTTCATATTGAGTAAGTTTCAATATTATTGGAATTCTAAAATAGTTTTGATAAAGATAATGATCTCATTATGTTTTTATTTGTGTTATTTTCCTTTAGAATCATTCTGAATAATTTTCCTCCAGTTGGTTTGGTGTAGCCATGTTAATTAAAATTAAATCTGACAAATCAATTGCCAGTTGCCGCATGTACAGTCGAGGACATAAATATGTATACACTTTTTGAAATTCAAAAGCGATTTTCTCGCATGTTTAACATTTAAGTGTTAAGCTATTACACAAATCATAATAGTATATGTTAGAAGATTCTGCCTTTATAATATCTCATAATTTCAATCAGTAGTTTAAGAGGAAACCGTTGTTGAATTGTACTAATTGTATACATATTTATGTCCTCGACTGTACCTATGTAAGAGCATCACTTGACAACAGCCAACCGGGTTATTGTCAGGATAAGGTTTTTAGGAAATATTTTTTTGCTTAATCTACCGGAACAGTAGGAAATTTCACTCGTGCGACGCCGAGCATGAACAGCTAGTAAAATATACAAATGAGGTAAACATAATCATCATTATACTTGGGACACATCCTTAATAGTACATAAACAGAAATTGTTACCAAAAATACAATTAAAACATACATTACACAATATCATACATCTTGGTCCACAATAGAAATGTCCGTAACGAAACTGGCTGAAACGATTTTCATTGAATTTTGTATATACATAGATACTTTAAGGATACTATTTATCACGGTAACGCAGTTTAATAGATGGTAAAATTCAGCCAAATGGCGAGTCAGACTCGCACACGAAGGGTTCCGTAAAGACGTTTGTCTTGTGGTCCCCCTTTAATTTTTATTATTTGTTGTTATAGCGGCAATAGAAACACATTCTGTGAAAATTTCAACTGTCTACCTATGACGATTCATGAGATACAGCCTTACATACATTTTGGAATTTATTGAACCTTTATAGGGTTCCGTACCCGAAGGGTGCCAAACGGGACCCTATTAGGACTCCGCGGTCCGTCCGTCCGTCCGTCTGTCCGTCAGTCTGTCTGAAATTTTCAGTGAATATGTATTTCTATTGCCGCTACAATAACAAATAATAAACACCGCGAGACACCAAACGTATTTTTTTGTGTGTTTTGTTTTCATAGCACAATGAGTTAGTTCATATTGTACGGAAGACGGAACCCTCCGTTTGCGAGTCCGACTCGCTCTTGGCCGGTTTTTTTATGATGCATTATTATTTTAACTGTGCCTGTGAATTATTGAATACAACATCTAATAGAATGTTACTTTGTTATTTTACAGATAGACAGACAAACATTCGAGTATACAATCGAGAGGTTAAATGAACACTTTGAGATGGCAGAGACTGCCGACTGCAGTACATACTGTGAAGGTTGTCTTGCGTGCCTGACTGCTTACTTTATCTATATTTGCACAGAGACGCATTATGAAAAGGTATGATTTGGTTATACTGGTTGGTAGTTAAGATCTCATGTTTTCTGGCTCATCCTAAAAGTCAGCTATTTAGTTTAACGAATTCGTCGTAGGTTTTTAATAATAGTATAAAATAGGTACACATAGTTTGAGTGAATGGTTTGATACCGTTTCACTCATACACTCGTTTTATGTTTGAACCAGAAAGCACTTTAAAGTATACGACGTAAGGTTTATTTTCCATTAAATAAACTTGTGTTTCAAGTGTAGTATAATCAAACACTTGTAACACGAGGTGATTCATTTTATAAAAAATGCAAAATCATTATAAAGAAATAAAAAATTGGTGCAATAATTTCAAAAAAAGTATTTTTACTCTGTAATTTATTAACCTTGTATATAAAAATAAACAAATATTTATATAACTAATATAACCTTTTCTAAATTACAGCACTTAAGAAAAGTATCAAAATTTATAGCAACGCAAAACGAAAGAGTATATAACCCGCGAGGTATACACATAACCGATCCAATATTGAGGGGTCTCCGGGTGATAGAGATCACGGTGATCGACGTACCCAACTGTCAGAGCCCCACTGGCAACTCGACGACAACACAAATGCGACATACTTGACCACCGCAGGAAAACAGGGAGTTTTTTATGTAACAATTAAACTTTAGGTTTTGAAATTTATTTAGAGATTTGGCACTTGAACCTAAAATTGTTTGAATGACATGACGAGGTCGTCAACGATGAGAGTTGGTCACCTTAATCCATTCTCTGCTATTGATGAGAATCATAGATGTATAGCCCATCGGACCGGCCGGGCTATTGCGTATCTCTGGTGGTAATCTTAACGAACACCATTAATTATTTCATCCAATGACGAGCACGCGGTATGACGCGACGATGACCATTCGTGGCCCCAAATTGGATGAAATTCATTCGTTACGATTACCACCACAGTTACGCGGTTGAGCCCCGCTGTCTTTCCTTTTTCCTTGTCAATGAAAGAGACAACTAATATTAATTACTGTTACGAGTGGTAACTATAGGTAGTGATCGCAAAAAAGGTTATATGTTATTAGAAAATATTTTTTTATACCACATAGTCGGACTAGCATGCGGGACGCCTGATGGTAAGTTACTGTAGCCATATGGTCGCTTGCAACACTCGAGGCATCACTCACGTGTTTCTGACCCGCGCCCCCAATGAGCTCAGGCGACCTTACTCACGCGCAGGAACGCAACATAAAACTCTGAAATATTATTAATGTTTTTGTTAGTATATTACCGCAGTTATTTTTTATTTGCTTTAATACATATTAAACTCTTAATTACAAAAATAATTCTTACTTGTAGGAACACAAAGGTAAAATTTATATCTGACTTGACAGCGAGATGGGTTGAGGTGATTATCTATGGTATGACGTCATTAGTGACGAACATAATTTGACGTAACAAAATATTACAATGTATCTTTATAAAAAAAATTGAGTACCAAATCTCGTAAATGTAATGTAAAAACCTTAATCTTTTTTAATAATTAGACTGTGTGTAAGTAACTTTTCTCTAGTAAATGTACATTTCCACTGAATCACTCAAAAATACGTATAACATAAAATAAACATCCTGTATATTGCCACTGTGTGGTTTTTATTTGTTATAATTGTGTTTGTATGATCGACCTTTATAATGGGTGGCAATTTGCTTATGGATTCGTCATGCAACAATTTTTACCAAACTTGCTCGATCAAGTTACGAAACGTTTTGTCTCAAAGTAAAAAAATGTTTAACATGCAGAATTCAACATAAGTTTTGTAAAAGACCCTGTACAGTCAGCGTCATAAGCAGCTGATGACTATACCGTTTCACAGTTTTTATACATCATCAAAAGTAGCTCCTAGGGTCCTATAGTGATCACTTCACATTACGCAATTGTCAGTTTTTACACAAACTGGCAAGAGATTGTCTTAAGTTTTTTTTTTTTTTTTAATAAATGGGCTTGCGTTTGGCCACTGACCCGCCCATAAGGGGCGATCACGAAGCCTAAGATGAAACACGCTTACGCAGAAGAAACCTATTCACTCTGGCCTTGAAAGTTCCTAGATTGTAGCCGTCAGGAAACACAGACGCTGGAAGCAGGTTCCACTCCCTTGCTGTCCGCATTATAAATGAGGATGCAAAACGCTGTGTCCGTATTTATTTTATTATGAAAGGGTACTAAACTGATTAGCTACTTTTGCTGCTGACTGTACCTTCTGGAGCTCGATCGCTAAAGCACTTCTAATAGATAATAATATTTCATAAACACATTTCCATTTATTTTTTAATAAATATCTATATTATTGAACTCCTATTGCCAAACTGTTCTTCCAATGCTTATGGTGGAATTATCATTGTTGTTATTATAGATAGATAGATAGATAGATAGATAGATGTATAATTATTAAATATGGAGAAGGTTAGCCTTACAGGCATGCCGCTTGCGTGATTTTTGAAGGGTACTTATACAAAATTATATTTTAGTTTTAGTTCATGTGGTTAAAATAAATTATTTTGTAACAATTACATTAGTCGAGTATTCTGGCCGCATGAACTGTCGGATATTACAAACGTCAAATAAAGGTCGTTCTCTTTGCCAGGCTTATAAAAGTTTTTTAACATAAAATCGAATAATTTGACCTTAAAGGTTTCTTAAATTAACAGAGTTAATGCGCAATGTGACACCTAAAGTAAGATGAGTCTGTGGTATTCACCTCTGTTACAGTAGTACCCAACTAATATGGCTTACCGATGTACCTGCGCAGAAGATACATTTTCAAAGCGCGGGAAATGCTATTGGTCGTCAGTTGCCGCCATGTGTGCGAAGGGGCGTGACTTGCGAGTGAGATGGAACTGACAGCTGCAGTGTATTATGAACCTTATAGTAGTGATCTAAGGTTGATTGTAAGTTTAGGCATTCCTTCGTTAATCTTCGGGCCATAATCTCTTTTCTGCGACGCGCCTTATTAGTTGGGTACTACTGTGCGCATTGTAATATATACATATAAGCCCTATAGTGCGAGCGAGAGGTCCGATGAAAAAGATGTTCGCTACGACCCTAACTTTATCTTTGTAATATCCGAATTATAATGCTATGCAGAATGGTACCACATTGAATAGTCACTTATGGTATTGTATATTCTTATACTGTTTTTATTTGGAACTTATATAAGTTGTATATTAATAAATATTGGTATACCCATAGATTTACGATTTCGCTACGCTAACTAGATCTACATTGAAACGAAATATGACAATCCTTATGACACTTTGCGAGAGAGAAAGGGACGCATATAAATTTTAGTGGTGAGTCAATGTTAATTTCTTTTAACAACCCGTATACCTATGTATGATTTCGTATTTTACTAAAAATAATTACGATCGTGCAAATTAAACTAGAAAAGTGTATGTTATAGACATTGTCACTTGTTCTGTGAGCAAATGTGATGTGAATAGTATGAAATAGGGTGTGAAGAGTTTTTTTCAGGGTCGGCAACGCGCGAGTGATACCCCTGGTGTTGCAAGCGTCCATAGGCTACGGTAACTGCTTACCATCAGGCGGGCCTTATGCTTGTTTGCCACCTTAGTGGTATAAAAAAAAACCCACATATTATACGTTTCACAGGTAAATACGTATTTTTTCATTGGATTGAAAAAACTATATTATCACAATATAATCATTAAGGCGCGGACTGACTACGATTTTGACAGCACTCGTTCTCCACTGGAATAAAGCATAAATGTGTGTGTATGAAATGAACTTTTTTTTCCGGGTTTTCTTTAGATTATACATAATATACACATTAAATTGAATAAGTGTCCGGTTAAAATTCTAATATAATGCTGTATCTAATATACTCTTAAAAATAAAATTGTTGTCATCGCTGAAAATACGGATAATTTCGACGCGAAAGATTTTTTTGTGACGTAACTTACGAAATTTTTATTGGGAATATCAAAGCCCTTTTTAATATTTATTCGGTTAAAAAAATTTTGGAACCCTCTTCTGTCCACAGTATTTTTTTGTTAGGTATTTTCATTGCGCTACGTACGTCATACTCGACTCTCAAAGAAACCCAGTTTTGTGAATTTGAGGTAAGATCTCGTCTTAATAGGCTCCAAAATCAGTTTTTACATCAGGATATCCATTTATCCATATCTAAATATTCAAATTCAAAATCATTTATTCATATAGACCTTTGCAGGCACTTATGAAAAGTCTGACTCTAATACTCTAATACCGGTTCGGAAGGTTGCATTTGCTGAGAAGAGCCGGCAATAAACTCAGCAATTACTCTTTTCAAAACAGGCTTAGATTCATTACATAATATCTATTCTAATCGCACTGATAATATATAAGTTTATAACTGGCTATTTTTTCTTGTACACACAATTTCTTTGGGTATACCATTAAATTAGGGCGGTTACAGTCTACAAAACTGTCTAAATGAACATTTTTGCCTGTAACAATTTTTAACTCGTGCTGAGCGTATATTATAACCTTCAATGTGGTCTCATTTGATTGTGCTATTTTGTTATTTTACATTACTTCGCTATCACTAATATTATTTTACGCTTTTAGTAATATTTAATATTATGTAAAGACCCATTATAATATAAATTTTCTTCATATAGATAGGACTTTTTGTAAAATAAGTTGAAACATTCTTGAATAGCTTAAATGTCTTCTAAGAAATATTGTATCTGAGAAGTTCAGCCCCCGTATTGTCTAACACCAACACCAATCGAGTAGACTATCACTAAACGGAGGATAATATACTTTATGTCAACTAGCTTAAGTACACTTTAGCTATTGGACCAATTATTCTTTTAATTTTTCTTACAAAATGCAACCTTGCTCGATCATAATGTATGAAAAGTAAAAAATTTTTTTTAGAACTCAGTGCTGGTCCCGTAGTCAAAGTTATTCAGCATGACTAACCCAACATACGTTTCGAAAATATGCCATCTCGAACCTGTTCAACTCAATTCATTAAGAGATTTGGAATTGCATAAGATCTTCTTTAAATTCGAAAAATGAATTGCGTTAGCAATATTGCTTAGCTTCCTTTTTAGGGGGCCTGTTCTTACCTTGTTCACATTGTGATCTAATTACATAAAACTCGTGAATGCAACGCAAACAGAAATGAAGCTTAAAGCTTTGGTATAAGGCATGTATTGCACTGTTAATTAAATTATTATTAAGTTATCTAGAAATCCGTATGGGGTGTATGAACAATATTAAATTATTGTGTAAGACTTAAAGTCAGCATTTATTTGTATGTTTTAACGGTAAATAGTTATTCCATTATCCATTTAATGTAAATTAAAAATATATTTTCTGTGGTAACAAAAAAAACTGGTTCAAACGAGTGTTCATAATAAAATTTGATACTTGTTAATTTGTAAACTAGACTATATTAAGGGCTGCATCTTTATCGTTTCATCTTAAGCATCTATCTCGCTCACATTCGTATCCCCATGATAAACTATATTGTAGCATTTGTATTTTTTTATATTAACTCTAGGTAATTCAATGAAACAGTGATTTTTTAAATCACTATTTTCTTTAGACAAGTTATGCCATTGCCTATGTTGTATGTAATTATCCACTTATGTGAATACAGGTCGGTTACCGAAAGCTAGCACCTTCACAGTACTCACACATATGCAATTTCACGATACAGTATGTGTTATTACATTATTGCTTCTAATCAGTCAGTCAATTCTAATTGATGAATGCAAAAAAAAAAAACAATAACTGTCTCCTTCATACTCATAATTTTGAATGCGCGCGCGAGAGAGACGGACAGACTTTTCATGATGCACATGCAGTGCGAACGTGTAAATGTGTTGAACGTGCCAGCTTTAGTTAACCGACACGTACACGATTTCATTTTTAATAAAAATACATACTCTTCACTAGTGAATTTGTGCCGTATTGTTAATATTGTAAATCTCAAAATAGCATGGCGTATGTGGGTATCAAAACAAAAAAAACTCGCAAACTTTGGATTTTCTTTTTTATGCTGTTAGCAATACGACAAAAAATCGTCTCGATGGAAATCCACCTTTAGGTATAAATTCGGATAATGAATACCTGACACGACACATCACAATTTATTTTACTTAAAATATTATTTGAAAAACGAATTTTAATATATTTTTATATGAAAATACTTTTATTTGTTAAGTAACGAAGTAATAACTTATTGAATAAAGAATAGTTTTATCACGAGCGTTTTTTACCGCGGTTATTAGTATTCAGCTCCATTTGGAATTGTTTACAGAAATACTGAGTAATTACTGTCGTACAAACTACGATAATTAGATTTTTGTTTTTAGATAGGCCGAATCGGTTAGGTTTAGGTTTCGATTACAGCTCCGATGTAACGAGACTTTAATAAAAAGCAAAAGTTACGATTGAGCTAAATATTGAATTTGTGTAGAGTACGTTTTTGTGCGTCCATTCTACGCGAACCAAGCACGAGCCGAGCCACGAACGAACAGAATTCGTTCTTTGCTCGCGATGTCAAGTGTGGACGTACTTAACCGAGCCTACAACGAGCGCGATGGGAATCCCTGTGTTCGTAAAAAAACTGACAATCGGGCGGAGCACAGTCGAGCGCGAGACGAATGCTCGTTCGAGGCTTGCAAGTTCATCGACGCAACGCGAACAACTAACAAATCCTGTTCGTTCGAGGCTCGGATGGTGCTCGCTTCGCGTAGCATGAACGCACCATAACATATTAATTCATTCGGAATCCAAAGACAAATTTTCAATATCTGTGGTTTTCATCTTAAATCTCTGAATGCGGTTTAAGAATATTTTAAAGTAAAATTTCTGCTATCCTCTCAACGTATATGTCGGTATTACCTACACAAGTCGCTAGAGCCCTGATAATCGAGGCTAAACTAACATACATATAGTAACTGACTTTTTACTGTCCTAATGGGTTAAAAATAAACCTAATCCAAATAATATTTTGATCACTGGCTACAAATAAAATAGAGCAGTGTACAAAAGTGTACAGATTATAAAATAACATTGTTATTGTAATTTTGCATGTAAGTATCTTACTTAATTGTACCTATGTATAAAATGCACATAAATTTGATAATTGATATTAGTTTATAATTGGAGAAAAACTAAATTTTAAAATACTTATGTATGTACTAATTCTTAGTATTTAAGGTATAGCTTTATTGTAAAATTTATTATGACTCGTATTAAATATTTAGGATTAATTACTGGTTTTTTAATTAATTAAGACTGTGGGGAAACACGTCATTGAAAACTAATTAATGTACCATATTTGGGATGACAGACATACTGTATGAATATTATTTACTCTAACAATATCAATAGGTCATTAAAAAGTTCGACTCTTCCCTTTTAAGGTAATTCAGGTCCAATTTTGGTAAGCTGAATCGACAGAGATAGTTCAAAATCACGTGATATTTCGGTTTGTAATGTCAATCCCATACAAAGGTTGATCGTTTACATTAGTAAACGATCAACCTTTGTATGGGATTGACATTGAAAATCGTCATCGTTGTCATTAGACAACGATGACGATTTTTGATAACCATCATGTCTACCTACTGGCACTGCTCAGAAAATTTCACGAGAATCCTTTGAGAAATGCGACCTGTGGAGAAAAAAGCCGGACAGACATACGAAGGCATTTTTGTCCAAGCTGAAACAGAGACGTTTCGCTCGCTCGGTCAATGAAATTGTATCGACGTGGGAAAGCTTTGAATTAAGGTATCTAATTAAACATGAAATTGCAGACAGCGCCATTTAATCACAAACTGAGTGATCGGCGCGAAAGGTCAGTTAGCCAAACAGTAATAATTAGGTAAAAATAATAGAGATTTGGTAATTTAGTAGGCAGTTTGGTAGGTAGGCTAGTGGTCAACCTACTGTTGGAGTTTTCAAGCCGCCTAGAAGGCCTCCAACTAGCTTAACGATTATCGCAATTAAGTGATAACCGGGACCAACGGCTTTACGTGCCTTCCGAAACACGGAAACGCTCGATTTGAAATACCACTAGGCGGTCATCCATCCAAGTACCGACCACGACAGTAGTAGCTTAACTTGCCGATCGATTAAGAACGGCTTATCATGCTACACCGAGCGCTTCCCATCCAAATATAATTATTACCGGCGCATAAACAAAATAATGCCTTGCCCTTTACGAGAAAAGGATCTACGAATTATTATTCTGTTAGGGTCAGTTCACACCAAGACGCGACGCGACGCCCGCCACTGCGAGGCGCATCGTGGAGCCGCGTCGGGCTCTTGCACGCCGCGTTTACCAGCGAAGCAAATCTAAAAAGTGCGCGCCGAATCACGTCGCGTTGCAACGCGGTGTGAGCTGACCCTTACACATGGCGGTTTATGGTTTCTAATTACACGAGGTTATTACTTGGTAGGCTGGATCGATGGTGAATTAAGTTTGCTATTAGATGCGGAATGACGTAATTTTTTGTTACCTACTGAATTTTTATATGTTCTGTTATGTATCTCTTTCTTGCAGTGTATTTTTAATGTGCATTTATAACGAAGGAGAGAAACATATCTATAGTACCTACATGATAGGTAGTACCTAAATAAAAATATTATCCTGGGACTTTCTTCACGGCACGCTGATCCCAAACTAAGCAGAGCTAAGCTATGAAAACCAGATAACGGATTAACTACTAGTTACATAGGTACAACAAAGAATGAGTATAAACTAAATACATTATAGTTAGGAACTTATTTGATTGCTTGAAGTCATCATCGCAGCATTTATTTCTCATAAGGGGTAAGGCTGATCCACCAGAGATGTGCGAGGTAGAGCGGAGCGGTGCGAGGCGAGGATGCGTTGCGAAGCGAAGCTGTGAAACGGTGTGGTGTGACTCTTTCCACCAGAGATGTGTAAGCTGAGCGATGCGAGGATAGGTAGCGGACTCTTTTCGGATATGCCTCTACCACCATCTAATATTGACTGACTGGTTCACGCACATTTTCATTCGCACATTCGTCATACACATTCCTCGCTTACATCTCTCGCACGCAATATGTGAACGGTAACTTCAGTGTATTTTGAATGTAAATATAGGTATCAATGTAAGTACGTAGGTACTGTGTGTGAATGATTATAAAATTATGCTCTTTGGTTCTCTTCACTTCCCAATACGGGTGGTAGATTAATATCTATAGAGATAAAGATATTCCTTAATTTAATATTGAAACAAACTCATAAAAGAAAACATTTAAATGTCAAAGAAAACGAGAATGGAAAGAGACATTTGATTATAAAAAGATATTACTCTTAAGAAAATGGAAATGGCGTCCTTTTAATTTTTAGATGGAAAGGTTTCTTGGAATATTAAAATTTGCGACAGAGGGTTGCACATTTTAGTAGGGCTGTACCTTTCGAGATTACCTTTATCCCTCATACTGATTATACCTTAATTTTATTTAAGTACCTTTGTTTGTCATAACCTGCAGTATTAGTTCCTTAGGTACTTTTGTAAAGAGATTAGGTATTCATAATAAGTAGAGCTTCAGTTACCTACTACTGCATGCTTTTTACTTATGACAGAAGACTGACAAGTGGGCAACCTGTGGTATGTGGCTACCATTGCCTATGGACATTAGCCATAGGCATATACCACCATACCAGGAGGATTGCCAAGTGTTGCCGACCGCTTATTATTAGCGTGACGAAATTTTCATAGCATACCTAACCGTCCTGGGGGGAGCGGCCAGATTATGCCGGACTTGTACCGGCTAAAACCCTACGGTGGTCGCTACATGCGCTACAGAGGGGGGTGGGTTCTCGTGCTGATCACGTAACTGAACGCGTGGTGCTGAGATAACCCGTCCCAGGGGAAGCGTGAAACTTCTTCGCAGTGCTATAGAACAATAAGTCGTGACCACAACGACCCATCGATCGTCCTCATCGGAGCTGCTACTGATTTGGCTGCAGTATTCTGTAGGGTAGGTACTTCCCCAGTAGAGCTGCCCTTTGAACGAAATAACGCTATGCTCTACCTCTCTTAAATTTATAAAGGAGATACTTTTTTCTTTTTTTTTTTTAAATTTAATGTGTTTTTGCTTGACCTTGGTTTGCGTTATAAGTGTCTGGAAACACGTTGTCCGGGAGAGCATTCCACAACTTAGCCATGCGTATATAAGGAAAGAGGAAGCAAAACGCGAGGTGCCGTACCTAGGCGGAGAAGACGGAATATCGACGATGAAGCAGTGGAGACCCTCCCGACGCCTAGTGGTGCGATAGAAGAACGGGGATGGAGGGACAAGATTAACTGAATGACATATCAACGCACAGTTCGAATCGTAGCATCTGGAAACTTGAAATATTGCACAGGTTGCTTGCTAGCGCAGGTGGCGACCACCGTGAGGTTATAGCCGATAAAAGTCCGGCACAACCTGGCTGCTCCCTCAGGGCGGTCGGGTATCCTATTAGGATTTCCCGAAGCTAATAAGAAAAAGGTATTCACTAAAGAAGGGATTTTCAAAATGTTACCCCTGAGGGTATAAAATAAGGGCTCGCAAGACGGGAAGGTGGTAGGTAAGTAAAACAATTTAGTTCAACCCTATGTGCACTTATCTTAAGATTTAAAGTTATATAATCGTCCTGTCTTGGAACTGTTTATATTACCCGATAGGAATGAGTTCGGACGATCGTTTTATTGCACTGACGTGGATAGAATACAAGTCTACAGTACTTTCCAATTGAGATAGTTTTATCTTGTTTTTTATTGGAAAACTAAACTTGATAGAGTTTGAAAAATAAATCTTAAGCTTGGGAACTAATTTAATCAAACGGAGACTGCTAGCAAACGAGGTAGTGTCAAGCTAGAAGATACAGCGCAGGATTAGGAATTGCGTCATCCAAAGCTACCACTATATCTCATTTTGGAGGCCACATTTTGGGTAGCTAATGAATATATTGAAATACAACATAATTTATTCGTAGGTACCAGGAAAATGAAGCACATAGAAGTAGGTATGAACATGGCAATAAAGGAAAGCAAACCACATGATTATATTGTGAAGCACGTGATTACAAAGTACCTTGAGATAGGTACATTTGTAGGTAAAAAGTTAATAAAAACTTTTTAACAAAAAAATAAACCACCGAAAAAACTGAAAAGCAAAAAATAATTTTGAATATAACTTGAATTTTATAAGGTTTTGCAGTCGGGGACAAACCAATAACCTACGTAGATATGTATTTTTTTTGTAATATTTGTTAAATGTAATGTTTGTCTAATAAGGAAGCTAAGCAATATTGCTAACGCAATTCATTTTTTCGAATTTAAAGCTAGGGCTCTACCGCGTAACTTTGGTGGTAATCGTAACGAACACCTTTAATTATTTCATCCAATGATGCGCACGCGGTATGTCGCGACGATGACCATTCGTGGGCCCTGATTGGAAGTAATTCATTAATGGTGCTCGTTACGATTATTACCAAAGTTACGCGGTAGAGCCCCCGGTCCCATAGTAAAAGTTGATCGTATACATGAGTTCTTTACGTGGTTACATTTAATGACGTATTGTCGTAATAGCTTATGTTATTGGTTTGTCCCCGACTGCAAAACCTTATAAAATTCAAGTTATATTCAACATTATTTTTTGTTTTTCAGTTTTTTCGGTGGTTTATTTTTTTGTTAAAAAGTTTTTATTTTATAATTTTTTGTGGCTATACTCTACTAATTACTACATGCTTAATTTTTGATTTCTTTTGATGTAATACACAACTAAGCATTAACATCTGTGAGTGAACAATAAATGATCCTTATTTTCCCACCCTTAGGGTAGGTATTTTATATCCATATTTATATGGAACCACCTTCGAGGTATACCCTATCCAATAAAAAAAGAATTATCAAAATCGGACTACTCTGTCAAAAGTTATGCGTGAACATACATAAAAAAAAAAAAAAAATATACGCGTCGACTTGTAAACCTCCACCGTTTTTTCGTCGGTTAAAAAATAATATGGTAGGTTCAAAGACAATAATAATCAAAAAACATGAATTCATGTTATATTTAGTAAGAGAAATATAATTGGACTGTTTACCAATAAACTTAAACCGACTTCAAAGTACACTAAGAAGTAATCCCGATCTCATGACAATGGGAACAAACGGGAAGTGTACCCTTCCAAACAAAAAAAGAATTTTCCAAATCGGTTAATAAATGACGGAGTTATGAGGTAACAAACATATAAAAAAAATATACAACCGAATTGAGAACCTCCTCCTTTTTTTTGAAGTCGGTTAAAAATACCTAAGACTTACATAAAATAAAGGTAAATAAAAAAAAAAAAAGAGGAAATTTAAAGAGGGCGTTACTCCGAAACTTGTAGATATTCGAAGAAGATGATGTATTACCAAAGTAATATCCTCCTTAGAAATTGCAGTCTTAACACTCAAAAATTCTAAGTGCGAACAGTCTGGAAAAATCTACTGAGCACGCCATCCATTTTTTTAACCGTCAACAAAAAGATTGCTGGGAGTGACAGAGCCGCTCAAGAGTCAAGATCACGGGTAGGTACAGCTGCCAATACTGATGATGATTTGGCTCAAGCTATTAATAAAATAACATCTACTAATTATAATATCAAATGTAACTAACCAATAAGGTTTATCAATGAATTGCCTAATTGCTCAGAATGCGGAGTCATTGATGATGTTACACCATGTAACAATCCTTATTGTTCATTAAAATAACAGTAGGACTAAGTAAAATAGGAGCTTCCACCTTTTCAAGGACAAACAACTCATAGACATTCTATATATCAAACAAACGAAGTTCGTTGCACGAACTCTGCGTGTATGACAATACTAAAATATTAATTTAATATGCAAAACAAGGGACTGGATGGACCCGCCATTAATTCGTCTCTATCATTGTTTGTTTAGACCCTGTGTTGTTGATTAATTCAGTTTTGTTTGGGTTTATGACACTGATTAGATAAGCCACTTATTTTGGGTACTTTGGGTCCGTTTGGTGGACTGTCTGGCCATTTTCATTGTCAGCAGCTTTCATTCTATAGTACTACATAATGTAGTTGTATTGTTGTAAGGGTTTAACTCTTTAGGCAATGGACTGTAATCCCATGGCAAGCGGAAGCGTGGTCCTCCCTAACTAATCTGGCGACGCACTGTGCTTGACGAAGCGAAGGAGATGGGAAGTCTTGGAGTGAGATCAAAGCTCAATGCCGATCGGGATGGAGAGTTTCTCTGGACGCATTCTGCCCCATCTAGGGGACACAGGATCATACGTCAAGTAAGTCATTGTAAGGGTTAATATATACCTACCCTCAGTACCTACCATTTAAACTATGTCAAAATTCAGGACTATCCGCTTGTCCTTTCGACATAGTTTATGGACTGAAAAGTGATCTATACTACATTTTAACGCAAAAGGAAAAGTAGGTGAATCCACGTGGACAGCTTGTTTTTATCATTATCATAACAGGTGACCCAAACTGTGTTTTTTTATCAATATTGCTTAGAGTAGTGCAGAAAACGTAGTAAAACATAAACATCAACCTATATTAAGTGTTTGAAATATTTACCAGAGGTCAGACTGCACACTCCGGCGGAGAACGGATCGGGCAGGTCTAACGAGCGCGGAAGGCTCCCGGTCAGGAAATGAAGTCTGATCCGTCTGAACCTTTCCCGAAGTAAATGTTAGCCATTTTTCCTTGTACCTAGGGTCCTTGATAAATGAACAGCTTTTAATCTGGCTTTATAATAGAGTGGTAAGCTTTGTTTCGGATTTGTAGTAAAATTTTCAAGGGATAACGTTGATAGTTTGTTCGTGTAAATCGTACTTAGTACCTATTGGTATATAAATAAGGCATGAATTATATTTGGCATGAAGATAAATTAAATATGAGTAAAGGTTAGCTCACATCGAGACGCGACAGAGCGCAAACTTTCTTAGCGATGCAATAAACAAAAAACACTAAACAAAAAAGTACACATTTCAGTGAGAGAATTAGAATAAGAACGCCCCGGGGGTGCCGCACTGCGTGCGTCTCGAGGCGTTTCGGGACACAACGCGACGCAGCGATGCCTCTACGGTGTGAACCCTATGCTGCGAGCAAATTTTACACGGCTTCACGATCACGTCGCGATACGTTTCGCGGCGCGGCGTCACAGAAGATTGAAGGGAATTTATTTACTTTATGGCGTTGCGTCGCATCTCGGTGTGAATTGACCCTTAGAATGTATAATACCCTATAAGGTAGGTCCCTTAATATTCCTTCACCAAAAATTGAGTTACGAATCTGTACGTACAGACAGACCTTTTATTAGGAAGATTATAAAAGGTGCAGCTAGATTTAAATAAATGTAATTATCACACCCCACTGTAAAACGGATTAACGGATTTGGACGAAAAGACCCTGGAATAAAACTGAATACCTAATGCGGATCCTCGATAACGCGTGCATGTTAAACTGCGGGGAAGTTAGTTTATTCATAATCAATAGGTTTATCTGATGCGTGAATAAACGCACAAGAAACGCCATCAAAGGCTTATTTTATTTATACCACCATCCCTGCACAGGGGTTGTGATCATTCATTCCGTTTGCTTTCACAATATGGTCTGTTACATCTGTGTATGTAGTTACTCGTACACTAGGTGGTGACGCGAGCTTATTACTAAGCTTTTGCTCTGTCGTATTGCCCACGTTCTTGACAAAACGAATAATTTCACTGACTATGTTCCCATGTGTTGAGAAAACCTTACCTTTACCTTTACCTTACTGGTTAAATGCGGGGCAATCCCTTGATATATTTATGAATGCTACAGTGCAGCCGCCGAGATAATCCGTTTCTGACGCTCGTTAATATAGGGCTATTCTCTGAAACGACTAATTCTATTGCGGTGTGACTTTCATGGGAAGTATTTTCATTTGGACTAACGTAGCGAAAGTCCCATCATAATCAGATTAGCCGTTTCCGTGATTTGGCCTGTATTAACAGGTGTTAGAAACGCATTCTCTCGGCGGTCGCACTGTAGGCTGTAGGCAGACATGATAGTTCCGTCTTTACCATTACATACAGGGCCCGTTCTAGGGTCATAAAATCATAGCATTTCTAGTTTTCCTACGGGGCCCTAAATTTTTGTGTGCCCAGGGGCCCCGGTACAGTCTAAGACGGCCCTGCATTCATGACTCCCACCGGACCAAATTCTCGCGTTTTTCATGGAGGATACCAATGAAGCAGGTAATGATTAACCAAAAGTGCAATAAAATTACAATATCCATACACCATTCTGACTAAATAATAAAAAAAAAACAATTAACAGGATTCAAAACCCATCCAACCAAAGGTAGCGATGAAATAATATAGCAATAGGATACTAAACTAGGTCAAACAATTCGCAGTCACGTTAGAAAATCCATTTCGAATGCAGGAGTTAATGTACTTATGTATTGTTGGCACACGTTTGCAGAACAAAGTTGTATGTTTCACTTTGATATGAGGATCATTTGCATTCTGAACTTCATTATGTCAACTAACAATGGGGTGTTTATAATTGAGATTTGCTAAGGAACTGTAGGAACACGAACCTTGCATGTATGCATAAGGTGTTCCAGATTTTTGAACTTTAATAATGTAAGAATAATGGAAGTTTTCGCCGAAAAATAGATGAATGGATTGTGTGAAAGGTGATACGAGTAAGAAAGGAGTGGATGCTGGTATGACGGATAGAAGAGCCGAATCGAAGAAGCATACATATTACGCCGAATCCAAATGATTGGGAACAGGGCAGGCATATGATGAATCGAAGTTTGACACGGTGGCTCAGTTGATAGTGAGTTGCTACCAACGTACTGGAAAGCGCCGAGCAGGACGACCTCGTGGACCGACGACCTGGTCAGAGTCGCTGGGCATCGCTAGATGCAAGCGGCCCAGAACCGTTCGAAGTGGAAATCAATGGGGGAGGCATGTTCAGCGGTGGAAATTCATGGGTTGATATGATGATGATGAATTCCAATCGAAGCTTTCACTTGGGAAACATACTATGATACACTGCATTGTCAACATTATCGAAGAGAATAGGAGATGTGTTCCGGTAACTCCAAGTTTGAGCGAAATACAAAATACCAATTACAAATTTTCACCTACTTCATTAAGTTAGTAACTAGGAACATCTTCTAAAAGTAAAAGCCCAGTCAATTCGAGCGAGTATGAACCAAATTGTAACAATAGTGGTCCGGTGAGCAAAGAAATGGTCAGCCAATATGAAACTTTGTTGGAAACCCTTCTCAAACGATATCTTGTGACATTGCCATTTAAGAGGATAAAGGATAAACCTAGATGTTTGCTGCAAAAGTTGCAAAAGATAGTGTGTGATAGTGTAGGTCATTTTATCTTATTGTCGTCTCTGAACCAAGTATTACTAATTCCTACCTTCCCTTTTTTATTACTGACAAATAAAAAAGTTAAAATTCAAAAATTATTTAGTCAAATATACCTTCGCAGGCACTTAAGAATAATCTGCCTCTAATACCGGTTCAGAAGGTTGCATTTGCTGAGAAGAGCCGGCTATAATCTCAGCAATTACTCTTGTCAAAACAACCTTAGATTCATTGCATTACATATTCTGATCTCACTGACAACAATTGCGTGTCCCGGTGGCAAAAAATACAAAGACTCGATCAATATTAAATAACTAAATAACAAACTTTAGCAGACCAGAGCCCCCCCATAAGCAGCTCCCACAAAGTAGGTAGGTAATGTATGTACTTAAGTATGTTGTAGATACAACCATTTTTAACCGACTTCAAAAAAGGAGGAGGTTCTATGTTCGACTGTAAGTATTATTTTTGTATGTTAACCGATTACTCCGAAACGGCATATGCGATTTAGATCGTTAAAACTGTAATATGTCAAGATAGATCCTGAGGTGGTCCCATATAAATTTTATTGTGAGCAGACCATAGAAATTGAAGATATGATGGAATTCCTCAACGGAGAACAGCAGGAACATCGCGATTGAAGCATTTTATTCAAAATATTTTATTGCAAACGGATATCATCATCATCATCAGCCTATAATGTCCCACTGCTGAGAACAGGCCTCCTTTCACAAATGAGGGTGAAAGGGACTGGGCGATACTCCACCACGCGTGTCCACTGCGGATTGGTGGAGGTAGGTTAGTGGTCAACCTACTGTTGGAATTTTTCAAGCCGCCTAGGAGGCATCCAACTAGCTTAACGACTATCACAATAAAGTGATAACCGGGACCAACGACTTTACGTGCCTTCCGAAGCACGGAAACGCTCGATTTGAAATACCACTAGGCGGTCACCCATCCAGGTACCGACCAAGACAGACGTAGCTTAACTTTGCCGATCGATTAAGAACGGCTAATCATGCTACGCCACGAGCGCTTCAAAACGGATATACGAAACTCAAAAATGAAAAGGTTTATTTTTTTGTTAAAAAGTTTTTGCAATTAACTATTAACTACTTTTTAACAATAATGTGTAAGATTAAATTGAAATTCCATTATAAAAACTTTTAACATCCACCCATTAAAAAACTCTTTTTATACTGGATGCTCCAACAAATAGCGAGTGGTAATGGATCGTGATGAAGAACTTTTCAAGTAGAAAACTTTGGTAATAGGATCGTTAAGTGGAAGACGTAATGTGATGTTATGGTGCTTGTAGAGTAGTAAAATTGGGGATCTAAAATTTGGAGATTAGTCCTGAATCACCTTCCTTATCCTGAAGCTTTCATTCACCACTTATGGTTGAAGGAAAACATCGTAATTCAAAAATCATATGAAGTCTGCCAATTAGTATTAGTCCTGCATATTGGACTATGGTATTCATCCCTTTCGTTGTTATGGGAAGTACATTCAAAGCTGGTCTTCAGACAGAAGCATTACCTATCCATCTCTAAAAGTCTAAACAGCTACCTATCTACCTACCAAATGAATAGCCCAATATTAGTAATGAAATTTAGTTAGTTGGCATCCGATTACGAATTCTTGTAAAGTTTTGCAATACTCTACCATCATAAAATTGACGTAACAAAAAAAAAAAATATTTTTATTGGCACCTTAATACAAAAAATACAAATAAAAACATTTTTGTATATACACAGATAGCTTAAAGGTAGAATAAGTACAGTTTTAGTGTAACTACTGATACCTAAACTAGGATAGTTGCTATCCTGTATGATATTCTACCAAGCAATCTTGACGGGCCAGTTGGCGCAGTTGGTTAAGACGTGCAGTCTTAATCTATAGCGCCGCAGGTCGTGGGTTCGATTCCCACACAGGACATGCATTTGTGTGCATGAACATGTATGTATGTCCTGAGTCTGGGTGTAATTATGTATATTAAGTATGTATTTACAAACAAAAAGTAGTATATGTATTATATCAGTTATCTGGTTTCCATAGTACAAGCTCTGCTTAGTTTGGGATCAGATGACCGTGTGTGAGGAATGTCCTAGGATATTTATTTATCTGTAGGTACTACTGTATGTCCCTCGGTTGTGTTTTTCTCCATACATTAATTATTATAAGAATTAGGAGCCTTCTAAAATCACAAAACTTACCATTTTTAACGCCCTAATCAGACGTCACAAAGGAAAACCGACAGATATAGCCAAAGCCCTTCTTATTATGATTCTTGTTTTTTTTTATCTATCCAGTTTTGGAGGAGAAAACCTGGGATTGCGAAATAGCGATTTCGTCTAATTTAAATAGGTATAATCGATCCAAGCTGTAGTTGTCTCTATCGCCCTCGTGCGGGATAGCTCGGGCACAGCGCAAAAGCAATAGATATGTTAAAAAGCTATTTTTCAAATTTCTTGCAGCCGTCCTTTCCTCTTATGTACCTCTTAGGTACCCTAGTAATTTCAGACATTTTATTAATTCTCTACACTTCAGTTCCACTCGTTTTATATTTACATAACTATAATGTCTACACCCACACTTGTTCTCGTTATTTGAGTAAATTTAATTAGAAATAGACTAGTTTGTAGTTAATTGATATGTGTTCTGTTCATTAGAAATGTCATGAAATACTAATGCTAGCCCGAGGATTGTTTCATGCATTTGGCATCTCAATATTCTTTTTATTTCGTGTCGTTATTTTGAGACACAAACTTACGTCATGTTTAAATTTTTCGTAGATTTTTTTATACTTCTAAGGTGGCAAACAAGCTTACGGCCCGCCTGATGGTGAGCGGTTACCGTAGCCTATGGACGCTTGTATAACTCACGCGTTGCTGACCTTGAAGAAACCTCTTTGCACCCTTCTTAAAGAACCCCATGCTGTACTCCATTGGGAAAACCACGGCGGGGAGCTCATTCCACATTCTGAGCGTCCGCGGAAGAAAACACCTTTGAGCATGCACAGTTCGAAAAAATTCTGGTTTCAATGTGTGAGGATGGACTCCCCGTCGATGGCGAGAGTTGTGATGGTGGAAGGTAGCCGTAAGCATCAGGTCAAATAATTCATCAGAACACTCTCCGTTGTACAAGCGGTAGAACACACATAAGGAGGCAAAGTCCCTCCTCAGACTGAAGAGCTCTAAACATCTCATGAGCACGGGAGGATGGACTCCCCGTCGATGGCGAGATTTGCGGCAATTCTTTCAATTTGGGACCTTTTTCTTTGATTCAGTGATAATTATTGTACATTGAGTACCACTGGATAGGAGGAGACATTTTTAATTTTTATTTCGATGTAGTAATCTAATACAATGAAATAGGCTTAGTAACTTGAATTCTCAAACGTTTTGGCATATCTAATTATGTAAAACTTAACTGGTTTATAGTTAGTGTAGAAACTCCCACTGAAAACTGATTTATTAATTTACAAAGCGATGGAGAACTTTCCCTAGCTTCCAGTTTGTTAGCAAACTTAACTAGAGAATCCGTATCTACGTTGTAGCTATAAATACAGGAAATTAATGTTGCAAAACTAAAATGAGAGTACGTTTATCACGGTTTATGTTCCTGTATTTTTCAGTACCTAGCATTATTGGAGTATTTGTTGTCAAGGCTGAAAAGCAAGTAGACGCCCGACCTGATGGTAAATACACCGTCGCTTATGGCTATTAGGATTTCAAAAGGGATTGCCAAAATGTTGCCGACCTTTATAAAGACTACAAGCAAAAGGCTCTCACGGGCATTTGCTGAAATACAGTGATAGGTGCTTTGCGACAGATTTTCAATTTAATGGTAGCAACCACTTTGGCGGGTACTGCTAATTGCTGCCATTTTATTATTTGCTTAAGATATTCTTTCACCGTTAAATCAAGCATAGGTTGCGAACTTACGACACTGCAGTAGTGGTCCGTCGCTTTGAAACAGATTAATCTTACTCTTCTCAGTCAGCCAATCTTGTCAGAGTGGTCGTGGTTGCAAAAAATGGTGTATATGGAGGGTCTTCAACGCCAATGTTCTCTTTGACTAGGGTTTCTGCTTTTGCAATGCTTCTCCATTTTTGGCGGTTCGTAGCGCTGCGAGTACACTGTACCATGGTAGACTGGGTTACCGTCTTGATAAGATCAGTCCAACGAGTGGGTGATCGGCCATGAGATTAATCCTACTACTCTGAAATATTCATGAAGAAAAGTAACGTTCCGTTCAAAATTCGGAGCAGTCCGACTGGTGATGTATGTACCTCCACCTTACACAAGATCGGTACTCTAATATGGTGTTGTGTTCCTTGTGTAGGTAAGATAGGTAGATAAGAGACATGAGAAGGCTCTTTGCTGGCAGTGAGCGGTAGCAAATACTGCACTTAGTCTTTTCAACTGTTTGTTTAGCGACTCTCCAGACTCTCTCTCTAGTGCGAAGAGATTTTTGTACATTCGGCAATGTGCAATCTACCCCTGGTATTACAAGCGTCTGTAGGCTATGGTAACCGCTTACCTTCAGACGGGCTGTATACTTGTTTGCCACCTAGGTAAGTAGTATAAAAATCTGGCCAAGTGCGAGTCGCATTGGCGCACGAAGCGTTCTGTCTGTGAAGACTTTTCTTGTATGGGAACTCGTTTTAATATTATTTGTTGTTATACCGGTAATAGGCAAAATTGTTATTCTCTACCTATTACAGTTCATGAGGATATAGCCAACTGATAGACAGACGCGGACGGATGGACAGTGGTGTAATAATTAAGGTTTAGTAATCATGTAAGGTTTTTTGGAAATTAAAAAAAAAAGAATGTTACTGTCGTTGGCACACCCTGGCACAGCCTTTGGGCTTAAAAGCGACTCTCACATTTTTCTTAATTTTTGTGATATCGTAGCAAGGACTTTATTCCGAATTAACATAAAACACTCCGTCTCAATCATCCCTTAAAATCCCAGGACAAATTACAGTGGATTTAACAAAATGTAGCGAATTATTTATTTCATGTGAAATAAAACGCCAGGGTTGGCTTCTTGCCAGGATAGTTTGCATCGTGGCAGGAGTAAGAGTCATATTTTAATCCAAAACTTGGGTTTCGATTCTGAATTCATGATATATTGGGTTATTGGTAAAACACTAACAACATTCCAGAACTGTATTTATATATGTATATAATGTATAATGTCGCATTTCGCGCCCCGGTTGGATTGGCACAGCTTCCATGTTTTAGCCACCATTGCAACGAGCAAGTAGGTAATCGCATAGATCCTAACCCCAAAATCTTCAAAAACTCGTTTTACAATGTTTTGCCAAAAAAATATAAGTACTGGCTGGTTTTGTGATATAAAGTTGGTTTTATAGCATCCCCCAACCCCCCACTACCAAATTAAATGTGTCTACACCTGCAGCAAATTAAGTGTCGACCACTAAACGATAGTTAGACATTAGGTACCTACTCTATAGTAAGTAATGAAAGCCTTTTCTTGAATATAAGTACATAAAGCTAATTGTTTCATGAATGAAACATTCTTTCAGGACTGATCAAAAACAGTGGGAGTTTGCTTGGTGTCATAGATCAACTTTTTTGTAGATATGACAGAGTGGTATAATTTTTTGAGGCTTTAGGCATCTCGTTCGACTCAAATTTATCTCGGTTCATGGGTCGACCTGCCTAGGCTTTATTTCTGTCTGGTAACTCTTTTGTTCTGTATGTCTAATTTATAGCTGATTTCCTTATAAAAAAGTTTGCTCTACTTTTTTTCTTCTAGCATATTTTATAGGTGTCTTTTATCAATAATTGTCAAGGAGTAATAAAATTAAAACAATTATTCAAAGAGATGATAAACAATTAATCAATACATGGGTGTAATGTAGGTACTTAATTTATTTCCGTTGTCAAGATAATCTGACATAATAAATAAATAAATAAATTGTAATCATTCATTTGAGATAACCAAATCAAAATTCTCTTGTTTCGTATTCAAATTAAATATCAAAGAACGTATCGTTCGTCCGTATTCGTTCGTATCGTTGTTTACCTACTACGCTGCAAATTACGAAACAAACTACATAAAAACAATCCCATAATTGATTCATCTGTGTTCAAACAGGAAAATATCAATGAACATTGGCAATAGTTTAACATTTGTAGGTTAATTTTCCTGTTCTTATCTATCCCAGCATAATCTATGATGGACTCTCGCAGGCAGACGCGTGCCTGGGCGGGCGGGGGGCACGGAGGGGGGAGGGGGCTTGCGATTGGCCCGGCTCACCTCAAACAAGCCTTCAGTCTGCCACCGACCGTCGCGGTCAGCGCACGTCGCTCGCCACAAACCCCACCCGCACTAACCGCGTGTTGCTAAACTACCGATTGCTAAATTAAATCGCGAGTGGAAACCCATTTTGCGGCAGTGTTTTGTTTGTCCCCCTATACCTGTGACGTCAACACACCTGGCTGTTGTTTTCACGTCGCGGGCGCGTCGATACCGCCCTGAGAAACACGATCTGTTTGAGGGTTAAACAGTTTTCAGTATAAGTAAGTTGGTTTTATAGATATCTTGTTCATGATTGGCTGTTTCGCTTACTTTGGTTGCTATGAATATAGTTAGATGGCTTCAAAATTTTGCATTGGAATATTTTCTATGAAAAAAATATATTTTCGATGATGAATCCTTTGTTTGTATTACGTAAAGACAATTTTGTATCGACGTTATGATTATTGATTTAGCATCGTCACAATATTTATGATGGAAAACACGTAAGTAGTAAACTTGTATGCCGTTTATGGCATAAAATGTCGCATAGTTACGTACCTACCTAAAAGGTAACAACAGTGGAGTCGAATGGTGTTAACTGTTAATGCAAGCATGCGTTGGACTTCCCTAAACAAAGCTCTGGTTTAGAATCTCCTATTTAATTTTATCACGTCTGAAATGATGATTATGATGACAATGATGCCATTGTACAATAAATTGATTAACAATAGCAGCGCTTTGAATTCATTCTTATAACATTTTATCAGATATTTGATATAGATAGATACCTAACATAATTCGGAAGAAAAATGTGACATAACATTTCCTCAATGGGACAAAAAAACACAGCCAAACATTTTTTAACTTGCGAATAATCCTGGGATCGGGAAAATATATTTATTTATTCAGAACAAAAACACATAATACAATAAAATATAAAACGATAACAACTGCAGTAGTTAAAAACTGTGTCGGTCTGCAGGTTCCGAATGAAAATCGTAACAATAAATATAATTATAAAATGGAAGGTACCAGTTGTCCTGAAAATCAAACATTGTTATAAAACCGATGCGTTTTTTTGTTTCACACACTGTTACACAATCCTGTATGCATAGCTTGTCATGGATATACTATACCTACGCCCACCACTGTTGATATATGAAACTGGGTTCAGAAAAAAAGTTATTTTTTTAATTAAATTCCCACGCCACGGGGAATTTAGAATTTTGAACAGGGCCAAGTTAATGATAAAAAATATATTTGAAGAGATTGTATTATTATGTGCATAACTCTATTGTGTTTATTCTGTACTAACTGTCACCCGCGGCTTGACCCGAGTTCTTTAGATGAAAAGTAGCTTATAGCACTCGGCGACAATTTAGCTATGAGCGATAGAGTTTTCAGAATCATATCAATAGTTTCGGTGATTTTCGTCTACATCCAACCTACCACAGATCAATGATACATACTTAAATATAAAAAAAAATATATCGTAAAAAGTCAACCGTCGAAAGAAGACTGCACTTCAAAATAACTCCACATTCAAATGCTTTTGATATAACAAGGAATCCCAAAACGGAACTATAAAGGAAGCATCAAAGGCAAAGAATGACAATTTCACTGCAAATAAAAGATCAGTAAAACTTTCAGTCCAATAATAAAGCGAAAGATCTGAGGTCAAATACCTAGTAGCTAGGCGACTGACATGGAATGCAACGCAGCTTAGACTAACTTATTTTCAGCTTGACTGAATCTTACTGAATAATTTTATTTTCATACTAATCCAGAGGTTACTGAACTTGATATGTAATCAGCATTTACATACAAAGATGATTTCTTTATTTTAAAGAATTCGGAACCTTTGAATGGGTTTTAAGACGGCAAATCTTTGTGACTCTTTTTGCCGTTCTTCTGGTACTGCTTCTTCTTCTCTTTATCTTCGGAGCTTGATAGATATTATGGTATTAAAGTATTTGTGGACCATGCACTCAGACGACAATCTTCTGCTTTTTGACGTATTTGTGATACTCCAAGGATACCTTTTTTGTCATTGCATCAGAGTCGAAAACAATGCAAACAATGAAAAGAAAACTCCAGCCAGCGACCCGTAATCTTTACTTTACGAACAGTGTCATTATTTGATGGATCTGCAAAAACACTTCGCTTTCCCATCCTTATTGAAAACAATGTTATTGACTACTTTATGTACACTCTCACTTTTTTAAGAATGATTTTTGCAGTGTTTCTTTTGTGTTTGCAATACCTACTACATATTTTATGATAATATCGGTGATCGTCTGATGTCAACATTA
Source organism: Achlya flavicornis (assembly GCA_947623365.1). Taxonomy (NCBI): domain Eukaryota; kingdom Metazoa; phylum Arthropoda; class Insecta; order Lepidoptera; family Drepanidae; genus Achlya; species Achlya flavicornis. Next base: position 4,615,602 of record OX392490.1, read on the forward strand.
CAAAGATAGATAAAATTAACTGATTATTGAGGACAGGATAAGAAAGGCTGAAAAGATATTTATGAGTTCTATTAAAACTGAAACAGAAAGCGAAATATGGTTTGAAATTCCCGATTTAGGTTTCAAAAAGATTCCATAAAAATTACCACTTGAAATATGTAAGAATTTCCTAAACAACCAGCCACCAAAGGTTCATAATGTTCCAAGCAATAAGCTTTGCAACTAGGTTGGTTGACAATGTTGACATCCCGTTTGCACCCAGCAGACTTCACCGTCGCAAAACTTTAAGTAAATTAAATTGGTTCATATTCGTTGTTCATACAACTTTGCAATTAGATCAAAATATTGTGGTGTCTAAAAAAATCAATGGTACTGTATGAATGATAGTGAAGTCCAGAAAATAGGCAAAAAGCTTATTTATGATAGGTTCTCATGTTCTTCCAGAGAAACCATTTTTACTTTTTCACAAATCGTTAAGTTAATCTTAGATTCAGTCGAAATCTTGTTATCGTTATTATGAAGAAAAAGTATATGAAAAATCTACAGGGAAATTTTGCGTTGGATAAACTGAGACTGTATGTTTTTGGGCCAAGTGGAGTTTATTTTGAATCACTTCCTTCAGGAGTTTGTTTCATTGGAATGGGTAGTTTATTATTATTACGTATACTGTCTTTTCTTCTCTGCCTTTTCCTATCTCGGATCTAAAATGTTCTGTAAGATACAATGCTTCTTCATGAGCTCATATTTATAATATTTACCCCTCTAGTATAGGATATTAGTTTCACCATTATGGATTTACTTTGGAGGATACTTCCTATAATTTTCCACTAGTTTCACCCCGCAGTCTTGCCCGCGAGGTCCGAGAGGTCTAATGTTTTTACGGGATACATAGAATCCTACATAATATGCCAGATTATGATCAACCTACGTACCAAACTTTATCACGATTGATTGAGTCATTGAGGCATCAGGAGATAACAAACTCACTTTCACCTATTATTATATCACTAGAATTTTACTTCTTACCCGCACTTTTAAAAGATGTTTTCCTTTGCTGGAAATTCATTACTGTAACATTTAACTATCACCTCGAGTTTGACCTGGAAAATGAAAAATTCCGAGAGAATGTTTGTCTCGGATAATCTGAAATAATTGTATGTTTTTGTTATGGCACAGCTTATCTCCTCCATACTATGTATCATCAACTTAAAGTCTATTATGAAAGAGACGGGGAAAATATATTAAGTCAGGAGTAACTTTTGTAGAATGTTTGTATTGTCCCGAAGTAGGCGATTGTTTGAGTAGAGCCGGTCATAAGAAAGACTGATTGTGTTTTATTTCAACAACAAAGACTCTTCTCTAAAGAGGAATCACTGAGAGAATGGATGCAAAGAAAAGTAAATGCATCACTTTTTTGATAAATCTGATGAGTGATGACATTTGAGATAGATAATTAAACCTAGTTTATCCAGATTTTTTATTTATGGTCAATCATCAGCCTCAATATTTAATAGTCAATTCAAATTCATTGAAATGAGTGGTATGAATGGTAAGTTATCTTAAACCAAATCTGACCTTATATTAAAAGAGCAAATTCATATTACATGGAATCAAATAGCAATTCAATATTTCATGTGAACGAATCAGAAAAGGGAGATAAATTCTAACACATACTCTCACAAATCATCTTGCTTAAACTGACACGTTACTGCAATTTTGCTCAGAAATTCCCTAAAGATTGTTATTTATTACACGCCAAGATATTTCTTATGAGATACGGAAAGCGAAACCAATTTTAAAATAATTTAAACATTATTGAAGATAATAAAAAACTATGATATTACGCATTGTGACCTACCAAGAATCACACAAAATAAAAGACATCTTGAAACAAGTAAGTTAATTCTGCTGAAAGATTAAAACTAAAACTAAATTAAATTAAGATTAAACATATGTTTTTGTTGAAAAAAATCATCTGCATTGATGAAAAACCAAAACATTGTACCTGCCCGAGGATCTTGCCGGAGTCTTCTCAGTTCAAGTTGTATTTGGAACCGGTGTAGAGTCATTTGTTAACGTTCTTAAGTGCCTTATCAGGGATTAAATTGAATAAATACTTTTTGAATTTTGAATTTTTGCCCAGCCTCAAGAAAAAATTCCTGTTGGAATTGGAAAAATTGGAAGGAACTTTACTTCAAGAAGTAACGAAGTATATTCTCGGTGCTTCACCTGAAAACTAGACTCTATTATCAAAAAGAAAGCCATTCTTTTTAAAGAAGCAACATCTACATTTGCATACTAGTATAACAATATTAATTATGATAAAACCTTGATAGATCCACTCCGAAATCTAATAAACACCCAACATTCTCAATAATAATGTTATCATCCACATATTAAGATACTAACCGTTCAATCACCCATAAAAGAGATACTAAACTCCGTTACTCAATATCCTGGAATAAGTTATTTTTAGCACAAGAATCTAAGTGACATATAAACGTATATCTAATAAGAAAAGAGAGCCATAAACAAGGGTTACTCGTCGTATATTAAAAAGAGAATTAAGATTTACAGCCAAGGATTAATTTCGTGATAAGGATTTTGATAATGATGCTGTAACTTCCAAGGCTGTGACACGTTTAGTAATTAGAATTTGAACGTTGAAATCATATACTTTTGTATATTTGCTTCCTTGAGATTTACATACGAGGTTTTTGCAGTGGCTTTATCATTTATTAATTCATTCATTTATACAATGCGGCCGCCGAGAGAGTATTGGAATTATCTTGGAAATGGCTAATCCTATTATGATGGGGCTTTCACAGCATGGTTCGGTATTTCCTTAGGCATAGTTTAATGAAATTCCCTACTTAATCAGATCAGCTTTTCCGATTTGGCCAATATTAACAGGTGTCAAATGCATTAGCTCGGCGGCCACACTTTAGTCTATTTTATTCAATCCTATAATCTAAAAGATTAGTTTTGTTATAGTCTTAAGTTTATCCACAATCTGATGTAGTCTGTGATTATGTCACAAAGCATCTCTTGAGTGTAGCTGCTGGAATAACGCCGGTAGGTGCTTATTTCTTAGTTCTCCTAAATTATCGAAAATCTTTGGCATCATTTTATTGTTTTCATCGTGTCATTCATTTGTTTGCAGTCCTTTATCATTTACTGAAATAATATTAAGATATCCTTCTTCCTCTTCTTTTTAACCAACTTTATAAAAAAGAGGAGGTTCTTAATTCGTTTGTATGTTTTTTATGTTTGTTACCTCATACCTTCCCGCTTGGTCCCATTGTCATCGGGTCAGGATTTAATTACTTTTTAGTGTACTTTGAATTCCGTTAAAGGTTTTTATAAAACAGTTTTCAGTTATTAAATCTGAGTTGACTTGGTAAAGATGTACAGATTATAACTTTAAGTGTTGGCAGTAGAAGATCTATCTTGGAGTTTGCTTAGATCATTAGAGCTCCAGATATACTGGCTTTGGTTTATTGAAAACAATGTAGGTCTCAGACAAAAGGTACTTATCACTTATGAATAATGTCTACTGCATAAAATTATTTTATATTGAATTTAAATATATTAGTTATGGATGGAGACTATAAAATACAATTTATTACTAAACAATAAAAAAATGGTTTGATGGAATTTTCTCCTATAGAGACAATGGCTAATCTACAAGTGTTTACGATAAAGCGCGTTTTGTGGAATATAACGATTTGAGAGGCAGATTAGATAAGATAAAAGATTTTTTCATTATGTACATGATTGACATGGTTCTTGATTATTGACAGCTTCTCTCCGTGTTGGTTGATAATATTAGTGCCCATTATCAGCTCTGTCATTGTCAGTAGGTAACGCTTTTATGTTTTTTTTTCTGTTTATTTCATTTAGATCAAAATTTTATTCGTAACGCGTGCACAACCATCAATTTAAATCTGCAATTAATTCTTGCTTAAAAATGTATTGAACATCGAAAATGTTATGACTCTACTGTGTAAAATGCGGTAAAAGAATTTTAGCATAATAAGTATTATTATAAAAAATAATTGTAGACCCACTAACTGGCTGGTTAGACTTTACAGAAAATGAGACTGTGGTTTTTACAATGAATAAATTATAGACAAAGGATGTTATGGTGAGTCCATGCTTAGCGAACCGAGCACGAGCCGAGCCTCGAACGAGCTCACTGAGAGCACGACGGAAATTATAGCACGGTGGTAGGGTACTTTGTAGTACCCACCTGGCTAGCTACCACTCTCAACTTGAAATCTATCGTCAAGCACCTATCGGTGTGTTCCGACAGCTGCAATTGAGAGCAAGTTCCTTCTAGACTTTGTGTGCTTACCATCTTCGGCCGCATTATCACTTGCCATGGTGGGATTATGGTCAAACACAGGCCTATATAGTAAAAAAGGTACCATGTTGAGATTGTGTAACACAACACAAGTTAAAAATAATACAAATTATGTCCATGATTTTTGGATATCTATTTGATCAAAAGCGGATGTTTTATTCAAATAATATGCGGGATTTTGTGCGGGTAAATAACAATAATATGGTGCGGTTTTAATTTAAAAATAAAAATAACAATAAAATAATTTTTTAAAGCTCATCTTGATCAAGTGAACTGGAACATAATTGTGTGTGAAGGTGAAATACAAATATGGTTATCTTGAAAACACATTTATGGTAAGAAGGACATCAGGCTGTTATCCGATGAAATTGTCAATGCCATAGATTTTATGCCAATTTTTTTACTTGATAAGATAATTATGTCTATTTGCTCTGTGAGCTGTAGATCTCACGAGTCTCGATAATGACATATATGAAATTCCCTTTTCGATTCAGTTACAGAAAAAAATCCATATAATTACGGTACCTGCTCACGAAATTTCACGAGAATCGGTTGAAATTCGACCAGTAGAGGAGAACAGCCGGACGTCCGCCGGACATCTGGACAGACATACGAAAGATTTTTGCCCAAGCTGAAACGGAGACGCTTCGCTCGCGCTTCGTGCTCGCGTGGTCAATAATTTCTAATGAACATGCATGTTCACTGGTGAACTGAGTCCCGCAAAACGGTGGACGATCTTTTTTATTACAACGCTTTTATTTAAATTGCCTTGTATAATCTATCGCATCTTGCAACCAAATTTTAACACGGGTATCCCGAACCGTTTGAGCTGAAATTTTGCACTTGACTTTGCACTTTAGGAGGTGTTCTAATCAGAGAACTTCAAAAAATAACCACCATCACCTTTCTACCATCGCACTTCTCCCCGGAGATATGGAGTTCATCCTCACATCCTCGGGCCGCCTCGATCGTCCACACAACGTTTTAGTCGGACGTTATTACTGCGGACCATTAGGATGTGGAATGAGCTCCCCATTAAGGTTTTCCCTCAGCGCTACGATATGGGGTTCTTCAAAAAAGGCGTAGAAAGAGCTCTATAAGGTCCACAACATATTGGAAATCCCCCTGGTATTGCAAAAGTCCATAGGCGGCGGTGACCACTTACCATCAGGTGGTCCGTCTGCCTGCTTGTCAACCTGTTGACATAAAAAAAAAAGGTTTCTTTTTATAGTAGAGCGAAGTTTGCAAATAATAATATAAATATTATAATTTTAATATAAAAATATATTATTAAAAGTCATTATGACTATTTCTGACGTGTTCAGAAGAAGTTGTAGACCACATTTTTAATATAATTTCTTAAATATTAATACAAATATTCAATTTTTTTGTGTTGAGATTCAATTAAAAAAAAACTTTGTTAAAAGTAGATTATAAATACTTCTCAACGCTATTGTTAATTTTGTTCTTAGATGAATCAAGGAAATGACAATTGAGCATCATATGTAGTACCGTTGTCTTCGCTGACCGGTTCCAATTACAGATATATTGCTCAACCGGCTAGAGGTATAATCGACGGAAAGGACTGTAGGGACGAGCCACATTGCAAAGACACGATGTACAAATCGAAGTCAATGTCGTGACGTAGGTATAGTTGGGGAAAGATGCTTTGTGAAAATTAAAGTGTCTGTCGTTTGAGTTATTTCATGCAAGGATTCAACTTTGTTTTAGACTGGACTAAAATATTATAGTATTTTCTTTATACAAGTCGGTAAACACAGCCTGGTAAGCGGTCACCGTAGCTCTCCCGGACGTGTGCAGCACCCGGGGCATCATTAACACGTTACCGACCCTTCTCCCTTCCCGATTAGCGCTGCCGACCTTACTCACGTGTATAAACATCTCTTCTCGTCTCTGTCGTTTCGCTCTTGGCAGAGCGGTCGTGGTTACGTTGAGGCGTCCACATCGGTGATAGAGGCGGACACGGCTCTCCGCACCATCTCCCGCCATCTCTCTCTGTTGGCAGACTGTCTGGTGCAGTCAGACACGCATAGCATTATGTTATTTGGCAGCGGTATACTGTAAGGCGTAGGTACATACTTCCCTAGTAAAGCTGCTTTTTAAGCGAAAAATTAACCTCGTATAACTGCAACATTTTTAGAAACTATCGAATAACTCTAAAAGAACTGTAAACTGACACTCGTAAAAGTAGAGAATATATCATGACAAAAATAACAAGGTTTTTACTTTTCGTAGGGGGTGCGGCAGTAATTAAAAGAGGGTATTAGTGTAGTTGTGTTTTATGAGTAAGGCTGTGTCTGTACGGGAAGCGCTTTTAAACTGCTGTTTGACAAAGACAAGGGTTCTCTACTTTTTGTTAAGGAACCGTACAAGTTTTGTGTCTTTTGTTAATTAGCCCTACTTAACAGACAATTAGCCAAACCTTGAGTATACTAAAACATGAAAATGTAGTAATTGTTACAAACACAATTACAGAGTAATAAGCAGGAACTACAATAAGTAACTAGACTGTAAAATATTTTGTCAATGGTCTTGATAATGACGGTTTAAAACTAGAATTATCAACATGTCAAAAACTTCTTCAATGATTTTAAATTGCAGGACTAATGCCTCAGTTTTACCACATCTGTAGCCTTATTATGGAAAATAAATTAAATAAATAAAAACCTAGGCGCCCTGTTGCAACAACGGGATTTTCCAGAAAAATATATATGAATTTCCCGATGATGTATTGCAACATTTCAACTATATTATCTAAAACTTTTCTCAGACACATGTGAGTTCCTATCATCTATATCTGACCTAAATTCTTACAATCAATGCGTTACAGACAGCTGTTGACCCCATAAATAAAATTAATTCAAGAATTCCGCTATGCGATATATTGGCTCGGGTTTCCAATAAGTATACAGTAAGTATTATAGTTTCCAATACAGAAGGAGTACGATGGAATAAGGGATCAAGGGTGTTCGTAACATTCGGAATTTATGGTGTAAAATTATTTTCGGATATACTCTCTTTTGAATATTGAATCAGATATTGGGTAGTCTACGGCAGCTACATTATGAAATATGAGGTTTCTGTTATTAATAACACCTATATTTTTATTATTGAATCCGAGGCAGGTGGGTACATAAGTACCTACCGTGCCATAGTTTGTTTACGATATTTTCCTTCACCAAAATCTCAAGAAAATTGTAGGATTTGTACGAATTTAAGAACAAAAACATAAAAAATATTAATAAATGGACATTCATGAAACTTTTTTCCTCGAACTTACAACAACAGTTCTACCTACGTGACGACGTCTTCAATGTCATGAACACGAATAAAATTGTTAAAACTTTATTTGGAAATTGCTATTTAATATAACCAACAGAACGTAATAAGATAAGGTCATACAATATCCAGTTCGTTGCAAAGATGTAATAACCACCAAGATATATATAGATAATAAGTATGATCTTTTTCAAAAACACCTATCGATATATATTTCCATGCTACGCGAATCGAGCACTAGCCGAGCCACGAACGAACCTACAACGAGCCTACAATAAGCACGATGCGAATCGCTTTGTTCGTGAAAAAACTGACAATCGCACTCGTTCGAGCTCGTCGTGCTAGCCGTATACTCGTTCGTGGCTCGGCTCGTGCTCGGTTCGCCAAGCATGGACGCACCATCAGATTGGACTTGTTGATTGAAACAGCAAAAAAAAAGTTTATCAACAATAACGTAGCCAAAACGAACTTCATTGCTATTTATAAATATCTGCTAACGCGTTTAACAGATTCAACTCTTTAATTTGACTTTTATTGTGTCCGTCTGCTTGTTTGTGTCTGGTTTCAAAGGCTGTTTACTTATCATTAGCCTCAAATTATAAACGGCAATTTGTAAACATTTCCTTCAGTTCTGTAATTTTATTTACGTTCTGGGAGTTTGTGATCCTTTGGGAAATTTACATCTTGTTCTGGGTCTGTCGTTTCTTTTGTATTTTATAGCTTTGAAACGAGGTTGTTTTGCTAAAAATGTTAGATGTTTAACATACTTAAATTGTTGAAAAATTATTAAAAGTCTCTTCTTTCTCCTTGCCTTATCCCATTATTTGGGGTCGGCTCTTCTCGTTCTCATGCGCCAGGATAGTGTGTCCTGTACTCCTAGACAAAGTACCTTCGTTGCGTTTGCGCGAATAGAAAAGCTACAAAATGTATGAGTTTTACATAAGGATTCGCTAGATCCTAGCGTAACCAAATGTCAAACTCATACATTTTGTATGCATTTAGACGTAACCGCGATAGATGGCGACTAAATTTATATTGAAAACAAGCATTGGACTAATTTGACATAATCTTACATCCTTTTCTTATGTTATTTGCTAGCAAGAGACAATTATTAAATTAGTTTAGTTGAAAACAACAGAATTACCACCAATGCCATCTCTTGTATCAATATTATTAAATATCCATTACCCATTTTCTCTAACATGAATTAAACGACGCAGAACATAGATTATCACATGATATGCAAAGTAAGACATACTAGAAGATAAATCATCAAGTTTTAGTAGGTACAACTAATATCGCAACCCTTGTAACATTTGCGTTTGAAATTAATTCCGACAATCCAGGCAGTATAACCCTAAATATTGGACAGGCAAGCGATCCAGTACCGAAACGTGTCTCTGGGAATGTTCATATATTAAAGACTGTCTACCTATTATTTCTATGCAGAGTGGAGATTTGAGACGGGTCAGTGAATATGGTCCTAGGAGACTATTCCGAGTTATTGTTATCGGTACTTACAGATTAAAAAAAAAAAACCTGCCAAAATGTTTGGGAAATGATTTTTAGTAAGTAAGGGATATAAAGTAGTTAGGGATTTCGATGAAATTTGCTATAGTGGCGAAAAATTAATCTAGCTAAGTCTCATCTCTGGGAAAACGTTTTACCAAGCTTTTGAGTAAAGCTCGGTCGCCCGGTACGCCATTATCAATTTATTTACAACCCGTGCGACTTGACACCTCGCGGGAAGTGGGTCGCAACCTGGGAGCTGTCTAGTTAAGTCGCACGAATTGTATTGTATCATTTAATATCCCTTAACAACCCCTAACAACGTAGAGATCTTTGACCACGTAGACTCTTTGGAAGACAGTATACTTACTTTGAAATTTAAATAGCTGAATATCATGATAAATGATAGTAGGGTTTTTCTAGTTTCATAGCATTTTATCACCCACGCGAGACACAATATAAAATGTACCACTTAGACACAGTCATGTGCAAAGAATTTAAAACGTCCAGAAGGATAGTCGCCTATATGGGAACATGAAATAAACAAGCCAGAATTGACAGTATTTGACAGCCGTGCGCAGTACGAACTGAGAGCGATTTGCTCAGGGAGCCCCTCAAGCGGAGTGAAATTAAATGTCATGCTTTAGTAAGGCGGATTATCCATCTGGGTAGAGGCACGATGCCCTATGAAAATCTTTGGTCATGTGTTTATAACATTATCTCAACCTGGGGGCCAAGTCGAATGTCATTTTAACTAAAAATTACATTTCTGTTTTAAATACATACATTCTGAAACGACCCCATTACCCCTCCAATATGTGACTCTATTGAATAAGTATACTACTAAAACTGAAAACTTCGTCACCACAGATAGTTTATTAGAACACAATTATTGTTATAGAAGACTTGGGCAGCTGCGTGTATCTATTACGTTACTAGTGCATACCAACAACATTAAAGTAATCCAATCATCATGTCTATCATCATCATCAGCCTATAATGTCCCACTGCTGAGCACAGGCCTCCTATCACAAATCAGGGTGAAAGGGAATGGGCATATACTCCACCACGCATGCCCACTGCGGATCGGTGGAGGTAGGCTAGCGGTCAACCTACTGTTGCTAGTTTAACGACCATCATAATTAAGTGATAACCGGGACCAAAGGCTTTACGCGCCTTAACGCTCGATTTGAAATACCACTAGGCGGTCACCCATCCAAGTACCGGCTACGGTGGTAGCTTAACTTGTCGATCGATTAAGAACGGCTAATCATGCTACACCACGAGCGCTTGAGAGAGCGCTTTGAGTATTGCTTATGTTTATTTAGTTACAGAATCAAGGTGCCTTTGAGATAAAGCAAGGTAGGATATAAAAGAGGATTGCAATCTGCATCGCTCCATAACTCATGCATAGAAAGCTTTTGAGTATCCTATAAAGTTTCATCCGAGAATATGGTTCATTCTAAAGTAAGAAGTTAAATAGATATGGTATACTAAAGCTGGGTTTCCACTTATTTTGAACGAGAAGTGTACAACAACGTTCGCGGCAAAATAATGAAAATACGGTAGCAAGCTCGAGGGGATCTTTGTGGTAAATCGGCTTTAAAAGATAATGGTATGATTACTATTAGGTTTATATTTTTAGAATGTCTTCACATTTATTGGTCTTCCACTTAGACGCCTTGTTAAAATGAGAAGTAACGTGTCAAGTTTTCCAAATTCATAAGAAACTTAAAATTATATAATCATTATTAGCCGCACGCTGACGCTTTTTTACGTCAGAAGTATTCTTACGTTCTAGTTCTGGTTCTAGTAAAATGCGTCAAGCTCAATGATTTTTTAAACTCCCGTGCGAACGTAGCTTTAAAGTATATGAACCACATGGTAACTTACACAATACGAAGCTTCTTTTTTCTTTACTATGGGTAACACTACATTTTTCTTTGTTAATTGACGATGTTACCAAAGAAGGTAATACATTAACATTATTTACGCCTCATCATCATCATCATCAGCCTATAATGTCCCACTGCTGAGCACAGGCCTCCTTTCACAAATCAGGGTGAAAGGGAATGGAAAGCTTAACTTGGCCGATCGATTATGAACGTCTAATCATGCTACAACAAGAGCGCTTCGTTAGCCACTGCGAAGGTCTATTTGAATAAATAATTATGAATTTAGATTGTTTTTGAATTTAAACCCACGACGATATTCTTCATGACATGTTCCTCCTCAAAATTTCTTAACCTCGATTAAAGAAACGCATATCTAAGATCCTCCTTATCTCAAGAGACATCAAATCAGATTCACCTTATCATGTCAATGATTCTCGCAATCCGCTTACTCGACAACGGTCTGGATTAGTTTTCCACTAGTAGCTACCTGACAGAAATAATCTAGGCTTACGACACGTACTCGTGATTTGTAAGATCTCAATATACGTATTGGGTTTACAAAAATATAACCTTAGTTCTTATTTTTTCCACCGTTCTTGTGTAGACCTGTGTTTGACTACAATCTCACCATGGTAAGTATGATGTTTGGGGTCGTGGGTAATCAGGGCGGGGGCTCTGTGCACCTAGAAGTGATCCCAAGAAGGACGATGGGTCGATGTGATCACGACTCATCGTGCGATAGCACAGCGAGGGTGCTGTGGGGAGGTGTCACACTTCCCCCGGGACGTGCTATCTGAGCGCCACGCGTGGAGGGGTGAGCAGGTACGCGTTCAACACGAGGCCACCGTGGGCTTTTACCCATTAATGGCCGGCATAACCTGGCCTCTACCCCCGGAGCGGTAGGGTAACCTATGAGGAAAAAAAAAACAAAATGTTTCACAATTTTAACGATTTTCATTGTTTCGTCCTTCGTATCGATTTGAACAGCTCGGTACCCAAATTACCATAGTTACGGCGCCGAGTACGTGAGAACCTTTAAATTACTAATTTATTTAAATCTTTTGAATATGTTTGTAAAACTTAGAGATAAAAGTATAAAATATATCTTTAAAAGGTCATAAGATTTTCCATGCCAAAGGCAAACAGTTTAGTTTTTAACATGTATTTTGTATTGTTGTATAATGTTATTGTAAAGCCAGTGCAGTGTTGTCAAATACCTAAGTAGCATCAGCACGCTCTGTATTCATATAAAATGCTAAACTCAGGTTATATTTGTTATTTAAGTTCTCATATTTAAGTGAATGTAAATTCCTATGAGAATAAATTTCTTAAACCATAACATCTGCTCAATTTGCTTACATTAAGTCTTTGGCTCGCGGTTAAAAATATAACAATGAAATCAATTGTTATTATAGGACGCGTGTCCCTCGCGAGAACTAACGGGTCAATTCTTTATATTTTAAGGTAAAGGAACTTATAACAATTTCAAGCAACAAAATATGAATGTAAGAAAACGCTGTGAGTGCGAAGGTATTTTTAAATATAGCGCTGAATATTACCTGGAACCATCTATATAGTTCAAGAGGAGTCCTTTCATATTCTGACAAAGCCATTCTCGTCCCAAGGATTTTGCTATTGGAAGCATCGACTGAAACTCGGTCTATTGTGATCTTTTTCAATGCAGAAACTCTTGTGATAAATTTGACATCATTGCAGTTGCAGAGATTTGACGGACCAGTTGACTCCACCTATCGCGCCGCAGTTCGTGGGTTCGATTCCCATTCCGCACAGGAAATGCATTTGTGTGTCTGTATGTCCTGAGTCTGGGTGTAATTATGTCTGTTAAGTATGTATTTAAAAACAAAAAGTAGCACATGTATTATATCAGTTATCTGGTTCCCATAGTACAAGCTTTGCTTAGTTTGGGATCAGATGACCGTGTGTGAGGAATGTCCCTGCTTTTATTTATTATTTCATTGGGTCATAGAATAAAGTAAACTTCATCTAATCTTACACAAATTGTAGTATGAGATTATTATATTTATATGCAGTTAATGTAGAGTTGTGTATTCATCATTATTTTATTATGATTGGCAGTTCAAACGTGCCAATGGAGCTCATTTTATTTATAATGTTGATTTACTGAACCCGATATATCAAACTGATGATGAGTTTGAATAGTGTTATTTAATTCAGCATCTTCCACATTCACTTGCCAATCTATTTGACTAAACGCTAGAAATATACTTTTAAACAAAATTAATCATATCGGGACATATTTACTCTTGTTTAAGTAGTAGACTGCTTCAAGATAGGTATGGGCTCAAAGATTTCATGTTTTTTGTACCTGTTTCTAGTGAATAGTCCCATTTCATCACAAAAATGTATGGATCTATTCATTATGCTATCAGTGTGCCAGTGTATGTATAAGAATGAAAAATGTGAGTGTGATAAGTGACGATGGGTAGAAAGTGATACACAATATCTTAAGCATTCAAGTATAGTTAGAAGAAACCTAAAAGAACAAATTAAAATTTTCTAAATATAATCATCATCATCATCACCATCAGCCTATAATGTCCCACTGCTGAGCACAGGCCTCCTTTCACAAATGAGGGTGAAAGGGAATGGGCAGATACTCCACCACGCGTGCCCACTGCGGATTGGTGGAGGTAGGCTAGTGGTCAACCTACTGTTGGAATTTTTCAAGCCGCCTAGGAGGCATCCAACTAGCTTAACGACTATCACAATTAAGTGATAACCGGGACCAACGGCTTTACGTACCTTCCGAAGCACGGAAACGCTCGATTTGAAATACCACTAGACAGTCACCCATCCAGGTACCGAACACGACAGACGTATCTTAACTTTGCCGATCGATTAAGAACGGCTAATCTTGTTACACCACGAGCGCTTCCAAATATCAGATCAATAAAAATATACGAAACCCAACGCTCCATCTTTGGTCAGAAGACGTTATAAAGTTATTGATCTTTCAACAAAGAAGCTCTACAAAGAAAACTATTAACCATGCTCAGCGAGCGCCAGTTGTAAAATTCTATCGTTTATTGAGGGATGGGGGGACGATAAATAACGCTCTGACAGCTCCCAAGGGAAGATATAAAGACGTTACAGAAAGCAATCAGTGGAATAAGAAAGATTTTATTGATGCAAATGAGATAGCAACTTACTACACTAAATGAGATATAATAGCTCAGACGCAAATATTATGGAGATGTAAATTTTAAATGACATTAATTTTATAATCTCTTAAATGCAACTTAAATGATAATGATTATTTATTTAACTTTAATGCTAATGCTATCTTTATTTTTACGGATATGATTATTTTTGATGTTGTTTCGTTTGTACATTAGGATATGTACCTATACGTAAAATCCGTATCTTAAGAAGTTGCCAAAGATGATGACTTTAAAATGATAAGAAGGGATATAACTCCTTTGAAAGCTGAAGACCTACGACATCTATCTGACAACTTTACCGACTTTATTTTATCATTTTTTATCATCGAGGTAGACCTTTTATTCTCGATAGAGTTTTTATCTTCTTCCTGAGCCCTTATTCTCGCGTCTTTTTAAAGTCGCATAGACGTTTTTTTGACGGGCCTGTTAGCGCAGTTGGTTAAGAGTCTGGTAAAGATTCCACCTATTGCGCCGCAGGTCGTGGGTTCGATTCCCGCACAGGACATGCATTTGTGTGCATGAACATGTCTGTATGTCCTGAGTCTGGGTGTAATTATGTATATTAAGTATGTATTTACAAACAAAAAGTAGTATATGTATTATATCAGTTATCTAGTTTCCATAGCTCTGCTTAGTTTGGGATCAGATGACCGTGTGAGGAATGTCCCAGGATATATATTTACCAAAAAAAAACATGGTGGATATCATAAAAATTCAATACATTTTCACAGAGGACAGCCATGATTTTGGCCAAATATCTATCAGACATTGATGTCGAAAGCTCGACAATTGGAGACCTGCCTTTTTGCATGTCACTTGACTCTTTGGAATAAAATTTTTGTCACATGTACCTAAGTATGAATTTCAATGTAATTCATTTGGAACCGGTGTTGAGTCATTTGTTAACGTTCATCAGGGTGCCTACCACAAGCTCTTAAAACAAGGTTAAAATAACCTTATTTGTCTTTTGTCCTGTTTTGACGCCGGATGTCAAAGAGGGACAAAAGACAAATAAGGTTATTTTAACCTTGTTTTAAGAGCTTGTGGTAGGCCCCCAGGGCCTAAATTGAATAAATGCTTTTTGAATTTTTTGAATGCTAAATTATTTACAGATTTCAAAAAGAATATAGGTATACAATTCTCCAAAACTACTACTATCTGTCTACTACAAGGGTAGAAATAAAAGATTTTTGGCTGCTTGCCTCGGCCTCATTTTCAGTTTGAGGATTAATCCACCGTTGTTCAACAACTCTAGCCGCCATTGCTACTTTGTGGTTTCTTATCTATTATTTCTCTTGAATTCTTTATTCAATGTTCTATTTAACAGAAAAGTGATTTTTGTGTTGGGATATTTTCAAGAATTGTACTGAAAATTTATTTCAGGCTATAAAAACTACTATGAAACGAAGTGCAATTTGCATTGTAAATTAATCAACCCGAGGTTTTATTGAAACATACATTTCCAATTGCTAATTCCTTATCAACGATAATCTAACTTTAATATTTAATAAGAAAAACGCTAACTGAATCAACGCGATTGTTTTTATATCTACAACAATTAAATTTATTTTGACAACCTTATAAGCCTGTAGCACTACAAAAAAAAACTCAATTCGTATAATGTATGGTGCGTCCACGCTACGCGAACCAAGCACGAGCCGAACACTCGTGGAGCACGGGTTGGCGTAGTGTGGACGGACATGTGAACCTTGAACAAGCGCTCGGCTCGCACTCGACTGCGCTCCTGCATCTATAGACAGTTTTTTGAAGAACACTGAGATTCGCATCACGCTCGTGTTGTAGGCTCATTGTACGTTTTGTTGTACGTTCATACTTGACATCGCGAGCAACGAACGAAAAGAGGCTCGGCTCGTGCTCGGTTCGCGTAGTGTGGACGGACTTGCGAGCCTCGAACGAGCATTCGTCTCGCGCTCGACTGCCGCCCGATTGTCAGTTATTTCACGAACACAGGGATTCGCATCGCGCTCGTTGTAGGCTCAAGTACGTCCACAATTGAAATCACGAGCAACGAACGAATCCTGTTCGTTCGAGCCTCGGCTCGTGCTCGCTTCCCGTAGCATGGACGCACCATTACATTATGCGGTAAAAGTAGACGTTAAATGTTGACGGGCCAGCTGACGCCCCGTTGGTTAAGACTCTGGTTAAGATTCCACCTATCGCGCCGTAGGTCGTGGGATCGATTCCCACACAGAACATGCATTTGTGTGCATTAACATGTCTGCATGTCGTGAGTCTGGGTGTAATTATACATATTAAGTACCTATGTATTTACAAACAAAAAGTAGTATATTTATTATATCAGTTATCTGGTTTCCATAGTACAAGCTCGTTTAGTTGGTAGGGATCAGATGACCGTGTGTGACAAATGTCCCTGGATATTTATTTATTTAAATTATAAGTTTTCGTTGCTTCAAAAAACATTTACTTTCTCGCCATTATTTGTTTACAAACTCTAAATCATAAATATAAATGTGTAAAATTGTATAAGTAGTATAAGTAGTATAGCACAAAAAGTGAATGAAGTTTGTAGAAACTGTTTGTTATTTCATTATTAAACAGAATATATCTTCAGATCGATTATAATCACAAACGTGAGGAAAATAGCCTTATTTTGGCAACAAACAAAACAAACACGCCGTATATAATTAATCTACAGAGTGCATTGAAATAATAGCGAGTGCAATAAAATGTACATCAAAGGGACACATTTACGTCATATGAACTGTTTTGGTCTCGCGTATGACCGCTTTTTAGGTCAAGACTGACTCATGCGTCAGGGTTGAAATAGCACGGAAAAATATATGAAATTATTTAGTAGCTTGGTTGGACACGAGATGAAAGACGAGGATTTTATATCAAGAGAAATTGAATTTAGGCAAGTGACTATTTTTTTATTAAATTATGTCATCGAACAATTAACCCAAAGAAGCGCCATGACGTTGATTTTGCTTGCAATCTATTCCGCCAATTTCCCACCATCGATAATCCGCTCTGATTGGCCAAGTCATGTTCTTGACTTGGCCAATCAGAGCGGACTATGCAGTGATTGGTCCTTATTGTTTAAAATCAGTGACAAATCACTGACTAGTTTCGGAATCGGATTGCTCGGTATTACTACTCTAAAGGGATTGTGCCTCGATGAATTAAGTACACTAATCCAATTGAAATAACTTTCATAGACTTCAAATTTATTTTCTCTACAATTATCACTGTTTCTAGGTACTTATGTACCTAAATATGCACATAAATTATTACAGTACATGACATTTAATTTGCAATTAATAATTTGGTAAGTATATAAAATATTTTTATTCAAAAATAATAAGTGACAACCCTAGCGAAGATGCAAGCGGACTGTCAACGAGAATAAAATAGCAGTAAAATGTGGGTCCACAATGCTAATGTTACGGAGTACGCACAACCGTAATGCTAATTAAGGTTTTGTGGGCACTTATCATTTGTGTTTAAGGAGTGAATAAGCCTTTTCACAATTTTAAAACCTTTTCTTTAGTCATGCAAGAGGTTCTAAGTTTTTTTTTTTTTGCGAATTAAGAAATTTTAAATGAATCAGTCTTTGAGGTAACAATTAACAATTGAATAATAATAGTAACAATTTAATTTCCTCAAAACTTCAAGAATTGCCTTTTAATGACCATTGCCAGATATCTTTTTATTTTTATTGCGCTCGCGATTTTGAAGCCTAGGTACGCTGAGCTAGAAGAATCATATTCGCTCTGGCCTTGAAAGTTTTGTGTCCGATAATATCTGGAAAATGAGTCTTGTGGTCGTTGTGGTGGTTCCGCAATAAGCGTTACGATGCTGAATAATTTTAAACATTAGTAGAGCCACAGATATTACATCTAAATAGATGCCGCGAGTGTATTTACTTCGCGTGTCAAAATCTGTGCAAAAATGGGGCACAATGTTCTTCTTTTGAAACTGTTTCGCGCGGACAGGGAACTCGCATAAGGGTCACCACTCACTATAACAGCACGGCTACGCCTCGGCATTAACCTTCCCATGCAAGTGAGGCCTTTAAATCGTATGCGATAAAGTAAGTTTTACAATGACTAGATAAAATAGTTGACGCCTAGTGGCAAGTGCGCTTGCCCCTACAAGCCACTAGCTCTCTTGCTGCGTACATAGTGATATAGTGAGCATTGACAGGCTGCACGTCCACCAGAGATGTGTAGCGAGGGATATATTTAGCTGACAAATAGGATAGCTGCATTTCCACGTTAAAAATCGAATGCCAGCCTAACTAAATCAATCTTGTGACATTATGGTAGGTACAAAAAAAGTTACACGCTTGGTTTTCATACGGATGGAGGGACTTGCGTTATCTATTTAGATTTATTTCTATGAGTAGAGCAATGTTTAAAATGTTGAATCACAATATCCGAGTACGCGTATAATTTCACATTAAGGAAATAAATTAACAATTATACTTACCTACCATAAAATTAAACCACTGGCGTAAATAAATCAAATGTCCGCATAAATCTAAATAGGCCTATCTAGTTAATTCAGAGAGGCCGATGAAGTTAATTCTCCCAAATAAGCCTGAATGGAGACCGCACGTCGCCTCTCCCGATATAATGAAATCGATAAGCCCCAGATGGCTAGCCTGGGTATGAACTTCCCAGATATGGAGAAACGTGACCTAATTTTAAGAATTTACCTTTGGTTTGCGTAATATTTCGTTCTCACGATTTCGCGTACAATCGCATAGTTCATATTGCGATTGATTATGAATATCAAATCAAATTGAAACAAGAATATGACTATGAATAGTATTTATGTATATTTGTGTTCTCTGATCTCTTCTGTTGTAGGTACCTTTATCAAGCAGTGAATTTTTGCTGTTTTTCTTATACCACTAAGGTGGCAAACAATCATACGGCCCGCCTGATGGTATGTGGTTACCGTAGCCTATGGTAGTTTTAGCCTATTTCTTAAAATAAAGAATCTGACACTTTGCTGTATCATAACAAAACTGTTAGCAGCTTATAATCTATGGCTTCACCTGTACAAAAGTTGGACTACAAATTTTTTTTTGTTAATGAGCGCAATCCTATTAAATTGAATATCCTTTGCAAGTTATTTGTGAACGAATAATTGGTCATCATTAAATTATATTGGGTTATTACCATGTACACACGGCTACACATCAAGCTATACATTTCCAGTATAAGCTGATCTCGCATTGTATAGGATTTCGGTACAACGGGAGATCAGCTTATACTGGAAATGCATAGCTTGATGTGTAGCCGTGTGTACCAAAAAAAACTCAATTTAGTTTCAAGTAGAACGAAAAGTTTGTTTCTAACGATGTATTATTTAAATTGTATTGATATTATTCATATTAAAATATAATTTTAAGATATAACATAGACCATGTTTGTTATTGATTGATGTTTGTTTATTTTTCATGATGTTTGAAATACATTGTGGAATGAGCTCCCCGCCGTGGTTTTCCCAATGGAGTACAGCATGGGGTTCTTCAAAAAGGGCGTGAAGAGATTTCTTCAGGGTCGGCAACGCGCGAGTATACCCCTGGTGTTGCAAGCGTCCTTACGCTACGGTAACTGCTTACCATCGGGCGGGCCGTGTGCTTATTTGCCACCTGAGTGGTATTAAAAAAAAACTATATAGGATGGAAGATATTATTACAGGACTTATTTACATATATTTTAAGCGAAGTAATTATTTTCCGGGTGATCGGAAATATTCGGAAAATAACTCGTCCGGCCAAGAGGGTCAAATTAGTATCTCCATTATTGTTTTTATATTACCTACTCTGCACTTAACAAGTGCTTTAAGTTTACAGAAAACAGGGACAATTTTATTATAACAATGAATTTACTTTTGTGTAATTTTTTTCGCTTTATAAACCTATAGGTACATAGTAAAGATGAGCCAGAATGAGAAAAAAAGGGAATTTTAAAGAATAATGAAGCTGTATTTCCGAAGACCACACCGCGCCGCCCTGGGCTTCATCGTTCTTGTTACCTGTTTTAATCAAAGCCTTTGAAGTGTAAATGTGAGTAAATTGAAACCATAAAAGTGATGAAATACCGTCGTGGGATTAACTCGGCGTGTGATGATAGTTACCTAATAGTGCTGTACCTTGACCGTACTTAAAACAGTTTAATTTTATTTGAGTACGTTCGTAATATTATAATTTTAAGTCATCATTGGCCGATCACCGACTCTTAGGCTGTTTTCAGACGAGACGATAACGACACCGTAAAAATGCAGAGATGATTTAACGGATCACATACATTTCTATGAACTGTTTTCACCCACAACGACATCGCACAGCAAATAAAATAAATCGTCACTGCATTTTTGCGACGTAATCGTTATCATCTCGTATGAAAACGAGCTAATTGTGATTCGACTCGGTCTGAACTCAATATTTTTTATGCAAAAGATGTAAGAATGTAAGGAAAATCACATTGTTTTTGTAATGATAAGATGCTGCTATATTATCTTGAGTTGCAATGTGAGTTATAGGGAATGTGAGTTTTAGGGTCGGCAACGCGCGCGTGATACCCCTGGTGTTGCAAGCGTCCATAGGCTACGGTAACCGCTTACCATCAGGCGGGCCGTATGCTTGTTTGCCACCTAAGTTGTATTAAAAAAAAAAAAAAAAAAAAAAAATCGAAGAACATTATAATTTTATAGGATATCCAAAATGATATTATAATTCATAGAATGAAATGTTTTGCATATATTAAGTATATTATTAACTAACTTTGATTATTTACTCAAAATTCAGCCTCGAGTAAACTCAGTCAAGAGTAATACAAATCTGTATATTGATCGTCACATCACTACGTTTTTTGAAGAATATAGAGAGATACAGATGATATTTCCTTATCTATGAAAGGTACCTAGATAATTTTATACGTGTTTGTATCAAGGGCATGATCTCAAGCATTTACTTACTGATATTTACTTCAGTTCTTGTTTCTAACCGGTTTATCATTTTCCTTTGGCTTCAGCTCAGCTAAATAACAATTTCTTTGGTCTCTTAAAATATACCTTCCATGCTGTGAATTTTCTTTTAAGGATATTTTTATTCACGGTCATAATTTTACTAGTTTAGATATACATGTAATGCGGGGAATAGAGACACCATCAGTACCAAAGATCAGGGTTTTATTTAGTACACCACATAGGGAAGGTATGACAGGTACAAATCATATGCTAAGCAAGAAGGGACCAAGTCTTCCTCCTCAAGAATCCATTAGTGAATCCCTAATATAAAAACAGATTAATAAAGTATTGTTCTTTGTCCAAGTTCTAATAGTTGACGAAAATGTCGAACATTAAACCAATGTTGGTGCAAAATGATTCATTAAAACGTAGTTCCCGTTACAAAATGTAATCATCGGTTTATGACGCATTAACCACAATGTACAATGAGGAAAAGAAGGAAGCAGCGGGGTGCCAGATAATTAGTTTTTTACATTTTATATTTTTTTTTAAATGGAAGCGCTCGTTGTGTAGCCTGATTAGCCGTTCTTAATCGATCGGCAAAGTTAAGCTACGTCTGTCTTGGTGTCTTGGTCGGTACCTGGATGGGTGACCGCCTAGTGGTATTTCAAATCGAGCGTTTCCGTGCTTCGGAAGGCACGTAAAGCCGTTGGTCCCGGTTATCACTTAATTGTGATAGTCGTTAAGCTAGTTGGATGCCTCCTAGGTGGCTTGAAAAATTCCAACAGTAGGTTGACCACTAGCCTACCTCCACCGATCCGCAGTGGGCACGCGTGGTGGAGTATCTGCCCATTCCCTTTCACCCTGATTTGTGAAAGGAGGCCTGTGCTCAGCAGTGGGACATTATAGGCTGATGATGATGATGATGATGATGATGATTTTATAATTAAAGTGATGAAGATTATAATCGTAATGGTTTTTACTCAGTATCCTCAGAAAATTATGATTCAAGAACCTCCATTGAGTTACGTTACCTCAATTAGATGAACCAGTACACTGAACATCCATGATTATAAAGAAGCTGTGCATTCAATGCATTTGTTTTGCTCTGAAGCACAAATCTTTATCTAGATTTCAAACAAAATTCCTGCGATTTGTATGTTTATGTCACAAGACTGACAAGTTTGCAGAGGATCTTCCTGGTGGTAACTGTTCACTATCGCAAGTAAAGTAATAAGTAATACATACCTATCATATAGGGAGTTCAACATTCTTCAAGAAGAGTGAGAGGAGATTTTTGCAGGGTCGGCAACCCCTAAGTTTGCAAATTTCTATACTATTGCGCTACTACTAGCTAGGGTAACCGCGCCATCATCAGCCATAATGCTTGTTTTATACCTTAGCTTAGCAGGTACCTATTAAATAAACACTGTAGCAGTAGCAAGTGATGTGGCCGAGGGTGCAAATAAATCATTTCCACAAAGAAGCGTGAAATTTTTAGCTAGAACCCAATCAAATTTTACAATAGGTTCAATAGCGGACGCTCAGACTGTGGAATGAGCTCCCCGCCGTAATTTTCCCAATGGTGTACAGCATGGGGTTCTTCAAGAAGGGTGTGAAGAGGTTTCTTCAGAGTCGGCAACGCGCGAGTGATACCCCTGGTGTTGCAAGCGTCCATAGGCTACGGTAACCGCTTACAATCAGGCGAGCCGTATGCTTGTTTGTCAGCTTAGTGATATAAAAAAAAAAAAAGGTGTACTTGGCTACAAATATTACTTTATGACGAAATATTCACACCGCTCTCAGTAAGACCATAACCTACAATACTCGTCATCACAGGCATTTCATATTTACATTATTAAAATGTTTATATAAGATTAATTAGTCTTTGTTTCATGTACATGAGCTTGAGCATTAACAACATTCTGTAGTAAAGTCCTACTATCATTATGTTCATTCCATAACCTTTGAATGTAGGCCACGTAAGGGATGGCTTATCAAATGCACAATTATTTACGTGTGTTGTCAGTTTAAAAGTACGTAAATCTGCCTTGTGAGCCTTTGTATGCTTAATATTTTTTCGTCCAGGGGGTTTGCTTTATTCATCATCATCATCTGAGCTGCTGACACTGACCCACTGCTGAGCACAGGCCTCCTTTCGCAAATCAGTCTGAAAGGGAATGGGCAGATAATTCACTACGAATGCCCACTGCAGATCAGTGCAGGTAGGCTAGTGGTCAACCTACTGTTGGAGTTTTCAACTAGCTTAACGACTATCACAATTAAGTGATAACCGGGACCAACTGCTTTACGTGCCTTCCGAAGCACGGAAACTTTGCTTGATTGCCTTAGAACAATTTTGAGTTTAAAGTTCCGGCTCTTCTGAGCAATAGGAACTAGGAGTCTGAATTGAAGTGCCTGTGAAGGCCTATTTAGATTATTAAATTAATTTCAATTCCATTATATGGAGGATATACATATATTATATTCACCACTTTAAATATACTAGATAAACTACATCTTCTGCAGCGCATTATAATTTGGGGACATCAATTATCCAAGACTAGTTTAATAACTGTCTTTTCAAAGTATAACAACATCCACGCTAAAAATGCTACTTTATAGCCCAACTAACGACCATGTTAAAGAGCTCATCGGATTTAAATTACCCCTAGTCTTAACGCTATTTGCGTTTGACCCAGTAATAACCTAGAGACGGCACTAATTAAATTCTATTAAATTATACCCCTCGCAGCAGCTACTCGTAGTGAAGGGCTGAATTTGCTTGCACTAACTGCATTTCTCGTAAACTTAACATGCATAGGAGATATATTTGAAGTTGCATATGTAGATTAGGGAGATCCGTTGGAATGTTTGTTTAGTTTGAGCAATAATTGGCAACAAATGGTGTCACCAAGGGAATCATCAGAAAGATCTTTTTGTACTAACTTTTTATAATATAAAATCAAATATATTTAGAATTCTATCTTCGTTATCTTCTTCTCCATAAATACTTCTTTGATCAATATATCCTTTATGTTTGGCTTTAATTTGTAAATGCAAAAGCAACCTTATCTATCAAGCAGCAAATGTTCATCCTTAATATCTGGCACGTGTTAGCTAGGTACTGTAAGATGCAATAAGCACGGTTCATCTGCTCAACTTTACCCCTAGGAATAAGATAGCTGTCTCTTTAAATTAAAAACTGCAGCAGCTATGAATTTTTATGGATATTTACACGAATTCCTCACGTATTACCCCGTTCACGTTTTGAATATAACATTAAATGTATAACATGAGCGCTTATTAAACGTACAGCATCTGCTCAAATGTTCATGAAATTCTTTTGAAAATTGCGAGTGGAATTTAGAGTATGTTAAATACACAACCAAGTTTTTTCTGTTTTCAATGATCATATTTTATATTACTGACAAACCTTTGCTTCAAAATAGAACATAAATCAAAACTTTCCGTAGATTGCAATGATTAAAATTCAATCCTAGTCGTTTGAAATAGAGATTGTTTTCAATTAACACAATCTATTCTTGAATGTTCTGTTAAGCTTTTCGTTCCGTATTGTGGTTCGGAGTTATAGTTCAAATATTTCAATTTACTAAATTTCAATACAAACTCCGTATCAAAATACCCAATTACTGCAAACTCCTAGGAAGCAGTATCAGTTTTAGGAACACTGGCTTAGCTAAGTTGTGATAAGTTTTAATTAACCGATTCATGATGACTACAAAGGCCTTTATAGTTGTCTATTCCCTTGTAATTTATTAACGAAATCTGACCAAAGGTACAGAAGTGGTATAATATTCCTACTAGTCGTAATAGTGAATCGCTTCAGTCAGAGAGCAGAATACTTATCGAGCATTTTTCTAAGTTAATGTTATATTCATACTTAAATAGAGTTAATGCAAGTAGTTCATTTATCTTTTTTATACAAGCCTATACATTAATTTATTGGAAGACAATGCAAGTAAAGTCAACAAAAAGTAAAGTCACCAATAAAAGCTTGTATAAAAAATGTTTTTTTAACAAAAAATATTACTAATATCTCCTGCATATTAATTGCAACTCTATTTGAACAGTATACATACGAATATTATTAACCTGAACGTGGATGAATGCTCGAGCAATTGCAAAATATATTTCAGTTTAGTTTGAACCATCGCTAACTCAGCTCTTCTATCAAATCTAATTGACATGTCTCCAGGAGTATTTAGTGGCATCTACTAATATTGAAATTGTGAAAAGAAAGTAGCAGAAGTTTGTGTTTCGTTTAGCTGTTGGTATGCTATTAATTGAGAATATGTGCGAGTATCAACACAATTCCATTTGAAATTGAAGTTAGTTCTATATTTATTTAGATTTCTCTGGGCTATACAGTCCCTTCCTAACACAATTAGCTAGTCAGTTACGACGAGACAATGCGGCAGATCACGCGATCCTGCAAGTTTCCGTGTTTTGTCATTACATTGGTATGATTCATGGGAACTTGTAACGGAATGTAGAAAAACGTAATAACTTTGCACGAAGGTATTTTATGAACTAATTTCTAAACAAATGGAATTTGGTTTAAAAAAACTTGATTGAAATATGAATTTTTGATCCCAGAGGAGCCGATTGTCATGGATATTGGACGTGTAAAGAGGAGGAATGAAAGCCATGTGATCAAAGTCAAAGTCAAAGCCATTTATTCAATTTAGGCCCTAGAAGGGCACTTATGAAGGTCAAAGCTACTGAAGTTACCGCCAGTTCGTAAATCGGCATTCAACTGAGAAGAACAGGCAAGAAACTCAGCAAGGTTACATTTTTTTAATATTTTCTTTTGATCATTATGAAAATGGATATGGAAGAAAAAAACTTTGTAGGTTGTGTGAAGAAATTAATTCATAGTTTACAGATATTTTGAATTAATTTACTAAAACAAATATACAAAAAACATAAAGAAAATTTTCTAAGCGCTGGGGCTGACGCTGCTTATCAGCAAAGTTCCCAGCAGGCAGTCAGCGTTACCTCTTTGACTGGATAAGCTATTGCGTTGGCGGAAAAAACATATTTTACTTTATTATAAAACTAGCTGTCCCCAGCGGTTTCACCCGTGTTCCCGGAATAAAAAGTCCAGCCTATGTCCTTCTCCATACTATAGGCTATCTGCATGCCAAATTTCATGATGATCCGTTGAGTAGTTGAGGCGTGAAGGCGTAACAAACAAACAAACTCACTTTCGTATTTATAATATACTAGCTGACCCCCGCGGTTTCACCCGCGTTCCCGGGATAAAAAGTAGCCTATGTCCTTTTCCATACCGTAGGCTGCCAAATTTCACGATGATCCGTTGAGTAGTTGAGGCGTGAAGGCGTAACAAACAAACAAACAAATAAACAAACAAACTCACTTTCGCATTTATAATAGTTAGGATTATAGGCAGTCAGTTCAACATTATCTAACTTTACTAAGGCTTCCCAACACGCTAGCTTTTATTTAATTTTACCTACGGCGGTAATCATAACTTCTATGTACAAATCCGACAACTAATTTAAATTTTTCTCTTCTGTATTAAGCTTTGTAGAAACTGTATTGCTTTTAGACTATATTTCTACTTCTGTGAAAAATTAAGCTGTTTGTTTTCCGAATAAATAAAACAATGGCACGTTTTCTTACGAAATTAGGGTTTGCTGTTATTTTAATTTTTAACCGACTTCATCTACACTAATAATAAAGAGAGAAGATTTGGATTTTTGTATTTTGGTTTGTAATGAATAAACTCAATAATTATCGGCCCAATTTTGAAAAATTCTTTCACCAGGTGAAAGCCAAATTATCACTGAGTAACATAGGATAGGATATAAATTATTTTAAAAAAATGGGATCCCTAGGAAAACCCCAACCCGGGCGACGCCGGGCATGAACAGCTAGTTTAAAAAAGCGACGTAGGTGTAAAGCTAAACAACCCTTGTAAATACTTGTCCAAAAATATCACATGGCTAAGTAACACGTTTGGTATGACGTCACTTGCCAACACGAAAACGGACAACGTCGTGTAATTGCATGGAAAATTGAGTTTACGTACCGTCTGTCGTTTCGCTACATTTTGACGCAGTTTGGTCACTCGCTCTGATGCTGACTGGAACAATGAAGCGAGATGAAATGGCCCTAACGTCGCAAATCCTTTATTCTAATTTACTGTCTTACTAGGTTTTGGCCTGCGGGTTTATTAAATGATTTCTGACCACTTTGTACAAAAAAAACTGTTTTACAAAAAACTTTAACTGACTTCAAAGTACACTAAAAAGTAATCAAACCCTGACCTGATGACAATGTGAAGGGGAAGTGTACCCTTCCAAAAACAATAATAATTTTCCAAATCGGTTAATAAATGACGGAGTTCTGAGTACTTCTGAGGTAACAAACATAAAAAACATACAACCGAATTAAGAAGCTCCTCCTTTTTTTGAAGTCGGTTATAAATCAATATCTATATATATTAATGAAAATAACATGCTGTTTGTTGGTAAGCGCATCACTTGAGAACGACTGGACCAGTTTGGCGATATTTTAAATCTTCGCAACAATCCGAATAAGGATTTTACGGAACGAAAAATCGGAGTATTTGCACGAAAATTTGGAAAAGTCGGAAAACTGAAAATTATTTTCCATGGGATTTTCTCTATTTATAACGATGCGTCCATGCTACGCGAATGGAGCACGAGCCGAGCCACGAACGAATCTACAACGAGCCTACAACGAACACGATGCGAATCCCTTTGTTCAGGAAAAAAACTGACAATCGCGCTCGTTCGAGGCTCGCAAGCCCGTCCACGCTACGCGAATCGTGCTCGCAGTGTGCTCATTCGTGGCTCGGCTCGTGCTCGGTTCGCCAAGTATGGACGCACCATAACACATGAAAAAAAAAATGTTTAAAATAAGTTATCGATGTTGAAATGTTTATAGTTAATAATACTGCTACATTGTTTCATGTTTATGTACATTCAGTACGTTTATGTACTGAATGTACATAAAACTTTAACCGACTTCAAAGTACACTAAAAAGTAATCAAACCCTGGCCTGATGACAATGTGAAGGGGAAGTGTACCCTTCCAAACAAAAAAATAATTTTCCAAATCGGTTAATAAATGACGGAGTTCTGAGTACTTCTGAGGTAACAAACATAAAAAAAACATACAACATAACACTTGAAAAAAAATGTTTAAAATAAGTTATCGATGTTGAAATGTTTATAGTTAATAATACTGCTACATTGTTCATGTTTATGTACATTCAGTACATAAACATGAACATTTTGTATACGTACTTATTTCAATAACAGTTGAAATTCATTTGGTCTAGACAGGATAATAATTCGTTTCCTTCCTCCTTACATTACGCACATATGATTGATTACAATAAACCACAATATCGAATAGCACGATAAAAGTATTTTGTATAAAAAAAAAATATCCTGGGAAATTTCTCACACACGGCTATCTAATCCCAAACCAAGCAGAGCTCGAAATATGGAAAGCAGATAACTGATATACAAAAAACGCGTCGATAAAAATAGGCTCTAACTGTTAGGGGCTAAATTAAACAAAAATGCAAAATAATGATCAATATTTAAATTTCTCCCGATTTTAATTGGAATATTTTAACAACTACTATCATTATGAACGTCATTATAACAAGCAGAATGACGCAGAGGGAGCGTAAAACGTAGCTGTTACGCGCAGCAGCCTATAAAAGTTGGCCTGTTTTGTATATTCGTGTAGTATGGCGACGTTCTTTCTAGGTATATTTATTTCTATGCTCTTTTGTTTATCCACCAAATTCTATTTCGGATTTATTTTTGCCAGTGTCAAGTCATATTATTAATTCATTTGTGATAAAAGTATAAATTCGAATTTCGACTCATGGGCGACCTGTTGTATAGGTACATAATTACATCCAGACTCAAGACACATACTTCATGTACACAAATGCATGTCCTGTGTGGGAAACGAACCCACGACCTGCGGTGTGATAGGTGGAATCTTAACCAACCGTGCCAACTAGCTCGTATGACTAATTACTATTCTTACCTCCATGACTGTCAATGCTCGCCAGCGATCTGGAGGTAGCTAAGGTCTTCTTCAACATAACGAATCAGTAGAACGTTCCTACTGCTGGCCTTTGGGATATGGAATCTCCCCGGTTTTCCCTCAGCGCTTAAAAAGAGCTCTTCAAGCTCGGCACATTTTTGCTAAGGTCTATAGCTTCCAGTAGATAGGGTTATAGGATAGCTCCCCTTGAATGGGGACCATATAGGTACCGGAAAGAATCGAACATATAAATTACGGAACGACGTAGCACTTTTCTAAATCCCTATAGTCTTCTGTCTAGCCCCCACCTGAAACTCGATTGTTTTTTCCAACATAAAAATAACCCTCCTTTTTGCTTCGCCGTAGTCGGGTTATAACGACTAATAATGTTTTCAATACTATTTTAGGAAGCATCCTTAATGGTTGGAAAACCTATAAATCTACATTTTCTCGAAGCTAATGGAGTCCTTACCTGATCGTAAATAACAGGTACTTGGAATTTCCGCCATTTTCCCCTGTTTTTGTAAACGCTTTGCTGAGCTTTGGTATCAATAGTGCGTGGGCAGTTTCCTGTGCGACTTTATTCAGTATGTATTTTTGCTTTATATTTGGGTTTGTGTTTATCCACATTTCTAACTATAGTTTGTAATGATATGACCAAAGGCGGTAAGAACACTAAACCTGGAAGCCCTAGGAGCCCACCGATAGATGCTTGGCAACAAGTTCTAACTAGAGGGTTCAACTTGCCCTTACGTCATGGCTAATTGGTGGGTAGACCCTTTTCGGGTTCTCGGCTTCCTCATTCAAAAATCTCTCTCGATATCCACTTTAATATTATTGTTTTTCCTTCCTTCCCAAAGGTTCTAACTG
The DNA here is from genome assembly GCA_947623365.1 of Achlya flavicornis. NCBI lineage: Eukaryota > Metazoa > Arthropoda > Insecta > Lepidoptera > Drepanidae > Achlya > Achlya flavicornis. The sequence continues at coordinate 4,645,796 of OX392490.1, forward strand.
TGAAGGTATCCACGTTTGTTTTGTTGTAAATATTGTATGTCCGATGTACAGAAGACCACAATATTATTATTCATTCCTATATTTTGTGGACACGACGCCTATTTAATTTGTCTGCATAATGTAGGCATTGTTATAAGCAATAAATAATTGGTTTACATTTGTGCAAATGTTTGGTACTCAGCGGGCCTGAATTTTGAAAATCCCTTGCTTAGTAGATGCTTATAAGCTAAATAAGAAACATGAAGGCAACATTTAAAGTTTCTACACCATACAGTTGGAGTGGATGAGAGTGATGATGTAAATGAGGTTGGAATAACCGGAGTTGCTATACATATTAGTCAGAAAGATGCCGAAGTTTTTTTTTACCTCAAACATTATTACAACCCATTGACAAATATGTACTACTAGAAAGGACTCCGTAAGCTTATAATTTTTTAGGTTTTATCATCAGTAGGTAGCTATAATTTGTGATAGTTTCACTGAGTGTCTGAGGGTTTTTATTTTCGACTCAAATCTTGCAAGTCGCATTTCACCCACTGAATGGTCGGATTGACTTGATATTTGGTATTTATTAGTATAATGTAGACAATATAAAAAGGTTGTATTAATACAAAGCAACATGGCTAATGTTGGTAGAACTCGAAGTACAAACTTCATCAAAATATTTAGACAATAGACAATAGACAATATACACAGCTTTATTTGACATCATAAAAATTACAAAGTATGCAAAAAACAATAGCAAAAGCTTAAAATAAAAATGATAATAATAACACAAAAAGCTTTTATAATTATGATATACCATAAAAGAAAAAATAAATAGCATAGATACTTGTGGTGTGATGCCAAAAAGGTCCCCAACTCAGCATATTGCTGTGGCACATAGGTACCATCAGCACCATTGAATTATTACGCTATCAGCACTGATTTTCAGTGGAGCCCGAAAAGTTGAGATGCGATTTGACGCGACTACCAATGAAAACATTTACCTATCCCTCAGTAGGTACCTACTTTATGGATATCTATTGGGCGTGTCAGTTAAAGCAAAATGTTGGCGAACTTTTTCTTTGAGATGTCAGCTCTAGGCTTTGATTTTGATCTCTATGTTGCAATAAATAATGAAGGAAAAAAAAAACCGGCCAAGTGCGGGTCAGACTCACGCACCGAGGGTTCCGTACAAACCTGTAGGTGTATAAGTAAATGGTAGTATAGATCTGAGTATTTGATATTAATTTCAATTTATGACGTATTAAAAAAAAACTACTTACTAGATCTCGTTCAAACCAATTTTCGGTGGAAGTTTGCACCGTAATGTACATCATATATTTTTTATAGATTTATCATTCTCTTATTTTAGAAGTTACAGTTTCAGTTCTAAGTATGGGGAACCCCCAAAATTTATTGTTTTTTTTCTATTATTGTGTGAAAATCTTAATGCGGTTCACAGAATACATCTACTTACCAAGTTTCAACATTATAGTTCTTATAGTTTCGGAAATAAATGGCTGTGACATACGGACAGACAGACAGACAGACATGACGAATCTATAAGGGTTCCGTTTTTTGCCATTTGGCTACGGAACCCTAAAAAGCAATCTATCGGATAACCCGATATTTTTTATTTAATCATTTTTTTCCAAATATACTTAAACCGACTTCAAAGTAAACTAAGAAGTTATCATCCTGGTCTGATGACAATGGGACCAAACGGGAAATTCCAAACAAACAAAGAATTTTCCAAATTGGTTAATAAATGACGGAGTTATGAGGTAACAAACACTCTCTGATACCTTAGCACATTCTTGGCTTCAGTAGCTTTTAACATACTTAAGTTTCCTACTAAATGGTTTTGAATCTGTCTTCCGTACAATATTTATTTACAATTGAATGTTTAGAGACAAGGTAGGCATAATGTGCCATCAAATTCTGTTTTAAATCCATACCCGTTTTAGAATCAGAATCTAGCTAACAGAGCTATGCTAAAAAAAAAAAAAACAAGCCAACGGCCCGCCTCTGTGCTGGTGGTAAACGGTTACCGTAGCCTATATGTACGCTTGCAACACCAGGGGTATCACTCGCACGTTGCGCGTTTTCCCAGAGGTGAGATCTAGCTAGAGCTAGATAGAGATCTAGATATAGCAAATTTCATCCATATGACTGGATCCGTTTTCGAGATCTCAAAACATATATATTTGTACGTAGTATATCGTAGAGTCAATAGACTCTGTTATACATATACACATATTGCTCGTTTAGTAGTACAGGATAGTAAATCTCATCAATAAACGATAAAGAGTAAACTAGATTGTTCAGTGTAAGTCCCACACTTCCCTCACAAAGAACAATATCACTGGTCATTGTATGTATCATAGTATAGAATAAGCATGTATCTACTTTCCTCCATCCGATCCTGGATTGCGTAACGATCACCCGCAATTGCTTTATTGCCTAGTTGTTCACGCACGCGACATACGGACGATTATTTCGACGCACTTTTATCTGTTTCGGTTAAGTTTTGCTACAGTTTGAAGTTAGAGCGATATTAAGAATATTTTGGTATTGTGTGTTTATGTTTTAATTATTATTATATTAACTGTTAATTTATGAACTATTGGTTTTAGCCCCGCGGTTTTATTTGCGTTCTAGGGGGATTTTATATTTTCCCATGATATGTTGTCTCGATAAAAATAAAAAGTCACTTTCACATTTATTAAATAAGAAGAATAAAGTATGAAACAATTTTTGGTGACTATTTTAATGTAAAATATACACTTTAAAGTACAGACACATCATCATATTTCAAACTAGCTGTCCTCCGCGGTTTCACCTGCGTTCCCGGTATAAAAATTAGCCTATAACACTCGGGGATAAAAGATCTTTTCTAATAAAAACACAATAAACCTAACTTAAAAACTCATCAGCCTTATTATAAATGTTAAATTTATTTTATTAAGTAATAAGTAAAGCATCAATGCCTCTATAAATATCATACAATATTTCCACATGTATTCTAAGTAATAAAATGAACAAACCATAAATTAACTAAAAATCCTTTTTTCAACTGACTTCAAAAAAAGGAGGAGGTTCTCAATTCGGTTGTATGTTTTTTTTTTATGTTTGTTACCTCATAACTCCGTCATTTATTAACCGATTTGGAAAATTCTTTTTTTGTCTGAAAGGGTACACTTCCCGTTTCGTCCCATTGTCATCAGATCAGGATTTGATTACGTCTTAGTGTACTTTGAAGTCGGTTTAAGGTTTTTGTAAAACAGTCCAATTATTCTACGTATTAAGTTGTTCAGCTCGCTAATCTAAGCGCCTTTATGTGACTTGAGTGGACAATGCACGATCGATGGTAGACGTGAATATTTTAACGACAATCTGTTTGGTAGTGAGACACGCTTCTTCAAGGATACGCCGCTCTCTGAATGCTTTAATACAGTTACTTAGTACACCCAGTAGTCGAAATTTGACCGTAAGTAATTCATGTTTTTTTAAGTTTGATTAAACAAATTTTAGTCCTTCTCCATATAAACTTTAGCAATGTCAAATCTGATACTCCTCCGTGCGCGCAATGAGAAATGGGTACAAAATTGTCTCTACGGACCTCCTGATGTTGTATGGCCTATCTCCTATGAACCTTAGCAATCTCTCTGGATTAGCAATATGTTGTTTTTTTTACAATGCCTAGAATATCCTAGGACAATCCTCACACACGGTCATCTGATCCCAAATTAAGCAGAGCTTGTACTATGGAAACCAGATAACTGATATAATACATATAATACTTTTTGTTTGTAAATACATACTTAATATACATAATTACACCCAGACTCAGGACATACAGACATGTTCATGCACACAAATGCATGTCCTGTGTGGGAATCGAACCCACGACCTGCGGCCCAGAGTCCGCCAGGTGGCCCGACATGCGATATATTTTCAACTTGCAAAGACTGGCTAGTACCTACTACAAATACCCAACCATGCTAGTTTGTTTCCCAGCAACTCAGGTTTATTTTAGATCTTCGTTGCAGAATTTGATGTCATTGCTTTAAAATACTTTTTTTTAATCTCTCAAACTGCTGATATATAGTTATTTATTTGTTGCAGATAATTTACCAAGCGATCGTGAAACATTAAACTAGGTTGGAGTTTATCTGTAAATGAGATCCAAATGCAAATGTATGCACGTACTAGATACTAGATGTCTATACTGTATAATATGTTTATCAGTATCACTACTATATCTAATTACTTGGGCCTTTCCCATGCTTCAAACTATAATTAGTGGTTTTGCAATGTAGGTTAATCCAATGAAATAATAATTAATAATAATAATTTAATAATAATTTATTTATTAAATCCTTGTGTATCTCAAATAAGGAAAAAGATCATTTTTGAATAACCCACGGGAAGTCCTCTGGCTTGACTTTATCTTCTATCGTATGTATGTCTGAAATGTCCCCTTTTCTATATTTTTTTAAGAACATCTAAATAAAGAAAAGATAGAAAGAGACAATCCTTTCGAACTTTCTTACTGCGGATTTGGTATGCTTCCATTTATGGTTTTCCCTCAGCGCTACGATATGGATTTTTCAAAAAAGAGTACAGATCAAAATGTAATTTAATCAGTTTAGACACTAGTAAGGAATAGGGCGCTTATAAACTTTACGAATCTTTGGTAGTTTGACTCTATCAAAGATTCGGAATACATTTAAACTGAGATGACTTCGGCAATAAAAAGCAAGCAAACGTTTCAAGGTCTACAACACATTGGTAATTACCGTTGTAACGCAAATTTCCATAGGTGGCTGTGACCACTTGCAATCAGGTGGATCCTCTGCCAGTTTGTCAACCTTTTTGACATAGCCTCGTAAGGCCCAACCTAAATTTAGGAAGCGGTTACCCAATTACGACGCAATGTACTAAAAAAAGGTTCAAGTAGTTGCACCCAGTCTTGATTCAGAAAAAGATTTGATAGCAGTTTTTAATTGGCGGGTTAATATAAACCAAATAAATATGGTAAATTATCATGTATTCTAATAATGTTATGGTGCGTCCATGCTTGGCGAACCGAGCACGAGCCGAGCCTCGAACGAGCACACTGCGAGCACTATTCGCGTAGCTTAGACGGGCTTGCGAGCCTCGAACGAGCGCGATTGTCAGTTTTTTCACGAACAAATTGATTCTCATCGTGCTCGTTCTAGGCTCGTTGTAGGCTCGTTCGTGGCTCGGCTCGTGCTCGGTTCGCCAGGCATGGACGCACCATTAGGTACTACGCCGTAATTTTATGATTTCAAAAACTAGTTTGGAGGCCACTAATTAGTTATGTCATAAAATTAGGTTGTGGGCCTTCCGAGGATAGGGTTTTTAGTCTTGTATTAGTTGTCTTCTGGACCTCGAATTTTATACCACGTAGTCTGCAATCTAGCATACGGCCCGCCTGGTGGTAAGCGGTAACCGACGCTTGCAACACACGAGGCATCACTCACGCGTTACCGACCCTTCCCCCTCTTCAATGAGCTCTGGCGACCTTACACGCAGGAACACAACATAAAGTTATTTCGCTGCGGTATTCTCTAAGGTGGAGGTACTTCCCCAGTCGAGCTGCTCTTTGAGCGATTTACGCTACGCTCTATCTTGAGAAAAATAATTATATGAAGAAAATACAGGTATTTATCCGACCAAATAATATAGATGAGAATGTTCGTATGTATTATAACACAATCACGCTGATCAGCCAGTTTACGATGAAACTTGGCACATAGATAGGGTATTTTTTATCCCGGCAAACATAAAATCCCTCGAGAGTGCTAGCTAACCCTGCAACGCGGAAGCGAGGTACTAACATTTTTGTGGCTATTTATGTGCATACTGTAAAACTCAAACACTTCCTTTTTACACGAAACTTTCTTCCGTAATTTCAACTCAAAAATGATAAAACTTTGTTACTCCTCCCTCATAACTTTGTCTCAAATAAAAGCCATTTGCATAACCAAAATATAATATTTACTAGTGTAAAAGTGAGCTCGTTTAATATACATTAGGGGTGCCTCTCGACAATGATTGAGCTTAGTTGATGATAATAGTAGTGAATATTACAGTGAATATTACAGTGAGCAACCTTTATTTTACGCGTTGTGGTGACAAAATACAGAGTGTACTCATTATTGGTCACAACAAGTTGAGGAAATGAAAAAAAAAATAACAGTTAGGTACTACATGGCAGTATCACAATTACGCGAATATCAAAGGAAAATAAACAACTAAATACTACCTCATTACAATGATGCAATAATTTTTACCAACATTCGTATCTTATAGTTAAAAGTAACACGTAATTAGTGCTAATTAAAACCTTTATACAATACAGGTGTAAGCTAAACATATTGTATGCATATGAATTTTCCTAAAAATATATTGAGACTCCACAAAAATGGAGAAAAACAAAGGTAAAAACCACTACTAGATTAAATTTTACTCAGGTACCATTAAACGCATAACCTTTAAAAGTAATTATCATTAAGTGACACACAATACCCTTAATCGACGCCCAAACATTGACGCCAACAAAAATATTTCCCAGAAGATATCCCCGAATACACAAAAGCTGAATGTACGACCGTCATGTCACATAAAACTGGAAGTAATAACCCCCTATCCAAATAATGTCTTTCGTGGAAATATGTCCAATACTTAACGGAATAGCTACGTGTTATATTCAACAATTGCGGTGCAAATGATGCCTATAAACACGACTTTGGTATTTGATCTTCGGTAAAATGGAATTGTATTTGCGTATATTTGAACTATACTATCATGTTGCGGTCGAGACCTTGGGACCATGGGGGTCAGAAGCTCGCCGTTTTGCTCGCACCTTGTCTTCAAAATTGATTGAGACCTCCTGAGACCAGCGGGCGGGGAGCTTTTTCCGCCAACGCGTCAGCTTGGCTATCCAAAGAGGAAACGCTGCCAGCCTTCTGGGAACCTTGCCGTTAATCGGAAGCAGCGGCAGGCTTGAGGAAATTTTCTATTATATAGATTATATTTTTAACCGACTTCAAAAAAAGGAGGTTCTCAATTCGGTTGTTTTTTTTTTTTTTTTTTTTTTATGTTTGTTACCTCATAACTCCGTCATTTATGAACCGATTTGGAAAATTCTTTTTTTGTCTGGAAGGGTATACTTCCCGTTTGGTCCCATTGGCATCAGATCAGGATTTGATTACTTCTTAGTGTACTTTGAAGTCGGTTTAAGTTTTTTGTAAAACAGTCCAATTATGTAAATATAGATTGTATTTTTTACTATCATGTTTATTTATCATGTTTTATTGTTCACAGGTAAATCGAGCGGTATAAGAAATGTGGAACGTAACCAAAATTGAGACTCCCTACAAACCCACCGAGACTCAGAACTAATAAATCTGCCATGACATCCGAAGAACCTATCGATGTGGTCACCAAAAAAGCCGATGCGAAAAAAACAGATGACTGCACAGACCTTGTTGAAGAAATACCAGAAAACAAAAAAGCGGAGAAACAAAAAGATGAACAACAATCAAAACGATCACACGAACTAATGAGGCTGGTTTACGAACTACCTGACGATATAAAGAACCCGGAAATAGTAGAAAATAATAATATGTTAAAAGATAATCCACCTATTACGATCGTTGAGATCACAGAACAGAATGGTTGTGAAACAGAATTAAGTAATCCCGGACAATGTGATAGCGATATTTATTTTAAAGTAATTGATGACGGAAACCCTGAAGATTTAGGCAATAAGGTCGTATACGACGTGTTAGCTACCAATGAACTAATAATGAATTGTGCAGAAGAATTCAAGGAAATAATAGATAGGCCTCCGTCTTCACCCGACGATTGTACAGATGAAGATTTGTTAGAATTGAAAAAGTTATTGGAAAGTAAACCTAAGGTGTTAGAAAGGTATATAAGGGAGTGCGCGTCGTCCGATGAAGTAAATAAATTGCATAGCATAACGTCAGGTGGTCCCTTATCGCCGAGGCCTCATCATGAAGCGAGGAGCACGTCCGTGACGTCAGACCTGTTCCAATTATGGCTGTCATCGTCGCCTGTTAAGGTAAGTGTTATTAGATTTATAGCAGTGTCTTTATTAACGGTGATAACGAATTGAATTATCATAGGGAAAAGTTTGTAATAGTTACTTAACTAATAAGTTTACTCAATACTCAATCATTTATTGCAATATGTATACATTGGATATTTAAAATTGTATACATAATGACCCTGAATGGTGCAGCAACATAATATTATGTAATATTCTAGTATTATTCTAGAAAGGAAGGAGGACTGTTACTTACTTCAAATTATTAAGGGTTGGCTCTAATTCCAGTATCTAAATAATACCCGTATTTCCTAATGATATTTTCTTTTCTAGTAAAAATAAGACCTAACTACCAAATCAATAGCCTAAATAATTTAATAAAGTTTAACAATTAATTTATTCTGTACAGCTGACATACAATTTTTCATTCTTTTATAACTTATTGCTGCTGTATAAGAAAATAAGCTACTAACAAATAAGGCTAATGGAGGTTACACCTGTAACTAGATATATGTCGTGTTATAGCCGTTACATTAGTAACACAATACCTTTCATAGGGCACGATCTATTGAGGTTATAACAATGGTAGATACAGCTAATCTTAGAAAAAGCTAATTATATTATTACTTCTCACTTACTGAATATTTTGAGCATTGAATTAAAGTCATAACCAACATGTCACCGGTCAATGATTATCATTTTGCGTCCCTTGCTAATCTATATATATATATATATATAAATGAATCCCTATTTCCCTTGGTCACGCCATCACGCGTGAACGGCTTGACCGATTTCGCTAATTCTTTTTTTTTGTGTTTGTTATTGTCAGGAGAAGGTTCTTATGAAAGAAAAAATTAAGAAAGTTGCGAGAGTAGGGTAGGCTAGGGTAGTAGGGTAGGGTAGGGTAGTAGGGTAGGGTAAGGTAGGGTAAGGTAGGGTAAGGTAGGGTAAGGTAGGGTAGGGTAGGGGTAGTGGTAGGGTAGGTTAGGGTATACGTTAGTAGGACACCACGCGAACGAAGTCCTGCCGGGCAGCTAGTATTAATATAAAATTTTCTCTTCCGCAATCTGTGCGCCTAGTAGGTACCAAAAAAGTGGATTACTGTAATGTCGATAATAGGTATCTAAATCACTCTATGTAGGTTCTCGAGTGGCGACCACGTACTGGAAAGCGCCGAGCGGGACGACCTCCCACCAGGTGGACCGACGACCAGGTCAGAGTCGCTGGGCAGCGCTGGCTGCAAGCGGCCCGGAACCGTTCGAAGTGGAAATCAATGGGGGAGGCCTATGTTTAGCAGTGGACATCCACGGGCTGATATGATGATGATCTAAATCACAGTGAGGTTGTGGTCAGTAATACAGCAAAAAAAGAAACAGGTGTTCTTGACTGAATAACGCGTTGTAATATTATTTTCAATGCGTCTACTATGGGACAAGCTTTGAAACGGAAAAAAGCAGGAACGGCAATTTTTTTTAAATATGTTATATTTTTTTCACAATTATATACATTACAATATACATGGAAAAATGCAGTGTCTTTTTGTGACTCCGCTTAGAACTAGAGAACCACTGTTCGGATGCCGCAGGTTTTTTTTTATACGGATTACTTAGCTCATATTTAAACACAATTTAAACTTGATAAGTAAGAAACTGTTCCTCAAGTGCAGTTGCCGGAGCAAATTTTTTTTTTTTTTTTTATACGACTAAGTCGGTAAACTAGCATACGGCCCGCCTGATGGTAAGCGGTCACCACAGCCATATGGACGCTTGCAACACACGAAGCATCGCTCACGCGTTACCGACCTTTCCTCCCTCCCCAATGAGCTCTGGCGACCTTACTCACGCGCAGGAACACAACTTTACACAACATAAAGTTATTTGGCTGCGGTATTCTGTAAGGTCGAGTTGCTCTTTGAGCGAATAAACGCTATGCTCTACCTCTCTTAATCAGTTGTTTCAGTTGTGGCAAGGTGTACATAATATAGGCTGTTGATGACCTCAAGCCTTTTTCATCAACTCATAGCCTATTTTATGCGATAACAAGTGCCTTTTATCAATCGGCCGCTTGCGACAGTTGATATGATATCAATCCTGTTTTTAAGTACTTCAATATTAAGATAGTATGCTGAAAGCCTTTCAAGTGTTCCGTGTATTTGTTGGATACAGGAAAATAAATGGATGAGGTGTTTATCTACTCCAGTTAATCGGGTTACTCATATTCACGTTCTGTTCAAGTGATACATTAAATTGAGTTAACAATAGATTTATAAAGGGATAGTGTGTGCATCTAATTAGCGATGGGCGATTATTCCTAAAAAAGTAATCGGATGAATCGACAATTGTAAAACTGTACATACGATTGTCGATTCATTCGTTTTAACGAATAAACAATCGAATAACAATCGACCTTTCGAATGAAAATTGACGCACGTAACGCAGGCTGCAATACTATGCACAATCGACGGGTGAGCGCAGAGGCGATTAGATTCATTCATTCGGCGGAAGGACAGCCAGCGCACGGCACAGGCAACGCGCGGTGCCGCTCGAAGCGTGTTATGAACAATCGAAAGATGTCGATTGTTATTCGAATGATTCGAATAAATTGGACAATCGAATAATTCGATTGTTTTTAGTAGCAATCGCACATCGCGACATCTAATATCAAATCAAAAGATTTCTTATTACTGTTGGATTAATGAGTGTCGGTACGAAGCTATCAAAAATGCTGCTGGGAAAATTACCGACCATACATTTTTAGGGTTCCGTAGCCAAATGGCAAAAAACGGAACCCTTATAGATTCGTCATGTCTGTCTGTCTGTCTGTCTGTCTGTCTGTCTGTCCGTGTATGTCACAGCCATTTATTTCCGAAACTATAAGAACTATAATGTTGAAACTTGGTAAGTAGATGTATTCTGTGAACCGCATTAAGATTTTTACACAAAAATAGAAAAAAAACAATAAATTTTGGGGGTTCCCCATACTTAGAACTGAAACTAAAATTTTTTTTTTTCATCAAACCCATAAGTGTGGGGTGTCTATGGATAGGTCTTCAAAAATGATATTGAGGTTTCTAATATCATTTTTTTCTAAACTGAATAGTTTGCGCGAGAGACACTTCCAACGTGGTAAAATGTGTGTCCCCCCCCCTGTAACTTCTAAAATAAGAGAATGATAAATCTATAAAAAATATATGATGTACATTACGGTGCAAACTTCCACTGAAAATTGGTTTGAACGAGATCTAGTAAGTAGTTTTTTTTTAATAGGTCATAAATTGAAATTAATATCAAATACTCAGGTCTATACTACCATTTACTTATATACCTACAGGTTTGTACGGAACCCTCGGTGCGCGAGTCTGACTCGCACTTGGCCGGTTTTTATAATTATTACCTTTTAATTTCATAATCAGTATCTTCTCATCCATCATAAAATGTATCTCAAAATTGTTGTCCACGTCTATATACTAGAGGCCCAAGTCATTTGACAGTTTTTCAATAGCGTCTGAAATATTAATGAAGTATGAATTTATTAGTCAACGCATCACAACGCACGTTTATTGGTTCAATGGCAATGGATTTGGCCACCATCTCTTCGACTCTAGATTTCTAACATCCAGTTTTTTAAGAGCACGGTAAAGGACCATCTTGCGTTAGGTTTTTACTGCACTCCATAAAAAGATCAAATTGATGCAAAATAATAATTCCACGTTATTTCACCAATGTAAATATGTCACATAAGTACCCTCTGGTAAAACCATGTCATTTACAGCCGACCGTATCTGATAAGATAGTTTAGCTAAATTGAATTGAATCCTACCGTTTATGGTCCTGTATATTAAAGCATACATTTTTACATCGATAGTGTTTTTAGAAACAATACTTAAAGGGTTGATGATTTTAATTTTTTTAATGTCCAGCAATTTTTAAGTAATTTCTCCAGTATTCTTTCAGGTTCTGATTCGAAAGAACTATGTAAGAGCGGTTTCGCACTACATCCGATCCGAATCCGATCATTGATCATGAAAGACAGCAGTTTTTTTTTATACCACTTAGATGGCAAACTTGCATACGGCCCCCCTGATGGTAAGCAGTTACCGTAGCCTATGGACGCTTGCAACAGCAGGGGTATCACTCGCGCGTTGCCGACCCTGAAGAAATCTCTTCACGCCCTTTTTGAAGAACCCCATGCTGTACTCTATGTGCACTGGATCCGATTTCCGTCATTCGATTTCTCTTCGTAATCCGTGAATCTCCATTTCGGAAGTTGACGCCGATTGAAAGGGCTCATGACGAGACGGTTTTGCATAAAATGACGTCTGAATTATGGATCTGAATCGGAGGTAGTGCGAAAAGCAATATCCGAATTCGATCCAAGTTTTCTAGATGTATTTTCACGGATTCGGATCGGATTCGGTGCGGACGTAGTGCGAAACTGCTCCAAGACTCGATTTAGTATTGGAAGAAACTATAGAAAGCTTTATAGGCAGATTGCAATGCATCTGAGCTATGATGAAATGGCTACTTTTGTCATTTCAGATCTACCTGTCCTTCTTACTTAAGACTGATTGGATTCGGGTCAATAGCTTTTGAATGTATGCTTATGTAATTCATAAATATTAACTCATTCTAGACATATTGATCATGGTATAAATCCAAAAAGTTTGAATCACAAAGTGACTAAAACAAAACAAAATACTTCAAATCTAAGTAAAGCCTCTTCACTGATCTTTAGCAGAAAAAAAACAAAGAATAACATTGTTTCAAACTATTACGTACAGTTTGCACACCCGCTGTTATTAGCTACAGAAATTGCTTTGTTTCTTTAATAGCGACATAAGTAAGACAAGAATAATGGCCAACTATGTATTATTTCATTAAGGTTAAGCAATTAGGTCGGGAAACATAATTTACACCGCATGATGCTAATTATTTTCTACGCTAGTTTTATTATGACTATATAATTATGCAAGGAAATCTTGTAATATTTACCTTGTAAATCTTGTATTTTTTTTTTCTTTGTTTTTGCACATATTATAAACGATAAATTTGGATTTCGTAAATTAACTTTTTAACAAAAACAAAACCGCCTTCAAAGTACACTAAAAAGTAAGAAATAACTCTTATCTGACACTGTTTTGAAGTCAGCGTAGGTTTATTTTATTTGTTAAAAAGTTAATTTATTTTTGAATTTTTAGTTTCATTCATATACACATAAATTCTTTCGCGTATAAAGGCCTACGTAAACATGGATATTTATGCGATAGCAGCAATCGCGGTTGATTTGATTACATTTTTTAAGAGTTACTTTGTCTGTCTCCGAAACTCATCATCAGATCTATATGAAATTTATATGGGACCATTTCGAAATAAACCCCTTTCAATCAAAAAAAGAATTTTGAAAATCCGTCCATATGTGACGGAGTTATGCCCGAACATACATAAAAAAAAACAAAAAATATAAACATTCGAATTGAGAACCTCCTCCTTTTTTTGAAGTCGGTTAATTAAAAAGCATCATTATTGGCAGCTAGATCATCGTCAATTTTGATTTCTTTTATTATAACACAGTAGTAGAGTCTAAGCTCAGACTCAAGAGTCACGTCAAAATATACTTTTCTCTCTCTTTTTCTCTTTCTCTGACTGAGGCGATGCTTTAAATGATGATAAATTGTTCAAGGAAATGAATATTATGTTTCCCTATTCATTGAAATTATGCATAAATATGCAAAAGTGAAATCCTTCTTTATTAACTTGCGGTTTATATTGTTCTGCTTTCAAGCTAACGTAGGTACAAAGGCAGACGACCTAAAAACCCTATTTACATTACGAAGGTCACATTAATTACATTAGGGGCAATAGCTCGTGAAGAATTGACTAATAATATACTAAGTAAGGATAGATTTGCCCTATTTTGTTGTAACTATGTGTATATCGTTGATTAATTGGGTTTCCTGTTGCTTTGTTGCGAAATGTAGAGGTATAAGGCGTGAAAATTCAAAATTCAAAATCATTTATTCAAATAGACCTTCGCAGGCACTTATGAAAAGTCTGAGTCTAATACTCTAATACCGGTTCGGAAGGTTGCATTTGCTGAGAAGAGCCGGCAATAAACTCAGCAATTACTCTTTTCAAAACAAGCTTAGATTCATTACATAATATTTACATTCTAATCGCACTGAAAACAATTGCGTGCCTCGGCGCGGCGGCAAAATTGCAAAGTAGACTGAATAAATATTTAATAAGTAAATAAATAGCAAACTTAAGCAGACCAGCCCCCACAAGCAGCACCTGTTCACAAGTATGACGCGTGTGGCAGCCATCGCCCTCCTCGCCATATTGGATGGAAGTGAGCGACCCGTCACACGACGCCGCCGCAACTGCCTTAGAAATAAAAAATAACTAAAGGGGAACACACAATTTGTTATCACTGTGACTATTGATTATCAATCCGTGGAGTGGGGTCCTGGTGACTTGTACTACAGGTTTTTTTAAACCTACAACAAGCACCGTCTCTCACAAATCAGGTTCGCATAATGCGTAAGCACTTTTTCTTGTATCTACATATTTGTGAAGAGAAATAAATGTTATTATTATTATTATTATATTGACAAGTTTAGACTAAATATCACAAAATAGAAAATATTACAATAGAAAGATAGTAAGTAGGTATGCCTATATGCCTTCCTTACGATATGTCTTTTGATATCGTTGTCAACTGTACCTCCATTCTCTTGGTGGCTAAAAAAGTAGCCAAAATACGATAAAAATCAAAATTGTAGCTGACGAATAGGCTTGATTAATTCTTTTTAGGGTTCCATAACCAAAGGGTAAAACGGGATCCTATTACTAAGACTCCGCTGTCCATCCGTCTGTCTGTCTGTCTGTCCGTCTGTCACCAGGCTGTATCTGATATATATGAACCGTGATAGTTAGATAGTTGAAATTTTCACAGATGATGTATGTCTGTAGCCGCTAAAAACAACAAAAAAATACTAAGAAAACAGAATAAAAGGGGGCTCCATACAACAAACATGATTTTTTTGCTCACTTTTGCTCTATATTGATAACTGCAACAGGTAGACGCTCGAAATATTCTCAGAATGTTGTTATATATTCACTTTAAAAATAAATAATTAAATTAAAATAAAACAAATATTTAAGAGGGGGCTCCCATACAACAAACGCCTTTTTGCGTTTTTTTAAAACAATATTTAGTTAGTTAATATTGTATGGAACCCTCCGTGTGCGAGTTGGACTCGTACTTGACTGTTTTTTTTTATGATGTCAATCGATCGTGTTTTTTTGTGGGATCAAAGTCTGCTTCGGATCAATTGCAATTAGAGCACTACAGAAGTCAGAAATGAGAGTCATTCAGACACCTTCGAAAACGCTCTATACAAATTGATACTCGAATGTGATGTCACTTTCATGAGACATGAGTATGTACTCATGCACAAAAATGCATGTTCTGGGTGGGAATCGAACCCAAGACCAGCGGCGTAGTGTAATAACTTAACCAAACACGCCAACTGGCCTTATAAAAATATTTTAATTCCAATAAATAAACCATAAATAAAAATTCATTTCATGCATTCAACATGAATAAAAAATGACTGTTCGATACCAAAGCAACATTCCCCACGGATTCCCAAAGCACTCTAAGCACGTACAAATATTTACGAGTGCACGTAAATCCTCTATCCATTACCTGTCGTCACTAAAATTGCCACTGGATTTCATAAAAGCCTACCTTTTTAGCTCGGCCCGATTCAATTTGGGCCTCTTTCAGGCCCGAAGAAACCTTATTGGTACGTCATTCAGGTACCGTCACTCGTAAAGGTATTAAGTGATTTCTTAAATTGAAAATATTTTCTCGCCCTTTATTGGAAATGTGTAAAAAAATTACTGGCATAAATATTTTATTGGCATACCTACATAAAATTTATATCTGAGGAGAATCGTAAATAAAATACCACACAAACCAGGAATAATAATTGTAGTATAACCTTGGTGCGTCTACGCAACGCAAACAGAGCACGAGCACGAGCCGAGCCGCTATTAGTTCGTCGTTCGCAATGTCAAGTGTGGACGTACATCGAGCCTACAAGTTGTAGGCTCGATGTACGTCCACACTTGACACAAAACGAACACAGGGATTCGCGTCGCGCTTGTGTTGTAGGCTACAACACAAGCGCGACGCGAATCCCTGTGTTCGTCAAAAAACTGACAATTGGTGGAAAGCAGTCGAGCGCGGGCCGAACGCTCGTTCGAAGCTCCTAAGTCCGTCTACGCTACGTGAATTCGTGCTCAGAGTGTGCAAGGCTTTTACATTATCCTTTTATTTTTAGACGGATTGCAAAAGGACGTAAAGTAAAATGAACCTTAGGGATTTAATCAAGAAAATATAAGTGCTACTCATTAATTATTCAATTCACTTAAAACCTTTGAGAAAATTTGCTTAATTTCTTAATCTCATAAAATACCTATAGCTAATACAGACACGCTCTGCATCTTTAATGGCTCAATGGATTTAAACTAACGAGGTGTCGTCAGATTCGCCTTAACTGTGGGAGTGCCATAGGGTATGGTACCTACATCGAAATAGTATTAGCCTAGAATAAGGGTGACAGCTTTAAAAACGGCCTAAGAAATAAGACCACGGTGTCGCTATTTCAGTTTAGTAGGTCCACGTTTGAACGTCGAACATTCATTCATGAGTGACATAATTTTGTTTTATTGAGTTTCCAAGCGGCCACTTTCACGATGTTGTCTTGTCCTTAATCTAGACAGAAGATAAGAAGAGAGTGGGGGAATTAAAAACAAGACATTCGTTATTATACAATATGGATATCAAATGAAAGCTTGTAAATAGCCAACTCCATACAATGTAAATATTATAATACTTTTATGCTACCATTTTGATGCAAACTGCAAAAAAGCACGTTTAATGCAAGGACAGTAATGGCCGATTCCTATAATTTACGGACCGTTATCGGTTAAAATTAAGACTCTTATATCTTTTCTAATAATGAAGAAAATACCTCAAAGCTTTGCATAGCAGACCTGCCCATATGGAAGTAGCTATCACAGGTAAAATTTGCTTACGAAATGATCTATGTGCCCAGTTTGGCCATAAAAAACCACTTGTACCATTGGTAAGCAAAACGATTCGTTTTTGTTTATTGAAACCGGGCATTAGTAGGTATTAAGCGGTTATCGAACGTAACTCATAGATTTGCGATGTTTGTTAGCCTTACTTTACCGTACCGATCATTTACTTACTAATACTTGTACACACGGCTACCGATCAAGCTATACATTTCTAGTATAAGCTGACCTCCCATAGTACGGAAATCCTATACAATGCGATCAGCTTATACTGGAAATGTATAGCTTGATCTGTAGCCGTGTGTACGTAGTATATTATTTATTATCTCTATGCTGAAGAACTTATTCATTAATAAAACAAAAGTGTGAAATTAATTAAATTATTAAAAGAAATAAAAAACCCGACTGCGTAAAACAAACATTAGCTGAATTAAGAAAAACAAGCTCTTTAATCTATAGAATTTTGAATATAACTTGAATTTTATAAGGTACTGCTTTATTGATGATTTCTATTTAACTAGATTAAAGGTAACTTGAGTACTAAAAATCTTTGCGTAAGTCGCATCACTATTACATTATCAAATTCTATAGGCTGGAAGTCTATTTACTGAGTCCAACGGTTGTTCAACTGAAATTAATCATAGTAAAGGCTTAAAAGCTTTTCCTTACTTATTTATCCCTTTGTAGTAATATTTTATAGGTCACGAGATTTCATTGAAAATAGTTCTTATAATTTATTATATCTGGTAATCTTTGTTTGTTCTACTTTTTTTAAATGCGCGTTCATATTATAGGTTAAGTGTAGGTTGTACAATTTAACAAATATTTTGAACAATAAAATAATAGTTGAGTTTGTGAGTTTCTCTTGTGGTAACTGAGAATCTTTCAGTTACCGTAGCCTATGGACGCTTGCAACACCATGGGTATCACTCGCCTGTTGCCGACCCTGCAAAGTAACCCTGCTAAAGTAGCTGCTAAGCAAACTAAATTCATTAACACTGACACCCGTGCTGACACTTAACAAAACATTTAAGGATTTTAAACACATAAAAGATATTTAAAATAGGTAGAGCTTGCTAGGTAGCTTATTCGCTTATTCGCTCAAAGAGCAGCTCGACTGGAGAATTAGAAAATAATATAAGTATTATTTTATTGTTATTAATTTATAATTATAACATTATTGTTCTCTATATTCACTTGAGATAAACATTTTTATTGGGATTTCATTTCGAATTATTGTTAGATTTCCCTTGAGTTAAGGTCGAAGAAATTGTTCGAATGTGTGGGTTGAAATGTTATATTGTTAGGATCTCCTTTGAGGATGGAAAAGAATTGACAGAACATTTTTTCATGTTCGATCATTGAATCACTTCAGAAAGAATTATGACTAGGAAGTAGTGCTTGCCCCAAATATGCCTGTTCACTGGGTACTTTAAGATCAATGTTTAGTGAGATAATCAAGATATAAAAAGAAAGATAGAAAATGTCTGGAAGTAAGTTCCACTTAATACATTTTTTTTTCGCCTTTTCAAATTGACTCTTATTTCAGTATTTCGGTCCAAAATCTTAGTCCATGGGTCGAACTGCCCCAGGCACTTTTTATCTGGGCCAAGTCGACCCACTTTCAAATCGGATGTAAAATAAGGTTTCCTACATACCTAGTGTTGTCATGTTACAAAAATTGAATTCTATTTTTGAATAAAGATTACAAATCAGTCTGAAAATCTATAGATACCTTAGAGACGCGGTCGGTCCACCTGATGGTATGTGGTTACTGTCGTATATCAACAACAGAGGATTGCCAATGCGTTGCCAACCTTTATAAATCCATAAAGACTAAGGTCTCAAAGGGGTAGTCATGTTTTGAGTCGAGTCTAAAATAATTGAATTTGGTACTTGCACTCATAATATTAGGTTTATTTCCGATTATCACGATCTATTCTTGAGTCTTGATCTGAGTTTTGTCCTCGTTCTATAATACAGGCCTGAAAATAGTTCTCAAGTTTCTGTTCTGTTTTAAAGAGTGGTTAATAAAATAATCATCATCATCATTGTCATCAGCCTATAATGTCCCACTGCTGAGCACAGGCCTCCTTTCACAAATCAGGGTGAAAGGGAATGGGCAGATACTCCACCACGCGTGACCACTGCGGATCGGTGGAGGTAGGCTAGTGGTCAACCTACTGTTGGAGTTTTCAAGCCGCCTAGAAGGCCTCCAACTAGCATAACGATTATCACAATTAAGTGATAACCGGGACCAACGGCTTTACGTGCCTTCCGAAGCACGGAAACGCTCGATTTTAAATACCACTAGGGGTCACCCATCCAGGTACCGACCACGACGGTGGTAGCTTAACTTGCCGATCGATTAAGAATGGCTTACCATGCTACACCACGCTCGCTTCATAAAATAATGCTTGTCATTTAATTTACTAAAAGAGACTATTTTGGTAACGTATATAAAATACATATTTTGTAAATGTGGGCGTAGGGCAACCTTTTAGTAAAAACCGGCCAAGTGCGAGTCAGACTCACGCACCGAGGGTTCCGTACAAACCTGTAGGTATATAAGTAAATGGTAGTATAGACCTGAGTATTTGATATTAATTTCAATTTATGACCTATTAAAAAAAAACTACTTACTAGATCTCGTTCAAACCAATTTTCAGTGGAAGTTTGCACCGTAATGTACATCATATATTTTTTATAGATTTATCATTCTCTTATTTTAGAAGTTACAGGGGGGGGGACACACATTTTACCACTTTGGAAGTGTCTCTCGCGCAAACTATTCAGTTTAGAAAAAAATGATATTAGAAACCTCAATATCATTTTTGAAGACCTATCCATAGACACCCCACACTTATGGGTTTGATGAAAAAAAAAATTTGAGTTTCAGTTCTAAGTATGGGGAACCCCCAAAATTTATTGTTTTTTTTCTATTTTTGTGTAAAAATCTTAATGCGGTTCACAGAATACATCTACTTACCAAGTTTCAACATTATAGTTCTTATAGTTTCGGAAATAAATGGCTGTGACATACACGGACAGACAGACAGACATGACGAATCTATAAGGGTTCCGTTTTTTGCCATTTGGCTACGGAACCCTAAAAATTAATAGTTTATCCAACAAAAAATAAGTTCACACCTTCGTCTTTTACGAAGGGTGTTGATGTCATCTTCAGGACTTCAGGAAGAATAACTCTTTATTGTAAAACAGAAAGAAAATAAAAAAACAACAATAGAAACTTTTAATTGCTGTACAATGGGCAGTCTTAACGCTAAAAAGCGATCTCTTCCAGGCAACTTCATTATAAAGTTTACGTTAACTATGTTGTTTTTTTATGAGAAATAATAATTTATTATTTCTATCATATACTTTTACACTCATCTGTACCAAACATAGATAGGGATAGTTTTTAGTCTGTTTTGACAGCGGACCATTATGACTAATGCAAAATTTTAAAATAAAATGGAATAGGCGTTATTGACCGCAGGTCTGTTAAAATTTGGAGTTAATACAGGCATTTCATAAATACCTAGCCACGTTTCTGTGCTACGCGAAACCTGTATGCTTATAGTCAAAAGGTTGTGTGCTTAAAAGCTCATAAATAAGGCAGAAATAGTGAGTAAAAACAAGAATCAAAGTGATAATTCTCGCCAACATTAAAAATACCCACTTAAATAACCCATACGAGTAAAACTCAAGCCAAAACTTTACCACATCAAACTCAAACTCGTTATCGCGTGTACCACCAAACTTAACAAGCAATGAAAATCCCGCTTCCTTATTCTGACCTCAACAACAGTGCTCGAAAATTCACCCCGAAAATTAAGTTACAAGTTTTACGCGTGGAAACCGCAATTTGGGCGAGCGGGATTTACGGGCGTCGCGTCGTGTCTTGCCGTGCGTAAAAGCCGAAACAACAGTGCCTACATGTAGATAGTCTAATTTGTGATAAAGGTTGCATACTAACGCGCTGGTTTGATGTTGAGGAAACGTTTTTTTTTGTATAGTGAAATTTGGAACAAAAGAGACAGAAATATAAGAATAGGAGAGGGAGCCATAAAGGAATAGGGACCTTAAGTAGGCTTAACTTGGATACATTGTATAAAATGATCAATTTCTAGATAATACAGTTTAATTTGCTATGCCCAACATGAATGCAATTAAGTTAAGAATGAAGAAAAAAATATTACATTTCATTCGACTTAATAATAACTATTCGCTCTTTAATGTAAATTGTTAACCACCATCCTAGATATAGGAGAATAAATGTTACTCGTTAAACTCATTCGATTCAAAATGATCGTACAATTAGATACTCCA
Organism: Achlya flavicornis; assembly: GCA_947623365.1. Taxonomy (NCBI): domain Eukaryota; kingdom Metazoa; phylum Arthropoda; class Insecta; order Lepidoptera; family Drepanidae; genus Achlya; species Achlya flavicornis. The sequence continues at coordinate 4,667,327 of OX392490.1, forward strand.
ACTATCACCTTGTAAAAGCTATTACCACGATCATTTTCTTCGTTTTTATTTGACTTTCTAAAAATAGACGCAGTTCCGTCACAACATGCCATTAAGTGTATAAACACCACTGTGACGCAATTCGATTGTGCAAGTAATTGGTACACTGACATTGAATGCACATAGTTCGATAGTTTGTGTGCGATAATGCAATCGGCGCATCGCAGTCCTGCACTTAGTGCACAGCCAAGTTGATAACAACGTTAACTTAACATCCTGGTTCGGACATGTCTCTTAAGTTCTTAACTTCATAAGGAACTTCGTAATGTTGCAGTTTTTAATGCGTAGTTATTGGAAACTATAGTTCTAATTGCGTTCTAGAAAAGTAGAATTCCACCATACAATGGTTTCCTCACGATGTTTTCCTTAATCGAAAACTCAAGCTTATTCTAGGATTCGAACCCGGGACCTTCGTCACAGCGTTCGACGTCACTACCACTAGCTATAATTTTAGGCTCACTTACGTAAACGTGGGCTATCTAATAACCCAGAGTTAGTTGGTCACCTGGTGTTGATTTGAGAATGACAGCGTTATTTCGCTCAAAGTGCAGCTTGACTGGGGAAGTACAGACCTTACAGAATACCGCAGCCAAATAACTTTATGTTATGTTCCTGCGCGTGAATAAAGTTGCCAGAGCTCATCGGGGAGCGCGGAAGGGTCGTTTACGCGTGAGTAAGAATCTTTTAGTTGCGCATGAATGATGCCCCGTGTGTTACCAACATCCATATACCTACGGTACAGTTTCCATCGTTTACCATCAGGCGGGCCGTACGCCTGTTTACCGACTTCATCGTATAAAAAAAGGTATATTTAACCCCATGTAACAAACTAACTCTGAGTTAAGTTATCAAGATACCCGAAGTTAACGCACCGGCTCGGTAAGACCCACTTAGGTCATAGCGAGCCAACGGGCTAAATAGTACACTATATAACACAATCAAAAGAGCTACTTGAGAATCGGTAAAAGCGAAACCTTGTCAACAGATAGGCGATGTAGCGGTTACACGCGTTCGAAACACGGCACGTATTTGCGTAACAATCGATCTCACTTCATTTATCACTCGTCGAACACGATTTGCGACTTGCTACGGGATTTTGCGTTTTATTGCAAGGGTTTTCTGTCGAATGTAGAGTGGCTGCTTTACATTTGATTTTAGGAGACGTAATTTTAAACGACAGCATGGAAATAAGAAACTGAAGTTCACGGAAAGAGGGACTATGTGCTAAAGCGTTCTTATTTAGCGTGATGACGTTTTTAGTAGAGACAGTTGTAGTATTAATACCATTTGTCAAACAAATATCATTACAATGATGAAATATCCTAGAGTCTATAATTGCTGCCACCAAAGCTTGGTGCTTAATTTTTTTTATAAACTGATAAAAATAATATTACGCTACTTTTGTAGCACAGGTAGACTTTCTTTGTAGAAGATTAACGGACAGTACCTATTACCTCAGAGTATAATATAAATACTACGTACAGTACAAGTACTACAATGAAAGTCTGAGTAAAATACACTCAGACTTTAATTGTAGTACTGTAAGTGAGCTCTTGTGGCACTATGTGATGGTAGATACTACGAATATCATTACATATCTCAATAGCTTACAGATATTAAGGCGCCGATCCCGCAGCGAGCGGTCTAGAGGTCTGCGGTCAGAGTGCTGCATTGACCGCGGCGGTCAAGAAGAACGCACGTAGAACTCTAGCCCCTCGTTGTGGGATAAGCGCCTCACAAAACTAATCAGCAATTTTCCCAGTAACAACAGTTTTGAGAGAGCATAGCGTTTATTCGCTCAAAGAGCAGCTCGACTGGGGAAGTACAGAATACCGCAGCCACATAACTTTATGTTGTGGAAAGTTGTGTTCCTGCGCGTGAGTAAGGTCGCCAGGGCTCATTGGGGAGGGGGGAAAGGTCGGTAACGCGTGAGCGATGCTATGTGTGTTGCAAGCGTCCATATGGCTACGGTAACCGCTTACCATCAGGCGGGCCGTATGCTTGTTTACCGATTTAGTCGTATAAAAAAAAAATACAACAAGTACAGGTGTGTACATACATCATAATATTCAATTTCTAATGACAAAATCATACATAGTTAAAATCATGCGGTTTCATTATCGCTCGTAATCCACACACAAATTGGAAAATCATATTTCATTCGCTTCCCACAAAATGTTGTTGTGTTTGTTATACGCAATAATGAAAGCTAACAACATACATGCAACAACTAATTTACTACAACACGTAGGCAAATAAACACAATTTGTGTAAAAAGCCAACATTGCCGATAAAATACGCAATGTGTAAACAATTTGTGAAGATATTGGTAGCCATTATGACGTGCGCGATGGGAGGGGGCGTTGAGGGTAGGTCGATATAAATTTTACGGCTTCCGTTCTTTCCTCTGAATACGATCATTGTGTTATATGCCGATAAAATATTGAACGTTTCGACTCTTAGTGGATATCAGACGATAACCTATGATGTTGATAGGTGTCTGAACTTCGAGTGAAATTAGTGGCGGCTTCTGGAAGGTTTCCCGTAACAGTGCGGCCACTGAGAGAATGCGTTTCTGACACTGTTAATATTGGCCAAATCTATGAAAATAAAAGTCACCATCGCAATCGGATTAACCGTTTCCGAGATTTGGCAACTATTGACAAGTGTCAGAAACGCATTATCTCGGTGTCCCCACTGTAGAGCACAAAATATGTATTTTTAAACTAATAAAATGGTAACAGGTTTTTTTTTTACTATTTGTGTCGGAGAGCTCTTGAAGCTTATTAGGACCCATTTTTCATAATAGGTGACATCGACCTGTAAGTATCTTTTAGTAAATAATAGTTCAGTAAATTCAAATTCAATTCAAATTCAAAAACATTTATTCAAATAGACCTTCGCAGGCACTTATGAAAAGTCTGACTCTAATACTCTAATACCGGTTCGGAAGGTTGCATTTGCTGAGAAGAGCCGGCAATAAACTCAGCAATTACTCTTTTCAAAACAGGCTTAGATTCATTACATAATATTTACATTCTAATCGCACTGAAAACAATTGCGTGCCCCGGCGCGGCGGCAAAATTACAAAGTAGACTGAAAAAATATTTAATAAGTAAATAAATAGCAAACTTAAGCAGACCAGCCCCCACACGCAGCACCTGTTCACAAGTATGACGCGTGTGGCAGCCATCGCCCTCCTCGCTATATTGGAGGGAAGTGAGCGACCCGTCACACGACGCCTAAAATATTTACTGAAGCTCTGATGGGAATATCTTTGGTGCGCTAAAAATAGGAGCTCTATTGGGAATACTTTGACTCTTGCTGCTCGATTATTGGCTATGTAACACAAAATCAATTTTTCACATGAGAAATATCTAGCTTATAGACAGCCTAAACCGGTGAGTATAGAGAGCACAAAGTTCCTACCATAGGTAAGCACTGAGTAAAGATATTTTCAATATTAACTGCGTATTAATAAAGTTGAAAATTCATGAACATCTTGCTTTTCAAATATCTTTCTAGTGTGTGAAAAATATGAATTATTAGAATGCAAAATTCTATGCATTGACCCCACACCACATACTTGTACATATATGCGACCTCCACAAGTCGTTGACTCTTAGCGCATTAATAACACTAATATATTGCAAATAAACTATGTTAACGTTAAGTTCCATGGAGATACTCGTAGATACCATTTGGATGCATTTCATAAAGTGCGAAGATTCCTTTAGAACACAAAAATGCAAGGAGTAATTCATAAATGTCACTTCTGCAAAAAATATTACAAACTTTTGGATTCTTCATATGTCTAATCCTAGGTTAGGACTCTTATGTGGCCAATCCTATTATTTTAGTTACGTTGTGGGCAGTGTCAACGAAACTCCAACTTGCGAATATTATTTTATTACACTATACTAGAAGTGTACAACAATAATAATAACAAGACACGTGTGTTTATCAAAAGGCAACGTTGAGACTGGGATGAGAGTGGGAACTCTATGGCGACTGAGTGTGACGATGACGACGGCCAGCGGCGCATACGGCGAACGCTTTATATTGCAGGGATAGAGCTATGAATCCCTAGAGTCCCTACACAAACTAATGTATATATATAAAAATGAACCCTGTTTCTCCTGGTCACCTTTGAGAACGGTTTTACAGATTTCATTCATCTTTTTTTTAAATGTTTTCTAATACTTCGTAGAAGGTTCTTACATTAAAAAATTAAGAAAATTGCGCAGAAACTAAGAAAATTTAAGAAAACTCAAAGACAATTTAAACTTTTCTAAAGTAACCTTAGCGCGGAAGGGTGGGGTAGGGTAGGGTAAGGTAGGGTAGGTAAGGGAGTAAGGAAGGGGGTGCGGCTGAAACCGCGGGCGTAAAGCTAGTAATTTATAAAACGTGTAATGGAAAGGGTACATTCATAAAATTGCATGGCTTCTTTGGATGATACCAAACTATACTGCAAGGGTTTTTATGATAATGTTAGCGCTCGTGGTGTGGCATGATTAGCCGTTCTTAATCGATCGTCAAAGTTAAGCTACGTCTGTCGTGGTCTCTACCTGGATGGGTGACCGTCTAGTGGTATTTCAAATCGAGCAATTCCGTGCTTCGGAAGGCACGTAAAGCCGTTGGTCCCGGTTATCACTTAATTGTGATAGTCGTTGAGCTAGTTGGATGCCACCTAGGCGGCTTGAAAAATTCCAACAGTAGGTTGACCACTAGCCTACCTCCACCAATCCGCAGTGGGCACGCATGGTGGAGTATCTGCCCAGTCCCTTTCACCCTCATTTGTGAAAGGAGGCCTGTGCTCAGCAGTGGGACATTATAGGCTGATGATGATGATTAGCAAGTTACGTGAAAAGATAATGAACCTCGTAGTGCGGTGACACATTAGTTATGCTATGAATTCAATAAACTCATGGAACTATTAATGGCCTTATTATCAATTCCAAATCCAAGAGAGGTATTCATACCGTTTATTCGCTCAAAGAGTACCTCCACCTTACAGAATACCGCAGCTAAATAACTTTGTGATGTTCCTGTGCGTAAGTTCGCCAGTGCTCATTGGGGAGGGGGTAAAGTTAGTACCGCGTGGGTGGATGCCTCGTGTGTTGCCAGCGGTATATCGACTTAGACGTATAAAAAAATATATATATAATAGCAGTCAATTTTTCATTAAAGTTTAAAAATAATATCTCTTCTCTTAAGATCCACAAAGTTATAATATTAAGAATACGTTAATAAAAGAGCGGCTATATTGAAAAGCGAACTGGAATAACAAAGTAGACGTAAAACCTAATGAAAACTCTTTTTACGCCCTTTTTGAAGAACTCCAGGCCGTGCCTAGGTACACGTTGGACCCTATAATTTTATTGAAGTATTACAGAGGATAAATCTTTTCTTTACTTGTTTTTCACCCCCCCCCCCCCCCCCGTGTAGTAGGTGAGCGTTTAAGAGAATTAAAACGACGTATTCTATTATTGTAAACCTATACTTTTTATGTTACTGAAATATTCTGTCATCGAAAAACAAATTCGACTTTAAAACGATTTGATGTTGAAATTGAGTTGATATATAAAATACAGGGTAATTTTACCCCGGGTAAGATACCTTAACGCGGGTGAAGCCACGTGCGGAATCTAGCTGTGATGTGAATCATTCACATACATATTTTCACGTTAGGTTACAATCATATTTTCACATAATTCTAAACTATACTTACAAATGATCTACGCGCAACGAATAAAAGAGACAAGTTATCACAATAAAAAACAATATACAGACAGGAAACGTCAAAAAATACAGAAAACAATAATAATAAATTAAAAAGAAAACTCAAATAATTGAAACCATAAAACAACAGACCAATCAAATACACAACAATAAAATTAATACAAATAAAATAAGAATAACTAAAATCGATTTAATACAATAAAATCGATTTAGTACAATCTACAAAACTAAAGCTTATTACATCAAACTTCACTTCTTTCACGCTTAAGGCGCCGATCCCACAGCGAGCGGTCTGGAGTTCTGTGGTCAGAGACTCAGAGTCCTGCATTCCGCGTTCACTATAATCATCATCTGCCTTTTTTTAAGTCCACTGCTGGTAATAGTCACCACATAGACCCAAAGCCCGCCACTCCTCCCCGCATCCAGCCTAGTCCGGCCACTTTCTTGAGGTCGTCAGTCCATCGGGCTAGCTATATGGCTATCCCCACACTACGTTTGCCAAGACGCGGTCTCTACTCTAAGACTCGTCTGCTCTATCTACCGTCGGTTCTGTGGCAGATGCGACCAGCCCTTCAACTTGCTAATTCGTTGAGCTATGTCGTTATTTTGCTTTTTTGTCGTATGACTTCATTATGGATTTTATCCTTCAAAGAAACCCCGAGCATTGATGTTTCCATAGCTCACTGAATGACTTAAAATTTTGGACCAGTCTTTGCGTCTGTGTCCACTTCTCGGCTCCGTAGGTAATGACAGGCTGGACGCACTGTCACTGTATAATCAATGCGGCGCTTTTGATCATTGCACACTGTTGCACACATCGACCACGGTGGTCAAGGATAACGCACGTATAACTCTAGACCGCGCGCTGTGGGATCGGCTTCAGCACCTTACTTTATGTTACGAATTCGCAAACAAAATGAGTTGAGAATGTCATAATTTTTAAACAACCCAAAGACTGTTTCTTTTCAGTGTATCTCAAACAGTTTAGTTATACGAATTCGTAAATGTTTTATTTCGATACAGCTGGCTGTATAAATTTACACATAAAAGTAAATTAGTCTATAGCACAGCACTATGTAACCTACCCACTTAGCATAGATATGGGTGGGGTAATATTCATATCGCAGTCCCGACGAGTCCATAACAGCTAAATTAGTCCCCGAGTGGTACAGATTGAATTCCTTTTTCCAGGAATTTCGGTGGCACTACGTGCGTACAATAATTGATGAGCATTCTAACTTTAGCTAGATATTGGATGGGGAATTTTGGAGTGAGAGTTTTGGTTTATTTTATAATATGTATACATTATTTTTATTTATTTAATTTTTTAAACTACTAAGTTGGTAAAGATGCGTTTGGCGCGCCTGATTGTAAAAAGTTATCGTAGCAGTACCGTATCTGGACGCTTTAATCACACGGGGCTTCATTCACGCGTTTCAGACCTTTCCCCCCTCCCCAATGAGCACTGGTGACCTTACTCACGCGCTTAAACACAACATAAAGTTATTTGGTTCAGTATTCTGTCTCTTCTTATGCGTTGAACTCTTGACAGAGTGGTCGTGGTCGTCATGACGTGTAATTTGCGGCGCGCTTCACAACTCGCCGCCATTCGTCCCTAACTGCTGCCCTTCTGGTGCAGTTATTGTTGGGACCGCCTATTGCGGCCTTAATTTGGTCGGTCATCGGGTGATCTTCCACGCGCTCTGGTGCCCTCCACTTTAACCTGCACCACCAATCGCTCTATGGAGACTGTAACGTTGTGGATTTTTGGTAGGTTATTGAATTTTGCGCTTTATTGTCATTCTTGACTTAAGTTTCATACTGGTGGCGACATCTAGTTTTGGAAAGTGGAGACTTTTTCTACCTACATTTGGAAAATTAAATATTTATCTTTTAAATTGACGTTTTGTTTTGAGCTTTCATGTTTGTAGAATAATGCTACATGGCAATAATGTCGTATGTAATTTTCATAAATCAACTGTTAGAGGTATTTTGGACATTTTTTTTTTAGGGATTTTATAGATATGAGGGGTATGAGTAAATTTTTAGAGACCGGGAGTGGGACAAGACTTCACCCCGCCGCGACACGTGTCCGAAGAAAGTTAGGATTCGAGCCTGCACTACGGAGGATAGACGCTGCTTGATACCGTAGTTCGTAGGGTTCCCTAATCTCCATTGTAAGTTTTTTTTTTATAAAATGTATTCGTCAAACAAGCATACGGCTTCGGTCCTAGCGGTTACCGTAGTCTTACAGATACTTGTGATGTCACAGGGGATGCAACACAAGCGATACAAAACCTGGAGCATGATTCACGTTACCGACCCCTTTAAGGAACAGAACACAAAATTAAGTTATTTTTATGAAGTCATAAACATATGCTTATCCAAAGTATAAAAAGAAAACTCTATTTTTATGGCCTTAACATAAACTACACGATCTACGTTTCAGGAACAGAATTTACTTTGAAATTGTGAACATTTTTGACGTTTTTAATGGCCTTATATCGTAAAACTAAAAATATATTCATGTAAAAAATACACAATAGCTTAGTAAATGCAAAAAGGCATAGATTTTCCCCAAATGATCGATCTCCAAACAACAAAGAAACAAGCTACAGCACCCTCCACTCAATAGTCACCCAACTTTGTAATTATTCTTAAACAAAGCCCATTTAAAATGGCTACATTTTCAAAAGAAAATTTTACCAATAACAAAAGAAAGTTTTGACTGGAAACTCCGGGCATCGCAGGGTGGCACAGATCGTGGAACAAGAGGGTCTACTCCAACAAGCGATACAATCATGATAGTTGTACGTCTCGTTACTGTAATTCTATTGGAAATTTTTTTTATACCACTAAGGTGGCGCTCGGGCGTTACCGACCCTGAAAAAATTTCTTCACACCATTTTTGAAGAACCCCATGCCATACTCCTTTGGGAAAACCACGGCGGGGAGCTCATTCCATAGTCCGAGCGTCCGCGGAAGAAAACTCCTTTTAGCCCGCACAGTTCGAAACAATACTGGTTTCAATGTGTGAGGATGGACTCCCCGTCGATGGCGAGAGTTGCGATGGTGGAAGGTAGCCGTAGGCATCAAGTTGAACAATTCTTTAGAACACTCCGTTGTACAAGCGGTAGAACACACATAAGCAGGCAAAGTCTCTCCTCAGACTGAGGGGCTCTAAACCGCTTGTGAGCTCGGGAGTGGTTGTCATTTCATTGCTAAAGTCTTAAATATTATCTTGTTAAAGCGGGCCTTAAGAGAACTAAGGAGATCTAAGGATATCGACAACTATAATCAAGTCATGTCCCAGAGCATTGCTCTATGTTACAAATTGGAAATGTATAGGTATTTAAAATACGTAACTTAACCTACGTCTATGTGTAATATTTGTCTGTAAGGGTTTCATAAGATTTTGCATATTTGTTGTAATGCATTACATATTTATTATTATTACATTTGATCGGTACCTTTTTATGATCTGAGTAATTTCTTCGCCATTACTATATTGGTTTATGCTTGGGTTGATTTTCTTTCGGGGTTGTTTGTTTTTTTTTAATGGGGGTTATATTGAAGCCTTATTTATTCAGTGTGTAAAAGATGGCAGCTGATTGATGGAATTATTGTGTGTTGGACATTGTGCTCGAAGTTGTAGTTTTTATGAGTCTAAAATTGAGTAATTTATAAAATTTAACACAGTGCATGAAAAAGTGGTCAACCTACTGTTGGAGTTTTCAAGCCGCCTAGAAGCTTAACGACTATCACAATTAAGTGATAACCGGGACCAACGGATTTTACGTGCCTTCCGAAGCACGGAAACGCTCGATTTAAAATACCATTAGGCGGTCACCCATCCAGGTACCGACCACGACGGTGGTAGCTTAACTTGCCGATCGATTAAGAACGGCTTATCATGCTACACCACGAGCGCTTCACATAGTAGTTGACACATAGTAGTGTGGTATATAGAGTATTAGACTAACGACGGCCACTCGTACTCGATTGTGCGATTTTCGCAATTCACGGAGCACGAGTAATAGAAATTGTTTTCATCTCTATTTAGGCACGGAACTCCTTGGTCTATGGTTTATCCACATGCAGTCCATTATTATTATGACTATAACCTGTGCCTCACGGTGTCATCTCACTATCTCACTTATCCTACTATCCTAACTATTATAAATGCGAAAGTGAGTTTGTTTGTTTGTTACGCCTTCACGCCTCTACTACTCAACGGATTTAGATGAAATTTTGCACGCTGATAGAATACGTTCTGGATTAACACATAGGTTACTTTTTATCCCGGGAAAGCAATATATCCCTCGGGTACGCGGGTGAAACCGCGGGGCCCAACTATATACCACAATAAACGGGCAAACTAAAGCAACAAAAAAACAGGCAATTCCTTGAATTCAGCGTGTTCAAACATACAAACATATCAGCTTTATAATATTAGTATAGATTATGTCAGCTCTTATCCTGCGGTTTTAAATACTAGCATAAATGTCGACGGGGAGTCAATCCTCACACATTGAAACCAGAATTGTTTCGAACTGTGCGAGCTAAAAGGAGTTTTGTTCCGCGGACGCTCGGTCTGTGGAATGAGCTTCCCGCCGTGGTTTTCCCAATAAAACAGCATGGGGTTCTTCAAAAAGGGCGTGAAGAGATTTCTGCAGGGTCGGCAACGCGCGAGTGATACCTCTGGTGTTGCAAGCGTTCATAGGCTACGGTAACTGCTTAACATCAGGCGGGCAGTGTGCTTGTTTGCCACCTTAGTGGTATAAAAAAAATTGATTATACTAATATTTGTTACTTGTACAGAACTATAAAAGATTTCTCTCGATACCAAAAAACCGGGCTAACGTTTTCATTTCAAGACACCATTTAGAGTATCTTTCGTCCGCCATTTTGTATAAAGAGAACTGGAAAATAGCGGAGCGAACCGGTTTTTTTCGTTCACAAAATGGCACGTCCATTGTTACGGCGGGATACCCATTGCCTTTGACTCTTGATGTGCATTTACACGGGTGGAAACTGTTTGGCAAAGGTCGTTTAAAGCGTGAATAGGTAGCCACACAGCTTTTATTTACCAACCCGTTTTTGTTGCTAATATTTGCATATCGCCGGCGGAGGGTTGATTTCATAAGCTGCACGCTATTTTAGTCAAAAGGGATTGTATTTTCTTTTTTATGTGGTATATATTTAAATGGCTCAGTTTTGTGATCTTCTTGATGACGACATGAATATAATATTACTTTACTTGTACTTAACATTGAGACAGGAAAATATTTTAATTTTACAAAAACGAGATGAAATTATCATACTTACTCATTTAAAAGCACCCAGAAATGGCCTGGTTCCCGATTCTCGTGTCTTCGTCATTAATGTCGCAAATTTACCAAAAAACACGGCGGATCTTATCCTAAAAATTATATACATTTTGACAGAAGACGGCTATGATTTTCGCCAAATGTCTATTCGTCATCGGTGTCGAAATCGCGAGAATTGGGGCCCTGAAAAGAAATCTTCATACAAACTGTGTAATAATTCAATGATACAAACTCAAAAAAAACTAAATATTTCAAAAATGCCGGTAAATTTAATTTTATTATTTTCATCAGGGCATCAATTTCATTAATCTTCTGTGTATAAATTAATTAATGTTCTTACAGAGATCACGATCACCAAGCGGCTCGGCGGCGCAAAGGCAGCTGGAAGAGGCGGACCTCTTCATGGACCTCATCAAAGACGTGGCCAACGAATTAGATATCGACGTGCTTTGTCATAAGGTATGTATTTATTTGAACAAGATTTCAAAATTGATCCTCAATTACAGTGCAGAGATAAGTTTCAAGATTTATAAACAAAAACAACGACAAAGAAAAATATATTTATTTTTCTATGATAGATATTCTAATTTTACTTCAGTATTCTGAAGTACAGCAAACTGACTGACTTAAGATACCGGTTTGCAGCCGACTCCAGGCAGCTGCAGCAGGCAACGCTACTTGTTTCTATGTATTACCGTAGTATTTATATACTCTGAGGTATTACTAAGAAATAGCTTCCGTTGCTAACGACATGTCGCCTCCATAGTAACAAATAGGAACGAAAGAGAAAGAAGTAGTGTCGCGACGACATGTCGCCTGCTGCTGGCTGCCTGCGGTCGGCTGCGAGCTGTTACTTAAGGTAACACAGACAATGCACAACTCAAATCAGTGGATTTAGGTCTAAATTAAGAGGAATTATTTCTTGAACTCTGATCACACCCTTGAAGTCAGACGTCATGCATTTACTTCCATTCAATCAGAACACCGTCCTACGAATTCTCATTTACGTACAATATCTATAAATATATCATGTTAATATTGATACTATCAACAAAAGCAATTTCATGGTTTACTTGTCACAAATTGATGCCAATACATGACTTGGCTGCATTGCATTCATGGCATTGTATATTTGAATATAGGCTCTGGGTTGACTTTACTTTCTTACTGAGAGATGAAGTGGCTAAATCCAAAAGGTACCTAGAAGTTGACTCTTCGATATAAATATCTGTAGCCAAACCTCCACCTCGCCGCAGTGGGCACGCGTTTGTGAAAGGAGGCCTGTGCTCAGCAATGGGACATTATAGGCTGATGATTATGATATCTGTATGTCCCTTAGATAGATTATTCTAAACACAAGTTTTTGAACTTAGATTGCTTAAATTGTGTGCCTACTATTTGCGCCCGGTACAGTAGTATCCAACTGATATGGCGCGTCGTGAATCTTCGTTCGCACAGAAAAGAAAGTATGGCCCGAAGATTAACGAAAGAACGCTTAAAACTTACAATCAACCTTAGATCACTACTATAAGGTTCATGATACACTGCAGCTGTTAGTTCCGTCTCACTCGCAAGTCACGCCCCTCCGCATACATGGCGGCAGCTGCCGACCAAAAAAATTTCCCGCGCTTTAAAAATGTATCTTCGGCGCAGGTACACCGGTAAGCCATATTAGTTGGGTACTACTGTAAGATCCTTTCCAGAACGAAATTCTATTTAGCTTCTTTCTAGTCAACTACAAGTAGTAAAAAACCTAGGAACATCATGTCAAATAAATGCAAATTCAACATCGTCCAAACCAAACTACGATTCAAACTTAGACTAATTAACTTATAATCCCAATGAGCATTAAAACAGCTTAAATTCCTCTCAACAAAATTTACATCAAAGAGCAACAAAATAAATGCGAGTTACGAGAGTTAAACTCGAATTTTATGTGATACCTTGTTGTTACGAGCCGAAACACCGGGCGGGTCGTTGGCAATTTTACATAAGAATTAAACAGAACAGCCTTCGCGAGTTTATTGTGTGTAATAAAAAGAACAACATTTTAAATTAGAAGAACAAACCTGTGTCCACAGTACCTGTGTATTTGAATCAGTATTTCAATTGTTTAAGTTGATTAACCAGTAAATGTAGCGATTTAATGAATTCTTCTACTACACTTAATCATGAATGTATCGGAAACAGGGAAATTTCATGGTAAGTGCACTATTGTAGAAACTCAAATCTGTGAATTTACAAACTAATCGCGGTGAAAAACACTCATATAGGTATAGTATGGAAAGAGATAGACAACATTTATCCCGTTAACGCGTTTGAAACCGCGAGTAGGTATTATAAAAAACTTCAGTTCAGTTTCAGTTCCAGTGCACTAAAAAAGTCAATCACATTAGCTATCGTCTAACATTAAGCTTTAATTAATTTTTTCAGATCCTAGTGAACGTCTGTTTGCTGACGTCAGCAGATAGAGGCAGCTTATTCTTGGCTAAAGGAACACCTCCTCACCGATACCTGCAAGCTAAACTCTTCGACGTCACTAGAGATACGGGTATGTGAATATTTTTTTAATTTCCGAGAAAAATAATAACTGTCTATTATGGCCATTTTACGATTACGACAAACACTACGACAAACATTACAATAATATTTTTTTTTTACTGTGCACTGTGACCGAAATATCACTAACCAAAAGCACACAAAGCCTCTAAGGATCTCAACTCAATCATCATCAATTTCATCGATCCGATGTACCTAAAGCTAAATCTTAAAATATTATTATTTCAGTCAAATAAAAGGTCAAATACTATTTTCAGTAACGCAAAAGAATATTGAGAGTAAATAACAGATTCTTCTAAAAGCAGATTTTGCTTTGCAAATATTTACTTAGCAAACCGACGCGACCAACTACTTGGAACTCGTACAGTCAAACTAAAAAGCCAATATTTAGCTTAGCTTAGCTTAATATTTTTGCTGCAAATATAGGAGATACATAAACTAAAATCAATGATTTTAGTATACAAAGGCTGGTGTGCTCCAGATTATTATTCATGAATACCCGACCAAGTGCTGTGAACCGAAAAATTAAAGAAGACAATCGAGTTTGGTTGGGTAAAGAAAAATGATAAACGTATTTATGAGTTTGTAATATTATTATGAGTTGTTATTATTAACTCAAATTTATAAGTAAGTATGTATAAGGTTTTCGCCCAGCGCGAGCGGTTTAGCACGCGATCCTGATTTCACCTGACTTGAATTTTGTTTAGTGGTAGATAGTCTACGTTATATACTACTAATTATTATTACAAATAATACTAGCTTTTGCCCGCGCGTTCACTTGCGTTTATGTTATTGATATACGTAGCTAGATTTCGAACTGAATCTAATGACAGCGGTGATGGCGCGATGGAAATTATTCGAACTAAAGTTTTTCGAAAAAATACTAGGCAGACTTTTGAAAAAACGTACTTCGCGATGAAAAATATTCTATCTGGAGTTTTTCGCAATAGCTCACTCGTATTTCGTACTCATGAAAATTCGAATAAACTTAATTCAAACTCGTGAACATTCGCACTATAGTCATTCATTATTTCGAATTTCGAAGTTCCAAAATACAGTCTAATTTGGAATATAGGGTAACTTTTGGGGAACAAATTAGAAATAAAATAAAGTTTTGCAAACTGTACCGTGCGTGTTCAAATATTTAAATAATTAAAAAATATATTCGTTTTCATATTAAAATACAGTTACCTATTGTAGAAACTAGTTAAAAATGGGAATTTTCTCCGCGCGAGTTCTACTCGCACTTGTCCGGTTTTTTAAACTTTCATGGTTCAATTTTATTTTTTGTTTTACGTTAAAAAAATACAAGGATAGCATGCCCGAATAAATTGCAGGATTATCCCCAGGGTATTTTTTTATCGGTTTGACATTCGGAAAGCCCTTTGTAATTTGTGTGTGGTCCTGCCATAAAGGGTTACTTTAATACTTTATTGATGACACATTGTTCAAAACCATTCAATCACAATAATGTGCAATTGAATGGAATCATTATTATTATTGCATATTGATAGTGCGGTTTCTTTTGTTTACAGACAAATATTTTTAAATACGGTGTGGGATGTTTTTTTCTTTATACGATGAAGTCGTTTAACAAGCGGCCAGCCTCATGGTAAGCGATTACCGTAGCTATAAGGACGCTGCGCTTGCGACACACGTGGCACACACGTTACCGACCACTCCCCCTCCCCATTTTTTCATAAATGTTCTTCTATACCTATAAAAATACTTCTTACTAAATGATCAACGCACAACCTAAACTGTTGTTATACACTTGAAATCTTACACAAAGGTTCCATAACTTGGGCATCATCTAACGGGGTCTTTCATAAGATAGGGTCTTAGATAAGATAGGGTCTTAGATAAGATAGGGCCCTATATAAGATAAGGTCAAATGAAAGAAAAGGTAAAATTTTAAAATTCAAACCCAAAGGGTGTAAAATAGGTATCGCAGGTAAAACCACGGGGGGGGGGAATAATTAATAATTATAATAATAATAATAATAATTCTTTATTCACATAAATAATAATAAAATAATGGAATTGAAAAACAATACTAAGGTATTATAACTAAAGCTAACATAATATCTCAACATAAATAAATTATTTTAAACTCAATCCTGCTCTCAACTCATATTATCATTTGGTCAAATCATAACATTTTCCTCAATTCTAGTAAAATTATGAACTTATACAGAGAGGAATTTGTATTTAATTGTTCATTAATCTGAAACATCTGGGTGCTGAAAGTAACGACTGTGTTGACCTAGACTCGAGAAAATGACATTTATATTATTTTACCCCTTATTTCCCAGTACTTAGGTCACAATTTTGCGTCTTCAGTTTAACTGTATACTCATTAAGTGGTGTTCTTATAAATTTTAAATGATTATACGGTCATAATTTATACTTAACAACAACGTCATAACAGCGAAGTAATTGTAGGTACCTACCTATTGTGACAGAACATTAGACAATCAGTCTATATGAGAGCCAGTTCCTTCTAGGCTTTGTGTGCTTACCACCTTCGACCACATCATCACTTACCATAGTGAGATTGCGGTCAAACACAGGCCTATAAACAGTAAAAAAAAAAAAAAAAAAAAAAAAAAAAAAAAAAAAAAAAAATATAATTCGTAAAATTTTAAAATTTATATAAACTTACCGGCATTGAATCTGGCCCAAGCTCAATTTTTCATACAAAAGACGTGTTTTAAGCAAAGATTTTCTCTACTTTAATGTAAGCTTTTTGCACTGCTTTTGATATCATTTCAAAGCAACTAAAAGAACCAACTTGCAGACGGTGTTGTCACCTAAAATGTGTACAGGTTAATTTTTGCCATTTAATGTGTTATTTTTTTTTAATTTCTATATTCATAGGTACATCATAATTTACAAAATGTGCACTGTCCATAGTGTCCATACTCGATCTCTACGGTCTATACTAATTAATATTTTTGGCGTATACAAATCTTTGCTGAAAAGACCTCTTTTGTATGAAATTTCGAGCTTGGGCAACATTAAATATTCCAGTGAGTGTAGTTACAGTACCAAGTTATCTGTTTAGATGGAAAACATTGCAACTATATCCATGTGTAAAAGTCAGCAATAAACTATCAACAACATAACATCAGGCGGGCCGTATGCTTGTTTGCCAAAAAGTGGTATAAAAAAATAAAAAATGACACAATGAATAGATGTTGAACTGCTGAACTAGTATCTATAGTATGTATAGTATAGGTGTACAGTATCTATTATATTCATTTATATATATATATTTATATTTATATATGTGTAAATTATTTTTATATGTATTTAATACCTATATATTTTAAATATGTACTTATTTTATTTATTGATTTATCTTTGACACCACCGTCTTTTTAGGGTTCCATAGCCAAATGGCAAAAAACGGAACCCTTATAGATTCGTCATGTCTGTCTGTCTGTCTGTCTGTCTGTCCGTCCGTATGTCACAGCTATTTATTTCCGAAACTATAAGAACTATAATGTTGAAACTTGGTAAGTAGATGTATTCTGTGAACCGCATTAAGATTTTCACACAAAAATAGAAAAAAAACAATAAATTTTGGGGGTTCCCCATACTTAGAACTGAAACAAAATTTTTTTTTCATCAAACTCATAAGTGTGGGGTGTCTATGGGTAGGTCTTCAAAAATGATATTGAGGTTTCTAATATCATTTTTTTCTAAACTGAATAGTTTTCGCGAGAGACACTTCCAAAGTGGTAAAATGTGTGTCCCCCCCCTGTAACTTCTAAAATAAGAGAATGATAAATCTATAAAAAATATATGATGTACATTACGGTGCAAACTTCCACCGAAAATTGGTTTGAACGAGATCTAGTAAGTAGTTTTTTTTAAAAACGTCATAAATTGAAATTAATATCAAATACTCAGGTCTATACTACCATTTACTTATATACCTACAGGTTTGTACGGAACCCTCGGTGCGGGAGTCTGACTCGCACTTGGCCAGTTTTTATTTAGTATATTGATTCCTCTCCATCCATAGGTTGTCTGGAAGAGATCGCTTCTTAGCGATAAGACCGCCCATTGTACAGTAATTAATTTTAATTCTGTTCTCTTTTTATTGTTTTTTGGCGTACAATAAAGAGTTGTCTATGTAACTAGGTATTTTAGTTAGTCTTTCTTAATTTGTACTTCTGGTATAACATACAATTTAATACCTAATCTGTATTTTCTAATTAAAACATACTCATTGTGAATCAAATATGACGGTCTTCTTTTCAGAACTAAACGACGCGCTTCGAACAACAAAGTCACAAGAAATAAAGATCCCTTTTGGAGTGGGTGTCGCAGGGTTAGCAGCACAAACTAAACACCATATCAATATCAAAAATGCCTATGCAGATCCAAGGTAAGACTTAAGACTGGTAAAGCGAGTCAATTTATTAAACAAGCTTTCACTTTTCTTGCCTTGTCTTTTCGCACAGAAAATCTTATACTTCTGAAAGTATAAAATTATGTTGGGTAGGACTTATGGATACAGAGATTTTTAATTTGAAAGGAATTTTAATTTGACGTAAATAAAAATAGCAGATTAAACCAACGAGAAGGTTTTAGTTTATCAAAACATAAAATAAAAAAACCTTGTTGACAAGATAAACAGTCGAACAACTTTGATCTAAATAATTTTGAACTTTCATAACGAGCAGTTAAATCATTATTTTCTCTGATTCAGTGTATTCTGTCTATTCAGTTTCAAAAGATAATATGTGCTCGTGATAAGCTGAATGAATCAAGTTGGAAACTGACGAACCTTTTCATTCCGCCACTGTATAATACCAAATTGTACACAAATAAATTTGCTTTGTGACTTTGATATTTTATTAAAATTCTTGTAGCTTTTATATGGAAAAGCAATTAGGCTATGTCACAGTGGTTGGGATCTTAGTAATAACGGTAAATGTGTAATTTCATGACGCGAAATCTTATTAAACTTATGAGTGCTTTCGACTTGCTGAAGTTAAAGGACAATTCGTAATTCATTAACGTAAAATGAAATACATTTTTTGAACGTTAGTAATGTTAGTATCCTGCTTTTCTAATACAATTTCATTTGGACCTCAGTTTGTTGTAATTGTCTGTTGACCCATTTGCTTCTATTTTATCCTCCTTGACTATTATTTATTTAGTTTTTTTTTTTTTATACCACTAATAAAATTAATATCATCTTTTTCTTTAAATTGCCATAGTGAGGTCTTAATCTCACTAATAACTACTATTAATATGTACATAAGGTGCATAATGGCTGAAATTTATATAAACTTTAAACATACATCAATCATTTACGTAATATTATATAATGATGATATTTACGTTTAATAATTATTAATGAAATAACAAATTACTTCATAAGATAGCAGATTTTGGTATCGTTTCGACAGTCGATATTATATTATCATAGAATTTTCTTATAATATTCTGACGACTAATCTCCAAGAATCAATTGTGTTGCCATATGAAGTTCTTAAAACTTTATTTGATGAATATAATATGATTGTTCTTGATTTGTATTTCAGGTTTAACAGTGAGATAGATGCGCGAACTGGATACAAGACGGAACTTATATTATGCATGCCCATTTGCAACTATGAAGGCGATGTGGTCGGCGTCGCTCAGATTATTAATAAGACTGATGGTAAGATTTTGGAAATTCTCGATTTGAGGCTACGCTCACCTGTAGTTTACAGAGTTCCCAAGTTATATTTTTAAATCGAGTGAAGAAACCTGAGGTTCATATAGCTGCACTTCTGCGTACATAGTTTACTTATCATTTTAACTTTATTTTCGTGTGTATAAAAATCTATTCTTATATGAGTTTATTACTAAATATTCAAATGCAGGATTTCCTTTACATCGGTAACCTTTCATAAAATCTTTTTTGTTTATTTATAATTTTTTATTCCATAGGCTCCAAAGAATTCTCTCCCCGCGACGTGGAAGTATTCAGACGCTACCTCACATTCTGCGGTATTGGCATCCAAAACGCTCAGCTCTTCGAATCATCAGTTCTTGAATACAAGAGGAATCAGATCCTTTTAGCGCTGGCCAGGAGTATATTTGAGGAGCAGAGCAATCTTGAGTGTTTGGTCACGAAGATCATGACAGAAGCGCGGGAACTACTGAAATGTGAACGATGTGCTGTCTTTATATTGGATACGGATCATTGTGAGTCGGTAAGTTTTGTTGGAGAGGCCATGGTAACAAGTGTCAAATTCGTCTACCTACAATCAATCTCTTGGACGATTCATGATAGAAGCTATTGACAATGATAAAGTATTCATGCATAAGCAGGTTTAAGTTACTGACCCGAACAACTCAATTTAAGCCTATATGCTTTTATAGACTAACTTTCTAACAAAATGTCTGCTCGGTATTTTGTGAATGGAAAACATCGTGAGAAAAACTGTAAGCTCAAAATGTAGCTTCAATCAGTAAGGATAGTCTCATACTTTTCTCATTTCGATATACTCAGGATATTTACATACAAATACAACCACACATACACACACCCCCATATACATACACCAACATACCCCCACACCACACACTCACACACACATTAATAATATTTTTGCGTATTTTATATTCTTTTGTTTAAACCGACTTCATTTCTGAAATATTTTTTATAAAACATGTACAAATTCATACGTTAGGATGTCGGTTCCTCTCATATAAAATGTTTAATTAAACTATAACTAGACCCTACCAAGAGGGGGAGCCAGGAGACGCATAGCACAGGGAAACCTAGTTTTTGAGCTCCTGTCTCCCACATTTATATGTACAAACCTGGTTATCATTAAAAAAATGTTCTTTTGTTTATATATGCGATAGAATAAAAATAAAAAAAAAAAAAAAAAAATACTCTTTAAACATTTTTTCTTACACATTTTCTCTCGTTTTTCTCTCCAACATTTACTCACATACATTTTCTTTGTACATTTACTCTTGTACATTTTCTCTGAGATATTTAAGTATAAGCTAATAATAATGATATTTTGTCCACAGAGTCACTTAGAGCGCATAGTGCAGCGTCCAGGCGGGCCTCCATCCACCGTCCCAGCCCTGCCTCCCCCAGCCCCCACGCGATTCCACACGCTGTTCGAGCTCGGCGCGCACCAGTCTAGGACCACCTTGACGCCACGACACGATAATCGCTCCACGCTTGCTTGTATAGCACTGGCTGTAAGTTATTTTGTTTGGATAATGGTTGGTGATAATTGTACTTCTGATTTTCAATGTTATTATAGGCTTTGTTTCTTGACCTCTTTTGTAAGATTAAAGCTTTGTACGGTTATGGAAAATCTTAACTGGAATAAACAATCATCTTGATGAGTCACTCTTGAAGTTTTAATTTTAAGACTAAACTTAAAGTCAACATGAATTCTAGGATATTTTAATCATGTTTAATCATACCAGGTGGCTCAATCAAACAAATCGCTGAACATATCCGACGTAGACGAGTGGCGAAGAGATAACGGCATGGTGATAGTAGACATTACTGTTGATGATGCAGTCAATGTCAGGACGATGCTCTGTATGCCTATTGTCAATGCTAATAAGGACGTTATTGGTGTGGCACAGTTGATTAATAAGGTAAGTTATTTACTGGTACCCATTGTTGATGAACCCCTATTTTCTAGAACCTAATAAAAGTATAATAAAACTACTAATAACATCTAATCATACCAAAAGTATACTTGTTACTATCAACGACGTACAAAATGTAAGAGACGGCAGTAGTTTGGATCTTAAATAATTTGATTGTATATACTTTAAGAACCCCAATACTGTGACAGTTATTTCGTTGGATATAGCATTTTGTAGAATTGAAAATAATGTTTAATCTGGCTCGAAGGACCAAAAACTTATTTTATAAAATCTATTTCAGGAGAATGGATCCCAGTTCACAGACGGTGATATATCAATATTCGAGGCGTTCGCCATCTTTTGTGGTTTGGGCATACACAACACACAGATGTATGAAAATGCGTGCAAACTTATGGCCAAGCAAAAGGTAAAAATCTGTTCATCATCATTTTCAGCTCATAATGTCCCCACTGCTGAGCACGGGCCTCCTTTCACAAATGAAGATGAAAGGGAATGGGCAAATATTCAATGTGTGCCAACTGCGAATTGATGGAGTAGGCTAGTGTTCGACCTACTGTTTTTGACTTTTGTACTTGAAGTTTTCAACCCACCTAGGAAGCCTCCAAACGAATATCGCAGTTAAATGATAGCCCGGACCAACGACTTAACGAGGTTTCCGAAGCATGGAAAACGCTCGAGTTGAATAACACCCATCCTGATACCATCCTCTTCGGTGATTGCATAAGCTATAGGTTATACAATTACCGAAGAGGATATATCGTGATATATCACGAGCGCTTCATAATGCTCTTACATTTTTTTTAACAGTCTTCCGTCCCATAGTTCTACCACATCCGGAAGAGTAAAGAGTTCAAAGTTATATAAGGCATAATTTAAAATTTAAACTATTTACTTGCGGGTGTAGCTATGGGTCGATACGTCACTCAGTAATACATAGATAAACTTTTTTCACCAGAAGAACTTTTTTCTTATTTACGAAGAGAGTAACATTTACTGACTCCTTGAAAATCTGAACCTGTTAATATTAAGAGTTACAAATATCTACTATCAACTATATTTCAAATGACTTAAAGTTAATGTTACGGTGCATGAAAAGTATGAACTTATTTTAATTCCCACCATAAACTCAATGAATCTGAAATTATTTATGTTGTTAAATTTCCAGGTAGCATTAGAATGCCTATCGTATCACGCGACAGCATCGGCTGAAGATACTCACAAGTTGTGTCAAGAAGTCATTCCTTCAGCTGAAATATACAACCTGTACAGCTTTCAGTTCCATGGTGAGAATACAGATAATTTTTATTAAAATGGTCTCTACTTTTGAAATCTATGTTGTATGATCTATGATGATGCCTTATAGTCATGAATTAAATTATTATCTACTATATAAAAATAAGTCGGGTTTTCCTTCCTGACGCTATAACTCCAGAACGCACGAACCGATTTCCACGGTTTTGCATTCGTTGGAAAGGTCTCGGGTTCCGTGAGGTTTATAGCAAAGAAAATTCACGAAAAATGTCAAAAGAAAAGCGGGAAAATCTTTTTTCACATACAGCGCCATCTCTGATACATAGCATGTATAAGGGTAGGGTAGGGTAGGGTAGGGTAGCACCATAGGTTAGGGTAGCACCACGCGAACGAAGTCGCGCCGGGCAGCTAGTTGTTCATAAATCCCTGGAGGTACTTCTACGGTAAACAGGAGCGGAAACGGAATAGAATATTTTTGATTTTCACTAGGCATTTTAGTCTAATGCTCTACCTACCGGATATTATGTAACCATATAGGTAATATATGCCTTTCAAAGAAATCGTTATAGATGTTAAGCAAAAAGCCAGATCCAATGAACTCAATTATTTGTATAAATTTAAATCTCGTAAAAATAATTTCCAGACTTCGATCTCACAGACGAAGATACATGCAGAGCGACACTACGAATGTTCTTGCAATGCAACCTTGTTGAGAAATTCCACATACCGTATGATGTAAGTTAAAAACAGCATTACCAATAAACATGATGATCAAAGAGATAACCGGTAGACTTTATACCGAGAACTAGACAGCAATCGAGCGTTGCCGACCCTGCAAAAAATGCTTTAAAGAATAGAAATCTTTTTTTGCATATTTAGCAACAAAGCTAGATCAAAATCAAGTCATCTAATTGAATATAATCTTACAATCAATATAATAGTAATAATTTTCAGGTACTCTGCAGGTGGATTCTGAGCGTCAAAAAGAACTACCGACCAGTCAAATACCACAACTGGCGACACGCTTTAAACGTTGCACAGACGATGTTCGCCATGTTGAAAACAGGCAAAATGGAGAGATTCATGTCCGACCTAGAGATACTTGGTCTATTGGTCGCTTGTCTATGCCACGATCTGGACCATAGAGGGACGAATAACGCATTTCAAACAAAAACTGAAAGTCCACTGGCGATACTATACTCAACGTCGACGATGGAGCATCATCATTTTGATCAGTGTGTCATGATTTTGAATAGTGAAAGCAATAATATTTTCCAGGTAAGTTCCCATTTAACTAACCTAAAGTCTAGAAGAGAATTGGCTTTTAAATGCAACCGGCATTCTAGTAGGTACTAAGTGTTTGGCGACAGATTCAACTGAAGGGATTCAACTGCTGGGTTCATCGTGCTTTCCTCATGATCTTTATTATTATCGATCGTTAATACAACTTCTTAGATTTTTTTATTTAAATACGTTCAACGATTTACAAAAGAACAATGAACTTAAATTAAATATTAGACTAATTTCAGGCGCTTTCTCCATGTGATTACAAAGATGTAATGAGGGTAGTTGAGACAGCGATCCTGTCGACAGATTTAGCAATGTACTTCAAGAAGAAGTCTAAGTTCTTGGATCTTGTCGATAACGGGGAATTTGATTGGCAGAGTCCGGAGAAGAAGGAGTGTGAGTAAAATATGGCATTTCTTATAAATTAACTTTAAATATCCAGTTGGAATCACTTACTAAAGTAGTAAGTAGGGCAGAAAAACTACTGAATTACGAGAACAAGTACTTAGGAGAAGGTAGGAGAAAAGGAAGTTCCTTTACCATCGCAAATCTCGCCATTGAGCACATCCCCTCAAACATTGGAACCAAAATAATCTCGATTTGGGCAGTTTTAATGAAGGTTCCTATCGCGGTCGCTCGGTTGTTTAATTATCTCCCAGTCATGGTGCTCGCAAAGCATGGGTTCTTCAAGAAAGATGTAATTAATATATATATTTTTTTATTAATTGTTTGCGAGATCTGCGAAAAGAGTTTGATAAGCTAGCTAGTGTTGCGATGCGAGTGACATAAGGTGACGGTAACTGCTTATCATCAGGCAGACCTTGTGCTGGTTGGCCACCATTGATAAAAAATGATCAGTCTTTTTACCGACTTCTAAGAATGGAAGAAGTTGTCAATTCGGTTGTATTTTATTTTTATTTTTAATGTCTGTTACCTCATAACTCCGTCATTTATTAACCGATTTGGAAAATTATTATTTTTTTGGACCCTTCTCGTTTGGTCCTATTGTTATTAGATTAGGATTTGATTACTTCTTAGTGAACTTTGAAGTTAAGGTTTAAGTTTTTTGTAAAACAGTTTTCAATTAAGAACATTTTTTTACAGAAGACATTATTTAACTAATCATCATTAGCAAGCCGGTTACACGCTCTGTGATAATCATTGCAGTACCGTTAATTCGTTAGTTTTATCTATATTCAAATATTTAATTTCCAGTGCTATGTGGAATGATGATGACAGCATGTGATGTATCCGCGATAGCTAAGCCATGGGAGGTACAACACAAGGTGGCCAAACTAGTAGCCGATGAGTTTTTCGATCAGGGCGATTTGGAGAAGTTACAGCTTAATCAACAACCTATTGCTATGATGGATAGGTAAGATATCTCATTGAACCTAAGTGCTGTATTTGTTTTCTTAAATAATTCAAATAAATTTCAAAAGACAACATTTAGATGTAATTCAAATATTAGAAAATTTGGTATATTTTTTTCATAGCATCAGTTGTCCTTGCCACTTTTAGCTACATTATAATGCTATCCAATAAAAAATTTACTCGTATTTCGAAGTTAACTGCTGCTTCTTAAATGTTATAGTCCAAATGATTGCCATCTTCTCTAATTAGACAATGCTTATTTTCAATCGTTGATTTTGTCGATTGAAATTAATCAGTGGCAATAATCCCTTTTCAAGGTAATGTAACTCCAGCCTTCACATGTTTAAATTTTCTATTTCTCAGAGAGAAAAAAGATGAGCTACCCCAAATGCAAGTGGGCTTCATAGACATGATATGTCTCCCTCTATACAGGGTGCTATCAGATACGTTCCCATGGATATTGCCCCTATATACAGGCACCATGGAGAACCGACAGCGATGGCAGGATCTGGCTGAGAAGGTGGAAATGGGCCTCACGTGGATAGACCATGATACTATTGATAAGCCTATTGAAGAATTTACTAGTGAGTGTTTTTATTTTTGTGTTTAAGATATGATGTGTTGAGGTGTGAATCTTATTTAGTTTCGGCATGTAGGTCTTTAAATGCCTTCAACTTTAAAGGAAATTTCTTTGTGCTCGTTTGTAAACCAGTACTCAGTAGTAGCTTTTCTTCAATCAAAATAAATGATTGATCTTCAATATTAGAAAAGAAGGCGATAGAAAATATGAAACAAATATAATACATTCCCTGAATTAATGAATCTTTTTAATATTTCAGCATCAAACGAGCCAATAAAAGACGTGGAATTTACAGTGACAACACTGAATTGCGCTAAGGCCTTACCAGAAAGCAGTAGTATGGCTCTTGTCAAACCTATTAAGACCTCTTTTCACTCTCTGAGAAGGGGCAAAAGTGGAAACTTCACTTCAAGACCCGCTAGGAGTAAACTGACTAGGTGAATAAAAAAACAACTTATGTTTATTATTACGATTTATGTTTTACAGGTAGTTTCTATTTTATTTTTGAATATCCTTCACATGTATGTTTGTTTAATATGTGGAAACTAAATATAAAACGAGGATGTGAGGAGTGATTTAATATGAATTGTATGCATTGTATTTTTGTTGATTTCATAAAATACTGAATTAGTGTGTAAAGTATGAAAATAAGTTTTTACTCCAATTCACAAGTTTTGTTGGAATTTTTCCATTTGGTCTGATTTCAATAACTGCATTATTTACATCTATTTTATTTCAAGTATAGACCATTTATTTCAACAGTTATTAAATATAAAATTAAACAAAAGCTTGTTGCAGATCTCTATACGCGGCCCCAAGCACGCAGCGCGACGTACAGAAAGAGAAGGCGATAGTGAAGAAAGAGACGGTGGTCAGCTCGCTCACGAACAACCACACGACCACGCTCACCGAGGAGGAGACGCCGGCGCCTGCGCACGCACAGACCACAAAGGCGAAACATAAAGGGAGGCTGTGCCATATGTTGTGACGGTTAAGTTTTAACTGGTAAGTTTCATATTTTGGTAACAAACCAATTTTGGACGAGAGGTTCTAGTCAAGCAAGATGCAATTAGAATTTGTTCTTTGCCTTAGAATGTGGAAACCTACTTACATTATTTGAAAGCATCCAAGCTATCCAAATATTTTTATTATATAAGGAAACATGCACATTTTTGGGTGATTAACGGTAATATTGGCTTCAGAAAGCTTTTTGAGAATTTTATTAAATAATATCGTGTTTTTCATAGGAATCAGTCGCTATTACTATATCATCTAGATAACAAAATATTGAGTTGTCAAACTCTTCAGAAAGTAATTTGTCATCAAAACTTTGTTGAGTAGCAGGAGCATTATTTAGCCCAAATAACCTTAAATTGATAAGTTCCTTGTCCTGGGATAATGACGTTTCGGGACGATGCCCTTTACGTATGGAATTTCTCAAAACGCTTTAGCGATTCCAAATAAACAAAAATACTTATTCCCAAGATTTTGGACCTACTACTTTATTTTGGAAGCTAGTGCTAAAAGTCAGTACCAGGCTTTGTATGCTTACTAACTTCTTTCACATCATTACTTAACAAAGTGAAATTGTGTTCAAATACAAGCTTACCAACTTATAAGCAAAATTTCATATAATAATGATATCTCTTTCAAGACACAAAACCATGTTTCTGTTTTCTACATTTTGATTGTTCTCTCTTTTGCTAGGAGCAGCCAGAACAGTACAGAGAGAGTAGAGAAGCTGGACAGAGTGAAGCCGTCCAAGTCGATCGACTAAACGATACAGCGCTACGCTCTTGAATCGATTCCGTGAACTATTTGTCGTTCTGTAGCTCTAGATACTTGTACATTTATATTGTTAGACACTTCATATTAAGTAGAATTATTGTGGGAAACTTATATATTGATTCGCTCGACGTTACCAATATGCAGTCCTTTTGGTACATCCTTTAGAGCGTATGAAGGTTGTATTTTAAAAATAATCATAGGTTGTTCTCTTTAAATAAAATAATAAACTATTATTTCTTTGTACTTTAAAACATATTCTGGTATAAAGAAATTAATAATTTCTTTAACGATCGAGCGATTTTTATTCGTAGAATTTAAAAATCTTTACGTCATTTTGACGTTAACGTTTCCTATAAAACGATTCTAGGTAAATGTTTAACTAATTAAATTTATTATTTACATAGACTGTGATCTAGTATTACTTCACGAGATTCTATTTTAAAACTATACTTGATCGACACGACGGCCAAAGATCTGCTCCCAACGTAAATTAAAATGAGATTTTAAATGTAATACAATTTAAAAAAAAACT
This sequence comes from Achlya flavicornis, assembly GCA_947623365.1. NCBI lineage: Eukaryota > Metazoa > Arthropoda > Insecta > Lepidoptera > Drepanidae > Achlya > Achlya flavicornis. The sequence goes on from OX392490.1 coordinate 4,695,465, forward strand.
TACATAGATACTCGTTACTTACATAGATATTATAACTGAGGCTATTATATAAAAAACTGCCTTCTTTGATCAAAATGTCATCTAGATACTTTTAAAATAGAATATTCGTCTCTTGGCCTGTGAAATAAGGGATAAATGTTATAATAAGTATGAATTTAAGAGATTATTAAGTTACATTACGACCCTCGTTCAATTAAACTGTGTTATTTATTTTTGAATACACAATGAAGTTTTAGTTAGTTTTTTGACAAAATTTTCGGCTTTTTGAATTTCACGCTATTTTTTTAAGTCACAAAAATAACAAAAACTTCACTGAGTATTAATTTACTACCCATATAAAGCTAAAGTATTATGATGCTAGTCGAGTATTGATTTAAATAAAAATTAATATATTTTGCTAAAGTTAAAATATCGTACGTGAATACGTCCATTTCGCTTATGAAGCTTATATTGTGCAATATTTATTTTAATTATCTAGAGTTTTAATATCATAAAAGACGTTTCAGTATTTTTTCGATCAAATTGCTTACTATATAAATTCTACTAATAGTTTCATTAAGTACAAAGTTTATTAAGTTGCTTTATTTTTATCACGTATATGATCGGATTTAATTTTCATTGTAATCAAATCATGTAGAATGGTCGTAGATAAGTTACGACATAAATTAATGACTTATTTTCACAATTTTGAATTAGTCACAGTTATCTTCTGCTTATTTTTATTATAAGAATGAGAATGCAAGGATGTTTAAAACCTTCTGAACAGTTGATGTCAAAATATTGTGCAATTTTAAACTTGTTGTTCATAAAATAGCATTATAAAGTTTTTTTTACATTAATGGGGTAATTTTCTCAATTTGACTTAGGCTACAAATTATTAAAAGTATCGTTATGATTCTTGATGCTTTCGTTTCTTTTTCGTAAATATCATTTATTGTTCGTTTCAAGAAATGTTGTACACAATTAATGTAAAAAATTTTTTTGAATAGTCCATATGTTGTGAAATAGACTTATTATAATAAAATTGTAATAAATAGTATCATGACTGTTCTTTACTATGAAACTTGAAATAAGCTTGCGTTATTGAGGCGTATTATTTGTATTCAAAGTTCGGATTTTACGAGGTAATCAGAAATTAAAATGTAGTATTTATATTTAAGATATTTTCACACACTGCATGTTTCAAAGTATATTTTCAGTTTTCAAACTTCATTAATTTCGAGATCAGTTTAAATATTTGTACATGAACTGTTTAATTATAATTGTCATAGCACGTGAGATGATTTAATCATTTGCACAATTTTCAACTTGCTGTATGTTTTTGATTTATAATCTTTTTTTTATTTCTGCAAGTGATAAGAGAAGCTCTTTAAGTAACTAAATAATCTGTATTCGGCAGTTCTGTTTATTTGTTACTTCAATTGAATAATTACTACCTACTGGATGTTTTTCGACAAATAAAACTATTGTGAACAGATTATATGAAAATATTTAATGAAAAACCCATTACTACCTAAAAAATTATTAATTATTAATGACCTAAACTTGCCGTCAATCGGAAGCAGCGGCAGACTTGAGGAACTTTTTAGATTGTAATTTGTATATATTTGTTGTAGGGACATAAAAATATGAAACTTTTAGTCTCGCTGTTCGAGTTTTATCAAATGTCCAGATTTAGTTTTCAGCATGCAGTACATTTAAAATTTAAGATTATGTGGTCAGCTGAGATTTCTTATGACAGGAACCAGAAAGAGAGAGTAAGTTAAGAGAGGTAGAGCATAGCGTTTATTCGCTCAAAGAGCAGCTCGACTGGGGAAGTACCTCCACCTTACAGAATACCGCAGCCAAATAACTTTACTTATGTTGTGTAAAGTTGTGTTCCTGCGCGTGAGTAAGGTTGCCAGAGCTCATAGGGGAGGGGGGATAGGTCGATAACGCGTGAGCGATGTTTCGTGTGTTGCAAGCGTCTATATGGCTACGGTAACCGCTTACCATCAGGCGGGCCGTATGCTTGTTTATCGACTAAGTTGAATAAAAAAATAAAAAAAAATTTTTTTTTAAGTTTTTTTCAAATGTGTCATAGCGTAGGATTTTCCTGAAAGTTACACAAAAAATAATTTAATTTTCAAGACACTCGCTCGTAAATGTACATTTATTGGACCGTTTTTAGTATCTTAATGCAGCTACGCACTTGTGCTTTTTTTGTTAGGTATAATCTCGATTATGATAAGTTTGTACCTCACAGCAAGTGATCTCTGGAATCTCAGGAACTTCTGGTTCGAATTGAAAAATTATTTTTGTGTTGGATAGTCCATTTATCGAGGAAGGCTTTAGACTAAATAACATCACGCTGCGACTAATAGGAGCGAAGCATCAGTGAAAAATGATGCAAAATTATTCATATAGGGTAGGGTAGTGTAGGGTGGGGTATCAGCACAGGGTAGGGTAGCACCACGCGAATGAAGTCGCGCCGGGCAGCAAGTACCTATATAAGATTCTTGCTCTAGATCTATCTCTATATCTATTTAATAAACAAAACTTGACAATTTTATGACTCGTGCGAAGCGCTCGTGGTGTAGTACGATTAGCCGTTCTTAATCGATTGGCACCTGTACGGTTTTTTTCTTTTTTTTTTTTATATAACTTAGTCGGTAAACAAGCATACGGCCCACCTGATACCAAGCGGTTACCGTAGCCATATGGACGCTTGTAACACACACGAAGCATCGCTCACGCGTTACCGACCTATCACAGACCACTATAGGGGATACTGCGACCTATCCCCCTCCCCAATGAGCTCTGGCGACGTTACTCACGCGCAGGAACAAAACTTTACACAACATAAAGTTATTTGGCTGCGGTATTCTATAAGGTGGAGGTACTTCCCCAGTCGAGCTGCTCTTTCAGCGAATAAAAGCTATGCTCTACCTCTCTTCCGGATGATGACCGCCTAGAGGTATTTCAAATCGAGAATTTCCGTGATTCGGAAGGCACGTAAACCTGTTGAACTCGGTTGTGATAGTAGTTAAGCTAGTTGGAGGCCTCCGTGGCGCCTTGAAAACTCCAACAGTAGGATGGACTATATACGCTATTTACCTCTCTTCATCCCCTGAAGAAGTTGTTTTTTGAACGAAACACGACACGTTGAACACGGGTCGTGTTTCGGTGTATCTATTTTGGTGACAGGAGTAATTCTGTGAATTATCGAATTGATATATCTATCTTTTTATATCATTTTTCCATACAAATTTCGAGCCCTCGTTAAACCCCTTTAGGGTTGTATTTTCAAAAATCCTTTCTTACGTCATAACTATTCAAAATTCAACCTAATCTGTTCTATGCGTCGATAAATCAGTCAGTCATGGTTTCATTACATATATTTTGATGTAAGAAAAGCGAAATAACCTTTTTAGGGTTCCGTAGCCAAATGGCAAAAAACGGAACCCTTATAGATTCGTCATGTCTGTCTGTCCGTGTATGTCACAGCCATTTATTTCCGAAACTATAAGAACTATAATGTTGAAACTTGGTAAGTAGATGTATTCTGTGAACCGCATTAAGATTTTTACACAAAAATAGAAAAAAAACAATAAATTTTGGGGGTTCCCCATACTTAGAACTGAAACTCAAATTTTTTTTTTTCATCAAACCCATAAGTGTGGGGTGTCTATGGATAGGTCTTCAAAAATGATATTGAGGTTTCTAATATCATTTTTTTCTAAACTGAATAGTTTGCGCGAGAGACACTTCCAAAGTGGTAAAATGTGTGTCCCCCCCCCTGTAACTTCTAAAATAAGAGAATGATAAATCTATAAAAAATATATGATGTACATTACGGTGCAAACTTCCACTGAAAATTGGTTTGAACGAGATCTAGTAAGTAGTTTTTTTTTAATAGGTCATAAATTGAAATTAATATCAAATACTCAGGTCTATACTACCATTTACTTATATACCTACAGGTTTGTACGGAACCCTCGGTGCGCGAGTCTGACTCGCACTTGGCCGGTTTTTTAGCATTCCGTAGTCAAACTAAACCGTTATAGTTTCATCTTGTCTGTATGTCTGTTATTTTAGTCGTAATCTACCAGTATATCAAGCTTTTAGTTTTATGCAAGTGGTTAATTTTGACACCTTTGTTCTTATACGCATGCCGCCAACGCGTAGGTATCAGCATAAGAACTCACTCGAGAGACAGGGTTGTCAAATAATAAAAAAAAGTTCGTCAACAATTTTATATTCTTTTATTTTTCCTGCTTATTTAACAGTGTGTTTTATATATTCCAAACAAGCATAGGTCAGTTACTATTGATGCTTGCAACACCTTAATATTTCTATTCTATCGATAATTAATTCAAAAGAATTCACACAGTCAAGATCTCCTCTCAATACTAATGTCGTGTCCTGAAGCTGGCTTCAGCATGATGTCCAATTTGACCTTCAACTTGGTGACGTCAGCGGTGATGCAGTAACTTCGCAGCAAGTGGGCAAGGGTTGTCTTCATTGACATCATGGCGTGGACTTTACCTGAAATAATAATAATTGAAATGTTTTACAAAAAACTTAAAAGTACAAACTGAACGAAGAAGTAATGAAATCCTGGTCTTTTTTTTTTTATACAACTTGGCCGGTAAACAAGCATACGGCCCGCCTGATGGTAAGCGGTTACCGTAGCGATATGGACGCTTGCAACACACACGAAGCATCGCTCACGCGTTACCGACCTATCCCCCTCCCCAATGAGCTCTGGCGACCTTACTCACGCGCAGGAACACAACTTTACACAACATAAAGTTATTTGGCTGCGGTATTCTGTAAGGTGGAGGTACTTCCCCAGTCGAGCTGCTCTTTGAGCGAATAAACGCTATGCTCTACCTCTAAAAAAATCATTGTAGGGTTTGAACCCACGATCTTCGCCACTTCCACATTAGCTTTTCTCCCTCTTGGTGACTCTACCTAGCGGGAGTCTGTACCACTCGGTACTTATGTATGGGAAATAACTTTTTAGTAATCCCCATTAACCCAAAGAAGCGCTTATATGACGTTAATGAAATTTGTTTGAAATCTATTCCGACATATATACTCTGATTGGCACACTAAATCTGTACAGATAAGTAATCTTCACTAAGATACTCAAAAAATTTAAACACCCATACCAATGCAACCACGTTTTCCAATACTGAAACCGGCAAATGTGCTTGGATTGTCAGGTAGTGTCGCAGGATCTAACCATCGCTCTGGCTTAAACTGCTCGACGTCTGGACCCCATGAGGGATGAAGATGAAGACCCCAAGTCATTATCAGACAACTAGTTCCAGCTTGTAATGTGTAGTTTTCTGAAACAAATCAGAGGATTTTAAAGATGTATTTTTATTTCGGCTAATGGGCTAGGCTGAAACTCGTTTTTTATGAGTTAGATCTAATAATAATAAGTACACAATAAGCGACTGTAGGCAAGAAAAGTAGTTCTTGAATAAACAATAAAGTCTATCCACCTATAGGCACAGTTGAAATACTGACCTAGGCCTATTCTGGCTGACTACTCAAGTTGAAAATGCATCGCTAACGGTGAGCTCCGATAGCTGCATTTAGGAGACAGTTCCTCTCTAGACATTTCGTGCTTACCATCTCCAGCTATATCACCACTTACTATAAGGAAAGTGTGACCAGATACAGGCCATAATGCTATATTATTTTAGCTTCCTTCCGCGGACGCTCAGACTGTGGAATGAGCTTCCCGCCGTGGTTTTCCCAATGGAGTACAGCATGGAGTTCTTCAAAAGGGGTGTGAAGAGATTTCTGCAGGGTCGGCAACGCGCGCGTGATACCCCTGGTGTTGCAAGCGCCCATAGGCTACGGTAACCGCTTACCATCAGGCGGGCCGTATGCTTGTTTGCCACCTAAGTGGTATAAAAAAAAAAAAAAAAAAAATATATTTAAAACTATAACATACTGAGTTTCAAATCACTGTCAATATCTCTAGCAATCACTGGAGCAATCGGGTATAATCTCATCGATTCCTTGATGACAGCTTCTAGATAAACCAATTTAGGTAAATCATCCTTTTCCACGTCTCTATCTGTATTCCCTAACACTTCACATATCCTGGAAAAAAAAATACAGCTTGAATAAGCTAACCGGCGAGTCTGTTCTACCAAAAAATGCAGGAAAACTGGTTAGACGTTTTTGTGCAATTAAAAACGATGATGGAATCTAAATCGTGGCATTATTGCTTTGTAAATTTTGTTTGCCCTTTAGAAGAACAAATTGTCATCGTTAGCTAGAATTTTCTTTTATCTCAATAGGTATGTAATTGCTCTATTTTTGCAGGATTTTCTCCTCAAAGGATCATGGCGAGATTTGTACAAAAAAATAAAGATTTTTAGAGACGTTGGAATGACGTTATAATTGATTCTTTGTGCCTAAGGAACAACTTGAGCCATTTAAAATATATTTAGAACCCCGGGATAAAAATGCGAATTTCTATGGCAAGCCGGCGAATCGCGACTATTTGCAACCAAAACCATTATGTTGTTGTTATGTTTTGCGGGGTTTATAAAATATTTCAAACATTATAACATTATATTACATTACATTATATTACATTATATTACATTATAACATGTTAATATTATGTATATTAACATGTTGCTGGTAATGTAATCTCAACATTGGAAGTGATTAAATACCCTCTAAAATGTCCAAATAAATGTACAAATCAATGTATGGAGCTCGCCATGATTCTTTCACAGATGAATAAGCTAGGTATTTCAAATTTTGTTTAAAACTTACTCTTCATAAAGCTTTTCCTGTACATCCGGGTGAGAACCTATCAATATAACTGTATAAGTAAGAGTGCCAGCCATAGAGTCATGTCCACCAACAATTACATTATCTGTTTGTTCTCTAATTTCAGAATCAGTGAATAAACCCTTTTCAAGTGATAGTTCCAGAATGTGATCCATGAAGGGCTTGTATTTTCCTGAAAATTAATTTTGTAGGTGAAAGCAAATATTATAAAATATATTTCAACAATCAAATATTGATGTTTATACCTGTAATGTTATCTCTGTGTTCCTTATAGTTTTGTTCCATCTCTAGTTTTCTTTTTTTAAGAACCTGAGATAAAAGATATAGCAATAATAGATGCTTAAGAGTATAGCTGTATTCATTATACAGTATATGGAAGTAAATCTAAGCAAAGAACTCTATTATTATCGCTTCCACTTGATAATTTCCACATGTTTTAAATTGTTATCAATAACACTATAAATAATACTCTTTTACAAGTTTCTTGAACAAAAGAGAGGTAGGGCATAACGGATTCTCCCGTTCAAATGCGGCACAACCTAGCTTGGGAAGTACCTCTACTACAGATTTGTAATATTTTCTATGCCTACGTAACCTCCAACTCACAGAAGACTGCAGCCAAATTGGTATTCATACTATAAGGGAGGTCACCAGAACTCCATGAGATGGCGCTGTGCTGGCAGTGTGCGGGTGTAGCTAGTACCAAATGGCGCTGCGCTTTGTCCCTTCCTCTGTAGGTACAGCAAATCCCTCAACCCCTATTTAAACCCCTCTGATACCCCTTGTGTTGCAACTTTGCAAGCGCCTGTAGGCATCGGTAATCACTTATCATCAGACGCGACGTTTGCTTGTTTGCTTCCTTTGTAGTAGTATTAATAGAATTGTTGACATAATGTCATCACCTGTCTACAATCATTCATTACTCACCATATTAGATACATTATGAAGAGCCCTGATAACTTCATCCTGGGTTTTCTTAAGACTAGACCAGTTAAAAATAATGTCGCTGTGGTACCAGACTTTCTGCATTCTTTCGTAGAATATGTCACACAACTTTCTTAGGGCAACCATGTATTCACTGAACATGGTGGAGTCTGTATCGGAACTCATTCCTAGAGCCGTTTCTAAAAGTAACGAAATCTCTTTAACTTTGGGACTGCCGAGGATATACACAATAGTAAACTTTGAAAGACTTTATGTAGCGTATTTTGTTTTCGATTTAAATTATTTTGTTTTTCATAATATGTTCCAGAGTAATTAGTATTGCCACAGAGTAAATAATATACTAGGTACGTAGTACAATATATTTATCTTCAAAATTGATCAAGGCAGATCGAGGCCTCCGGAGACCAGCGGGCGGGGAGTTTTTTTTTGTTTTTTTTTTTTTTTTCGCCAACGCATCAGCTTGGCTATCCAAAGAGGAAACGCTGCCAGCCTGCTGGGAACCGGCATCAGCGGCAGACTTGACGAAATTTTCTATACAACGTGTAACAGATTAGATGCTAAACCGTTTAACTGTTTGTTCAGACACATTTTCTGAATCGATTTAATTAACTATTTAAAGTTACAAAATCGATTCAGTAGGCGATTCTACTGAATCGATTTTGTAACTTTAAATATCTATAATAAAAGTTAATTAAATCGATTCAAAAAACGATGCTGAACGGTTGTTGACTCTGAATGGCTTAGCATCTGAATCTGTTACACGTTTTAATATAGATTGTAATGTGTACATATTTGATGTAAATAAAAACATGATTTGCTCTACGTAAAGATAACAGAATAAAGATAAAATGGTATTTATATATATATTTATGTAGATTGTGAAACACCTAGTTGAACGGGCGTATGACTTGTGATTGTGACAGGCCTAGTTCATTCATGTTCGTTCTTATGGTGCGTCCATGCTACGCGAATCGAGCACGAGCCGACCCACGAACGAGCCTACAACGAGCACGATGCGAATCCCTTTGTACATGAAAAAACTGACAATCGCGTTCGTTCGAGGCTCGCAAGCCCGTCCACGATATGCGAATCGTGCTCGCAGTGTGCTCGTTCGTGGCTCGGCTCGTGCTCGGTTCGCCAAGCATAGACGTACCATTAGATGTTTTTATTTCCCTTAGAGTTTTACTTGTTTATATCATATCCAAAAGATACTGGATTTGTATGAAGCTAGCTCGTAGTAATATTGGCAAATCTTCACGTTTAATGTAAAAAGACTTAACTTACTGCATATCGTCTGCAAACTATTCAGGGTAATGTATGGTTCCGGATCAAATGGACCTCTTCCCACTTTCATAGTGAGATCTTCAACCAGTTTTCTACCTTGATTATTGAACTCTTCTATAAAGCCGTTCAGCACTTGGTGACCAAATGCAGGATTCAATAGCTTGCGATTTCGTTTCCAGTTTGTTACTGGAACAGGAGGCAGTCATGTTGATTTTAGTAAGAAACATTTATTGTTTTTTTTTATTATCTGAATCTTTATACTAGACGTACAAAAAATCTGGTCAAAGCGAGTCTTATATAAAAGTAAAACACAGTAGATATTTCCTACGTATGTGAATCAGTACTGGCTCAAGCAGGCAAGTGACGCTGAGTCTTATTGTCTCTGTCGACGTCTCAGTGCAGAATGACAACCGTTCGGCAATAGAAAGAAAGAAAGAAAGAAAGAAAAAATATTTATTCATGACAACACACAACATTACATTAAAGACTGTAGTAATAACAAAAAAATAAGATTAATAAAAAAACAGCACAACCAATTAAAAACTCCACAAAAATGCAATGTTGCGTGATGCCAGTAATAGGTTTCGACTCAGCAATATGCTTAGGTTAGTAATATATAGATAATAGCTAGATAGATAGAAAGAGCCGAGCCTCGAACGAACAGGATTCATTCGTTGCTCGCGATTTCAAGCGTGTACGTTCTTAACGAGCCTACAACGAGCGCGATGCGAATCCCTGTGTTCATAAAAACACTGACTCTAGGGCGGAGCGCAGTCGAGCACGCTACAAATGTTCGTTCGAGGCTCGCAACGCTACGCGAATCGTGCTCGCAGTGTGCTCGTTCATGGCTCGGCTCGTGCTCGGTTCGCCAAGCATGGACGCACCATAAGGAACTATTTAAAAGCGGATGCGGCATATATCGGGCGTGTGGCACTATCGACGGCGACACGTCCACATTTTTAATTACATCTATTTTCGTCCCGTGATTTTACCCGAGTATCCGAAGATCTAATGTTTTCCCGGGATACAAAGCATTTAAGAACACTCAGCTCACCATACTTTTCATACAAAAGCTCTGTACTTATGATGGCGTTTTTAAACACTTTTCGTTAGATGTTTTAAACAAATTGGTATCTTGTGAACTATATCTAGCAGTATAACTAGGCGAAAATAAAAAAAAGTGTGAAACAAATTCAGTAAAAGCCTCCGAAAAACAGCGGTTTTGCACAAATTTTACCTGAACTTTGGCCATATCTAATGTACCTATGAATTGTAAAAGTAAAGAAAACAGCATGCAAATGTATTGGAGATTCTAAATAACAAACTTTTTTTTCACAAACTTGTAAGATTACATCACAGGAAGTATGGGCCTGGAACAAGTTTAATGATATGCGAAATCATGAATGACGACCTAGCGAAGCGGCCGCGAGTGATCAGCAGAATTTACCAACTGATAACCGATGGCTCTGATGGTGTCTCTCTTTTTTCGCAGTCAAACATTACGTTGGATGAAAGTACAAGCTTTTAGGCTACGCTTGCGTTGATGTTGCGTTGGCCATGAAGGGCCCCCTTAATACGTAATTCCAGATTCTGATCTAGCTGCGTGCCAAATTTAATTTCGATGGATTGGTTTTTGTGCGCGTTGAGGCATGATGAGGTAACAAATAAACTCAGGTTCGAATTTATTATGTTAGTTCAATATTAAACGTACAATAAATCATTACTACTTACAACTTGCTATAACTAATCCTTCACCAATCCAAGGCTTTCCGAATTTGTAAAGGTAGTGTTTCTCCAAGCACATATTAGATACAGTTTCGCAATCTTCTGGATCTGATATGGCTGCAAAGAAGAAAAATAATTTTGTTAGATTTTGTTGAGGTAGAGCTGAAACAGCAGCTCGTCTGGAGAAGTACCCTTACAGAATACCACAGCCAAATAAGTTTATGTTGTGTAAAGTTGTGTTCCTGCTCGTGAATAAGGTCGCCAGAGCTCATTGGAGAGGGGGGAAAGGTCGGTAACGCGTGAGTGATGCTTCGTGTGTTGCATGCGTCCATATGGCTACGGTAAGTGCTTACCATCAAGCGGGCCGTATGCTTGTTTACCGACTTAGTTGAATAAATAAATAAATAAAAAATAAAAATAAAGCCATCAAAGACCCATCGAAAATCATTATGGTGCGTCCAAGCTTGGCGAACCGAGCACGAGCCGAGCCACGAACGAGCACATTGCGAGCACGATTCGCGTAGCGTGGACGGGCTTGCAAGCCTCGAACGAGCATTCGTAGCGTGCTCGACTGCGATCCGCCCGATTGTCAGTTTTTTCACGAACACAGGGATTCGCATCGCGCTCGTTGTAAGCTCGTTGAAGGCTCGTCAACTACGTCCACGCTTAAAATCTCGTGTTCGCTTCGCAGAGCATGGACGCACCATTCACATCGCAAGGTGTGAATGGACCCTTATAAAGAAAATCAATAATTACCATACAAAATATTTGGTCCGTAGTACAATGTGACGATACCGCCAAAGTCTATAGCTTCTAATGCTACCTTCTTAGCCAAATTTGCCAAATCTGAAAGTTAAACGGCAGAAGTATAGAGTAATTATAAAGAGGTGGATACGACAATAAATGTAACCACGTCAAACGTAAAGTACTCATAAATATGAACAACGTTTTTATGGTATTTTAATAAAAAATGGACATTAAAAAATAAAAATGTATAACGAGTATAACTTCCTCTTGCAGCGATTACTTTAATCTAATCTATTATTTTATTCGTCTTGGCATGCTTTCCACCAGGCGTTTGAAGGTGTCCTGAGGAATGTGATCCCATTGCCCTCAGCCGAGATCACACGTTTAAACTCCCTGATGTTTTGTGGAAGTGGTTGGACAGCTCGTACTAGCCTTTTTAGGAGGTCCCAGACGTGCTCAGTGGGTCGGGGCTCCGCACGGGACAATCCAAACGACGAATACCGACCTCTTGCATATAAGCATCTACGTCGCCAGAACGGTGGGCCCGAGCATTATCGTCCATGTAAATGGCATCTTTACCAATTACAGTCAGTGCGGGTTGTGCATGTTGACAAAGGATTTCTGTTATGTACGCGCATTTAGCCACGATTTTCAATGAATACTATCTCGGTACGATAGCGGGAAGTTACGCCCGCCCAAAACATAACGGACCCTCATAAGGGGTGATTTCTTCAAAACAGCACACGTCGGCATAGCGTTCCCCTGGTCTTTGTAACACTCGCCGACGTCGGTCCTAACCATTCAGATAAATTCGAGCTTCATCGGTGAAGAGTACGTTACTCCAGTTACCTTGTGTCCAACATAGGCAATTTCTAGCGAACCTCAATCGAGCAATCCGGTGCTCACGGAGTAACTTGGGGGCCCACGCTGGTCGTTGACTGCGTATGTATATCAGCCGCTAAAAGCCAAATGCTCATTGTACATACATAAACCTGTACATACATATACCGTCATATTGTAAATCGTCCCTGGTTGGAGTTAGAAAACAAATATAGGTGTTAAATAAAAGAAATGCACATTTAATGAGAAGTTTTCTTGTAGGTATTTAATTTTATTTTCTTTAAGTCTCAATAGATGGCGTTAATATGACTGAAACGAACTATCTTGCTGTCACTTTAATAAAAAAAAATAACTACGTAACTTCATGGGTGCGTTCAGTTACTACACATGTTATTGAACTGTTACTGAACGCTACGATGATCTTCGGGCGATCACACGGCGTAGTTACTGAACGCAGCCCATAACTATTTGGCTTTATACTGGTAACAGACGTTCCAATGTCGGACTCCTATTTTTATTATTACGCAGGAGACACGGCCAAGATACGTCCTGCCGTAGGAAAGTGTGTAGTGCGGCAGGACCCTCATAATTATTACTTGTTGAAGATTCTATATTCAAACCGTTTTTTGTTGTATGAAAAAGAAATGATGCCAGATGTTAATAAATAGGAAGGTTATGGTATTTTAGGCTTTAATTTCCAGGAAAACACTTTTCTCAACTTACGAATTTTTCACAATATATTTAGACAACCTGTCATCTTTTCTTTTTCATACAACAAAAAACGGTTTGAATATAGAATCTTCAACATCCTCCGCCCCCACAGGAATGCGGAGTTACACTTGTGTGATAAAAAAATAATAATATAAAAATCTAACACAAGTCATAACAAATAACAATCAAATAATAAAGTAATCTACAAAGTTAATCGTTCAGGAATCTTCACCGATCGACCCGAACGAGTGACTCGTATTGTAGAATCGCAAGGCTCAGGGACAATGGCCGATGACGCATTGCTACATGTTATAGGTCGGTTAACGAAAGCTGGCACGTTCACAGTACTCATAAATTTGCAATCAGTCAAGTCTAATGGACGAATGCAAAAATAGACCACTCTATATTTATGAGCAGTAGCAAAAGCAAAACAATAACTGTCTCCTTCATACTCATAAGCTTGACTTTGCGCGAGAGAGACGGTGTAAATGTGTTGAAACGTGCCAGCTTTAGTTAACCGACCTGTACTTCTAACGGGTAGAGTCGCTGTAACGGCCTAATTAGCTCCCCGTTAGAGGTTCTTACTCTAGCGACGCGCCTATGGCCATCAACACCTGGAAACGTCTCCAGGATAACACCTAATGGCCAATTCACCCTTTTGAGATTATCGGAACCTATCAAAACGACATCCCCGACCTCAATAGTGTTAACTACCTTTTTACTATTCTGAGAAGTAAGTAGAGCTAAATACTCACTCCTAAAACGCTGCTTTAAGTCGGCATTTAACTTCTTGATGTATTGCCACCGCGCAGTTAAAAGTCCACCATCAATATGAGACAAGTCCACGACGCCACTGGCCTCTCCGCTCGCGTCAAGAAACATTGCAGGTGTGAGGCATTACATTTTCTGAAGTCTCGGCTATGTAACTCAGTGGTCGTGAGTTGACCATTGCTTCCGTCTCACATAGTACCGTCAAAAGCTCGTTAAATTTTAGTGCGGCTTTCCCTAGCACCCTTCTCAGCATTTCTTTTACTGTGCGCACCATGCGTTCCCAAAAATTACTAATACCGGTTGGAAGCTTTCGACGTCCTGCCCAAAGACTAGAGAGTCCTGCCGCGCTACACACGGCCCTGACCATCTGACGTCCGACAGTCGGATCGTCTGTAACTAGTATTATGTCACTATCATGTGTGTTTTGTTCAAAACTTTTGTGAAAATTAGCTTAGATTTGAATAATTTGAAAACTATTGAAAATGCGTTTTTGTGCAGTTGTGAATTGTACCAATAAGGGACGTCTTACATTTCCAACTGATGAACCACTAAGTTCACAGTGGATAAGAGCAACAAGGGTAGATGTCCAACGAATATCAAAACAATGATAGAAACAAATAATCCTTAAGCGTGACTTCCACTACACAACGGAAACAAACATCCACTCATACCAGTGTTGCCGCCTCTTATTACTAATTTCGTACGAAAAAAAACAGGCTGTTACCAAAAAGCAACGAAAATTAAGTTTTGCTCCTCTGAAATTTGGTTTCATTTAATCATGTTCATGGTTGCCATTAATATCAATTAACACTTAATAAAAGAAATCTGTATATATTTTTTTTCAATTTTCGATTTTGAATTAAAAAGGATGGACACCTTCCTTTGTTGGCCTATGTGGCAACACTAAAGTTATGTGACAGCATATTTTGATTTGACAATTCAATTTGGTGATGACAGCGCCACCTAGTTATTTTGCAGCAACTCTTTAAATACCTACAAGAAAACTTCTCATTGTTTGTGATCAAAATTAAATATGTTAAACATTTTTTTTAAGAAACAATTATAACAATCAACTACGTAATTAAACTGCTTTTAATATTTATAAACATCGATATATTATCTTCTGTCCTATTTCGATGTTTATACGGATAAGTTGTGATAATTGCTATCGATATAGGCTTCGGGAATCGCACTCAATCTTTAATTGTGAAGCAATAGGTATACTTAAATCTTTAGAGTTAATACATTATTTATACCGACTCACACACACCGAAAACACAAATTCACTTATAATAGATATTAAACAAAAAATATTAAATCTTCTAAAAGATAATTACAAATTCGAAATTGTATAGATTCCAAGTCATCAAGTTATAGTTTGCAACAAAACTTGTTGTTGCTAGTGCAAACAGAAGTAAAAAAACCGGCCAAGTGCGAGTCACACACGCGCACCGAGGGTTCCGTACAAACCTATAGGTATATAAGTAAATGGTAGTATAGACCTGAGTAAGTATTTGATATGAATTTCAATTTATGACGTATTAAAAAAAAACAACTTACTAGATCTCGTTCAAACCAATTTTCGGTGGAAGTTTGCACCGTAATGTACATCATATATTTTTTATAGATTTATCATTCTCTTATTTTAGAAGTTACAGGGGGGGGACACACATTTTACCACTTTGGAAGTGTCTCTCGCTCAAACTATTCAGTTTAGAAAAAAATTATATTACAAACCTCAATATCATTTTTGAAGACCTATCCATAGACACCCCACACTTATGGGTTTGATGAAAAAAAAAAATTTGAGTTTCAGTTCTAAGTATGGGGAACCCCCAAAATTTAATGTTTTTTTTCTATTTTTGTGTGAAAATCTTAATTGCGTTCACAGAATACATCTACTTACCAAGTTTCAACATTATAGTTCTTATAGTTTCGGAAATAAATGGCTGTGACATACGGACAGACAGACAGACAGACAGACATGACGAATCTATAAGGGTTCCGTTTTTTGCCATTTGGCTACGGAACCTTAAAAACAGTAAATATTTGTGTAATATAATAGATAAAAACAAAACAAAAGTAAAGATGATCCGTTGTCAGTCAGCGACACAGGTCACTAATTTGCCCCCAAAACCATATTCAAAATGTCAACTTCCATTAGTTTCGGAGCTAATTAGACAGACACGAGTGATACTATACGTGTTCCGCCATTGCATTCGGACGCTTCATCATAATATCAGCCCATGGATGTCCACTGCTCAACATAGGCCTCCCCCAAAGGCATTCGTACGCTTGGAACCCCAAAAATAGTGATAGGTACTTACGGGCACTTCCGCCAGCTAATAAGGGAAGGTGTCCAACAATTGGCCACACTCCAGGAAGCACTGGTGGACCATTCTTCAGCATTGGCTTCCATTTCCACCACATTGCCAGTAGAGCGCACGCGCAGAGAAGCGTTATTGCGTATAGCCATAACATTTTCTGTTGAAATTATAAATGCAAATAATGAGCATTAATATATATATATATGTATATTGAATGCCGATTTATTTACTAATATATTCATACAATAGCGTGTTTCCTCAAAGTTTATATTTTATATATTTATTTATTCACTCATTGCTTATTTGACTTATTTTAATGAATATTCTGCAAAGACTAACACTAAT
This sequence comes from Achlya flavicornis, assembly GCA_947623365.1. Lineage (NCBI taxonomy): Eukaryota > Metazoa > Arthropoda > Insecta > Lepidoptera > Drepanidae > Achlya > Achlya flavicornis. Next base: position 4,711,970 of record OX392490.1, read on the forward strand.
AACTAGACTTCGGATTATATATGCGTTTTCATATGCTATTTTTATAGTGCAATGCCATAGGGTCATCATATTATTATAGTATGATGATGATGTCATTTCAAGTCGGTAAGGATTATCAAAATTGAGAAGCCGACTGTTGTCAGTTGTCAATGAATGCGTTTAATGCACTAAATTAAAACTAGCTTAAAAAAAGGTCGCGCACGCGAATGTACGTGCTTGAAATAATAGGAGATCCCAGTGCCGCCAGACCTTCCTCATTTTCTGACGGACAAAATGTACAGAATTAAGTAGTATTAGTACGTACCTACTTCAAACGTATGAATACATGTAACTTGTACTGGGCATGAAAGGTAGGTATAGATAGAAGAAAAAAGATTGTCGACAATTTATCAAATATGCACATCCTCTATCAGAGACAAACTTGAGGTATTGAACACATAAAGCACATAAAACTCAAAATTAAAAAAAAAATAACCGCCTTCCGAGTACAATAAAAAGTATTAAATAACTCAAATCATACACGCTTTAGAAGTCGAAGTGAAAGAATGCGACGCATTCCATGGAAATATTTTAAATAAAAAGTTTTTTTTAGTTAATTCTTTTTTTATCAAACGAGAACCACCAGCATAGTTCCTACCTTGTTTACCGCCTGCGTAAGTCTGTATGCAACTTTTGAAGAGAGAGGTGCGTGGTTGATATTTATTCCAATTTCTGTACTGGTTGACGAGAAAGTTACTTTCTCTTGGTGATTCAGGATACCGTACTTACGATTACAACTTAGTACCAACTTTATTTAAAATTGGGTGGGACGGTACGTGAAGTACCTGGGTCTCACCCTAGACAGTCCCTGGGACTTCGAAGAGCATTTTGATCGCCTTGTCCCCCGAATCGAAAGGGTAGCAGGTGCCATGCACAGACTGTTGCCTAATCTCGGGGGACCGAGGGAGGAAGTTCGCCGCCTCTATGCGGGGATCATACAATCCGGAGCCCTTTACGGGGCGCCCGTATGGGCGAAGAGGCTGGCCATCCGACGCTGTAGAACGAAAATCTACAGCGTCCAGCGTAGGATGGCACTACGGATCGTACGGGGATACCGTACCGTATCCTTTGAGGCGGCAACTATTCTGGCTCGCTTTCTGCCACTGGATATTCTGGCGGACATGGATGCTAGGGTCTATGACCGAATCCGCATCGTCCGCCAGAGTGGTGGTGGCGACCCAGAAGAGGCGATCAAACGGCAGGAGCGACTTATCGCATTCGCGACGTGGCGTGCAAGGCTTCGTGAGGTGCGGTTTGCACGCAAACGCGTCGTCGAAGCAGTCCTGCCGCTCTTCGAGGCCTGGATGCAGTGACAAGGTGGACGACTCACCTACAGACTTACACAGATAATCACCGGGCTTGGGTGCTTCGGTGATTATCTGTATAGGATCGGACGTGAGGCGACGGCGGCCTGCTTCCACTGCGGTGGAAGTGACCAGGATTCCGCATCGCACACGCTCGCACCGCGAGCGTGTGCGATGGGGCTTGCGTATCCCAATGATCCTCGTGGCTATACCGGCAGGGCTACCCATACCGGGAGGCACGGGGTGAGGGATCTGACGAAGAGCAACACATTCCCTTCCTTTTCCTTTCCCTCGTTCCTATTACTATCCTCAAAGGGCGGGGCTGCTCCCAGTACTTCTCTTATTATGAGAGATGACCGGCGATGCAGGCTGCCTTATCCTTTCCCCTTTCCTTCCCTTTCCCTTAATTATCGTTCCTGTAGTTTAGGGTGGGGGGGTATTTTGAGCGTAGGTCATTTAGTTTAGGATTGGTTGAGCTTAGGTTATGATAGAGGGACCACACCCTTGGAGCAAAAAAGGAAAACTTAAACATGGAAGCGCAGAGAAAAAAGAATCTACCCCAGGAGAATCCCTCCCGAGGCCCTCAGACCTCGGCTGCCCCTCGTATTCTGGGGGGGGGGGGGCGGCAACTCTCGCTTCGTGTCCTCGGACACGCAAATCAAGGTCGGCCAAACTGGCCCACGTGATGACGACGTCGTGGAGAAGAAAAAGAGGGGTTTAAAAGAAAAGGTGATAAGTGAGGAGAAGCACATGGACGAGAAGTGCGACGTCGGAAGGCTCTACCAAGAAGCGTATGGCTCCGAAGAGAAGGCAGCCCGAAGATGACGGTGTAGGGACTGCCCTAAAGAAGGGTACTACGAGAAAGGAGGACAGTGACATAGAGGTCGAGCTGTTTGAAATCCTCGACCCTCTCGCAGTACCTGCAGATACAAGGGCCAAGAAGAAGCTGCCTCGTGTTGCTGACCTTATGGAGGAGTAGTTAGAGCACGAGAATCAAATGCTCCGCTCGCAGCTATCCTCACTAGAGGAGCGCATGGCAGCAATGGCTACCGAACTGGCAGAGCTCCGCTGTGGTCCCAGGCCATCTACGCCGGCTCAACGAGCATTTACTGGAGCAACCCCTGCAATGCAACTAGGGCCGTCATCCTCAACGGCGCAGCTGGTTTCCTCACCTACTGCTTTATTTTGGAAGCAAGTGCTAAAAGTCAGTACCAGGCTTTGTATGCTTACTAACTTCTTTCACATCATTACTTAACAAAGTGAAGTTGTGTTCAATTACAAGCTTACCAACTTATAAGCAAAATTTAATATAATAATGATATCTCTTTCAAGACACAAAACCATGTTTCTGTTTTCTACATTTTGATTGTTCTCTCTTTTGCTAGGAGCAGCCAGAACAGTACAGAGAGAGTAGAGAAGCTGGACAGAGTGAAGCCGTCCAAGTCGATCGACTAAACGATACAGCGCTACGCTCTTGAATCGATTCCGTGAACTATTTGTCGTTCTGTAGCTCTAGATACTTGTACATTTATATTGGTAGAATTATTGTGGGAAACTTATATATTGATTCGCTCGATGTTACCAATATGCAGTCCTTTTGGTACATCCTTTAGAGCGTATGAAGGTTGTATTTTAAAAATAATCATAGGTTGTTCTCTTTAAATAAAATAATAAACTATTATTTCTTTAAAAACACACTTTACTTTTTAAACATTGGATTGAAATAAGACGAGACTTTTGTAGGAGCAATCATGAGAAATTTGATAAATGCTTATCTGCATTATCCTTCACGGATGTTTATGAGGAGGATGATTGTAACAAAAAATTCGATATATTTCATGATTTACTGTGTCTCTTTTTCAATTTGTGTTTCCCTAAAATTTATGTAAAAATCAGCAATAAACCTATTAAAAATAGATGGATAACTAAAGGACTTAAAAAGTCATGTACCTATCAAAAAACGATTACTATATAATAAATATCACTATGAAGCTTTGGGTAAAAATAATAATAAAATGCGGTATCTAGACTATTCCAAATTACTAAAAAAATGTGTCCAAAAATCACAGCAAATAAATAACAATAATTTCATTAAAAACGCGTCAAATAAATGTAAAGCAGCCTGGTAAATAATCAAAAATAATATAAAATTGAAAAAACCTAACGATGACATCAGAGAAATAAAATTAAATGACATAATTTCCGACAATCCTAATGATATAGGTGACCATTTCAATAATTTTTTCATCAATTTAACACAATTTAGAAAATATGATAATAACATTCCATCAAAAAACAATCTTATCACAGATCAAGCAAATAGTATGTTTATTTCACCCGTAACTAATATTGAAGTAATGAACATTATTAAGTCCTTAAATGATACAAATTCTACTGGTTACGATAGTCTTAACACAACAATAATTAAAAGGTATGCTTCTTATTTGGCATTTCCTCTGTGTCATATAATTAATAGATCATTTGAAGAAGGCGTTTACCCGACCCGGTTAAAAGAGTCCATAGTCAAGCGTCTAAAAAGGTGACTCCTCCGATATGACCAATTACAGACCAATTACACTCATACCGATATTATCAAAAAATTTTGAAAAGGCAATGAAAGCTAAAATTGATAGCTTCTTACAAAAAAATAATATACTTGCAGAAAATCTATTTGGATTTCAAAAAAACAGTTCCACATCATTGGCTTGTTTCTTTTTGGTAAAACAGATCACGGAATCTTTAGATTAAAAAAAAACAGTCCTATCAGTCTTTCTAGACATGAGTAAAGCGTTTGACTTTGTGTGCCATAGAAAGTGCTACTTCAGAAGTTGCATAAATATGGAATAAGAGGCAAAGCTCATCACTGGATAGATAGCTATCTTAGCAATAGAAAACAGCGTACCGAAATCACGAACATTGTAAATTTTAAGAAAAAGTCATTTATGTCCTCTTCCCGAATTAATAACAATGGCGTTCCACAGGGTTCTTGGCCCTTTGCTTTTTCTACTCTACATTAATGACCTACCTAGAGCACTCAAACAAGATTGTATTCTATTTGCCGATGATACAACATTAATAATTAAATCTAAAAATCAATCTGACATAGAAAATTTTACTAATGATGAATTAAATAATACTAGGATATGGTTAAATGATAATAATTTAAATATAAATGTTGAGAAGACAAAGCTTATACAATTTCAAACATATAATAGCAATAATGTAAATGCTAGAGTTCATTTCAATAATGTTCCTCTACAGCACACCCAATCTACTGTTTTTTTAGGTATAACTATAGATAAATATTTAAATTGGAAAAAGCATATTGATTTGCAATTTGCCATATTATTATTTGTGTAATGTTGCCTGTAATTCAATTGATTTTATTTTAAATATTTCTACACCATCTGTGATGGTAGAATACGTCGGCCACTTTTTTATTTAAGAACAGATGTACCGTATTTTCTGAAATAAATTTATTCTATTCTATTCTATTCTTTGTACTTTAAAACATATTCTGGTATAAAGAATTAATAATTTCTTTAACGATCGAGCGATTTTCATTCGTAGAATTTAAAAATCTTTACGTCTTTTTTACGTTACCGTTTCCTATAAAACGATTCTAGGTAAATGTTTAACTAATTATTATTTACATAGACTGTGATCTAGTATTACTTCACGAGATTCTATTTTATTATTTATTTGCTCCCAACGTAAATTAATGAGATTTTAAATGTAATACAATTTTTAAAAAACTCGTTACTTACATAGATATTATAACTGAGGCTCCTATTATATAAAAAACTGCCTTCATTGATCAAAATGTCATCTAGGTACTTTACTTTTAAACGGCTCATACCGCCTCGAGTGTTAATAACCAACTTTGCACACATGTATCATAATGTACTATTATCAGCTTCTGGTTTCTGGTTGGTAGTCATTTTTATTACCTACAAAATGACCTGGTAGACGTTGTCCTATCAAAAATCCAATGGATAAAAGAACTCTAAGTTATGCTTGAATTTCCCAATCCTCCGGGCAACTTCTTTCCGTAAAAACTTTATTTGGACCTTGTTCAGTATTATTTTTTGCCAAATCGGTCCAGCTGTTGTTTCTTGAGACTGATAATATTTCCTCAAAAACTCAAAATTCGTGAACTATCCAAAAGGTTCTAAGATTGAAACAATAATGATAAGGTTTGATTACCAATACGATTTCTTCTGACAGGAGAGAAACTGGCAAAGGCCGCTGGATGATTCGGAACTGTGTCACTGTTCTGCCATCGTTCAGGTTTGAAGTCATCAGCGTCATCTCCCCAGTAGTTTCGTCTTGTCTGTATGTCTGTTATTTTAGTCGTAATCTACCAGTATATCAAGCTTTTAGTGTTATGCAAGTGGTTAATTTTGACTCCTTTGTTCTTATACGCATGCCGCTAACGCGTCAGCATAATAAGAACTCACTCGAGAGAGAGGGTTGTCAAATAATAAAAAATAGTTCGTCAACAATTTTATTCTTTTATTTTTCCTGCTTATTTAACAGTGTGTTTTATATATTCCAAACAAGCATAGGTCAGTTACTATCGATGCTTGCAACACCTTAATATTTATATTCTATCAATAATTAATTCAAAAGAATTCACACAGTCAAGATCTCCTCTCAATACTAATGTCGTGTCCTGAAGCTGGCTTCAGCATGATGTCCAATTTGACCTTCAACTTGGTGACGTCAGCGGTGATGCAGTAACTTCGCAGCAAGTGGGCAAGGGTTGTCTTCATTGACATCATGGCGTGGACTTTACCTGAAATAATCATAATTGAAATGTTTTACAAAAAACTTAAAAGTACAAACTGAACGAAGAGGTAATCAAATCCTGGTCTTTTTTTTTATACAACTTGGTCGGTAAACAAGCATACGGCCCGCCTGATGGTAAGCGGTTACCGTAGCGATATGGACGCTTGCAACACACACGAAGCATCGCTCACGCGTTACCGACCTATCCCCCTCCCCAATGAGCTCTGGCGACCTTACTCACGCGCAGGAACACAACTTTACACAACATAAAGTTATTTGGCTGCGGTATTCTGTAAGGTGGAGGTACTTCCCCAGTCGAGCTGCTCTTTGAGCGAATAAACGCTATGCTCTTCCTCTAAAAAAATCATTGTAGGGTTTGAACCCACGATCTTCGCCACTTCCACATTAGCTTTTCTCCCTCTTGGTGACTCTACCTAGCGGGAGTCTGTACCACTCGGTACTTATTTATTTATTTATTTATTTATTTATATAATTAAGGGAAACTAACAGCTTTCTTAAATATAGTTATTCTTTTATGACATTAAAAATATGTTTAAAGCTACTAATAAGTTTCCGCAAATGGAAATTAGTACTTATAGACTTTTGGCGGACGGCCTTTTTAGTTGATTTACAATAAATATGTTATAATAGTTACAATTCGAGTAAAAGAGATAGAATTTCTTATAAACGGTTTTAACAGAGAAAAGAAAATGGTTTAAACAATTAATATATATAAATGTGAATATAAATGGGGTACAATTACCACATTCCCCTCTTGGGCAGGTATAAAGGCATGCTTATGTATGGGAAATAACTTTTTAGTAATCCCCATTAACCCAAAGAAGCGCTTATATGACGTTAATGAAATTTGTTTGAAATCTATTCCGACATATATACTCTGATTGGCACACTAAATCTGTACAGATAAGTAATCTTCACTAAGATACTCAAAAAATGTAAACACCCATACCAATGCAACCACGTTTTCCAATACTGAAACCGGCAAATGTGCTTGGATTGTCAGGTAGTTTCGCAGGATCTAACCATCGCTCTGGCTTAAACTGCTCGACGTCTGGACCCCATGAGGGATGAAGATGAAGACCCCAAGTCATTATCAGACAACTAGTTCCAGCTTGTAATGTGTAGTTTTCTGAAACAAATCAGAGGATTTTAAAGATGTATTTTTATTTCGGCTAATGAGCGAGGCTGAAACTCGTTTTTTATGAGTTAGATCTAATAATAATAAGTACACAATAAGCGACTGTAGGCAAGAAAAGTAGTTCTTGAATAAACAATAAAGTCTATCCACCTATAGGCACAGTTGAAATACTGACCTAGGCCTATTCTGGCTGACTACTCAAGTTGAAAATGCATCGCTAACGGTGAGCTCCGATAGCTGCATTTAGGAGACAGTTCCTCTCTAGACATTTCGTGCTTACCATCTCCAGCTATATCACCACTTACTATAAGGAAAGTGTGACCAGATACAGGCCATAATGCTATATTATTTAAAACTATAACATACTGAGTTTCAAATCACTGTCAATATCTCTAGCAATCACTGGAGCAATCGGGTATAATCTCATCGATTCCTTGATGACAGCTTCTAGATAAACCAATTTAGGTAAATCATCCTTTTCCACGTCTCTATCTGTATTCCCTAACACTTCACATATCCTGGAAAAAAAATACAGCTTGAATAAGCTAACCGGCGAGTCTGTTCTACCACAAAAAATGCAGGAAAACTGGTTAGACGTTTTTGTGCAATTAAAAACGATGATGGAATCTAAATCGTGGCATTATTGCTTTGTAAATTTTGTTTGCCCTTTAGAAGAACAAATTGTCATCGTAATCAATTATTTTCTTTTATCTCAATAGGTATGTAATTGCTCTATTTTTGCAGGATTTTCTCCTCAAAGGATCATGGCGAGATTTGTACAAAAAAATAAAGATTTTTAGAGACGTTGGAATGACGTTATAATTGATTCTTTGTGCCTAAGGAACAACTTGAGCCATTTAAAATATTTTTAGAACCCCGGGATAAAAATGCGAATTTCTATGGCAAGCCGGCAAATCGCGACTATTTGCGACCAAAACCATTATGTTGTTGTTATGTTTTGCGGGGTTAATAAAATATTTCATGTATATTAGCATTTTGCTGGTAATGTAATCTCAACATTGGAAGTGATTAAATACCCTCTAAAATGTCCAAATAAATGTACAAATCAATGTATGGAGCTCGCCATGATTCTTTCACAGATGAATAAGCTAGGTATTTCAAATTTTGTTTAAAACTTACTCTTCATAAAGCTTTTCCTGTACATCCGGGTGAGAACCTATCAATATAACTGTATAAGTAAGAGTGCCAGCCATAGTGTCATGTCCACCAACAATTACATTATCTGTTTGTTCTCTAATTTCAGAATCAGTGAATAAACCCTTTTCAAATGATAGTTCCAGAATGTGATCCATGAAGGGCTTGTATTTTCCTGAAAATTAATTTTGTAGGTGAAAGCTGGTGATCAAATATTAGAAAATATATTTCAACAATCAAATATTGATGTTTATACCTGTAATGGTATCTCTGTGTTCCTTATACTTTTGTTCCATCTCTAGTTTCCTTTTTTTAAGAACCTGAGATAAAAGAGATAGCAATAATAGATGCTTAAGAGTATAGCTGTATTCATTCACTATAAATAATACTCTTTTACAAGTTTCTTGAACAAAAGATAGGGCGTAACGGATTCTCCCGTTCAAATGCGGCACAACCTAGCTTGGGAAGTACCTCTACTACAGATTTGTAATATTTTCTATGCCTACGTAACCTCCAACTCACAGAAGATTGCAGCCAAATTGGTATTCATACTATAAGGGAGGTCACCAGAACTCCATGAGATGGCGCTGTGCTGGCAGTGTGCGGGTGTAGCTAGTACCAAATGGCGCTGCGCTTTGTCCCTTCCGCTGTAGGTACAGCAAATCCCTCAACCCTTCTTTAAACACGAGTGATACCCCTTGTGTTGCAACTTTGCAAGCGCCTGTAGGCATCGGTGATCACTTATCATCAGACGCGACGTTTGCTTGTTTGCTTCCTTTGCAGTAGTATTAATAGAATTGTTAACATAATGTCATCCACCTGTCTACAATCATTCATTACTCACCATATTAGATACATTATGAAGAGCCCTGATAACTTCATCCTGGGTTTTCTTAAGACTAGACCAATTAAAAATAATGTCGCTGTGGTACCAGACTTTCTGCATTCTTTCGTAGAATATGTCACACAACTTTCTTAGGGCAACCATGTATTCACTGAAAATGGTAGAGTCTGCATCGGAACTCATTCCTAGAGCCGTTTCTAAAAGTAACGAAATCTCTTTAACTTTGGGACTGCCGAGGATATATACAATAGTAAACTTTGAAAGACAGAGTATTATTAGTATTGCCACAGAGTAAATAATATACTAGGTACAGGTCGGTTAACTAAAGCTGGCACGTTTCAACACATTTACACCGTCTCTCTCGCGCAAAGTCAAGCTTATGAGTATGAAGGAGACAGTTATTGTTTTGCTTTTGCTACTGCTCATAAATATAGAGTGGTCTATTTTTGCATTCGTCCATTAGACTTGACTGATTGCAAATTTATGAGTACTGTGAACGTGCCAGCTTTCGTTAACCGACCTGTACGTAGTACAATATATTTGTCTTCAAAATTGATCGAGGCAGATCGAGGCCTCCGGAGACCAGCCACCGGGGAGTTTTTTTCGCCAACGCATCAGCTTGGCTATCCAAAGAGGAAACGCTGCCAGCCTGCTGGGAACCGGCATCAGCGGCAGACTTGACGAAATTTTCTATACAACGTGTAGTGTAACAGATTAGATGCTCGCAAGCCCGTCCACGCTACGCGAATCGTGCTCGCAGTGTGCTCGTTCGTGGCTCGGCTCGTGCTCGGTTCGCCAAGCATGGACGCACCATTAGATGTTTTTATTTCCATAGAATTTTACTTGTTTATATCCAAAAGATACTGGTTTTGTATGAAGCTAGCTCGTAGTAATATTCTTATTAATGGCAAATCTTCACGTTTAATGAAAAAGACATAACTTACTGCATATCGTCTGCAAACTATTCAGGGTAATGTATGGTTCCGGATCAAATGGACCTCTTCCCACTTTCATAGTGAGATCTTCAACCAGTTTTCTACCTTGATTATTGAACTCTCCTATAAAGCCGTTCAGCACTTGGTGACCAAATGCTGGATTCAATAGCTTGCGATTTCGTTTCCAGTTTGTTACTGGAACAGGAGGCATGTTGATTTTAGTAAGAAACATTTATTGTTTTTTTTTTTATTATCTGAATCTTTATACTAGACGTACAAAAAATCTGGTCGAAGCGAGTCTTATATAAAAGTAAAGCACAGTAGATATTTCCTACGTATGTGAATCAGTACTGGCTCAAGCAGGCAAGTGACGCTGAGTCTTATTGTCTCTGTCGACGTCTCAGTGCAGAATGACAACCGTTCGGCAATAGAAAGAAAGAAAGAAAGAAAAAATATTTATTCATGACAACACACAACATAACATTTTTTTTTTTTTTTTTTTTTATACCACTAAGTTGGCAAACAAGCATACGGCCCGCCTGATGGTAAGCAGTTACCGTAGCCTATGGACGCTTGCAACACCAGGGGTATCACTCGCGCGTTGCCGACCCTGAAGAAATCTCTTCACGCCCTTTTTGAAGAACCCCATGCTGTACTCCATTGGGAAAACCACGGCGGGGAGCTCATTCCACAACCTGAGCGTCCGCGGAAGAAAGCTCCTTTGAGCCCGCACAGTTCGAAACAATTCTGGTTTCAATGTGTGAGGATGGATTCCCCGTCGATGGCGCGAGTTGCGATGGTGGAAGGTAGCCGTGGGCAACAAGTCGAACAATTCCTTAGAACACTCTCCGTTGTACAAGCGGTAGAACACACATAAGGAGGCAAAGTCTCTCCTCAGACTAAGGGGCTCTAAACCGTTTGTGAGCTCGGGATCGTCAACAATTCTGATGGCACGTCGTTGAACCGAGTCTAAAGGCCCAAGCTGGTATCCAGGTGCTCCCGCCCACAGATGACAACAGTACTCCATATGAGGCCGGACCTGCGACTTATAAAGTTGTAGTCTTTGCCCCGATGTGAAGTACTGCCTGGCTCTGTTGAGCACTCCAAGCTTTTTGGATGCCAGCTTCACCTTGTCTTCCAAGTGACTTCGGAACAGCACGTCGCTGGAAATGTCGACGCCAAGGATCCCGATGCTTTGGCTGAAGTTCAAGGAAGTGTTCTGGAATTGTGGAGCCACAGACCATGGGGTTTTCTTAGCGGTGAACGCGCAGGCTTGGGTCTTGGTGGGGTTGAAATGGACTAGGTTTAGTCGACCCCAATCGGAGACACTAGTTAGTGTACTCTCGATTTCAGACACCAGCCGTTCGCGGCTGTCCTCTACCTCGGAACGAGGGATATTTGCACGGCCCGTGTAATGGGTGTCCCCTGTACTGTCGTCCGCATAGCAATGAATGCCGTCAATAGACAGCATATCATTGATATGCAGTAGGAACAGGGTTGGGGACAGCACAGAGCCTTGCGGAACGCCAGCATTTATGTCCATGCTATCGGAGCAGCTGCCGTCGACGACGGCTCTTATGCATCTGCTGGACAGAAAGCTGGCAATCCAATTGCATAATCCCTCGGGAAGCCCGTATGATGGTAACTTCGTTAGAAGACCCCTGTGCCAGACCCGATCGAACGCCTTCGCCACATCTAGGCTCACTGCCAATGCCTCACCTTGACTCTCGATGGCGAGTGACCAACGGTGCGTGAGATACACAAGGAGGTCACCAGCTGAGCGACCGTGGCGGAAGCCATATTGTCGGTCGCTCAACAACTCGTGATCCTCCAGGTATCTCAAAAGCTGCGTGTTGATCACACGCTCCATGACTTTGGAGAGAAGGGAGGTGATGGCGATAGGCCTGTAATTCGTCGGGTCTGATCTGTCGCCCTTTTTGGGCACTGGGTGCACGTGGGCAGTCTTCCACGAAGACGGGACTTCCTTTTTGGTATAGGATAGTGCGAAAAGACGCGTTACATTAAAGACTTTAGTAATAACAAAAAAATAAGATTAATAAAAAAACAGCACAACCAATTAAAAACTCCACAAAAATGCAATGTTGCGTGATGCCAGTAATAGGTTTCGACTCAGCAATATGCTTAGGTTAGTAATATATAGATAATAGCTAGATAGATAGAAAGAGCCGAGCCTCGAACGAACAGGATTCATTCGTTGCTCGCGATTTCAAGCGTGTACGTTCTTAACGAGCCTACAACGAGCGCGATGCGAATCCCTGTGTTCATAAAAACACTGACTCTAGGGCGGAGCGCAGTCGAGCACGCTACAAATGTTCGTTCGAGGCTCGCAACGCTACGCGAATCGTGCTCGCAGTGTGCTCGTTCATGGCTCGGCTCGTGCTCGGTTCGCCAAGCATGGACGCACCATAAGGAACTATTTAAAAGCGGATGCGGCATATATCGGGCGTGTGGCACTATCGACGGCGACATGTCCACATTTTTAATTACATCTATTTTCGTCCCGTGATTTTACCCGAGTATCCGAAGATCTAATGTTTTCCCGGGATACAAAGCATTTAAGAACACTCAGCTCACCATACTTTTCATACAAAAGCTCTGTACTTATGATGGCGTTTTTAAACACTTTTCGTTAGATGTTTTAAACAAATTGGTATCTTGTGAACTATATCTAGCAGTATAACTAGGCGAAAATAAAAAAAAGTGTGAAACAAATTCAGTAAAAGCCTCCGAAAAACAGCGGTTTTGCACAAATTTTACCTGAACTTTGGCCATATCTAATGTACCTATGAATTGTAAAAGTAAAGAAAACAGCATGCAAATGTATTGGAGATTCTAAATAACAAACTTTTTTTTCACAAACTTGTAAGATTACATCACAGGAAGTATGGGCCTGGAACAAGTTTAATGATATGCGAAATCATTAATGACGACCTAGCGAAGCGGCCGCGAGTGATCAGCAGAATTTACCAACTGATAACCGATGGCTCTGATGGTGTCTCTCTTTTTTCGCAGTCAAACATTACGTTGGATGAAAGTACAAGCTTTTAGGCTACGCTTGCGTTGATGTTGCGTTGGCCATGAAGGGCCCCCTTAATACGTAATTCCAGATTCTGATCTAGCTGCGTGCCAAATTTAATTTCGATGGATTGGTTTTTGTGCGCGTTGAGGCATGATGAGGTAACAAATAAACTCAGGTTCGAATTTATTATGTTAGTTCAATATTAAACGTACAATAAATCATTACTACTTACAACTTGCTATAACTAATCCTTCACCAATCCAAGGCTTTCCGAATTTGTAAAGGTAGTGTTTCTCCAAGCACATATTAGATACAGTTTCGCAATCTTCTGGATCTGATATGGCTGCAAAGAAGAAAAATAATTTTGTTAGATTTTGTTGAGGTAGAGCTGAAACAGCAGCTCGTCTGGAGAAGTACCCTTACAGAATACCACAGCCAAATAAGTTTATGTTGTGTAAAGTTGTGTTCCTGCTCGTGAATAAGGTCGCCAGAGCTCATTGGAGAGGGGGGAAAGGTCGGTAACGCGTGAGTGATGCTTCGTGTGTTGCATGCGTCCATATGGCTACGGTAAGTGCTTACCATCAAGCGGGCCGTATGCTTGTTTACCGACTTAGTTGAATAAATAAATAAATAAAAAATAAAAATAAAGCCATCAAAGACCCATCGAAAATCATTATGGTGCGTCCAAGCTTGGCGAACCGAGCACGAGCCGAGCCACGAACGAGCACATTGCGAGCACGATTCGCGTAGCGTGGACGGGCTTGCAAGCCTCGAACGAGCATTCGTAGCGTGCTCGACTGCGATCCGCCCGATTGTCAGTTTTTTCACGAACACAGGGATTCGCATCGCGCTCGTTGTAAGCTCGTTGAAGGCTCGTTAACTACGTCCACGCTTAAAATCTCGTGTTCGCTTCGCAGAGCATGGACGCACCATTCACATCGCAAGGTGTGAATGGACCCTTATAAAGAAAATCAATAATTACCATACAAAATATTTGGTCCGTAGTACAATGTGACGATACCGCCAAAGTCTATAGCTTCTAATGCTACCTTCTTAGCCAAATTTGCCAAATCTGAAAGTTAAACGGCAGAAGTATAGAGTAATTATAAAGAGGTGGATACGACAATAAATGTAACCACGTCAAACGTAAAGTACTCATAAATATGAACAACGTTTTTATGGTATTTTAATAAAAAATGGACATTAAAAAATAAAAATGTATAACGAGTATAACTTCCTCTTGCAGCGATTACTTTAATCTAATCTATTATTTTATTCGTCTTGGCATGCTTTCCACCAGGCGTTTGAAGGTGTCCTGAGGAATGTGATCCCATTGCCCTCAGCCGAGATCACACGTTTTAACTCCCTGATGTTTTGTGGAAGTGGTTGGACAGCTCGTACTAGCCTTTTTAGGAGGTCCCAGACGTGCTCACTGGGTCGGGGCTCCGCACTGGACAATCCATACGACGAATACCGACCTCTTGCATATAAGCATCTACGTCGCCAGAACGGTGGGCCCGAGCATTATCGTCCATGTAAATGGCATCTTTACCAATTACAGTCAGCGCGGGTTGTGCATGTTGACAAAGGATTTCTGTTATGTACCTTTGCGCATTTAGCCACGATTTTCAATGAATACTATCTCGGTACGATAGCGGGAAGTTACGCCCGCCCAAAACATAACGGACCATCATAAGGGGTGATTACTTCAAAACACACGGCGGCGTTCCCCTGGTCTTTGTAACACTCGCCGACTGCGGTCCTTACCATTCAGATAAATTCGAGCTTCATCGGAGAAGAGTACGTTACTCCAGTTACCTTGTGTCCAACATAGGCAATTTCTAGCGAACCTCAATCGAGCAATCTGGTGCTCACGGAGCCTAGTAACTTGGGGGCCCGCGCTGGTCGTCGACTGCGTGTGGTGTATATCAGCCGCTAAAAGCCTCCTCCTCATTGTACATACATAAACCTGTCCATACATAAACCGTCATATTGTAAATCGTCCCTGGTTGGAGTTAGAAAACAAATATAGGTGTTAAATAAAAGAAATGCACATTTAATTGTTTGAGATCAAAATTAAATATGTTAAACATTTTAGGAAACAATAAAATTATAACAATCAACTACGTTATTAAACTACTTTTAATATTTATAAACATCGATATATTATCTTCTGTCCTATTTCGATGTTTATACGGATAAGTTGAGATAATTGCTATCGATATAGGCTTCGGGAATCACACTCAATCTTTAATTGTGAAGCAATAGCTATACTTAAATCTTACCGACTCACACACACCGAAAACACAAATTCACTTATAATAGATATTAAACAAAAAATATTAAATCTTCTAAAAGATAATTACAAATTCGAAATTATATGGATTCCAAGACATCAAGGTATAGTTTGCAACAAAACTTGTTGTTGCTAGTGCAAACAGAAGTAAAAAAACAGTAAATATTTGTGTAAGATAATAGATAAAAACAAAACAAAAGTAAAGATGATTGTCAGTCAGCGACACAGGTCACTAATTTGCCCCCAAAACCATATTCAAAATGTCAACTTCCATTAGTTTCGGAGGTAATTAGACAGACACGAGTGATACTATACGTGTTCCGCCATTGCATTCGGACGCTTCATCATAATATCAGCCCATGGATGTCCACTGCTCAACATAGGCCTCCCCCAAAGGCATTCGGACGCTTGGAACCCCAAAAATAGTGATAGGTACTTACGGGCACTTCCGCCAGCTAATAAGGGAAGGTGTCCAACAATTGGCCACACTCCAGGAAGCACTGGTGGACCATTCTTCAGCATTGGCTTCCATTTCCACCACATTGCCAGTAGAGCGCACGCGCAGAGAAGCGTTATTGCGTATAGCCATAACATTTTCTGTTGAAATTATCAATGCAAATAATGAGCATTAATATATATATATATATATATGTATAATGAATGCGATTTATTTACTAATATATTCATACAATAGCGTGTTTCCTCAAAGTTTATATTTTATTAATTTATTTATTTGACTTATTTTAATGAATATTCTGCAAAGACTAACACTAATAACTAGACTTCGGATTATATATGCGTTTTCATATGCTATTTTTATAGTGTAATGCCATAGGGTCATCATATAATGTGATGATGATGTCATTTCAAGTCGGTAAGGATTGTCAAAATTGAGAAGCCGACTGTTGTCAGTTGTCAATGAATGCGTTTAATGCACTAAATTAAAACTAGCTTAAAAAAAGGTCGCGCACGCGAATGTACGTGCTTGAAATAATAGGAGATCCCAGTGCCGCCAGACCTTCCTCATTTTCTGACGGACAAAATGTACAGAATTAAGTAGTATTAGTACGTACCTACTTCAAAAGTATGAATACATGTAACTTGTACTGGGCATGAAAGGTAGGTATAGATAGAAGAAAAAAGATTGTCGACAATTTATCAAATATGCACATCCTCTATCAGAGACAAAACTTGAGGTATTGAACACATAAAGCACATAAAACTCAAAATTAAAAAAAAAATAACCGCCTTCCGAGTACAATAAAAAGTATTAAATAACTCAAATCATACACGCTTTAGAAGTCGAAGTGAAAGAATGCGACGCATTCCATGGAAATATTTTAAATAAAAAGTTTTTTTTAGTTAATTCTTTTTTTATCAAACGAGAACCACCAGCATAGTTCCTACCTTGTTTACCGCCTGCGTAAGTCTGTATGCAACTTTTGAAGAGAGAGGTGCGTGGTTGATATTTATTCCAATTTCTGTACTGGTTGACGAGAAAGTTACTTTCTCTTGGTGATTCAGGATACCGTACTTACGATTACAACTTAGTACCAACTTTATTTAAAATTGGGTGGGACGGTACGTGAAGTACCTGGGTCTCACCCTAGACAGTCCCTGGGACTTCGAAGAGCATTTTGATCGCCTTGTCCCCCGAAACGAAAGGGTAGCAGGTGCCATGCACAGACTGTTGCCTAATCTCGGGGGACCGAGGGAGGAAGTTCGCCGCCTCTATGCGGGGATCATACAATCCGGAGCCCTTTACGGGGCGCCCGTATGGGCGAAGAGGCTGGCCATCCGACGCTGTAGAACGAAAATCTACAGCGTCCAGCGTAGGATGGCACTACGGATCGTACGGGGATACCGTACCGTATCCTTTGAGGCGGCAACTATTCTGGCTCGCTTTCTGCCACTGGATATTCTGGCGGACATGGATGCTAGGGTCTATGACCGAATCCGCATCGTCCGCCAGAGTGGTGGTGGCGACCCAGAAGAGGCGATCAAACGGCAGGAGCGACTTATCGCATTCGCGACGTGGCGTGCAAGGCTTCGTGAGGTGCGGTTTGCACGCAAACGCGTCGTCGAAGCAGTCCTGGCTCTCTTCGAGGCCTGGATGCAGTGACAAGGTGGACGACTCACCTACAGACTTACACAGATAATCACCGGGCTTGGGTGCTTCGGTGATTATCTGTATAGGATCGGACGTGAGGCGACGGCGGCCTGCTTCCACTGCGGTGGAAGTGACCAGGATTCCGCATCGCACACGCTCATCGCACGCGCTTTAGGGTTGGTTGAGCTTAGGTTATGATAGAGGGACCACACCCTTGGAGCAAAAAAGGAAAACTTAAACATGGAAGCGCAGAGAAAAAAGAATCTACCCCAGGAGGGTACCACCTGCTCAGCAGGTGGAGAATCCCTCCCGAGGCCCTCAGACCTCGGCTGCCCCTCGTATTCTGGGGGGGGGGGGGGGGGGGGAACTCTCGCTTCGTGTCCTCGGACACGCAAATCAAGGTCGGCCAAACTGGCCCACGTGATGACGACGTCGTGGAGAAGAAAAAGAGGGGTTTAAAAGAAAAGGTGATAAGTGAGGAGAAGCACATGGACGAGAAGTTGGACCCGCGCGCCAGAGAACTGCGCGTCTCTGTGACCCGGCTCTCGCAGTCGAGTCCTGAGGTTGTGGAGGTACAAATCGCAAAGGAGAAAGAAACCACTACCGAAGTGAAAAACAAGGAAGTGGAACAGACTGGTCCTGAGGCCCAAAATGGCTGGGAGGGAGGGACGGGTAGCGGCAGCGCAGTTTTCGCCCGTCCGGCCTCCTCATTACGAGGGACGTCACGGGATGAAGGTGCGGATGCGGGCAGTGACAGCTCAATGATGTCAGTGTCATCAGCGACGTCGGAAGGCTCTACCAAGAAGCGTAGGGCTCCGAAGAGAAGGCAGCCCGAAGATGACGGTGTAGGGACTGCCCTAAAGAAGGGTACTACGAGAAAGGAGGACAGTGACATAGAGGTCGAGCTGTTTGAAATCCTCGACCCTCTCGCAGTACCTGCAGATACAAGGGCCAAGAAGAAGCTGCCTCGTGTTGCTGACCTTATGGAGGAGTAGTTAGAGCACGAGAATCAAATGCTCCGCTCGCAGCTATCCTCACTAGAGGAGCGCATGGCAGCAATGGCTACCGAACTGGCAGAGCTCCGCTGTGGTCCCAGGCCATCTACGCCGGCTCAACGAGCATTTACTGGAGCAACCCCTGCAATGCAACTAGGGCCGTCATCCTCAACGGCGCAGCTGGTTTCCTCACCTACTGCTTTATTTTGGAAGCAAGTGCTAAAAGTCAGTACCAGGCTTTGTATGCTTACTAACTTCTTTCACATCATTACTTAACAAAGTGAAATTGTGTTCAATTACAAGCTTACCAACTTATAAGCAAAATTTCATATAATAATGATATCTCTTTCAAGACACAAAACCATGTTTCTGTTTTCTACATTTTGATTGTTCTCTCTTTTGCTAGGAGCAGCCAGAACAGTACAGAGAGAGTAGAGAAGCTGGACAGAGTGAAGCCGTCCAAGTCGATCGACTAAACGATACAGCGCTACGCTCTTGAATCGATTCCGTGAACTATTTGTCGTTCTGTAGCTCTAGATACTTGTACATTTATATTGGTAGAATTATTGTGGGAAACTTATATATTGATTCGCTCGACGTTACCAATATGCAGTCCTTTTGGTACATCCTTTAGAGCGTATGAAGGTTGTATTTTAAAAATAATCATAGGTTGTTCTGTTTAAATAAAATAATAAACTATTATTTCTTTAAAAACACACTTTACTTTTTAAACATTAAACATTGGATTGAAATAAGACGAGACTTTTGTAGGAGCAATCATGAGAAATTTCATAAATGCTTATCTGCATTATCCTTCACGGATGTTTATGAGGAGGATGATTGTAACAAAAAATTCGATATATTTCATGATTTACTGTGTCTCTTTTTCAATTTGTGTTTCCCTAAAATTTCTGTAAAAATCAGCAATAAACCTATTAAAAATAGATGGATAACTAAAGGACTTAAAAAGTCATGTATCAAAAAACGATTACTATATAATAAATATCACTATGAAGCTTTGGGTAAAAATAATAATAAAATTCGGTATCTAAACTATTCCAAATTACTAAAAAAATGTGTCCAAAAATCACAGCAAATAAATAACAATAATTTCATTAAAAACGCGTCAAATAAATGTAAAGCAGCCTGGTAAATAATCAAAAATAATATAAAATTGAAAAAACCTAACGATGACATCAGAGAAATAAAATTAAATGACATAATTTCCGACAATCCTAATGATATAGGTGACCATTTCAATAATTTTTTCATCAATTTAACACAATTTAGAAAATATGATAATAACATTCCATCAAAAAACAATCTTATCACAGATCAAGCAAATAGTATGTTTATTTCACCCGTAACTAATATTGAAGTAATGAACATTATTAAGTCCTTAAATGATACAAATTCTACTGGTTACGATAGTCTTAACACAACAATAATTAAAAGGTATGCTTCTTATTTGGCATTTCCTCTGTGTCATATAATTAATAGATCATTTGAAGAAGGCGTTTACCCGACCCGGTTAAAAGAGTCCATAGTCAAGCGTCTAAAAAGGTGACTCCTCCGATATGACCAATTACAGACCAATTACACTCATACCGATATTATCAAAAAATGTTGAAAAGGCAATGAAAGCTAAAATTGATAGCTTCTTACAAAAAAATAATATACTTGCAGAAAATCTATTTGGATTTCAAAAAAACAGTTCCACATCATTGGCTTGTTTCTTTTTGGTAAAACAGATCACGGAATCTTTAGATTAAAAAAAAACAGTCCTATCAGTCTTTCTAGACATGAGTAAAGCGTTTGACTTTGTGTGCCATAGAAAGTGCTACTTCAGAAGTTGCATATATATGGAATAAGAGGCAAAGCTCATCACTGGTTAGATAGCTATCTTAGCAATAGAAAACAGCGTACCGAAATCACGAACATTGTAAATTTTAAGAAAAAGTCATTTATGTCCTCTTCCCGAATTAATAACAATGGCGTTCCACAGGGTTCTTGGCCCTTTGCTTTTTCTACTCTACATTAATGACCTACCTAGAGCACTCAAACAAGATTGTATTCTATTTGCCGATGATACAACATTAATAATTAAATCTAAAAATCAATCTGACATAGAAAATTTGACTAATGATGAATTAAATAATACTAGGATATGGTTAAATGATAATAATTTAAATATAAATGTTGAGAAGACAAAGCTTATACAATTTCAAACATATAATAGCAATAATGTAAATGCTAGAGTTCATTTCAATAATGTTCCTCTACAGCACACCCAATCTACTGTTTTTTTAGGTATAACTATAGATAAATATTTAAATTGGAAAAAGCATATTGATTTGCAATTTGCCATATTATTATTTGTGTAATGTTGCCTGTAATTCAATTGATTTTATTTTAAATATTTCTACACCATCTGTGATGGTAGAATACGTCGGCCACTTTTTTATTTAAGAACAGATGTACCGTATTTTCTGAAATAAATTTATTCTATTCTATTCTATTCTTTGTACTTTAAAACATATTCTGGTATAAAGAAATTAATAATTTCTTTAACGATCGAGCGATTTTCATTCGTAGAATTTAAAAATCTTTACGTCTTTTTTACGTTACCGTTTCCTATAAAACGATTCTAGGCAAATGTTTAACTAATTATTATTTACATAGACTGTGATCTAGTATTACTTCACGAGATTCTATTTTATTATTTATTTGCTCCCAACGTAAATTAATGAGATTTTAAATGTAATACAATTTTTTTAAAACTCGTTACTTACATAGATATTATAACTGAGGCTCCTATTATATAAAAAACTGCCTTCATTGATCAAAATGTCATCTAGGTACTTTACTTTTAAACGGCTCATACCGCCTCGAGTGTTAATAACCAACTTTGCACACATGTATCATAATGTACTATTATCAGCTTCTGGTTTCTGGTTGGTAGTCATTTTTATTACCTACAAAATGACCTGGTAGACGTTGTCCTATCAAAAATCCAATGGATAAAAGAACTCTAAGTTATGCTTGAATTTCCCAATCCTCCGGGCAACTTCTTTCCGTAAAAACTTTATTTGGACCTTGTTCAGTATTATTTTTTGCCAAATCGGTCCAGCTGTTGTTTCTTGAGACACTGATAATATTTCCTCAAAAACTCAAAATTCGTGAACTATCCAAAAGGTTCTAAGATTGAAACAATAATGATAAGGTTTGATTACCAATACGATTTCTTCTGACAGGAGAGAAACTGGCAAAGGCCGCTGGATGATTCGGAACTGTGTCACTGTTCTGCCATCGTTCAGGTTTGAAGTCATCAGCGTCATCTCCCCAGTAGTTTCGTCTTGTCTTTATGTCTGTTATTTTAGTCGTAATCTACCAGTATATCAAGCTTTTAGTGTTATGCAAGTGGTTAATTTTGACTCCTTTGTTCTTATACGCATGCCGCTAACGCGTCAGCATAATAAGAACTCACTCGAGAGAGAGGGTTGTCAAATAATAAAAAATAGTTCGTCAACAATTTTATTCTTTTATTTTTCCTGCTTATTTAACAGTGTGTTTTATATATTCCAAACAAGCATAGGTCAGTTACTATCGATGCTTGCAACACCTTAATATTTATATTCTATCAATAATTAATTCAAAAGAATTCACACAGTCAAGATCTCCTCTCAATACTAATGTCGTGTCCTGAAGCTGGCTTCAGCATGATGTCCAATTTGACCTTCAACTTGGTGACGTCAGCGGTGATGCAGTAACTTCGCAGCAAGTGGGCAAGGGTTGTCTTCATTGACATCATGGCGTGGACTTTACCTGAAATAATCATAATTGAAATGTTTTACAAAAAACTTAAAAGTACAAACTGAACGAAGAGGTAATCAAATCCTGGTCTTTTTTTTTTATACAACTTGGTCGGTAAACAAGCATACGGCCCGCCTGATGGTAAGCGGTTACCGTAGCGATATGGACGCTTGCAACACACACGAAGCATCGCTCACGCGTTACCGACCTATCCCCCTCCCCAATGAGCTCTGGCGACCTTACTCACGCGCAGGAACACAACTTTACACAACATAAAGTTATTTGGCTGCGGTATTCTGTAAGGTGGAGGTACTTCCCCAGTCGAGCTGCTCTTTGAGCGAATAAACGCTATGCTCTTCCTCTAAAAAAATCATTGTAGGGTTTGAACCCACGATCTTCGCCACTTCCACATTAGCTTTTCTCCCTCTTGGTGACTCTACCTAGCGGGAGTCTGTACCACTCGGTACTTATGTATGGGAAATAACTTTTTAGTAATCCCCATTAACCCAAAGAAGCGCTTATATGACGTTAATGAAATTTGTTTGAAATCTATTCCGACATATATACTCTGATTGGCACACTAAATCTGTACAGATAAGTAATCTATACATATAATAAAACTGTAGAAAAGTCGTGTCTGTACATCTGTACATTGAATATATTTACCAAAAACTGATTGGGGGTGATGTAGAATGACTAACACAATACATTAATACCATTAAAAAAAAAATTGTCTGTCTGTCTGTCTTTCTGTCTGTCTGTTTGTCTGTTTGAACAGGATAATCTTCGAATCCACTGAACGGATTTGCATGCTGTTTTCACAGAGTGATTGAGCGTTGCTTGGCGCTTCAACTAGGCTTTATTTCATCAAAATCGGCTCACGGGAAAAAAAGATATCTCAATTTATTTATTTACAGGCCGTCTCACGGCACAGACACAGAGGGAGAGAACTACTAGATGGCGTTGTCTTTTTCCTGAATCGCACTATGGTTTCGTTCTCACAATTTTATGACAGGATCAATGATTTTGATATCAGTTTTTTGGTTGATGAGATGAGAGCCATCAGCGCTCTCCCGTTTGACCATTTAGTTTTGTTCACTACAAAAAAAAGCTACAAATAAGTAGGTACAGCTGCATCGACGAACTTATGAAAAAGGCTTACCTAAGTAAGAATCGAACCTGTAAAACTTCACGATGTGTTCTCATTTAAAGTTCTTTGCCTACATATGGCATTGTATGGCATAGCTCTGGGTCGAGTAACTATTCCCACTGTACCACCCTCGCGGGAACTCTCCCGTGATAAAAGGCATCCTATTTTTAACCGACTCAAAAAAGAAGGAGGAAACTGTAAGTTGGACCCGTATGTTCTTTTTTCATGTATGTTCATCGATTTCTCAAAAACGACTATGAACAATTCAGATATGATGAAATTGCTTGACAGACTAAGTGGGAAATAGAAAAGAAACAGAACACAAATAAAAAAAAAAAGAGACCAGCAGTTCACAAAGAGAATATAGCTGATCTAATTTGCTGCCAGTTGGTAGTGTGCCCAAACTTTGCAGGCGGCGGCAACTTTGTATGGTGATGCTTATCTTCTAGCTGGAGTATTCGTCAGCCCTTTGGCTATAGGAACCGTCAATCAGACGCCTCGATATGTCGCGAAAAATACAATATGCTCCAGGACATTAATGTCAGATGGACCTCTTATCATCGTTACGCTTCAAGCCACTCGATACACGAATAGCTGACACGAGACCTCTGGCAAGAGCCCTATGAATGATGTCATTAAAGTCGGAGTGGAGCGGAATCCTGCCTATGCTTTTTACACACCATAGTATGTATGGTGGCCAGCCTGATCGACAAAAGTACCATACTGGTAGCCATAGGCATATATAGGGCATATAAATAGTTAACTTACGACGAAGACAGGACAAATAAAAAACTTGCTGTACGTCTGATGGCAAGCAGTTAACGTTGCCTATTGACGCTTGCATTGCAACACCAGGGGTATCACTCACGCTTTACCGAATTTCTCTCTACACCCTTCTTGAAAAAGTGTTTGAAGGTTGAGAGGAGTCGCTGTGCCGGCAGCGGTAGGTATTATTTGGTGCCTACTACATACTGGTCCCCTACACCCAGCTCTGGCGACCTTACTCACCGCAGGAAAACAACTGCGATGTAAGGGGGAGGAACCTCCCTGCTCGGGCTGCTCCAAATTAGTAACGAGAGAACCTGCTTGCAGCCAGAGTCCAATTTCTCTTTCAAGTGGTTACGTTTCGGGAAATCCTTTCTTAACGTGTAGCCTATACCTACTCTATGAGGCATCTACTTTGCCACTAATTTTTAGTATACTTAGTGCTTGGGATATCGTTATTAGTGACTGGTATTTCGTTTTTATAAATAATAAAAACAATGTTCATCCAAATTCCTTCACAAACAAACTTAATTATGCGGTCCGGTTTTAAACAACAGTGATGGCCCAATCCAATAAATATACGTCCAAGGAAGGTCAGAGCCCTCGGTGC
This sequence comes from Achlya flavicornis, assembly GCA_947623365.1. Classification (NCBI taxonomy): domain Eukaryota; kingdom Metazoa; phylum Arthropoda; class Insecta; order Lepidoptera; family Drepanidae; genus Achlya; species Achlya flavicornis. The sequence goes on from OX392490.1 coordinate 4,736,976, forward strand.
GCGAGTGAGACTAAGTCTTGAGCTTGGCCGGCTTTATATAAAAGATTAAAATTACTCATTTAAAAAGCAAAGTCCTGGCTGATTGATGATTGATGGATGGGAGCACGTGGTCCTCCACCAGCTGTCGCCGCGCCGCGCTCCCATCATCGCATTGGCCACAGAGTTCACAAGAACAATTAGGAATCTTCACGAAATTAATATCTTAGCGTTTATTACGCGAACAAATCTTATAGTCTACGCGAGCGAAGCCGCGGGCAAAAAGCTAGTCTTCACTAAGATACTCAAAAATGTAAACACCCATACCAATGCAACCACGTTTTCCAATACTGAAACCGGCAAATGTGCTTGGATTGTCAGGTAGTGTCGCAGGATCTAACCATCGCTCTGGCTTAAACTGCTCGACGTCTGGACCCCATGAGGGATGAAGATGAAGACCCCAAGTCATTATCAGACAACTAGTTCCAGCTTGTAATGTGTAGTTTTCTGAAACAAATCAGAGGATTTTAAAGATGTATTTTTATTTCGGCTAATGAGCGAGGCTGAAACTCGTTTTTTATGAGTTAGATCTAATAATAATAAGTACACCATATGCGACTGTAGGCAAGAAAAGTAGTTCTTGAATAAACAATAAAGTCTATCCACCTATGTATAGGCACAGTTGAAATACTGACCTAGGACTATTCTGGGTGACTACTCAAGTTGAAAATTCATCGCTAACGGTGAGCTCCGATAGCTGCATTTAGGAGACAGTTCCTCTCTAGACATTTCGTGCTTACCATCTCCAGCTATATCACCACTTACTATAAGTGTGACCAGACACAGGCCATAATGCTATATTATTTAAAACTATAACATACTGAGTTTCAAATCACTGTCAATATCTCTAGCAATCACTGGAGCAATCGGGTATAATCTCATCGATTCCTTGATGACAGCTTCCAGATAAACCAATTTAGGTAAATCATCCTTTTCCACGTCTCTATCTGTATTCCCTAATACTTCACATATCCTGGAAAAAAAAATGCAGCTTGAATAAGCTAACCGGCTAGTCTGTTCTACCAATAAAAATGCAGGAAAACTGGTTAGACATTTTTGTGCAATTAAAAACGATGATGGAATCTAAATCGTGGCATTATTGCTTTGTAAATTTTATTTGCCCTTTAGAAGAACATATTGTCTTCGTAATCAATTATTTTCTTTTATTTCAATAGGTATGTAATTGCTCTATTTTTGCAGGATTTTCTCCTCAAAGGATCATGGCGAGATTTGTACGAAAAAATAAAGATTTTTAGAGACCTTGGAATGACGTTATAATTGATTCTTTGTGCCTAAGGAGCAACTTGAGCCATTTAAAATATTTTTAGAACCCCGGGATAAAAATGCGAATTTCTATGGCAAGCCGGTGAATCGCGACTATTTGCGACCAAAACCATTATGTTGTTGTTATGTTTTGCGGGGTTTATAAAATATTTCATGTATATTAACATGTTGCTGGTAATGTAATCTCAACATTGGAAGTCATTAAATAGCCTCTAAATAATGTCCAAATAAATGTATGGAGCTCGCCATGATTCTTTCACAGATGAATAAGCTAGGTATTTCAAATTTTGTTTAAAACTTACTCTTCATAAAGCTTTTCCTGTACATCCGGGTGAGAACCTATCAATATAACTGTATAAGTAAGAGTGCCAGCCATAGTGTCATGTCCACCAACAATTACATTATCTGTTTGTTCTCTAATTTCAGAATCAGTGAATAAACCCTTTTCAAATGATAGTTCCAGAATGTGATCCATGAAGGGCTTGTATTTTCCTGAAAATTTATTTTGTAGGTGAAATCTGGTGATCAAATATTATAAAATATATTTCAACAATCAAATATTGATGTTTATACCTGTAATGTTATCTCTGTGTTCCTTATAGTTTTGTTCCATCTCTAGTTTCCTTTTTTTAAGAACCTGAGATAAAAGAGATAGCAATAATAGATGCTTAAGAGTATAGCTGTATTCATTATACAGTATCTGGAAGTAAATCTAAGCAAAGAACTCTATTATTATCGCTTCCACTTGATAATTTCCACATGTTTTAAATTGTTATCAATAACACTATAAATAATACTCTTTTACAAGTTTCTTGAACAAAAGAGAGGTAGGGCATAACGGATTCTCCCGTTCAAATGCGGCACAACCTAGCTTGGGAAGTACCTCTACTACAGATTTGTAATATTTTCTATGCCTACGTAACCTCCAACTCACAGAAGACTGCAGCCAAATTGGTATTCATACTATAAGGGAGGTCACCAGAACTCCATGAGATGGCGCTGTGCTGGCAGTGTGCGGGTGTAGCTAGTACCAAATGGCGCTGCGCTTTGTCCAGAGGACTGTAGGTACAGCAAATCCCTCAACCCCTATTTAAACCCCTCTGATACCCCTTGTGTTGCAACTTTGCAAGCGCCTGTAGGCATCGGTAATCACTTATTATCAGACGCAACGTTTGCTTGTTTGCTTCCTTTGTAGCAGTATTAATAGAATTGTTAACATAATGTCATCCACCTGTCTACAATCATTCATTACTCACCATATTAGATACATTATGAAGAGCCCTGATAACTTCATCCTGGGTTTTCTTAAGACTAGACCAATTAAAAATAATGTCGCTGTGGTACCAGACTTTCTGCATTCTTTCGTAGAATATGTCACACAACTTTCTTAGGGCAACCATGTATTCACTGAAAATGGTAGAGTCTGCATCGGAACTCATTCCTAGAGCCGTTTCTAAAAGTAACGAAATCTCTTTAACTTTGGGACTGCCGAGGATATATACAATAGTAAACTTTGAAAGACAGAGTATTATTAGTATTGCCACAGAGCAAATAATATACTAGGTACAGGTCGGTTAACTAAAGCTGGCACGTTTCAACACATTTACACCGTCTCTCTCGCGCAAAGTCAAGCTTATGAGTATGAAGGAGACAGTTATTGTTTTGCTTTTGCTACTGCTCATAAATATAGAGTGGTCTATTTTTGCATTCGGCCATTAGACTTGACTGATTGCAAATTTATGAGTACTGTGAACGTGCCAGCTTTCGTTAACCGACCTGTACGTAGTACAATATATTTGTCTTCAAAATTGATCGAGGCAGATCGAGGCCTCCGGAGACCAGCCGCCGGGGAGTTTTTTTCGCCAACGCATCAGCTTGGCTATCCAAAGAGGAAACGCTGCCAGCCTGCTGGGAACCGGCATCAGCGGCAGACTTGACGAAATTTTCTATACAACGTGTAGTGTAACAGATTAGATGCTCGCAAGCCCGTCCACGCTACGCGAATCGTGCTCGCAGTGTGCTCGTTCGTGGCTCGGCTCGTGCTCGGTTCGCCAAGCATGGACGCACCATTAGATGTTTTTATTTCCATAGAATTTTACTTGTTTATATCCAAAAGATACTGGTTTTGTATGAAGCTAGCTCGTAGTAATATTCTTATTAATGGCAAATCTTCACGTTTAATGAAAAAGACATAACTTACTGCATATCGTCTGCAAACTATTCAGGGTAATGTATGGTTCCGGATCAAATGGGCCTCTTCCCACTTTCATAGTGAGATCTTCAACCAGTTTTCTACCTTGATTATTGAACTCTCCTATAAAGCCGTTCAGCACTTGGTGACCAAATGCAGGATTCAATAGCTTGCGATTTCGTTTCCAGTTTGTTACTGGAACAGGAGGCAGTCATGTTGATTTTAGTAAGAAACATTTATTGTTTTTTTTTATTATCTGAATCTTTATACTAGACGTACAAAAAAACTGGTCGAAGCGAGTCTTATATTAAAGCACAGTAGGTATTTCCTATGTATGTGAATAGAATCAGTACTGGCTCAAGCAGGCAAGTGACGCTGAGTCTTATTGTCTCTGTCGACGTCTCAGTGCAGAATGACAACCGTTCGGCAATAGAAAGAAAGAAAGAAAGAAAAAAGATTTATTCATGACAACAGACAACATTAAATTAAAGACTGTAGTAATAACAAAAAAATAAGAATAAAAAAAAAACAGAATAACCAATTAGGCACCTAAAAACTACACAAAAATGCAATGTTGCGTGATGCCAGTAATAGGTCTCGACTCAGCAATATGCTTAGGTTAGTAATATCTCAGAGTATATAAATACTACGTACAAGTAATATATAGATAATTGCTAGATAGATAGAAAGAGCCGAGCCTCGAACGAACAGGATTCGTTCGTTGCTCGCGATTTCAAGCGTGTACACACGGCTACAGATCAAGCTATACATTTCTAGTATAAGCTGACCTCCCAATGTACTGAAATCCCATACAATGCGAGATCAGCTTATACTGGAAATGTATAGATTGATCTGTAGCCGTGTGTACGTTCTTAACGAGCCTACAACGAGCGCGATGCGAATCCCTGTGTTCATAACAACACTGACTCTCGGGCGGAGTGCAGTCGAGCACGCTACAAATGCTCGTTCGAGGCTCGCAAGCCCTTCCACGCTACGCGAATCGTGCTCGCACTGTGCTCGGTCCGCCAAGCATGGACGCACCATAAGGAACTATTTAGAAGCGGATGCGGCATATATCGGGTGTGTGGCTGCACTATCGACGGCGACACGTCCACATTTTTAATTACATCTAGTTTCGTCCCGTGATTTTACCCGAGTATCCGAAGATCTAATGTTTTCCCGGGATACAAAGCATTTAAGAGCACTCAGCTCACCATACTTTTCATACAAAAGCTCTGTACTTATGATGGCGTTTTTAAACACTTTTCGTTAGATGTTTTAAACAAATTGGTATCTTGTGAACTATATCTAGCAGTATAACTAGGCGAAAATAAAAAAAAGTGTGAAACAAATTCAGTAAAAGCCTCCGAAAAACAGCGGTTTTGCACAAATTTTACCTGAACTTTGGCCATATCTAATGTACCTATGAATTGTAAAAGTAAAGAAAACAGCATGCAAATGTATTGGAGATTCTAAATAACTAACTTTTTTTTCACATACTTGTAAGATTACATCACAGGAAGTATGGGCCTGGAACAAGTTTAATGATATGCGAAATCATGAATGACGACCTAGCGAAGCGGCCGCGAGTGATCAGCAGAATTTACCAACTGATAACCGATGGCTCTGATGGTGTCTCTCTTTTTTCGCAGTCAAACATTACGTTGGATGAAAGTACAAGCTTTTAGCACAGTCTATTAAACCATACAGTCGGTCGACGAAGCCGTCTAGACAGGGCAATCGTGCGGGGTGTGAGAGGCGAGACGCGGGAATTACGATTGGTTGGTTTTTGTGCGCGTTGAGGCACGATGAGGTAACAAATACACTCAGGTTCGAATTTATTATGTTAGTTCAATATTAAACGTACAATAAATCACGACTACTTACAACTTGCTATAACTAATCCTTCACCAATCCAAGGCTTTCCGAATTTGTAAAGGTAGTGTTTCTCCAAGCACATATTAGATACAGTTTCGCAATCTTCTGGATCTGATATGGCTGCAAAGAAGAAAAAGAATTTTGTTGAGGTCAATGTAGCTATCAGAGAGGTAGAGCTGAAACAGCAGCTCGTCTGGAGAAGTACCCTTACAGAATACCACAGCCAAATAAGTTTATGTTGTGTAAAGTTGTGTTCCTGCGCGTGAATAAGGTCGCCAGAGCTCATAGGAGAGGGGGGAAAGCTCGGTAACGCGTGAGAGATGCTTCGTGTGTTGCAAGCGTCCATATGGCTACGGTAACTGCTTACCATCAAGTGGGCCGTATGCTTGTTTACCGGCTTAGTTGAATAAAATATAAAGCCATCAAAGACCCATCGAAAATCGTTATGGTGCGTCCATGCTTGGCGAATCGAGCACGAGCCGAGCCACGAACGAGCACACTGCGAGCAAGATTCGCGTAGCGTGGACGGGCTTGCGAGCCTCGAACGAGCATTCGTAGCGTGCTCGACTGCGCTCCGCCCGATTGTCAGTTTTTTCACGAACACAGGGATTCGCATCGCGCTCGTTGTAGGCTCGTTGAAGGTTCGTTAACTACGTCCAAGCTTAAAATCTCGTGTACGCTTCGCGTAGCATGGACGCACCATTCACGTCGCAAGGTAATATTATAATTTCGTGGATAACGGTGGTGGTTATACAATTACTCTTTTGTTTACTATTTGTTTTTTTGTTTATGCGTTATTGTAAAATTGTTTGTTATCCCAAATAAATAAAATAAATAAATAAGGTGTGAATGGACCCTTATAAAGAAAATCAATAATTACCATACAAAATATTTGGTCCGAAGTACAAAGTGACGATACCGCCAAAGTCTATAGCTTCTAATGCTACCTTCTTAGCCAAATTTGCCAAATCTGAAAGTTAAACGGCAGAAGTATAGAGTAATTATAAAGAGGTGGATACGACAATAAATGAAACCACGTCAAACGTAAAGTACTCATAAATATGAACAACAACACTCCTTTGCAAAAAAAACGGGCACCTTACAGTCATTAGCTTTTCTATGTATAATATTAACATTTTTAGTATGTCATTAGTACAAATGACTAGAAATTTCTTATTTTCAATGACGTATGAATGAATATAGTTATTAACACTTAAATCTTGGAATCGGTGTTTAGTCAATGCATAGGTACAGAGAATGGGCATTTTTATAGGTATAATGAAATTAAGTCTAAGACTATTTTTATGGTATTTTAATTAAAAATAGACATTAAAAAATAAAAATGTATAACGAGTATAATTTCCCCTTGCAGCGATTACGGCATTTAATCGTCTTGGCATGCTTTCCTCCAGGCGTTTGAAGGTGTCCTGAGGAATGTGTTCCCATTGCCCTCAGCCGAGATCACACGTTTAAACTCCCTGATGTTTTGTGGAAGTGGTTGGACAGCTCGTACTAGCCTTTTTAGGAGGTCCCAGACGTGCTCACTGGGTCGGGGCTCCGCACTGGACAATCCAAACGACGAATACCGACCTCTTGCATATAAGCATCTACGTCGCCAGAACGGTGGGCCCGAGCATTATCGTCCATGTAAATGGCATCTTTACCAATTACAGTCAGTCCGGGTTGTGCATGTTGACAAAGGATTTCTGTTATGTACCTTTGCGCATTTAGCCACGATTTTCAATGAATACTATCTCGGTACGATAGCGGGAAGTTACGCCCGCCCAAAACATAACGGACCCTCATAAGGGGTGATTTCTTCAAAACACACGTCGGCCTAGCGTTCCCCTGGTCTTTGTAACACTCGCCGACGTCGGTCCTAACCATTCAGATAAATTCGAGCTTCATCGGAGAAGAGTACGTTACTCCAGTTACCTTGTGTAACATAGGCAATTTCTAGCGAACATCAATCGAGCAATCCGGTGCTCACGGAGTAACTTGGGGGCCCGCGCTGGTCGTCGACTGCGTGTGTATATCAGCCGCTAAAAGCCAAAGCTACTCATTGTACATACATAAACCTGTACATACATATACCGTCATATTGTAAATCGTCCCTGGTTGGAGTTAGAAAACAAATATAGGTGTTAAATAAAAGAATTGACATTTAATTGTTTGAGATCAAAATTAAATATGTTAAACATTTTTTTTAAGAAACAATTATTACAATCAACTACGTAATTAAACTACTTTTAATATTTATAAACATCGATATATTATCGTCTGTCCTATTTCGATGTTTATACGGATAAGTTGAGATAATTGCTATCGATATAGGCTTCGGGAATCACACTCAATCTTTAATTGTGAAGCAATAGCTATACTTAAATCTTTAGAGTTAATACATAATGACACACACCGAAAACACAAATTCACTTATAATAGATACCTACTAGCAGACCCCCGCGGTTTCACCCGCGAACGGTTAGTTTTTTTTTGCGCGGAACACTAATTATTTTCAAAAATAAAAGTAGCTAAGTTACTCCTTATAACATCAGCTATGAACCCGAACAGACAGAAAAAATGTTTAAAACTCAATCCGATTTTATAAAATAGTTGAACTCTATGTGAGTTGAAAGCTTGGTGCAATGCGTAGATAGAGAATTGTAGGTAGATATGCTGTCAGCGTATAGTGAAGAAGATAGCGATAGTTCGACATAAATACATATATATTTTTATCGAATTTAGACGAAATTATCTATACAATTTGCATGATATTGACAGAAAATACACTTGAGTATAGTAATCATTTGATTTACTTACTGTATCAGTAAAAAAAAAACGACGACGTCTGGCAACGCTGATACAAAGTTACAAATAACATACAATTAGGGTTTCACAGTGGATGGCCCATGGATGTCAACTGCTCAACATAGGCCTCCCCCAAAGGCATTCGGACGCTTGGAACCCCAAAAATAGTGATAGGTACTTACGGGCACTTCCGCCAGCTAATAAGGGAAGGTGTCCAACAATTGGCCACACTCCAGGAAGCACTGGTGGACCATTCTTCAGCATTGGCTTCCATTTCCACCACATTGCCAGTAGAGCGCACGCGCAGAGAAGCGTTATTGCGTATAGCCATAGCATTTTCTGTTGAAATTATAAATGCAAATAATGAGCAATAATATATATATATATATGTATAATGAATGCGATTATTTACTAATATTCATACAATAGCGTGTGTTTCCTCAAAGTTTATATTTTATTAATTTATTTATTTGACTTACTTTAATGAATATTCTGCAAAGACTAACACTAATAACTAGACTTCGGATTATATAACATGCGTTTTCATATGCTATTTTTATAGTGTAATGCCATAGGGTCATCATATAGTCAAAGAGAATATAACGCTAATATATTCAATTCTTATTTATGGCTTTTGCGGATAGTGTGATGATGATGTCATGTCAAGTCGGTAAGGATTGTCAAAATTGAGAAGCCGACTGTTGTCAGTTGTCAATGAATGCGTTTAATGCACTAAATTAATAAATTAATACTAGCTTAAAAATAAGGTCGCGCACGCGAATGTACGTGCTTGAAATAATAGGAGATCCCAGTGCCGCCAGACCTTCCTCATTTTCTGACGGACAAAATGTACAGAATTAATTAAGTAGTATTAGTATACGTACCTACTTCAAACGTATGAATACATGTAACTTGTCATGTAAAGTCAACATGTAAAGGTAGGTATAGAAAAAAGAGAAAAAAGATTGTCGACAATTTATCAAATATGCACATCCTCTGTCAGAGACAAAACTTGAGGTATTGAAAATGCACATAAAACTCAAAATTGAAAAAAAACTAGCCGCCTTCAGAGTACACTAAAAAGTATGAAATAACTCTAATCTGACACGCTTTTGAAGTCGAAGTGAAAGAGTGCGACGCATTCCATGGAAATATTTTAAATAAAAAGTTATTTTTAGTTAATTCTTTTTTTATCAAACGAGAACCACCAGCATAGTTCCTACCTTGTTTACCGCCTGCGTAAGTCTGTATGCAACTTTTGAAAAGAGAGGTGCGTGGTTGACATTTATTCCAATTTCTGTACTGGTTGACGAGAAAGTTACTTTCCCTTGGTGATTCAGGATACCGTACTTAAGATTACAACTTAGTACCAATTTTATTTAAAAATCCCTACATTTTGAATACTACTAAGGCACTTCAGGCATTATTAATGGTCATTGAATTATTACACATGGTATTCTTTGACTAAGGTAGGAACGTTGACAAGCGTACCTACGCCCCACCTTTTTTCCACAATAATAATAATAAAAAGAAGCAATTAATTCAGGGGATAAAGGATAAGATACCTTATATACACATAAAATGAATTGCGTCTAGATTTTGTCTAGGAACAAATTACTTCAGCGTAATTTTTTAAAGCATGGGATAATTAAAAAAAAAATCTAAGACTATGACTCGATAATGCCTAGGGAAGGCGCGCTTCTCCGCCGAACGTCAATGGGCGCGTGGTGAGCATTTTGCCGCCCATTGTAAAAAGATCTGTTTGTTGAAGAGTACTTAGTTAAAAATATTAGATATTTAAATAAATAAATAATAAATAAATAAATATCCTGGGACATTCCTCACACACGGTCATCTGATCCTAAACTAAGCTGAGCTTGTACTATGGAAACCAGATAACTGATATAATACATACACTACTTTTTGTTTGTAAATACATACTTATAATTACACCCAGACTCAGGACACACAGACATGTTCATGCACACAAATGCGGGAATCGAACCCACGACCTGCGGCGCAATAGGTGGTATCTTTACCAGACTCTTAACCAACTGCGCCAACTGGCCCGTCATTTAACCTAAAATAAACCAATATTAAGTAAGGTTAATAGAGTTGTTACAGGTGATAGATATTTCTCATAAAACTTACATCAAGGGGTTTTTGTATGTTCTTCCGCACAATCTAATAAATAATGTGGTGGATATAAAAACTTTCGGATGGGGTTCTTCAAAGAGTGTGTGAACCGATTTTATAACACCCTAGTTTTTGCAAGCGTCTATAAGCTACGATAACCGCTCACCATCAGGTGGGCAGTATGCGAGTCTCAGCAGTATAAAAAAGAAGCTTGGGAGCAAAAACGCGTCACAGACTGACACGGCAAGAGCGCGGTATCCACTGAATTCGAAAACTGACGTTGCGTTGGCTTGATGTGATGTATGCAATCAATTGCCGGCTTTCATTGGTATGCAGACAGTGCTGGTATCGCTCATTGGATGGGCCTAACAAACAATCCTCGTTCCGTGGAGCGATTTAGCAAACGAATTGTGTATGAAATCGAGAATAATAGGCGTGTGAGTTGAATGCCGAACTTGCTGTGACCTAATATTGACAGTCATATCGATAAATATAGATACTAAATAGTCCGGTATAACTTTAAGGGCATTCGCGATTCGAGTACATAAGTACTGACTTGTTTTCTGCACCTCGTCATGGAAGAAGACTTTCAGTTTGACTTTGTGATTTATGTAGTAGTAGCCCAAGAAGGTAGGGTAGGGTAGGGTGGGGTAGGGTAGCACCATAGGGTAGGGTAGCACCACGCGAACGAAGTCGCGCCGGGCAGCTACTATCATATGAAGAAGAGATAAATGATAAAACTACAAAATACAAACTTTTAAAACTAAAAATTATTATAATCACAGCCAAGAACATGAGCTTACTTTAAATCTATTTTCAATCCTGTTCTTTGTTGAACCGTGCACTGTCGCTAAATATTTTTAGATTAATGTCTGATGAATTACTAAAAATCATAGAACAAGAGTTGTTGTTTATCATGTTAGTAGTTTATGTAGTCTAGAGAGGTTGTTAATGTTTTCCCTTCTGTAATCTATGGTTTTCCTAATAACCATGTACCTATAACGAAAAAATATAAAAACACAATGCGGCATCAACTAAAACTTAATAGAGCTTCGCTGACTTCAAAACAATACAATAAAATTCCCACATCATTATTTTAGCATCGTCCACGAAAAAAGTGAAGTACACAAGTAAGTACCACAAGATTATTAAATAGCTAGGGCGAGGGCGATGGCTGCCACACGCGTCATACTTGTGAACAGGTGCTGCTTGTGGGGGCTGGTCTGCTTAAGTTTGCTATTTATTTACTTATTAAATATTTATTCAGTCTTCTTTGTAATTTTGCCGCCGCGCTGGAGAACGCAATTGTTTTCAGTGCGATTAGAATGTAAATATTATGTAATGAATCCAAGCTTGTTTTGAAAAGAGTAATTGCTGAGTTTATTGCCGGCTCTTCTCAGCAAATGCAACCTTCCTTACCGGTATTAGAGTATTAGAGTCAGACTTTTCATAAGTGCCTGCGAAGGTCTATTTGAATAAATGATTTTGAATTTTGAATAAAATTATGTTTCATTTTACTCCATGAGAAGAGAGAAGAGAGAGAAAACAAAATTGTTCCCAACAACAACACCACGCTAATTGATTCAAAAAAATTAAAAGCCATACATTAATTCCCAATCTCCTCCACGCTTTTATTATTAAAAAAATATTACTGTTTTTATGATGCATCCTAATAAAGGTAGCTGTAGTACAGTCAGTTGCAAAAAGTCGATTTATATTAAGTTAATATATCAGGAATTGTAGTATGATGAACGCCTTCTTCAAAAAGCGGCCGCACAGGAAATGCACCTGGAGTTGCCCCAATGGTCAAATGATGGAAAATCAGTATTTAAAAAAATTTAAAATATAATAATATTTCTTTGGACAAGTTTGGGACATTTTTGAACCAATCAATCTTTGAAAAAATCAATTTTGGGATTCTTTTTTGAACAAAGGAATGGAGGAGTTTGGGAACAAGCCATTATTTTATGTTTTATGAAGGAACACTTTTTTTTTAATTACACATACCTATTGTTTTTTGTTTATCAGTTTTGTAGTATGTCAACCAAATTGTTTTTCGGACTTATTTTTGCCAGTGTCAATTTATAATGCACGTCTTGTATGGGAATAGAACCCAACCGCGCCAACTGTCCCTTCGAGATAGGTAACAAGATAGGTAGCATGGACCAAATACTGAACTTCACAATCTCCATAAAAAACAACAAGTTGGAACATTTGAAGTTTCTATGTAGTAAAAGTTGTTCAGCATGACTAACCCAACCTAGGTTTGAAAAATATTCCATCTCGAAATCTCCACCCAGTAAGTATAACTTACACAACATTCTCAAAAATGAACCTTAGTTCTTGAACGAAAATTATACAAAAATCCAAAATATCTAAATGTTTAAAATAATATCAACAGACAAACATTGTATTTTTTTAATAATAGATGTTTTGCTATTTTGAAAACAATACGCACAACAATTAATTACCCACACTATTAATTACCGCAAGGTCTCTGAACACAATATAAAGAACATCACGCACTATGACGTAGCTAAGTGACAAGTAGTTACAACTACAGTCTATCTGTATATATAAAATTCAAAGTCCTGACTGACTGACTGACTGACTGACTGATATATCAACGCACAGCCTAAACCGCTGGTCCTAGAGACATGAAATTTGGAGGGTGTATTCTTTGTAAAGTGTAGGTATCCACTAAGAAAGGGTTTTTCGAAATTCCACCCCTGAGGGGGTAAAATAGGGGATGAAAGTTTGTATGAAAGTCCGTCAGTTTCGAAGTTAGGATCTTCAAATTTTGTGTTTAGGCTGAAGATTGAAAATTAATGTATAGGTGTCTGAGCGTTTGTTATAATTATACCCCCGTAGGGGGGAAAAGAGGGATGAAGTTACTTATGCAAGTCCTTCATTTCCACATTAAACACCACTAAATATATTATTATACAGTGTAGGCATCCACTAACGAAGGATTTTTGATATTACACTCCTAAGGGAGTAAAAAAGGGGATGAAAGTTTGTATGAAAGTCCGTCAGTTTCGAAGTTAGGATGTTCAAAATAAGTGTAAGGGCTGACGATTGAAAATTAAATTTCTACCTGTCTAAGCGTTTTTGATAATTCCACCCTCGAAGGGATGAAAAGCGGGATGAAGTTGTGTATTGGATCTCACTGACTAATATATAAACGCACAGGCTAAACCGCTGGTCCTACAGACATGAAATTTGGAGTTTGTGTGCTTTGCGAAGTGTAGGTAAGCACTAAGAAAGGGTTTTTCGAAATTCCACCCCTGAGGGGGTAAAATAGGGGATGAAAGTTTGTATGAAAGTCCGTCGGTTTTAAAATTAGGGCACTGAAAATTAATTCATACGTGTCTTAGCTTTTTTTGATAATCCACCCTCGAAGGGGTGAAAAGCAGGATGAAGTTGAGTATGGGAAATCACTGATTGATATATCAACGCACAGCTTAAACTGCTGGTCTTAGAGACATGAAATTTGAAGGGTGTGTTCTTTGGGAAGTGTACGTATCAAATATGAAAGGGTTTTTCGAAATTCCAACCCCCGTTTCACCCTGTAGGCCACGCGGGCGAAGCCGCGGGCAGAAGCTAGTTTATGGTATAAACTGCCTCTGCCGCCTTGGGTCCAGGTCAACTGGAGGTATTTTTTCAATTTGTTTGCTTAATTTTCCGAATGAGTGAACAAATAAACAGATTTTATATCTCTGTTTATTTGTTTATAAGAGGTAATCTTTAGGAATAGACCGATTTAAAAGAATACACAATTTTAATGTTACACTACAGACAGTTATAACATAGGCCACGCGGGGAACAGGAATTGTTTCGTTACAGCACCAATGCGAAGAACACCATAGATATTTCCCTTATAGCTCCAGCCAAATTTTAGTTTGGTTCAGTTCATCATCATCATCATTAGCCTATAATGTCCCACTGCTGAGCACAGGCCTCCTTTCACAAATCAGGGTGAAAGGGACTGGGCGATACTCCACCACGCGTGACCACTGCGTATTGGTGGAGGTAGGCTAGTGTTCAACCTACTGTTGGAGTTTTCAAGCCGACTAGAAGGCCTCCAACTAGCTTAATGACTATCACAATTAAGTGATAACCGGGACCAACGGCTTTACGTGCCTTCCGAAGCACCCATCCAGGTACCGACCACGACGGTAGTAGCTTAACTTGCCGATCGATTAAGAACGGTTTAACATGCTACACCACGAGCGCTTCAGTTACGGTTGATTGATATTATAACTAGGAAGGTATGGCTACTTAGGAGAAATGGTACCAAGATAACATAAGCTTGAACGAGATCTCTCTTTCCTTTCTTATACCTACATAATGGTTAGGTACTTCAGTAAATGTGACCTTCATATAAGTGCCCTTATGAGGCCTAAATTGAATAAATTACTTGTACTTTGACTTTGATGAGGGATCCGAATGGAATGAAGGCTTCCAGCGAGAGGTCCACCAAGGGCGGATCCAGGTTTTGAGCCAGGCCTCGTCATCCAGGTATAAGAGAGAGTGAGAGCTCCTCAATCAACAACAATCTTGGTTTTTCTGTGTAGTCTGTCAGATTCTGGGGATCCGGTGCCACCGATCTGAGCATGTTGGCAATAAAATCCCTACAAAATTATCCACACCACATACAAGTATGCGATTCAACGTAGAGTACTTAAGTAGACTTCTTTTGTTTTTTTTTACCATTCATTAGTTTTTAATTTACCGTGAGCGGAGATCAAAAACAAAGTAAACAATGTGTGGGCAAAAAAAGATTATTAGGTTCCCATAGTACCTACCAGTTTAGAGACGTCATAGTTTTATATAAATTAGTTGACAATGTAGTCGAACTAACTAGTCGTGAAATTCACCCAAAGGAAAATAGTATAGTTTATTAATATTTAATGAAAATGTTGCTGATATTGTTTCTTGCAACTTGTTGCGGGTTCGCGTTATGGTTTCGGCGTAAACGTGCTATGTCGTCGGTAGGGCCTCAACCTAAAGCATATCCTGGCGCATTGCCTATTATTGGACATGGATATCTGTTCAGTGGTGGTAGAGCCTCAGGTGACTATTATAATTATGATTTTGAGTAATTAATGGGACGACCTACCAGGGGGTTGATTCTCGTAACAAAACGTCAGCGGTGTCGTAGCGACATCAACTATTTAAATAGTGTTTCGTGAAATATTTTGTATAAAAAACATTCAAACGTGTATATGCCTCAACAATTTGTATACATAGAATCATTTTTCAATCGTTTATTGACATTATGATAATAAATAATTGGACTGTTTTACAAAAAAACTTAAACCGACTTCAAACTACACTAAGAAGTAATCAAATCCTGATCTGATGACAATGGGACCAAACGGGAAGTGTACCCTTCCAGACAAAAAAAGAATTTTCCAAATCGGTTCATAAATGGCGGAGTTATGAGGTAACAAACATAAGAAAAAAAAAAAAAAAAAAAACATACAACCGAATTGAGAACCTTCTCTTTTTTTGAAGTCGGTTAAAAATACAGTTTAGACGTTGAAGTCACTGCGATATCGTTGAAGTTTTGTAACGAGAATCGAGCCACAGGTAGACCGAGGTAGTCTATGGAAATCTCTGAACACATGATGATGATTATAAATCCAGGGTAATCATAACGTAAAGAATCTTCTTATCGCTTCTCTAAATAGTATAAAAAGAAGTCGCTTTCCGCGTCTGTCTGTTTATCCGCTAACTCCTTCTTAACCGCGCAACGGATTTTACTGCAGTTATCACAATCAAAAAGAAAATGTTTCAAGGAAGGTTCATGTATAATAAAACCTAATTAGGTTTTTATATATGTAGAAGAAACATATTTTGCAACCAAGTCGCCGAAAAATAAATTGACATGGCTTACTTAGGGAGATGCATAAAAATTGTGTACCACGGAATTGTGTATTACTAATATTATAAAGCGGAAGAGTTTTTTTGTTTGTTTAAACGGGCTAATCTCTGGAACTACCAGTCGGCTTCGAAAAATTATTTCACTAATAGAAAGCTACATTATGCCCGAGTATTATAGTCGGGAACGCAAGTGAAACCGCGGGGAAAAGCTAGTCTTAAATATATCTACAATTGTTACAATTTTACTGGGGTGTAAATAAAAATAAGGTAAACAGTTATGTAATACAAAAAAAACTTGTACACTAAATAAGGGTTTCTCTGAAAGTACAATGAAATCACAGACGTATGAGTAGTACCTTCATACGTCTGTGAATGAAATACAATGTTAATCGATAAAGTTGCCAGCTAGACTCAGCGTGTGGGTTTAGGGGTAAATTTGAATTGGTTTTGAAACAATAATTTAATAATATTGAGCTCCACTGACAGGATTATAGGCTTCCAGTCCTTAAATGGTTGTCCGCGAGTGGAATATAAGAATGGGTACCTACCGCACAATCGATCCGTGGAACATGCGTGGCGGTTAAACGCCCCGACGAAATAAACGTGGCTCCCACGGAGTAGGTGTGGCGTTTCGAACGCCCCCACAGAACAGGTGTGGCGGTCCTATGCCCCCACGGAACACGTCGCGTTTCGAACGCCCCCACGGAACACCTCCTCCTGAGGGAAATGTCCCTGCCTCCGGAAGGTGGACAATGTCGACTCCGGTCTGTCGACAGCTTGCCCGTACTGGCGGCAACGCCTACACAGCACGATGCCGATAAGGTTATAAAAAAAAACAACGTGGCGTGCCCGACGTCCCAAACATCGGAGCACGCGCCGGTCGTAAGTCCACGATACACAAAAAACAAGTAAAAAGTAACTTGGATGGAGTGTGTCTCCACTAAGAACAAAAAGAAAAGTCAAAGAGTCATCGTCCGGCATTAAGTAAAATTATAATTAAATGAGAATAAAAATAACAATTGCAACAAAAACAAGAAAAAATCCACACAAAATAAATTCCTCAACACAAATAGAACGCCTACATAATTTAAGTTTTATCTTTGATCTTATTACGGGGATGAGGGACCAGGGGGCCTACCACAAGCTTCCATAACCTTATTTATCTTTTGTCCCTCTTTGAAATCCGGCGTCTAAACAGGACAAAAGACAAATAAGGTTATAATAATATTGTTTTAAGAGCTTGTGGTTGGCCCCCATAGCTCTTGTTCTCTCCGTATCGCCTTGAGCCGACTAAGCTACCTGAGTATACTTATTTTGATAGGTTGCATCCTGAGTGCGCTACCACAGTCTATTAATTATTAATAGACTGTGGCGCTACCATACGGCTCATAGGGAAACAGTCACCAAAACTTGCCTCATGGCTACTTTAAAAACCGGCCAAGTGCGAGTCGGTCTCGTACACGGAGGGTTCCGTACAATATTAACTAACTCAACTTTGCTATGGAAAAAAAACGCCAATCAAAGACGTTTCTTATATGGGCGCCCCCTTTCGTTTTTAATTTTATTTAATTTTTTTGTTGTTGTTATAGCGGCAATATAAATACACACTCTCTTAAAATTTCAGCTGTCTATCTATTACCGTTCATGTGATACAGCCCACTGACAGACAGACGGACGGACGGACCACTACAGAACCCTAAAAAAGACCATGTTAATTTAGCTCTCGATCTAATACCTAATGACTTGGATGTCTCATCATAGTTTATAGGTATTGCAATGTTAGAACTCATATTTTAAATTAATTTAGGTATGTTAATTTTCAGACTTTTGGAACTGGATTAAAGAATTCATTAACTTCAGTTTGGAACAAGGTGGTGTCATTTCCTTAAATTTGGGATTTCATAAAGTGTTCGGTAATTTTTTCTTTTCTATAAAGAAATATAATTAGCTTTATCTTAATGCTGCATTAAAATAGCTCGAGTAATTAATATTGTTAATTATTTTTTTTTCAGTAATCACCGATCCAGATGATTGTTTAACGGTTGGAAACGCATGTTTGGACAAACATTATATTTACGATTTCTTTAAATCGTTGATTGGCCAAGGGTTAATCACAGCAGATGGTAGGTCAATAACTTATCTAGGGCATAATTATAAATGATGGTATTTACAGCAATATCTTAACTAATATTATAAATGCGAAAGTGAGTGTGTTTGTTACGCCTACACGCCTCAACTACTCAACGGATCATCATGAAATTGGGCATGCAGATAGCCCGTGGTATGGAACAGGACATAGGCTACTTTTTATCCCGGGAACGCGGGTGTAACCACGGGGGACAGCTAGTAATTTCATAATTGTAAAAGATATTGATCTTGAATCTCATAATTTTATCCTAAAGATACTTTAAATGCAAAAGTTTGTGGTTAGTAGGTAGTTAATCAATCAAAGAATAACTCTAGAATGGATTTGATTTAAAATTTGGCACAAAAATAGATCGTATAGAATTACATTGGACTTTTTTTATCCAGAAAAAAAAAACAGTCAGTCCCATAGAGTAGAATACTGTTACAGCCGCAGTCACAGATTACAGAACAAAAGGCAGGTAGAGCGCGCGTAACACAGAAGTGTGGCCAAAAAAGCAATTACAAATTGAAAAACACATACCTGGTAATCGCCTTTGAATCTGTATTCGCTTTGTTTAAAGAAAGTTTACTAAAAAGAAAGTGTTTTTCGTTAAATAAAGTTTGTTAAACAAAGCAAATACAAATTCACCATTCTGTTCCGCGCGCTCCATCTGCCTTGTTCTGTAATCTAACGCCGCAGTGTTGCGAACTAATAACAAATTAATCTAATATAGGTAGCTACTAAAGTTTTAATAAGCATATAAATAAAATACTCTTCACTGGTATCATAATTCATAAGTACTACAAACAAAGAAATAAATAAAAGGTTTTAATGACAGCACGAATAACTAATGACAACGGAAAACAATTAAGGAACAGTAACTTAATTATATTCTTTTAGTACCTACATGGAAAAGGGATCGTAAGCTATTGAACCCAGCATTTAGACAACAAATACTGAATGGGTTCATAGATATCTTCAATAGCCAGTCCAGGAGACTTGTCGATCAGTTTGCAGCTCAAGTGGGCAAAGGTCCCTTCAGACATTTGAATTACTTGATCGAGATCAATCTGGAAACATTCTGTCGTAAGTAGCAATTAACAGTTTTAAATAACAATGAATATTATGAACTCAAACTGAATTTTCTACAGCTGAATTGGCAACAAGCAGGCCGAAAAGGTAGAACCGATTACGGATGGGGAAGAGTGGTTCTCGAATAGCGACCACGGAATGGAAAAGCGCCGAACGGGATGACAAAGTGGACCGATGACCAGGTCAGAGTCGTTGGGCGCCGCTGGATGCAAGCGGCCCAAAACCGTGCGATGTGGAAATCAATCGGGGAGGGGGGTCCTACATTCAACAGCAGGATATTGAATATAGATGAGCGCCATATTCATTACTCACATTCTGATTTGTTATACATAACAAATACAATTATTTGTTAACAGGAACTGCTCTGGGCTTAGATAGGGATGATGTTGTGAGCAAAAAATATCCATATAGTGCCGGAAAGGTCTTCAAGACTTTTGCAAAAAGATTCCAGAGAATCTGGATGCATAGTGATCTAGTCTTCAGGTGGACATCAGATAAAAGGGAACAAGATACAGCTATAAAACACTTAGTTGACATTTCAAGTGCGGTAAATTCTTCAACCTACATTTAATTTTTGAGAGAGGTAGAGCATAGTGTTTATTCGCTCTAGAGCAGCTCGACTGGGGAAGTACCTCCAACTTACAGAATACCGCAGCCAAATAACTTTATGTTGTGTAAGGTTGTGTTCCTGCGCGTGAGTAAGGTCGCCAGAGCTCATAGGGGAGGGGGTAAAGGTCGGTAACGCGTGAGCGATGCTTCTTGTGTTACAAGCGTCCATATGGCAACGGTAACCGCTTACCATCAGGTGGGCCGTATGCTTGTTTAACGACTAAGTTGTATAAAAAAAAATGAATTACTTACTGTACTGTATACTAAGCAGATTTTTCACTTTGCTGAAAATGTAAAGTTTTAACTAATTTTTATGTATTAAGGTCATAAAAAAACGAAGATTGGACAGGGAAATGGAAAAGCAAATTAGTAAACATAACGATAATGAACAGTCAGGTAATGTAGAACAAAATTATATTTCAAAATTGTTGTATTACGAAAAATTGTTGGAAATCAGTTGCGCAAAGTACCTACAGCTAAATTCCGAGCCTGAACGATTTAGAATGAGGATGAAACTCAAAGCTACTTAAACTACCAAAGCAAATACTAAATACTACTCATACTGACACAGTCATGCTAATATACTAATTTTATTTCCAGAGAAATTTAGATCAATCCTAGATCTCCTACTAGATATAACAGAAGAAACAAATGCGTTTACTGATCAAGACATAAGGGAACACATAGATTCATTTATAGTAGCTGGTTATGATACTGGAGCTTCCACTGTTATGTTTACAATGATATTGCTAGGAACACATGCAGAAGTACAGGATCGGGCTTATAAAGAGTAAGTAGGACGTGGTTTTGTATTATTGTCGTTTAAATGGGCTTACACTCATCATCATCAGCCTATAATGTCCCACTGCTGAGCACAGGCCTCCTTTCACAAATCAGAGTGAAAGGGAATGGGCAGATACTCCACCACGCATGCCCACTGCGGATCGGTGGAGGTAGGCTAGTGGTCAACCTACTGTTGGAGTTTTCAAGCCGCCTAGAAGGCCTCCAACTAGCTTAACGACTATCACAATTAAGTGATAACCGGGACCAACGGCATTACATGCCTTCCGAAGCATGGAAACGCTCGATTTGAAATACCACTAGGCGGTCACCCATCCAGGTACCGACCACGACGGTGGTAGCTTAACTTGCCGATCGATGTTACACCACGAGCGCTTCCACTGCAGGGCTTACACTGCAGCTCTACGAAGCGTAGTATGATATTGTACTACGCAGTCTCTACTGAAGGACCTATTCAGGTAAAGTAAATAAAGCCATCCTAGGTTGTTAGTACCTAAAGGGTCAAGCTGTAAGTGCTAATTACATAGATAATGATAGCAGTCTTTATTAGTGCTGGGATCCTACTTTCTTTTTAAAAAAACTTTATGCTTGACAAAGGACTCATTTCATATGTCACTTATTTGTTTAGTGGAGGTGTAGTTTTTCAATCTTAACTTGATTCATCTATAAAATATTTTATTAATAAAATAAAGAAGCAGTTTCAATGGTCTACTACGAAACGATCACTTTTTATTTCTTTCTTTAAACAGGCTTCAAGAATTATTCGAAGATTCCGAAAGAGATGTAAACAAGGTGGATTTAACTAAATTAGTTTATTTGGAAGCAGTTATAAAGGAGAGTTTACGATTATATCCTGTAGTTCCTATCGTCGCAAGGAAAAATGATACTGTGGTAAAACTTAGTAAGTTCATAGCTATTTTTAGTACTTAGTAGTATTTAGAGGGCGTGTTATTGTGTGTTTTTTTACACTTAAGGTACCAAACAAGCATACGGTCCACCTGATGGTAAGCGGTTACCGAAGCCTAAAGACGCTCACAAATTAATTTACAAATAAAAAGTATTTATGTACTATAGTTATCTGGTTTCCATTTAGTACAAGCTCTGCTTAGTTTGTGATAGCTGTTTGTGAGAAATGTCCCAGGCTATTTATTCCATAACGATAAGAATATTTAAATCGAAACATATTTTTCAGAGAACTATACATTGCCAGCTGGCTGCAGTACATTTCTTTGTACATATGGCGTACATCGACATCCAATGTGGGGCAGTGACGTGAACCAGTTCAAGCCGGAGAGGTGGCTGGAGCAAGCTTCGATACCCGAGAATCCTAATGCATTTGCTCCGTTTGGTTTTGGAAGGCGAGCCTGCATTGGTATGGAAATATCCTTATTTTATGAAAATAGATAACAGCCAAATCATACATCTCAATCTTGATATCTAACCCTGGCAGACGGGACATCAATATTTTTTTTAATTACAGGCAAAGTGTATGCTATGATGTCGATAAAGACGATCCTCGTTCATGTATTGCGTCGATACCAGATCACCTCTGACGCCACAAAATTGGTTTTAAGAATGGACGCCGTTCTCAAAGCAGTATCTGGACATCAAGTCTCTTTAGAGTTGAGAATGTAGTTTTTTATTAACCTTGATTTCAGATAAAAAATACCAGTTTGTTTCTTTAATAAAAGTTATAACTAATTTATTTATATCCTTTTAAACTAGTGTTTTACCACAACCTTGACCGAAAGTGGTAAGCACATAAAATCTAAAGAAACTGGCTCTCTAGTTTATAGTAATCTGTGCTCTAGTGAAGCTGTCGGGATACACCGGTATATATTTGGCGGCCAGACTACTACAATGTACCCCTTTCTCTGTGATGTACCTACCCTACTATGTGGCTATATGGTCACAGCTTAAGACGTCTATGGTTTCCTCACGTCATTCTCCCTTACCGATAGCTATTGCTCATTGTAAAATTCTCCTGCTACCAAACGTTTTTCTGGCTCTATATCGCATCTTTATTTTCTTTTTTGACAAATGTACTGGGAGTTTAATTCCAACACATTTGCACCTTCATATTATTATATGTTTTATTTTTTATCATTATATTACATAAGTATGTCAAATTAAAATCTATATATAGAAAATTGTCTCAATTCTGCCGCTGCTTCCGATTAACGGCAAGGTTCCCAGAAGGCTGGCTGGCAGCGTTTCCTCTTAGATATTATTATTAATATTTCTGAATTCCCTTTCTACCAGAGCGAGTTCAAAAACGATGCCTGAATATAATTGCTTTCAGATGCAACTTGGGGCGTGAACATAGGTCCTTAAAAATAAAGAAGAATGGGTAAAAACGTCCCCAGACTGTAGCAAGATGAGCTATAGTGGTGATTGTAGGTCTCGTTGAGCACATTATTTTATTCTATGACAGCAAGTCAGAATTCCATGGGAGAAAAAAGATATTCACATTTGAAGTTACAAAAATGTTCCTTTGGTAATGATTGTTTTTTGTAATTATTAGCTATGCCCTGTGGCACAGAATACTGAATACCAGTGATTCCAATCGAGTTTTTAAGACAAAAAGAACTGTATGTCAATTTCCAGGACCCTTGCTATCTTTCTGCTAATATTTATCGATATTGGTCCAGTAACATAGTTGTGAAAACATAACAATACGGATAGATCTACTGTTGCATTTATCATATTAAAGTACTAGCTGTGCCTCGTGGCTTCACCTGTGTTCCTGAGAAAATAGTTTTGCTTGTCCATCTGTAGGCTCTATGCTGCCGCGTGTGGTAATTTTAATTGCTGTCAACCTAGTCCAGTAATTTAGCTGGAAAACGTAACATAGGACATACTAACCCGAAGAAAACCCCTATAGTGTGGCCCTACAATTCCAGAACACTTCCTTAAACATCAGTCAAAGCATCGGGATCCCTGGCGTCGATATTTCTAGCGTCACGTGCTGTTTCGTGTATAGTCACTTAGACGACAAAAAAAGCTCGGAGTGCTCAATAGAGCGAGGCAGTACTTATAACAACTTTATAAGTCGCAAGTCCGGGCTCAAATGGAGTACTGCTGTCATCTATACGCGGCGGTACCTGGATACCAGCTTGGGCCTTTGGACTCGGTTCAGCGACGTGCCATTAGAATTGTCGACGATCCCCAGCTCACAAGTGGTTTAGACCCCGTTAGACTGAGCCACCATCGCAACTCTCGCCATCGACGGGGATCCAACCTCACACATTGGAACCGAAATGGTTTCGTACTCTGCGATTTCAAAGGAGCTCACTACCGGAGGTTTTCCCAAGGGAGAACAGCATGGGATTCTTCAAAAAGGGTGTGAACAGATTTTTGCAGTGTCAGCAACGCGCGAGTGGTACCCTTGGTGTTACAAGTGTCTTTAAAGGCTATGGTAACCGCTTACCACCAGACGAGGCGGGTATACTTGTTTGTTGCCTTAGTTATACAAACAAAACTATCTTTCGCATTAATAACGTTAAAGTACTATGTTTACCTCGCGATTTCAAATGTGTTCCCGGTATACAAAGTAAATCCGTACCTATTTTATGGACATCTTCGGTTATCATTAACTATTTGGAACATAATACAGTGTTTATAGTCATGTTCAAGTTTTCTTTTTTATTGTGTTTTGCTATGTACCATTATCCAGTCAGTCTATGGGGCTATCAGTCTGCCTATGGGGCTGATTCATTGATTACACATAAATAACGACAATTAAACATAATGTCATATAGTAGGTAGATACCTAATATGCGAGTGTAATTGTTTGCTGTGTCAAAAAAAAAAGATCTTTACCTTATCCTAGTAATAGTAATGTAAGTAAACAATGCTTAAGTTTTTCGGTGTTTGTATTTAAATGACGCCGAAATGGCTTATCAGATGTGGGTGGAACTTAGCACAAAGATAGATTAAACTCTGGATAAGCATATATAATACTTTTAAATTAGAAAAGTTATACAAATACTGCGGGACGATATCAAAGTTACTCAGTATTTTGGTTGCTTTAACCGTGAATATCTTTTTTTTCCCATGGAATCCAGACTTGGTGTCATACAATAAAATGATGCCCTCGATGTGGCCAACAAACTCCACCATAGCTTATAGTGCTACATTCTGGGGACGCGTTTCATACAAATGGACCCTTTGTTCTTTAATATAATTACTCTGGAGACTCGTCGCAGAAATAATGGTTTATCATGCTTGCACTAAATAATTAATTCTACTGTTGATTCCCCTTGCCTTCTGTCTCTTCTCAAACTGACTACTCGCCAGAGATCCCTTAACCCCAAAATTGTCGTTCTTCAAACTTTCAATACTTAATAATACTTTTTTCTTACTATAACCACATATAACCCCGTGGTTAGAATGTGGCGGCAATATAATGATCTCCTTCGATAGCATCGATATTTATAATTCAAAGTTGTCAATCTTTAAAAAATCAATTAATAAAAGTGTTTTGATTCGTAACTTAAATATTTGATTACTAACATAGAATTAATTTATTTGTATTCACTAACCCTCTTAATTATATTGATACTTTTTGGTCATGATGTGTACGCATACGCATAGTTATATAGTTATAGTTTGTTTGTTAGTATAGTTATAGTTTGATTGTATTTACTAATCCTCTTAATTATATTAAAACTTTTTGGTCATGATGTGTACGCATAGTATTAGCTAATGGCAAAACTGTGGTATTAGTTTGTTTTGTATTTACTAACCGTCTTAATTATTTTGATACTTTTTGGTCATGCTGTGTACGCATAACATAGGTTTATTGTTCAGTCTATGTTTTTAACCGACTTCAAAAAAGAGGAGGTTCTCAATTCGGTTGTATTTTTTTTTTATGTTTGTTACCTCATAACTCCGTCATTTATTAACCGATTTGGAAAATTCTTTTTTTGTTTGGAAGGGTTTACATCCCGTTTGGTCCCATTGTCTTCAGATCAGGATTTGATTACTTCTGTCTGTGTACTTTGAAGTCGGCTTATGTTTTTTGTAAAACAGTTTTTTGTTATGTTAAATATCATTTATTATTGTGTTGTTTAAATAGCTATAAACTGTATTGTGTAACAAAGTTTAATACATTAATTAATAATTAAATTGAATAAGACCTGCCTCAAATAATAACCTGAATACTGGAGATGAAAAGAAAACCTGAACTCATTCAAAAGAACTTATCCAAACGTTTACGATGTTAAAATAAGATAGATAGTATTTTACAAATATCACAGTCTATTAAACCATACAGTCGTCCGACGCCTTTGATCTCGTGAAAAATGCTGACAACGTCTAGACAGTATCGCGAGGGCCAAGGTTGTCACAAGCAAAAAATATTTATACAATTATTTATTTATTGCAGATAACAATACAACATTGTTAGCATTATTATAATTTAAACAATATTATAATAACTACTCCATCATCAGACCCTGAAAACCATACATGGTCAAAGTTCATCTCACGACAATTTCAACAACCCCAAACATGGCTAGGATACGATGTTCGACTATGGAGTTCTAGTGCTTACCCTCCTACTCCATAATCAGACCCTGAAAACCATACATGGTCAAAGTTCATCTCACGACAATTCCAACAACCCCAAACACGGCTAGGATACGATGTTCCACTATGGAGTTCAAGTGCTTACCCTCCTACTCCATCAACAGACCTATTGAAAAAAAAAGATTTACAAACACTCATGCCCTGTGCCTGTTACCTATACCTGTGTACCTATTATATTTTTTACCGTCCGCTATTCGGCCATTTTGTTGGCGTTATTAACGTGACACGACATGACAAATATAAAATTATTATTGTATGCACTCTACGATGAACAACTCTACGAAGCATGATTTATTTACCTTTCTTCTGTGTGTGGATGCTGATGAAACCGTAGATCTTTATTTAAATAGGATGAAGACTTGCAGTCTCTCACAGCACACGTCGTTTGCACCATTTTAAATAAACAAATTAATATAAAATAATTACAGACACAAACACGCGTTAGCCCTGAATGCTGTTTACCGAGCTGCTAACATTGTTTTGTTCGCAGGTCGGTAACGGCTTTCCCGCGTCTCGCCCCTCACACCCCGCACGATTGCCCTGTCTAGACGGCTTCGTCGAACGACTGTATGGTTTAATAGACTGTGCAAATATTATACAAATGATTATTATAATGTAAAGTACTACTAACAGACAAACAGTATTTTGAAAACAACATGCACAATCATTAAATACCAAACTTATTGACTCGTATTTCCTGGAATTATGTGTGCCTATATTTTCATAATTATTTAGTTACTATTTGCGCCCCGCCCCGCGATTTCACCCGGGTACCCGAGGGATATATTGCTTTCTCGGGATATAAAGTAATCTTTTTGTTAATCTAGAACATAATTCTATCAGCGTGCCAAGTTTTATCTGAATCCGTCCACGCAACGGTTTTCACTGTTATGGTGCGCCCATGCTACGCGAAGCGAGCACGAGCCAACAGGATTCGTTCGTTGCTTGCGATTTCGAGCGTGGACGTACTTAACAAGCCTACAACGAGCGCGATGCGAATGCCATGAATGAAAAACTAATAATCGGGCGGAGCGCAGTCGAGCACGCTACGAATGCTCGTTCGAGGCTCGCAAGCCCGTCCACGCAACGCGAATCGTGCTCGCAGTGTGCTCGTTTGTGGCTCGGCTCATGCTCGGTTCGCCAAGCATGGACGCACCATTAGATACATTTTCAAGGATGGTTTATACTAAGTACTAAGTGACTTTTTATTCGTCTTAGAAACGCAGCCCACATAATGTATGAATAGTGACACCACATTACGACATTGCACCCGTGCGAAGCCTAAGCGGGTCGCTAAGGTCTAATTTAAAATAGAACACTATTATTAAGTTACATGATAGCTCAGAGTATATAAATACTACGTACAAATGATAGTAAGTAACATAGGCTACGGAGCTAAAAACGCGGGGTTAGTATTGTTTAATTTTGGAACCCGTCTAGCCTGGATTTAAGTATGTGACGATTCCTGATTCGAAAGTTAGATCTGCTTTTTGTGGACCACACACAATCAACAACGATCATGAGTTACCATGGCAAATTCTTAGGTTCCACCGTCGTTCCGGAGCCACCGGTCTGATTGAGATTAAAGCTTTGTTGTCGATAAAATATCCACATATTGGATTTTAGGTTTAGAGTGTGCCTCAATTTAATTCACATTCATTAGGTTTTAATTTAAGGTGAGCGGAAGTCAAACACAAAGTTATCATTTAAACCTTTCATTTAAAAACGTGTGCGAAACAATGACCTCTAGGTATCCTTACGAGTTTTGAGACGTCAAGAAGTTTTATATAAATTTGTAAACAATGAAG
The DNA here is from genome assembly GCA_947623365.1 of Achlya flavicornis. Classification (NCBI taxonomy): domain Eukaryota; kingdom Metazoa; phylum Arthropoda; class Insecta; order Lepidoptera; family Drepanidae; genus Achlya; species Achlya flavicornis. Next base: position 4,765,228 of record OX392490.1, read on the forward strand.
TGGAACCGACCAGTCATGAAATTCAACCAGATGAAAATAGTACTTTTTATTATTTAATGAAAATGTTGCTGATATTGTTCCTTGCAACTTGTTGCGGGTTCGCGTTATGGTTTCGGCGTAAACGTGGGATGTCGTCAGTAGGACCTCAACCTAAAGCATATCCTGGCGCATTGCCTATTATTGGACATGCACTTCAGCTCAGCGGTAGTGGCTCAGGTGACTATTAATATGATTATTATTAACTAAACGAGACGACCTACCAGGGGCTCTACCACGTATCTTTGATGGTAATCGTAACAAACACCATTCATCAATTTCATCCAATCACTGGTGGTAATCGTAACGAACACCATTAATGATTTCGTCCAATAGCGCGGTACAACTTTGACCAGTCGTGGGCCCTGATTGGCTGAAATTCATTAATGGTATTCGTTACGATTACCACCAAAGATACGGGATCTGGTAGACTGAGGTAAAGTCACTGGGAGTCTGTGAAAATATATGAGAACTAAGTACTTGGGACTTGAGGACCATGAGATAGGACCTTCATCCTGGAGTCGTAGGGGTGGGGAGTGTTTCCGGGCGCCGCCTACCATGATGGCCTGCATCTTCCCGACATTAAAAGATAGTCTCCATATGGAGAGCCAGTCTGACAGTGTGTCTAAGGTAGTCTGTAGCTTTGATGTGGCGTGGGTCCTGCTAATCGATGTGGCATAGCACGCCGCATCGTCCGCAAAGAGTCCCTCTTCCAGGGGGATGTCGTCAGTGTATCGCGAGCATCAGGCATGGCGAGAGGCTTTAATTTTTTGCGCTTTCTTTGCTAACGCTGACTAAACGTCACTAGATATATCAAATTGATGTACTACGGAATTATGTATTTAATTTTTTTTAATTTAAATTTAATTAGGTATGTGAAAAATCTACAAATAACCCTCCTTCCGGGTCAGTCGGGTAAAAAGTCCGCGATGGTATATGTGAATTGGATGTGTCTAGATATCTAATGGTGCGTCCATGCTACGCGAAGCGAGCACGAGCCGAGCCTCGAACGAACAGGATTCGTTCGTTGCTCGCGATTTCAAGCATAGACGTACTTAACGAGCATACAACGAGCACGATGCGAATCCCTGTATTCGTGAAAAAACTGACAAGAGGAGCGCAGTCGAGCACGCTACGAATGCTCGTTCGAGGCTCGCAAGCCCGTCCACGCTACGCGAATCGTGCTCGCAGTGTGGTCGTTCGTCAAGCATGGACGCACCATTATAATATCAACATTAGGTACATGTCAAATGCAACGAATTAGAAAAATAAATACAAATGCAATAAAAGCAAGCAAAACATAAGTATTTCCTCTACACAATAATGCCTACATTTGGGGACCGGACTTGTCCTCACCGTCTATCAATGTTAGTACTTAAATATGTATTTATGTTTACTTTCAGTTATTTGGAACAAGTTTAAAGAACTCATTAATTTCAGTTTAGAACAAGGCGGTGTCATTTCTATAAATTTGGGATATCATAAAGTTTTCGGTAATTATTTTTCTAAAATAATACAAGACTTACTATTTCAAACCTAATTTTATTTTAAACTGCATAATAATAACTGGAGTAACACAAATATTTATCGTTTATCAATATTTTCAGTAATAAATAACCGATCCAGATGATTGTTCAACAGTTGGAAACGCATGTTTGGTCAAACATTACATTTACAATTTCGCTAAGCCTTGGATTGGCCAAGGATTAATCACAGCAGATGGTAAGTCTTAAACTTCATCAGTGCATGATCATTATGTTATGGCATTTTCTAGTAATATATATAGAATTATATGGGACAACATGTTATAAACAAAATAGTAATATTTTTAGTTGACGTATTTTACCATTAAAAGTTACTAAAAATTTATACTTAATTCACTTCAAGTTGTATCATAATTCATACCTAATACGTATAAACGAAAAAAATATTGATTTATCCAAGAATTTAGTTATCGACAGTACTTAATGCCAATGAACTCAAAATTGGAAAAAAAATATTGATATACAATTTATTCGGGTGTAAAGCAAACGGGTGAGAGAGAACCGAATCGGATGAGAGGTGGAAGGACCCATAGCGCGTCACCATTAGTCAACAACTTTTGACAAACGAGTTACTGGCGTTCCTGCAGCAGAAGCGGTGCATTCCAAATTGCAGATCGCAGAAGAGTAACCGCAGTTAATCATGCAGAATTTCACCATTTTGGGGACAACGGCCTCGTAGGCTTGCGGCTTCTCTGATTTCTGTTACTATGAGTATAACATTAAAATAACATACTTTTTATCCAAAAAAAAAACACTTACTCTTCAAATATGTAATGCTGGTATAGTAGTACCCAACTGATAAGGCGCGTCGAGAATCTTCGTTCACACAGAAAAGAAAGTAAGTCCCGAAGATTAAGTGCCTGTGAAGGCCTATTTGAATGAATAAATTATTTCATTAACGAAATAATGCTTAAAACTTACAATCAACCTTAGATCACTACTATAAGGTTCACAATATAGTGCAGCTGTTAGTTCCGTCTCACTCGCAAGTCACGGCCCTCCGCACGGCGCGCGCAACATGGCGGCAGCTGCCGACCAATAGCATTTCCCGCGCTTTGAAAATGTATCTTCTGCGCAGGTACATCGGTAAGCCCATTTAAATTAGTTTTAATTAATATCAGACAACTTATATTATTTCAGTGCCAACGTGGAAGAGGGATCGTAAGCTATTGAACCCAGCATTTAGGCAGCCAATACTGAATGGGTTTATAGATATCTTCAATAGCCAGTCCAGGAGACTTGTCGATCAGCTTGCGGCTCACGTGGGCAAAGGTCCCTTCAAACATATGAATTACTTGATCCAGATCAATTTGGAAACGGTCTGTCGTAAGTAGCAATTAACAGATCCTAGTAGCATGGCAAACTTTCACTGTAATTGATGTGGACGATGATGATTAACACTACTCTCAACCAAGGGCGTCGCCAAGGGGGGGCAAGGAGGGGCAGCTGCCTCCCCCTAGAGATTCTAAATATATATGTATATAGTGCTAAGATACTGTTGTTATTACAATCGCTGTAGATGTAAGGCGTGAAAAGCTTCATGTGCTGTCGACTTTACCTACAATTTATACCTACTTTTCCCAAATGTATGAATTGTAGTAGGTAAAGTCAACTTGCCCCCCCCTATCTACAGGTACCCGGGTAGATGGGGCTCGCAGCTGGAACTACGGGTCCGGCTGTTTGGATCAGGGTACGCGGGGTCAGGTAGGCCACTGCCTTTATTAAGGCGGTACCTGACGTTGGTGTTGGTCTCGCGGTGGTCTATGTGGTTAGTTGCAGAGGGTGGCATGTTGTCTGTTCGGTATGTGTGACCGAGCGTCATTCCTCGCGCGCAACGAGTGTTTGTATTACTCAGACGCGGGGTTCGTGAGTAATCCTTAAGCAGATGAGCTCCTGTGAGTGAACTGCATCTCCGGCACTTTCCTGGATAGAAAGTAGAGGGCTACCCGTTGGATTAGTTTTCCGGCAACCCAGCTGTAGGCATTGGGTAGATACGTGGATTCGTATTGGGAAGTGAGCGCGCATGACAGCTCCGGTACCATTCATGGAGAAATGGAAGTCAGCTTCTCTGGCGTCCCCAGCGGGGATTGAATCCGCAAGCACCCTAGGGTGTGTTTGTGCTAGTGCTTGCGCTTGCGTAAGTACTGGCACAGACGCAGCTAGTGGGGTGCGCGTGGTGAGCGACTTTTAACAGCTCCGGTACCATTCTGGACAAATGGTAGTGAGCAATCACGGTGCGACTCACATTTTCTCAAGAGTACCAGGGGCGAGTACTCTGGCGGCGTGACCTACCGCAGAGGGTCTCTGACGCCTCGTAAGGGGTTGCCAGGAATAGTGTGCCGTCTTTTATACCTAACGGTGGGCAAGGTGGCCACTATAGAAAATCTCAGTAGATTGATAAGGGTTTGCCCCCCCCTGCGCCATCGGCTGGCGACGCCCTTGCTCTCAACCAGTACATTTCATATACAATCAATCAATCATCAACCGTAATGCAACTAATGTAGTTTATTATGTATGACTGACCTGAATAGTTACCGGTACCGGCCCGGTATATAGGAGTGAAACGCTCTGGAATAGGAGAGGACAGCTAGCCAACTGCAGCCAGCTGACCACAATCGACCGATTGTTCAGTCTATAGCCAATATAAGAAGTAGGAGAGAGTATCGCAGAGGGGGATGAGCGTTGGTGCATGATGAATGTTTTCCTTATTATCTTCTTTCTTCTTTTGGTTCGAGTTTTGTTGATGTGGTACCTATATAGTTATATACTTCCTGAGCTGGATCTCAGCGAGTATGGTTGGTGTGGTTGTAGCTGTTCCGTGTCGTTTTCAGCTGCGCTTATCCGTCTCGTCGATCAAGTATACTCGTATTTCTTGAACTGCCTTGGTATATTCCGTTTTGTTTTCGGTACGTTTCAGATTTCCATTTATTCCTTTTCGTAGGTTTTGTAATTTAATTTGTTGTTATGTTTTGTACTTTCAACTCAGACAGTCGTGGTGGGGATTTCTCCGGCCACTCCATTGTAGATTGCACAATTATCAATCAATCATGCACAACAAATAATATGGATCCGTATGTATATATTACTCAAAGGTTGTTATATTAATGTCTAGGGCTTTAATTTCATTGCAGTCGGAAGGGCTGCGGGAATGTTACTAACATTGAATTATTACACATAATTCAATGGTTACTAATTTCAGCTTGCTTGAGTTTGGGGTTTAGAATTGTGGTGATAGCTCAAATGATTGTAAGTTAAAAGTATCTATTTGAATCTTTATGAAGCCTTCATTACTGTATTAAATAAATTAATTATGTTCGTGTTGAGAGTCTACGAAGCTGATGTTTCGGCTTATTTATAATGTATAGATGGATCTCACCGGGTGTTGGTAGGTGATCTGGATCTTAATGCACTTTGCCGTACACTAACACGTCACTGTTGTTTCGGTTCACGGCTAGCTGAGTGGACAATCACTCGTGATGGCCGCGGTCAGCGTCAGCGTTTCTCTTTTGCTTTTTTTTTCATACTTACTTAATTACAAAAATATTTATTTTCATACAGTTACTGTTCTGGGCTTAGAAAAAGATGAGGTTGTGAGCAATAAATATCCATATTATGCCGAAAAGATTTTCAAGACTTTTGCTCTAAGATTCTTAAGGATTTGGATGCATAGTGATTTTCTCTTCAACTGGACATCACTTAAAAGAAAACAAGATGCAGCTGTAAAATACTTAATTGACATTTCAAGTGAGGTAAATTCTCTGTCTATTATAAATTACTTAATTTGTTCATTCAGACTCAGCAGAGTTCTCACGAGATAACTAAGTATGCAGAAAACGAAAGTTTTAACACAATTTAATGTCTCTTTAGGTCATAAAAAAAAGAAGATTGGAGAGGGAAAAGAAAAACCTTATAACTGAACATAACGATATGGAACAGTCGGGTAATGATGAATAAAAGGTTCAGAGTTCTGAGTTCCGCGTTCACTACTGCAGTCTAGAGGTCTAAAGGTAAATGGGCAAATTTGTATGGAGCTTGTCCCATTGGCGGCCAATGGGAATAAGAGACAATAATATCATCTTCATCATCATGATATCAGCCTGTGGATGTCCATAGCTGTAAATAGGCCTCCCCATTGACTTACACTTCGAACGATATTAGGCCGTTTGCATCCAGCCGCGCCTTGCGACTCTGACCAGGTCGTCAGTCCAACTGGTGGGTTGTCCCGCTCGGCGCTTTCCAGTACGTGGTAATAGGCAATAATAATATATTAACAAAAATGTGAAAGTCAATTACTGTGGTGTATTTAGAAAAAAAAGTTATAGGCTATTGATTATTTATGAAATACGAGTAATTGGAGATATTATGAAATTGCATTGAATGCAATTAGTATCCCGTACCAAAAGGTGTAATTATACAGCAAGTAAAAGTTTTGTTTACATTCTTTATCTCGTCTCATTGGCCTTACTTTAGTTTCATTGGTGGCCGCTCATGGGCCAGATTTCCGCTGGGCAATGGGCATTGGCCCATTGTCCTTTCTGCCTTGTAAATTAAACAGTGATAGCTCAGACGTGTCACCTCAACTGCCAGCTTTAGAGAATGGAACTCCGACAGAACTCGTGTTCTCTTGACCGCCGCGTTCTTTGTTTGCAATGATCAAAGATGATAGTGAACGCAGAACGCAGAACTCAGAACTCTAGAACTCTCTCTGTGGGATCGGCGCCTAAGTATTACGATTATTAAATGCCACATATTAACTGTACTTATTATATTTCCAGATAAATTCAAATCAATCTTAGATATTCTACTAGATTTAACAGAAGACACAAATGCGTTTACTGATCAAGACATAAGGGAACACTTAGATTCAATTATTGTAGCTGGTTATGATACTGGAGCTAGCACTGTTATGTATGTAATGATTTTACTAGGAACACATACAGAAGTACAGGATCGAGCTTATAAAGAGTAAGTGATTTTGTATTATTTTGGTTTAGATGGGGACACCGCAGCACCTTTAGGATTTAACTACACAAATTCCAATTAGGGTTTATTTTAACGATTGTGAAAGTAGAGTTTAGTAGGATTTTTAATCTTATTCGTTTAAAATTTTATAATCTTGTGGTACCTATACTATGATTACACATTTTTGTGAAATCTAGAACTTATATAATACCTATTATAATGATTAAAGGAGTATAAAATTTAAGATATAAAGATCTCTAAAACGAATCAAAACTAATACTTTCTTCAACAGACTTCAAGAAGTATTCGAAGATACAGATAGAGATGTAAATAAACTGGACTTAACTAAATTAGTCTATTTGGAAGCAATTATAAAGGAAACTTTACGATTATATCCTGTAGTTCCTGTCATCGCAAGGAATAATGATATAACAGTTAAACTTAGTAAGTTGACAACGAATTCCAAGTGGTTATTGTATTTCGTTATAAAGGACTAAGGTAGCAAACGAGCATACAGCCAGCCTGATGGAAGCGGGTATCATAGCCGATATACCCTGGCAAATAACTAGGAATTTGACCCGTAAGTCTCACGCGTTGCTGATCCTCTCTTGACCATCTTGAAAAGGGGTTTACAGAGGAGTTGAGAGGAGTTGCTGAGCCGCCAACATATCGAACAACATTTGATAGAATACTTCTGCTTCCCGCAAACTATCGCGATGATAACTCAGTGGTAGTGACGTCAGATGCCGAAACGAAGGTGTCGGAATCGAATCCTACAATGAGTTTGAGCATTCGGTGAAGGTAAACATCGTGAGGAAACCATGGCATGGTGGTAGGATACTTTGTAGTACCCACCTATCGGTGTTTTCCGACAGCTGCAAATGAGAGCCAGTTCCTTCCAGGCTTTATGTGCTTACCACCTTCGACCACATCATCACTTGTCATGGTGAAAACGCTGCCAGCACGGCGCCCCCTCATGAAGCTCTGACCGCATTAAAACCTGCAGTAGCACACCATACAATACAAACATAATTTTCAGAAAACTACACATTGCCAGCGGGCTGCAGTACGTTTCTTTGCCCATATGGCGTAAATCGACATCCTATTTGGGGCAGTGACGTGGAACAGTTCAGACCAGAGAGGTGGCTAGATCCAACATCGATACCGGACAATCCTAATGTATATGCTCCGTTTGGTTTTGGAAAACGAGCTTGTATTGGTATGGACTTGATCAACTATCTTTATATTTATTCGATTTTAGAGACACTTTTACTATATTGTATTGTAATGTATTGGGAGATGTACTCACCTAGCGGATAATCTCTGCCTACAGTATTGGCCGGTGCAAGCATTGCACCCGCTAAGTGTAACCTAAGGACTATTGCATTGTCCTTGATGCCTATTTCTCATAATTGTTTTTAGGGTTCGAAACCAAAATGGCAAAAAAGAACCCTTGTGGTGCCACTCCGTCCGTATGTCCAACTGTCACAGCGCCATGTTTCAGCAACCACTGACGCTATTGATTTAAAATTTGTAATAGTTATAAATATTGCTGGCCCTCACATATTGCAAGTGTAAAATTTTAAAAAGTAGGGCTACATGTTTTGTGGGGTGTCATATAAAGAACTTTATTTGTACATTCCAAATCAGGTTTTTATTTTCTTTTATGTTGCGTAGTTTTGGACTTATGATGAGAAATGACAAAAAAAGTATCCCTCCCCCACTCCTATCTCGGAAGTTCGCAAAGCCAAAAATCTGAAATAATTACAGTAGATAGACATGAATATAAATATTACAGGAAAAATAGAACAATGTACAACTAGCACAGCTTTTTCGAAATCATCAAGAAATTATACGCCAAGGAAAATCGGAACCCTCGGTGCGCGAGTTAGATTTCAATCACATAATAATATGGTATACCTAACCTACCTAGTTATGTTAATGTTTTCAGTACCTATACAATTTTATTGATTCTAGTAGAAAAAGAAAGTACTAAACTACTTGACAGTTTTTTTTTATTACAGGTAAAACGTACGCAATAATGTCAATGAAGACGATCCTCGTTCATGTATTGCGTCGATACCAGATCACCTCTGACGTCACCAAATTGGTACTAAGAATGGACGCCGTTCTTAGACCAGTATCTGGACATCAAGTCTCTTTAGAGCTGAGAAAGTAGTATTCAATTAACCTTGATATACCTGGGGCTAAGTATGTCCAGGTTGAGGCCCAGGTACTTCATTTACCGCCCCACCCAGACTTCCGACTCACCCACTTGGAACCCTGCCCTACCCTACTAAATTTATACCAGATGCTGTACAAATCAAGGTCCAGAGTCAACACGATGAAAAGATATGGGCAAATTAGATTTTCACGAAAACTTGTAAGTTCCCAAAATGTACCTTAATTTTCAACTTTTTTTATTTTTCAGAATTTTCCCTTTGTGCTGTAAACCTTGGTTTTAACAAAAATTGTCAAATCTAGGTCAACAGGCCCAGTACCAGTACCCTATATGTTTTGGGTCGAAAACCTATTTGGTCAAATAGTGATAATAATTTGGTAATCACGTTTGGCAAAAATCAAGTTCTTACAGCACAAGTAAAGGGAAAATTCCGAAAAATAAAAAATAAATTAAGGTTTACTTTGGTACTTTTAAATTTTGCGCCTACTATTAATTTCTTAGTCAAATTGAGTAAGGTTACATTATTATTATTATTATACGTGGTATTTATATACTCTGAGTTATTACTATTATGCAGAACCCTCCGTGTGTGAGTCGGATTCGTAGTTGGCCAGTATTTTTAATGTAAGAACCTTCTACGTAGTATTAGAAAAAAATAAAAAATATGAATGAAATCGGTAAAGCCGTTCTCAACTTATAGCTTATAGCTTGACCAGGAGAAAAAGGGGCTTCATTTTTATATAATTATATTGATACATTAGTATATTGGATAAAAACACAGATAAAAATACAGACAGGCTCAAAACTTTGGATAGGTCGAAGGGTGCCGGGCCTGATGGTTATCCTTTTTTTTTTTTTTTTTTTTTTTTTTATACCACTTAGGTGGCAAACAAGCATACGGCCCGCCTGATGGTAAGCGGTTACCGTAGCCTATGGACGCTTGCAACACCAGGGGTATCACGCGCGCGTTGCCGACCCTGCAGAAATCTCTTCACACCCCTTTTGAAGAACCCCATGCTGTACTCCATTGGGAAAACCACGGCGGGGAGCTCATTCCACAGTCTGAGCGTCCGCGGAAGGAAGCTCCTTTGAGCCCGCACAGTACGAAACAATTCAGGTTTCAATATGTGAGGATGGACTCCCCGTCGATGGCGAGAGTTGCGATGGTAAAAAGTAGCCGTGGGCATCATCTTAAACAATTCTTCAGAACACTGTCCGTTGTACAAGCGGTAGAACACACATAAGGAGGCAAAGTCTCTCCTCAGACTGAGGGGCTCTAAACCGCTTGTGAGCTCGGGATCGTCGACAATTCTGATGGCACGTCGTTGAACCGAGTCTAAAGGATCAAGCTGGTATCCAGGTGCCCCCGCCCATAGATGACAGCAGTACTCCATATGAGGCCGGACTTGCGACTTGTAAAGTTGCAGCCTTTGCCCCGATGTGAAGTACTGCCTCGCTCTGTTGAGCACTCCGAGCTTTTTGGACGCCAGCTTAACCTTGTCTTCTAAGTGACTTCGGAACAAAACGTCGCTAGAAATGTCGACGCCAAGGATCCCGATGCTTTTGCTGATGTTCAGGGACGTGTTCTGGAACTGTGGAGCCACAGCAAATGGGGTTTTCTTAGCGGTGAACGCGCAGGCTTGAGTCTTAGTGGGGTTGAAATGGACTAGGTTTAGTCTGCCCCAATCGGAGACACTAGTTAGTGTACTCTCGATTTCAGACAACAGCCGTTCGCGGCTTTCCTCCACCTCGGAACGAGGGATATTAGCACGGCCCGTGTAATAAGCGTCCCCTGTACTGTCGTCTGCATAACAATGAACGCCGTCAATAGACAGCATATCATTGATATGCAGTAGGAACAGTGTTGGGGACAGTACAGAGCCTTGCGGGACGCCGGCATTTATGTCCATGCTGTCGGAGCAGCTACCGTCAACGACGGCTCTTATGCATCTGCTGGACAGAAAGCTGGCAACCCATTTGCATAATCCCTCGGGAAGCCCGTATGCTGGTAACTTCGTTAGAAGACCCCGGTGCCAGACCCGATCGAACGCCTTCGCCATATCTAGGCTTACTCCCAATGCCTCACCTTGACTCTCGATGGCGAGTGACCAACGGTGCGTGAGATACACAAGGAGGTCACCAGCTGAGCGACTGTGGCGAAAGCCATATTGTCGGTCGCTCAACAAATCGTGATCCTCCAGGTATCTCAATAGCTGCGTGTTGATCACTCGCTCCATGACTTTGGAGAGAAGGGAGGTGATGGCGATAGGCCTGTAATTCGTCGGGTCTGATCTGTCACCCTTTTTGGGCACTGGGTGCACATGGGCAGTCTTCCACGAAGACGGGACTTCCTTTTTGGTGTAGGAAAGCGCGAAAAGGCGCGTTAGTACTGGACACAATTCAGGAGCACACCGCTTCAGCACCACTGCCGGTATGCCGTCTGGCCCACTCGACTTATGGATGTCCAGAGAAAGCAATTCCCGCCGGACCTCCCGTTGGGTAATGCTTATCTCTGGCATGGAGCTGTCACACCGCGGAATGGTAGGCGGTGAGGCGCCACCATCATCCAAAGTCGAGTTCGAGGCAAAGAGAGAGCCTAAAAGGTCAGCCTTCTCTTTAGCACTATGGGCCAAGTTCCCGTCCGGCTTACGTAGTGGTGGCAAGGACGACTGGCAAAAGTTTCCCTCAGCAGCTTTGGCAAGAGACCAGAAAGCGCGACTCCCAGAGGGAAGGCTAGTTAGTCTCTCACCAATTCTGCCGACGAAATCGAACTTTGCCCTGGCAATCATTCGCTTACTGGATCTCGAGGCAGCGTTGAATTTGCGTTTCGCATCAGAGATTTTAGGGTCCTGATTAGCTTGGGCCGTGGTCCAAGCCTCATACAAGGTATCCTCCATTATTTATAGCAACATGTGCCTCTAATTTGGTTAAACCACTAACCCATATTTTTAATAGATCAATTCTAACAGGCTCTTTTCCGAACGCATGGAAAATTGCAAAAGTTGTACCAATTTTCAAGGTATGCGATGATGCCAACATATGTAATTACAGACCTATATCCATACTATCTACCTTCGCTAAGGTTTTCGAAGCCTTGTTGTACCCGTCTTTGCAGCGCCACTTTCAAAAATATCTAACTGAGCATCAACATGGCTTTGTGAAGTCCAGATCCACTACAACTAACTTAACGACATACATTGAAGAGTTAACGAAACAAGTTGATAAGAAAAAGCAAGTGGACGCTGTTTACACGGATTTCAGCAAGGCTTTTGATAAAATTTCACATACAATGTTGGTTCATAAGCTAACGGTATATGGTTTTACTGGCCCGTTGTTGCAATGCTTAAAATATTACCTTTCAGACCGCAGTTTTTATGTAGTTGTTAATGGGTATAAATCGAATAAACAGCCTATAAAATCAGGTGTTCCTCAAGGCTCACACTTGGGCCCATTGCTGTTCAACATCTTTATTAATGATGTAACCTACTGTTTTTTGAATTCTGTGCCATATCTTTTTGCAGATGACTTGAAATTTATTAGAATAATTGAAAACACTTCCGACGTTTCTTTACTGCAGAGTGATTTGGACAGGCTTGTGGATTGGTGTGCGGAGAATGGTATAAAGCTAAATTTTGATAAATGTATGCACATTAAATACTCAAGAAGATTACATGAACTCTCGTCTTCGTATGTAATCGATGGTCGAAAACTTACGGAAGTGGAGAGTATAAGAGACCTCGGAGTAATTATTGACCGGAAACTTACGTTTGTTGCACATACAGACAATGTCATTAAGAAATCGCTCAAAATGTTGGGTTTCATAATACGAAATAGTAAAAGCTTTAAAAAATCAAGGACAAAAATCTCGTTATACTACTCTCTAGTGCGTAGCAGCGCATTGGAAATAATTGGAATACTGCGGTATTGTCTGGCGGCCTCACTACTCCGTACATATGCTTCGAATTAAACGAGTACAGAAGCGTTTTCTATGGCATCTTACTAACTCTAAAGGGTTGACTAAAAAAATTAGATCATACGATAAAAGGTTAAAGCATTTTAACATGATGTCTTTGAACAAACGTAGAGATATAATTGACCTTACATTCTTATACAAGCTTTTTCTAAACAAAATTGACTGTCCTGGAATTGTATCAAGCTCAAACCTCAGAGCCCCCTTAAGATGCCCTAGGAAACCCATGAGTCTTTTTGTGCCTCCACGTCGTTCTACTGTTCTGGGTGCTCACTCTCCGTTCCCTAGGCTATGTAAAATTTATAGCAGCCTGGGTACACATGCGGATTTAAATCATGAGTCACTAAAAAACTTACTTTCTTTTGTTATGTCTAAAATTATTTTGTTTTTGTTTTCTTTTTATTTATTCTTTTATTTGGTGGTTATATTAATTTGTGGATTTATTAATATTTGGAGTTTTTCCTTATTTTTATTCATGCTAGTTTTAAGTTGTTAATATTTTCACGATGAAATAAATGTTTTGCATGCTGTGCTTACCTATAAGTGATTGTACATTTAGTATTAATTTAAGTTTAAGTTCTTCATAGTTTCATATTAATGTATCAATCGTTGATAAGCCTAACAAATAAAATAAAATAAAAATGTAAGTATAATCAACAAAAAGTACTTTCACTAAAAGAAGCATGCATTATAAATGATTTTTTTAACAAAACTCGTTTTCTTATTAAAAATGTATAATTATAATGGTCATAATATCATAATCCATATGTACAAGTGCCCTGCTTAGCTTGGAATCAGTTAGCCGTGTGTGAGAAATGTCCCAGGATATTTATTTATAATATAAGTAACTAGCTGCCCGGCGCGACTTCGTTCGCGTGGTGCTACCCTACCCTGTGGTGCTACCCTACCCTACCCTACTCTACTCTATCTAAACCATCCAGGGAGTTAATTCTACTGTACTTGTGTATCTCACTGAACTCCACCTAAACGGCTGGACCGATTTGAATGATTTTTTTTGTCAGCGTTTGGCTGATGGCTCTGCAGTCGGTATCTAGGTTATATTATCAAACACCGGTAACCAACCACGCCACCTCATAACACGCATCTTCACTGCAGAGTTATGGCTCTATGGAGGTGCAAGGTGGATGACACCTCCATTTAAAAGGGAAGATCTTCCGCCAGGCTGGGACATCGTGCCTGGGGACTGCGGTCCAACTGTACATGTCGGACAGTTGTATATATGCAGATTCTCGAGAAAACTTCGATGCAGGATTTAGGCGTGCGATGCAGGATAATGTGGCGCCACGCCATCTATCTTTCCGTGTGTGAACTATCTCAGTGTTACTGATAGATGGCTTATAGGTGTCGCTACAGCTCTATCTGGGCTCATAACCTAGGATTATATAAATAAAAGTGCATGTTGTCGTAACTCTGTTTATTAATTAATACAAATAGTACCCCTTTACTACAAAAGATGATTAGGAAACCAGAAGATCAGTCACTTTCTTACAAAAAAGACGAGGTTATCCAAAAAACCTGGGTTTGTAGAAGCAAAAGAACCAGGCGCTCCGGCCATTACAATGGAAAGAGGAAGGAAGTTCGACAACTTGTGTTGTCGCACATTAAATCTATTTTTAACCTTTCAATGTTGCAGTTAAAAATACTTAATTACTGACATTCTCGTCGTACAGAAATTATATCGACAAAATTACCGATTCTACAAATAACTGAGGTAAAAAAGATAATTTCTATAAATGACTCAACCTATAAATTTGTAAGTAATATACATATAGTACTGGGTTTAATTCGGCCACATTTGCAACTTGATATTTTAAGTTTTATTTTTTTCAAATTACAATCTAAAATGTGGAAAATTACCTGAAGTCTCCCGCTACTTCCGATTTAAGGCAAGGTTCGCAGATGGCTGGCAGCGTTTGCTCTTTGGATAGCCAAGCCCAAGCTGTGCGTTGGCGGAAAAATATTTAGTCGTTAAAATTATGTACGCGCACTTCGTTACATGGCATTTTGCCGGTACGCGTGCTCACGGCCCATACTCTATTACAGTCGCTTTATTCATATTCTAACTCTATGTATGTGACTGTTCCTGATTCGAAGGTTGAATCTGCCCTTTGTGGACCCCTCGTCTGAAGCCTTCGGTCTGCTCAATCAACAACGATCATGAGTTACCATGGCAGATTATGAGGTTCCATCGTCGCTCCGGTGCCACCGGTCTGATTGAGATTAAAGCTTTGTTGTTGATAATATTGACATAATGTGGTTAAGAGTGTGCCTCAATTTTTTTCGCATTCATTCTTTTTAATTTAACGTAAGCGGAGTCAAACACAAAGTTATCATTCAAACGTTTCATTTAAAAGCGTGCGGAGACCTAAAGGTAATTGACCTTTAGGTTTCCGTTTCCGAGTTTTAAGTCCTCAAGGAAATTTATATAAATTTGTAAACAATGAAGTAAAAACAACCAGTCATGACATTTAACTAAATGAAAATAGTACTTTTTATTATTTAATGAAAATGTTGCTGATATTGTTTCTTGCAACTTGTTGCGGGTTCGCGTTATGGTTTCGGCGTAAACGTGGGATGTCGTCGGTAGGACCTCAACCTAAAGCATACCCTGGCGCATTGCCTATTATCGGACATGGACTTCTGTTCAGTGGTGGTGGTGGCGCAGGTGACTATGATTATTATTAACTAAACGGGACGAGCTACCAGAGACTGGTGTAAAGTCACTGGAAGTCTATGAAAATCTATTAGCAACCTGTATTCAAAAATCAACTCGACTTTATGACTTAAATAATGAAGATGATGATTCTATATTCAGGGCATCACTATGTAAAGTAATGTTAATCCTCATATTTCATAATAACAATATTACAGGTCACTATGCATTGAATGAGATATTAATTGTAATGAAATAACAATTGCAAAGAACAAGCCAAAAAATAAATATAATCATAGTCCACGCCTGCAATAATACCTTTCATAATTTAATTCATATTCAAAATTCTAGAGATTTAAGCTTGTTTTTCTCTTTTCAGTTAATTTTATAGTTATTTTTAGGCAGTCGGGATTTTTGTTTCATTTAATATTTTTTCCTGTAATATTTACATCAAAATGTATCAAATGTAAGTATTTCGCATTGCGAACTTCGAAGATAAGGAAAAGGTAGTATATTTTTGGAACCGGTATCTTTAGGGTTTCTTTTTGGACCTTTTTGGTTCGAAATCCATATTAAAAGACAATGTTAATTTGATTCTTAATCTAATCGTTAATCTCTGCATGTCTCATTATAAGTCTCGGAATGTAACTACTCAAATACATTTATATTAACTTTCAGACATTTGGAACCGGATTAAAGAACTCGTTAATTTCAGTTTGGAACAAGGCGGTGTCATTTCTTTAAATTTGGGATTTGAAAAAGTTTTCGGTAATTAATTTCTTTAATAATATAAGACTTATTAAAAAATCAAATTTTATCGTAAGCTGCATAAAACTAAATATTTATGAATTATCAATATATTATTTCCAGTAATCACCGATCCAGATGATTGTTTAACAGTTGGAAACGCATGTTTGGACAAACATTACATTTACAATTTCGCTAAACCGTGGATTGGTCAAGGATTAATCACAGCAGATGGTAAGTAAATAACTTCATTAGGGCATAATCATAATTGGTGCGTCCATGGTTGGCGAACCGAGCACACTGCGAGCACGATTCGCGAAGCATGGACGGGCTTGCGAGCCTCGAACGAGCATTCGTAGTGTTCTCAACTGTGCTCCGCCCATTTGTATTTTTTTTCTATGAGCACAGGGATTTGCATCGCGCTCGTTGTAGGCTCGTTAGTACGTCCACGCTTGAAATCGTTGATAACTTATTTATTATTTCAGTATCCACATGGAAGAGAGATCGTAAGCTATTGAGCCCAGCATTTAGACAGCGAATACTGAATGGATTCATAGATACCTTCAATAGCCAGTCCAGGAGACTTGTCGATCAGTTTGCAGCTCAAGTGGGCAAAGGTCCCTTCAGACATTTGAATTACTTGATCCAGATCAATCTGGAAACTGTCTGTTGTAAGTAGCGATTAAGAGATCCTATTAATTGGTTATTAGGCTTTATTTCTCTTCTCTTCTTCGCTACATTAATTACTCACATTTTGCTTTTTTATGCTTATTTACTTACAATAATATTTATTTTCTGTCAGGTACTGTTCTGCGCTTAGATAGAAATGACGCTGTGAGCAAAAAATATCCATATAGTGCCGGAAAGGTCTTCAAGACTTTTGCTAAAAGGTTCCAAAGGCTCTGGATGCATAGTGATGTTCTCTTCAAATGGACATCACTTAAAAGAGAACAAGATGCAACTATAAAACACTTAACTGACATTTCAAGTGGGGTAAATTCTTCTATCTATTCTAAATTACTTACTTTATTCATCAAATCTTAGTAGAATTTTCACTGAGCTGAAAATAAAAGAACACAATTTAATTTCTCTTTAGGTAATAAAAAAGAGAAGATTGGAGAGGGAAACGAAAAACCACATAAATAAAAATAACGATATGGAACAGTCGGGTAATGATGAACAAAATGTATATCTAATAACAACCATGATAAAAAAATGGTTGGAAGTAGTGAAAAATATAGTTTAGGACGACTCCGATCCAATCTAAATAAATAGTACCCATTTATTTAGTTTGGATCAGTTGGCTCCGTAGAAAGCATGTACTTAACTCAAAGCTACAGAAATTACTACTTTACTACTGCTTCAGCTAAATAGTAATTATTACTAATATTACCACATGCTATGCATTTATTTATTTATTAAAATTTCCAGAGAAATTTAGATCAATCTTAGATCTCCTACTAGATTTAACAGAAGAAACAAATGCGTTTACTGATCAAGACATAAGGGAACACATAGATTCAATTATTGTAGCTGGTTATGATACAGGTGCAACTGCTGTTATGTACATAATGATGTTACTAGGAACACATGCAGAAGTACAGGATCAGGCTTATAAAGAGTAAGTTGGATGTGGATTTGTATTATTTTGATATAGATGGTCTCACACGGCAGCTCTTTCCTCTCGGGAGCATTGGGTGGTACCGTTGCAGTGAGTACCTTCTGAAGATCTGTTGCAGATGCTTTCAGCAAACATTTTAGGGAAATTTATTCTATCCATAGCTTTATTTCGTAGAATTTTCAATTTTAGGCTTGATGCAGTCGTAGAAAATGATGAAACGTTATTGTCAAATATAGTCAATAATATTAATGATGAAAGGAGGAAAATAAATTAAAGTTATTTTATCAAGGGCTTATGTTTAACGAACTACCAGATTTCTTAAAAATTCACTTTATATTGGCAAAAATAGTAAGTGCCGCTCGATTCGCTCGCTTGGCTCGTGCACGGTGTTGTCACAGTTCTAACCTAACCTAACCAACTGTATTTGGAGTGCCCCGAGTCGTGAAATAGCAGAACAATTTCCTCATGAAAATCATTCATCATTTACTAATTTTGGTGATAATTTACTAAATTTGGTTTCATAGTACAATTTAAGTAGTAGAGGTTATTGGTCACAAAATTCTTTTTGGTGGTCATTATATTTTCTGCCTTTATCAATTACTGAATTGAATGGCAAAAAGATAGTGATATAGAAAGCAGTATCAAGGGTATGCCATTGATACTGGTATACTACGAATCTAACACTTTTATTACTTTATTAAACAGAATTCAAGAAATATTTGAAGATTCAGATAGAGATGTAAACAAGCTGGATTTAACTAAACTAGTTTATTTGGAAGCAGTTATAAAGGAGAGTTTACGATTATATCCTGTAATTCCAGTCGTCGCGAGGAAAAGTGAGATCGAAGTTAAGCTTAGTAAGTTGATAACAAAAGAGGTTATTAGTTATCAAATTTATTTTAAAACCAAAGATAGCAAACTACTCTTTGTTTGTTTGTTTGTTTACTATAGCTTATAGACGCTGGCAAAAGTAAGGGTATTATTACTTGCCGACCTTCTCGTGATAACCATCTTGAAGAAGAGTTGAGAGGAGTCACTGTGCCAGTGGAAGGAAAAACATTTTGTATTACACCTCTGTTCCTCGCAGACTGCCAGCACAGTGCTTTCTTATGGAGCTTTTGCGGCCTAACTCACCGCAGGATACAAGTGCATCTTGAAATCTATACTAATATCATAAATCGGAGAAGTTTTTTCTTTGTTTGTTTAAATGGACTACCAGTCGGATTCTAAAAACTCTTTTTCTGTATAGGAAGTTACATTATCCCCGAGTATTATAGGCTACTTTTTATATGTTAGACCGCGGGGGACAGCTAGTCTTCTATAAGGAGGTACAGTATTACGTGGTAGTACCCAACTAATATGGCTTACCGATGTACCTGCGCAGAAGATACACTTTCAAAGCGCGGGAAATGTTGGTCGGCAGCTGCCGCCATGTGTGCGGAGGGGCGTCACTTGCGAGTGAGACGGAACTGACAGCTGCACTGTATTATGAACCTTATAGTAGTGATCTAAGGTTGATTGTAAGTTTTAAGCATTCTTTCGTAAATCTTCGGGCCATACTTTCTTTTCTGTGCGAACGAAGATTCACGACGCCCCATATCAGTTGGGTACTCCTGTACTTCGAATCCGCGTAATACGCTTCTCCGAATTAATAATGGGAGAGCCCATTCTGCTCTATCCATAGATATAGTATTGTTTCTGAAAGTCTCATGAAACTACTAGGTACCTAATAAATGCATTTAAAAGATGTAATATTTAAATAGAATCAATTTTCAGAGAACTACACATTGCCAGCGGGCTGCAGTACGTTTCTTTGCACATATGGCGTACATCGACATCCCATGTGGGGCAATGACGTGGAGCAGTTCAGACCAGAGAGGTGGCTGGATCCAGCTTTGATACCCGATAATCCTAATGCATTTGCTCCGTTTGGTTTTAGAAGGCGAGCTTGCATTGGTACCTATGGACATATTATCCTTATTTTTTTGAAAATATAACGCAGCCAAATACAACATCTCAATACCTATTATGGTAAACGGTTATTAACCGCTGACATAATGGGCTCTCCAAAAATAGTTTTCTTTTTTTCTATAACTTATTGGTAGTAATGATATTTTTATTTTACCGACTTATAAGTAATCTAGTAATCAAACCGGATCTGATGACAATGGGACCAAACGGGAAGTGTACCCTTCCAGACACAAAAATAATTTTCCAAATTGGTTAATAAATGACGGAACTAAGTGGTAACAAACATTTTAAAAAAAATACAACCGAATTGAGAACCTTCTCCTTTTTTTCAAGTCGGTTAAAAAATAAGTGTACAAAACTATGGCATATTTATTTTAATTACAGGCAAAGTGTATGCTATGATGTCGATAAAGACGATCCTCGTTCATGTATTGCGTCGATACCAGATCACCTCTGACGTCACCAAATTGGTACTAAGAATGGACGCCGTTCTCAAAGCAGTATCTGGACATCAAATATCTTTAGAGCTGAGAAAGTAGTCTTTAAATTAACTTAGATGTAACATAAATTACCTGATTGTTTACTTAATAAAAAGTTATAGTTACTATATAAAATTATTTCAATCTTTTTTTAGGGTTCCGGATCTCCGGACCTGAAAAGGAAAAAAACTGAACCCTTATAAAATCACTCAGGTGTGCGCCGTCCGTCTATTACAGAGTATTAATTCGAAGCAAAGCAGAAAATACGGCATTCGTGATATATCTTGACGACGCTCTTATATGAATATCACTCATAAAAAAAAACAAAAAACTAATCTTAATTAGTTAATTTCGGGATCAGTTTGGATCCAAGAAAAAAAAGTATAATATAATAAAATTATTATCGTGTATCATAAGCTCCTTTAAATATTATTTTTACTATTTCATTATCAGTTATAGCTAAAAATGTGCAAAAAAGATACCAAATTATAATTATATATTTTTTTTGTTATGTAATATATCTATTCCCATTTTTATTTCTCATTACAAACTATAACAATTTATACTAAAATTATAATAAACAATACTCTAAACTAAACCTAATATTTAAAAATAAAACTATTCTAAACCCGTGCCAGTGGGTAACGTTCCCAGAATACTGGCAGCATTGCCACGTTGAATATATTATTTTATTGAGAAAAATAAAATAAGAATGACCCCTAACTGTCAATTTTTTAAGTACGGCCGGAACCCTAATTGAACGAGCCTGCCTCGCATTCAACCGGTTTTTTTAAATATTTATAGGCCATGTCGCCTTGTGTATAACCACAAGGCTCTCAAGTGCAGCTGTAAGAATACACCGGTACTTAAGTATTTGGAAGTTTGAATTTTTTACATGAGGGTGGTAGCCAGCCTGGCCGGTAGTTGTAATGTATCCTACGGTCGGTTATGTCTGGCTTTTGTTTCCTCACGATATTTTCCTCCACCGAAACCTGTTGCTCGTTATAAAGTTGCACAATTCGTTTGATATTTTACCTTTATGCTTTTATTATACCTAATCTAACAAACGAATACATTTCTATACCTAATTTAGGTCTGACTGGTCAAACTCCGATTTCATTAAATTGAGTTCGGCGTTTGACTGTCCGAATTAGTCTATCCTAGGATAAGACAACAAATCATTAGTCAAAGGTAGAAAAATGCTATTGATTTGGACTTTGACTGACTTTATATCAGACCTGAGGTTTTTATAGCCAAACCTAGAAGCGCCAGAGCTTCGATGTTTGACTATAATATAGTATAGATCATCATCTCGCAAAACCTGTGCGTCCACGCTACGCGAACCGAGCACGAGCAGAGCGCACGTGGAGTACGGATTCGTGTAGCGTGGACGGACTTGCGAGCCTCGAACGAGCATTCGTCTCGCATTCTCGCGTCTTCGCCACCTGCGCACAATTCAGTCAGTTTTTTGCCGAACACAGGGATTCGCATCGCGCTCGTGTTGAAGGCTCGTTCGTTGTACGTCCACACTTGACTCGCGAGCGACGAACGATAGAGGCTCTGCTCGTGCTTGGTTTGCGGAGCGTAGACGCACCATTAGATTTCCCTCAATTCACATACACATCTGTTATCAATTTTTTATCGATAAGTAATTATTTATCAAAGTTCACGGTTTGAATAACATGTATTTACAAAACAATCGGCCAACTCATTTATAGTGGTTGCATGCTATTTACTTTGCACATTCGTTGTGGTAATATCCTGGCTTGTTACAAATGGTTCTATTTATTGAATCATGTGAAGAAATTATTGGTTATATCGACAAAATTACCGATTCTTCTAATGACTAAGGTACAAACGATCAATTCTATAAATACTCATTCTGGAAATGTATAATTTGTAAGTAAGTATACGTTATGTTACTGTGCACAGTCAATTTCACTTGGGTTTAATTCCGCCGCATTTGTTACTTCATATTAGTATCCTTACAAATATGTTGTTTGTTTGTTACGCTATCTATTAACTACTCTACCAACTACTCAACCGATCACTTGTTTGGCACGCAGATTGCCTATGGTATGGAGAAAGATATAAGCTATAATTTCTATCCCGGGAATGCGGGTGAAACCGCGGCGAGTAGCTAATACCTATGCTATAAATCGAATAAGACACTTTTTTTTTAGGTTAATTTGGCACTTTGGTGTTATTGCATAATATGTAACCTATTGTGAAGTTGATTTTATTTTAATTCAAGTATTAAAACTTATATTAATTAATTAATTTATATTAATCATATTTTAAAGAATAATTTATATTAATTATTTTATATAACTTATTCTTTAAAATAACTGCACTAGCTGTCCCCCGCGGTTTCATTCCATTCGCATCCCGAGATAAAAAAAAGCATATGTCCTTCTCTATACCATAGGCTATCTGCATGCCAAATTTCATAATGATCCATTGAGTAGTTGAGGCGTGAAGGCGTAACAAACAAATAAACAAACAAAATCACTTATTAGGATATTAGTTAGGATTAGGATTATTATATTGTTATAGGTACTTCAATGAGGATATTTATGAAAAATTCTAACAAATGCACCAAATGAGCGGATGTATTGATTGCAGGCAGTAACTTTAGAGAAAGTTAAAAAAAATGGAGCACGATATTCCACACAGTAAAGGTATGGTCACACTCTGGTTATATCATTTTTGGTCACATTTAGGTCACGCACAAAAGGCTTAAGTTACTGACAATTTTGAAATGAAATCGGCTCCGAATAATTCTGTAAAATTCATGTGTTTGAAGATACAATAAAAGGTGTATTACAATGACAGAACAATAATAGAACTTTTGTTGTAACTCTTCATACAACTTATTATATTTCATAATGCTTTTTAGGAAAAATAAATGCTTTTTTGGCATTGTGCTAGGGACTATGGTAGCTAGTTTGTAGTACCACCCTAAATTAAAAAATCTGTCACTAAGCACAACAACGGCAAGAGCAACACGAAACATCAGCATTCTGACACGAAAAAGGTTTCACATATTAGCCAAAGTGTTGTGTTGTGTCCATATTTGCACTTTGTCGACGTCCATCGTGGATGTCGACAAAGTGTCGTTAGACATATCAAGCAGGTCTTATGCAAAAAATATATATATATATATATATATATATAGGTTTAAAATTGATTCCTAACAACAAGCCACAATTTATTTGGTCTCATTTGTATTTTTTTCATTTATATTGTAATTTTGTAATTTTTAAGCGAATTTGTAATTATTAGTTTTTTTGGTTTTGTGTTTTTACTATTATTATTTTCTTAAATTGTCTCTCCTACGTTCCGAGGTTTCTTCTTTACAGGACAATTCAAGTTCAAGTATACTCTCGGCCTTCGCGTTACAGGCTTTGCCTAGTGTGAAGGTCATAAGCTAATTCTAAGTAATAAGAAAAAACCTCCAACATTATGCATATTTCTGTGTATATTTTTAAATGTGTAAGAGTATTGAGCATTTTGCTGAAATAAATAAATTTTAATTTTCATTATATCCGGTTTCAAGCGTTTATAAATTTATAAATCCTGAAACACCAAAGTGTGTTGGTAACCTAAGTGTTGAAACTGTAATACATACTAAACACAGCAATGTTTATGAACGCAGTTGCATGCATAATATAAAACGACGGTTGACCAATGTCCTGGTTGGTCAGTTACAGTCGGTATACCTTCAAAATCAAACGTGCTTGGGTCTGTGTGCATCTTAATAATAATTGAGTGAGTTTTGGGATTTCATATGATTAATTTAATACAATTTTCCTCACTGTGTATGACCATTTCTATAAAGCTATCGGATGTGTATTGATTGTCATTATATTCAATGTCTCGGCCTCGGAGTGCCTCGGGCTGGGCTCGACCGCCCGTTTATAATATCAGCTGTCCACCGTGGTTTCACTCGCGTTCTCGGGATAAGTAGTAGCCTATGTCCTTCATCATATCATATTATAGGCTATCTGCATGCCAAATTTCATGATGATCCGTTGAATAGTTGAGGCGTGAAGGCGTAACAAACAAACAAACTCACTTTAATTTTTTCACAGTGACATAAAAGAAAATGCTGATCCTCATACTATGTTTTGGAGTTATTTTCGGGTTTTACTTGAATTGTAAATACATGGAGAGCTTGAAGGAGCCACCATCGTTGCCTGGAGCTCTGCCATTCATTGGGCATGCTCATAGTCTTATTGGAGATAGCTGTCGTAAGTTTCTTTTTTTATACCACTAAGTGGCAAACAAGCATACGGCCCGCCTGATGGTAAGCGGTTACCGTAGCCTATGGACGCTTGCATCACCAGGGGTAAGTATCACTCGCGCGTTGCCGCGTACCCTGCAGAAATCTCTTCACACCCTTTTTGAAGAACCCCGTATGCTGTATTCCAATGGGAAAACAACGGCGGTGAGCTCAATCCACAGTCCGAGCGCCCGCGGAAGAAAACTGTTTTTAACCCGCACAGTTCGAAACAATTCTGGTTTCAATGTGTGAGGATGGACTCCCCGTCGATGACGAGAGTTGCGATGGTGGAAGGTAGCCGTAGGCAGCAAGAACAAACATAAGGAGGCAAAGTCTCTCCTCAGACCGAGGGGTTCTAAGCCGTTTGTGAGCTCGGGATCGTCAACAATTCTGATCGCACGTCGCTGAACCGAGTCTAAAGGCCCTAGTTGGTATCCAGGTGCTCCCGCCCATAGATGACAGTAGTACTCCATATGAGGCCGGACCTGCGACTTATAAAGTTGCAGCTTTTGCCCCGATGTGAAGTACTGCCTCGCTCTGTTGAGCACTTCAATCCAAGCTTTATGATGCCAGCTTAACCTTGTCTTCCAAGTGACTTCGGAACAAAACGTCGCCAGAAACGTGGACGCCAAGGATCCCGATGCTTTGGCTGATGTTCAAGGAAGTGTTCTAGAATTGTGGAGCCACAGACCATGGGGATTTCTTAATATTAGGTGGCGAAACTTTGCTATCGAATTTAGGATCTGTTACTAAGTAAATCCCCTTGATAATATGTTCTATATTGTGATAATTTACTATTTTTAATAACCATCACACACAACAGGTCAATATACTACGTGATTAGACTGTTTGCTTACAGCAAAATGCTTAGTTAGATTCGTTATGAAAATCTAGATGTATGTTACGGTATTTAAACTAGTTTTTCTATGTTCTAGATTTATGGCGCATAGTAACTGACATGGCAAACAAAAGTTACAGTATTGGTGGTGTGGTATCCGTATCTATTGGTCCGAGAACTGCTTATGGTAATACTACATGCATTATGTACTCTGAACTCTCGACAGCTCTCTGTGGGATCGGCGCCTTAAAAATATATCTATAACATTTTTATTTTTTTTATTTATTTATTTACTCAGACTTAATTACAGAGTTTACAAAAATTAATATTCGGTCAAATCGCAGAACGATTTGTCGACAGAACAGCCCTCGTTCGTTTAAGCTATAAAATAACGTAACATTGGTACCAAAATTTATACAATTCCGCTAATCTTGTTGCAACAAAAACATTTTAATTCTACGTTTAATTTGAACCCTACATTTAAAACCATCAAACAAATCATGTGGCAATTGATTAAACAGTGTTGCAGTTATCCAACGCCTCGTTCGCCTACCATAATAATTGCATACTCTGGGTATTACATACCTTGGTCTATTTGACCCACGAGCTAAGTGTATAGTAAACATAAGTGTATAGTAACAAATAAAATATTAATAGTAGTAGTTTAGGATATTCTACATAGGATATTTTTAAACAAGTTTTTAAATATAATTTCAGTGATAACAGATCCGGATGATGCCCTCACTGTGGCGAACACATGTCTACAAAAGGATCGATTCTATGATTTCGCTAAACCATGGCTTGGGGAGGGCTTAGTTACAGGAACTTGTAAGTAAAGATAAACCCCCTTACTCATAAAGCGCTATTTAACTAATATACTGTTTAAAGGGTCACGTAAATAACGTCACTTTATTGTCATTGTCAAATAATGTGACATTATTTACGTGACCATTTAATCAGTATATTAGTTAAATATCGCTTTATGAGTAAGGGGTAAAGTTTATTATGTATGTATATATGTATGTATGTAGAGTTTCATAGTGATAAAAGCGAAACAAATAAAAGTAAAAAGAAGTAGAGCATTATCGTTTTCTCGTTCAAAGAGCAGCTTACCTGGAGCAGTACCTTTTAATTTTTACCTTGATTTGATTTGATTTTGAAGTGCGAAACTCTAAAAATCCTGGTAATATTAATGTATTCGCGCACAGATTATTATTAAAAAAAAAAAAACATGTAATTGCACAAATTCATACATTACTTACTGTAAATATTTTAGTACTTATTAACTTTCTCCTGTTCACTTTTAGTATCTATATGGAAGAATCACCGTAAGCTATTGAATCCAGCTTTCAGCCAGACAGTTCTAGATAGTTTCTTAGGAGTATTCAATAGCCAGTCTAAGCGATTGGTCGAAGAATTAGCCCCACAAATTGGAAAGGGCCCTTTCGATCACTGGACTTATACTAGGCACAATGCATTGGAAACAATTTGCTGTAAGTACCTATCGTCTTATAAACACTTATATGCTACTTACAAAATGAATATACGTAAAAAAGTGAAAACCGGTTTAAAATCCAAAGTTCTCCCAGTTCGCTGCTCGCTAAGGCTAGCGGCATTTTCACGTAGAATGGCAATGCTGATCCGTTGTCTTGAGAGACGTCAGACTTTCTGTCACGTGAGGTCTCAACACAAACTACCAAGAGAACTAAAGTTGGTCTCAATGAGGCTTAATTATATTTTTCTATTAGCCCCAATTTCAAGCCCTCTGGTAATACTCAAACCTTGCACTTAACTTGCAACTTGCACTAACAGCTTATTTACTTAACGTTTCATGAAGGCAATCAAAGATGGCTCTGTGTGACTTGGTTAAATTATAATGATATTCGCGCGCATGATTTTACTTTCTATTTCATCACAGCCGCTTTTGTTTACTCAAAACTTAGACAACGGGGCTGATTTGATTACCTTACAAACATAGTTACATTCAAACCCTTCGTAAAATTTTATTATAATGTTAGTGACAGCATTGGGAGTAGACTTTGGAGACCATACAATTCTCAACAGTCAATATGTAGAAGCGACGGAACAAATATTCAACACAATGGTGGACAGGTTCCAAAAGTTTTGGTGGCACAGCCCTCACGTGTTCCGATGGAGTAACATCAAGAAAAAACAGGATGAATGCCTGAAGATTCTTCATAATATGTCTTATACGGTGAGGAAGACTATTGGTGTATTTTTTGCCAATAATAAACTTTTGATTGATCCAATTGTAAGTGATGATGTGAAAAAAGGTGGTAAGGATACCCTAGAAGGAAACTTTCCTACACTGCAACTGTCGGAACATACCGATAAGTGCTTGGTGACAGATTTTCAACATGAGTTTGGTAGCCAGCTTGGGGTGCCCTTCCACCGTTCTATGGTTAACTCACGATGTTTTCCTGGCTAGAGCCGTTCGGTAGACAATAAAAGCACACGATATTGAAGATGGTTCAACTAACCAATAGATTATTTTTTAATGGTGGTCATTTATGTGTTTTTTTTTAGTTAGAGCTGTACTTATATTTTATTTTAGGTTCTCAAGAGAAAAAAAGCTGAACTGAATGATCCTGAGCGTAATATAACAGGTACTATCTTTAATCTTTTAGAACTTAAGAAAACACAAAGATTTCGCACTACAAAAATTTCTTCAGTAGCAAAACTTGACCTTATTTTTCACATTAGAAGAAGATTACAAAAGCAAGATTCATAACAACATGATGTCCTTCTTTCAGCTGGCAGATACAAGGTTTTCATGGATCTACTTTTGGAACTAGCTGTCGACAAGGGCGTACTTTCCGACAAAGAGATAAGAGAGCATGTAGATACTATGATTGTCGGTGGACATGACACTTCAGCGAATGTTCTAATGTATACTCTTATATTATTGGGATCACATCCTAAGGTTCAGGAAAGGGTATTTGCTGAGTAAGTATTTCTTGATCTTGAGTCATTTTAAGATATACTTAACCAATTAGAAGGCAGGCTTCAGAATAGAATTGTTATTAAGGACATATCTGCGACGTTATTAGCGTCGATGATACTTTATATTTTAATAGTATATTACTTAATTATGCCTTACCTCTAACAAAAGAATTAAATAAAACCCATCAGCAGTACGCTCAGGGGATAACTGTCACGATCATTAAAATTATATTTTTAACCGACTTCAAAAAAAGGAGGAGTTTCTCAATTTGGCTGTTTTTTTTTTTAAATGTTTGTTACCTCATAACTCCGCCATTTATTAAACGATTTGGGAAAATTATTTTTTTGTCTGGAAGGGTACACGTCCAATTATCTTCAGATCAGGATTTGATTACTTCTTAGTGTACTTTGAAGTCGGTTTTAGTTTTTTTGTAAAGCAGTCCAATTATTAGAATTATGTTTTTTTTGCATCTTATAGAAAAATAGTTTTAATAATATCAGTTCAACTTATGAGGACATCACATGAGGTATTTATTTATATTTATTTTAATTAATCAGCGGTAGTCGCTGCAATAAAGCAGCAGTAGAAATTAATGGAATATGATGATGATTTGAATTAAGATACCCATACTTCTTAATTGCACAGATTACAAGAAATATTTGATGGTTCAGACAGAGATGTGGAGAAACAAGATCTATCGAAGCTGGTATATTTGGAGGCAGTTCTAAAAGAAAGCATGAGAATATACACAATAGTACCAGTGATTGCGAGATGGCTTGAAACAGATGTGAAGCTGAGTAAGTTACCTAACTTAGTTTTTGTGAGATCTATCTGCATCTAATCGTACATCTAAGTGTATTTTAGCTATTAGGCTGGTGACAACATTTACAAGTCATTTTGGTAATATTTTGCTATTTTTAGTGCCATTGCTGTGAATATTATCTGTTCACGAATGTTACTTTGCTTGTATAGAAGTATTTGTTTCTTTGCGATGTAGATCTAACTCTTAGCCATTAGGTATTTCAGTCCTCAATGCAGCAATATCAAAACCTACTTTAACTTAACAAAAATGCGGATAATTGCAATATGTTTGTTACTCAAACTTGTTTAAACCGAAACGGCTGAACGAATTTGATTGATTTAAATTATAGCCTATCAAATTAATTTCATAACCAAGCCATTTTAACCAATGCAGCAAAGGAATTAATTTTGGAAGATTTTCAAAAGACTTTCGACATAATTTCCAGCTACTAGAATTAAAATACTCCTTTTTCTCCTATTTTACCTCCTTAGGGGAGGGATTCTAAATATCATTGTTAAACCAGTGATTCAACACGTTCACTATCCAGTGCTCCGCGATGAAACTTACCTAATAACTCAACTTAAAACCATAGACGTATAAAAAAATCAAGACGGAGTGTCAAGCGAAAATGAAGTGAAGCCGAAAATTACCTACGTATGCGTTACTAAAATAAGTACTGGCCCAAACAGGCACAAATGATACTGAGCCTTATTGTCACTGTCAACGTCTCAATGTGGAATTACAACCGATCGGCTTCATATGGTGTATGTGTGTGTGTGAGGCCATGTATTTACAAGAACGGCGGCTTCCTTTTGGGGCTTCACTCGTTTATAGGGCGACACTACGTCCTTTTTTTAACGTCCATGCTTAAAACATTGTTTTCAGGCTTGGACTTGTAAGTTGCTGAATTATTTTAAGACTAATGAAAAGAAAAGAAAATGCTATGAAAGAAAAACATTCCTAATATTACTCAGATCCAGATTTGGTATATCTTAAGTTGGACTAACTGGGTTATCCTAGTCTTTTATATGGGGACGGTGAACGTGTTAAACTTTATTATCTTCTCTCAGATATAAATCCTACCCGAATTATAAATACAGAAAACATCCATCTAAAACGCGGCGTAGAAGGTATAATGATATTCAAAACTTCTCTTGAATTTCAGAGAACCATACCCTGTCAGCAGGAAGGACATGTTTCATCTTTGTGTTCGGTATCCATCGGCATCCAATATGGGGCCCCGATGCAGATGAGTTCAAGCCGGAGAGATGGTTGGACCCCGCCACGATGCCTGACAACCCAAGCGCGTTTGCAGGTTTCAGTGTCGGTAGACGAATGTGTATAGGTATTGATTTGAATTCCTATTTTAATACTATTGTTGGTTACTTTAGAGATTGCTGATGGATTTACTATATTGCTAGCTTAAAGCAAAAGCAATCTTATGAACTGTGGGTCGTGAGTCTACAATTTGTCAATACCTATGTAGGTCTATTTGAACTAATTCAGTTTAGCAATGCATAGCTCTACTACAAAATATATTAAGTATGTACATCCTTCACAAAATTGCCAGCGAGATGGTTTAAATTACACACGTGTGGAAAGGAATAGGGCTGATATCTATTATTACCTTCAGACTTATTCCAAGCATTCTCAAGTCATTCAGTCCTATTCCAAAAATAATGATTTTTGATTGAACTGTGAAAATGAAAAACGCTCAGATTGTGGAATGAGCGCCGTGGTTTTCCCAATGGAGTACAGCATGGGGTTCTTC
Source organism: Achlya flavicornis (assembly GCA_947623365.1). Taxonomy (NCBI): domain Eukaryota; kingdom Metazoa; phylum Arthropoda; class Insecta; order Lepidoptera; family Drepanidae; genus Achlya; species Achlya flavicornis. The sequence continues at coordinate 4,796,075 of OX392490.1, forward strand.
AAAAAGGGCGTGAAGAGATTTCTTCAGGGTCGGTAACGCGCGAGTGAATCCCCTGGTGTTGCAACCGTCCAAAGGCTACGGTAACTGCTTACCATCAGGCGGGTCGCATGCTTGTTTACCTTAGTGGTATAAAAAACAATATGTGTGCGTGTGTGTAAATAGCTAAAATACAATTCCAATTACAGGTAAATCGTACGCCTTGATGTCGATGAAGACGACTCTTGCGCATGTACTGCGACAATACAGCGTGGTAGCTGATCACACGAAACTACAGTTAAAACTAGACGTCATGCTGAAACCTGCCTCAGGATATCACATTAGCATTGAGAAGAGAAATTAGACTTAGTGTAATGAAATGGTTGTTTTGATTATCACTAAAACAACAGTAAACCTAATCGATATCCATACAAACAAACATAGAGTAAAATGGAGCCAACTGAATTAACCATACTTAACTGAGAAAATCAGTTCGGTTCGTTGAGTAATCAGTTATTACTTAGAAATACGTTTCATTAACTCTGCTTAGTTTCGGATTCCTAACTAATATTAGTTAATGCTAAAGTGAGTTTAACTGCCACACTATGCAAACTACACAGACTGTCAAATACTGTCAATTCTGGCTTGTTTATTTCATGTTTCCATAGAGGCGACTATCCTTCTGGACGTTTTAAATTTTCAATATAAAGAATATTTTAGGTTGATTGTTTTTATTCGTGTAAACATAGATTACTTCCATAATTTCATATTTTTCTAAATTATTAATGGTAAATTTTAATAAAAATATAATAAATACTTAAAAGAAAACTCAACTTTTTCAAAATGAATCATCACATAATTTTGCATTCACACGATCCTGAGGTCCTGAAATAGAACGTTTGAAAATAAATTAAAAAATCTACAAATATCGCATTTATAATATTAGTTATAGTTAGGAAATAAGGATAAGTAGTAGAAAATAAACGATTGTAATAAATATCCCAAGATATTCTTCAGTCACGGTTAGGAAATGGAGACATTTTCATGAACACAAATGCATGTGTTTGGGAGAATCGAAACCACGACTTTCAGCTCGATAGGAAAAGCACGTCAACCTAAAAATGTATACAAGGCTTTGGTTACCTACGATTATAAATTCAAAAGACTAACAATGTTGAAAGAGTATATCCATCAGAGTACGCTACTTATTTGGTAGGACTAAGCGCACAGATCGTGAAAGAGTTGTTTTTTAGTAATATTAGTAATTAACGTGAAAAGATTATCACCCCCATAGAGCGATGATACGTTGGTTATGATTTAAATTCAGTAATCTTGGAAGCAAAAATTTTAGTTTTGAGTAATTTATTTTGAGCTAAAGCTTTGGATACGTAGATAATAATCTATGCCTCATGTAGTCTTCATCCCTTTCGGATAGATATACCCTTTCCATAACACATTGTATATACCTACTGTAAGTCGAGCGCACCGCCTCGTACCACGGCGCCGCGGCCAGCTTCGACGCGCCCTTCAGCGAGTTCACGACCGTAGCGCCAGCGCTATGTCGCCGCGCTCTATCTAGTACGTAGACAAGTAACTTACTGTATGCCTATATGTACTGCAAGCCGAGCGCTGCAGCATGCGCGAGGACGGCCTCGGCCGCCTGGCGCGTCTCCACGTAGGAGCGCGCCGCCTCGTACCACGGCGCCGCGGCCAGCTTCGACGCGCCCGTCAGCGAGTTCACGTACCGCAGCGCCGCCGCTATGTTGCCGCGCTCTATCCAGTACCTACACGTCATATACGTACTTTTCATTTCACCGCAGACTAAACAAAGTCAAAGTCAGCGCTATTTATTCAATTGAGGCCCCAAAGGTCACTTATTAAGGTCAAATTTACTAAAGTTCGGATGCCAGCCTTCAACTGAGAAGAATCCGGCAAGAAACTCAGCAAGCTTATATTTTTTGGACAATCTGACTATGATTGGATTTTTTTTCAAATTATTAACAATAATAAAACCTAAAAATAAAGACAAAAAAAACCTATGGACGCTTGCAACACCAGGGGTATCACGCACGCGTTGCCGACCCTGCAGAAATCTCTTCACACCCCTTTTGAAGAACCCCATGGTGTACTCCATTGGGAAAACCACACGGGGAGCTCATTCCACAGTCTGAGCGTCCGCGGAAGGAAGCTCCTTTGAGCCCGCACAGTACGAAACAATTCAGGTTTCAATATGTGGGGATGGAATCCCCGTCGATGTCGAGAGTTGCGATGGTAGAAAGTAGCCGTGGGCATCATCTTAAACAATTCTTCAGAACCCCGTCCGTTGTACAAGCAATTAGCCGGATCATCAAGCTTATGCACTAACACTGCATAAGAGGCGCCTCGCTGACCAATTTATACACCCCATCCACCCATCCCAGCCTACATACTTTATTGATGTGGCGTTAACTAGGCGTATTGGCCTGTGCCAACGTCACATCGTGATGTACTTTTCTACCGGCAATGTTACATAAATTATCCTGTAAGTAATTACCTGGATCTCTGCAATAAATCGAATGTATCTAAATTTTTTATTGGCTCTTTCGGTGGTTTATCTATCTCCGATTGAGGTATTCCGGAAACCTGTAAAAGGAAATCATATTACAATTACAATTGACACCTATAATTTGGACACCTGTATGTGTGTATAGGGATCTTCTGAGAAAGCGTGAACAGTCTTCGAATTAGCTCGTACGCGAGCTTATTAAATTAATAAAACGCTTACCACCATGCGAGCCTAATGCCTGTTTCATATCTCAGTAGTGTAAACATTGACCTCTGCAGTGATACCTTCATAAATAGAAGAATGGACTGCAGCCAGGACAGAAAGAATATCGGCAGTGGTGCCCCATCTTCCTCCACCAGCGCCACCCGCAGGGCGCTCCTCTCCATCTGACAACACGTACAACTTTAACGATATTAATTTATTTGCTTTTATTTCAATTAAGTTTCTTTAAACCTACGTCACGGAATAAAAGATAGTACTAAGGTAAAGAAGGCTCATTGCCTATTAAAATAGGAAAAAGACTACAAACGCCTCTCTTTCCATCGTATAGCTCTATCTCCTACGGACGCGGTCCTCCGGATTTGTAGTGACTGGCAGCTCTGACACAAGGTGAGCTTGCAATTACACCACTCGATTTTCGGTAAAACAAATTCAAATATATTGATTGACGATTTCAGCTCAATAGAAGTGACGTCGTACGCAATGACCAAGTTCGTGGAAACATCGTGATCAACGTTTTCTAAATGGTTTATTCGGTTCACGGCGCTGGATTTTAGTTAGAGAATAGCGGGATATACTGGGTGCCAACCCACGAGAAGGCTCAGTATCTTGAATAGTAGAGCTCGTACGTGCTACACAAGGGACATAAGAAAAAAGTATTTTTTTAAAGGGGGATTTAAATAAAAAAAAACATATAAGTAGTATGTTTGTAAACATGTATATTAATAACATGTTTGCACAAAACACTTTTGCACGTAACGGCTGGATGAATTCCTTTTTTTAGATGCTGTGCAGTGTGTCAACGTGTTAAAAAAAATACACCTACTGTAAGATCTATATGATATATAATGGTAAGTTATTTACCGCATGGTACTTCTCCCGGAGCACACTTTCTGGTATCAAACCTTTTTCGCGCACCGACTTTGGTATTGCTTTTAGTACAGTTGTCACTAATTCGTCGCCATCACCTAAAACGAAGGTAATTCCTATAAGTCTTGGGCTTGCGTTTACCACTGAACCGCCCATAAAGGACGATAACAATGCCTAAGATTGAGCCCATCAGTTGTCTGGTTTCCATAGTCCAAGCTCTGCTTAGTTTGGGATCAGATAACCATATCCATCCATTCCTGCCTCGGACGCTCAGACTGTGGAATGAGCTCCCTGCCGTAGTTTTCCGAAGTACAGCATGGGGTTCTTCAAAAAGGGTGCGAAGTGATTTCCCTAGTGTCTAGTGTTGCAAGTAACTGCTTATCACCAGATGGGACCGTGAGACGCAGGCTTGTTTGCTACCTTAGTAGTATAAAAAAATCGGCATGGTTCGAGTCGGATTCACATACATTTACACATACACTATCAGATCAGTTGACCGTGTGAGGAGTGTCCTAGGATTTATCAGTTTTACCTGAAGCTTTCTCAATGGCAATGAGCTCTTTTTTAACACAAACGACAGGGTCCCCGCGCTTGGTGGCGGCGAGGAGTGACACTCCAGCTGCGTATAGCTCTTGGGAGCGACGGGTTTCACGCTCTGCTTTAAGACGTGCTGTATCAAAAGATATGCTCATTATCAACTTACTATAGACAAAACATAATAGTAATTTCCATAAGTTTCATTTCATTTGCCATTTGCGAGAGACGCGACTGTGACTTGAACAGGCCAATTGTTTCATAAATTCGCAGAACGTCCGCGAAACGCAGTGCGAGGCATCGAAGCGCACCGCGACTCGGTGTGTTACCGTAAGGCTGTCAAGGCCTAATAATTTCTGTCAGTTAAAAAAAGTGGAATACTTTATTTTAGTTTAAGTACAACTGAATTTATAGTTTTTTGTAGGTATGTCAGCTTGTCCTGAGTCTGATTCATCTAACCTATAATGTAACTGTCTGTTGGCTATTCTAATAATACTTAGTAGATAATGCACCAAGGGGATACAGCAGTCTTACGTCACGGGCCGCATATTGAATCCTGAGCGTAACTGATTTTAAATTTAAATCCCGAGTAAAGCAAGGGAGTTACGTAGAGTCCTGAGTGAAGCGAGGGGGTTCTATTCATGGTGGTTGGTTCGATTTTCGAACAATTTATATTTTTGTTCGTCAACGGCAACTAAAACCTATGAACTGAGAACTCTTTGGTCGAGTTGTTTTTACTGTAGAGGTGTGTACTGTTCTGGAGTGTAAAATAAAATTAGGTAATACCATTAAGTTTGTCTTCAACAATTTTTAGCTTGTGCGACATGTCTGAGAGCTGTTGTTTAAACACTCTCTTCTCAACGTCCACAGCTTCACCCACTAACTTATCCATTTTCTCCATTATCTAGAAAGCGTTGTCCAGATTATAACAATTTGTAAACAAGTTATAGAGAAAATAATGGAAATATAACTATAAAGCCTAGAATGGAACTGGCTCTCAAGTGCCGTAGTCGGAATACATCGGTAGGTGCTTGGCATATTTCCAACTTTCTGGTGGTAGCTGACAAAATAATGTTGATTAGTTTATGAAAGTATTTTAAAAATAAACTTTAAATGAAGCGCAATAGAGTTATAACTTCTTTTCGATGATTAGTAGCAGATCGTAAAATCATTATATACGAAATTAATTAAATTTCCCATTTTTTGTAGCAAACGGTAGCAAAAGGTAGGCTAGTGGTCAACCTACTGTTGGAGTTTTCAAGCCACCCAGGAGGCTTCCAGCTAGCTTAACGACTATCACAATTAAGTCTTTACGAGCTGTCCGAAGTACGGAAACGCTCGATTTGAAATACCACTTGGCGGTCACCCATCCAGGTACCGACCATGACTGTGGTAGCTTAACCTGATTGATTAAGAACGGCCAATCATGCTACACCACGAGCGCTTCATTAGATAAAATAATTGCGTATTGAAAAATCATTGCTAATGAAACACGTGTGAAATCACATTGAATAACATTAAAAGTAGCAACAATTTCTATACCTAGGTAATGTCATGCCATGAATGTAAAGAAATAAAATATATTTGTAATAAAAGAAAAAAAAGTCTTATAGACAGCACGAAAACAGAACACAAGGGACGGCAGTTTCTTTCTATTCCTTTTTACCAACAAAAAATTCCCCATCAAAAAAGGTCACTGGCCAATATATGAATAGAGTTCATTTACAAATAATTCCAATTTCGTTTGGTATAATAGTTACTTTAAGTTTATACTCCCTGGTCTGATCACAAATAGCTACCTACCTCATCTTCCTTCTGCTGCAGTCTTCTTTCCATCGTCTCCTCGTGCCTGTCCGTTTGTTTTTTCAACGCGTCCTTTAGCATCTTTTCGTTGGCCGCCTTTTTGTCGGCATACTTAAAAAAAATATTAATACTAAAATAAATATTAATAAGCACCTATTTACACTGTCGAAAAATCGTGTCCGTGCCATTACAGTTCACTGAAAATATTTTAAGAGAACATTAGTGCAAGCTAATACACGTCTTGGCGTAGAATTTTGCTGCAATTCTATTGGTTAGTTGCTGCTGTCTCCCATGGATTCACCCGCGTTCCTAGATTCAAGACCAGCTGATATCCCTTCATACTATTTTTCAGGAGAGGAAGGGTATAGCGTTTTGTTGCTCAACGAGCAGATCGACTGGGGAAGTACCTCCTTAATGTAGTGTTCCTGCGCCGCCTGCGGGTGAGTGAGGTCACCAAAGCTCATCGCCGATTGGGGAAGGTTTGTAACGCGTGATTGATGCCCTGGAGTGCCCCGGGTGTTGCTTGCGTCTATACGGAAACGGTAACCACTTAGCACCTAGTACCATACCGTAATTACCGACTTTGTCTTTTCTTGTCCTTTCATCGCGTACGGTGTAGTGGTTTCGGCATGAAAGGTAACAGAGTTACTAATGCAGTTATAATAGTATGGATGAAGAACAGACTTTCGTGTTTCGTTTTCGTAGAAAGTAGGTACCCTTGACTGTTTAAGTGGTCGTGAATTTTCACAACAAAACATTTCAAATCATGCATCTAAATATACTGGGTGGAGATTTCGAGATGGCATATATTAGAAACCTATTTTAGGTTAGTCATGCTGAACAACTTTTACTTTTACTATGTAGTATTGAAAACTGAGCCCAAGCTAAGTAGCCATATTTTTTAGCCTCTCTTAATCTTAATTCGACAAGGTGGTCAACGCTACTTGTCTCTTTTTGGCACAAATTGTCAATATGACCTAATAATAGTTAGGTCACAAAATGTACTTACCTATAGACTGAGTCAAACTTATTGGCGGCTGTGATATTAGGCGCGGAACGCTGCGCAGTAGCGAAAACGAAGGTATGCGGTACATTCGAGATGACTTTACCTGCGCAAAGCCGGCTCGCAGCGCACTTCACAGCCGCCATCAAGTTTGGTTTGGATTTTACCTAGTTCACATTATTAATTCTTAGATTTATTTCAGTTATTTTATTGCAAACTCAAAGGCTAGAAGTAATTAGTATTTTGTTTGAACATAACATACCCGTTTCTGATATTCCAATTCCAAGACCCCCTGCCTTTTCTTGAAATCAGCTTGTAGCATGTCCTGTCTTGCCTTCACTTGTTTTTCATCTCCAGACAATGCTTTTTATTTACCGAAAAAAAAATTAGAAATAAAGTAGATTTGACCAACTGCTATTAGGCAATAGCTTTTAGCTTCATAGCTTTAATGATATAACTAACTAGCAACGCCTCGATTGACCCTTTCCGTCATACCATCGACCGCTTCACACAATTCGGCTTGCAATTTATTTTTCTGTAATTAAAATCAAATCATTATAATTATTTATTTATTATTAGGTCGTACTAAGTATATTTTTTTTTCCCAAAATGATTCTTGAGATTCCATTTAATAAGCTAATTTCTGCCCGCGCGTCTATCTATCTATCTATCTATCTACTTTGGACATCGGTTCCTCTTACAATGTTTCCAACAAACGCCTCGTCAACGAGTCCTCACGGCTGAAATCTTGGGACTAGACTTGTATAAGTTTGAAACTAAGTTTGGAAGTGTTCGATGTTTCATAAGAATATCTGGGACCCTGGGACACTTAATTTGTTGCATTCAAACAGTAGTGTATTGTGCATTTTCGTATCCATCCTGTATGTTAGCTAAGATAGGTTTAAATAAAAATAAATAAATATCCTGGGACATTCCTCACACACGGTCATCTGATCCCAAACTAAGCAGAGCTTGTACTATGGAAACCAGATAACTGATATAATACATATACTACTTTTTGTTTGTAAATACATACTTAATATACATAATTACACCCAGACTCAAGACATACAGACATGTTCATGCACACAAATGCATGTCCTGTGTGGGAATCGAACCCACGATCTGCGGCGCGTAATGTGAATCTTAACCAACTGCGCCAACTGGCCCGTCATTTTAGCTCACGTCACGTTTAAGAAAGTAATTAGTTAAAAATAAATAAATAAAATTAATAGGTTTTTCGATTGACTCACGTATCTCAAAGTGTGATACAGCAGTAAATCAGCACCCTTGTTTATCTGTGGTTTTTCCGTATTGTAGTCCAACCCTGGGTACATACTTTTGTTTTCTGTTGTATATTTGTCAACTGTTGCTTCCACCTATAATGCAATACAAAAACCACTTTATTGCCGATATATTTTAGATTCTAAATAGGTAGGTACCGTATTTGAGAACCAGTTCCGTTCCAACCTTTCGTGTATAATCTTCAGCCACTCATACAATGGTAAGATTGTGGTCAAATTCAAGTCTAAATTAAAAGTTACTAGAAGTACCTTCTGCCATTGAGCATCTCTGACGGTAGACTTATCATTCTCCCACTCAAACTCTATCTGCATTGTTTTAATTTTATCTTTCCTATCATGGAGCAATGTTTTCGCGTTCTCCAAAGCTTCTTTTGTTGTTTCAACGCCGCAATCCATGTAGCCACCCAGTTTGTCTGTAAAATACCATAAGCTGACGACGCACTTTGGAAATCTTTCGTGACACCAAACTCTGACAGCAAAAGTCTGGAAAATTATAGAATAATAGACGACGTTTTGTGAGAGGTAGAGCATAGCGTTTATTCGCTCAAAGAGCAGCTCAACTGGGGAAGTACCTCCACCCTACAGAATACCGCAGCCAAATAACTTTGTGGGAAATGTCGGTAACGCGTGAGCAATGCTTCGTGTGTTGCAAGCGTCCATATGGCTACGGTTACCGCTTACCATCAGGCAGGTCGTATGATAAGTCGTATAAAAAAAAAAGAAAAAAAATGACGTTTCTTGTTCTGCTTTGAGGCGAAAAATAATGTCCATTTTTGCAGACCAAATGCGCGTCGTTTAGGGTGGGCTGTGTAAGTAAAATGAAAACGCACGCATAATAAGAGCCATACCGGTCTGTCTGCCTTACCATCATTAGTAACTATCACAAACATATCTTCAAACGTAAGAAAAAGAAGTAATGTGCAGGATACATAGCCAAAAGAACCGATAAGCGACGGGTCGAAATGTTACGCCAGAGGCGTCTACGAATCTAGCGGGACGAACTCCAATTTATTTAAACCATCGACCGTCGGAGTCATTGGGTGACTCTGGTGAATGCAGTAAGTACATGACCATTGTCTAAATCTGTTGGGCGTTACCTATGGTCAGCTTGGCTTCAAAAAAGCTGGGTGTGCTTAATAGGTCTAAGTGGTACTTTACACCACTCCAGCGGCTGCAGCTATATAAAGCGCAGGTTAGGCCGCATATGGAGTACTGCTCACACCTCTGGGCAGGCGCACCCGCTTATCAGCTGGATCCACTTGCCTCGGTGCAAAGGTGGGCCACTCGTATTGTTGGCGATCCTGAACTCACTGGCGGTTTGGAACCTCTCAGCATTCGGAGGGATATAGGCTCCCTTTGTGTGTTCTATCGCCTATATAATGGGGAGTGTTCTAAAGAACTTTTCGACCTGGTGCCGTCATCACCCTTCTACCACCGCACCGCTCGCCGGCGATGTGGAGTTCATCCTCATATCCTCGAGCCGCCTCGATCGTCCACACAACGGTTCAGTCGGACGTTCCTACTGCGGACCATTAGGATGTGGAATGACCTCCCCATTACGGTTTTCCCTCAGCGCTACGATATGGGGTTCTTCAAAAAAGGCGTGAAAAGAGATCTTCAAGGTCGGCAACACATCGGCAATCCCCTTGGTATTGCAAATGTCCATAGGCGGCGGTGACCACTTACCATCAGGTGGACCGTCTGCCTGTTTGTCAACCTATTGACATAAAAAAAAAAAAAAAAAAAAAAAAAAAGCAGTCAAAATCGATATCAAAATTAATCCCATAAGCACTGACTTTAAAACGAATCTGACTTACTTATAGTCGATATCCCCGTGCTGGACTGGAAGACATATCGCTTTCGGCCACATCACCATTGGATGTAATGTTAGAATATTTAACTCCGCAATATTTTCAACATAACATATTTTACCTAATTGCATCGCAGCAGTGTTAGCTTTTCTCACAGATTCCTGGACTAGTTGAATGCGCTCCAACCTAGCTGGCTCAAGTTCTTTTAAGCGAATATATGTGAAATCATTCATTGTTTCTGCTACGAGCTGAAATTATATTATACAACATATTATATTATAGTGTAAAGCTCTACTTAGCGCCATATATTAGATGTAGTAGCATAACCGATGGATGGTCTTCCCTACTCAATGTATGTATATCCTGTCCCTCTATATTTCTATCTTTATATCACGTTTAATAGATACCTACGTATCTAATCGTGTCATATTTTTCTATAATATTTCCCATTGATTTCAGCTTCGTTGAATGTATGACCAAATCTATAATCTCTCAATTATCGTATTAATTTCTCTACTAATAATATACACAAACATTGTTATAATATACGCAGGCATCTCTGGCAGTCATGAAGTTATTGTATGCTGTTTCGCTCAAGTCCTTGAGGCAAGCTTCGACCTCACACACATCCTTCGTGACTATGGGTACGGGCAGTTCCTTACACACACACGCCTCCTCTGAAATGGAGAATGTGAGATTTTGTACGCATTCATCTGATACAGTAAATGCTTCAGGATTTACTTACTGATAGCATAGTGCAGAATCTAGAGGAAAATTCATATTGAGCAAATATAGAACTTGCAACCGTATGCTTGTTTGGCACCTTAGTGGTATACAAAAAAAGAACTTACAAAAGAATAGCTTTTCGGTGACGGTGACGTCTAAGAAAACCGGCTAGTAAATTGATTAAATTTCAACGGCATGTGACGCCCATAGTAAAATGATGCCGAAAGGGATGGCTATGCGTGAGTAAGCAAGATAAAAAGCAGCACATCTCGCTTACACGCACACAACTATCTCACTTATGTCTGTAATTTTAGTATGCGGGTTTCTAAGGCAGAGTTTAAAAGCTGCACCAGGGACACTTGGATCTACCTAGTCACTCGATCGCAATATTTAGGATTTTGGTGCTAAATTATTTAATGAAAATAACACTGACCTTGTTCGATGCTACATGGACGACTGGTGTAAATAAAATAGCTTAAAGTATAGACAAGATCCAACACTTAAAATAAAATACGTCGGTATGAAGTATGTAGGTACATAACTACAAAATTTTCTTCTTACCATCTTCGCAATTCTCAGCTTTCGGTGGTGGGGTTGCTGGTAATAAGAAAAACAAAACAAGTGAATAACCTATCGAATAATAACATCACTAGTAACTATCCTAATAACATTTTTCAAATACAAGTATGAGTATGAGTGTATGTTGTAAATCAATAGCTGAATATAAATCGTGTAAGAAGACAAAGGCTTCTTTTTTATCTCTTTTCAAATTTGTAATTTCCCCATTGTAATTTTCCCAAAAGATTACAGCATGGGTTACGTACTAACTATTTAGTAACTGTGGCATGGGGTTACGTAGTAACTATTTAGTAATCTGCGTAATGACCTCAAGAAGGGTAGGTACCTACGTATATAGAGATTTTCGCAGGGTCAGCAACGCGCGAGCGATTCCTCTGGTGTTGCAAGCATCTATATGCTACGGTCAACGGTGACCGGTTACCATCAGGCGAGCCGTATGCTTGTTTGTTACCTTAGTGTAGATAAGTATAAAAAAATATATGATATGATAACTTACAATCGACGGGTTTGCCATCTACAGAACATGGCTTCGGCTTTTTGTCTTTGTTGAACAGGCAATTTATGTAATTCTTCGTGTTGTCGATACATTGCCCAGCGAACTCTCCATATGTCATATTTTCCTGATGTAACATTGCTATTATGTCGTCGAACCATGGCGCGTTTATTGTTATCCAGTCGCGGAGTTCGGGGGACTGTCTGGAAGATAGCGGATTTTGAAATTATTTGTGTCTTACCCAAATTAAACCGTAATTCCCTGTCCACAAGTCCCATGTTTGGAAGGAAATATTTTGGACTGATTATGATGATAAGTATAAAGGAGTCCCATTACTATCGTAAAATTCAATGCTCCATTAAAAGGGTTGAGATATTCGGAGTATTCACAGCCGCGTGGGTGTAGTCCAGATTTGAGACACAAACAGATTAAGTAGGAGTCGCTTCTAACCTTTGTAATAAAAAGACGTTGAATGCCATGACATCGAGGAAATATTTGATGGCCGTGGCGAAGGTCATGTATGGGCTCAAATCCTACACTCATGGCTTTTGCTGAAGGAATACATCGTGAGGAAACCATAGCTCGGTGGCAGGGTAAGACTATGTAGTGTCTACTCACACACACACTGTAGTCACACAACGATTCAGTCGTGCCTACTGCGGACCATTGGGATGTGGTATGTCATATATCGTAGCGATTCTTCAAAAGTAGCGTAAAAAAAGCTCTTCAAGGTCGGCAACACATCGGTAATCCATCTGATATTGCAAATGTCCATGGGCGGCGGCGACCACATACCATATCTGCCTGTTTGTCAGACGGTTCACCTGATGGTCCAACCTATTGACATAACAAGAACTGTCCCCAAGCACCTAGTTAGCCGTGTATTCCGGCAGATGCACTTGAGAGACAGTTTTTAGGCTTAAGTAGTATGGATTGGTAAACTCGCCGGGATAATGTCCATAAGCAATGGTACCGCTAGCATGCTTGTCACCAGACATATTTTAATATAAAAAGCAGCAATACAAACTTTGCATAAACAGCAAACCCTCCAGCTAATATTACGAGAGCCATCGTCCCCCAGAACAAACGGTCATCTTTGGGCGGCGGTGGAGGCGGCGTTGGGGGCGGCGGACAGACGGTGCGTTCTCTCGGGTCCTTGTATTTGAAGTTAGGTAATGGCCTAGTGAAGTTCATTAGTTGGAGCTCTAGGCCGCTTCGACGGCTCTGGAACAAGGAACAAGCAACGCGCGAGTGATACCCCTGGTGTTACAAGCGTTCATAGGCTACGGTAACTGCTTACCATCAGGCGCGCCGTATGATTTTTTGCCACATTAGTGAAATAAAAAAAAAAAGTTTTGACAGGAAAATCTGATTGGTTTAGGTACCTCTACTTTCACGCAGAATATTGTTGATGGAAGCTCACGCACTAACAGCAACACGACTCCTCATAACTCCTGGCAGTGAAAAGATATTTGCAGAGTCGTTGACGCACGATTGATACACCTGGTATTGTGAGCGACTATCTATAAGCTACGGGAACCGCTTTCCATCAGGCGGGACGTATGCTTGTTTGCCACCGAAGTAGTATACAATCAAGAAAGCAATAGTCTATGAGTCTATGCTCTAAAATCAGGTCAGGCACCCCACTAAACCTTAACCTTGGTAATGCCTTGGTATACCTATCATGACCTACGTAGATACTTACCAAAAACGTCCTAGCGCTCAAAACACATGGTGTGATTCGTAACATTATTTTTAATAACGATGTACAAGTAATTCGATTTAGTCCACCCCGCTTTATTTTATTTTGTTTGATTTCTTCTCTTTTGATGTTTCATTTTCATATTGACAATCTTGTGATATTATGTATGACGTGTATGACCAAGATATGACAGACGATTTACTTACTGCCAGTGATTTGAGAACAAAGAGAATATAACGCTTAGAGTTAAAACGTATTTAAGCGGCCAGTACAAAATCTGCTCCTCCTACTTTTTGTCTAAAAAGAGTTATTTAAGAAAAGAAAGAAAGAAAGAAAAACACAAGAACCATGAACTAGTTGTATGAGACTAAGACCGATCCCACAGAGTTCTGCGTTTAGTGTTCACTGTAATCTATGCGGGCGCCTTTAATAGTAAAAAAAGTGTATAATGACGTGTGATCGGTAGTGAATATTGCAGAACTCTACTGCTTGCTGTGTGCACAATAGTGAATGCGGAACGCAGAACTCTAGAGCTCTTTCTGTGGGATCGGCGCCTAAAAAGGCACGTATAGTCCCACAAATTTATCTGGCCCGGTGAGAGTCGATGTACATATATAAGACGAACTTGCTCTCGAAGTTATGGTTAGATAGTGCACCTCAAAATCTTAGTAAAATATATTATTGTCTGTAACTTTACAATGTGCCAGTACCCAGAACCTTTCCTTAGCCCAGGATCAAAAACCAATTACCTACTTGGTTTTTTGATCCTGGGCTACAACTAGGTACCTCCCTACCCAAATATATATCTATATACATAATAATAATATAATACAATTAAGCGGAAGTTTGTTTGTTTGTTTAAACGGGCTAATCTCTGGAACTACCAGTAGGATTCGAAAAATTCTTTTACTAACAGGAAGCTACATTATCCGCGAGTATTATAGGCTACTTTTTATTCCGGGTACGCGGGTGAAACCGCGGGGAACAGCTAGTGTTTAGACTGGTTCTAGTGTTTAGATATAAAAAAACGAAATAAGTATTGAAAAACATGATGAAATAAACTCGATTAGGTATTTAACACTGAATATATTAGCTGTTCGTACCCGGGTGAATTTTCCGACTTTTCCGGTAATTTTACAGAAATTTTCTTCAATACAAAGCTAGTCCTGATATTAATTACGAAGGCAACAAAAATAAAACAAATTGGTCGAGCCGTTCCCACGTCATACATGTGGCAATAGATATTTATATATATAGATCTAACAGATACCCTCGTTTTCCAAGTAAAAAAGCATCAATCTTCGAACTATAAATCATATTTAACTAATGTACTACTAAAAAAAAACAAGAACTAAAAGACATGGTCAATACGAGAATACGAACATAATAATTGGACTGTTTTACAAAAAAAACTTAAACCGACTTCAAAGTACTCTAAAAAGTATTCAAATCCTGATTTGATGACAATGGGACCAAACGGAAAGTGTACCCTTCCAGACAAAAAAAGAATTTTCCAAATCGGTTAATAAATGACGGAGTTATGAGGTAACAAACATAAAAAAAAAACATACAACCGAATTGAGAACCTCCTCCTTTTTTGAAGTCGGTTAAAAATTATGTATGACAATCTTGGTCACAAGTTGCTAGAAGATAAATCAACCTGTATAGATATCACAGATATCACAAAATCTAATACCATGTCTGGTCAATCACATACATTTTATAATTAGTGTAGAATTCACACGTAAAGATGTCGCTACAGACATCGTATGGACGGATTGAAAATTAATTCTTAGTCAAAACGCTATTAAATCACTTTTTATTGAGATTTATTGCAAAGGAATACAATTTGATAATAATAATTTAATTTAATTATTTTTTTAAACTCGTATTTTCAATATTTGCAATTTATTTAATTTTATTTAAATCTTTCGACCTTACATAGATGGCCTTACCGTCGATTATTTTTATTTCTTTTTATCGTCTAGGACCGAAACAATCAAATAATAATAAAATAAATCTAATATTAACCTGTTTCTAATAAGCAGAGACTTCAACGGTAAATAAATATAGTCTAAATATTTTGAAATCTACAACGATTATTTTTAAAAGTACAATGGGCAGTTTCGTACCAATTGTATTTCATTTGTTTTTATGGGCTTAAGTCTGTATCTAGCTAGTGCAGGAAAACGTATAGTGGTTTCATTTATTCAACAAAATATCAAATAAGAACAATTATTAAGTCTTTTGTGGTCAAAAGGATTAAAGCCATTCACATAAATCACCGACCCTGCTCACAAAATTTATGGAGAATCGGATGAGTAATTTGAACTGTAGTGGAGATCAGCCGGTTATCTGGACATACATACGAAAGCATTTTTGTCCAAGCTGAAACGGAGACTCTTCGCTTGCTCGGTATTAAAGTGATTTTTAAAACATATAGAAGATTAAGAAATTGCTATCTTGACCTATTTTTAATCGTTCCCTAATCAGGGCCGGCAATAGCCTATATAGCGCCGGGTCAGGCCTCTGTCACTTGCCTATATCTACCGCGATAAGCATCTACAGCTCGCTTCGAGCTGGGCTCGACTAAACCACAGAGGATTGAAGGGAACAGAGTACAAGGTTCTAAGGAGCGTTCAAAAATTATACCTATTTTGGTAGGGTTATCACAGCAGAATAACATTAAATGAATACATAAAAATGTATACCTATCAGCTTTTTCGTGATGATAGAATATTGCTATTCACATATTACAGATTATTAGGAAAGGGTACTAAAATGCAAATCTAATTTTGACCATATCTGTGTAACTAAGATTTGACGCAAACTCGGCAGATCGCGTTGTCCCAGAGATGAAATCTAGCTGAATCACTTTATCGCCCGCAAAAACCCCCATATAGCAAATTACATCGAAATCGTTAATGCCGTTTTCGAGATCTCAAAACATACATGCTCGTTAAATAGGATAGGTATGTAGGTACACCTACGTATTTGAAATCATAAACACCCATCATGCCATAAATTTACGAGAAAAGAGACAATATAAAAGCAATTTACCAGAAAGCTAATACCTACCTACCTTTTATATGCAAGATACTAATAGAAACCATATTTACACATTTGGATATTAAAATTCTATTATTAAAATCTAAACGTAAACAAACACGATGCGCGAGTGCCCTGAGTTTGAGCACAGGCCGAGCCAGTATAAACCGGTTTCCCCTCGTACGTGACGAGCCGCCTGTGCTTTCGCACACACGCGCCTCAAGTTTGTAGTCGTGTACCATCGAACAATTAACCCAAAGAAGCGTAATGACGTTGATTTTGCTTGCAATCTATTCCGCCAATTTGCCACCATCGACAATGCGCTCTGATTGGCTAAGACAAGGACACATGCGCTCTGATTGGCCAAGTCAAGAACACATGATTTGACACGATGCAGTGATTGGTCCTTACTGTTCAAATTCAGTGACAAATCACTGACTAGTTTCGGAATCGGATTGCTCTGTATTACTACTCTAACACCCATATTCTAAGTCGTGACCTCGTATGCTCCTCGACTCACAACTCGGTCGAGGAGACCTCAAGGCGTGCCTCGAAAGTCCCTCAAAATCGGTATTCACAGTCGTCAGATTGAGGGAATTATGAGATTCCTCGAATGAGTGTGAGTATGGTGTGAGTCGAGGTGATACGTCACGAATACGTCATTATTTTGAGAAATATTTGGTTTGTTATATTGGCTAAACTTATTTTTAGAGCAGTCTGTGAGCAGGTTATCTGTGATTCATCTGTGATTTCAACTTGAAGTGAAGCTCTGTCACATGAAAGTAAATAAATATACCCTATTATTTTATCCACTTGAACACTTTAGAGAAGTGGATGGCTTGGAAACAAAAAAAAATGCTTTAGCAGTGTTTCATTATTATCAGTCCTGTGTCGTTCGTGTTTACTTATTCGAAAGCTGAAGAGAAAAGAGAAAGGATGAGGACAGGGGGCCCACTAGTCAAGTCAAGGTACTGGAAAATGCTCTCGCCGATAAAACTGATGTCGAGCTATTGGATGTTATAGATAGTGATTACACCTTTTGCAGGTAAATCATATTATTATTACATATATCATATCATATTTTTATGCTAGACTATAAATTAACAAATCTCTGGAATTACCAGTCGGATTCACTAATAGGATGCTATATTATCCCCAAGTATTATAATTATCTGTGGGGGACAGCTAGTGTTCAATATATTTGCTTAACATGGATTTTATTTCTTACATTACAGGATCTAGAAATATACGGACTCGAGTTATCCAAGAGGAATTCTCTATCCATCTACGGTCTTATGACAGATCACAAAAAAGAGAAGAGGAGCTACATAAACTCAGAATAGCTGAGAGAGAGTTGATGGTGAAGGCAGCAGAGGAAAACTTCATCTAAGCTAAAGCTGAGAGAGAAGCCATGGAGAGACTGGTCCTCTGCAATAGAGCTAAGAGAGAAGAGGCTGAATTGCGTTTGGCAATATTTAGAAATAAAAATTAGAACTTAAATATGGTATTTTATTTACATGTCCTTCATATATATTTAGCAGACAAGTCTATTGTGAAAAGTTCTAATGTTAAATTGATTTTTATCATAAGCCGCATACCTTTGGCTACTATTTAAATATAAAAATTTAACTTTAAAAATGATATTTATTTACATGTCCTTCATATTCATATATGACAATATTATTGAATAGACATACAGGTGACAATACACTAAAATATAATTAGGTACCAAAATGAATTACACTTCATTAACTACCAATAAAACTATTTTGTAATTTTAACTAATAGTACCTAATATTTTATGATACAGTAAATTATATATAAATATAAATAAAGTAGGTAGTAGATACCTATAATCATCAATAAAATTTATCTCATAATTAAAATTCATATTAGAACTTGAATATGTAACGCATATAAAACAACCTGTGTGCAAATAAGATTCACATGAGATATAGTAGGCAGGAATTGAAATAAGAAGCTACCTATAACACACACAAATATATCCTACTATAATTTTACATTTCAAGTTCATAACAATTTGTTTAGTGAAACAAAATCTAATTTTTTCATTTTCATTCCTTGATTTTCATCATAAACTTCAATTGGATTTTCTGCATCTCGTAAATAGCGTCGCGATATGTAATCGTATGGATTAGGTATCGTACAAATATTGAATACAATAAACTCTTCAAAAAACATTGCAAATCGGATAAAATACGCGTTGTTTTGGTTAAAAGTTCCCTGAGAACGTCCTCAAGGTAGATGCCGACGTACCTTATGTTTGACAGTTGGTTTCTCAACTCCAACTCACCTCAAATGAGGAAACTATTTGAGATGAGGAGTAAAATTGCAACTATGAATATCAAAACACCTAAGTGAGGTTGAGTCGAGTCGAGGAAATTATGAGGTTTTGACTTAGAATATGGGTGTTACTGTCTTACACTTCAGAATCTTGCAGTAATTTAAAAACCAACAACTTAAATAAAATCTGTTTATTGCGACAGCCGTTAAACTCAAATTATTAGTGTTACGGTTCTCCATTATAACAAAGTGCAGTGATAATTGATAAATAAATATATTTCCTAGGTTAACATCGCACCACAAGAAAACAAATAATCACGCATTCTGATTTTGGCTCCGACACAATTGCGTACAGTGTGCTCGCAAGCGCGTGGTGGCCCCGACAGTTTACACCCATATTCTAAGTCAAAACCTCATCATTTCCTCGACTCGACTCAACCTCACTTAGGTGTTTTGATATTCATAGTCGCAATTTTACTCCTCATCTCAAACAGTTTCCTCATTTGAGGTGAGTTGGAGTTGAGAAACCAACTGTCAAACATAAGGTACGTCGGCATCTACCTTGAGGACGTTCTCAGGGAACTTTTAACCAAAACAACGCGAATTTTATCCGATTTGCAATGTCTTTTGAAGAGTTTATTGTATTGAATATTTGTGCGATAATCCATACGATTACATATCGCGACGCTATTTACGAGATGCAGAAAATCCAATCGAAGTTTATGATGAAAATCAATGAATGAAAATGAATTTTTTTATGATTTTGGTTCACTAAAGAAATTGTTATGAACTTGAAATGTAAATTTGTAGTAGGTAGGATATATCTGTGTGTAGTGTGTGTGCATATTTTAAGTATCTTCTTATTTAAATTCCAACCTACTATATCTCATGTGAATCTTATTTGCACACAGGTTGTTTAATATGGGTTACATATTCAAGTTCTAATATGAATTTTAATTATGAGATAAATTTTATTGGTAGGTAATGTAGTGTAATTCATTTTGGTAATTATATTTTAGTGTATTATCACCTGTATGGCTGTTAAATAATATTGTCACATATGTGGATATATGAAGGACATGTAAATAAATATCATTTTTAAAGTTAAATTTTTATGGCTTATGATGAAAATGAATATAACATTAGAACTTTTCACAATAGACATTTTGGTGAGCTTTTTGATACCGCTATTGTTGTTTTGTATTATGTTTGTCAAACACATGTAAAATAATAGTTATTTGTGCAGGGCTACATTACATTAGCATAATTATAAAACTAACCAAGAAAATGCCTGAACCCATTATAAATATTGACTATTCCAGTCTCCCACACTAGATATACTGCACTAGGTAGCGTTATTTGGGGGGTTCATTTATTTATTCATCATAAAGTTAATAGGTACAATTGAAATAGTAAGTACCTATGTTATGTGTCTGTTATAATATATGTAACTTTCTTTTTAGTTTGTAAATCAGATAGGTAAATATTATCTTCACATATTATTTATAAGTACCTACTTAGGTACCAAACTCAAGTTACAGATTCATACATTTTACAAATTCAAGTTTTTAATGGTGTTTAATTTGAGTAGGTAGCCTTATTTTAAGCGTATTTTCAAGATGTCTGCTAAATATATATGAAGGACATGTAAATAAAATACCATTTTTAAGTTCTAATTTTTATTTCTAAATATTGCCAACACAATTCAGCCTCTTCTCTCTTAGCTCTATTGCAGAGGACCAGTCCGTCCATAGCTTCTCTCTCAGCTTTAGCTCAGATGGAGTTTTCCTCTGCTGCCTTCACCATCCACTCTCTCTCAGCTATTCTGAGTTTATGTAGCTCCTCTTCTCTTTTTTGGGATCTGTCATAAGACCGTTGACGGATAGAGAATTCCTCTTGGATAACTCGAGTCCATATATTTCTAGATCCTGTAATGTAAGAAATAAAATCCATGTTAAGCAAATATATTGAACACTAGCTGTCCCCCACAGATAATTAAAATACTCTGGGATAATCGGGGATTAGCTAATTTAAATAAGATTCTAGCATAAAAATATTATATAAATTATACATGTAATATGATTTACCTGCAAAATGTGTGTAATCACTATCTATAACATCCGATAGCTCGACACCAGTTTGATCGGCGAGAGCATCTTCCAGTACCTGGATTTGACTAGAGGGCCTCCTGTCCTCATCCTTTCCCTTTTCTCTTCAGCTTATATAGTTTTACGTCGGGATTTCCAATAATCCCAATTTTATTTCCCAGTTCCAGCCATTTCCATTAAGTAAACACTAACGACACAGGACTGATAATAATGAAACACTCCTAAAGCAGTATTTTTTTTGTTTCCAAGCCATCCACTTCTCTAGTATCCTGATTTTTGGTTCAAGTGGATAAAATAATAGGGTCTATTTATTTATTTACTTTCATTTGACAGACATGCAAGCTTCACTTCAAGTTGAAATCACAGATAACGTGCTCACAGACTGCTCTAAAAATAAGTTTAGCCAATATAACAAACCGAATATTTCTCAAAATAATGACGTATTCGTGACGTATCACCTCGACTCACACTCATTCGAGGAATCTCATAATTCCCTCAATCGGACGACTGTGAATACCGATTTTGAGGGACTTTCGAGGCACGCCTTGAGGTCTCCTCGACCGAGTTGTGAGTGGAGGAGCATTCGAGGTCACGACTTAGAATATGGGTGAAGTACATATATTTTGTTAATTTTACACGGTGTTTTTATCAGTATCCTAATTAATTAGGTGTAGTTGATATAGGTAGGTAACCCTGACGGTCGTAAGGTCATTTCGGTAAATTATAAATACAAAGGAATAAAATGGAATACTAACAGTTATATAATCACCAGAGTGATCGGAAATTCTGCAGTTTCAAGCAAGGTCTTTTGGAAATTTCGCAGGGTTCCCAATTAAAAAAAAACAACTTTCGCTCAAACAAATGCATATGTAATGAAATTTGACGCAAACGGCGCGAGCGGGGCGGGGCGCATGCGCGATGTTCGTCATTTCGCATTTACTACGAACCGTCACAACCAACTTCATACGCATGCAAGGCTTCATTATCTCAAATATCTCATACTGTTGTGCTATATAAACCAACAATAGTTATATCTCATTATGGATAGTTTTTCATAGGTTAGAAAGAGATACACTCGCAGGCAACGAAGCCCGGTTGCAAGCCCACGCGTGCGAGCGAGACGCCTTGACTGACCGTGCGAGGTGGTGCGAGGCGGGTCGTACACAGATATAGATATACCGTACCTACCTAGTTTTAAACCGAATGGTGTGTATATAAGGCGCCTCGGGGGTTGATGACATCGAAAAGCAATAATAGCGAAGAGCGCGAACTTTTAAATAGTTCGCAAGTTTATATTCTTGTTCGAGAATTATTTTAGTAGGGCAAGCCCGGCTTTTGGGCTTGTATGGACGTACCGCCACTGCCCGAGGCGCCTTATATATAAGGTGGTGTAAAAACTACGACTGATACACTACTGACGGATTTATCTACATTCACTGTTAAAAACTACAGTAACATATCTCTCGGCATGCCCAATTCTGAAACCCTAGGCACGCCACTGCATCGAGAGTCAAGGTGAGGCATTGGCAGTGAGCCTAGATGTAGCGAAGGCGTTCGATCGGGTCTGGCACAGGGGTCTTCTAAGGAAGTTACCATCATACGGGCTTCTCGAGGGATTATGCAAATGGGTTGCCAGCTTTCTGTCCAGCAGAAGCATAAGAGCCGTCGTCGACGGTAGCTACTCTAATAGCATGGACATGAATGCCGGTAAGGCTCTGTCCTGTCCCCAACACTGTTTCTTCTGCATAGCAATGAATGCCGTCAATAGACAGCATATCATTCATTGCTAT
This sequence comes from Achlya flavicornis, assembly GCA_947623365.1. Classification (NCBI taxonomy): domain Eukaryota; kingdom Metazoa; phylum Arthropoda; class Insecta; order Lepidoptera; family Drepanidae; genus Achlya; species Achlya flavicornis. Next base: position 4,818,890 of record OX392490.1, read on the forward strand.
GCGGACGACATTACAGGGGACGCTCATTATACGGGCCGTGCAAATCGTTCCGAGGTGGAGGAAAGCCGCGAACGGCTGGTGTCTGAAATCGAGAGTACACTAGCTTGTCTCCGATTGGGTTCGACTAAACCTAGTCCATTTCAACCCCACCAAGACTCAAGCCTGCGCGTTCACCGCTAAGAAAATCCCATGGTCTGTGGCTCCACAATTCCAGAACACTTCCTTGAACATCAGTCAAGGCATTGGGATTCTTGGCGACGACATTTCTAGCGACGTTTTGTTCCGAAGTCACTTGGAAGACAAGATTAAGCTGGCATCCAAAAAGCTTGGAGTGCTCAACAGAGCGAGGCAGTACTTCACATCGGGGCAAAGGCTGCATCTTTATAAGTCGCAAGTCCGGCCTCATATGGAGTATTGTTGCCATATGTGGGCGGGGGCACCTGGATACCAGCTTGGGCCTTTAGACTCGGTTCAGCGGTTTGCCACTAGAATTGTCGACGATCCCGAGCTCACGAACGGTTACGAGCCTCTCAGTTTGAGGAGACTTTGCCTTAAGACTCTATCTATGTGCGTCGACACGCACACAACAGTCAGTACTCTCGGCTCGGTCGGCCGTTTGCACCCGCATGACAAAAGTCAGTAAGTACATAATTTAAAAAAAAGCCTTGGGATTAAAACATGATATTTTCGCAAAATTTTCAAAAAGTGTCCGCGCCTTGTAAAACATTTTAGATACTGGCCCGATTTCTCTCGAAATCGATATTTGAGAGACCTCGGGATCACAAAACATGAAACTTTTGCCAAAATTTTAAAATGTGTCCGCCACGTTGGACTTCGACAAAATCGATATTTGTTAGTCCTTGGGGTCACAAAACAAGAATCTTTTCTCAAAATGTCGAAAAAGTGTCCGCCATGTTGAACTTTTTAGATACTGGTCCGATTGCTCTCAAATTCGATATTTGAGAGACCTTGGGGTCACAAAACAAGAATCTTTTCTCAAAATGTTGAAAAAGTGTCCGCCATGTTGAACTTTTTAGATACTGGTCCGATTGCTCTCAAATTCGATATTTGAGAGACCTTGGGGTCACAAAACAAGAATCTTTTCTCAAAATGTTGAAAAAGTGTCCGCCATGTTGAACTTTTTAGATACTGGTCCGATCGCTCTCAAAATCGATAATTGTGAGTCCTTCGGGTCACAAAACAAGAATCTTTTCTCAGAATTATCAAAAGGTGTCCGCCATGTTGAATTTTTTTGTTACTGGTCCGATAGCTCTCAAAATCTATATTTGAGAGACCTTGGGGTCACAAAACAAGAATCTTTTCTCAAAATGTCGAAAAAGTGTCCGCCATGTTGAACTTTTTAGATACTGGTCCGATTGCTCTCAAATTCGATATTTGAGAGATCTTGGGGTCACAAAACAAGAATCTTTTCTCAAAATGTCGAAAAGGTGTCCGCCATGTTGAACTTTTTAGCTACTGGTCCGATTGCTCTCAAATTCGATATTTGAGAGACCTTGGGGTCACAAAACAAGAATCTTTTCTCAAAATGTTGAAAAAGTGTCCGCCATGTTGAACTTTTTAGATACTGGTCCGATTGCTCTCAAAATCGATATTTGAGAGACCTTGGGGTCACAAAACAAGAATCTTTTCTCGAAATGTCGAAAAAGTGTCCGCCATGTTGAACTTTTTAGATACTGGTCCGATCGCTCTCAAAATCGATAATTGTGAGTCCTTGGGGTCACAAAACAAGAATCTTTTCTCAAAATGTTGAAAAAGTGTCCGCCATGTTGAACTTTTTTGTTACTGGTCCGATGGCTCTCAAAATCGATATTTGAGAGACCTTGGGGTCACAAAACAAGAATCTTTTCTCGAAATGTCGAAAAAGTGTCCGCCATGTTGAACTTTTTAGATACTGGTCCGATCGCTCTCAAAATCGATAATTGTGAGTCCTTCGGGTCGCAAAACAAGAATCTTTTCTCAGAATTATCAAAAGGTGTCCGCCATGTTGAATTTTTTTGTTACTGGTCCGATGGCTCTCAAAATCGATATTTGAGAGACCTTGGGGTCACAAAACAAGAATCTTTTCTCAAAATGTTGAAAAGGTGTCCGCCATTTTGAACTTTTTAGGTACTGGTCCGATTGCTATCAAATTCGATATTTGAGAGACCTTGGGGTCACAAAACAAGAATCTTTTCTCAAAATGTCGAAAAAGTGTCCGCCATGTTGGACTTTTTAGATACTGGTCCGATTGCTCTCAAATTCGATATTTGAGAGACCTTGGGGTCACAAAACAAGAATCTTTTCTCAAAATGTCGAAAAAGTGTCCGCCATGTTGAACTTTTTAGATACTGGTCCGATCACTCTCAAAATCCATATTTGTGAGTCCTTCGGGTCACAAAACAAGAATCTTTTCTCAGAATTTTCAAAAGGTGTCCGCCATGTTGAATTTTTTTGTTACTGGTCCGATTGCTCTCAAATTCGATATTTGAGAGACCTTGGGGTCACAAAACAAGAATCTTTTCTCAAAATGTCGAAAAAGTGTCCGCCATGTTGAACTTTTTAGATACTGGTCCGATCGCTCTCAAAATCGATATTTGTGAGTCCTTCGGGTCACAAAACAAGAATCTTTTCTCAAAATGTCGAAAAAGTGTCCGCCATGTTGAACTTTTTAGATACTGGTCCGATTGCTCTCAAATTCGATATTTGAGAGACCTTGGGGTCACAAAACAAGAATCTTTTCTCAAAATGTTGAAAAAGTGTCCGCCATGTTGAACTTTTTAGTAACTGGTCCGATTGCTCTCAAAATCGATATTTGAGGGACCTTGGGGTCACAAAACAAGAATCTTTTCTCAAAATGTTGAAAAGGTGTCCGCCATGTTGAACTTTTTAGATACTGGTCCGATTGCTCTCAATATCGATATTTGTGAGTCCTTCGGATCACAAAACAAGAATCTTTTCTCAGAATTTTGAAAAGGTGTCCGCCATGTTGAACTTTTTAGATACTGGTCCGATCGCTCTCAAAAACGATATTTGTGAGTCCTTCGGATCACAAAACAAGAATCTTTTCTCAGAATTATCAAAAGGTGTCCGCCATGTTGAATTTTTTAGTTACTGGTCCGATTGCTCACAAAATCGATCGCTCAGAATGTCGAAAAAGTGTCCGCCATGTTGAGTGAGTTCAACATGGCGGACACTTTTTCAACATTTTGAGAAAAGATTCTTGTTTTGTGACCCCAAGGTCTCTCAAATATCGAATTTGAGAGCGATCGGACCATTATCTAAAAAGTTCAACATGGCGGACACTTTTTCGACATTCTGAGAAAAGATTCTTGTTTTGTGACCCGAAGGACTCACAAATATCGATTTTGAGAGCGATCGAACCAGTATCTAAAAAGTTCAACATGGCGGACACTTTTTTGACATTTTGAGAAATGATTCTTGTTTTTTGACCGCAAGGTCTCTCAAATATCGAATTTGAGAGCAATCGGACCAGTATCTAAAAAGTTCAAAATGGCGGACACCTTTTCAAAATTCTGAGAAAAGATTCTTGTTTTGTGACCCGAAGGACTCACAAATATCGATTTTGAGAGCAATCGGACCAGTATCTAAAAAGTTCAACATGGCGGACACCTTTTCAAAATTCTGAGAAAAGATTCTTGTTTTGTGATCCGAAGGACTCACAAATATCGATATTGAGAGCAATCGGACCAGTATCTAAAAAGTTCAACATGGCGGACACCTTTTCAACATTTTGAGAAAAGATTCTTGTTTTGTGACCCCAAGGTCCCTCAAATATCGATTTTGAGAGCAATCGGACCAGTTACTAAAAAGTTCAACATGGCGGACACTTTTTCAACATTTTGAGAAAAGATTCTTGTTTTGTGACCCCAAGGTCTCTCAAATATCGAATTTGAGAGCAATCGGACCAGTATCTAAAAAGTTCAACATGGCGGACACTTTTTCGACATTTTGAGAAAAGATTCTTGTTTTGTGACCCCAAGGTCTCTCAAATATCGAATTTGATAGCAATCGGACCAGTACCTAAAAAGTTCAAAATGGCGGACACCTTTTCAAAATTCTGAGGAAAGATTCTTGTTTTGTGACCCGAAGGACTCACAAATATCGATTTTGAGAGCGATCGGACCAGTATCTAAAAAGTTCAACATGGCGGACACTTTTTCGACATTTTGAGAAAAGATTCTTGTTTTGTGACCCCAAGGTCTCTCAAATATCGAATTAGAGAGCAATCGGACCAGTATCTAAAAAGTTCAACATGGCGGACACTTTTTCGACATTTTGAGAAAAGATTCTTGTTTTGTGACCCCAAGGACTCACAAATATCGATTTTGAGAGCAATCGGACCAGTAACAAAAAAATTCAACATGGCGGACACCTTTTGAAAATTCTGAGAAAAGATTCTTGTTTTGTGACCCGAAGGACTCACAAATATGGATTTTGAGAGTGATCGGACCAGTATCTAAAAAGTTCAACATGGCGGACACTTTTTCGACATTTTGAGAAAAGATTCTTGTTTTGTGACCCCAAGGTCTCTCAAATATCGAATTTGAGAGCAATCGGACCAGTATCTAAAAAGTCCAACATGGCGGACACTTTTTCGACATTTTGAGAAAAGATTCTTGTTTTGTGACCCCAAGGTCTCTCAAATATCGAATTTGATAGCAATCGGACCAGTACCTAAAAAGTTCAAAATGGCGGACACCTTTTCAAAATTCTGAGGAAAGATTCTTGTTTTGTGACCCGAAGGACTCACAAATATCGATTTTGAGAGCGATCGGACCAGTATCTAAAAAGTTCAACATGGCGGACACTTTTTCGACATTTCGAGAAAAGATTCTTGTTTTGTGACCCCAAGGTCTCTCAAATATCGAATTTGAGAGCAATCGGACCAGTACCTAAAAAGTTCAACATGGCGGACACCTTTTCAAAATTCTGAGAAAAGATTCTTGTTTTGTGACCCGAAGGACTCACAAATATCGATTTTGAGAGCAATCGGACCAGTATCTAAAAAGTTCAACATGGCGGACACTTTTTCGACATTTTGAGAAAAATACTTAATCCGCCATCTTGTGGCGACGGCCATTTTAAAAGTATTACATTATTGAGTATTGCAAATTGTTTTGTCATTGGAACTAAAGGTGCATGCAAAATTTCAGCTCACTCGGCGTCCATATCGCTACGGTAACCGCTTACCACCAAGCGAGTCGTATGCCGTATACTAGTTTACCCAAGTATGAAAAAATGATTGAAAAAAAAAGATGTGCTTGCAAGATTTGACCTAAGCAAACTAACTAACATTTCAAATGAAACAAAAGTAATATATATTATTTGACTGACTCAAAAAACGAAAAACAAAACTTATGTCGTTATGCTCTTTGAATTAGTGTCCGTACACGTTAGATCGCGATCGTGTGTTTCTTGGTAGTCGTTCCGCAAAGAGACGTGATCTCTCTCTGAGCTCCCGTGGTCGACTAAATTTTCGAGCGCGTATCTCACTTATATATTTAACGTCGCGCTGCCATAGTAAAAATGTATGGCGAATTCGGAGCTCATTTAAAAAAAATCATAATAAATCATCTAGACAAAATAATTAAAATATCAGACGCAAAACTTCAAGATTATTTATTAGAGAATTAACTGACTACATTTCTACAGAATATTTCTAAGGAAAAATACACGAAATCTTCTGAATCACAGCACGCATTTTTGAAGATTTTTGCTCAACTTCATATGAGTCCATTAAAAAACCTATACCATATTTCATATTTTTGTTTCGCAAACATTGTAAATACATTATCTGTGGTAATAATTATGTAGATGTTCACGGTGTAAATAAACTATTTTCGTTAATATCAACTTAACCGTAGCTGTCCTTTTGTCACTTTTTGGGTCGACTCCCTCTTAAGTGTGTTCTACCGCTTGTACAACGGGGAGTGTTCCAAGGAATTGTTCGACTTGATGACTGTTAGATAGTGGTTTCTTAGGTGGCTGTTTCAAGTCTTTCCAGAGCTTGTAGTACTGCGACCAGACTAGATGTATGTAGTGGTTTCTTAATAAATAGATGTTTCCATTAATTTTCCACAGAAATTATTTGTTTCCCAGAAATAGATCTTTATAAGCGACACTATGAGATGGAGTAATAATACAGTTTTTTTTTTTCAAATCAACGAGTACCAAGTATACAGGTTTATTTTTTATTAAAATCGGCCTTGGGGCTCCTTTCAGCATTTGTCGCTATGCCCTATACTTTAGGATTTAGCCAACCAGGCAAAAAATGGTAAAATGTTAAAGGATATAATTAGGTAAGCATTATTTAAAAAATTTAACTTTCACGCCTTTTAAATTAAAAAATTCAAACAATAAAAAAATGTTTATACCATAGAATTGGAAATGTTAGGAAAAAATAAAAAGTGCCCATCGTCCTTTAAAATACTGTTCTATAAAAAGTGACATCTGTTGTCATTTACTGACAAAACTAACATTGCTGTAGTGACATACGTGGCAAGACTAGCAAATAGTACCTTTGACTCACCACCGGCGCTGTACTTGCGCGAGTTACGGTGGTAACTTTTGAAGTATGGGCGCTGACCCTCTGTTGTACGTAGTATTTATCTACTCTGAGCTAATACTGAGAAAAGGCATTCCCTTTGAAATAAAACAATTAACTAGAAATAAACCATTTATTTAATTTATTACTTAATGATTTAATATTTATATTTACATAAATTATTAAATTAATGAACCACATATTCTTTCTTCGCTGCACCATAATTTTGTGGGTAGAATTAAATTATCTAAAGCGAACATGTTTAGCGGTAAAATATACCTACATAAATATAAGGTATCGGCCTTATAACACGTGATAAAGAAAAGTGACATCGAGCGTTGAAATAAATGCAAACACTTTTCTGTTAAAGAAAAGAACATAACTTGAAACAAAAATTGCATGTATATTTTACTCTCTTCAGATACCCTCGTTTTCCAAATAAAAAAAGCATCAATCTTCGAAAAATAAATCATATTAAACTAATGTACACTAAAAATAATTTATGAAAAAAAAACGACATGGTCAAATCCAGGTTTTAATATGTACTGTATTTTAGTCTCTAACTCTTAGAGCATAAAGGTCACAGGCAGCATACAGGCTTAGTTTCACAACCTGTTATAGACTTAGATAATTTGCATAAATAATAAAAAACAGCATTAGGTTGCGAAACAAGCCGAATCCACCATATTCACATTCTTCTATAGATTGTGGCAACTCCGAAACAAGATAAGTCTTTAGTATTGCCACTTCTATAAAAACAAAAGTTCTATATTTTGAATAGAATTCATTGCAACGATACAATTCATTATCTATCAAACGTAAGTAGTTAGACCAAATGTTTATGTAAGCGAATTTGATTTGTCTTTTCCCTAAATAGGCAGTTGGTATTAAAAAAAAGAAAAATATGACAAAATTTGCAGTAAATTATGAAAATCATTTTTTTACAAATTGGAATAAGAATTTATTTTATATTGACCATTAAACCAATAAAATTTCGGTAGGATTTGTGTAGACTGCAACATTATGTAATTAAAAAAAATATATCCGAGTTTTAAATACTTTTTTAAGTCAATTAATCAGTGATTTCCAACGGACGGCTAAAATAAGTTACATTGGAGCTGATTCTGTTGTTAAAATACTAAACTAATTTATTCATACTCTATCTCTTTCTAACAAGGATCATTAGAAAAGAATATAAGAAATATAGTCATGCTAAATTAGTCCAATTGCTTATTTTCAAAGTACACCCACGACCTTTAATTTGGGACCTATTTAAGGTTGAATATCGTACAGCACACGTATAACCGTAAGAGCTACTTATATCGTCATCCAAACTGAACGTGTACGCAAAATTTCAGCCCAATCGGTAGGGATAACGGTTTTAAAATTGAGTTGCAAGATTCGACCCATACTAACAAGACAAGTTAAATAAAAGATTGTAATAATTAGATACTTTTCATTAGTGCCTGCGAAGGTCTATTTGAATAAATGATTTTGTTTTTTTTAAATAGGTCCCATTGACATATTATCCAATGAAGTTTGCAAGAAAGAGATGTAACGAGATTAAAATTAGTGAGATTAACAACAGAATCAGTAGCATTTTCTGCCTTATTTTGCTTATCAAAAGGTTCAATTTAGGGAAATTCAAACTTCATTCACATACAACCCATACATTTACAGGTACAGTAAGCCTGAAACGGAAGCATGTGCCATAACAGCCTCGGCCGCTTGCTTGATCTCCAAATGTCTCCTGGCAGCCTCCGACCAAGGTTTAGCTGCGGCCCTGGGGGCTCCTTGTAGAAGGTTTATGTAGCGCAGGGCTACTGCTAGATTGCCATGGTCCATGTAGTACCTTGACAAATAAACCATTGTTTTAGAAGTAGAACGTGGCGTTTATTCGCTCAAAGAGCAGCTCGACTGAGGAAGTACCTACACCTTACAGAATACCGCAGCCAAATAACTTTATGTTGTTCCTGTGTGTGAGTAAGGTTGCCAGAGCACATTGTGTGTTGCAAGCGTCCATATGGCTACGGTAACCGCTTAGCATCAGGCGAGCCGTGTGCTTGTTTACCCAATTAGTCGTATATTATTTGAGAGAGGTAGAGCATAGCGTTTATTCGCTCAAAGAGCAGCTCGACTGGGGAAGTACCTACACCTTACAGAATATCGCAGCCAAATAACTTTATGTAGTGTAAAGTTGTGTTCCTGCGCGTGAGTAAGGTCGCCAGGGCTCATAGGGGGGGGGGGGGGGGGGGCTTCGTGTGTTGCAAGCGTCGAATATAAAAAAAAAACAGAGTCAGGCTTTGGAGGTGATGTTAGCTTCGTTGTACAGTCAATTCCAAGCAGGAAGGCCTTTTCATAATAGTTATTAACCAGAGAAATCTTCGATATTTTATTTTCTTAAACACAATTTTGAATACCGGGGAATACGGGATTCCCGGGAGTTAATTGATGTATTCAAAATTAAGTAATTTATTCAATTAAACTTTCCGCTATTTTTTATTCACTAAAGAATAAAGATACTTTTAAGATAGATAGATAGAAAGAGGGGTAAAACACGGACGGATATAGTTTACGATAAAAAATACATACCTCGCTCTCTGGATGATGTCAAATGTGTCTAGTTTAGAGAAATCTGTGGGTAGGTTGTTCAACTCGTCCTTGGGTATTTCAGCCAGCTAAAAAAAAGTGATAAACATTGTTTTTTTTTTCCTATTGATGGCAATCGTCTTTTTAGTTGTTTGCTTTTACCTTAGTAGTATAAAAACACTGGCGAGGGTGCTTTTAAAGACTTGTAGGTATTTAAATAGTTCTTTCATCACGGGAATCGATCCTCGAAGACTTTTCCGATTATGTTATTTTGTATGTGATGTAACTACAAATTTACGGTTATCGGATCTCTTCCTTTACTTGTGCTACATGGCTCTGCTTCCTGCCAAATTTCATGATTCTAGATCAACGGAAGGAGTACCCTAGGTTTTGATTCCCTTGCGATCGTCACAATATTCGGCATAAACCGCCGTATTGGATTGCGTTGACTTAGAAGTTCGATTTTTTCACTGCTCCAAGGGATTACAGACCTGATTTGATATTAATTTCAGCTTATTACCTCCACGCGTTCCTGAGAAAAAGGGTCACGACAGATGGACAGACAGACAGACGGACAACAAAGTGATTCTATAAGGGTTCCGTTTTCTTTTCACTTTGAGGTACAGACAGAACCCTAAAAACTTACTTTTTGAAACAGAAGTTTGGACTGCAACCACGAGAGGAAGTACACCGGCAAAGACGCTCCTTCGCGACCGATTAATGCTACCTTTACCGCTGTCTTTTCCATCTGTTATTAAATTAATAATAATGTATAAAATAAAACATAAATCGCGACCATAGAGAAAGCCAGAAGAATCATACACTTACTTAACACTTTATAATATTATATTACTTTTTATCTCGGGTTTTTATCACTCGCTAGCTGTCTCGTGCGGTTTCACCACGCGGTTGAAACCGCACGAGACAGCTTGTATTTTATAAGGATAAATAAAAAGTTGTTGAGGTAACTGTGAGTTTTGACGTTTGTTAATCTTATTATTCATTAAGGCTGCATTCCGAATTAATGATATAATCGCTGTAATCGATTTGAGCGTGCTTAAACCCGTACCGAATTGAGTAATGACAGATTACGTTGTCCCGTGAAACGTCATAGATGACGTCATGATATCCGCCATATTGCGCTCACACCGACCATGCCCTAAACTGATATCACCGTGAGCGCTGTCAAAAGTGACGGTTAATTATTGTGTTTTCGGCAGAAATTCTAATAAGATTCTTGGTTTTCTATATGGCAAAGATACTTTTTATGATTTTATGAGAGAAAAATAATAAAGAACGCGAATATTCCTTTTTGCGAGTCAAATTAAAAAATATCTAAGGAGTCCTAGCGCATTGTTAAATCAGATTTTAATTAAATTCTCAAATGTTCTGTTTTGAATACTGTGAGCGCGATAACGGGCGTTCCGAATTGTTAACAGTTCTTAGCTGTCAATATCGTGATATCTAACTCGGTACGCAAATTATTGCTGTGAGCACTGTGAGCGATATTATTTAATTCGGAATATAGCCTAAGTGTACCGGTCAAATCACACCGAGGCGCATATATATATTGTGTCACGAATTCTCTCACTGAAAAGTGTATCTTTTCGTGTAATAAATAAAGTTCTTTATTATATTGCTATTAAAAACTGAACGCCGCGTCGTTTCATATTTCAGTGTAAATTGACCCTTCCACTTTTTTGGTCCTTCGAGCCGGGCTATTTCTTCCAATATGTCATTTTTACCAGTCTATATTAAAATATAGTAAAAATCGAAGAAAAGGACGGGCCATAAGTTATTTTACGTACCTTGTCGAACCTCTCTCGCAGTGAAACTTCAGTGATGATGCCATTTTCACGCACCTCACTGGGAATGCCTTTCAGTACCGTCTCAACCAATTTGTCGCCCTTACCTGCAATTTAACATTGAATAGATTTGCGGGCGCAATTTAACATTGAATAGAGTAGGGGAAATGCACCAACTTGCCGCAATGTAAATTAATTATTTAATAAAACTTCGCAATTGTTTCTTTACTTCTTTCTGGTAAACCATATACGCGCACTATGTTATGTTATGAATAAAATCTTTTTTTTTTTTTTTTTTTTTTATACGACTAAGTCGGTAAACAAGCATACGGCCCGCCTGATGGTAAGCGGTTACCGTAGCCATATGGACGCTTGCAACACACGAAGCATCGCTCACGCGTTACCGACCTTTCCCCCCTCCCCAATGAGCTCTGGCGACCTTACTCACGCGCAGGAACACTACTTTACACAACATAAAGTTATTTGGCTGCGGTATTCTGTAAGGTGGAGGTACTTCCCCAGTCGAGCTGCTCTTTGAGCGAATAAACGCTATGCTCTACCTCTCTTAATCTACGCAAATTACGTGAATTTGCAATTATTTAAAGTAAATAAGAAATAAATGCAAGTACCGTTTTAAATATTTTTAACATGTTCGAGGACTTGCGTTTCATCTATTACGTGTAGTAGCTAGAGCATAACATTTGTGTGATCAAAGAGCAGCTCGAAAGCTGGGAAAGTAACTTCACTTTAAGGAAAACCGTAGCCAAGTAACAATGTTGTGGACCTGCATTTGTGTGTATGAGTAAGGTTGCCAGAGCTAGTTGGGGTAATGGAAGGGTTGGTAACGTGTGAGTTTTGCCGGTTGTTGCAAGCGTCCCTTGTGATCCTATCACAAGCGTCCAAGGCTACGGTAACCACCTACCATCTGGCAGGCCGTATGCTTGTTTGCTATCTAAGTAGTATAAAAAAAACATGATACATTTTTATTTCATTTATGTCCGGGGAACCACCGTGAGCGCTTCTGAACTTTTCCAGGGGCTCCACTGAAAATCAGTGCTGATGGTACTTGCCCCAGCATACGCAGAGTCCTTTTTGACATCACACAATAAATATTAATCATAATACATTGCTATTATCTTTTTTTTCCTTTAATAAAATTTATCAGGGAGTTACGAATAAATTTATTTAAAATCAAATTATTTGACTGGCTGATAGAAAATTGTTTTTATAATGCAAGATATTTTTAATTTTCAAGATCAATCGACATTATAATATTTAAAATTATATAAATTGTATTTTGATTGTATTTGTGACATCGTTTGTGTATTTAAATTGTTACTCCCTTACTCATAAAACGTTATATAACTAATATACTGTTTAAAGGGTCACGTAAATAACGTCACTCTATTGTCATTGTCAAATAATGTGGCTTTATTTAAGTGACCATTAAACAGTATATTAGTTAAATAGCGTTTTATGAGTAAGGGGGTAAATATTAATAATATTGATTGAATGTGTCATCAATTTTTTATATTGATCAATTTTTTATATTGTAATGTAACCACTTATTATTTTTTATGCCAGTAATTGGTGAAACATGTTGAGCCACATTATTATTATACCACACATATTTTGTACCATGTTCCAGACAAATAAATATTATTATTTTTATTATTATTTATAATTTATAAGTTTTGTGTGTTATTGTTGTTTGTTATTTCTTTATTGTTATTTTAATCTTTTGTTTGCTCTCCGTGTAATGTTATCATTCTTTGTTATTATTTTATTAAATAAAGATGTGTGTGTGTCCATTGTCTTCTTACCGCCAATGATACAACTAAATACAATCACTTATGTAAGGCACTTATGAACGTTATACACATTTCAACTGAGAAAACTCCGGCAAGAAACTCAGCAAGGCGTTTTTTTTTTTTTTTTTTTTTTTTTCCATTTTTTTTTTTTTTGTGTAAAAGTGATGTGATGATACAGACCAGCCTTCTCGAGCGCCTTGATCTCGTTGTCGACGTGCGTGTCGGGCGCCTTGCGGCGCGTGGCGGCCAGCAGCGCCTCGGCCGCCGCCCACAGCGACTGCGACCGCCGCGCCTCGCCCTCCGCCATCGCCCGCTCTATATCATCAATAAATATACTGGGACATTCCTCACACAAGGTCATCTGATCACAAACTAACCAGACCTTGTACTATGGAAACCATACAACTGATATAATACATATACTACTTTTTGTTTGTAAATACATACTTAATATACATAATTACACACCCAGACTCGGGACATACAGACATGTTCTGCACACAAGTGCATGTCCTGTGTGGGAATCGAACCCACGACCTGCGGCGCTATAGGTTAAAATTCCACGTCTTAACCAACTGCGCCAACTGGCCAGTCAAATGTTGTTGTATGTATATACAATATAACCACTAATAAACAACACTGTTGTTGCTGTTGTTGAGATGACGATATTTAGATGGGTGTGTGCAGTGACAACAATGGATAAGATAACAAATGACTACATATAACTTTTTGGTAGGTACTTGCAGTTGACGTTGCGGTTTCATTTTTATTTTCATATATTCGTGTATTTTCAGTTTTATTGCGTATTATCGGTGGTATTTTATCCATTAAAAATCAATACATGTGCACCAGTGAAGTGAAATGAATTATGTGTATCGTGACTTTTCAAGTTGCCTCAAAAAGTCCGTGAAGAGTTTTAGTACATGACCACCATTGTAGTAAAACATGTGAGAGTAAGTCATGTGAAAGTGATTTATTGTGACTAGAACTCATAATATAACTGGAAATTGGCAAAATACACGAGCCGTGTGACGCCATGAAAATAAAATGAGTACTAGTAATGAGGGAAGCTTGAAAGTAGCGCTAGAGACTGAAATGTGGAGAGGAAACCGTTTATCATGGTGGACATGTCATGAGGAGAAATTAAAGCCACGTCACTAAAAAAGTTATGAATACGTAAGTGAATGGATATACGGGAAGAGGAAGACCGAAAAAGAGACGGATGGATTGTGTGAAAATTATATGGGTAAGAAACGAGTGAATACTGGTATGACAGAAGAGACAAATGGAAGAAGCGTACATATTGCGCCGACAGCGACCCCAAATGCATGAAATAGTACAGTTTTTTTTTTACCAGTGCAGACATTTTTACAAATTGAAGTCAAACTAGTTTTACTAAACACCTATTTTATATTTTGATATGTCTTAGTACAACAAAATAAAGTTATCGGTAACAAAAGATGATACTCGTCTGCGTGCGGGCGCAGTGAAACACGCTCGCCACCCGCCCCGCCCGGGTGGGGGTTCCACCCCCGCTGACACCCGCCACGTTATTTATGTTATTAAGAATAGATACTGTCCATATTTTAATGATTTCAAGTCATTTTTTTTAAGAACTGCTGGAAATGTTCTATTACTGAACCATGATTAGCCGTTCTTAATCGATCGGCAAAGTTAAGCTACCACCGTCGTGGTCGGTACCTGAATGGGTGACCGGCTAGTGGTATCTCAAATCGAGTGTTTCCGTGCTTCAGAAGGCACGTAAAGCCGTTGGTCCCGGTTATCACTTAATTGTGATAGTCGTTAAGCTAGTTGGAGACCTCCTAGGTGGCTTGAAAATTCCAACAGTAGACCTACTTCCACCGATCCGCAGTGGGCACGCGTGGTGGAGTATCTACCCATTCCCTTTTCCGAAACAGCTATTCCTAAGGCTAAGTTAATCAATCAATCATATATTTAAGTACGTTTACCCACGTTTAAGCGTCTGTTCAATGGCCTGTAGTTTTCCCGCCATCGCGGCTAGTTCCTTCTTGAATTCTACGCGTTCCCTCTCCACTTGCTCTGAGACCATGCGCTGGAACTTGCCCATCACCTGAAAATAATGGGCTATAATGACTATTTTATTTTTATGATGTCAATCGATCATGTTTTTTGATGTCAATGTCTATATGGGACCGATTGCAATTAGAGCACTACAAAAGTCAGAAATGTGAGTCAAAGTCGGACTGCGTCAAAAACGCCCCATACAAATAGACACAAGAATGTGACGTCAGATCACTGTACCGCTGTATTGGAATGGACTCATTCCCATCGGGCCCGGTGCCTCTGCACGAAAACTTTATGGTGATGAAAGAAAAAAAGAAAGAAAGAAAGAAAATTATTTATTTCTACCAAAACACAACGCACAAAATACAGATAGGTACATAAAAAGGAACACAATAATACAATTAAGAAATAAGTATTGAAATTACATCAACAAAAAAAAAAAATATATAATAAAAAATAAACTGTGCGTCGCGTAGTAGAAATAAGGCCCCGACTCAGTATAAAGTTTGGGGGAGCTACCCACAACACTGATATTGATTTGATGCGAGAGCGGTTAAGTGGTCTGTATTTAGCGGGGGCCCAAAGTATAAGGCAGGGCTGGCTGGCACTTCTAGGAAGTGGACTGGAACAAATACCTAACTTATTCCTCAAATGCAGTTACGAGAAAAGATAGGAGAGCGGGAATTAAACACACACACTGAAGCTACCGGGGCCGATGGCACTCTTTATCCCATCTGCCCCGTTAACGGGGCATAGGCACCGGGGCCGATGGGACTGAGTCTTGGAATGTAGAGAAAATATGTAATTTGTCATTTTGGTAATGAAAAACTGCGTTAAAGTACATATTTGCTTAACAATTTATCATTAATTGGAGCATAAGGGTTCTGAAACTAGCTTACTTTGGTAGCTTTCAATTAACTTTTGCATGATAAAAAAATTACATAATTAAAAAAGAATCATGGCGAGATTTGTACAACAAAATAAAGATTTTTAAAGACGTTAGAATGACGTTATAATTGATCTTTGGTGCCTATGGAATAACTTGAGATTTTTTTGTACAAATCAATGAATGGATCTCGCCATGATTCTTTGCGAATCTTTGAGGTCTCGTATCTTTAAATAATTTTGTTATTTTATTTTTTCTGCTTTTTATAATAATTTGCGGTTTTACAATCCGTATAAACTATATGCGCTCTAACTTAGAGTGCTTAGAGCCTCTAAGTGTAGATTGAAAAGCCGTTCTTAAAGTTAAGCAAGCGAATACCTCTTTCTCCTTCTTGTTAAGTCTATCGTTTAGAATGTCCTGTTGTAATTCCACCTGCTTCTTTAATTGTTCCTTCAAATTCTTATTTGCTTCCGCTTGCATCAGTATACTCTGTAATATTAAATACATATAAAAAACAATGTTTGTCTGTTTGTGTCTATCTGCCTGTAACATATGCGTTATGCCCTTAACCCCACTGCGATGAAATTTTGGTGGTGAATTGTTGTCGGCTGGGGAACTTTTTGTCAAATAATTCTTCATAACACTGAAATATTTTATCTTTAAAATAAAAATTATAATGCTATAATTAGACAGGATGTACAGTAGTACCCAACTGATAAGGCGCATCGTCAATCTTCTATCGCAGAGAAAAGAAAGTATGGCCCGAAGGTTAACGAAAGAATGCTTAAAACTTACAATCAACCTTAGATCACTACTATAAGGTTCATAATACAGTGCAGCTGTTAGTTCCGTCTCACTCGCAAGTGCCGCCCCTCCGCACACATGGCGGCAGCTGCCGACCAATAGCATTTCCCGCCGCGCTTTGAAAATGTATCTACTGCGCAGGTACATCGGTAAGCCATATTATTTGGGTACTACTGTAAGCGAAATTACGTGCAGAGGGAATTGGTAGGTTGTTTTTCAGTGAGAGCCAGCCAGCGGTTTTAAAGTCTAGGTCACAAAACCTAGACCTGAAACGTAATAGCATCCATCAAAAATTAAATTATTAAAAGAAACAAAAAACCCGACTGCGTAAAACAAATATTAACTGAAAAGAGAAAAACAAGCTTTTTAATCTATAGAATTTGGAATATAACTTGAATGTTATAAGTTCTTGCAGTCGGGGACAAACCAATAACCTAAGTATGTGTTTTTTTTAATATTTGTTTATCCCCGACTGCAATACCTTATAACATTCAAGTTATATTCCAAATTCTATAGATTAAAAAGCTTGTTTTTCTCTTTTCAGTTAATATTTGTTTTACGCAGTCGGGTTTTTTGTTTCTTTTAATAATTTAATTTATTTCAGACTTTTTAGTTTTATACATAATGATTTGTATGTATTAGTAAGTAAATGAGTGGTGAGGTAAAGTAACGCTAACAACCATCGTAACTCTGTGAGTTACGTACGGTAACCGCTCAGAGTCCTATACCTACTGTCCTTGCATTAAACATGGTTTTTTGCAGTTTACGTCAAAATGGTAGCACTAAAGTATTACAATATATACATATATGGAATGGGCTGTTCACAAGCTTTCATTTGATACCCATATTGTTGTATTAACGAAATTTTTGGTTTTAATACCCCCCCTCTTTTCTTATCCGTAGACGCCATATAAAAATAATATACCCTATGACACTCCCACAGTTCAGACGAATCTAACGACACCTCATATGCTTAAATCCGTCAAGCCGTTTAGGCTGCAGAGCGTGCCAAAGAAATAGACATACATACATACATACATACACTCGAAAAACATAACCCTCCTTCCGGGTCAGTCGGGTAAAAAGTAAAATTACCTTCTTTATGTATTCATTTTCCTTATCAATCTTAGCTTTACTAATCATATCTTCTACTTTCGCTTCGATGATCTCTTTTTCGTCGTGGCCTGAAACGTCATAAACATTATTAGGCATACCAAAAACTTTATTGCAGAGCTATACTTGTGAAAGAGAAGGAATGTGAATGTAGGAGGTTGCTTCTCTTTTTCTAGTATCTGTCTCATTGATCTTAGCGGGAGTGGACGAGGTGGCGGTGGTGGGCGACGTGGGGGAATTGGAGGCGGTGGACGTGGGAGACGTGGGTAACGTGGGAGAGGTAGGTGACGTGGGGTAGGTGGAGGTGGTTGACGTGGTGGAAATGGAGGTGAGAGACGTGGAGGAGACGGAGAAAGTGGGAGACGTGGGGGAGATGGAGGAAGTGAGGGAGACGGAGGAAGTGGGGGAGACGGAGGAAGTGGCGGAGACGGAGGAAGTGGGGGAGATGGAGGAGGTGGGAGACGTGGAGGAGATGGAGGAGGGTGGGGAGGTAGTGGAGGCGGGGTCTGCACACTGAGTTTGGTGGCTTTCTGCGGATGCCAACTGCTAGACTGCGTTAAATGCCTAAGCTCCGGTTGATTTGAAAGAAAAATCATATATTCCTTACAGAACAGCACGGCCCAAAATAAATAATTTGCTCTAGCCAGTTCAGTGCCTCGGACAAACACAACGGAACAACCATCTTGAGTCATGATTTTGTTACAAAATGTATTCATACTATTAAATATCATACTTACACTCAATAGCCCTATTGATTTTCAAGTCTCTCAGCGTCTGTATCTCGGCTAGTTCGTTTTGTAGATATTGCACCTGAAATTAATACACACACAATTTTATTACAGCAATTACATTTTGATAAAAAATAAAACAACTTAAGACTGAGGAAATGTTTCTTTATCACAACTTATATTTGCGTTATGCCACGAACTCACCATGGTATGTGATGTGGTCGAAAACAGTGATCGATCACAGTTACGAACGGAACTGGCTTTTCAGTAAGAAATAACATCCAACAATTCACTTGACCCATAGTTAAAGTCAAAGCCAAAGCCATGTATACAATTTAGGCCCTGGTAGGACACTTATGAAGGTCAAAGTTACTGGACAGCTACATACTTTGGGAACATTTATTTGTGTATACCTGTTTCAAAGTATAGAGAAGCAGCAAGTCTGTGTCGCCCCTGGTGTCCAGTTTGCGCGCGCTGAGGTCGATGCCGGGGAACATCGCTTGCAGCTCGTCTTTGTAAGCTTTACGTGCAGCATCCACCTGGATTAGAAGTAACATTGCTTAAGTCTTATTGTTAATTTCAGGCCAAAAAGGTGGCAAAATTATTATCAATTATTATTAATTATTATTATTATATTATTATCGATTATCTTGAAGAAAATAGTAAGAATTTATTTTTATCTCTATTCTAATCTTCTGAAACAACTAAACATTTTTATATGAAAGAAAACAGTTTTTCTGCCGAGAAAATATGGTAATTGTATGGTAAAAGTTGTTCAGCCAACAGGTTTCGAAAATATGCCATCTCGAAATCTCCACTCAGCATAGTTTTATTTTTATTTTTTACTTGCTGCCCGGCACGACTTCGTTCGCGTGGTGTCCTACTAACCTATACCCTAACCTACCCCCCCCCCCCCCCCGACGTGTTGCCACCTTGACGTGGTGGGGGGGCATGCCCCAATAAGGCCCCCTGAAGCTATGGGTAGCCCTTAGCTTGGGGCCAGGGGTCAGACAAAGAGCAACACTTCCCTTCCTCACACTTTATTTCCTTCCCTTCCATTCCTTTCCTTTTATTCCCACCTCATCCTCCCCCTCCCATCCTCCTTCCTAACAACATAGTCCCTAACAAGAAATTCATCATTTACGCCACTAGTAAGTAAATAAAGCTCATTTTTAAGCCAAGCGGGGACTGGTAATCCGGTACAAAAAAAAAAAAAAAACCTATCCTACCCTAACCTCGCAAGTTTCTTAATTTTTTCTTTCATAAGAACCGTCTCCTGACAATAACAAACAACAAATTAGCGAAATCGGTCCAACCGTTCACGCGTGATGGCGTGACAAGTGAAATAGGGATTCATTTCTATATATATAGATACCTTATTCCAATACTTGTCGCTGAGTACAGACTTCTCGAGCTCAATGTTGTACTTCTTTTCGGCGGCCTCGAGGTCGCCTCGGAACTGCTTGATGTAGCGCAGCGTGGCCGCCACGCTCTCGGGAGGCGCCTGGACGCCCGCCTTTATCATGCGGTCCAGGGTCTCTGGGGACAAACATTTAGGTTCAGTCGAGGACATAAATATGTATACACTTTTTGAAATTCAAAAGCGATTTTCTCGCATGTTTAACATTTAAGTGTTAAACTATTACACAAATCATAATAGTATATGTTAGAAGATTCTGCCTTTATAATATCTCATAATTTCAATCAGTAGTTTAAGAGGAAACCGTTGTTGAATTGTACTAATTGTATACATATTTATGTCCTCGACTGTACATACTCTTCTTCAACCACTGACATACTAATATAATAAATGCTAAAGTAACTGTTTGTTTGTTACGCTTTCACGCCTTAACTAATCAACCGATAACGATGAAATTTGGCATGCAGATAACCTATGATATGGAGAAAGAAATAGGCTAATCTCTATCCCAGGAACGCAACTGAAACCACGGGGGACAGCTAGTTTTCTATAATAGTCACCTACGACCCGAAGGTATAAACGGCACACTATTCCTGGCAACCCCTTTCGAAACGAGGGACCATCTGCGGTAGGTCCTGGCGCCAGACCATCCATGAGTTGCACCGTGTACACTCAATACCATTTCTCCAGAATGGTACCAGAGCTGTTAAAGTCGCTCACTACGCAGTCAGTGCTAGCGGATGCAATCCCTACTGGGAACGTCAGAGAAACTGACTTCCATTTCTCCAGAATAGTCCATCTGTAATGCGCGCTCACCTCCCAAAACGTATCTACAGTTGGGTTGCCGGCAAACTAATCTACCGGGTAGTCCTTTATTACTTTCAATCCATGAATCCGGAGATTCGCTCGCAAAAGCTCACTGCTTAAGGACCCAGCGTCTGACAACCAAGCAGCCCAAGTATTTAGGTACATTATTGCTTGCTTGGGGCGGCTGTGAGTGGCGGGTCGCCCACTTCCCTCCAATATGGCGAAGAGAGCGGTGGCTGCCACACGCGTCATACTTGTGAAAAGATGCTGCTTGTGGGGGCAGGTATTTGGCTGATTTATTCAAGCATCACTCAAAAACTAAATACCGAATGTAGCGACATCTATCAGCCATCTATCAGTAACACCGAGATAGTTCGCACACGGAAAGATAGATGGCGTGGCGCCACATTATCCTGCATCGCGCTTCAGAAGTTTTGGCGGAAGATCTTACCTTTTCAATGGAGGTGTCATCCACCTTGCACCTCCATACCGACCACGATGAAATTTGGAATACAGATAGCCTATGGTATGGAGAAGGATATATACTACTTTTTATCCCGGGAACGCGGGCGAAACCGCGGGGGACAACTAGTCATCAAAATATTAACCGCGATCATGATAGTTATGTTTTGTAAGACCAAATTCGGGTAGTTGGAAACAACTCCCATTCATCAAGACGCTGATACCCGCTGTTTCCACTACACTCGTGAACACAATCAATGCAATTTGGTCGGAGTGTCGAAACATCTGTAATATTATAAAGAAGCAAAATTTGTTGGTTTGGATATAGGAGGTAATTATTATTATCTATGGAACTAATGCTCCGCTTATTGAAATTCTTTCACTTATAGGAAGACATTATCCCCGAGTGTAGTAGGCTACTTTTCAAAACGTGGGTGAAACCGCAGTAAAGTGCTAGTATTTGATAAAGAGACATACCAATGGCACATCTCGCCTTAGCGGATGCCTGTAGTGCCGCTTTCACTGTACTGTCCCGTTCTTTTAGAGCACCTTGTAGCGTCGAAAAGTTTTTCTTATCCAGATCGTCGAGAGAAGACTCTACTATCTGAAAGATAAGATAATTATTATTTACTAGCTGCCCGGCGCGACTTCGTTCGCGTGGTGATACCCCACCCTAGCCAACGCTACCCTACCTTACCCTACCCTATATGAATATTTTTCCCCGTGTTTGCAACATTTTTCACTGATGCTTCGCTCCTATTAGTCGCAGCGTGATGTTATATATAGCCTAAAGCCTTCCTCGATAAATGGACTATCCAACACAATAAGAATTTTTCAATTCGAACCAGTACTTCCTGAGATTAGCGCGTTCAAACAAACAAACTCTTCAGCTTTATAATATTATTAATTAATTAATAATATTATTAGTATAGATTGGTACCAGAAACAACAAAATTAATTCAAAAAACATTACTTGCAATCTAAATCACGTTCTGTCCTAGAATACTGAACGAAATGGCAAAGCCGTGATGGACATAGACTTGTGAAAATACCAAAATATACCAACGTTTTTTTTATTTAGAGTGATTTATGGCTGGCCTAACGTGAGTACAAATTTTGACAATAAATAAAGTTTTTCTGTCCCAAAAAACATGATATCGATACTCAAAAAATAATAATTCTAACTTTAGAAATATCCTGGAAATTATGCACGAAAAAAGAGCTTACCTTAAAAATGGCCTTATTATAATGTATGCAATGTTCGGTGGCCAGCTTGTAGTTGTCTATGGCCATCTTGGTGTTCTCGTGCATGTCATGTTCCAGTTCCACCATATCCTTGGTTATTTTCACCGGAGGTGCTGAACTGGGTGGGCATATGTCCGTTTGTACAAGTGTTGCTGGAAATATAATTTTAATTAATATTCACTATCTTTACTAACGCAAACCAAAAAGTTAAATAGGTACCCTTATGGTGCCTCTCCATCTGTCTGTCCGTCTGTTACAGCTGTATATATAATCAACCACTGACGCTATTGATTTGAAATTTAGAAAAGTTATAAGTATTGCCAATATTATTTGTATACGTTTTTATTTTCACTGTTCAACAACTAAACCTGACCAATCATAGTTAAAGGAATACAATACTTAAATATATTACGTGAAGCTTTCATTTTAGTTTTTTTTAGTATTTTGCACAGGAAAATACAAAATATAGTTACAGTTGGTTTACTGGCAGAAAAAATTACGATATGAGTTCCTTGTAGGGAATGCAATCCCGAGTCGGGATTCCTTCCCGGTTCCTTCGAGATTCGAAATTCCGATCATACGAGATCCCTAGTTCTAGTGGAGCGAATACTTTTGTTTTTTATTTGTTTATAGAGCTGAAAAAAAATTAACGACAACGCCTTGCGTTTTAAGTTCTTACTGAAAGCTCTAAAAAAAGATTATTAAAGGATTTCGATACCGATAATCTCATCCGATTTTTCGGTTTGGGTTTCATCTCGTAAAATGCCTCGAGATCTCGCAGAATTGGGATTGCATTCCCTAGTTCCTTGTTAGTTTGAAGGCAGCGTTGCACATACCCGTGCTCACGGCACATACTCTAGTACAGTAGCTCTATTAATATTCTATCTCTATGTCTTATTTTGATACAAACCTGGTGTCTCGACTTCAGGCACTCCTATTTTCTTCTTTTCCACATACAATGGTTCAAATGCCGGCGGTGGTACTGTTATACAAACATTATTTACAATAAGTTAGTTAAATGTGTTAAATATTTTATTATTGAGAAAAACTAATTAGTGCATCAGATTGATTATAATAAAATATTAGACACGTATTTTTTGATTTAAACATCATTATAACAAAGATAAAGAACGTAAAAGTTCGGGAGTCATCTCGTGACGTCACTTTTGAGTTAAAATTGTACCACAACGTGACGTCGCGCGGAATTTCAACACACGATATCTACGTATTTGTTTAATTGGCAAAAGAAAAAATACGTGTCTGATATTTTTTGGTAATGTTAATGACGAACTAAATAGTTTTTTTCAGGAACCTAGCCTATTTCCAGTATTGTTGCCATGCCTTAAACCTTGTCTGTTTAGGATATAATGTGAGTACAACCTTTATTAATGTGGAAATAATGTCGAAAATGGCTTGTTAAGTTGTAGTATGTAAAATTATTATGATATCGAATGTACAAAATTATTCATTTTAATGGACTATCAAAACAAAAATATCTACAAAAAGCCACTTACATTGATAATCTTTATTTTCATATCGCTTCAGGGCGTCTTTTTCAATGTTCTGTTCAGATCTCTGCTGAAAGTCCAGTGGGGTGACGCCCTCCTTAAAAACAAAATATAAAACGTGTTTATGTATGAACCTTTTTTTTTATACCACTTGTCCTTCCGCAGATGCTCAGACTGTGGAATGAGTCCACCCACAGTCAGCGTCCGCGGAAGGAAGCTCCTTTGAGCCTGCACAGTACGAAACAATTCATCATACCTTGTACAATAAACAACTTATATATTTGCTTATTCAGTCAAGACTTCTGGTGACCTTTAATAGTCAATCACACCTAGAATGGATGGATTTGGATAGGACTTGGCACAAGCATATTATTAATAAATCTAAGCTTGTTTTGAACAGAGTAATTGCTGAGTGTATTGCCGGCTCTTCTCAGCAAGTGCAACCTTCCGAAGCGGTATTAGAGTCAAAATTATTTGAAAGTGACATAAATAGACCATACCTACGTTTCAAAGGAGATTCCTATCGTGGAGGCTCAGGTTAAAGAAATAGCTCCCTAACATAGTATTCCCAACGGTTCGAAGGTCATCAAGAAGGCATTTTGCATGGTCAGCAAACCGCGATTGATACCACTGGTGTTAGGTGGTCTATAGGCTACGGTAACCGCTTACCATCAGGTGGGCCATATGCTTTTTTGCTACCTTAGTTTTACTATACAGCTACTGCTGATATTACCTTCCCAAACATAAAATGGCTGAGTGCAGTGGTGGCCTTGTTGAACTGGTTGACGGTGAACTTCCAATATGTGGTATTCTCCTGGTAAACAAGAGCTACAAAGTCGTTAGCCCAAGGGACGTTCGACTCGAGCCAGTTACGCGCATCGGGACTGCTCCTGAATCAAAACACTTGAATAAGGTAAATTGATGACAAAGAAAATGGGCGCCGCCATTATCCTTGGATGGGGGGAGAGGCTGAGCAATAGGTACATCAGAATCAATTTAAAAGAGGTAGAGCATAGCCTTACAGAATACTGCAGCCAAATAACTTTAGGTTGTGTTCTTGTGCGTGAGTAAGGTCACCAGAGCTTGGTACCGCATGAGAGATACCTCGTGTGTTGCAAGAGTGTATAGGCTACGGTAACTACTTACCATCAGGAGGGCTATATACTTGTTTACCAATTACATCATATAAAAACATAAAAGAAAACAAAAAGTTTGGTGTGGTTGTGGTTTCGTTTGCATCTTTTTGACTTCTTATTTGCATCAACCAAGTTCTTATTATTATAAGAATAGACAACATACTTAGCATAGACAACCGCAGCCCCGGTGAATAATGTAGCACCAACGGTTCCCCAGAAGAATTTTGAGGATTTGGGTGGTGCTGGGGATGTGGGTGGGCATTTATCCTTTTCAAAGTGAGCGTATCGCCTCTGTGGCGAACGCATCACTATCATGGCCGAATAAGTTCCATCGCCCACATGCCTTCTTACCTGGAAATAAAAATAAAAAAAATATATAATTATGCTAGTACATAATTAACATGTGTAGGAAGTAAGTGAAACATTCATGAAAGATTTATAAATATAAATGTGTCAGGTAATTATAATTAATTATTCTGGTACACTATTTACAATATTGTTTATAAAATAGATAATATGCTTAAATTAACATTTTTGCTGTCTTGCCTTAATCAGTTACATATCGTAAACTGTTATATATTTATAAAAATATGGCTGTCCCACACAGTTTAATCCGCGTTCCCGGTATATAAAGCCTACGTCCTTCTCCATACCATAGGCTATCTTCATACAAAATTTCATGATGATACGTTGAGTAATTGAGGCATGAAGGCGTAACAAACAA
Source organism: Achlya flavicornis (assembly GCA_947623365.1). Lineage (NCBI taxonomy): Eukaryota > Metazoa > Arthropoda > Insecta > Lepidoptera > Drepanidae > Achlya > Achlya flavicornis. Next base: position 4,844,539 of record OX392490.1, read on the forward strand.
ACAAACTGACTTTCGCATTTATAATATTAGTTAGGATCCTCGGAAAATCTATATATTTATGAAATTCAAATTACCTAAAATAAGAGTCAGATATTAGCCTTAAGGGTGTAAGAAGTATAGAGCTACACCTCGCAATAAAATTTATTCGATTGTATACTAATACTGTAAACTGAATACTAAAGATTTTTTATGACTTGTTCGTAAGATTTTCTTCACAGTCTGTACACAGCTTTATAGACCAAACATTTTGGAGGTTATTTATGATTATGACGTTAGTCAATTGTTATGTAAGGCACAAAATTATCCGGATTTACGTCTAGTTTAAACATTAGACCAATAAATTCATATAAATTACGAATGTTCCACAATTAAACTCTAGTAACATAGACTGCAAACGACATTTAAACCATCAAAACATGGGAAAACAGGGTCTCATAAAATTGGTATTGTGATGGTTTGTAAGACAAAGTGTATAAAGAAAATTAAAGGAATCATCAAGAATAAAGAAAACTGGGTTAGTACATACCAAAACCAAGTTAACATTGGCTATTTGGTTCGTAAATCTGTACATTTTCGGCACGAATCTCTTTCCACTTGGGCTGTCAAAATTCACAAACTATAAAAATTACTTCCACAGACAAATTTAAACTTTGTTGTGAATAGTGCGTAGCCAAATCATCATTGCTTATGGTTTATTAGTCGAGTAAATCTGAAAAAAACAAGTGATAAGCTTTGGTATCAATAGGCATATGAATAAATGAAAAATTCTACTTCGTTATTAACAAAATATTAGACATGTATATTTTTTCTTTTTTCAATCAAACAATCACAAAGATAGTTTCTTTCTTAAACAAATAATGTCACAAGCCCCAACTCCCGAACTTCCCGCCTCGGTACTAACGTTTAACAGGTGGATGCTCAGCATGATTTCTGAAACATTAAGCCATATTGTTCTGCGAAGGTAAAAATCAATAAAAACTTGAAAAATATCAAATTTCCCTCCTCATGCTGATCATACACCGCTTTATCTTTGCGAATTTTTTATGATTTGATAAAGCAAAAAATAAGAGTACAGTATTTTTGAATTATCTAACTAACGGAATTATTAAAATTATGATTTTAAACCTGGGTCGCTCCCTTAATGAGGAATCTTCATGATTCATCTATGCTCAAAATACCTGTCAAATCGTGAACTTAAGGTTTGAATTATTAACAGTTTGATAAGTATTTTTAGCATAGAGGTATTTTAAGAAAACTCCTCATTGTGCTTTAAATTTATTATTAGATGTGAAATTATTATTTATTAAATGTTTTTATTACTATCTTTATTTGATTTGCGCCCGGTAATGAACTATAAAACAAAACTTAACCTTTTATGATGTGATGCATCTCTATTTTTACAAAATGATAAAACGTTATTTCGTTCATGGTGAAAATCGACTAAGACTAAATGCCATTTTACAAAGAATGAGCAATAGCAACACTAATAAAGTAAGAAAAAAATAAACAGCTGTCTAAAAAAATATGATACAATTTGTCCTGTAAAAATGTTTCGCTGTGCAATTTCTGGTAATAATTTACGATATTTTGTTTTTACATACCTATATTTTCTATCTTGTTACAGCGTTGTTTGAGCGTTTCAGCCCAGTTTGTTTTATTGTAATAATTTGATGGAAGTTTATGACGGGATGTTTTGAGGTTATGGTTTTATTACTTTTTTCTTTTTCAGCTATCCGGAATATACGGCCTCTTGCGATTCCTTACTGCAATGCTGCCAGGATTATTAGCTATGATATAAAAAGTTTTTCATCATGCAGAAATATACAAAGTTTACAAAGCTTGAGTCTACCGCAAAATTCTTTACTGAGAAACAGCCAAGTTTTATGCATCTCTAACACATTGAACCAAGTTCCAGTCAGAACTGTTACAAAATTCAGTCTTAAAAGTGGCAAAAGGAAGACGGTCAAAGCTGTAACTAGAAGATTCCTCAGGTTACACTGGGGTGGTTGGATCAGGACTAAATGTGGTAGGCATAAGAAAATGTGGAAGAAATCATTGGCCCAGAAGAGACGTCTTAGACAACATGTATTCTGTAATTCTACTCAAGCTACTCTACTTGATAAAATGGTTACAAAGTTCTGGAAGAAACCTAAATATTATGTTGACGATCCTTATGCACCATACCATACACGGGAAGAATTTGCTGCAACAAGAAAAATGCCAAGGAAATGATTATGTACTTTAGTATTTATCGTAATAATGTGTAATTCAGTTATTGTTGTAACACCCAATTGAGTTTACTACATTTTAGCTTATTGGTAGGAAAATTAAATGTGTAATTTAATGTGTATTTTTGTCCTAACCATAAATTTTTACCAAAGCCCACAGTCTTACTTTAAGAAATCCTTCAATATTGGCTAAAACCATAAAGTGAGGCCCTCAGAGCAATCGTTTCTCACACTTCTTAATTGGCCAAATTGTGGAAATGGCTAATCTGATTATGATGGGACTTTCACTAAGCTGAGAAATAGTAACTGAAAATACCTACTGAATGTGCTTTTCCGAGAATAGCCTAATATAATATTTTAATGGTGTTGATTCTGTTGTTTACAAAAACTAATTTGGTCTCACTATGTCACTTTCTAACAAAGAACCAAAGAAAAGGATGTAAGAATTTTTTAGTCCTTTCAAATTAGTCCAATGCTTGTTCTCAATATAAAAATAGCCATAAATAAATACCCGCAAATGAAGACTAATTAGTCAGCTTTCAATATGTTCTATCCTTTTTCAATAATGTTTGTGGGAAAGAGATGTAATGTGACTAAAATTTGTTTAGTGCGATTTACAACAGAATCGGCACCAATAGGTGTCCGAAACGCATTCTCTCGGCGGCCGCGCTGCAGTAACAGTTGTTGAAAAAATATTTTTTTGTTCGTCAGGGGATAATAACCAAATAAATAGATTATGCCTCAACGTTGCGCAGACCCGTTTTGTTCCGGAAAAATTGAGAAAATACTTTTCCAAAACTCGACTAAAACAGTGGTAGCCACAATTTTACAACAATCATGATTAGTGAAAATCCGCGATGAATAGCTTACAAACAGAAGTTCAGACTGGTTCAGACCCACGCTACACTGGCGCCTCTCGCGGATTATACAAGCGCGTTAGCCCTCATTAGATGCATAAGGAGCGCATATGTTACATTATTTTGAATGGGCTTGCGTTGACCTTCGACTGACCCCATGAGGAGCTATGACGAGGCCGAGGATGTAGCACGCTTACCCAGAAAAAGCCTATTCACTCTGGCCTTGAATACATCTATGTTGAAAGTATCGGGAAACACAGACCCCGGAAGAGAGTTTCACTCCTTTGCTGTTCGTAATAAGAAACGATGAAGCGAAGCATTGTATCCGGATACGTGGGATGTCGTCAACGTATGGGTGGAAATTCTCCCGGCTTTTTGTGGTTCGATGGAGAAATGGGGATGGAGGAATTAGATTGAACCCTACTGTACAGTAGCACTCCAAAATATATCCTATAGAAAAACGACAAACACGAAACCTTACGCCGATGTTCAAGGCTTATGTTTGATGAGATCTCATCGGGGTAAATGATGTGTTCTAAGGTGGTACCTCAGCACTCATAAGCTAGAAGAAACTAGCTCCTAGCTGGGGCCTCCGGGCTACAAGTGCCCCGAACATGTGTAAGCAAAAATTACCCTCAATTTGTTTTCGCCGCAGGTACTACTTAGAAGGCCCCCTTAACAAATTTTGATACAGGGCCCGCCCAGAGCAAGACACGTACGCCACTGAGTATACTTAGCCCTGGACGCTCGCAACACCTGTGGCATAACTACGTGTAAGCGCGTAGCCGATCCTTCCCCCTCCCAACGGTGATCTTAGGTGCCTACTTACTACTACCACGAAATAGTGGATAGTACCTACCTACAACAGAACATTAAGTTATTTGGCTGTATTCAGTAACTTAGAATTACTTCACCAAAAGCTCAAGCTCATTCTTGGATTTGAACCCGTGGCCATTGCCAGTTTGCGGCGTTCGCTACCACTGAGCTATATACGAAACTAGCTTATGCCCGCGACTTCGTCCGCGTAGATTATTTATTTTTTCTAGATATGAATCATTGTAACAATATAGAGCTTTGTTCATGGCTATTGCCCGCCACTACGTGTGATATAAATTTGACAAAAGTTCAGGTAGATTGAGAGCTCACACGCGAGCATGCCACATAAAACTGAAACAGTCCTGCCGCAAATAAACTCTAGCAACTATCTATGTGCATACCCAACTTCATCGCCCTTTTTCCCCCTTCGGGGCTGGAATTATCACAAACGCTGAGACAACTTTACATTAATTTTCATTCGTCAGCCTTAACCCAAAATTTGAAGATCCTCATTTCAAAACTGACGGACTTTCATCCCCTATTTTGCCCCCTCTAGGACTTTCCAAAAATCCTTCCTTACTGGATAGTACCTACACTGTATAATAATAAATTTAGTGAAGTTTATTGTGGAATTGAAGGACTTGCATACCCAACTTCAATCCCCTTTTTCCCGCTCCGGGCTGGAATTATCACAAACGCTGAGACAACTTTACATTAATTTTCAATCGTCAGCCTAAACACAAATTTGAAGATCCTAACTTTAAAACTGACTGACTTGCATACAAAATTTCATCCCTTATTTTACCCCCTTAGGGGTGGAATTTCTAAAACTCCTTTCTTACTGGATACCTTCACTGAATAATAATAAAATTTGCGAAGTTTATTGTGGAATTGAAGGCCTTGCATACCCAACTTCATCCCCCTTTTTACCACTTCGGGGCTGGAATTATCACAAACGCTGAGACAACTTTACATTTATTTTCATTCGTCAGCCTATACACAAAATTTGAAAATCCAAACTTCAAAACTGACGGACTTGCATACAATCTTTCATCCCCTATTTTACCCTCTTAGGGGTGCAATTTCCAAAAATATTTCCTTAGTGGATGCCTCCACTGTATAAGGCATCTGTTTGCAAAATTTCAAATCTCTAGGTCCAGCAGTTTAGGCTGTGCGCTGATATATCAACAATCAGTTTATAATATTATATATTAAGATTTAGCCGATTTCGCTGATTTATCTACGTGATTTTACAGTTAAAATACTGAACTAAGTATAAGTTTTAATGCAAAACAAGAAAGAAAATGAATGAATTAGTTAAGTACCAACTTTTTTTATTTTGGGATCCACGAATTCCTCAAGGTTGCACTTATGGAACTGATACCAAATGTCGTGCTCCATTTCATGACGTACCTAATCCCATTTCTTTAGTATCTAACTGTGCCCTTATAGAACTCCAACGGAGATATTTAATTAGGCATGTGATTGAGCACAATCTCTTCAAGCGGGTACTATAAACTCCACCACCTGCACTGTGATAATACTCCTTCTTACTTAGTTGTGAAGCCATAAGCTAGCACATAGAAATCAAATTAAAAAGAAACACTGTCAATAAAAGCAGTTGCCATTGCTTCAATTGCATAATCTGTCCCTGTGCATCCATTTATTTCAAAATTTCCCAAAAAAATGTAGTGATAACAAATAAATACAAATCAAACGCTACACAATTCCGTGACGTCACTTACTTATCACCATCTGAAAACGTTATGATCTGGCGATACCACGTATAAAACTCCGTTCATTATCTAAAGTACCTCTCAGTTACCTCGTACACCGAAGCCAGTCAGTCGTAGAGAAATAATGAAGATCGTGCAATTTGTTTACAAAGACAACCCCGATGATATCAGAGTTGGTTTCCTCGATGAAGAAGAAATATTCGACGTTAATAAAGCCGATTGCAGTATCCCTAAAACTCTCGTAGCAATTTTAAAGAATGGAGATTTTGAGAAGGTCAAAAGGTAAGTCACATTTTATTACTGTCATTTCTGCAGTGAAATCTACTGCTGTGAAAATGAGAGTACCTAATCCTGAGCTTGTAGATCCTACACGAGAATAATCACTCACCATGATAGGAGACTAGGTGTCTACCTAATCTGTATTTCTTACGTGTAAAGTCCTTGAATAAAGCATTTCATTTCTGTGAAAGATATTTGAACGTGACAGTTTATCTAGTGTTTACACGGTCAGGGGGACCGTGCGATGTGTCACACCCATGTGATCTGGGATCGTAATTTTCCGTACAGTGGAAGATAGAGTTGGTAAAATCGACGGGGAATCCATCCACACACATTGAAACCAGAATTGTTTCGAACTGTGCGGGCTAAAAGGAGTTTTCTTCCGCGGACGCTCGGACTGTGGAATGAGCTCCCCGCCGTGGTTTTCCCAATGGAGTACAGCATGGGGTTCTTCAAAAAGGGTGTGAAGAGGTTTATTCAGGGTCGGCAACGCGCGAGTGATACCCCTGGTGTTGCAAGCGTCCATAGGCTACAGTAACTACTTACCATCAGGCGGGCCATATGCTTGTTTGCCACCTCAGTAGTACCTATAAAACAAACTCTAGAACACTTCTACTAGCTAAAATACATAGATAGAATTACAACTTCATTATTAATGCTTCTAACGTGATCTTAGATTAATGGTACTCTATCATTAATACATTGGGTACTATCTGCTATTATTATAATCATAGAGTTAAAATATTATGGAGTGATATCGTTAACAACATTACCTTGTGCGAAACGTGAGCAGTTTCCATGTAGATGTATTCACAGATAATGTATCGTATTATATTACGTTGATTTAGGCCTCAAACGCATAGGCAGGCGGCTTGCTTAGCGCCTAGATGCTAGCTAGTCACCTAGCGAGTATAGTAAAGGGCACGAGTCGTGAGCACAGATTGACACCTGCGCAGTAGTCAATTTTCGGTCTATTTGGCGGAATGAAGCAGGGGGGAGCGCCGAGCTGCACACGATTGGTTCTTCAGTAGATGCTCGTCTTCTATTGGATTCTTGCGTGTGATTTGGCTACTGTGATTTGGCTAAAAGTGTACATGCGCGAGCTTGCCCCCACTACTGCCTATCTGTGCTCACCATTCGTGCCTCATACTGTAGCTTAGTAAAACCATAAAGTGTCAAAATTTTCGCGACTGTGCGCTTGGCGCCTAGCTAGTCGCTTAGCGTGTCGCAGGCAGGTAGTAGGTGCCTCGCTAGCCTCTAGGCGCTAAGCAAGCCGCCTGCCTGTGCGTATTCTGGTGTTGCAAGCGTCCACAGCCTACGGTAACCGCTTACCATCAGTACCTATGCTTGTTTGCTATCTTAGTGGTACAATATCGTGAGGAAACCATAGTAGAGTGGGTACTTCATAGTATTCGCCGAGCTATCACACTCAAGTCAAAATTCTGTCACCAAGGAACATTGCGGTAGCTGCACTTGAGAGCTTGTTCCATCTAGGTTTTGAATGCTTACCATCTTTGACAACACCATGGTCACTTACCACGATGTGGTAATTTTTTTAGGATTATTAAACTATGATAAAAAAAAACGTGACTAAAGGTAAGCCAACGAGACGAGATAAAATTTGTAAACAACCGACCTCAACTGAGTTACATTACGCTAGCGAGCGATCATTATCTCTCGCATGCAATAATGACGTCAGTTGGTCGACGACAGCTGTCGTGTGATTCGTGGTACAGGAAAGCTATCGGTAAAGCAGCTGTCAACATAATTACTTTAAATAAAATTTTAAAGTTTGTTTACATTCTTCATCTCGTCTCGTTTGGCTTACCTTTAAAAGACTTAGGGATATGAAAGTAGACGGATATACGGGAAGAGGAAGATGGAAATGAATGGATTGTGTGAAAGATGATATGGTTAAAAAAGGAGGGAATGTACCAGCACTCATTGACGGATAGAAGAGCCGTGTGGAAGAAGCTTAGGTACATACCTATTGCTCAGTGCAGGTAGATGATCAAGAAACGTACTACTTTAAAAGATAAACAACCATATTTTCATTTGTCTCAAAGGTTAAAATACACTGGTTTGCCATCCGTACCGCTGTCATCGGTGACGCTGAAGGCTCCAATCACAGGCATGGACAAGGTTCTATGCGTGGGGATGAACTACAAAGACTTCTGTGAAAATAAAGGTATCCCGCCCCCTGAAGTGCCAATAGTCTTCAGCAAATTCCCCCACTGCATCATCGGGACTAACGAGTTTATCAGGATCAGAACTGATGTTACTAAGGTAAGGGAAATTTAAGGTATCCAAGTACCAATACTGCATTCAAATTTAAGGAATGGTGAAAAAGATAAAGATAAGATAATTAAAAATCATTTATTGGTCACACAAAACCGTCGAGGAACAATCTCTTAGAGTAGTAATACCGAGCAATCCGATTCCGAAACAGTGTCAGTGATTTGTCACTGATTTTGTACAGTAAGGACCAATCACTGCATCGTGTGTTCTTGACTTGGCCAATCAGAGCGCATGTGTCATTGTCTTAGCCAATCAGAGCGCATTGTCGATGGTGACAAATTGGCGGAATAGATTGCAAGCAAAATCGACGTCATTACGCTTCTTTGGGTTAATTGTTACATACACAAAACACAATGTTAAAAAATATAAACCACGAAAGATTAACAAAACATCAGATTACTTGAACAGAGTATAAAATTCAAAATCATTTATTCAAATAGACCTTCGCAGGCACTTATGAAAAGTCTGACTCTAATACTCTAATACCGGTTCGGAAGGTTAGGTTTAGGTATAGGTAAGCCTAGATCATTATGACTAATTTGATAAATACTAGATACTACGAACATACATAATTTAAATATATGTACCTATATATATAGGTATACCTAAAATTGCGAAGACATTTCATTCAGAGACCTCTACATTTGACCAACTATTAGATACGATAGTCTCAAATTGAACACGTTTCTTTTTGGTGTCCGCGTGTTGTGTTCCAACTGTCTTAATTGACTAATGATTCGTACATTACCAATATTAAAGAACGTGCTCACGCTTCTCCAAAAAAATCTATGTATCTGGTCGAATTTGCTTGACGTAGTTACATTTATTTAGAATGTATGTATAGTTCCGTGAAAGATTTTATTACATTTATAATAATCGGCAAACTTCTTGGCACAAAACGTAAACTGCACAGAAGGCACATTTTAGGTCTCTTTGGTTTAGGGGTGCGCGACAAGGGAGGGCGCGAGACAATATATTAACATAATCTGTACCTGAACAAACCATTCCCCACTGCGCCTAAATTGTGCCAAGAAGTTGGCCGGGATCTATACCTAGGTAAGTACTTTGAAAACTTTAGACATTAGACTACAGTTCCAATACAATAACTAGCATTAAACTCAATAAAACCAAATGAAGCCACTTTATATCACTGCAGCTGAAATATCACACCTATTATGTTACAATTAAGTAGGTGGGGTCGAAATTTTCTACAATGAATCACAGAGGTCCACAGTGACCCGAGAGCAACATCAATTGGGATCAATTATTGAAGCAAATTGAGTTCGTAATTCATATCATGTGTAGGTGTGTGATGAAATAATGCAATAGTCTGGTGACTTGGACTTACTTCTGTACATTTATGACTCTACATTGAAGATAAGTTCACAAATTTCAAATTCACTTCGATTCTTACAGTCAATGGTCGATAGGAAACTGTTAAATAATGTGTGTCTTCATTACTTTTGGTTCGAAAGTGGACTATCCAATTTCTGTTTTGTTTCTGCTGTAGATATCCCACGTAGCGGAACTCAAAACGTTGTAGCGGTATATTCTTCCGTGTGTTGTTTGATGAATCTCCTTTGATACTTTTTTTTTTATATACAACTCAGTCGGTAAACAAGCACACGGCCCGCCTGATGGTAAACGGTTACCGTAGCCATATAGACGCTTGCAACACACGAAGCATCGCTTACGCGTTACATTATTTAAATGAAGTAAATTATTATTTGTAGATTTGAATCCTACGGTAAGTTTGGGCTTTCGTTAAAGTAATAAGTGCAAGGAAACCAAATAGCATACTGGTAGAGTCCAAGTATCAGCCTGGCTAAATCTGCAACAACGCACCTACTATGTTGCGTTCTTTTGTACGGATTCCCTTTGGCCACATTACAACCAACTTAGCAAACTTTTCCATTAAAAAAATACAACACTTACCCGTAATATTTTTCCCTTATGACAGTGTATTCTGCAGTGGGTAAGAATTCTTGTTCGATTTTCAGGAAGTATTCTGGGAAGTGGAGCTGGCAATCGTGATCGGTAAGACTGCTAGCAGTGTAAAAGCTGCCAATGCCTACAGTTACATACTTGGGTACACGATTGCTCAAGATATCACCGCCCTGGATTGGATGACTAAAAATGGAGGACATGTGCTACTTGCGAAGGTAAAATAGAAGATTTTCTGTTATGATACTGGATTCTATTATAAAAATTAATTATTATTATTCTGGATGATACTCTAAGGATCTACTCAGATCAGAAGGCTGATAAATGAAAGCTCGTCGTTCATGATATACGAGTGACTTTTCCATTATTTTCTTCGTCAATACCTTGAGATGTTTACAAAAATATTATGTCACGAATTCATATTATCTTATCTTACAATAATAAAATACAAAATTGTTATCTAAAACTGAGAGCAGATAATATTATTTGTGATCTCGTAATATTATGAAAATTAGGAATCCTTATTTGACTGCAGCATCCCAAAGAGAAACAGAAAAATTGAGTTTAGTACAGGAACAAAATCATGCAACTCTTCTCTGCTGAGGATCCCGGTATTTTGTAGAAGGAATATGTACATTGTACAAACTATCTACCCACTTTCAAAATAGGCTAAGAAGTTGGCAATAAGGTAGGATGACTTATGGCCGTATCTGTAGGAGAGAAAAGTAAAGCTAGATTCACGACCACTCTGTCTAAAGTGTTAGAAGAAGAAGGACTGTAGAGAAGGCATCGCTTGGTTCATCATGATATTCTTAGGAAGTAGGAGCTTTAACTGCTTCAATGTTCTTATAGCATTGCCATTATCATGTGTCGAATCCGTCTGTCTTTAATTTTGAAGTAAATAGCCACTAAAATTCTAGCTATATTATAGGTACTGGAGATAAAGTGGGTGTGACGCTGACCAATGTCCTTATCAAAACATGGCAGCATTTATATGATACAATCAGAATTAGTGATACAGATCTGTTGATAAATAACCTGATCTCCCGCTAAATAGATAACATGACAGGTGAAAAGATATCGAAGTACACACGGCTACACATCAAGCTATACATTTCCAGTAAGAGCTGATCTCGCATTGTATAGGATTTCGGTACAATGGGAGATCAGCATAGGTATAACGAATTTTGGTTAGCAGAAAAAACATATATTTTGTCAAATATATATCGTAATTTTTCTGATTTCCTCTTTTAATATCCCTGGTTTATTGAATAATATCTTTTATAAGCCTTTTTGACTTTACTTAACAATTCACTTGACTTCACTCATCTCTACATTGTTGTATAAGCCTAATACCCATAGAATCCCACCCAGTAGACTTGTTTCTTTTTCATTCATTAAGTACGTTCTCTCCTCATACCTCAGTCAAAATTTAATTTTAAGGCGATGATAGCTCAGTGGTAGTGACGTCGGATACCGAGACGAAGGTCCCGGGTTCGAATCCTACAATGAGCTTGAGCTTTCGGTGAAGGAAAACGTCGTGTGGAAACCATAGCACGGTGGTAGGGTACTTTGTAGTACCCGTCTGGCTGGCTACCACCCTCAAGTTGAAAATCTGTCGCCAAGCACCTATCGGTGTGTTCCGTCAGCTGCACTTGAGAGCCAGTTCCTTCTAGGCTTTGTGTGCTTACCACCTTCGACCACATCATCACATACCATAGTGAGATTGTGGTCAAACACAGGCCTATACACAGTAAAAAAAAAAAAAAAAATTACTCAAAATCAACTTAAGTGTATGTAAACTGAAGACAGCTTTTCATTCGAAGGTTTCTCTGATTCCAGGCACAGGACACCTTCTGCCCTATCGGTCCATGCATCGTAACGACTGACGAGGTCGGTGACCCACATACCCTCGACATCAAGTGTAGCGTCAACGGTGAGGAGAAGCAGTCAAGCAACACTGAGCAGATGATACATAAAGTACCTGACATCATCGAAAGATTGTCCTCGTAAGTTGCTCTAATGGTCTATTTAGCCCACGAATACAGCTTTTCGCTTTTATTAAGGTATATATTTGCGCTTGACTGCAGCTTTTTGAAACTTATCGGCTCCGTCTCAAAATGAATGCATTATTTTATCTTTAACTAGTTTTTGCCCTATGGTTTCTCCTGCATTCATGATGAAAGATTGCCTATTTCCTTCTCCGCCCCGTCATTTATCCCTGTGCTTCGTTACGACGTGAAGGAATAATAAACAATCCATAAAGTATTACCCCCTTATTCATAATGAAGTTATCAAACTTTGATTAGCTAAAATTCTGAAGTCTTTATCTGACACGTGACATTTGGTTATAGAAAGAGTGAGACGGAGGACACTATTACACTGATTTAGTTAAAAAGCGATTATGAATAAGGGGGAGTTTCCCAAATAATAATATGATAGTGTGAATCAAATAACTATTGAAACGATTAAAATAAGTTTCAACAGCACAATTAATCAATAACATTTTATGACATTTCGGAAACTGCTCGTTTTAATTTGATAGAATATTCAATAATTGACCAGGACACTCGTATTTTCCTGAAAAATAAACATCAAAGCAGCAATTTTACCTGTGAACAAACAAAAGGGTTTGAAGAAATGGCGTTCGGAAAATAAGACCCAATGTTATGTAATAAAACTTTTTATTTATTGTGTAACATTCCATTTCCAATGATGTCTCTTGAGAATTGTAAAAAGATAAGTTATTTGTACCACCCTATTTCACCTCTCGAAGTGGCATGTAGATCATACACGTCATCTAATAACATGAGCACTCCTTATCCATTAATTCCTCATCATTAATTAGGTACCTAATAGTGGTCACGCGCTTTTGAAACAGATCAAAATTACAAAATAGTAACTACACTAAAAGGCCGTGTGGCTCCCGGCATAGAATAGGGCTAACCCTTCCAATCCTGAGGGTGTCGTAAAAGGCGACTAGGGGACGGGCAGCAGCATCAAAGGTTGGAGACACACTGGTAATACCTGGTATTGGCACAAAAATTATGATAAGCTCAACTAAGAAAATGAAGTGATCGCTTAGCAAATATCCAAAGCCAGACTTAATTTAAATAAGTTGTCATAAATGTTTTCAGAGTGATGACCCTCTTCCCCGGTGACATTATCCTCACTGGCTCTCCGAAAGATTTCAGCGACCCCAACAACATTTCGTACCTGAAGCCTGGAGACACGATTCGCACAGAGATTGAAAAGATCGGTGTACTTGATCTTTCTGTTGAAGAGTTCTAGAAAACAAGAGAATAAAATTTTGTATTTTATGTAAATACCTACCTAGGTAGCATAGTTATATTATATTTACATCCTATGCTTAAAGCTTGCCCGAAGTTTCATAAAGCAGTAAGACTTGTCGTCCTACATCTCCTCCAATCAGTTTTTGGTAAAATATGGTTATTCAATGTACAGATACACTATCATTACAATTTACAGTAACTAGTCAACAGTCTCTATCAGATACCCCAGATTTTTGAAAAAGATGTGCGATGACTTATAGGAGTAAAACATTACATACTTCTTTATTAGTGTTATGTAAAAATGAAAATAAAATATATTTTTAGGAAAAAAATCTTCAATGTGTTTTATTTAGTTCCTAGATCAATAGAGAGAGAGTCATAACTAGATGAGAAAGATACAAGATGGTAATTTTAAAAAAGATAGATGGAATGGATACTGTAATTCGTAACTACGACAAATAAAAAAGCCAGACATAAAAAAATAACAGCCTTGAAATAAGACCACCATGTGTTGATTTTCAAAGAGCAAAAGTATGCTGTAAAAATATCTAAAGTTTTATCACGAGATACTGCCATTGATCAGGCTTTATTTCATATTTTATAGAATCACTCAATTTCGCTAACCATTAATAATTAACTACAATTTTCCTATGTCGTTACAGTGTTATGACTCTTTTGCCTGGTGACATTATTCTTACTGGCACTCCTATGTCTCTTGATGATCCATGTGCCCCTCGTGTGTTCCTGAAGGCGGGAGACACAATCAAGAGCGAGATTTCGATGATCGGAGAACTGGACAACACTGTAACAGGATGTCGATGTTGCGCCACCAAATCAAAAGAATCTATGACGAAAATGAAAAAATGTATGGAATAATTTATTAATATCTGAAATTTTTGGAAGTGAAACGGTCAAATTTTGTAATGAATCAGGATATTTTAATTTCGAATGTATTGCTACTTCCAGGTAACGATAGTAAATCTTGCCTATGATTGATATCAAGAAGAACCAAACAGCCATACCACTTTATGCCTCTTTATTTTGAGACAAGATTATTTCCTTGGACTATATTGGATTGAGTAACTGTTTCAAAATAGTTACCTAAGAAACTGTGTCATCCATCAAGATTAAGCCTCCAAATATTTACTAAATTGGACAGGTTGACCACAAGTCGTATCTGTGAGCTGATTGGTGAATGGCCCACACAATTGAGCCAATCGGCGTCTTCCGTTCACATACAGGAAGGACCATTTGCGCATACGTCGTTCCTTTTCATAGACTATTAAATTTAATGTCAGTCAAGGGGAGTTTTATTGAGTTAAGTGGGCTATACGGGCTGACACCGCCACTATAAACTGATCTTTTAATACCAACAAAAGTTTTATTGTTAGAGGTCTCTATAAATGGGGAGGGTTATCCTCGCCCGCAGAATCCGTGTCTATTGCAGCGGACATTTGTCGTTATGAATATTATTCGAAGCAATTTGGTTGTAGAGATCTATTCGTTTGAGAGCTATTTGGTGCAATTTTCTATTTGTTGTGTTCAATTGAGTTTGTTTGTCGTGATTTGCATTGCTATTAGATGGATTGGTATCAATTACTTGGTTACGTGTGACTATAGGCTCATGGACCCAATATGTAACTACAAATATATACCTAGGTCTGATAACAGTTCTGTTACAAATGTAGGTAATCGTTTCATTGATACTCGAACAAAACATTTCTAAATGTGTTTGGTATTCCTTTTATCTGAGCACTTTTATTATCCTTGTTATTTGAGTTTACAAGAATTTGGTTTCAAGAAATTTACGTCCGCTGAAACTCGAGGTGCGAAATGAGTTCCCTTCGAGGTTTCCCACAAGAGTAAGTATAGGATGAAGCTCTTCAAAAAAGGAAAGATTTCTGCATATTCGCTTGCAGCCCACTAATGGTTTCCCATATCGCGACTATAATATTTGCCGTTTTTTTTTTTAATTCAAATGTAACAATGAAAATTTAACTATACGATTATACTGATAGCCCTCTTCATTTTATCGCCATTATTAATTTACCAGAACATCTAGTCAGCCTATTTAAAGCATTAACTAGGGCTCACTGAAGGAGAGATGAGGGAGTTAGAACCAACCATTCCTACGACTTATTTGAGTTAATTCGTCTAACACAGTTTAACTACATGGTTAAATTTTCGGCTATGTATTAAAGCGGTTATTGTTTTAGAAATATCTTTATAAATAACTAGTGTAGAACAGTGATGGGGGCATTACTTTGCTTTAAGCCTTAAGTTTCTAAGGCACAATTCTACCAAACGTCGGGTACCACTTATACACGGTATAAAATATGGCTGTGACAGAATTTCTATAGATAAATCTGTTAGACAGTCAGTTCTTTATCTAATGTTACTCGACGTTGGTAAATTGGGCCTAAGTAATTGCCTTCACCAAACAATTACGCAAAACCTACCCTGCTAATTTAACACGTATAGAAAGAAAATAGAACAGAATAAAATAGAAACGTCTTTCTCCTTTTCTTCTTATAACTTCTATTTTCTGATGCCTTGAATTTCCTCGATATTCTTCATCTTGAAGCTCTTTAGGGGTGGCTGGTAACTGCGTATGGTTAATTTTGAAGTATCACTAAATCCTCATTGATAAGCACTTAAGCAGCAGGAGAAATAGAAAACACTCCTGCGGCACTAGTACTTAGGAACAAGATTCAGTTAAGTAATTAAGTATGTTTTCTTCTCTATCTTCAGCTTTTTCTTAACTTGCAATGTATAATATATATAATGTTCGGGTCAAATCTTGCAAGTCGAATTTCACCCACTTCCAGTGGTCGGATTGACATTAGTATATTGGAAGACAATGTAAGTACAGGCAAAGTAAAGTCGCCAGAAAACTAAAGTCTATCAAAAACTTATTTACACTTATATTATGTACATTTATTATTCTCAGCAAATCGTTATTACGAAAACTTACTCCCCCTTGTTAAGAAAAGTGGTTTAAACCATGTCTCGTAAACCCCTGGTTTTAAATATACCCGTCAATTTCTGACGTCAAATAACAAAATGAGCAGAGGCTATCTTTGCTGCTGGGTTTTAAAAGACTTGCTTTAAACCATCTCTTGCAATATGACAGGGGATTTTGTATATTATCCTAGAATATTAATAATAGTTACAATGGTTTAATGTAGGTATTCGTCAGTCATTATTATTATTATTAAAACTAAATAAATCCTACTTAAAGGTATCAAAAATGACGCAAACAGGAAAATACACATCACTAAAATCATGGCGTTAATAAATAATTATATAGTTAACTAAGTACCTATCTATTGTTTTCTATACAAACAAAGTTTAAGTACTCGTGAGTCACCGATTCACTGCATTTGTGTACATTAACTGTTTTTCGGTATAATTTTTGGTACATTATCAAACTTTAAAGATGAGATTAGTTTTGAAATATTTTCGCTAGCAAGCAGTAATCAATAGCTCGCCCTGTAATTTGTTGAGACACAACACAACAACATTTTTTAGGGTACCGAAACAAAAATCTAAATGATTGCAAACTGTTTTACAAAAAACTTAAACCGACTTCAAAGTACACTAAAAAGTAATAAAATCCTGACCTGATGATCAAACAAAAAAAGAATTTTCCAAATCGGATAATAAATGACGGAGTTATGAGGTACCAAACAAAAAAAAACATACAACCTAATTGAGAACCTCCTCCTTTTTTTGAAGTCGGTTAAAAAAGGAACCCCTATGGTGCCAGACCGTCCGGGCGTCCGTCCGTCTGTCTATCAAAGTCCGAGTAAAGTTTTAAAATATTGCTTAACTAAACATCCTATAACTAATATTATAAATGCGAAAGTGAGTTTGTTTGTTTGTTTGTTTGTCTATCGCCTTCATGCCTCAACTACTCAACGGATCATCATGAAATTTGGCATGCATATAGTCTATGGTATGGAGAAGAACTTAGGCTTTTAATCCTGGGAAAGCGGGTGAAACCGCGGGGGACAGCTAGTTTTTATATAAACTAAAGGTGTGAAGAGATTCCTTCAGGGTCGGCAACGCGCGAGTGATACCCCTGCAGGGGTATCACTCGCGCGTTGCCGCAACACCAGGGCCCTGGTGTTGCAAGCGTCCATAGGCTACGGTAACTGCTTACCATCAGTCCATATGCTTGCTTGCCAAGTTTAGTTGTCAAAAAAAAAACTAAACTAAACTAATTTTAGTTTCTTTGCAAAAGGTGTATTAAAATGAACTGCGACTTTAGGAAAACCACAGAATACATACAAATTATATTCATTTTAAAGGGAAGGTTCATCTAATAAATGTTTTGTTTTATCTAATAAATGTACCTATACTTTGGTATCTTTTCCTTAATGATGTACTTAAGTTCAAGTCGGTTGGCAGTTATTATTTTTCTTACTACTTATTATAAAGTCTCTACGTACTGTAACTTTTAAGGTATTTAAATTTGATTAAGTTTTGACGAACTTTTTGCTACCAATATTATAAATATTTGCTTTCCTGTAAGTCTAGACAAGGGAAAGTTTCTGTCAGCGTGACTGTTTACGGAAAGTATATTTTGTTTGCAAAATGATAACCTTAGTTGCCTTAGTTGATTATCATATTATCATGTGACTTCCGCAGACAAAATCCACTAAAAATCCCGAATTCCGCATGCGCTAAAATGTAGCGTTTGGGTTTTGTCTAAACCTACTGATTTTTCACTGCTTATAAATAATATTATGTCGGTAAAAACCCATCAAATTATAACTATCTCATGAAAATGTTGCAGTTTACAAAAATTATTATAACTATACTTAACTAAGTACATTAAAAAAGAAATGCATCCAAACCTCAAACTATTCATCCATCGTTTTTGTATACAATCGTTAGAATATAATCTAGGCTGTCTTCCGAACTGGCGGTAACTTCAGTAGATTTGTCCTTCATAAGTGCCCTACTAGGGCCTAAATTGAATAAATTTACTTTGACTTTGAATGATTCCTAAACGATAACGGAAATGGACCACTCAATTAACCCCTGTCCGGGTGCCACGGGGTTCACTTTAAAACTGATAGAATCCACGTGGATTCATTCTTCTGCATTTTAAAACGGGCTATTTTAAAACGTCGGATTAGATGACGGAAACGGATTCAAAAATTTCCGAGGCGAATTTCAGCAATTGCTATTTTAATTTCCGAAAACTTTTCGATGAATCGAATTGATATTTCCGTAAAGAAACATCTTATTGTGCGTCCGTGCTTGGCGAACCAAGCAAGAGCCGAGCCTCGAACGAGCACACTGCAAGCACGATTCACGTAGCGTGGACGGGCTGGCGAGCCTCGAACGAACGCGATTGTCAGTTTTTTCACGAACAAAGGGATTCGCATCGTGCTCGTTCGTGGCTCGGCTCGTGCTCGATTCGCGTAGCATGGACGCACCATAAAATATTTGAATTCGGAAATTAAAATAGCAATTGCGGAAAACCACCTGAGTAGTTTTTGAATCCGTTTCCGATATCGAATTCGAGCGTTTTAAAATAGCCCTGCAGGTAGAACTAAGCATGCTGATGGCTAGTACTTACAAAAATATAATTCCTATAAGTATAACAGTTAGACAGTTAGTCAAGTAAGTAAGCCGCAGTGACATACAGCTGTGACAAACATCTGTGATAGTAATTGTGAATCCAGACGGGTTTTTATTGGTCTCGGCGAGCGACGCTACATTTTTATCCGACAAAATATTCAATCTGTATATTGATAACTGGAAGATTTGGGAAGATGGCCACAAAGTATCACACCTTATTGCAGAAGTATGAAAAGTTTGTAAGAATTGTATCATTTAACAGCGTTGTAAAATAACTGTTGATTCTATATAAAGAAAATCATAACATAAGTTTATCTACCAGGCCCCCTAGACATGATGGTTGTCGACAATCGTTAGTAAATGATCAACCTTTATATGGGACGGACATAAGAGATTTAAAACATTTTAAGTTACGCTGTTCGTGACGTCACTTATGGCAGCGACTGAAAATCAATGTTGTAACCCTGTACTGGGCTTGCAGTCTACAACTGAGTCGCTGTCCATTTTTGATGTCACACAACACAATTTATTATTACTTTTATTTTCTTTTTTACTGTCTTTTGTGTATGTTATTTGTAACAGTGTATGTAATTGTGTTGTGTTACTGTCAAAAGTCTTTCTTCTTTCTTTCTTTCTTAGATTGTTAAAAATCACGTGATATTTCGATTTGAAATGTCAATCCCATACAAAGGTTGATCGTTTACTAACGATGTCGATCGTCGACAACCATCTTGTTTAGGGGGGTTGATAAAATTGTTATGGATAAAATACATAATGTAACTAGGTCCTTTAGATATTTATTTAAAACAGGTACATCAACAGCACTTGTATTAAAGATATTTGTAGATTTTATTACAGTTAGAATTTATTCTGATACCTACACGCACACAACACTCGCCATACAAGATACAAGACGTAGATAATAAATAGAAAGTTGATAATGTACAGGTCGGTTAACTAAAGCTGGCACGTTTCAACACATTTACACCGTCTCTCTCGCGCAAAGTCAAGCTTATGAGTATGAAGGAGACAGTTATTGTTTTGCTTTTGCTACTGCTCATAAATATAGAGTGGTCTATTTTTGCATTCGTCCATTAGACTTGACTGATTGCAAATTTATGAGTACTGTGAACGTGCCAGCTTTCGTTAACCGACCTGTATGTAGGTAATCCATTAAAGTCAAATTAAAATTTACAATAAGTGCTTAAAAGTACAATTTAAAATACAATATAAGGTAAAATAGATTAATATTGAAATACAAATTAAAATGCACACATAACAATTGCAAATAGATAACGCGTGTCGAAATAAAAATTTGTGAATAATAAATAGGTAACATATGACAGTTAATAAAAAATATACATGAAAAGTTATCTGGGCTTTCGTATTTGATTTACGAACACAGGGTTAGTCACCAAATACATCTACATCGAGCTCTTTGCTGAGCGCTGCTTATTAAACTCTTTAGTCATTCTGAATTAGATGAATTAGCACCAACATTTGTTTTTGAGGAGGGACCACAGAAATCCTTTGTTATAGGCTGTCTGGGTAATTTTTGGGGGGCTGTCAAACAAATCTTTTCTAATATTTTAGTAAAACTTTCATGAGTCAAGCCATATTTTTCACACTACCCTATTTTCAGACACATAAATTCATCGGTCATAAATAAAAAAGAAACTCATAACTTTTGCCAGGCACTTGAAGCATCGTGCGGTGAACACCACGTCTTCAAATTAATTGCTCAATTGCTCGCATCCGCGCCACAGACGTAGAAACGAACAGAACTGGCCATATCCGCATGAGCAATCTGCACTAATTTCTACTAATTCGATAAATTGCGCCTGTTATAGGTGTGATTTAAACGGTCACGCCCACTATTGTATTAAGCGGAGGTTAAGGTTTGATTGAAAAATTGTAATTCGGTCGATTGACTGAAAGTGATTGAAAGTGTTAGGATTTCATCCATTCTAAGGGTATTTGAAACTACTTGCCAAGGGGCCTATTACTAAGCCTCCACTGTCCGTCCGTCCGTCCGTCTGTCTGTCACAGTGGCCTGTATCTCATGAACTGTAAAAGGTAGACAGTTGAAATTTTCACAGAATGTGTACCAATTAAAGGGGCCCCCAAAAAGAAACATCTTTATGGAACCGTTCGTCTTGCGAGTTTGACTTGCACTTGGCCGGTAATTTGGCACGGTAGGGTAAACATTGTAATACCCACCCAACACCTACCGTGTGTGCCAGCAGTTGCCTGAAAGTCAAAGTTACCAGGATGGAAATTGCATCCAGGTTTTGTAAAAGTTAGCAATTGACAATCCCCATGGTACTGCTAATGTCCTTGATGCTAGAGACGCTTTGCAGCCTTCTGTCTGACCTTACACAATCAGGTCCAGCCAAAACGTTTTGACCCAGTACCTACTCTGATAATGATATACATAATTTTTCCTTTGGTTATGACCCAGACCGTAACATAATTATGAAGTACTATAACGTTCGCGAATGGGATTATTAAAGAACAAAAATTTTTTTTTGAGTTGAAATGGCCTATTGGCATAAACGCTTACATTCTGACCAAAAATAGTGTTCCATATTTCATTTCGTAAAAAAAACTAACTGCCAACAGGATCTTTGATATTGTTTATGTGATTTCCCAACGATGCCGATATATTTTATATTGAATTTAACATTTATAAAGCTCTAGGTATCACATTAAAATTCCTTTAGTCTTTCATACTTATCCCTGTTTTAAAATAGTCGCAGAAGTAAATAATACTGAGTATTTATCTAAATATTATCGAACAAAAAGGAGTGGGATGCAAGAATAATACAAGCCGAGAACGACTTAAGTACCTTACCAACATTGTTTATTACCATACGTAAAAAAATAAATTATTTATTATGCAAATAATGCACGTGTCGATTCTAAACTATGTCTACGTTAGATGCGTGCGCGCCCATATGGTGGCGGGATGAATGACCAGTGAGCGCGTTTTCGGGAGCGCGGCTGTTCGTAATTTGAAAAATAAAAATTTTACTCAGTTTAGTTTTAATTGCTCGGTCGCCGCGGTGTTACTGGCCAGTAAAATTTTACACGCGAAAATAATGTTGGTTAATGATTTCATGAGAAGCTTACTGCCAGCTCTATAAAACTAATGATAGTCTATTGCGTGAATTTTGTAATAAAATCATTCATAGCCATTGAGCTATTATTACTACGTATAGAGAAGCTATCATAAGCAAAGGTTATGTCCCTTTTTTTTAGAGTCAACTAAAGTTCTCTTTAGCGCTGTAACAATATAATTAGCATAGAAATAAATATACCTAGAAAGAACGTCGTCATACTACACGAATATATAAAACAGGCCAACTTTTATAGGCTGCTGCGCGTAACAGCTACGTTTTACGCTCCCTTTGCGTCATTCTGCTTGTCATAGTGACGTTCATAATGATAGCAGTTGTTGAAATATTCCAATTAAAATCGGGAGAAATTTAAATATTAAACATTATTTTGCATTTTTATTTATTTTTATTTGATTTAGCCTCTAACAGTTAGGGACTATTTTTATCGACGCATGCACAGCTGCGACACTCTATCTGGATGTATCCTTAATCAAAGATAATTAGTCGTCTAATCAGACAAAAGAAACACGTAGCGCTATCAGAACCCTTTTAGGAGTATTTTTTCCGCAAACACCGTGATTTTCACGGCGCTTACGCGTTTCTTTCATCATTCTACATAGTTGTGATGTCTGGCGTCTTCTCTATACCTGTGTCTATACGTAGTAATAATAGCTCACTGGTCATAGCTGAGATTCCAACAAGGAGTTCAGATGATTACTTTAATTTCTTGGTAAGTTCTCTTTTAATTGTTGAGTCAGGCCGTTAACGTCTTCTCCCCAGTTAATAATTAATTAACATAATTAGTGTTAGATTAATCACCATCAGCACCCACATGGCATAGCAATTTACACAACGAAGGGTTCAAAAGTTTGGATCGAAGAAACAAATGAAATTAAAAAAGTAGATTATAAAAATCTCCACTCACAGGATAAATTCGAATGGCAAACATAAAAGATTTGTGCTAGAGGATAATCTCTGAATATCTCAATATAGTGCTCTCTGAATAATATTTTGCCTGAAGCAATAGGAGAAAGTTTTAAGATTAGATTATTTTAGTAATCGATATCGATTTATTCGATACATTGGGTGACAGCCGCCAGGCGGATATAATACATGAATATACCACCGTGCAAATTTCATCGACACACAAATTCTAATCTAAAGAAATGAGGGGGACATTTATGGATCCTATAGACAGAAGCCAGACTGTACCGATCGTTGAAAATTGTTCACTTACAAATGTAGAGTTTATTAGAAAGTATTAGTTATTTCGCCTACTGCAGCTAAATGTTAAGGATAGTCTAAACAATGCAGTTAGACAACTATAAATAAATAATAGAGCTGCTGTTTACTTTGGCCACAAGTTCATCATACTGTCGCTTACCGTTATCAGTTGGCTCTTTATAATGCTCATCTTTAACTTTTGCCCTTTGCTATCAACGGTCGAGTTGCCACCCCGCTTTATCTAATAACGCCCTGTAAACACTGGCTATTCTTCATCATATTTGTTCATTGACAGTTCGTTAATAATCAACCAATTTATTTTCGAATATAGAACACGATTCATAATTATTTATTTTTCTTAGTTATATTTTTTGAATACAGAACGTGGTTCATTCAGTTTGTTTTCTTTTTATATAAATTATTGTGCATTGATACTAACATTATCAATCGTCTCACCTTTCTCAGACCACATTAACTTTAAACAGCGGTAAAAGATTAGATTAAATTCTCAAGACAGTCCTAAAAAACTGGTATTGTTTAAAATCAATCTGAATTTATAATAAATATACAATTTAGAAATCCTTATATTTTTTTTACTGATAAACTATGGGAAATTTCCACGTAGGTATCTATTTCCCCAATTTTATTAAAGGCAGATTCTATTAATTATTATTTATGTTTAATAATTTTTTCTCTATTTAGAGTCAATCGTAACTATCTAACCGACGTTCTATGACATTTTAGATTTGACAATTTCACATTTAGATCATAATTTTTACAATATTTTGATTACGCTGATTATTATAAGTATAAGAACTTGAAAGCTTATGCATCAAAATCTTGACTACATCATCTGCTCAAAAGCAAGCTTCAATTCGGCCTGATCAAGGAAAATACGTATAATAAGGATAAATTAATAATCGTGTCCATTCAACTCTGCTCCTATTACCGTCTATTACGCTTAGAGACATGACGTGATCAGACTATTTAGAGCATTTAAGGCAGGCATAGTTATGTGAATCATTGATCAATCATATTTCGTCGTTGGAATCATATTTTTAAGTTCAGTGGTTGTATTTGAGGATCACTGGAAACTGATGAAAGCTATTTGATTGCATAAATATCCTACCACATTCTTAACACACAGTTATCTGAACCCAAACATAGCAGAGCTTGTACTATGGAAGCCAGATAACTAATATACTTTTTTTTTTTTTCATAAATATAATTACACCCAGACATGCAGACATGTTCATGCACACAAATGCATGTCCAATGTCCAGAGTGGAAATCGAACTCACTATCTGCGGCGTGATAAGTGGAATCTTAAACAACCACGCCAACTGGCCCATCAAATATATACTTAAAATAGATAATTACACCCAGGCTCAAGATATATAGACAAGATCAACATACAAATGTACTTACGACCTGTAAATTGATAGGTGTTACCAACCACGCAATGGCCCGTTTGCATAAATGATGCAGGCAATCTCAACTTCAGTTATTATGATAATTGAAGAAGTCCCAATGACAAAGATAAAAAGGATATAAACGTACATAATACGGGATATGATATCATAAGGTGTTCATGAAAGGAAACATCTAATGAAGCGATGGATAATACTGTAAAACGGGACGATGCTTCTGACACACTGATTAATATACTAAAATGGTTGAAAACGGCTATTTTTGGGATTATTGTGTCATCGTTGAGGAAATCAGATTGAATAGTAGTGTAAGAGATACTTAAAATGCTGGGAATATAACTAAAACAATGGGAAGGGTCGAAGTGCATTCTACTAAAGTTTAATGGAAAGACTTCAATTGTGGGTTTTGGAAATTGGAAGTGATTTGCCATGTTGGCTTAGTAATAGAGACATCTTTAGCGCAATCTAGACAATGATAAGTTACCTTGCAAACGTGGATAGTAGTACGGTAGTAATACAGAATATGGAAAAGCCTACAACGATCCTGCATACGATGCTTAAGCAGAAAAGGAAAAATATTAGGTAAAAGGGGACCTGGCAGCAGGGGAATGATTCAGAGTCATCAACTCTTATTGACGAGTTCGTTGGTCTACATCACAGGTTCAGGAATATCTCTTTTTGTTCTCAGTCTGGCGCAAATATTTTTTTAAAGTAGAATATCAGTTATCTTGTTTCTATAGTAGATACAAGCTTGCCGTGGGAGAAGAATGTCTCAGGATATTTATGTGTCCCCACTGCAGGAGTACCAGCCTCCTCTAATAAAGAGGGTGATTGAGAGGTTAATTCACCATGTGGGCCTAGTGGATATTGGATGCAATTTAGAAGAAGAATAATAACTGTAATCCCATACAAAGGTGGATCGTTTACTAACGATGACGATTGTCGACAGCCATCTTGTCTAGGGGGGCAGTTGGAGTAGATATACATAATTATACACCTTACATTCTTGGTTTGTTTATCGGTATGCCTGCCCCCCTAGACAAGATGGTTGTCGACAATCGTTATCGTTAGTAAACGATCAGCCTTTGTATGGGATTGACATTTCAAATCGAAATATCACGTGATTTTTAGTAATATCTTATGTCAATCCCATACAATGGTTGATCGTTTACTAACGATGACGATTGTCGACAACTTTCTTGTCTAGGGGCCTGATTCTACAACTAAAATCGACATGTACGACCGGTTGTTTACGATATTTTATTCGCCTGTTCAAGTAGATGGAAATTGTCACTGTTGTGAATAATTACTTGTAGATAGTGGCCGTTATTTATACACATAAAGTCTCATATAATTATAAGTTTTGATGACAATGAGTGTATCTTGGTTCAGTTAGTTTCGATTAAAATTACCAACGTGGTTTACAATCAAATGTCTCTTAAAATACAGATATGACGCGGTATTAATAACATAAAGATAGTTGGAGATCAATTTATTATTAATTGTTGGCTCTAGAAGACTCAAATTGTGACAGTCATCTTACAAAGAAACCAATAAAGATTTGCTTTAGTTTCAAGTAAATTTAAACTCTATTATTGAGGTATAAGGCATACAACTGTGTGACAAACATATTGATCATTTATGTCAACCATTTGCGTATGTAAAACCAAAGTTTGGACCAAGTATGACAAATGTGGAAAAATATCTGTCATGAGTCAAAAAGGAAATTGAAACTAATGTGAACAATGAAATTAATAATGTAATCAACATTTTTACATTCTTATTTTATTGATTCAACAGATTTTAATATTGTAAATACAAAGAGATACATCATAGTTAAATAACTATGTTATTTTTAGCAGGAAGAATTTTGTAATAATAATATAAATGTACGTCCCTAAACCTAGTGATATCGAACGAAAAAAAGAAGTTCGAAATCCTGACTCACCCAAAGACAAAGATGATACAAATATCCATTTTCAACTGTCACTGCTAAATGTCAAACTGAACACTTGAAATTTGAATATGGAACGACCGCCGCGTTCGAGGTTTGAAATAAAACTGCATGAAAATCAACATGGCGGGCGAACGGGACGTCGCGCGTCGCCTGCGCAGGGGAACCGACTACTCCTTAACTAAGCTTGATTAGGTTTAAATAGGGCTGCCCATATTATCTACTTATTTCATTGAACAGGCGCGGGGAGCTATAGGACTCCCTTTATTTTGGTACTTGATGCTCAAGCTGTTAGTTGAGGCGTTAGGTTTGATCGCTACTGACTTTGAATTTGAATAAACTGTCAATGTCATTTTAAATATCAGCTTCCTTGCCTTCTGTAAGTTTTTGGGACTGAAAAATCGCGCATGTCGGAAAATAATAATATAGTTTTGCCTCCTTTGTGTGTCTACTTTGTTCCAGTCCAATAATTTCGCCGTCCTTTAATTCGTGGTACATACAATAAAATAAAAATAATTAATATAATGCCATTCAGAAAAACAAGAAACATAAATGGTGAAAGAAGATACCCCTGTGGTACACTTGCATGTACTGCTAACTGTAACTATGTTCTGGTTGAATCTTGCAAGTCGAATTTCACCCACTTCCAGGGGTCTGATTGACTTGATATTTGGTAGATTAGTATATCGGATGACAATGCAAGTACAGTCAACAAAAAGAACAGTCACCAAAAAAAGCTTGTATTAAAAATGAAGTTTAATAAAAACTTAAGGCATAGGACGATTATATCATGATTGGTACTATCTAACTGTAAACCACCACAAGAGAAAATGAATAAAATGCTTAGCCGCCGATCCCACAGAGAGAGTTCTACAATTTCTGCGTTCCGCATTCACTATTGTGCACACAGCAAGTAGTCTAGACTTAGTACCGATCACACGTCATAGACTTTTTAGGGTTCCGTAGCCAAATGGCAAAAAACGGAACCCTTATAGATTCGTCATGTCTGTCTGTATGTCTGTCTGTCTGTCTGTCCCCCCCCCTGTAACTTCTAAAATAAGAGAATGATAAATCTATAAAAAATATGTGATGTACATTACGATGCAAAATACCAACGAAAATTGGTTTGAACGAGATCTAGTAAGTAGTTTTTTTTTAATACGTCATAAATTGAAATCCATATCAAATACTCAGGTCTATACTACCATTTACTTATATACCTACAGGTTTCTACGGAACCCTCGGTGCGCGTGTCTGACTCGCACTTGGCCGGTTTTTTTACTTTAAAAGGCGCCTCATAGATTACAGTGAACGCGAAACTCAGAACTCTAGAACTCACTTTGTGGGATCGGCGCGGGCGCATTACGCATTGTGAACTTGGCCCATACATATATTGGGTAAGCTATACTTTTGCGATGCGCTCTTGTTAAATCAGTAAACTTATAATAATCATTAAACTGTCAGTTATTCCATCTACTTTTACCATTCGTCAGACAGATCGGTATCACATATCTACTGCATCTTACCATAAAATATTCATACACATAAATTACCATGTAAAGAAAAACTAAATTGACGTAACACAATGCAAATGTGATTTTAGTCTCAATTGTTAGAAGGACTGCAGTGCAGCAGCCTTTTTGCAGACTAATTTAAATCTGCATAACTTAGATAATAAGCTAGAAATCCCATGACAATATATCATAACCATACAGACAATAACCATCTCGGAAAAATCCCTTTAGAGTAGTAATACCGAGCAATCCGATTCCAAAACTAGTCAGTGATTTTGCACTGATTTTGAAAAATAAGGGAACCTTTCACTGCATCTTGTGTTCTTGATTTGCCCAATCAAAAGGAATGTGTCCGTGACTCAGCCAATCAGAGCACATTGTCGGTAGTGGGAAATTCGCGGAATTTTCAAGCAAAATAAACTTCATTTCGATTCTTTGGGTTAATTGTTTGATGGGCCGAACGCAAAACTGGGGCTCTACCGCGTAACTTTGGTGGTAATCGTAACTAACACCATAAATAAATGTCATCCAATCAGGGCCCATGAATGGTCATCGTCGCTTCAAACCGCGTGCGCGTCATTGGATGAAATAATTAATGGTGTTCGTTACGATTACCACCAAAGGTACGCGGTAGAGTCCCTGGTCCCAAACTGAGCTGAGATGGTTCTACGAAAACTACTTAGGTATGTAAATGATATAATATGTAAATTATGCCAATTTTAAATACATAAATATATAGATAATTAATACACTGATACAGAAGTCAAACGTTTGTCCTATTTTAGCACCAATTCATGTTCCTAAAAAGACAATGAACAATTTATACACTTACTTTGAAAATGAGTAGTCAAAACCACTTCAATTTTGGCTCTGATATGAAATATAAAATAGTCCCACAAATGGGGAAAAAATTGTGATCATAAACGAAGCATAAAATGTCCCTAGCAATATAACACCATACGAGCATTATTAGGTCGGTAGAGTCAACGGTGGGTACCATAAATTGACCGAACTTAATTCAATTAAATTCAATTTCTAAGAGATGCGGCTTTACGCATATCCGCCGGAAGCGGGTCACTAAAGAGGAAGTTCCGTTTTAATAACACTTTAAATTATTGTGATAAATCATTGCATATCTTTATTTGAAATCAGTTTTCAGTTGTCACATCACATTAATATACCCAAAGAAAATATATGGCAAGCTAGATGCGACATAACCCCATAAAATATTTTCTAGACTATTTGAAGTCTAGCTGAATCTACTTTATAGACTTACAAAACGACTTTGAGACCACAAACTCCTATAATAGCGGTATTCCAACTAGTCCGTCCATTCCATTGGGAGGTCAGATTCTGGATCCCAATTTGAGGATCAGATGGAACATTTGTTATTTACCATAAGTGACCCATTATTTTTTCTTTATTTTCTTCATTTCATGTTGGATCCGCTAATTTAAACCTTATGGACGCGCGCGTTTTTGAAATTTAGTATGATTATAGCAGTGATCCATTCATATATCTTACTATGAATAGTCCATAGAGTCAAGTCAAGTCATGGCAGTAAAGAAATTAACGCTACCGCATTATCAAAGTGAAATCTTTTGGCTGCAAGCGCGCTTGTAAGGTGCTAGAAATTGTTTGCAAATGTTGACCTTAGTCGATGATAAAAGTAAACTTAGTTCTCTATAGAATATTAATGGGCCGTAGTCCCTCAGAGTAGAATCAACTAGGAATGTATCAGCTTAATCCTTATAACAAACAAGGTAGGTATTCATGTGTGCGATGTAGCCCCATTAGGATGAATGAAACACATTCCTCGCTACACATGTCTGACCCTAAGGCTGGATATCCAGCCTTAGGGTCGGTGCACAGTGCAGACTAAGTGATAACTTCCTTATTTAGGATCGTCTGCCGCCTTTGCGATTTCATGCAGTCACACACGTCACCTAAATGTAGGTAGAATGATTTATGTGATATAACAACGTTTTAGTTATAAACAAGCTTGAGATTGGTTAAGGAAAACTTTGCAGGAAAACCATAGGACCTACATGAGGAGGTAGAACAATTTTTTGAATCCGCCTAGCACCTCTTTGGTCACTTCATACCTCACCATCACCACACACGGTAATATATGAAGTATTGTCGTCAAACCAATGGATAAAGAAATCCTTGGTTGGGCAATTATCGGAAACTGTGTGGATACAAAGTGTTTTAGCACATTATACAGAATTATTTATTATAGTGAACAAAATATAATCAACTACAGAAGGTATACATAGGTTCGCATAATGCATAGCACTTTTTTGTATCTACATATTTTGTGAAGAGAAATAAATGTCTTTATTATTATTATGTATGTATATATTTTTGATGATGGAATGTCGAGAGTCGAAAATGATCACGTTTGTCCCAAAAATGAATGTCCTGATTCATTCTAGTTTCATATAAAAATAACTCGGTAAGAATTGGAATTGGATTACTATATAGATAAATAGTAGGTATAATAACACAATCACAAAGTTTCATCATTATAAATATATCTTCTGTAGATAGTTGATTATATATTTTTTAAGTATTTATAGAAATTCACCGATACAATTATACCTAACCATACATAGAAAATGTCAATTATTAGTATTATTTTAATAAGTATTGATAAAAAATAACAGCTTATTTCAGTTTTTGACAAGGATATATGCCGTAACAATAAGCAGGAATCGTGCGACTTTGATGCGAAAAAAGCCGGACAAAACCTACTTATACTCAAGGCATAAATAACCATAATATATTTTCAGTCATAACTATCCTCAGCATTGAAGTATTTTTGGTTGCACTGTTGTACTTTCAGTCTTAAATATCAGTAGACTATATGCGGCTTTAATTTTGAAAAAAGCCAGATAGAATCTACTTATGTATCCGACTAAAATATGATTTTCCATGTGCTCTTCTTTTTTGCGTCGCATGATTGTTTTGGCTTTAATTCAAGTAGGCCTTGTGCGGCTTTGACATAATAAAAGCCGGACAGAATCTACTTAAATTATGCACCAAATTGGAAAAGAATATGCTGAAGTGTTTTCTGATAATGATGAGTCTCTTTTGTCGCAATTGATAAGAATAAATTGTTGGACTTTGTACGGAAAAAAGCCCCACAAACTATACTTAAAATTGCAACAAAATTTAATGGCATATCAGCTTATTCCTTACCTAACACGGAAAAATAATGTGACACGAGTCTAAAATACACATTCAAGTAAAATAATATTAATGTATTAATTAAGGCATAATTCAATCCATTCACCAATATGTTGATTTTGACTTGATTATAAATAGGAATATTCCGGCTTTGATAGGTAAAAAAGCCGTAAATAACCTACTTAAAACCATGTCAAAATTATATTACCGTCGACACTTTCTGAGATTTTCAGAACGTTGATGTATTCATCGTAAATATAAGTAAAAATTGTATGACTTGAAATAAAAACAAGTCGGACAAAATCTACTTAAAGTTACAATGATGCTTTAGTACAGAAGGCTTATTACAATATTACCGAATATTTAAATGATAAAAATGCTTGGGTGTAGCGCTCGCTCTGCAGGAAACATCTGATGTAATAAATTTAAGTTTGATTTTGAAAAGAGTAATTGCTGAGTTTATTGCCGGCTCTTCTTAGCAAAAGCAACCTTCCGAACCGTGCATTAGAGTATTAGAGTTTGACTATTCATAAGTGCCTGTGAAGGCCTATTTGAATGAATAAATTATTTCATTTCATTTCATTTCAATGATATCAATAATACATATTTTCTAAATTGAGGAAAAATAATTGGCATTTGAAGGATATTGAGGTTTTATAACAAAAAGTTGAGACAAATACTTAAAGTTACGACCAAAAAAATATTTACTTACCTGTCTGAAAAACAGGAAATAAGTCAGATTAAACAGAACATTTGAATCCTGTTCCTATGTTGTGAGACTTATTTTTGATTAACACAATCATCTTACTATTATCACGGGGTAATACTTACTTATCGATATCCCATAATTTTCTCTATTTCTATTAATGTTGTAGCTCCAAAACTAATGAATACGTTTAGTTAAAAAGAAACTATGCTATTTTCTATAGAACAAGGAACTTTAAACTTTTTAGCTAAGGTACACTTCACGTTTTCAAAAGTTTACTTAGATTTAAACTTTAACAGTTAGATACACTTCACTATTCTATGAAAACTACACAACTGATGCTTGATATTGAAAATAAAGGATTTATATACACATTTTTGATCATTAGGGGTCTATCATTAGTTAAAAGATAAGTAGTTGTTTCGAAAAAAAAAAACAATTTGTTAATGAGTTTATTTTGATAATCAGTGTACCTGATAATGAGTTTACCTCAATTTATTTGTTTGTTTTGTATTATTATAAGAGTTTGATTTATTAACAACAAATATGTACAAAATACAATCTATATTTACAAAATATAATCTATATATAGAAAATTTCCTCAAGCCTGCCGCTGCTTCCGATTAACGGCAAGGTTCCCAGAAGGCTGGCAGCGTTTCCTCTTTGGATAGCCAAGCTGACGCGTTGGCGGAAAAAGCTCCCCGCCCGCTGGTCTCCGGAGGTCTCGATCAATTTTGAAGACAAGGTGCGAGTAAAACGGCGAGCTTCTGACCCCCATGGTCCCAAGGTCTCGACCGCAAAAGGCATAAAAATATAATTGGGTCCAATCGATGCATATTTTATGATGTATTATTAATTTGGTGATACTAATAATACAAAAAATTTCAGACTGAAATTATTAAATCCATTTCTCGGATCTCTATTACCCATCTATACTATATCTTCTCTTCTATATATATAAAAATCAATGCCACTTTTCGTTGTAATTTTATATCTCAAGAACGGGCTCACCTATCCAAACCAAATTTTTAGGCTTTGTTCGGGCTATTTAGTAGATGGTTTATGTGAAGTTTGCACAAAATCAGTCGAGCGGTTCTTTATTTATCACATTTTTTGTAACAAATGAATTCAATAAATGGCGGATCATTTTGTTAATGGGGATTTTGCTGTCAGGGTATGGTAGGGTAGGGTAGGGTAGCACCATAGGGTAGGGTAGCACCATAGGGTAGGGTAGCACCACGCGAACGAAGTCGCGCCGGGCAGCTAGTAATATAATAAAGCGGAAGAGTTTTTTTGTTTGTTTAAACGGGCACTACTAATCTCTGGAACTACCAGTTGGAATCGAAAAATTCTTTCACTACAAGGAACTCAGGAACGCGGGGGACAGCTAGTAACATAATATTATTACTAACATTCAAAGAGTTTTAGGTATTGTTTTTGTGAACACCTGTATTGGTATTTTCACAATAAACAAATTGAATTGCTTAGGTAGTTTATCATCGGAAATTCAATGGTTTTCCAGAGAGTACAAGAGAATTCAAACGAAAGTCACAGTTACAAACGTTAGAGCTCGAATTCATCATCATTGTATCAATATTCAAATGATATTGGTAGGTAAATAAAACTCAGTAAATAATAAGAAAGAAACACGTTGTTATATTCGAGTTCAAAAACATTCTTCTGATGACAGGTGACGTCCTCTAGTTGCGTTCAGAAATCTTAATATTTATGATACATCTTCCCCTTAAACTAAGAGACTATATAATCATTCAGATACTGAGGAAGTTTCACTTCTCTCCTAGGTCTAGTAGAAGATGTTGTTACAACATGTTCTGCTGCAACATCAGAATTTGAGTCCTCCGGTTTAGCAGCGTGCTCTAACTTAGGAGTATGAGTATTTGAGTCCTGAGATTCTGTTGATGGTTTCATCTGTGATGAATTTCTTCTTAAAATACTACCTTTCTCATCTTCAATTAAAAAAGACCTTGGTTAGCTATGTGAACCAACCAACTTCGCTGGACACCATTCTTTATCTTTGTAATAAACTATATCTTGCCCCTCTTTAAATTTATAATTATAATGTTTACAAGTTTTGTCATAATTTGTCTTATTTATAACATTTCTTTTACCTTGGAATACTTTAAAATCAGTTACAATTTTTGGAACAAGAAGCTCCCTATGAATTGGCAAAATTGATCTCATTGTACGACTATGTAACAATTGTGATGGACTATATGGTGAATCTAATACAGGACTGTTTCTATATTCTAGTAAAACTAAGTCTAAATCCAAATTTTCACATTTACATTTTTTAAGAATATTTTTCGCAATACCAACATATCGCTCAATAAACCCATTAGATTTTGGATACAATGGGCTAGATGTGACAATAGAAAAAGTGTATTCTTTAGCAAATTTTTTAAATTCAACGGAATTGAATGGCATGTTATCTGCTCTTACAACTCTTGGTATTCCATGATTAGCAAAAAGAGATTTTAATATTTTAATTACATTCCCAGCAGTCATTGATGTTACTTTAATTAAGTCAAACCACTTTGAATAATAGTCTGCAATAATCAAATAATTCTCATTAGCAAATTTAAGAAAGTCACACCCAATTTTCTCATATGGCAGTGACGGCATCTCATCCAAAATCATATGTTCTTTCGTTTTATTCATACTATATTTTTCACACAATCTACATTTGTTTACTAATGAAATAACGTCATCCTTCATATTTGGCCAATAAAACAATGATTTTGCCCTGCCCAATGTTTTTGTTATGCCAAAATGAGAAGAGTGCACTTTAGACAAAACTGTCTTTTGTAGAGATACAGGAATAATAATCCTATGATTCATATGCACTATATTATTCTCAACAATAATATCATTTTTTAACTTCCAATAGCATTTAACAAAATCTGGAACTCTATCAAACACAACTGGCCAACCATTATTATAAAATTCAATTAATTTAGAAAGTGTTAAATCACAAAGACTTTCCTGTGCTATTTCTGATAAAAAGGTATCACTAACATTAACAGTATGAACCACTCGATCTAGTGACTTTTCTAAAGTATCAGGATCTGCTTTTGATGATGCTCTGCTCAATGCATCTGCAATTAACATCATGGACCCTTTGACATATTGTACATCAATATCATAAATATTTAATTTAATTCTTATTTTACGAAGTCTTTGAGATGCAATAGAGTAAATTTCTTTATTCATAAGTGCAACCAGCGGTTGATGATCTGTCTGCACCACAGTATGTCTGCCATATATATAGTAATGGAATTTCTTGCAAGCAAACAAAATAGCTAAAAATTCCTTATCTATTTGACCATATTCACATTCTGATTTACTTAAACTTTTTGATGCAAATGCAATGGGTTGTTTATTTTGTAACAATACACAACCAATTGCACTCTTTGAACTGTCAGTCTGGATAACTAGTGGTTGTTTTGGATCAAAATTTCTTAATACTGTAGGACTAATCAGTAATGTTTTTATTCTTTCAACACACTCATCGTGAATACCCAGCCACTGGAATACTATATTTTTCTTTAAAAGTTCCCTTAGTGGGCTTGTTATTTCAGAAAGGTTTGGTATAAAGTCTCTCATATAGTTGACCATCCCCAGAAATCGCTGTAAACTTTGCTTATCATTTGGCATGTCATATTCCCTTATTGCTTTAATCTTATTTTTATCTGGCATCAAACAACCATTAATTATCTCATGACCAAAGTACCTAACTATTTGAGGAAGGTACTGAAACTTTTTTAAATTAAATTTTATTCCTAATTCCTTTGCTCTAGACAACACTCTT
Organism: Achlya flavicornis; assembly: GCA_947623365.1. Taxonomy (NCBI): domain Eukaryota; kingdom Metazoa; phylum Arthropoda; class Insecta; order Lepidoptera; family Drepanidae; genus Achlya; species Achlya flavicornis. Next base: position 4,880,553 of record OX392490.1, read on the forward strand.
TTTAAGGCCATGTCGTGTTCCTCTTTAGTTTTACCATAGATTAAGAAATCATCAATATAGATAAAAACATGGTCAATATCCTTAAAGCAATTTTCACAATTTTCTTGAAAAACTTCGGCCGAAACATCTAGACCGAAAGGTAGTACATTAAAATTGTATGTTCCAAACACAGAAGCAAAAGTACAAATCTTTTTACTACTTTCAGAGAGCCCAATTTGCCAAAAAGATTCTTTTAAATCAAGAACTGAAAAATATTTTGCACCACATATTTTTGCTTTAAGGTCATTAATGGTAGGAATCTCATAGTATTTTTTTAGAATACATTTATTCAGGTCGCGTGGATCCAAGCATACCCGAATCGCATTTTCATCTTTTTCTACAATAACAATTCTGTTAACCCACTCTGTGGCATTATCAACTTTAGAAATAACACCTTTTTCACACAGACGCTCAAGCTCAAATTTTAATTTTTCTTTCAACTTCAGAGGAATACGATGTGGGGGTTTTGAAACTGGTTCAGAACCTTCCTTCAACAAAATACTGTACACATTTGGAAACCTGCCTGTACCAATAAACACATCTCGGTACTCGGAGATTATTTTCTGTTTGCCTGAATCATCTGTAACAATATCATGTTTTGAGATATCAATTTTATCAACACACTTTCTTACAATTAAGCCTAGGAGTAAACAGGCATCTTTGCCAAGGGTTGGCTGGAATCGTGAGTCTGTCACAATAAAATCTATCAGATAAGAATTATTTTTTAATTTCACTTCTAGTAAAACAGAACCAAAAGCTTTTATTACAGTATTGTTGTAAGCCTGCAATCTAAATTTACAGTGACCCAATTTCAATTTTTTTCTCTGATTTATCATTTGAAAAATATTCATAGGGATTAAATTGACATCGGAACCAGTGTCAAGTTTAAATTTACAGCTCTTGGTATCTTCCACTAATAACAATTGGGTCCATTCTGCAGAACATACCTTTTTTTGGATACTACCACAGTAGTACTCAACATCACTATCATCTTGACCAGGCTGATCCTCACTTGCAACCAATTTGATGAACTTGCTGCGACACACCACTGCCAAGTGATTAAATTTATTACATTTAGTGCACTTTGCTCCCCTTGCTGGACAAACTGAAAGTTTCCACTCATGTTGTTGGCCGCACCATTTACATTTCATCACCATAGGTGGAGTAGGCTGTTTAGTAGTCTGTTTAGTAGGCTGCTTAGCGGAAACTTTAGCTATTTCCGCTTTTTTCTTTTGGATCTCTGCAGTATGCTTCCTACCTATTTCTGCTACCCGAAATCTGGTAGTAACATCCTCCAACTCGACATCTCCTTCCAGAATTAACTTGCCTTGTGTAATCAACTCATTAGCACCTAATACAAGTCTGTCTCTTATTGCCTCTGCTTCGTAGGACTTGAAATCACAATCTTTCGATAATTTTCTAACATCTGTAAGAAATTGCTCAAAAGGCTCATCTGCCTCCTGCTTCCTTTCATAAAAAATGAATCTTGAGTGCAGAATGTTCCTTTTTGGATTACAGTAGCTCTCAAAAGACTGCATAACCTCTTCATATTTAACATCTTGTTTATTTTTAAAGGTGAAATTATTATATATTTTAAGGCCATCATCGCCTATTATATTTAATAAAATTGCTATCTTCCTATCATCTTCACTATTTTGTAATCCGGCTGCGAGTAAATAGATTTCCAAAGATTGTTTGAAACTCTTCCAGTTTTGAGAGAGATTACCTGAGATGATTAATTTATCTGGCAAATTAAATGTAAAAGCCATTTTGGAAGGGGTTCTACTCCGACTGCGCCATGTATCAATATTCAAATGATATTGGTAGGTAAATAAAACTCAGTAAATAATAAGAAAGAAACACGTTGTTATATTCGAGTTCAAAAACATTCTTCTGATGACAGGTGACGTCCTCTAGTTGCGTTCAGAAATCTTAATATTTATGATACAATCATCATATCAGCCCATGGATGTCCACTGCTGCATAGGCCTCCCCCATTGATTTCCACTTCGAACGGTTCTGGGCCGCTTGTATCCAGCGGCGCCCAGCGACTCTGACCAGCTCGTCGGTCCACCTGACCTCGAATTAGCCGCGCATTATTGGTCGCTTCGCTTGTTTTGAACTAAGCATATTTTTTTATTAAGGTATTTTGTCACCTCTACGATAATCTACCCTGATGAGTACAATCTGCATGTTCTTTTAGGAAAAATAATATCATCATGTTGTTGACTAGAGAAAATAAACTAATAATAAGAAAAAAAACCGGCTGTAAAGATAAATCTTTCTGATTATAGACCATGTACGTACCTACTTCCAGCACTTAGTAAAATATTTGAAACTGTTCCTTAATCATTAGAGAAAACCTCAATAGACATAAGATACTGCATAGTCATCAGTAAGGTGGTACAAAATCATCTACATCAGATGCGACAAAAAATAAAATTGTATATATTCTTCATGTAATAATACAGCATGTTTAAGACATTTAAATATAATAACGAATATGGATACCCGTAATATCAATACTATAAATCCCGTAGCTAATAGCTCAATCATAGTTGTAAAAAGAAGTTTTTCCTATTTTTTATTTATTTAATCGGTTTGCGCTTGACCGCAATCCTGCCTGATGGTAAACGAAGATGTAGTCTAGGGTGGACCGCGCGTACCCATAAGATGCCTGTTCACTCTGGCCTTGAATAGACCCATGGTATAATTGTCCGGAAACACGTTCTCCGGTAGAGCATTCCACAACTTGGCCGTGCGTATAAGGAAAGAGGAAGCGAAAGGAGTAAGGGAAAGCGGAATGTCGACGACGAAGCGGTGGGGATCCTCCCGACGCCTAGTGGTCTGATAGAAGAACGGGGATGGAGGGACAAGATTATGGAGTTCTTTATCGCATTCTCCTTGGACCAATCTGTAGAATACTGTCAAACTTGCAACCTGATGACGCCTTTGATCCAGGTTTTGCAGTTTCTTGCTCGTTAGGTCGCTATCGTCAATTATCCTTCGAGCGCGTATATCTAACGAGTCCAAAGTTGCAAGTTGATATTTGGCTGAGCCATCCCACTGATGAGAAAGGTACTCCATGCAAGGTTGAACTTGAGCTTTGTATAAATTTAGAAGCTGTTCCTTTGTAAAGTACCGTCTCACCTTGTTCAGGATACCAAGTTTTTTGGCAACAGTCTAAGCCTTTGCCTCGATATTGTTAGCAATGGTATAGTCCACTTATAGTATACTAGCTGTCCCGCGGTTTCACCCGCATTCCCGGGATAAACAGCCTATGTTATTCTACATACCACAGGCTATCTGCATGCCAAATTTCATGATGATGAGTAGTTGAGGCGTGAATGTGTAACAAACAAATAAACAAACTCACTTTCGCATTTATAATATTAGTTAGGACCAGCTGTCCCCCGCGGTTTCACCCGAGTTCCCGGGATAAAAAGTATAATTATATAGAATTAGAGTTTTCTTTTGCTATTATTTCTGTAGAAATAAAATTAAACTGTCAATTATTGCAAAATAATGTATTTAACTTATTATAAAATCAACACATAAAAACAAACAATTTAAAAATAGATTAGCATTCAACTTTTAAATGAATATCAAAATAGGCCTAATTAACTAATTGAAGTTTTTTTACCAAAACATTTTAGTAAATATACTTTTATCCACTAATGGTGGAGATTTAATGAATATTGGAATAAAAATCCTTAAATTTTAATATCAAGCATCAGTTGTGTAGTTTCGATAGTGAGTGAGTGAAGTTTTTTATCTTATTCAATGTTCTGTGTAGTCTTTCGAAAATCTAAAGTCCATTTTCACAAATTCTACTTAATTTTTCATATAAATTCTACTTACATAAAAAAAAGTCTTGGAAATTTTTATAATAGGTGATATATGTTCACTGTGGCTTTAAGTAGATTTTGACCGACTTTGTTTTTGTTTCAAGTCGTCCAAAATATGCTTATATCCTCGGTGAATATCCAACGCTTTGTCTGAGAAAGTATCGATTGTGATTAAATTTTGACATAGCTTTAAGTAGGTTATTTACGGCTTTTTTACCAATCAAAGCCGAAATATTCCTATTTATAACTAAGTCTAAATAAACAGCACTTTATGAATGCTTTGAACATTTAATGCTACTTATTTGTATCTCATTTTTATTTTGTTGTTTTATGCGTAATACTAACGTGTGTCTTTTTTTGTTAAAACCAAGCTCAAACTTGATCTTGGTGATGAGTTGAATACCGAGAGGATAGTCGCGGGTCAAATCCGACTATGAGCTTGTGCTTTCGGTGAAGGAAACATCGTGAAGAAACCATAGCACGGTGGTAGGTTTGTAGTACCCACCTGGCTAGCTTCCACCCTCAAGTTGAAAATCTGTCGCCAAGCACCTACGTGTGTTCTGACAGCTGCACTTGAGAGCCAGTTCTTTTTTCTAGGCTACATCATCACTGAACACGATAAGATTGTCAAATACAGGCCCGTTAGTATAAAATCTTATCTAAGAAGAACATGAAAACAAATTGCATCAGTGCGTCAACTTTTCTTATGGCTTTAAAAAATATTTTTCCCCGATTTTCCAGCAGCGTCTTAGATAACATAGGTATTCATAAGAGTTTTAGCAACGTGTCCTACCCAGCTTTTGACCTAAGGGAAGATAATCCAGGAATTTCTTGTGTGTGTAGGTAAATAATTCAACACATTTATTTTATCAGGTCTTTTATTATATTATGTTAATTGTATTTTTTATAATTATTATGAACAAATGATTTGAAGTTATTTGGAGATTTGTGTATAAATTATAAACATTTGAAAGAAAAAAGATTTTATTGATAAAACCCCCTTAAATCCGAGTTATAAAAAAACATTAAGAAAAGCCTCAGTCGTGTGACGAAGGAAAAAGACAAAAAACTGAGATTAGTGCAAATTTTTCGGTAGTTGCATGTCTTATTTTATATATAAATACTTATATATTTCCTATATACATAGTCAAAATGAAAAGCAGAGTGGTTATCTCGGGTGAAAGTTACTATTTTCTCACACAAAGTATCTCGTTTGAAATTAGTGCTTATCATCCCTTGATTAACAATCTACTATTACATAGATATTCGCATGTCCACACTCAGAACATGTCTATTCTGGGTGGGAATCAAACCCACGACCGAAATACATTTAATTAGACACATTTACGACATTAAGAGGAAAGGATGGCTACAAGAAAGGATCATGGCGAGATTTGTCCAAAAAAAATAAAGATATTTAGAGACGTTACAATGAAGTTGTAATTGATCCTTGGTGCCTAAGGAATAACTTGAGCCATTTAAAATATTTTTAGAACCCCAGGATAAAAATGCGAATTTCTATGGCTTGCCGGCGAATCGCGACTATTCGCTATCAAAACCGTTATGTTGTTGTTCTGTTTTGCGGGGTTTATAAAATATTTCATCTATATTAATATGTTGCTGGTAATGTAATCTCAACATTGGAGGTGATTCAAAACCCACTTTTTTTTTTTTTGTACAAATCAATGGATGAATCTGCCATGATTCTTTGGAAAATAGGTTTTTAACATATCTATTGTTGTCGCGCTGTGCCCGAGCTATCCCGCCCGAGGGCGATAGAGACGACTATAGCTTGGACCGATTACCTATTAAATTAAATTAGACGAAATATCTATTTCGTAATACCCGGTTGTCTCCTCCAAAACTGGATCGATTTAAAAAAAAGAATCATAATAAGGGCTTTGGCTATGTCTGTCGTTTACCTTTGTTGTTTTATATTCGTCTTTGTTCGCTGGACGTCTGATAAGGGCGTTAAAAATGGTAAGTTTTTGTGATTTTAGAAGGCTCTTAATTCTTATAATAATTAATTTATGAAGAAAATCACAACTGAGGAACATACAGTTGTCCCTACAGATTGCATGGTAGAATAATCATTGCTCTAGTGTCATTATCCAGAGAGGAATCTGAGGATTACGGAACAAACGCCACCAGCATTTCCTCTAAAAAGGGGTACACAACAAATAAGTACAAAAACACATGTAGCAAACTGTTATATATAAAGAGGTAGGGTAGGTACAACTTCTACGTCAACCCGTACAATAAACTCTTATATTCCATTACATTTATAAACTCCTTCTCCATTCTTCTTTTCACTATTCTTTCACTGATGAATATAGTCAAGCGAGTTCATTTTGCGATCGTCAAAACGAGCAAACTGGCGATACACTGCCCGTTAGTGACGGTCACAAACCAACTTCGCTTAACAGTTAATTGTTCTTCTATTCACTTGTATTCTTCTTGTGTTCCTTCTTCTTTCTTTAACAAACTTCCTGTATAAAAGAAAAAGGGAAGAAAGAGTAGAGTTATTTCAAGACTGACAAAGCATGCAGGTCCAGTTGGTAAGTCGCTGGCTACCGTTATTGGGTGATGGATACTGTGTTGCTGCTGGAAGCCTAGAAGGTAAGGCTTTTTCCCAGTCTCTTCAATATTTTTATGGACGTTTTTAGAATCTAGAAACAAATTAAACAGCTTTATACCTAAATCTTATCAAATGGTATTTATACGCACGGTTACTTTTTAAAGTTAGTCAAATTATGAGAGGCGATTGTATTTATTTATTATGAACAACTTTTATTATGGGACCAACACTGAAATCTTGAAAATTTTTTTTTCATACAAAATGATCGTGCAGCATTGATCTTTAGTAAGAAAAGTTAGTTTTTTTTCATGATTTCATAGTTTAGCCCATAATAAAAGTTGTTCATAGTGATGAGTACAATAACCCTTGAAAATTTGGCTTCCCTTTGAAAGCTTTTAAGTTACTTGCTCTTTAGATGCCTGGACTTGGACTCTTGGACTCCTGCCCCCTTATTAATATTAAAGTAGGTAAGTCAGTCTTTTAACACCCAGGTATTAAGATAGCCTCAGCCCTTTTATAGATGTATAGTACCCTCCGGCTGGTTACCACCCTCAAGTTTAAAATCTGTCAACAAGCACCTACTGCTATATTCTGGCAGCTACCCTTGAAATCCTTTGTGTACTCACCACCTTTGGACATACCATCACTTACCATATATTGAGGTCAAACAAGCCCAGATCAGTCCATTCCAGTTGAAATAAGATTCTGGAGCTAACAGACTGGCCACAAAAGATACTGAACAGTTTTCCATGCGTTCTGAAATATCAAGGTAAATATGTTGAATATGAAAAGTCTGAACTACAAGTGTTTACCCAAAAAATATTACCTAAAGCCATTTAGGTATTTTGGGCGGTGTTTGCACATGCACCTCTCGTTGGTAAGCGAGTCAGAGGTATGTCAGACGAGGTTAAACGAGACAATGGTATCGATAGAAACACTTGGTCAAATAAACGTTCCACATGTTTGAGTAATGACAAACTGTAATTTGGCTTTTATATCGATGAATATTTCTGTTGTTTGAGGCCGGGTGTTACTCTGTTGTGCGTCCATGCTTGGCGAACCGAGCACGAGCCGAGCCACAAACTAGCACACTGCGAGCACGATTCGCGTAGCGTGGACGGGCTTGGTGAACGAGCATTCGTAGAGTGCTCGACTGCGCTCCGCACGATTGTAAATTTTTCACGAACACAGGGATTCGAATCCTGTTCGTTTGAGGCTCGGCTCGTGCTCGCTTCGCGTAGCATGGACGCACCATGAAGTTTACAATACCTACTATCTGAATGATATCATTTATTTCAGTTCATTAAAATTTTGCACAATATCTTGCTACCTTTTCAAAAATGATTCCGCAATTTCTAAGTTGTTCATGATGAGAATACCCCTCATTTTGATACTCTTTGTAAAATAACCCTGAATCATCATTATCATCATATCAGCCTAAGGATGTCCACTGCTGAACATAGGCCTCTCCCATTAACTTCCACTAGGAACGGTTTTGGCTCGCTTGCATCCAACGGAGCCCAGCGACTCTGACCAGGTCGTCGACCAGGTTCAAATAACCCTGTATAAAAGCGGAATACCACGGATCAATCACGGAAATATAAGGCCTAGAATTTTATAAGGTCTAAACAGCTGATAAGAAAGGACTTTCGAAAATTACCCCGCCCCTAGAGGCAACGCACATGAAACCGCAGGCCGGAAGCTAATATAAAATAAAACCTTCCAAGAGTTTGTAGTTTAATTTATTGGTTTGAGACCGGACCTCACACTACATTTGTTTGTGATGGAATTCAAAAAAACAGCGGTGCGATTATATATCTTTGTTGCAATGAAATTCAATCATTTTCGAATTTAAACCGGTTCAGTACTTATATAGACGGAACTAACTAGATAGCGGTTTTCTGAATACTTTTTTAAATTCTGGTAACTGAAAATGCAAACAGTGTTTCATTGCAAATGGAACCATTTTCGATTTTGTAATATTTCTACTGATTAAGAGGTTGTTTCAATCTGAATATGATTGCAAAAAAGTTAACTAATCCCCGTACAGTACCCCGAGTGTAAAGAATTGACGGTTGTAAACGGTTACTAATTAGTTTGCGTTAACTATAAATTTGTATGAGAGAAATTAGTACCATGAGTATTCCGCTTGAGGCGCTGTGCCAATTCCTATAGAGAAGTGTCGTAAACGCAAACTAATTAGTAAGCGTTTACAAACGTCAATTCTTTACACTCGGGGTACTGGGCTAGTTAGAGACATCGTAAATGACTTTTCCTATTGCAATTCGACTTTCACAGGATGGTTCAGTAATTTCTTAGGCATTTTAATTATATTCCCATCTTAATCAGATCAGTCGTTTCCATGATTTTGCCAATATTAACAGGTGTCAGAAACGCATTTTCTCGGCGGCCGCACGGTATTACGGCATTTATGATATGAGGATCTGTTTTTGTATCGATATGCTTATCTCTTTTATTCACATGGATTGTCATTAGCCATATATGTGCCCCAGCGAGCGTTCTCCTTGACCGCCGCGGTCGCTGTGTGCAATCAAAAGCGCGCGCTCGAACTCAGAACTCAGAACTCTAGAACTCTCCGTGGCATCGGCGCCTAATAACTAAAAAACTAATATCAATTCTTATTTCAAATTAACTTTCAGGTACCGCTTATGTGGCCGTTGACAAATTGGCCCTTAGGGTACATTCCATGGCGAGCCGAAAGATATCCCTACTAAATACGAAAGTGCGTTATACCTACCATTTATGTACTATTTTTATTCCACAAAGGCAGCAAATAAGAATACGGCCTGATTATTAATTTTGTTATATAACCGCGTGGTAGTCAATAGCGCAACAAATCCGTGACATATGGTACTTGTACTCTATTCTGTGAATATGGCAGGTATTACAATACGTTTTGAAAAATATATGAGAAACGGCCAAGACAAAACATAATGGTTCGTCCACACTACGCCACGAGCGTTCGAGCCAAGCCACGAACGAACAGAATTCGTTTATTGCTCGCGATATCAAGTGTTCGTGAAATAACTGACAATCGGCGTAGAGCCCAGTCGAAAGAATTCTCTTCGTTCGTGGCTTGGCTCGTGCTCGGTTCGCGTATCGTGGATGCACCATTATTTTCATCTATCGCACACGAATCTACTCAAATCACGATAATTTTAAAAAAACTCGTTGACAAAATAATTTCCGCGCGCGATACTCTTGCCTCGCTGAGGATCCAAGAAATGAGAATAATTATTACTTGACCACAAATAAAATATATGGTCATGTCAGTAACTATTAGTGTGGTGACCAGCACTCTGCTTCACTTGAAACTAAGTTACTAATGAGAAAGTGCCATGTGAGAAACTCCAATGTGCATGTGCTTTAGCGCCGATCTCACAGCGAGAGCTCTACAGTTCTGCGATCAGAGTTCCACGTGGGTTCTCCTTGACCGCTGCGGTTGCTATTGTGCAACGATCCAAAGGGCGGCATAGATTACAATGAACGCAGAACATAACTCAAGACTGCTCGCTGTGGGATCGGCGCCGGCGCCTTAGTAATTCGAGTCAGTAATTAGTTTCATTTGAGTAACTACGTGTGAGAAGGATCTATATGAGAATCAATTAAATCATGAAAAAAATAACTGAGCTTACAATCTATGGTTATACACGTGGTAAATTTATACCGATTTGTATGCTACGAAATTCGCTACGAGTGCTACGATTTAGCAACAGCTCTACGTATCCAATAAAATATAGATAACTAACATTTTTAAATAATTAGTTTTTCTTACCTTTTTCAAAGCAAAGCCACTTGTTATTCAGTATCAAATATTATCTGATTAATGGCACTGTAATTAATGTAATCAATGATTATCGCAAATAGATCTGTTTCAGAAGGTGATCGGAGTTGAACTGAGTTGGATATCGGCTGCGGTTCGACAATGTAGGTCTTGTGAACGATGCCATGCAGCCTTCGTGGCACAGGGGCGGACTAGGCAATAATTTTTAACCAAATTTCATCGCGATCAGATCAGCGGTTTAGGGGTCAAGAGGTAAGAGACAGATAGAGTTACTTTAGCATTTAAAGATAGGTAGAGCATAGCATTATTTCGCTCAAAGAGCAGCTCTTCTGGGAAAGTACTCCGCCTTACAGAATACTGCAGCCAAATAACTTTATGTTGTGTTCCTGCGCGCGAGTAAGGTTGCCAGCCCCCCTAGACAAGATGGTTGTCGAAAATCGTCATTCTTAGTAAACATTTCAAATCGAAATATCACGTGATTTTTAACAATCTCTTATGTCAATCCCATACAAAGGTTGATCGTTTACTAACGATTGTCGCTAACCATCTTGTCTACTGGCCCACAGCTCATTGAGGATGGGAGAATGGTTGGTAACTCGTGACTGATGCGCCAAGCGTCCATATACCTACCACGGTAACTACTTACCATTAATAGGGCCGTACCTACACGAGTTTACCGACTTAAAAATTAATATGGATTTTGCTACTGGCTACAATCGCCATCGAACGAGAAGAAACTGTCTCTATATTTTTTTGTTAGTAGAAATATAATATCTAATTAATTCTATCGAGTACATCCCTGTGCTCATGTGGTTTGGTGTGTGTTCAAGTGTCTCTTATATTTGTTCTAATTCCTGCGTAAGTGTAACTCGCACACCATCATTAAATTTTTATATTTTATGTCTTTGCGAAGTTAACGAAAAATATAAGATTTAAAACCTACCTACTTGCCTAAAATGCGTCTACCTAATAGCATAATTTTCAATCGCTTCCAATTGTTCTACTTTCAAATTATTAAAATAAAAGCATGTTTTGGTATAACTTCGCAGAATACAGTCAATCAGAACGACCACACAATCAACATACTAGTATAGTAGGTAGCACAATATAATTTAAACCATATATGCGGCCTCTGGATTAGACGATTTTGGAGATCACATCTTGGCTTGTGATAGGTGATGACACTCCGCCGCAGGGGATATAAGGAGCATCAGGAGCCGAAGGTGCTTAGCATAAAGCCTAGAATGAAAATGTGTCTCGAGTACAGCTGCCGGAACACACCGATAGGTGCTTGGCGACAAAGTTTCTTGAGGGTGGTAGCCAGCCAGGTGGGTACTACAAAGTACCCCACCACCGTGCTATGGTTTCCTCGCTATGTTTTCCTTCACCGAAAGCTCATTGTAGTATTCGAAACCGGGACCTTCGTCTCGGCATCCGACATCACTACCACTGAGCTATAGCTAAAATTGCCTGTTGTTATCAGCCAAATTGCCGTGAGAGGTTTTATTTATAGGTAATAGTTTTGAGGAGATGTCCTACACTTTCAGCAATAGCTGCTTCATCTAACTATTTAACAAGTACATCGTGAGGACCCCATATCACGGTAGAGTACTTTGTAGTACTGGCGTAATTCCCATTGAGAGCAAGGTCCTTCTTAACTATGTGTGCTTACCGCCTTCGGCCACATCATCACATACCATGGTGAGATTGTAGTAGAGTAGAAACAAATAATTTTATATTAATGAAATCGATATTTCAAAATACACTTAAATCCAAAAAAAACGTTAAAATTTGGGTCATTCTTGTAACAATTGAAAATAATCGATTATTTCCACATGCAAATAACAAAATGCTTACAGTTGTTTAAACAATTGATATCAGTTTGCTTTGAGGATGGCCCCATTCCCGTACGGTTCGCTTTGTTGTAATTAATTTTCGTTTCAAATACTTATACAAAGTCTTATACAAAGGGAACGTAATTGATTTTTAACCGACTTCAAAAAAAGGAGGAGGTTCTCAATTAGGTTGTATGTTTTTTTTTGTTTTTATGTTTGTTACCTCATAACTCCGTCATTTATTAACCGATTTGGAAAATTCATTTTTTGTCTGGAAGGGTACACTTCTCGTTTGGTCCCATTGTCATCAAATCAGGATTTGAATACTTTTTAGTGTACTTTGAAGTCGGTTTAAGTTTTTTGTAAAACAGTCCAATTATGTTTGTTCTATGAACCACATACTAAGTCAAATTATTGTTTTTTGTACGTAGACTTAGGACTTCGCTACGCTGTTTCATATCTGTTTCCTAATTTCAGATGACCCTCCAATGAGGAGTTTTCTTATAATACCTCTATGGTCAAAATACCTGTCAAATCGTGCACTTATCGTGGTTCAAATTGGTTCGAATTATCAACAGTTTGACAGGTATTTTGAGCATAGAGATATGTTAAGAAAGCTCCTCATTAGGGTAATAGGTATAGTATTTTCTTTTTACCACTAAGGTTGCTAACAAGCTTGATGGAAAGCGGTTACCTATGGACGCTTGCAACACCAGGGGTCTCACTTACGCATTGCCGACCATGTAAAAATCTCTTCACCACATACTGAACTCCCTTGGGAAAACTACGGCGGAGAGTTCGTTCCACAGCCCTAGTATCCACGACAAAAAGCTCCTATGAAACACGTATAATAAGTAGATACTTAGTTCATACCTCGGTCATACATACTTAGAGAGAAATTAAATACTAGAAAGATAATTCCGATAGTATCCCAACCCATCTACCATTATCCGGTCCCGGGCCCCGATTCGAGCTTGTGGGGAGCCACCCGGGATCTTCCGGCCCAGTCCGCTCTTCCTACCTACCTATTGTATTTACTAACAAGTAGGTATGTGCAGTTTAATAATGTGTACGTAAGAAGGTACCTATAAGCACAGTCTAAGTATGATTTATTGATACATGCTTCTAGCGTTACGCGGTTTATCCTGACCGCAGCTAGATATCAAACAGCCTGTCTAGTGTGATGTTTAACTTATTAGTGATATAGATTTCGAACTTTGTTCGTAACTGGGTGTTTTATTCTAGGCCATACAATGATATGTCCTTACATGTAGGTACCCAGAGCCGGCTTTACCTATAGTGCAGGGTGTGCGGCGTACACAGGCGCAGGGTCTTAGGGGGTGCCGAGCGCCGCTCGCGACGACGACGCCGCCAAAATGTAATCTCTTTCATCAAATGCATTATTTTATCTTTAATGAAATGGAATTATTATTTATTATAATATGAATTGTCTCCTGTACTAACGCGTCTTTTTGCGCTCTCTTATACCAAAATGGAAGTCCCATCTTTGTGTAAGACTGCTCACGTGTACCCAGTGAGTGCCTAAAAAAGGCGACAGATCAGCGAGTCACAGGCCAATCGCGATCACCTCCCTTCTCTCTAAAGTGATGGAGCGAGTAATCAAAACGCAACTCACCATCGAGTTTCAAGGTGTGGCATTGGCAGTGTGCCTATATGTGGCGAAGGTTTTTAATCCAACCGAATTTCCGATCACTGGTGAAAATATAATTGAAAGTATTTCATTCTGATCGCGCGCCTACTAGAGGGCGCCATGGTACCATACTGATTGATCCCGGACGCTTCATGGAGAGTCAGCCCTGCATGTACCCATGTGGATTGACTTAATTTAGCAACAAAAAGTACCTATAGTCGCCAAAACAAACTTGTATTAAAAATGTGTTTTTTTTATTAACAAAATCTTAGTAATTGCTCAGAGTATATAAATACTACGTTAATAGTATTTTTTTTTATTTTAAATTGTTAATTGTATACCTAGTTATTGTGTCACTGTATGTTCGTGATGTCATGGACGTGGGCCTCGACTGAAAACCAGCGCGAGTGTTAGTTTTTCTTACTAACCTAAGCATATTGCTGAGTCGAGACCTATTCCTGACATCACGCAACATTGCATTTTTGTGTAGTTTTTAGGTGCCTAATTGGTTGTTCTGTTTTTTTTATTCTTATTTCATATGTCATTAATGTAATGTTGTGTGTTGTACTGAATAAAACTTTTTTCTTTCTTTCTTTCTTTCTTTTCTTTACCCATATTATTATAGAAGCTAAACACATTTTTTTGCCTTAGTAATAATAACATTGTTCAGATTTTACGATAAGGCGTTATAATTAAGGCGTTTTATTCACATTCATAATGTTGCTGTAATGAGAAGTTTTCTTGTAGGTATTTAATTTTCTTTTCTTTAAGTCTCAATAGATGGCGTTAATATGACTGAAACGAACTATCTTGCTGTCAGTTCAATAAAAAAAAAAAACTATGTAATTTCACGGGTGCGTTCAGTTACTACACATGTTATTGAACTGTTACTGAACGCTACGATGATCGTCGGGCGATCACACGGCGTAGTTACTGAACGCAGCCCATAACTATTTGGCTTTATACTGGTAACAGACGTTCCAATGTCGGACTCCTATTTTTATTATTACGCCGGAGACACGGCCAAGGTACGTCCTGCCGTAGGAAAGTGTGTAGTGCGGCAGGACCCTCATAATTATTACTAATACCGGTTGGAAGCTTTCGACGTCCTGCCCAAAGACTACAGTATATACTTAGAGAGTCCTGCCGCGCTACACACGGCCCTGACCATCAGACGTCCGACAGTCGGATCGTCTGTAACTAGTATTATGTCACTATCATGTGTGTTTTGTTCAAAACTTTTGTGAAATTTAGCTTAGATTTGAATGATTTGAAAAATATTGAAAATGCGTGTTGGTACGTCTTACATTTCCAACTGATGAACCACTAAGGTCACAGTGGATAAGAGCAACAAGGGTGGATGTCCAACGAATATCAAAACAATGATAGAATCAAATAATCCTTAAGCGTGACTTCCACAACAAAACAAACAACGCACACAAGGGCGTCGCCAGCCGATGGCGCAGGGGGGGGCAAGTTGACTTTACCTACTACAATTCATACATTTGAGAAAATTAGGTAAAGTCGACAGCACATGAAGCTTTTCACTTGTACTACGAGTCTTACATCTACAGCGATTGTAATAACAACAGTATCTTAGTACTATATACATATATATTTAGAATCTCTAGGGGGGGGCAGCTGCCCCTCTTTGCCCCCCCTTGGCGACGCCCTTGAACGCACACAACGGAAACAAACATCCACTCATACCAGTGTTGCCGCCTCTTATTACTAATTTCGGACGAAAAAAAACAGGCTGTTACCAAAAAGCAACGAAAATTAAGTTTTGCTCCTCTGAAATTTGGTTTCATTTAATCATGTTCATGGTTGCCATTTATATCAATTAACACTTAATAAAAGAAATCTGTATATATATTTTTTTCAATTGTCGATTTTGAATTAAAAAGAATGGACACCTTCCGTTGTTGGCCTATGTGGCAACACTAAAGTTATGTGACAGCATATTTTGATTTGACAATTCAATTTGGTGCTGACAGCGCCACCTAGTTATTTTGCAGCAACTCTTTAAATACCTACAAGAAAACTTCTCATTCAATGTTCGTTTATTTATTTATTTTATTTATATAAGTATGTTCAAAATTCAAAATTCAAATTCAAAGTGTTTGGTACTATTAGATAGTGTTAACCTGTTAGCTCGCGAATTTATTAGTTGACAACTCCCTTGGCTCGCCGGGGTTCGCGAAATTACGTCAAATTAGCAAATTTGCGAAATGGCGCGCCGCCCCCGCGGTCATATAATCATAAATATCTACGTATTTACAGTATTAATCAAGAAACAGTAACTTATAGCGTCATTCTGAATACATTTTCTTATTGGAATCTTATTGGAATTAGAATGAAGTATTACAAGATTCCAATAAGAAACCTGGAAAAAATGACAACTGTAAAAAAACGGCACTTCATAAACATTTCGAGTTTGCACTTCAAGACGAATAACTCTGTCCACATATTACACACCTTTATATCAACACGAATACACGTTCTATCTAATTAATACATTTGTTTTACTTGTCTCAAATAAGCATCAAAGAGAAATACGATGCTAATGTAAACAATCGCGAGCATAACGTAAACAAACCAATTTTTTTTTGTGTGCGTCTAGGCTGTGTTCAGTAACTACACACCGTGTGACCGGTGCGATCGTCCGACGTCGTCCGACGATCGCACCACATACTATTGAACTGTTACTGAACGCTATCATGATCGTCGGGCGATCACACGGCGTTGTTACTGAACGCAGCCCTATTGTTCTCTTATTTTATGACTTTAGTGTCGGTGTTGCTGTTTTGTTCGTAAGATAATGTGTCAAACTCGACGAATGTTACAAGATTTAAATAATAATCGATGATAAAAATAAAAAACGAGGTAGATTAGTGTGTCGATATCTAAAAATAGACCTCCATTTTCAGGTCATCTTACACACACTTCGTAAATGAATTTCAAACCATTTTTGATTGTAACACCTTTTATGAGTCCCTAACTTTTATCTCTTAATGTTATAGGCATAAGGTTCAAAAAAATATTTGTTGATAAAAGCCGTTGCATTACGTGAATTTGAATCTCGCGCCGCGACTCAAAACAAAATGAAGTGTGATTAGTGATATTTAACGGATTGCCTGTAAAAGGTGGGTGATATGTGTAGCTTATTAGTTTATCTAACCATTTTAATAATGATTTATATAAATCCTGATGTGTGAAATAAAATTTTCTTGATTATAAACACGTGAGTACTTGCGTGTTTAGATTCAAGGAATTCTAATAACACACATCAGTAATTATATAAATTATTACTAAAACGGTTAGATAAGCTAATATTCTATACAAATCACTCAACTTTTATAGGAAATACGTTAGTTTATCACACTTACACTTTAATTTTAGGCTAGCCTCGGAGCGAGAAAACGCATTCAGCCGTTTTCCACAAAAAATTGACGAAATTCCATTTTTTTTGTACTGGTAGTAACATAATGCGCCCTACAAACGGTTGCGCAATCTAATCCTCTTTATTCACATACCAAACACGTGAGCACTTGAGTACAATACCCAACGCTACGATGTTTACAAAAAAAAGCAATTAAGTGAAATTCGAGCCGCCATTAGCGAGGTCCGTACTGTTATATATTGGCAATGCATCCCCTTTTGCATACTATGGTCCTTTTCTGTCCACTCAGCATTTTCTCGCAATAGTTAGTAGCTAGTCCATTCATTCCAGTCAGTCTCATCCCATCTTCCATCCATACTAGACGGCTGTTTTAACAATTGAACTTAATAGTTTTTTTTAAAAACCTATTCGCCTCAAGGCTCATAACATTTTGGTGGCAGCGTGAAGGGATTTTTATAAAAGTCCCCGGTACCGTCTCCTAAGTTTCCGCGAAACCGTCGTGAGTGCTGTGAGTGACTCCATTGTGCATCAGTGTACCGAGTTACTTACGATCCGGTCTGTGAAAAGAAGAACCATCCAAGCCATACCCACTGTCACGTATCATCCAGTACTGTGACCGGTATTGGCCATCCGACGAAGCTACATCAAAGCCATACCCACTGTCACGTATCGTTCAATACTGTGACCGGTATTGGCCATCCGACGAAGCTAATCACCACAGACAGCCTACACTTCACTTCGTGAGCATCCGAGATTCAACGCCCGAGACGCGCTCTTATCTACATCCTACTACATCCCACTGAGCCCCGTGAAAACATCAAAACAATGATAAATATCGTTATCACACTGTCCATATTCAAGTAAGTGATTTTGATTATATTTGGTCATTGCGAATATCGATCTTTCGTTTTGTCTTTCTATTTAATTTTTATTGTGTGTGTTTAATTATTTTGTGTATAATTCTTCAAAATGTCCGAGAGTAGATCCCAAAGTCCAAAACCAGAAAAACCTGAACTCACCGTCACTGACACAGAAGATGACGGTTTTCTTCCTCCGCCTTCTGGACCTACCACTAGGTCAATTTCCAAAAAGAAAACTATAACCACGAATAAAGTAGAATTAGATCTATCCACTTTATTAAAATTCATTAAGCCTTATGATGGCTGCAGAGAATCTCTTAATTCCTTTCTAGTTAACTGCAATAACGCCCATGATTTAGCCACAGAACCCCAAAAAGATATTCTTTTTAAATACATACTTTGCCAACTGCAGGGTAAAGCGCAAACAGCCTGCTCTGTTAAAGAGTTCACCAATTGGATACAATTAAAAGAATTCCTTAAAACCCAATTTAGCGAGAGAAAGCACTATGCCCATTTACTCACAGATTTGCAGGAATGCAAACAACAAACTAACGAGCCAGTGAGCCAGTACGCTTTAAGAATCGAGACATGCCTTTCGCAATTGCTAACAGAAATATCCATTTCGCATGGTCACAAGAGTAGAGAAATGGTAGGACGCACGGCAGCCATGGAGGAATTAGCCCTCCATCATTTCCAAATGGGTCTGATTACACGAATATCAAACATCGTTAGGTGCAAGGTACCCAAAACACTTAACGAAGCGGTGAACATAGCAACATCAGAAGAGAAAATACAGCAATTCCTCTTCAAACAGACTACGTCTACAGGCACACGTCAAGAAAGGCCCAGCACTTCAAGGGCAAACTTCCAACCGCCAGCATTTCGTCGCAATCAGAGTCAGCAATTTCCAAATCAATCTAAGCCAAAACCAAATTTCTACCCTAATCGACCAAGTAATGATACTTCCACTCCAATTTGCAGATACTGCAAAACACCTGGACATACCCTAGAACAATGTCGTAAAAGTGAATACAACAATAACCGGTTCAGACTCGATCAGAATCAGTCAAGAGCACCTCATAGAATCAATTATACTTCTAATGCCCCTAATGACGAAAATCCAACCGACTTTATTGAAGAAGAAGGCTATGATACCGTTGATGCTGAAACAAAAAACGATTAACCGTCTCGTCGCGGTGTCGTACGGGACCTAGTTATTTAGAAACCGACGCCCTTAATCAAACTCCTAAATCCAAATCGACTCCGCTACATGGATGTCATCCTTCAACTATGTCAATATCGTCGCAGACATCACTACATGATAATCTGCCAAAATCCACTGTATCCGCGCAGAAACACAAAGGTGTTAATCTGCCAAAATCCACTGTATCCGCGCAGAAACACAAAGGTGTTAATCTGTCAAAATCCACCGTATCCGCGCAGCAACACAAAGCTGTTGATCTGCCAAAACCCACTGTATCCGCGCAGCGACACAAAAGTGTTGATCTGCCAAAATCCACTGTATCCGCGCAGAAACACAAAGGTGTTAATCTGTCAAAATCCACTGTATCCGCGCAGCAACACAAAGGTGTTGATCTGCCAAAACCCACTGTATCCGCGCAACAACACAAAGGTGTTGATCTGCCAAAACCCACTGTATCCACGCAACAACACAAAAGTGTTGATATGCCAAAATCCTCTGTATCCGCGCAGCAGCACAAAGGTGTTGATCTGCCAAAAACCACTGTATCCGCGCAGCAACACAAAAGTGTTGACCTGCCAAAATCCACTGTATCCACGCAACAACACAAAACTGTTGATTTGCCAAAATCTACTGTATCAACGCAGAATGCAAATCTGCTTAAAACCTCGAAATCCAATGTCTTTGAAATTACCAATAATCCTGCATTAATGTTATTACCTCATGTTCTCGTTGAAACTCCCGTATCAGACATTCCTTTAATCCTGCTCGTAGACTCAGGATCTTCGGTGAGTCTATTGAAACACTCTTGTATAGAAAGACACCCTAAACTCGTAAAAGAAAGAATCCAATTAAAAGGTATTGATTCTTCGGAAGAATCCATCAAAACCCGTGGTCACTTCCAATTAAAATTACGACTACCCAAATCTAACATTTCACACCAATTTCACGTCATCGATAAAATACACTTACCTTATGATGGCATCATAGGTTCCGATATGCTTAACGCATATAGCTGCAACATAGATTATACCAATAATTCACTTCACATTGGTAAATCATCCCTGAAATTACATTTCCATGACCCTGCATACTTAATTCCTGCAAGAACTGAAACTGTTATTGAATGTTCTGTTCGAAATCCTGAAATAAAAGAAGGATTAATACTAGATCAAAAAATATCTGAAAACCTTTTAATTGCAAATTGTTTAGTGCGTGTCAAAGAAAATAATAGAATAAATATATCCGTTGTAAATACCTCTGAAGAACCCGTAACATTACATTCAAACCTTAACCTGAAACTTATCCCAGTTGATTCAGTAGAATACAAAGAAAACTCTTTCAGTACTGTTAACCATGTACATCCCACAACAAATAGTGTCACAAGAACGGAAGAAGTCCTGAAACAGTTGCGTGTCTCACATCTTAATAGTGAGGAAAAAGAAGCCCTCTTGCAATTATGTTCTGAATTCTCTGATATATTCCATCTTCCCGGTGAAAACCTTACGTTTACAAACGCCCTGAAACATGAGATAAAAACGTCATCAGACATACCAATTCATACTAAGTCTTACCGATTCCCGGAAGTCCATAAAGCCGAAGTTCGTAATCAAATTGATAAGATGTTGGAACAAAATATAATCGAGCCTTCTGATTCTCCTTGGTCTTCACCCATATGGGTTGTGCCCAAAAAACTTGATGCTTCCAACACTCAGAAATGGCGAGTCGTGATTGACTACAGGAAGCTCAATGACGTCACGATTGGTGACACATATCCCATTCCACAGATTACTGAAATATTAGATCAACTTGGCAATAGTAAGTACTTCTCGACCTTGGATTTGGCATCCGGATTTCACCAGATCCTTTTAAATGAAGCTGATAAAGCCAAAACAGCCTTCAACGTCCCGGAAGGACATTACCAATTCTTGCGAATGCCTTTTGGGCTTAAAAATGCCCCTTCTACGTTTCAAAGACTCATGAATTCTGCCTTATCTGGACTCCAAGGCATCCGATGCTTTGTTTACTTAGATGACGTGGTCTGCTACGCCTACGATATCCAAAATTCCATCATGAACCTCCGGTCGATCTTTCAAAGGATCCGAAATTTCAATCTTAAATTACAGCCAGATAAGTGTGAATTCTTAAGACGAGAGGTTTGTTACCTCGGTCATGTGATTACTGAGCACGGTGTCAAACCAAATCCGGATAAAACAAAAGCCGTATCCGAGTTTCCTATCCCTCAATGTCCAAAAGACGTTAAATCTTTCCTTGGCCTCGTGTCTTACTATAGACGCTTCATTCCCGACTTCGCTAAACTAGCTAAACCTTTAACGTCTCTGTTAAAGAAAGACATTCCCTTTAAATGGGAAAACGAACAACAACTCGCTTTCGAATCCCTCAAAATAAAACTCCTCTCCTCCCCAATTCTAGCATACCCTGATTTTACAAAACCATTTCTTTTGACGTGTGATGCTTCCAATTACGCTATATCTGCAATATTATCTCAAGGTCCTACAGGACAAGATCGTCCCATCGCATACGCGTCTCGCACCCTTAATAAAGCAGAGTGCAATTATAGTGTGACTGAGAAAGAGTGCCTCGCCGTCATTTTCGGCACCAAAGTCTTCCGACCTTACCTATACGGTCATCATTTCACCGTTTTAACGGATCATAAACCGTTAGAATGGCTATTCAAGTGCAAGGATCCAGGGTCACGCCTTATACGTTGGCGCCTAAAACTAGAAGAGTATGACTACGAAATCACATATCGCAAAGGTAAGTTGAACTCTGTTGCCGACGCTCTCTCTAGATATCCCGTGAATCCTGTATATCCTGAAAATAAGGATAATCTGAACCCAAATCCTATTAACGATACTAACCTTGATACAGAATTTCAAACGGTATCACCACTACCTGATATCCCTCAAGAAACCCTCGATGAATGGATACGAATAGATCTCAGTCCATTAGATGATAAAGATTATGATTTCAGCCCTCTGAATCCTCCTATTCCCATAGATCCTCTCTTAGAGGTAATTGAACCATGTCCAGTACCAGAACCTCAACCATCAACCAATTGGCAAAACCCTGAAACCTTACCTGCATCTACTTACCCAAATTCAGAAAATCCTCGTCCAATACCTGAAACCTTACCTGTATCTACTTACCCAAATCCAGAAACTCCTTCTCCAATACCTGAAACCTTACCTACATCTACTTACCCAAATCCAAAAACTCCGTCAGTACCTGAAACCGTTCCAGATGAAACCTATACTAAGTTCCTAAAATCTACAACCAAATTATATGATACTCCTATAACGGAACACAATGAAAACTTATTAAAAGGAGCACAAAAAATAATAATAATACCTACCTCATTGGACATGGACGAATCTATGCCATATATCCAAGAAGTACTAAATAATTGTCCAGGCCCTGAACGCGACGAATTCCTGAAATTAGAAAGAACCTTACATACATTTTTACCTCTTACAATCCAAAACAAAACTTACCTCTTTTTATTCACGAAAGTACATCATTTTGATGATCACTCATATCCTGATATATTTAAATCCCTAAAATACGCACGTGATGAAATAATCATGTCATATCCCACGGTTAATGAAATCAGTATATCCGATTTTAGAAATCCTTTCGACAAACACTCTTTCGTGAAAATATATAATATATTAGCCTACTTATTCGAAGGAAATAACATCGGTATCCATATCTATCATAATAAAATTATATTTCCTTCACTGAGTGAAATTCCTCAAATCCTAAAAGAGAACCATGACATCCCCATTGCAGGACATCTCGGATCCACAAGGATGCTAAGCCGCATCAAAGAAAGATTTTTTTGGAAGAATATGGGTAGCGATATCGAAAACTATGTCAAGAAATGCCCTTACTGCCAAACCAATAAAGCTCTGCGCAAAATAAATAGAGCTCCAATGGTTATAACGTCTACTTCTACGTCTCCATTCGAGAGACTAGCTCTTGATATCGTAGGTCCTCTGCCTGAATCCGGTACAGCTAAACTCAAGTATATCCTGACTTTGCAAGATGACCTAACGAAATACTCATTGGCATACCCCATTCGAAGTAACACTGCAGCAGAAACTAGCGACTGCCTTCTCCATTTTATATCTCTATTCGGAATTCCCAAACATATTCTCACTGACCAAGGCACTAACTTTACAGCGGAACTCTTTAAGAAAACTTGCGATTTCCTAAAGATCAAACAACTTTGGTCATCACCATACCATCCGCAGACGCAAGGTGCCTTGGAAAGGTCACACTCAACTCTAAAAGAATATCTTAAATCATACGTAAACGAAAATCAAGATAACTGGCCCCAATACGTATATACTTCTATGCTAGCATACAATACCGCTGTGCATTCAACTACACATTACTCACCATATGAATTATTATTCGGACATAAACCTAATATCCCTGACTCAGTTTATAACGATACGTCGAATGCTACCTATCCCGAGTACGTAAAACTACTACAACATCGCTTGAAACATGCACGCGATAAAGCTTTAGAATACATCCATAAATCTAAAACAAACTCTAAAACTTACTATGACTCACGTACCCGTCCCGTAGAATACAAAGTTGGCGACCTTGTCCTATTAAAAAACCATCTTAGGTTGCGCAAAACCTTATCACCCATATGGAAAGGTCCGTACAAAGTTGTCAAAATACACGGCAATCATACCTTATCATTACTTATAAACAGACGTCATGTAAAACATCACTATGACGAAGTTAAACACGTGGAACACGCCCACGGAGAAACATCCAATTAAAATATATTTTTACTTTATACAATTTTTATTTGATATATACAATTTTTTTATACACATTTTACCTTATTAAATATAATATAGTATTAAACTATGATGTAGTATTAAACCATGATGTAGTATTAAACTAAAAACTTTGCGAAGTTTACATTAAGTTAGGATAACTAAGCTTAGTAGTAATTTAGATGTATTTTCATTACAGCAGCGTACTGGCCCAAGGTCAACAAGAATATGTCCAACGAATCAACTCGAGCTCCGGTGTTTACTTTGATCCAATTGGCGAACTTAAAATTAATATTGGGCACCTAGATATAGTTACCCCATTCGATATTTCTTACATTGGACCCCATATTCAAAATATTAACTCAATATTAGGCACTATACGTTTCATATGCAGCCAAATCCAAATTGAAAACCCAAGTAATTTAGAATGTCATAACACATTAGAACCACTCACAGTTAGGTATAATGATATTGTTACCGAATATTCCTCCATTGCTCATCTTATAAATAACAACAGATTCAAACGTAGCGCATGGATAGGAGGTATAGGTACCCTATCCAAAACTATCTTTGGGACTCTAGACGAGGACGATGCTGTCAGATATGACAATGCCATACGAAGTATTCAAAATAATGAAAAAAGGCTGGGTTCATTAATGAAAGAAAATATTTTAATTACAACTTCCACTTTATCCAAATTTAATAATACTTTATATAATATAAAAATTAATGAAGCCAGGCTTAACGAAGCTATCGACAACCTCTCTGAGAAAATTAAAAATGTGTCATTAATTACAAACGATTTGAATATAAAAACTAATATTAATTCAATCTTAAATAGTTTAGAAGCATCCATACTTGCCTTATCGTTTCAATTAGAAGACATAACAAACGCTATCATGTTTAGTAGTCAAAACATTCTTCACCCGTCCGTATTACCCCCCACGCAATTGTATCAAGAGCTTGTCGATAACTACAGACACATACCTGCAGATTTGAAATTACCTGTTAGTTTAGAATTAAGTCATATTCATATATTGATGAACATATCCAGCGTTGTTTGTTACAGTTTAAATAACAAAATTATTTTCATTCTAAGAATACCTTTAGTATCACCTAAGGAATTCAATCTGTTTCATACTATAGCACTACCTACTCCACATAACAGTGTAAAACCGAACTCATTTAGTTTTATAATTCCTAGCAGTAAGTACATCGCAATGACCAAAGATAAATCTGAGTATTGTAATCTTGAATCACTGAAAGAATGCAGAGTGATAACAAACCGTCAGCACATCTGTGACGTCATGACCGTGTTCCCTACTAGTGCAACTCCCAGCTGTGAAAGTGAGTTAATGTCGAAAGTGATAAGTGCCCTACCAGTGCAGTGTCAAACTGATTTT
The DNA here is from genome assembly GCA_947623365.1 of Achlya flavicornis. Taxonomy (NCBI): domain Eukaryota; kingdom Metazoa; phylum Arthropoda; class Insecta; order Lepidoptera; family Drepanidae; genus Achlya; species Achlya flavicornis. Next base: position 4,905,999 of record OX392490.1, read on the forward strand.
ATTTACGGAAATTTAGATCTATGGAAACCACTCTTTAATAATAATTGGATATTTGTTCAATCCCAGAGTAATAAGCTATATATAGAATGTCCCGGCCAGAAAGGTTTAGAAATAAATATAATCGGAACAGGAATTTTAAACATTCCAACCAATTGTATTGCATATTGCAAAAGTACCAAATTGATACCTAAATTCAGTAATATAAAAATTAACGTCACTGTATCCCACTCTGATTTTAATATAATAAACGATTCTTGTTGTACCTTAGATAAGTTTAAATTAGAAATAGGTAATGAACCTCGTATCAAATTACAAAACATCGATTTGGATATTTTCACAATGGAAACAAAATCAAAATTAAAATCAATGTCAGATGAAGCTGATAAAATTTTAAATCAACATCAAATAATCAAATACGAGACTCATTACTCAGTTATATTAATTTTAGTAATTTGTATAATCTCTCTTTATTGTTCTATTAAACTGTTCTTATATATTAAATCGCACAGCCGTCTATCCCGTCACTTTGTCAGTTTTTCCCGATCAGTTCCAATAAACTCTCCTGTAGTTCAGACTCCTAATCCTGACCCTGTCATCCCTGTAAAGATTAGTAAACATCATCCGATTAAGGAAAATGTTCCATCTCCAAGTATTAGAATAAACACTTAATTTATATCTCTTCCTAAACTTCGAATTTTCAACCCCGAAGTTTAGTCTATCCCAGGGAGGTGTTATATATTGGCAATGCATCCCCTTTTGCATACTATGGTCCTTTTCTGTCCACTCAGCATTTTCTCGCAATAGTTAGTAGCTAGTCCATTCATTCCAGTCAGTCTCATCCCATCTTCCATCCATACTAGACGGCTGTTTTAACAATTGAACTTAATAGTTTTTTTTAAAAACCTATTCGCCTCAAGGCTCATAACAGTACGGACCTTGGGCGAGCTAACTGCGGTCGAACTGTCAAGGTCCGTACGGACCAGGCATGGCATAAATCACAAGTAGCAGGTGATAAAGAATATGATTCTGTTTTCATATGTCACATCTGTTACCGTCCATGACATAGTCTGTTACATGTTATAAAGAATATTTAAGAATATAAATAAAATGTATGCGACTGAAGGACTTTGTATCCATGGTCATGAACAAATTTAAAAAAAAAAAAAACTTTATCATTGATTAGCTTTTAAGAGTATTCAAAAATAAACCTTAAATCAAGTGACATAAAGTGTTAACTTCTTTAACATGTTATGTAGCAGGATAGAAAAATATTTTTTTGCTACGAAAGTATATATAATTTGCATCAGTGATAATTTGACACTTGCGTGCGATACTCGCACATGATTTTGTGAAAAATACCGTCGATCAGCATCGATGACGTAGGTTACAAATCATTGCAAATCATATATCGCAAGTGAAATCATGCTATAAAAAATAATAATATCATCAAATGAGAATTCCGTTAAAGTAGCAATAATTTCCATGCCTAGTACGGACCTTGCGCGACATGACAGGTGCACAGATAAACTATCCTATTGTTCTATTTGTGAAAACTATTTAGCCTTGTTTGTGTTCATGTAATGTTCTACTAATTTACTATGTAATGCTGTTTGTTTTCCTAATAAAATAAAATAAAAAATAAAAATAATAGGTAATAATATTAAGTATTACCTATCTTTACATTCCGTCAAAATAACCATAATTTTGATTTTGCGGATGAATAGCATTGCACTCAACTTGACCGCAGCGTGTGGCGAAGAAAGAGTAGACCCTAGACTAGGGCTCATTATGGGCACACTAAGAAAGGAATTTGCGAAATTCATTTCACTTCACATGCACATGAATTGATCTTTATTGGATAAAATACCACCGATAATATGCAATAAATCTCAAAATATACGAATTTATGAAATTAAAAACGAAAACGCAACGTTACTCTGCAAGTTCCCGCCAAAAAGTCCAAGGTTGCGGAATTGGATTGGTCGGTACTACTACCTACTCTAAAAGGATTTTACCTTTATGTAAAAACCCAAATAAATCGCCAAACCAATATTGTATAGGAACTTAAACTATAAAACGAATTCCCGAACGAAATAATTTATGTCAGATAAGTTGACATGATTGACACTGACACTGTCAAATTGACACTATTTTTCTTTAGTTATCATCCTGCAAGTACTAACGATAGATGTTTTCTTTCTTCAATAAATAAATATAAAATAAAATAAGTTGTAAAATGTACATTTATGAGTTACCGTTTGATATAAACAAGGAACTATGCAGACTGCTCGACAATCAGGAGTATTGGAAGGAGTTAGCTGGGAATCACATGAAATATTCTGCCTTCGAAGTTAACGTATGTATTATTGACCATTTAGTACCGAGAATACGCGATGTATAATTACGGAATTCCCCAAATACAAGTTGATGGATTTAATTTTGTTTACGGAATTTCCGATAAGCATCTACAATCTTCAAGAGTCTAAAGGTTGTTTTAAGTCAAAGCGCGATACCTCATAAGTTGCAGTGAATTCTGAATGCATACCTACCAGGTTTTCACGATTGAATGAAGGATGGTGTTCTATGAAAAAAATTTGCTATGTATGCGAAACATTCATTCCGTTACTCATTAGATATTTATGAAAGTGTGGTTTATATTTGTGAATTTGAATGATATAGTCCAACCAACAGATTAAACTATAGGTACAGTATGTGGCACGAATGGTGAGCACAGATAGGCAGTAGTGGGGGCAAGTTCGTGCATGTATACTTTTGGCCAAATCACAGTAGCCAAATGACATGCAAGAATCTGATAGACAATGAGCATTGACTGACGAACCAATCGTGTGCAGCTCGACGCTCCACTTCTAATCATTCCGCCAAACAGACCAAAAAATTTACTGCTGGTGTCAATCTGGGCTCACCACTCGTGCCCCTTACTATATAATAATTTAAAAAAAAACAATGATACCTAAAAATCATAAACTGGCAAAAGCAAAACCACACTAGAACAAACAGTGTTCGATCTTGTATAATTCATTTATAACTAGCTTTACTTTTTTTTTTGCAGTTGAAACTTTAGGACAACCTACAGTTTCAACTGCAATACTCTATCTTACTCCCTCAGGTGCTGTATACTAAAACAAACACTCCCTTTAAATGAATCCTGTGTGTAAAGCATGGTGCAAAGTAACAAATTTCTAGGCCCTGCGATTTGAGTTGTACATTGATATGTCAGTCAGTTTTTCCTTTTATTTTATCCTAGCCGCCATCCCACAGTTTCACTCGTGTTCCCAAGAGATATATTGCTTTCCCAGGATAAAAGATAGAGTCTCTCATTATGCCCACTTAAATAAATATAATCCTTACACACACAAACACCCACTCACCCACACTCACACACAAACACTATTCCTTTTTCATTATTTTTATATAGAATTTTGTTTTCATAAAATTTTTAATTCTTTATAATTTAAACTTTTTAGGTACTTTGTTATTTTTGTTCTGTAAACCGTAAATTTTAAGGATAGTAATGGAACTCTGTACCTAATTGGTAAATTAACAATACAAAATGTTATGTTAATATTATTTGAAATGCTGTAGATCATTCCTTTTGATTAAATAAATAAACACTAGATGGTTATTCTATTTCTACATATGCCTTCCATATATCTTGACTAGCTGTAGGTACTTACATTTTTGGTTAAAATAAACGGTTATTATTATTATAAAGAGTGTCCTATGTGTTAATCCAGAACCTATTCTAAGTGTGTGCCAACTTCCGTTCCAATCCATTACGAAATATTCAAAGTCAAAGCCATTTATTCAATTTAGGCCCTAGTAGGGCACTTATGTAGGTCAAAGCTACAGAAGTTACCACCAGTTTGTAAGTATTGCATCAAAGAGTAACAAACATCTGCACATACTCACAAACATCTGCACATACTCACAAACATTTAAATTTATAATATTAGAAGGATATAAACAATTGAATTTAATAAAATTACAGGAAATTGAACAAACTGCCCAACGGCTAACAATGTCACCGACAAGTCAACTGTTAATTGACTGGGGACAGAAAAACCACACAGTGGAGGAACTATTTATATTACTCTACAAAATGAAACACATGCCGGCATTACGATGTCTCTTACCACTGGTGAATAGCAGGTTTCACAAGTTGGTGAGCAAACATGACAGTCGTAATGGTGCGAAGGAGAAGAAAAGTGTTGCTCTTGATGGTAAGTAACTAAACCTTTGAAAGGTCATGTTATTTGCATCAAAATTATATTACTTACGGTTTTTATTCAAAGTGCTTGTAACTATCTTCATAAGATTACATGGTGTATTTTCGTTGGGTTTGGAGCTGATTTTGACTGATATTTATAAAAGGAAAAAGAAATACGTGTCCAATATTTTTCAGTCCAAGACTAAATATTTTTTTAGGAAAGTAGCCAATTGAAAGAGAATCTTAAACTTGAGTGTAGTAACATATTGTTGATGTAACTTTTGTTCTAATACATTATATTCATTGTCTTTCTGTCTACTTTGAAAATGAAGTATCACCTGCAAACAAGACTAATATGTATATGACATTCCATTTACAACAGATGAAAAATCATAAACATATACTAGAAACAGAAATGACCCCAATATTGACCCCTGGGGTATCCCCATTTTAACTAAAGGGCATTGAATGTCGTACAACTAATTGATATCTTTGTTGGTGATTACTTACTTAAATAAGATAAAACAAGATCATGAGCAGTTTCACTTATACCATAATAGTCAAGCTTTAGAAGCAGAGTATGGTGGTCAACTTGGTCAAAGGCCTTAGGTAGATTAAAAAAAAAATCCAAATGCAATAATTTCTTTCAGACATTATAGATGTGCTTCTATTATTTGACTGACGCTGTTTTTGAATCTTATCTTATATGCTTACTTCTATGTAAAGAACATCTTTTGGCTAATCATTTCATGATATTCTTATTTTCAGAGAATGCAAAGAAACATTCAACAAAGAAATTGGATCCCAGTTTTAACTCAATTCCACTTCCAGTTATGTTAATTGAAAAGGTATTCGAATATATTTCTTTAACGAGCTCTACCAATACCAAGTTTGTTAAGGCTCATTTTGTTTCTGGAGACAGGAGTACTCTATATAAGAGGCTTTGTGTTCTTAACTCATTACCACTTACGGCCAAACAATTATATATAAAAAGAATTCTGTCATCATTAAATGCGTGTTCAGTTAATTTCTATCATATCATGAGCCAAGATGTGTCGTGAATGTACTTAATATGCAAAACGATGAGTAAGCTTCGATTCATAGAAAGAACAAAGCATTGTATCCTTATAAAATGATGCTGACTTTACAATTGGTTTGGAAACCGCAAATTTAAATTAACTAGCTGTCCCTCGCAGTTTTACCCGCGTTCCCAGGATAAAATATAGCCTATAACTTTCTGGGATAATGTATATAGCTTCCTATTAGTGAAAGATTTGTTTGAATCGAATTATAGGAGAGGTACCTAGTGCATAGCGTATGCATATATGAGTGCATATACACCTTACAGAATACCACAACCGAACTTTTTATTGTGTTCCTGCGCGTGAGTGAAGTCGTTACAGTTCATTGGGGAGGGGGAAGGTTCGGTAACGCGTGAGTGATGCCTCGTGTGTTGCAAGCGTCCATATGGCTACGGTAACTGATTACCATCAGGCGGGCCGTATGCATGTTTACTCACCTCGTTGCATAACAAAACCGACTGGTAGTTGCAGAGATTAGCGCGTTTAAAGAAGCAAGCAGAATTATTATATTAGTATAGATTATATAGTATAAATTGTTCCGTATTAATACAGGGTGTGAACTTGCCGAGTTCGAGCAACGGGCAGAACGGATACTCCCCAAGCTACGAGTCAAGTACCGACATAAGCAGGGTTAGTGAACATTTGTGGTTTTGATCATTTCGAATTGCATCGCCGTTTTACCTTAGTTTGAAGGGAATTAAGAGAGATTGCTATTGGTTTTATAGAAAAGCTGTGAAAAGGTAACAAACACACTTTCTCATTTAGTAACTGATTGATACGATAATTTGCATACATGATTTTATTTTGGGACACACACAATATATGGAGAATTGATGTCATTCGATTAATTTAGAAAGTTGTTGAATGTAGACATTATATTTCGACAAGCTTTCACTTAGTTTTAACACCAGATACAAAAAAAAGCGTGGTAAAATATATCCTTTATCCTTCTCCATTCAGATAAACAGACATACAGACAAATTCTGTATGTTAGTTGGTCCATCATATTCGTAGGTCACATACAGTCAAACAAAACAATATGCCATTTCAGACCGGATTCTTATGCACGTCCCATGTCAAAATAAATTATTTGTATTAAAGACTAGCTGTCTTCCGCGGCTTTACCCGAGTTCACGGGTTCCCCGCCTATCATCATCATCATCAGCCTATAATGTCCCACTGCTGAGAACAGGCCTCCTTTCACAAATGAGGGGTGAAAGGGACTGGGCGATACTCCACCACGCGTGCACGCAACAAATTGGTGGAGGTAGGCTAGTGGTCAACCTACTGTTGGAATTTTTCAAGCCGCCTAGGAGGCATCCAACTAGCTTAACGACTATCACAATTAAGTGATAACCGGGACCAACGACTTTACGTGCCTTCCGAAGCACGGAAACGCTCGATTTGAAATACCACTAGGCGGTCACCCATCCAGGTACCGACCACGACAGACGTAGCTTAACTTTGCCGATCGATTAAGAACGGCTAATCATGCTACGCCACGAGCGCTTCATGTCCCCGCCTATAGCACTTGGTAATTATATAACTTCTTTCTTTGTTCACAATTGCTGTTGTAATTATGACTATTTATTTTATAAAATACTAGCTGCCCGGCGCGACTTCGTTCGCGTGGTGCTACCCTACCCTATAGTGCTACCCTACCCTACCCTACCCTACCCTACGTTTAACTGCCCAAAATTAAAATATTGGTTTGTAGTACATGCTATGTATCAGAGATGGCGCTGTATGTGAAAAAAGATTTTCCCGCTTTTCTCTTGAAATTTTTCCTGAATTTTCTTTGCTATAAACCTCACGGAGCCCGAGACCTTTCCAACGAAAGCAAAAACGTGGAAATCGGTTCGTGCGTTCCGGAGTTATAGCGTCAGGAAGGAAAACCCGACTTATTTTTATATAGTAGATTAATTTAATTTAATAGTATTAGTTTATTATTTATTAGGATTTATATTTATTTTTGTATTAGGATTTAATATTTATTTAATTAAGTGTATTCTTATGTACTACACCTGGCATATTGTTATATATCCTGTTACTCAAAGGTTGTCTAGAAGAAATCGCTTAAACGATAAGACCACCTGTTTTGTATTTTTATTTCTTTTTTTATGTTATTATTATGTGGTGTACAAATAAATTTTATTTATCTTCCTTTAAGTGTAAGAATATGTAGTATCGATTCTGTAGTTCCGGTAATTCTTACATCCAAACGAACAAACTTCACCTACATTCGTATTTTTTTTAATTTTGCAGAATTCATCAACACAAGGTGATAAAGGCAATGATGACGATGAGTTTATGAAGAATGTATCAGCCATACCCAAGATAAGTTATGAAGACCTGAAGGAAGCAACTGGCAACTGGAGCGAGAGTAATCTACTGGGAAGAGGTGGATTTGGACAGGTGTTTAAAGGTATTATTTACACAGAATTTAGGTTGTATTTAAATTTAAAATCGCTTAACTCCGCCAGTGAAACCCGACCGATACATAAACACATTGGTATCTGGATGGGTGACCGCCTAGTAGTATTTCAAATCCAGTGTTTCCGTGTTTCGGAAGGCACGTAAAGCCGTTGGTCCCGGTTATCACTTAATCGCTAGTCGTTAAGCCAGTTGGAGGCCCAAACAGTAGGTTGACCACTAGCCTACCTCCACCGATCCGCAGTGGGCACGCGTGGTGGAGTATCTGCACATTCCCGCCCACCCTCATTTGTGAAAGGTGGCCTGTGCTCAGCAGTGGGACAGTGTGCTAATGAAAGTTCTGACAAAATTGGTTCAGCTGTTTCGGTTCAGCCAAAAAAACAAACAGTTTTTGCGACACATATTTCTAAATCACAGACAGACACTTCAATTTTATTTATGTACAGAAATTTGCATTATAATTTTGTGGTAGGTGAATGGAAGCACTTACCGATCGCTGTGAAACGTCTACAGAACAACGATAACGACGGTATGACCAACAAGGAGATGATCAGGGAAATGTGTCCCAATCAGTACAGACATGACAATATTCTACCATTATACGGATATAGTCTTGGAGGTGAGTGTCATATACACATTGTTATAATATTTGACGGGCCAGTTGGCGCAGTTGGTTAAGACTCTGGTAAAGATTCCACCTATTGCGCCACAGGTCGTGGGTTCGATTCCCGCACACGACATGCATTTGTGTGCATGAACATGTCTGTATGTCCTGAGTCTGTGTGTAATTATGTATATTAAGTATGTCTTTACAAACAAAAAGTAGTATATGTATTATATTGGGATCAGATGGCCGTGTGTGAGGAATGTCCCAGGATATTAATTTTTAATAATAATAAATATAATATCCTGGGACATTCCTCACACACGGTCATCTGATCCCAAACTAGGCAGAGCTTGTACTATGGAAACCAGATCACTGATATAATACATATACTACTTTTTGTTTGTAAATACATACTTAATATACATAATTACACCCAGACTCAGGACATACAGACATGTTCATGCACACAAATGTATGTCCTGTGTGGGAATCGAACCCACGACCTGCGGCGCTATAGTTTAAGACTCCACGTCATAACCAACCGCGCCAACTGGCCCTTCAAATGATATGATATGATAGTTTGTGAATACAAAGTACAAACAATATGCTTGAGGTAGAAAGAGCCCAAAGAATGATACTGAAGGTAGCCCTTTTTAAACCTAGACTATTCCCTACTTCATGTTTGTATAAAGAAGCAAAGGTTTTAACAGTTAGACAACTTTACATACTAATGACCATCTTAAAAAAACACGGCAGTATTTGTTTGTCATCTATTAGGGATAAGGATGTCACTAGAAGACACCATGAGGTGTGCAAAACTCTGGCAGTAAGAACATATTTTGCGCAAAAGTTTTATAATTACAGAGCAGGTTTACTTTATAATAAAGCTAACAAACTACATTCTATAGCTAAACTAAATAAAATGGAATGTAGAAATAAAATTAGAGACTGGCTTTTGAAATTGGACTACCAAGAAACAGAACATATATTATACTGGGCTGCCTAGTTTCTCTATTTGATATACGCAGGATATTTTACATACACATATAACCACACATACACATACACACACACATACACCAACACACAACACTTACACCTCTCACACCACACACACCCCCACACCACACATACCCACATTAATTATCGTTTTTAGGGTTCCGTAGCCAAATGGCAAAAAACGGAACCCTTATAGATTCGTCATGTCTGTCTGTCTGTCTGTCTGTCTGTCTGTCTGTCTGTACTTAGAACTGAAACTCAATTTTTTTTTTTCATCAAACCCATAAGTGTGGGGTGTCTATGGATAGGTCTTCAAAAATGATATTGAGGTTTCTAATATCATTTTTTTCTAAACTGAATAGTTTGCGCGAGAGACACTTCCAAAGTGGTAAAATGTGTGTCCCCCCCCCTGTAACTTCTAAAATAAGAGAATGATAAATCTATAAAAAATATATGATGTACATTACGGTGCAAACTTCCACTGAAAATTGGTTTGAACGAGATCTAGTAAGTAGTTTTTTTTTAATAGGTCATAAATTGAAATTAATATCAAATACTCAGGTCTATACTACCATTTACTTATATACCTACAGGTTTGTACGGAACCCTCGGTGCGCGAGTCTGACTCGCACTTGGCCGGTTTTTGTTCTTATTTTTATTCTTTTGTTTTCTCATGTAAAATGTTTAATTCAAACTATAACTAGACCCTACCAAGAGGGGGAGCCAGGAGACTCATAGCACAGGGAAACCTAGTTTGAGCTCCTGTCTCCCACAGTTAAATGTACTTACCTGTTATAATTTTAAAATTTGTTCTTTTATGTATATGTGGGAGAAAATAAATGATTATTATTATTATTATAAAGTATTTCTTAACATAATTTTTAACTATATCATTTCTATGACCATAATTTGGAGACATAACATCGCTGTCGTTGATAAAGTACATATTTTCTTATTTCTTTTTCAGAAATACATACTTATTTGTTTTGTTATTTGATGATTAAAATTAGTTTAGTGCGATTTACAATTTTCACCATTTTGTAGTACTGTGCTGGGGCTCTACCGCGTAACCTTGGTGGTAATCGTAACGAACACCATTAATTATATCATCCAATGACGCGCACGCGGTGTGACGCGACGATAACCATTCGTGGGCCCTGATTGGATGAAATTCATTGATGGTGTTCGTTACGATTACCACCAAAGTTACGCGGTTACCCCTGGTCGGGTACTACACTCCAACCTATCATGGAGCTACAGGCTAATTTAATTGATTGGTGTTTGGACTGATATAACAGCGTATTTTAGGTCCAGAAGCATGTTTGGTGTATCAGTTGATGCTGGGCGGTTCGTTGGAGCAAAGACTGCGGCGCAAAACACATCACCCGCCGCTTTCATGGGCACAGCGGTATATGATAGCTCATGGTGTTGCCAGGTAGGTAAATACTTATAATTTGGTCACGTTTTCTTTTTATACACTAATATTATAAACATGTAAAGTTTGTTAGTTACTTTGTATATTGGAAGTGTTCTCCGCTTTTTTAGGGTTCCGTAGCCAAATGGCAAAAAACGGAACCCTTATAAATTCGTCAAGTCTGTCTGTCCGTCCGTATGTTACAGCCACTTTTTTCCGAAACTATAAGAACTATACTGTTGAAACTTGGTAAGTAGATGTATTCTGTGAACCGCATTAAGATTTTCACCCCATACTTAGAACTGAAACTGAATTTGGACTCCCTTAAGGTCATAGTGACTGGGTTTTTTCTACTCATCTCAGAGCGAGTCTGAAGCCCATTTAACTATAAACGAAAGAAAAAGATAGAAATTCATTTTCGAAACGTTTTTTTTTTCGTATCGTCCTGATATGTCTAGTACAAATTAATTGATATACTGACCGACGAATTACCGACAAAGTGAACCTATATTATTATTAACCAGCATTTTCATTCTTTCCTGTTGAGGTGCTTCGATTAAACAAACAAACAAACTCACTTTCGAATTTATAATATTATAGTTAGGATTAATTTGTTCCAGAGGTCTTCAATACCTTCACAACATGTCGGGGACGCCGTTGATCCACGGCGATATCAAGCCAGCTAATATATTACTAGATCAGTGTCTGATGCCCAAGATTGGAGACTTCGGTCTCGCTAGGAAAGGACCGTACGGTGAAGACAGAACGCATTTGAAAGTTTCCAAGTAATTTTCGTGATTTTTTACTTTGTTTTACAATCTTTCAAAAATGGAGATGAGTTTGAAAGTCAAAAAAATTTAAATTAAGGTATATGCTCGACTCCATAGAGTATGAATAAGTGATAGCGTTACAGGGCCAGTAGACAAGATGATTGTCGACAATCATCGTTGTTTTTTTAACAATCTCTTATGTTAATCCCATACAAAGGTTGATCGTTTACTAACGATGACGATTGTCGACAACCTCGTGAATCTGGCTATCATATACTAAAATGTGTTTCGAATTCGACTGGTAGTTCCAGAGATTATCGCGTTTAAACAAACAAAAAAAAAATCTCCTTTATTATATTAGTTTATTGGGTGGAGAATTCGAGATGGCATATTTTTAAAACCTATGTTGGGTTAGTCATGCTGAGCAACTTTTAATATGGGATCTAAATTCTCAAAAAAATAATACTTTCTATGTCTAACGATCAATGTTGCTCGATCATAATGTATGAAAAGATTTTTTTTTTAAATAAAAATATTATTAGTTAATTATTATTATCTCTTTATTTATTTTTATCCTTAAAATTAATTTTTTTTATAACATTTTAGTAAAAATAGTTCAAAAATATTATAAAAAACCTAATCCTATCTATATATGATTATTTTTTTTACAATATCTTTACAAAAACTAAAAATGTTATAAAAAAACCTAATCCTAGTGTGCCGCCGGTAGCGGGGAAGGACCCAAGCTACCGGTGGTTAGGGCTGCATTGCTGTTAGTTAATTATTATTATTATTATTAGTTTCGAAAATATGCGACCTTGAAATCTCCATCCGGCATGGATTACACAAGATGGTTTAAGACAAGTCTAGTAAATAAATAAATAAAATAAATATCCTGGGACATTCCTCACACACGGTCATCTGATCCCAAACTAAGCAGAGCTTGTACTATGGAAACCAGATAACTGATATAATACATATACTACTTTTTGTTTGTAAATACATACTTAAGGTGCGTTCGAATTGGGGTATGGTAGCAAAAATAACAGTCCAAAATGCCAAAAACGATCACAACTGGCGTTCGATTTGGAAAGTTGTGGGCGAAATTGGCGTTTTGAACAGTTTTCGTTCACCGTTCGTTTTGCTTGGAAACAGTTAAAAACGACATCGTGAACTGCAAATTTTGACCCACCTCCGAGGCAGGGTCGTTTGTGATCATATTTTGACATCTTTGAATCTGAAAGATAAGTTTCGTAAAATTCATACGGGAAGCGAAAATTCTAATTTTTATTATAAAATTTAATAGAAATACTAACAGGTAAGAGAATAATTTGTTAGATTAACTTTGTTTAATGATTAACTGAAGGAAAAAGGTAGGTTGAGACAAGTGACAAGCCGGCGATCAGCATGGAAATGACATTTTTGTATCTAATCGTTCGATTTGGGAAATATCGTTTGTGGCAAAAGTTGCAAAATTGTTGAAATTTTCCAATTCGAACGCATAAACAAAAATGCCCATTTTGAAACTGTTAAAAACGACATCACTCCAATTCGAACGCACTATTAATATACATAATTACACCCAGACTCAGGACATACAGACATGTTCATGCACACAAATGTATGTCCTGTGTGGGAATCGAACCCACGACCTGCGGCGCTATAGGTTAAGACTCAACGTCTTAACCAACTGCGCCAACTGGCCCGTCGACCACGTCGTAGACGACGACGTGACACGTCGTAGTAAAACCCAGGTTTTAAATATATCTACCTTGGTTTTACAAGACTCGATTTAAACCTTTTGTATTAAGATATTATGAGAGAGGTAGAGCGTAGCGTTTATTCGCTCAAAGAGCAGCTCGACTGGGGAAGTACCTCCACCTTACAGAATACCGCAGCCAAATAACTTTATGTTGTGTTCCTGTGCGTGAGTAAGGTCGCCAGAGCTCATAGGGGAGGGGGAAAGAAGAAAAAGAAAAGAAAATATATTTATTTTGAATGTACACACAACACACACACAAATAACATATACAGGTAAATAAAAACAAGAAGGAAGAATAATGTAATGTTGTGTGACATCAAAAATGGTCAGTGACTCAGTAAAACACTGTTAGCCCATATTAGGGTAACAGCACTGATTTTCAGTCACTGCCATAAGTGACATCACGCACAGCCGGACAGAATAATAGATTTACAATAATACAAAAGAACTCAATAATACAAAGGAAGACAATAATACAAACGAATAAAAATATTACAAAGGAACACAATAGTACAAGAAAAGGTCGGTAACTCAGCAAATGCAACCTTCCGAACGGTATTAGAGTATTAGAGTCAGACTTTTCATAAGTGCCTGCGAAGGTCTATCTGAATAAAGATTTTGAATTTTGAACGCGTGAGCGATGCTTCTTGTGTTGCAAGCGTCCATATGGCTACGGTAAACGCTTACCATCAGGCGGGCCGTATGCTTGTTTACCGTTTGCTTATATTGGTGTCGTTGCACACAGAGTATACGGCACCCGGCCGTACTTGCCCGACGAGTACCTGCGGTCGCGCTGCTTGTCCCCCGCAGTCGATGTGTTCAGCTACGGGGTTGTGGTTCTGGAGATGGCGACCGCACTACTGGCTCTCGACCGCACCAGACAAGTACACATGCTTAGCGCCTATGTACACGTGCTGTTCACGGATGCTATTGATTTGGGTGAGACTTTATTGCTTAGATGTTTAGGTTGACTTTTGCTTGGTTACGTCTTTAAAAATTGCCTTTATCGTTAGGAATGTTTATGACTTGTTATTTTTTATTCTGATTCTGATACCATAAAATTTAAATAAAGAATAACCCTCTTATTCATAATCGCTTTTTAACTAAATCAGTGTAATAGTGTCCTCCGTCTCACTCTTACGATCACCAAATGTCACGTGTCAGATAAAGACTTCAGAATTTTAGCTAATCAACGTTTGATAACTTTATTATAAATAAGGGGGTAAATGTTATTATAACCACAGACCAGATAGACTTTAGACTCCACACTAATATTTTTTTGTAATTACAGTAAATCCGAGAACATGGAAGAATTAAAAATATCTATTTTTTTTTTATGTATTTGAAAGGATAGAATAAAATTTAATCACATAAGTATGTAAAAATCGGAAAAATACTACACACACACTACAATAACTTTTTATCCGCTTCAAATTAATAATGTAAGAAACGCTGTAATGAAGTTATAATGGGACAAGTCCGTCTTACACAAAGAAATTGTATGGATAACAAAAACATAGCCAATTATAAGACGAGACAAAAATGAATGTTAGGTTTTTGTATGGAAAAAATAAAAATTAGTCTTAAGTTACATACTTATATTTTTAGATGTAGATAAATGGATGTCCTATTGTAAAAGCTTATTTTGGAGCCGATTAATGATAATTTTGTGATAAAATATAGTTAGAAAACATTCCAATGATAAAATACGTATTTACCTGTGAAACGTATAATTATGTGAGATATTTCATACTATTCACATCCCATTTGCTCAGAGAACAAGTGACATTGTCTATAACATACACTTTTCTAGTTTAATTTCTACGATCGTAATAATTTTCAGTAAAATACGAAATCATACATAAGCACCCGGGTTGATATGGGTCGATAAACGAAAATAACATTGGAGTCACGACTAAAATGACAATGCGTCTCTTTCACTCTCGCAAAATCTTAAGTCTATGGTTTTACAGTTTTTAACGATCGCGGATATCAGGCTAATAGGAGTCTTATTGCTATCTGGTCTGTGTTTATAACTAACCAAGTGAGAATGTAGTAATTATAAAAAATATATTTTCCAACAGCTTCACTCGAAGATCCAGTACTACGCAACACAGTGAATTCGAACCCCCACCTATGCCGCGAGTTCATAAAAATAGGTTTATTATGCACAAACTATTCGAGGCAACAACGGCCTACCATGTTGGAGGTGTACAAGAGATTGGACGCTCTTATGGAAGTACCGAAGAACCTTATCGCTTTGTAATAAGGGTTATGTTTGCTAGTTCTTCTGCACCCCTAGGATACATTGTGATACTAGGCTGGTAAGTTATTTTTACTGATGGGAAACCAATGACATTTTCTGGTGTTTACAAAACGAATACGTCTGTCTAGATGGTTTGAAATCGAGGTAACATCCGAGCAACCCAAAGGTAAGGTAGTAACCTACCGACCATTCACTGCACCTAAATGTTTAAGTGTGTCGTTGACATAGCCAATCAGAGCGCGTTGATTGTGTTGGGGAATTGACGGAATAGATTTCAAACAAAACGAAAATTTATGAACCGTAACTCGATTGAGTGGTAAAAAAAGGACAACTTGGTTTTTAATCGAAACTTCCACGATTTTAAGTTATCGTAGGAAGTCGTATTGCTGTCTCGAGATTTAAGGTCACCACACCACTCAGTAGGATATTAGCAAGGCTACGCCTCGGTAAATACCTTGCCATGCAAGTGAGGCCTTTAGACCGTATGCGTTAAAGTAAATTTTACTATGATTAGATAAAATAGTGGACGCCTCGCGGCAAGCGGCTAGTCTACTTTTTTTTTTTCAATATACTAAGTTTCGGTAGCCATATAAATGGTTCAAATAGATAGATAGACAGATACACTTACTGACGCATTTATATTTGTTGAAATTGTATGATGATAGACATGAACTTTATTGTCAAGCGATAAGGTATACTTTCACGTCACTGACAACTTAAAGCTATATTTTATTAACAATTATGTAACGTTTTGTTATTATTATTAGATGACGTTAGTTTAAGTATAACTACATGGTGCTTAGAGTAATTTTTAAGAATTTAAAGTGATATACAATATTTTGTATATTACCTACTAGGTACATAAGAAATCAATATGTAAACATTCTGAATACATATAGGTATACAGTATCGTCAAATGTATAGCGAAATTAACACTTAATAAAAATAGTTTTTATAGTTTGTTCATGTATAGTATATTATGCAACTATTGAATAAAGGACGTATTTAAAGCGAGGGCCATAGATGAATCACGAGGGTAGCGAGTCGAAAATGTCGACCAATCGAGGAGTTATTTACACATGGAGTTTGTATCGAGAATTTTCAGTAAGGAGGTTGCATAGCATTGAGTTGGAGGTCGAATATATTGGTGTTCTTAATTCAAACACCAAAACAGTGAGTAAGTGCTTTTTATTCACTATTTTCAGTGAATAAAGTAAGCTTTTTAGAGGGGGAATGGTATTAATATATTTTTTAGGGTGGGCATATGATAGGCAGTTCTGGTGACCCACAGTTAAAATAAAATATTCAAATTAACAATTTTCTTGACTGCCTCTTGGTCATTTTTAGGGTTCCGTAGCCAAATGGCAAAAAACGGAACCCTTATAGATTCGTCATGTCTGTCTGTCTGTCTGTCTGTCCGTGTATGTCACAGCCATTTATTTCCGAAACTATAAGAACTATAATGTTGAAACTTGGTAAGTAGATGTATTCTGTGAACCCCATTAAGATTTTTACACAAAAATAGAAAAAAAACAATAAATTTTGGGGGTTCCCCATACTTAGAACTGAAACTCAAATTTTTTTTTTCATCAAACCCATAAGTGTGGGTTGTCTATGGATAGGTCTTCAAAAATGATATTGAGGTTTCTAATATCATTTTTTTCTAAACTGAATAGTTTGCGCGAGAGACACTTCCAAAGTGGTAAAATGTGTGTCCCCCCCCCTGTAACTTCTAAAATAAGAGAATGATAAATCTATAAAAAATATATGATGTACATTACGGTGCAAACTTCCACTGAAAATTGGTTTGAACGAGATCTAGTAAGTAGTTTTTTTTTAATAGGTCATTAATTGAAATTAATATCAAATACTCAGGTCTATATTACCATTTACTTATATACCTACAGGTTTGTACGGAACCCTCGGTGCGCGAGTCTGACTCGCACTTGGCCGGTTTTTGATCAAATGTTTGACCAAGGAAAAAAACAAACAAACAATTTGCATTCGTTTTCAGTAACAATAAAGATTAACCAGTATTTATCAATCTAAATAAACATTTATTATTTAGCAAAAAGGTATATTTTTCTTTGACATTCTTAAACGTCAAAAATTAATTCTTATAAGGCATAGTCAGGCCAATAATGTGACGTCATAAGCAATTGGTTTTAATAATGTTTTTCATCATGACAAGAGACAGACTACAAAAACTATTTGCGCTTCATAAATAAGATATAGGATAGCCAGTGAAGGAAAATTTTAAGATCGAAGCGCAACAATAAGTTTGTTAATCCAACATATATTTTCAGCTGGAATGAGCATTGTCTATTGAAAAGCAAGTTTTAGGATCGCAAATAAAATAATTGTTTTGTTAAAATTAATAATTCATCATCATCATCAGCCTATAATGTCCCACTGCTGAGCACAGGCCTCCTTTCACAAATCAGGGTGAAAGGGGATGGGCAGATACTCCACCACGCGTGCCCACTGCGGATCGGTGGAGGTAGGCTAGTGGCCAACCTACTGTTGGAATTTTTCAAGCCGCCTATGAGGCATCCAACTAGCTTAACGACTATCACAATTAAGTGATAACCGGGACCAACGGCTTTACGTGCCTTCCGAAGCACGGAAACGCTCGATTTGAAATACCACTAGGCGGTCACCCATCCAGGTACCGACCAAGACAGACGTAGCTTAACTTTGCCGATCGATTAAGAACGGCTAATCATGCTACACCACGAATTAATAATTATTTAAGTCAAATTAAGCCTCATTATTTTGCGAGATAAGGTATATTTTTCCGTATTATTATATATTTTTATTCATTATTATATTCCATATTTTTTGTTTATACGAAATAACTTGGAATTTTGAAATATGTTGTAAATTGAAGTGAAGCGCTCGTGGTGTAGCATGATTAGCCGTTCTTAATCGATCGGCAAAGTTAAGCTACGTCTGTCGTGGTCAGTACCTGGGTGGGTGACCGCCTTGTGGTATTTCAAATCGAGTGTTTCCGTGCTTTGGAAGGCACGTAAAGCCGTTGGTCCCGGTTATCACTTAATTGTGATAGTCGTTAAGCTAGTTGGATGCCTCCTAGGCGGCTTGAAAAATTCCAACAGTAGGTTGACCACTAGCCTCCCTCCACCAATCCGCAGTGGGCACGCGTGGTGTAGTATCTGCCCATTCCCTTTCACCCTCATTTGTGAAAGGAGGCCTGGGCCCAGCAGTGGGACATTATAGGCTGATAATGATGATGATATTGTAAATTACAGGCTACATTACATATACGCTGTACGATATTGTTTTAATAAAAAGATTTTGCTTTAATTTTAGGGGTATATGGAATTTTGAAAATTTACCGCGTCTCGTAAACTGTTTGGACGAGTCAAAAATCGTTAGTTTGTAAACGTGAAATAAAACTAAATTGTGATATTTTTAGTCACAATGCCTTATTTACTGTCGGAGTTAAGTAATATTTAAAACGACTGAAATAACTAAAATGTTTAATAGTTTTAAGGAATCAAATGTTTTGTATAGAAATCTATTTTTTTAAATATGTAAAGAGAACTTTTGTTTATTTACTTATGACTAGAAGATTTAAGATTTTCCCATCTTCAGATATTTTTATACGAAGAGCAAAGCCTCTGTGGGGGCTTCGCAATATTGCTGGCCAAAATACATTCTTCAGAAAGACAAGTTCAGAAAATTTATTCAATTAAATAAATAATTCTAAATACTACACTATTCTTTCATTATTTTAGGGCTCCATCAAATATTATCGCTTTCTAAAAGGGGTCCGTCGCCAAAAAAAGTTTGAGACCCGCTGCTCTAGATATAAATTATAATAAAATGTTGATCTTTATTCATTTCTCAATGGTAAATAATTATACAAATTTAAAATATAACATAATAATAATAACGATTAAATTAGAATGAGACATTTTGTAAAACTGGTTCGTAGTTGGGATCTAAAGACCTATTTCCGATCAGGTTGCGATACCAAAATGCAGAGGATCTTGCTTTCCGCGTCTTTTGCTTGTCTTTAAAATCTATTTCGAAAAGACCGAATCTGGGCCTGAAATGAGTAAAAAAATATGTGTACATGCAGGGTATTTTTTTAATGTCCTCCCAATAGTAGAATAGGCCTCCCAGATTGATCATGTTTTTGGCCAGATTAGTGAAATTGTATAAGTACTTAGATCAGCTTATACCGTATCATTCGCACGCAACACATTTTGAATAGCAAACGAAATAAGTACAAGGATAACAGAATAATAGATGGAATGACACTTCCATTTTGGGTTTTATGTGCTTACCACCTTCAACATACCATGTTGACATTGTGGTCAAAGCAATGAAAGTCAAAGCCATTTATTCAATTTAGGCCCCAGGAGGGCACTTATGAAGGTCACATTTACTGAAGTTACCATCGGTTCGGAACCGGCAAAAAACTCAGCAAGTTAAATTTTTTAATTTTTTTCTGACAAGTTTGAATTTTTTTGCCAATTGTGGGTTTAGAAAGAAAAAATACCTGAATCCACTATCCCATTCAAAATTATCCATGAGACTCCAAGCGGTATAAGCGAATACATTGCATTTGTCTTCTTCAATAGCGTCCAACATTGAGTTGATGTATTTGATGAAGTAAGTTATCCTGGCGTCATCGTTCATGCCCTCAAATGTTCCGAACCCATTCTCAGTAATCATTATTGGGGGATTATTGCAGGTTTCCTTCACCCATTGAAGGGCTTTTCTCATACCGTGTGGGATTACCTGTTACATTGAAAAATATATGTACCTATAAGGACTGAATTTTTTATGCCGTATTTATGTGCCGGTCTGGCCCGAAAAAAAAATCATTTGTATCAGAACATCAGATTATTTTGTTTCAGAAAAAAGCAAGAAATTTTGAATATTTGTGTTGTATTGTTTATGTGACTCAACTAGGGTTTCCGGAACCGGTCTCTTTTTTGAGAACCGGGAATTTCGGGATTTAGGTTTAAAGGAACCGGGATTTCCCGGTTCTTTCGGTATTTTCGGTTCTTGGCAGATTTTGTTATATAAAGCAGTGATACGCCTCAAAAGTATACCACAATTAAATATTCAAGTAACTTCTAAGTAATTAAAAAAAGTTTAAGAATAAAATTTTAAGTACCTAATTAAAAAAAAACTTAAGAATAAAACAGAATTTAATCACTCAAGTCTTCTCATAGTAATTTTTCTTCTATTTCCTATTTTCATAACTAAGTAAGAGAAGGCTTTGGAAAATCGAATTTATTCTTTTTGATTCTTATATGTAGAACTTGATACGTAGTTGATTGTAGTAAAAAAAAAATGAATGTAATGGTGACTTATGAATTATGATCCTTCATCCCCTAGATGGGGCTGTCTTGAGCATCGGGCTTGATCTCACTCCAAGACTTCCCGATTTTCTTCGCTTCGCCAAGCACAGTGTGTCACTAGGTTTGTTTGGGACGGCCACGCTTTCGCTTCCCCTGGGGATTCTAGTCTATTGCCTGCTTGGGTATATGTCGGGATCCCGTCGGAGAGTGTGGCCAATCCCGTTCCATTTGCGACGCATGATCTGTTGGTCAATCGGGGTTTCGTGGCAGCGTTCTCGGAGATCTATGTTCGAGATTTTCTCAGGCCAGAATTTGGCGAAGGCATCGGTTGATAAAAACCTGGAGCTGGTGCGAGATGGCCTTGGTTACGTTCCGCATTTCGCATACGTACAGACTTCACGTTGGACCCAGATCTTGAGCTTAACTCTTCGGGTCAGCTTCAGAGACTGACATACGGGGCACAGCTGCGCGAAAGTTGCTTGGGCCTTGGCAATCCGAGAAGAGATGTCACCTTCAGTTCCTCCTGATTCTGACACGACACTACCAAGGTAAGTGAATTTGTGGATGCGTTCCACTACCTATGTGCCTATCAGCAACGGTGCAATATTCTTCAATCCAGATCGCATCTCTTGGGTCTTCCGGATGTTGATTTTCAGTCCTGTTTGCTGCCTCATGGCTCAGATCGTCGAGCTTAGCTTGCATATCGGCGCATGTATGACTCAACAGGCATATGTCGTCGGCGTTGTCTAAATCCTCCAAGACGTTGGAGATTACCCACTCTAGTAAAGAAAAAGGTGATTTTTGCAAAGACTAAGATCACCTTTTTTGGACACAGTTATCAGGAGCTCTTTACTCCAGTCTCCTGGTAGCTCTTGAGCCTCTCAGACCGTTACAATCAAAGGCGTCATTACATCGGAGGGTAGGTCAGCTTTATGCATTTCTGCGGATATTAGATCGAATCCCGGTGCCTTTCCACTCTTCAGCGAGATTATGGCTTTGCCCACTTCTTAATGTGTAGGTGGAGCGGTGTCGATGTTAAGGAGCCGATGTGTTAATATGCCGTCTTGTATATCAGCTGGTTCCAGCGGTGAAATTCGGAAGACTGAATAGTGAAAACCTTTTCTTTTGTAGTAGCTCTAATGAAAAAATAGAGGACATTGAAAAAATACCTGGCACCCGACATTGCAAAATCGAAATTATTCTTTTTGATCGTGTCGCAGTCGCGTATGTATCTACTACTTTCCATCTACTACTTCAACTGCTAGTTGCTGATGTAGATGCGAGCGAGATTAGAATGTAGATTGTATATAGCGAGCGCATCATTCAGTCGCACTTTATTTCTTTTATTAAATTTGATTTCCCGGTTCCATTTTACTGACAAAAGAACCGGGAATTCCCGGTACTTTCGAGACCGGGATTTCCCGGTTCTGAACCCTAGACTCAACCAAGCATAAACAGCTAAAAGGATGATGGAACTTGGCACATATGTAGATGGTTCTTTTTTTTACCGCAATATCATCATTTTTTATTATTATATGGGCTTGCCTTTGGCCACTGACCCGCCCATAAGCGACGATGACGAAGCCTAATATGGAGCACGCTTACCCAGAAGAAACCTATTCACTCTGGCCTTGAATGTTCCTAGATTGTAAGAGTCAGGAAACACAGACGCCGGAAGCAAGTTCCACTCCCTAGCTGTCCGCATTATAAATGAGGAAGCAAAACGCCGTGTCCATATTTTCGGTATGTCAACAACGTAGGGGTGAAAATTTTCCCGGCGTCTTGTAGTTCGGGTAAAAGGGGATGGTGGAATAAGGTTGAACATGTTAAGTGATGACGTGGCCGAAGGAAAGCCTAGAAGGAACTGTTGGAACTCACCGACAGGTGTTTGGCGACAGATATAGGTACAACTTGAAGGTGGTCCAAGGCAGGTGGGTACTACAAAATACCCGACCACCGTTCTATGGTTTCCTCACGATGTTTTCCTTGACCGAAAGCCCGGGATCTTCGCTCCGCATCCGACGTCACTACCTATAATTGCCATAAAGTAAATAAAATATGGAATCCCTACAATAACTATCACCTCTCGCCTCGCCATCGTCGGGGAGTCCATCCTCACACATTGAAAACAGAATTGTTTCGTACTGTGCGGTTTCAGAGGAGCTTCCTTGCGCGGACGCTCAGACTGACCACGCCGTGGTTTTCCCAATAGAGTACAGCATGGGGTTCTTCAAAAAGGGTGTGAAAAGATTTCTGCAGGGTCGGCAACGCGCGTGTGATACCCCTGGTGTTGCAAGCGTCCATAGGCTACGGTAACCGCTTACCATCAGGCGGGCCGTATGCTTGTTTGCAACATAAGTTAAATAAAAAAAAATAACTTATCGCGGGTAAAAATGAGGTCCATACCTAATAATACTTAATGATAAAATCTGACAGTTTTGTAATTTCAATGGTATAAAAGTTACTGCGCACTGGGGGCCTACCACAAGCTCTTAAAACAAGGTTAAAATAACCTTATTTGTCTTTTGTCCCTCTTTGACATCCGGCGTCAAAACAAGACAAAACACAAATAAGGTTATTTTAACCTTGTTTTAAGAGCTTGTGGTAGGCCCCCTGTAACGCCAGGGAAGCAAAACCATAAATATAATGGCTATTAGATATCCTTACAGTGCAATGTATAACGGATCCCCTTTCAAAGTCCAAATAAGTAGTAGTGGCTCCTATATCATCATCGTACGATGGAACGGGATACATTCCTGGCTTGAAGTCAACTGTAGTGTAGAACTTGGTAGAGTAATGGTTGAAACCGTAGAAGTCGCTTGTGCCTGCAGAAAAATATCGTGGTAAAGCATAAGTAGCCTCATGTTACTAAAATACTTATGCAAATCTGGAGGCTTGTCTGTACTGTACCTACTTTACGAAATCTTTGTGAGTAACGGCTCTGCAAAGTCTCGGGCTTCATACTTACTAGATAGATACTTAGTGGCAGTGGGCAGGCCATATACCTAATTATGTTTCAGAACTCCGATGGGATAAAAGAGTTCTTAACTGGATACCACATACAGGCAAGTGAAGTGTGGGACGCCCCCTGCCATTGGGAAAGGCCTATGTCCAGAAGTGGACTTCCACAGGCTGCTGATGATGATTACTTAGGTAGTTTGATTTACCTTTAATATATTCAATTTCTTCTTTTGTCAATTCTGGGAGTCTACTCCTTGGATAGCCTTGCGCATGACTCTTTTCTGCCACTCGACGAATAACTCTTTCCGGAAACCCTCCCTCATTTGAGAATATAGGATGACTGTAGAGCCCCACTTCGAAGTCCATCGCCAGCAAACCTACCTCTACATCTTCAGGGGAATCTGTTAATCCTTCACGATAATCTGTCGCTATTGTTATTCCGCAACTACCTGCAAAGACGTATTCCATCTTTTTTATAATATATTGGCGTATTCAATATGTTTATTTCAATAATTAAGTTAGGGAGTCCTCTATTTTTTTTCTAAAATATTTCTAGACTCAATAATTATTTACCTTTCTGCCTTTCTCTGAATTCCGAATCATACACACGCCATGCCCTAGCATGGGCTAAAAGCATGTTCTTAACTGCCATGTACTCGCCAATACCATGGGAATTTATTCCTGGAGCAAACCTTGGTGTACCATATCCATATATACCAAACTGTTTTGGCTCATTCAACGTAATCCAAGTTTTAACTCTATCGCCAAAAAGCTTGTAACAAACTTTGGCGTAATCCTCAAACCATATTGCAATATCAGGATTGGCCCAACCTCCCAGATCTTGCAAATTTTGGGGCAAATCCCAGTGGAAAATAGTAACTAGAGGCTTGATACCGTTAGCCAATAGTAGATCAATTAGATTACTGTAATATTGGTAGCCATCCTTGCTTATTTTGTTGGCGAATCCACTTGGCAATATTCGTGGCCATGATATGGAGAATCTGTAGAAATCTACGCCAAGGAATTTTATCATTTTGATGTCCCGTTCGTAATATTGGTAGGACATGCAACTTTCATTGGCGCAGGTGTTGTCTTTAATTGCTCCTGGCTTCTTGCAGAAATTGTCCCATATACTCGGTGTTTTATCTGTTAATGATTAAGTATAAGTTAGAACCTAATTGAATTAAGATGGTACTTAGATAGAATTTCAGTTACTTTAAACATGACAGATAGGAAATGCTGAAACTGTATCATACCTGCAGCATCACACGCGCCCTCTATTTGAAATGCGGCTGTAGCAACACCAAACTGTATTCCTTCAGGAATTTTCCTTACCCTCGTTAGTTTCCTATTAATGACAGATAATCAAGTAGTTACTTAAACATATCCGTACGTGGATTACGTAACTTTATTTCAATGAAATTCAGATTGAAAAATTTACCTCTGAATCGATAGAAATATTACAAAATCGGAAATGGTTCCATTTCTAATGAACCACTGTTTGTATTTGCAATTATCAGAACGTAAAAAAGTTATCAGAAAACCGATACCTATATTGAACCGATTTCAATTCGAAAATGATTGATAATCGCCCCGCTGAACACTGATGATGAACTTTTTATAAATTATCGAGATTTTTAGACATTTTGAATTCTGTGCAATTTTAGGATTCCGTAAAAGTTTAAAACCCTTATGATGCGACTCCGTTCGTAGGTATGCATATGTGTGCCTGTAACCTGATTTATATACTTACATGTTATCAAATTGTAATTATTTCAGATTTTTCGCTTGACGAACTACAGAAATAAGGAAAATTTCAGCCCTCATTTCAAACGGGTTTAAAAAATCTACTTCCTCAAATCAATAGCGTTAAATCTTAGATAGTTGCTAATAAATGCCGCTGTGACAGAAAGACAGACAGACTGAGGATCGGATTCGCACCATTAGGTTTGCTTTACAAAGGGTCCATCAATCAGAGTCTGGTCAACTACCTTCGATTTTATTTACATACTTATCATACTGGTGACGCTTGTAAGACGTAGTCGCCATACCAATGGTTGCTGGCAACACCTGTAGTATTATGCTAACGATAATTATTTTAATTGCCCTGAAAAAAAAAGAGATATTAATTAACACATAAGTAATATGTCGTAGGTAAATGGGCTTGAATTTTAGTCCTTTATAGGCAGCCCGCCTGGTAAGCGGTTAGCTAACCCTATGGACGCTTGCGTTACCACCCTTCCACCTCCACAATGAGTAGGTTTTACTAGCGGCTGTACTCACACCCACACGCAGGAAAAAAAACTACACTGAAAAAAAGGTTCTACAAAACTAGTTATGTATGTTGAAGTTTTGTTGTCTGGAAACTAACTTTAGTTACATTTAATCTTATATCTCTTAGATTTAATCAAACAATTTAGTAATGAACCAAAACTAGTTTTGTTACTGGTAATTTTTAGTTCGCAAGTCACTCTGTTTAGGTTATTGGTAGTAAAATTTTGGCGACAGGTTTTCAACTTGAGGGTAGTAGCCAGCCAGGGGCTCTACCGCGTAACTTTGGTGGTAATCGTAACGAAAACCATTAATGAATTTCATCCAATCAGGGCCCAAGAATGGTAATCGTCGCGTCGTACCGCGTGCGCGTCATTGGATGACATATTTAATGGTGTTCGTTACAATTACCACCAAAGTTACGCGGTAGAGCCCCAGGTGGGAACTACAAAGTACCCTACCACCGTGCTATGGTTTCCTCACTATATTTTCCTTCACCGAAAGCTCAGCTTATTGTAGGATTCGAACCTTCGTCTGCCATCTAATCTAATCGGATACAACGAAGGTATTATACTCGTATTTCTACGACGGTAAAGAACAATACAGAAACATTTTAATGAAAATCGGTAGATTCTTAAATTCATTGGGATTCCACTTTGGTCAGCCTCATAAAGATTTCAATGTACCTTTTATATATCTTTGAGTGTAGGAACCTATTTCATATAAGTAACCTTACAAACATTAACATGCAATAAATAATTGTATTAATTGGATTCTAATCAGACACAATTGAATATTCAAATTCGATATTGTTGTGAAATGTTACTTTAAGGGGGCACTTCATGGCCAACGCAACTTAAACGCAAGCATAGCCTAAAAGCTTGTACTTTTATCCATAAAATTCGATAACCCTGCTGGATACAAACCTGTGTTATGCTGAAGTCCTACTTTGTATAGAGCCTTGTTTATTTTTTGTTTCAAAATAAAATAAACAATTTTAAATGCACTTTTTAGGGTTCCGTAGCCAAATGGCAAAAAACGGAACCCTTATGGATTCGTCATGTCTGTCTGTCTGTCCGTATGTCACAGCTACTTTTTTTTCCGAAACTATAAGAACTAGGTACACTGTTGAAACTTGGTAAGTTTGTAGATGTATTCTGTGAACTGCATTAAGATTTTCACAAAAGAGAATGATAAAACTAAAAAAAAATATGATGTAACATGCAAACTTCCACCGAAAATTGGTTTGAACGAGATCTAGTAAGTACTTAGTTTTTTTTAATACGTCATAAATCGTAAACCGCAATTTAAGGTTCCGTAGGTACCCGAAAGGTTTTTTGTTGCGCCTTCTTTTTATTTCATAGTCAATTTCAGTTAGTTAATATTATTATTGTACGGAACCCTCCGTGTGCGAGCCTGACTCGCACTTGTCCGGTTTTTTTAAAATCAATTAAATGTCACGGTGTAAGTAGACTTACCGCACAAACGAAGCAGTATCAGATAACTACTAAATAAATATTTTTTGAACACAAATTTTATGACTGTATTGTTTTATTTTGGCAACAATGATAACATCATGATAAAGTGATGTTCAAAATCGGTATTAGGTAAGGTAAAATATAATATACTTAACTTTTTATAAATTCTCTTTTTTTTTTTTTAAATTTTTATTTACAACAAATATGTACAAAATACAATCTATATTTACAAAATATAATCTATATATAGAAAATTTCCTCAAGCCTGCCGCTGCTTCCGATTAACGGCAAGGTTCCCAGAAGGCTGGCAGCGTTTCCTCTTTGGATAGCCAAGCTGACGCGTTGGCGGAAAAAGCTCCCCGCCCGCTGGTCTCCGGAGGTCTCGATCAATTTTGAAGACAAGGTGCGAGCAAAACGGCGAGCTTCTGACCCCCATGGTCCCAAGGTCTCGACCGCAAAAGGCATAAAAATATAATTGGGTCCAATCGATGCATATTTTTTGAATTTTGAATTTTCCGCACTGGCCGCCGCTGCCCCTGCAGCTTTACAAGTAGCCGGTAAGTGAGATGGCGCGAGTGTATCGACACATGTGGCATCCCACACCAGCGACTTGCCGACACTCCAAGGGATCAAAGACATACCATCCGGTCTCTTGCCATCGCCCCGCGCAATACCGACTGGTTCCAGTACGGAAGGCACGTTAGCGACAACAAGAGCCCTGCGGATAATGTCATTAATAGCCGAGTGCCGTGATATTCGACCAGCACTTAGGGAGCACGAAAGTCCATGGTGGCCGAGCTCATTGACGAGGTCTCCGCAGCGGCAGCGATGAGGCTGATTGGTCCTGCAACCAAGACGAAGACAAATACACAGACTTAATGTTATACGGTCTAACATTGTCCCGGTATTTGTGGATGGAATAGCTTGTAGCCAGTGACCTGAGTCACTCTGAGAGACGGCTAACAAGCGCGCGCGGTCTGTATCTATCGAAAAGTTTGAAAATAAATTTTGCCAAGTTTTTTCACAAAGAGGCTTGTCCCACGCTCTCTGAGAGTGACTCAAGGTTGGAATATTTGTGCCTGGACAAGCTGCCTGCCAGGCGTCTCTAGCATCGGACAGGTAAGAAACCTCAACAGATCCAATAGAAGGGTCCAAAACAGATCTGACAAGGCTGCCCACACTGTATACCGAGGATAGAAACGCCGGTACTGATATGCTTGAAATTTTCCGCACTCCTAGGCCACCATAACACACGGGTAGGGTGGCCTGAGACCACACTTTGTTTTCACAAAAACTGCAATTTAGAATTTTGGAAAGAGACGTTTTGATCATATTATCCAAAGTATCTAATATGTGAACGAATTTAAATAAGTGCGTACTGCGGAGTGAATAGGTAAACTTAGGCACGAAAAGGCAGAGTCGAACAATAAAAAATGCATAATGGGCATTAATTTCATAAAGTCTATTTGAAGAGTCATTAAAATTTTGAATCTTTTTCTCAAAGAAACTAGGTATGGATTCATCTAAGACTGGGGCTCCGAGAAGATGAAGTGACTCCTTTGACAGTAACTTAATATTGGGAGCCAAAACATTAAAATTTTGAATTAATTCTGGTTTTTCAGATTCTGGGAAAGAATCTAAAATAAGGAGCTCACATTTGGAGCTATTGAATTCTAGGCCAATCTTTTTAAAATTTTCTGTCAATGTTTTAAAATCACTGAGAACGGAAGCCGCATCGCCCCCCAGCGTACCATCGTCTAGATACCATACATTAAATTTAGATTGTAACCCAGAAATAATTGAATGGATGGCCAAACTGAAGATAGCTGGACCGAGAGGGTCGCCCTGTTGACAACCCTTGGCGGAAATAAATGGGTGTTCTCTGAAAAAAAGTTTTGATGGATGCCCATAGCATTGCCAAAGGTAATACGTCAGGGCAGATATCCCGAATTTGGGTCAATAAAGCGCCCCTATCGACAGAGTTAAATGCATTTTTTATGTCAACTTTAAGCAGCACTTCACCTCCGTTATTTAATAGAAAGGTCCGAGCCGCATGAACAGCTGCCTCACAACCTCCCTTTGAGCCAAAACCGAGTTGAATGGGCTGAAATATTTCCGAAAGTTTCGGGAGAATGTGACGACAACAAATTTTGGAGGCCATACGACGGATAGTATTACCCACAGCGATGGGTCTTACTCCGCCATCTTTTTTGGATAGCGCGCAAAGGTTGGCCCCATAAATGATCTCAGTGAATGGGCTTGGCACCTTTCCTGCCAACATTAAATTTATAAGAGAGGTTAATTTCGATAATAATTTGGTACCAGCGTCTCCGGCGGCACCACAGACAAGATCTTTGTAATGCTGTGGTGTAAAACCGTCGAGACCGCCAGCAGAACCAGGTTTAAATGACATAATGACGCTCAAGAGATCTTGGGCGTTACAATTTAGAACAGATTGGTCTAAAGATGGGGGATCTGGGAGGTTTATATTTGAAAGCGGAGATGAATGTTTAGATTCTAAAGCAGACAGGGTTTCAGGTGTGTCTGAAGCGACAACATCGCTAGAAAAGAGCAGATGTGCTGCCCCCTTGAAATCGCCATCATTTATTACTTTTTATTAACAACAAATATGTACAAAATACAATCTATATTACTTAATTTATTACAATATATACTTAACTGTCCTAATACCGAGATGTATTGTAAAACTTAAAAAAAAAAAACGAAAAAACTGAAAAGCTAAAAATAATAAATCTTTTAAATATGTATAGAATTTTGAAATAACTTGAATTTTATAAGGTTTTGCAGTCAGGGATAAACCAATAACCTACTTAGGTATCTTTTTTGTAATATTTGCGTTTATCCCACTTTCCCCGTTCCCGTTCTCTTTCCCGTTTATAACTTCGAGAAATACCCTATCCAATAAAATAAAAGAATTATCAAAATCGGACTACTCTGAAAAAAGTTATGCGTGATCATACATAAAAAAATATTCATATATACGGGTCGACTTGTAAATCTCCTCCGTTTCTTCTTCGGTTAAAAAATAAAAGATCAGCCATGGGTTTGCGAGACCAAGACCAAGACAGGGGCCCAAGCCCAAGTCTGCTATTTCGAGAATGCTCGAAGCTTGTGTCCAAGCGAACTTTTGATTATTTTATTATGTATTTATTTACTTATTTCATACATATTTCGTAACTTAGTACCTAAAAACCTTTTGGGTAACAGCTTAACCTAGCATTTTTTTTGTTTCTACCTATAATTTTAAATGTAGGCAGTAAGGACAAGACCAAGACTTGCTCAGTCTCGATTTGGTATTAGGTACCTGAGGTATTACCTACATTTGGGCATCACTTAGTAATCAGATTAGATAAAATTAAACAAACTAAGTAATTAGGTACACTACTCGTAGATAACAGTGTTTGGCACGCTCATCATTTGAATATAAACATATAACATTAGTACCTAGTGATAGTATGTACTAATGATTTCCAGTGATGTCTTTCTCCATACAATACGCAATATAGGTAGGTAATTAGGTACTTACCTACGTGCTGAATTTCATCGCGGTCGGTACAGTTTTAGACATTATAAGTACCTAATTACTTTCACATTTATAAATACATTTATCAAAAAGATAAATTAATATATTTTGTATCTGAGGTTGGCCTAGAGCTACTTCAAAATAATTTCTTACGAATTCATGATGATTTTCACCAGTTTTACCTACTTTCCTTCAATCAAAAAACGATGAAAAATGACATTGCATACGGTACGGACATGGGAATCGAACCCACACTCGGCATATCATCTATATCATTTTTTATACCACTAAGGTAGCAAACAAGCTTACGGCCCGCCTGATGGTAAGCAGTTACCGTAGCCTATGGACGCTTGAAACGCCAGGGGTATCACTCGCGCGTTGCCGACCCTAAGTACCTACTTAGGTACTACCCAAAGATCCAGTGTGTACCTAGGTACTTCATATATTTATAATAGGTACTTAAGTACTTATAATTTACAACATTTCAGCTTACCACATGTTATTTTATTTTTGAAGAGACGTCAATATTCCCAAAAAAAAGTCTACTGTAATGATGTATGTAGTTACAAAGTGACTGCTGAATAAATTAATTTCGGAAATGCATTGTTAGAATATAATACTATGTTTCAAATACTAATTAAGTATTACGTTGGTTTGTACAAGTGTAATCGAATAAGTACCTAAAGAAGAAAGAAAGAAAAATATTTTATTCTTGCGCGCCATTCGACACTTAATGAATGTGGTTCTGTAGCTAATGTAGTTTTATAAGACTTCAATAACTTGGAATAAAATTGTGTTTCTATTTTCTTGTTTATTGCAGTGGCGGCGTAGCGTGGTTTTCAGCCGCCCGGGGCGCAATAGCCGCGGCGCCGCGGCCGCCGCCCTCTTTTTTTTAGGTCTCAAATTAAAGGTTTTAAGGAAAACTTAAATAAGACAAGGCTGTATGGCTCAGACCTTTGCCTGCCTTTTGGCGAATATGAATGAGGCTACATTCCGAATTGATTAATATCGCTCACAGTGCTCACAGCAATAATTTGCGTACCGAGTTAGATATCACGATATTGACAGCTGAGAACTGTCAACATTTCGGAACGCCCGTTATTTTTTTTTTTTTTTTTTTTTTTTTTTTTTTTTATTGAGACCAACAGCTTTATAAATTACTTAATTATCTTATACTACAAACATAAAACTACTGCCAATTATAGGTCTCCATTAAAACTAATTTCTTACTTCTTACAGATAACTTAACGACTAAGAAGTGAAAATCACACAAAACATTTTTATATGTAGGTTGATACCGACATACTAAAGCATGCCCAGAAACAAGGATTATAATAAAATGTTAGTGTATATATAATTAAATTACAGTAATTGTATATAAATGAAATAAAATAAACAGTAATAAATAAACTTTAATAAAATATGATATGTAGTAATAAATTATACATATATTAAAGAACAAGAAATAAAATCATATATAAATATATATTTTAAGTATGAAAATAAATTGAGTTGGACAAAGACAAAGACTCAGTACTCACTATTTAATATTTTTGAAATTTTTCTTAATTTCATACTTCACAACAGATTTTGAGGAGTGGAACAAATCGATATGTGAGAAAAGTGTATTATATGAAACAGCAGCACGAACAAAGAAAGAGTTACCTGCATAGTTAGTCCTATGAAAGGGAACATGTAGTAATTTTGTGTGACGAGTTCTACGCGAGGGTACTTCGAGACGAATATTGCTAACGAGTTCAGGACAGTCGATGTTACTATGAATTATATCATGGAAGAAAGATATATCCAATAAAGTCCTGCGTTCCCGTAGTGTTAACATATTAAAATGCTTACAGTCTAGTTCATACGATGAAGACGAAGAAGCGCGCTTGCTACGATAGTTTAAGTGGCGGATAAATATGCGTTGTATACGTTCGACGCACTCAGTATGTGTTAGATATTTAGGACACCATACGCAGCTACCGTATTCCAAAATGCTCCGCACATACGCACAATAGACTGTGATTACACTATCAATATCATGAAGCGGTTTACAAGTACGCAGAACGAATCCAAGAATTCGGTAAGCTTTATTTGTTATTTGATCAATGTGATTCAGCATAGTTAACTTACTGTCGAGCAGAACTCCCAGGTCACGTACAGCCTGAACTCGCTCGATCTGAACACCATTCAAAGAATAATTAAATGTAATTGGTTTCTTCCGTCTTGTAAATGTTATTATTTGACATTTGTTTGTATTGACCGAAATTCTATTTGATCTGTAATAGTCAGTAAGTCGTGTCAAGTCGTTTTGTAAATTTTCACAATCAGATAAAGTTTTTACCTTTACGTAAATTTTTTTATCGTCCGCATACATTAAGAAGTTGGAATGATGGAAACAATGAGCGATATCATAAAGGTACGCAACATAAAGCAAAGGTCCTAGGTGTGATCCTTGTGGTACACCTGAGACCACCGTAAAAAAGTCAGATTTATAACCTCCCATAACAACAGCTTGGGAACGATTATGTAAGTATGACTCGATCCATCGTAGCAAGTCACCACGAATTCCTAGACGCTGTAATTTCAAAAGCAGGATGACGTGGTCCACCCTATCAAAAGCCTTCTCGAAATCAGTGTAGACCACGTCAACCTGTCCTTCGGTCTCCATGTCATTTAACAAAGCAGATGTAAAAAGAGTTAAATTTGTGACAGTTGATTTACCACGCAGAAAACCGTGTTGCTCATTAGGAACGCTGCAATGAATGATAGGATAGATCGAGTCATAGACTATTTGTTCAAAAATTTTGCTAAATACGTTTAATATTGATATTCCCCTATAATTCTCTATTTTACGTTTTGAACCTTTTTTATGTATCGGAATAAGATGTGCTTCCTTCCATGTCGAAGGAAAAGTATGTTCCATCAGAGATCTATTAAACAAAATATTGAGTGGAGGGGCGAGTGATTTAGCACATCTTAAGACGTATACAGGATGTATGAGATCACTACCAGCACCCTTGTTAGGATTACACCTATTCATATATTTTAGTATTAATTCATCATTTATTGGTATTGTTTGAATGATGCGATCATGGCATGGAGATAAAGTGTCTGCTCCCCCTTGCAGCAAGTCATATTCATTCGTGTTTAAAGGTGGTATATAAACACTTTGAAAAAAATTACTAAAACCGTCACAAATATTGGACCCCTCAGTGTAAACCTTGTCGCAATGCGTAAATTGTTTTGGATATCCTGAGCCTCCTTTCTTAGATTTGATAAATTTCCAGAAATATTTGGGATTTTTTTTTAATGACTGAGCTGTATTTTCTATATGTAATGAGTAGCATTCTTGTCTTACTTTATGATACCTCCTACGCAGAAGAGAAAACTCATCGTAGTCTCGAGGGTTACCATATTTTTTCCAACGAGCATGAGCTCTTGTTTTTTCATTTAATATTTTTTTGAGAGACGGGCTAAACCAAAATGGGTAATTTCTATTGTGTTTTTGTAATCTTTTAGGAATAAATTTGTCAATGCTTGTATATATTATGCTATAGAAATTTGATAATGCCTCATCTAAAGTATTATTAGTAAGTAATTGTTTCCAATTTATATTTTGTAAGAAATCATTAATCAAGTCATACTTACCTTTGAAAAATTGTATCTTCATCGATGGTGCGACTCGCAAAGGTGTCATTAAAATATCAGAGGCATCAATACACAGAGCGGGATGAAAACTGTCTTCGCGTAGCAAGGGGTCACGACACTTTGTAACCTCGATTGAAAAAGTACCAAATACCAAATCCAAAGTATTACTATGAGGATTTTCTATGAAATTGTATTGTTTCATACCCAATAAACTCAAGCTGTTAACAAAATTAAAAGCAACGTCCTGAATAGCTACCGACCCTGTCTTTACAAAAGTAGGCTCTTCCATATCAGTCCATTTTATACATGGGAGGTTGAAATCACCAACTACCATAAAATTATTTTCTGTGTTCGACTCATGAAAGCTAGTAATAAATTTAAGAGCAGCCTCCATCAGGATAGGTTGATGCGGCATACCTCCCGGTATGTATGATGCTATCAAATTTAAATCTTTGGTGTCATTGAGTACCTGTTTCTTAATAGTGACACACAACAGCTCAACGTATACTTCCAAGTTAATATCCTCTAAAGTTGCGCCAAAGTCATTGCGAATGCAAATCATCACACCACCACCTATGCTTTTCATACTTTTGTTAGTGTCTCGATCAAAACGGAAAACGTCATAGTATTTGTCACATAACTCACTGTCTAAAAAACTATCATTAAGCCAAGTTTCTACCAAGATAATAATATCATAGGTTTTGTCTGTTGTGTTTATATGTAAATCAGAACATTTCGTTCTCAACCCACGAACATTTTGAAAATAGATTTGTAACTTATTATTAGCCATTAGAGATAAAAAAATAAATAAACATAACCATGTACGCAAAACAATATATTGAAAAAAAAAAAAAAAAAACGGACGGCGAAACATAATCATTATAGTAAATTGTAATATTTAATTCTTGAAATTCCGCTGACAATTTAATTTCCTTGGTTGATGCCATACTGAATAAGAAAATAAAACACAAACAAACACTATAGTGCAGTGCAGTGATTAATTCTACCAGTCTCCGCTCATTATTCGTGCTACCGTATATCATAAGAACATAATCTTTTATTCCACGTAACATAATAATGTCTAAACTGAAATTTAGAGTCAACTTGTGAAGTATTGATAATGTATCAAATAAGTAAATGAGTGTAAAGATATTA
The DNA here is from genome assembly GCA_947623365.1 of Achlya flavicornis. Taxonomy (NCBI): domain Eukaryota; kingdom Metazoa; phylum Arthropoda; class Insecta; order Lepidoptera; family Drepanidae; genus Achlya; species Achlya flavicornis. The sequence goes on from OX392490.1 coordinate 4,941,959, forward strand.
TATAAATAATATAAAATACTTTTTGTTTCTGTATAAGTAAGAGAATTTATTAAAATGTATAATTTAAGAATGTAAAAAAAGTGTAAGTAAAATATGTATAATTTGTGAAGTATTGATAATGTATCAAATAAGTAAATGAGTGTAAAGATATTATATAAATAATATAAAATACTCGCGCTCAAAGTATTCAAAACAGAACATTTGAGAATATAATTAAAATCTGAATTAACAATGCGCTAGGACTCCTTATATCTTTTATAATTTAACTCGCAAAAAGGAATATTCGCGTCTTTTATTATTTTTCTCTCATAAAATCATAAAAAGTATCTTTGCCAAATAGAAAACCAAGAATCTTATTAGACTTTTTGCCGAAAACACAATAATTAACCGTCACTTTTGACAGCGCTCACGGTGATATCAGTTTAGGGCATGGTCGGTGTGAGCGCAATATGGCGGATATCATGACGTCATCTATGACGTTTCACGGGACATCGTAATCTGTGATTATTCAATTCGGTACGGGTTTAAGCACGCTCAAATCGATTACAGCGATTATATCATTAATTCGGAATGCAGCCTGAATATGACAGTCTGTCAGTGTCAATGTCAAAGAAGAGACAAAAAAGCGTAAAAAGAAATCTATTGCGGCTTTGCGTTGTGTTGTAATTTATTTTCATTCATATATTTGTAAGAAAAAAGAAAATCGCGTGATACAAACAACTCTTTGTTGCATTTATAGACAAACAAATACAATGTCTTTCTTTGTGAATCAATTAGCTCGTAGGGTAAGCTGTTATAACTGTTCTATTTATTTTTCATATAAATTCTTGAACTACATTACTTATTTTCTTCTACTAGGTGCTCACACCAGCATTTTCAACTGTAAAAAAGTCACATTTCTCTACAAGTAAGTACACATATTGAAAAAAATATATGTTTTATTTTATTACATAACCTATAAAACGCCGATCATAAGATCCATACCTGGGTATCTATTCTATAAATTCTGAATTGGGGAGGGCATTAGAATCACGTTGTACGTACTCGATATTTCATACAGTTTTCCATTGAAATTCATACCTACTTTATTAATCGTTTTTTTCGGATCTTTACAGCCAATGCCGCCTTCTCTCCTAGGATCCAAAAGCCAGCACCAGACTTCTCCGCCACTGCTGTTGTAGATGGTGAATTCACCCAGTTAAAGTTAGCAGACTTTGCTGGGAAATATGTTGTGTTGTTTTTCTATCCATTAGACTTGTAAGTATCAATTAAATTCATCTTTTTAGTCAGAAAGGTGTTGTTTATCCACCTTATTTATACTACTAAGGTAGGAATGCATACAGCCAGAGTGATGGTAAGTGTTTACCTTTGATGCACACCAGAGGTTTTTTTTTTTTTTTTTTTTACTTTGTATAGGCCTGTGTTTGACCACAATCTCACTATGGTAAGTGATGATGTGGTCGAAGGTGGTAAGCACACAAAGCCTAGAAGGAACTGGCTCTCAAGTGCAGCTGACGGAACACACCGATAGGTGCTTGGCGACAGATTTTCAACTTGAGGGTGGTAGCCAACCAGACGGGTACTACAAAGTACCCTACCACCGTGCTATGGTTTCCTCACGATGTTTTCCTTCACCGAAAGCTCAAGCTCATTGTAGGATTCGAACCCGGGACCTTCGTCTCGGTATCCGACGTCACTACCACTGAGCTATCATCGCCCAAAATACAATGTAATATCAGGTACACTTCATGCATTGATAACCCTGCAACTTTCTCTGTGCCAGCCTGGCTTTATATAATGTTAACCAATTGATTTTCATGAGGTACGTGTGTAATATCAATACTTAAACATTCATTTGGCATTGAATAGAAGATTGAAGAAGATTTTGTAGCACACATAACTTTAAAGCAATATATTATAACTACCTTCATTTTTCACAATCAAACATTAAACTTTTTTGTATTGATTCTGAAGTGAATTTCAGCACATTTGTCTGCCCCACTGAATTGATTGCATTTAGTGAAAGAGCAAAAGACTTTGCCAATATTGGCTGCCAGGTGATTGGAGCCTCCACAGACTCAGAGTTTAGCCATCTTGCTTGGATTAACACACCTAGGAAGGTAAGATTATTCTTTAAGCTGATATTTTATTAAATTTTAAAGAACTCCAAATAGAGTCAAGCAAGAAAGCAATACATTACCATGCCCACAACTATGTCTAAGACTGAGAAAAAAACATGGTAACTTTTTTTTAAATGTCTTAAGTGATGGGTGTGGTCGAAGGTGGTAAGCACACAATACCTAGATGAAACTGGCTCTCAAGCACCAATAGGTTTTGGCTTGGGGACAGATTTTCAACTTGAGGGTTGTAGCAATCCAGATAGGTACTACAAAGTACCCTACCACCGTGTTGTGTTTTCCTCACCATCACCTGTTTTCCTTCACCATAAGCTCATTGTAGGATTCAAACCCAGGACCTCTGTCTCGGTATCCAACATCACTACCACTGAGCTATCATCACAACAGAATTAAACATACATAACAAGACAACAAATAAAGCAAAGAATACATAAACACAAATAAATTAATACATAATGGTTTGATGTTGAAAAAGAAAAACAATATTTATGCACGTTTGTTGCTCCCCGCTAATGCAAAATGCATAAATATGCAAACTAATGATTATGTATGCTAATGAAGTTTGTCTAGCAACATTGAATGTCAAGAGAATATTAATTTGAAATTTGAATAAAGACCACACATTGACATTTAGGTATATGTATTTTTTTATACAGTTGCTCAAAAAGTGGCGTATTGCAGGGACGTATAGCATTCGGGATGTGTTACATACTCAAGCTTTTTCTTTACCTTTTCTGAACTCGTGCGTTCTCTTTCCAAACTGTCAAAATAATGTCTATTAAAAAAAAAACAAACCACGAAGTTTTTACCACAAAAAAAATCTTATTATTTTATTAAATTGCTTCATTTTTTCGCAACTGTATTAAAAATAGTTGTTCAGTACACGTGCGGAACCGTCATTGCAACTTGTTCCGACTGTCCCCATTTGTCAGAACTCTTTGCAATGACAGGCTTTCCGCACTCGTAATGAAATATACTATATAAGTCATATAATATAAGCAGGTTCTCTACAGATACCATAATAATATTCAAAATTTCAGGATGGTGGTTTGGGAAAACTTGATATTCCATTGTTGGCGGATTACAATAAGCAGATCTCTAAAGATTATGATGTACTCTTAGACGGAGGATTTGCACTGCGTGGTAATTATTGCATTGTGGTCATCATCATCATCCTATAATGTCCCACTGCTGAGTACAGGCCTCCTACACACAAATGAGGGTGAAAGGGATTGGGCGATACTCCACCACGCGTGCCCACTGCGGATTGGTGGAGGTAGGCTAGTGGTCAACCTACTGTTGGAGTTTACAAGCTGCCTAAAAGGCCTCCAACTAGCTTAACGACTATCACAATTAAGTGATAACCGGGACCAACGGCTTTACGTGCTTTCCGAAGCACGGAAACGCTCGATTTGGAATACTAATAGGCGGTCACCCATCCAGGTACCGACCACCACGGTAGTAGCTTAACTTGCCGATCGATTAAGAACGGCTTATCATGCTACACCACGAGTGCTGTGGTATAGAAGGTGCGTTCGAATTGGGGTATGGTAGCGAAAAAAGTAGTCAAAAATGCCAAAAACGATCACAACTGGCGTTCGATTTGGAAATTTGTGGGCGAAATTGGCGTTTTGAACTGTTTTCGTTCACCGTTCGTTTTGCTTGGATACAGTTAAAAACGACATCGTGAACTGCAAATTTTGACCCACCTCCGAGGCAGGGTCGTTTGTGATCATATTTTGACATCTTTGAATCTGACAGATAAGTTTCGGAAAATTCATACGGGAAGCGAAAATTCTAATTTTTATTGTAAAATTTTATAGAAATACTAACAGGCAAGAGAATAATTTGTTAGATTAACTTTGTTTAATGATTAACTGAAGGAAAAAGGTAGGTTGAGACAAGTGACAAGCAGGCGATCAGCATGGAAATGTCATTTTTGTATCTAATCGTTCGATTTGGGAAATATCGTTTGTGGCAAAAGTTGCAAAATTGTTGAAATTTTCCAATTCGAACGCATAAATAAAAATGCCCATTTTGAAACTGGACATCACTCCAATTCGAACGCACTAAGAGTCGATATTACTGATGACACTTGGTTATGCTATTTTCACAATTCACGAGGCAACATTATTGTCATTGTACCGGGAGAATTTTTTATCACCTGCAATATAAAAACCAGGCTCCGGGTACAGTTTACTGTTTCCATTTCTGAAAAAAAATAGGGCTCCCTATTTTTAGGCGGGAAAGAGCAAAAGTGGAGCGGCACGCGGCGCGTAGGCCTAGCGGTCAGTGCGTTGTGTGATCATCGACATTTTTGTTTCCCTTTAATTTTATTATACTCCCTTCTGCGCGCGGCTTCGCCTGCGTGGCACTTCAACCCGGGTTTTGGCCCTTTAGGGGTGGAATTTTGAAAAACCCTTTCTTATTGGAGACCTATACTTCACAAAGAACACATCCTCAGAATTTCATGTCTCTATGACCAGCGTTTTAGAGTGTGCGTTGATATATCAGCCAGTGAGTTCCAACTTCATTCCTTCTTTAATTTTCAATCTTCAGCCTAAAAACAAAATTTGAAGATCCTTACATCGAAACTGACGGACTTTCAAACAAACTTTCATCCCCTATTTTACTTCCTTAGGGGTGGAATTTCAAAAAACCCTTTCTTAGTGGATACTCTACTTTTCACAAAGAATAAACCCTCCTTTCATCTTTGAATTTTATATATATAGATTTATTATTTGTTGTTATAGCGGCAATAGAAATATATTATATAAAATTTCAAGTGTCTACCTATAACGTTTCTTGAGATACAGCCCACGGACGGACGGACGGACAGCGGAGGCTTATGAATAGGGTCCCGTTGTTTGGGTACGGAACCCTATTAAAAAGCACGTATCTATTCATTTTTGCCAAAGATATATATCCATTTTTTGCAGGTGATAAAAATTCTCTCTGTTTATAGGCGCGTGGGACTCCTTGCTCTATTGGCCACATATACTCACTGCTTAAGTGAAGTAACAGCTAAATATACATATATTTTTTTTCAGGTCTATTTGTTATTGACACAAAAGGTATCCTAAGGCACATGTCTGTGAACGACCTCCCTGTAGGAAGATCTGTAGATGAAACACTGAGGATAGTGAAAGCCTTCCAATTTGCTGACAAACATGGTGAAGGTAAGAAACTTTGAGCCAGTTTATTTTTTAAGGAATGACAACCAAAACATTAAGTCAAGACTTAAGAATTTATTGCATTAATCAATAATTGGACTGTTTTACAAAAAATTTAAACCAACTTCAAAGTATACTAAGAAGTAATCAAATCCTGATCTGATTTTGAGAAAGAATTTTCCAAATCGGTTAATAAATCACGGAGTTATGAGGTAACAAACATAAAAAAACAAAAAAAAACGAATTGAGTACCTCCTCCTTTTTTTGAAGTCGGTTAAAAATAAAACTAAAAAGGCAAGGTGCCAAATTCAATTGTTTTAATCTCAACTCAAAATAGCATGAAAACCTGAATTCCTGATCCATCAAATTGTTGCCATCTATACCAGAGCCATCGAGTGGAGATTAAATATGTAAACAACCGACTTCTACTGAGTTACAATACGATAGCGAGCGATAATTATCACTCGCATGCAACAATGACGTTAGTTGGTCGACGACAGCTGTCGTTGTGTGATTCGTGGTACAGGAAAGCGGTCGGTAAAGCAGCTGTCAACATAATTTCTTTATATAAAAATTAAAAGTTTGTGTAAATTGTTTATATCCACTCGATGGCTCGCATATAGTTTCTCTTCTGATTTCACCATAGTGAGATGACACTCATGGTTTCATTCTGGGAGTCTAAAAATACCACTCAAGCAATATTGCTGGATGTAATTCATTTTTCGAATTCACAGCAAATTCTATACGATTCAACAATTTCGAATATGTAATGAATTTACTTACTCAAGCTGTCCTGTCCTGTAATTATCAATATGACCTATCAGAAAACATAAATTTGCATTGTGTTGTAATCCCGTATACAGTTTTTAATTCTTTTATCAATATACCCAATAAATTTTAATATTGTTTTTTACTAAACAAATAAATGTTATGTTACAGTGTGCCCAGCAAACTGGAACCCCGATACCAACGCAGACACAATCAAACCAAGCCCAAAAGAGAGCAAAGAATACTTCCAGAAAGCAAACTAAATTTCTTCCATTTTATACAGAAAAGCACTATTTATAGGATCACTTTTAGCATGACAGTAAAAACTATGAATGATTTTATTTGTTGTAATCGGCTAAGAATTTTCTATTTTATCAGTGTAGTGATTCTATAGTTTACTAAGGAAGTTGTCTCTTAGTGATTATTTTAATTTATTATGTAAAATACAAAGATCCATTTTATTGAATAAAAACAGAATTGTGTATTCACTAACTTGTACGATTGTTTTAATCATTGTTTAGAGTTAAGCAAACCAATTCGTAAACCACTATAGAAAATTATTCCTTGGCCACAGTATACTAAAACTGTGCCTTGGCACTGCTGTGCTTATTTGTTATAATATTTATTTGAGAAATGAGTGTTATTAGCAAACGATATTGCACTTATGGCCGTATCCTATAATTTACGGACCGTTATCGGTTAAAATTATTACTCTTATATCTTTACTAATAATGAAGCAAAGACCAACAACTTGTAAAAGCCAATTTGCCAAAAGGCACTACAGCTATAATGCCACGCTGCTGTATAATAAAATTAACACAAAACTTAAACATAGGCCATGTAATTCTCATGAATTTCAAAAGAAAGTTATTGATTGGCTTAGTGATCTAGATTACACTGCAACAGAAGATATTTTCATTAGGCTGCAATAAAAATGAACACACACTCACACACACCCCCCCACACACACATATACACAAACACACATTAGTGACTTGTTATCCTTTTTTTTTTCTTTGTTAGCACTATTCTTTTTGCTTTATATTATTATAAATTAAACAACTAATAATAAAATTGTTAATACACATATTAGAGTTTATTAGTTTTAAGGGGGAAGACACTGTCGCCTGTAACACAGTTATTATATAACTAGCACAGGCGACAAGGCTTCATGCATAATGTAATATCGTTTTTTGGTGAAAAATAAATTATTATTATTATTACCTCAAAGCTTTGCATAGCAGACCCTCCCATATGGAAGTAGCTATCACAGGTAAAATTAGCTTACGAAAAGATCTATATGCCCAGTTTGGCAATAAAAAAAACCTACCATTGGTAAGCATGTTTATAGATTATATATCATTATTATGAATCATTGGTTTTGTCAACCTCGAATTAATTTTAATGAAGAAAATACGTTTTTTGTTTTGTTACTCTTTTTTTTTATTTTAGCAAAAAAAAACCCTGTTTATTTCACCACGTCATCCCGGCGTATTTTACTGCTTTATGAAGGTATGACTTGTCACGAGAATAAAATGCTACATTATATCAAATATTTAATCAATTTATTTCATACTTATTTTTTTATTGAAAATTACCCAAATACAAACGGTTAGTTTTCATTAACATTCACGGACGATTAATTCTTTCTCAAAATCATATCATGAGATGGTTTAAAGTAAGTCTTGTAAAACCCAGGTTTAAAAAAAGCCCCAGCTATTTTTTATATGACGTTAAAAAGTGATGGATATAACTTTGCAGGTTTACTAGGTCTAGTAAACCTGCGTTTTACTAGACTGTGTTTAATTAAACCATATCATGTTGTAAGCGGTTTTATATAAAACGCCCCTCAGAACAATAAACAAAAAACGCCCCTCAGAGCGATAACCTAAAACGCCCCGTAGAGGGAGTACAGCTGTGAAGCCTGAGTGAACAGTGGAATGTGTGCCCAATATAAATATTAAATACTCATGACTAAGTAGTTCATATTGTGATAAATTACTCTGAATTAAAGGAAAATGCACATTATCACTGTTTACACAGTTTAAGCTGTTCTGTGGATAAATTGGTCCCTAAATCTTAAACAAAACCCCCTTATGACACAACAAACCAGAATTATAAAACCCAGGTTTTAAGACAGCTCCGACTCTTTTTGTTACCTTTGACGTAAGAAAGTGACGGATATATTTATAACCCGGGTTTTAGTAGACTGGGTTTAAACCATCTCATGCAATAAGGGAGAACTATTCTAAAATATTTTTTTATGTCTAAAACTAAAACATTCTATTGCCTCTCAACTATACTGATTCGATGTCCGGAGACAGCTTTCAACAGGAATTCCATCTTTAGCTTAAGTTGGGTGATGTCGGCTGATACTTTGTACCGTCGGATAATGTGCGAGAGGCTAGTCTTCATTGATAACATGGCGAAGGTTTTACCTTAAACAAACATAACAAAATAGGCTAATCAAATAGGACCTATACATACCCACTGCTGGGTAGTTGTATTTTTATTTTTTTTACTTTGTATACTTAGGCCTGTGTTTGACCACAATCCCACTATGATAAGTGGTGATGTGGTCAAAGTTGGTAAGCTTAGAAGGAACTAGCTCTCAAGTGCAGCTGTCGGAACACACCGATAGGTGCTTGGCGACATATTTTCAACTTGAGGGTGGTAGCCAGCCAGATGGGTACTGCAAAGTACCCTGCCACCATGCTATGGTACCCTGCCACCATGCTATGGTACCCTGCCACCATGCTATGGTACCCTGCCACCATGCTATGGTACCCTGCCACCATGCTATGGTACCCTGCCACCATGCTATGGTTTCCTCACGATATTTTCCTTCACCGAGAGCTTAAGCTCATTGTAGGATTCGAACCCGGGACCCTTATCTCGGTATCCGACGTCACTACCACTGAGCTATCATCGCCTTAAAAAGTAGGTTTGTTTACGAAGGGCATTAAATTAAAGCTGTAGTCCGCCACGTGATCCCAATGTTAGATACCCTGATCACGTATCAGGTCGCGGGCTTCTCTCGATTCCGATCAAGGACAAACATTTGTGTGCATGAACATGTCTGTTTATTCTGAGACTGGGTGTAATTATCCATTTAAGTTTATTATATAGGACCTATCTATATTTACAAGTAGTAGGTATACCTATCTAGTGGTAAGTAGTGGTAACGCTTTGCGTAGTTTGTGATGTGGCCGCGCGCCGCGTGATGAATGTCCTGCATGTTTTTTGTTGTGGTCTTTCTACTTTTCAGGCTACCTCACGATGTTTTCTTTCATTCAATTCATATTTTATCTTATCCAGTTCCTAGATTATTTTTACAATTCTACAACTAAGTAAATGGTTGAAATTGAGTAGGACTTTTTTTGCCGCCCCTAAAATCTGCCGCCCTGGGCTCAATTTGGACCGATTAGGTTGGAACTTTTTTTTGTATACCACTTAGCAAAAAAGCATACGGGCCGCCTTATGGTAAGCGGTTACCGTAGCCTATGGACGCTTGCAACACCAGGGTATCAGTCGCACGTTGCCAAGCCAACCCTGCAGAAATCTCTTCACGCCCTTATTGATGAGCCCCATGGTGTACTCCCTTGGGTGCACCACGGCTGGGAGCGTCCGCGAAAGAAAAATCCTTTGAGACCGCTCGCAGATCGAAACCATTTTGGTTACAATACGTAGGTATTTCTTTTAAATATGACAAACAATTTTGCATAGAAAAATATGTATTTTTTGGCATATTGTAGTATGTTTGTAAAGTTTTTTACTTGTGCCTAAATATCTAATAAAAAATCTAAATACCTAAGGAATATAATGGCTTTTTTTAGATAAGGGCACTTAAGTACCACAATTTATTGCAATCAAAGGCTCTGAATGTATTTTATGTTTTAAGTTCCTACAATGGATATTTCCCAGCCCTGTGTAGAGTTAATTTTATCCTCAGGTAGGGCAGAAAGACTTACTTGTATGTAAAAATACTTAGTGTGACTTAAGCAAAGTCTTGATGATATAAGACACTTACCCATACACGATCTTTTTCCAAGGCTAAATCCAGCATAGATATTAAGGTTTTCAGGCAACGTGGATGGATCTAGCCATCTCTCTGGTTTGAACTCATGCGCATCAGGGCCCCACACTGGATGACGATTGATACCATAACTCAAGATCGCGCAGTTTGAGCCTGCTCGAAGTGTGTAGTTTTCTGGTGAAAGATCAAGATTATTGTAAAAAGTTACGAGCATACCTACGGGATTTTTTGTAGAGAGATTATGTAAATGGGTCGCCAGCGTTTTGACCAGCAGATGCATAAGAGGCGTTCGTTGTAAATGCCGGGGCGTCCCACAAGGCTCTATGCTGTCCCCAACACTGTTCCTGGTGCATACATATCAATGCTGTCTTGATAGACACCTAATACGTGACTGGATAATAATAATAGATCCTAATAGGATACACCTACTTATTGATATGTGACAGTGTGCAGAATACGAGTGAGAATATAATTATATACCACAGATCACTAGTTATAAGTGTGGTGAGACAAATGTGTGAGGACATAAAAGACTTGTTGAAGACTTCGATTGAAAGTCTATGTAGGCCTAACAGAAGAAATACGTGCACTGAGTGGATAGATGGATATGATGCTTTATAATTAGGTATTACATAACGCCAGAATTGGATGGTCCAATCAAATTACTTATATTTTCAAAGGATTTATTTATTTCTTCTATTGTTTCCGCTTTCTTTAGGATATTTTACTTACTAATTTTCACGTCTCTATCAACGTATCGTAGGGTAAGTGGACCAGTCGGATAAAGCCGTAGTGTCTCCTTGATAACCGCTTCAGTGTACACCAACTTTACTAAGTCTTCCTTCTCTACATCTCTGTCTGTGTCACCAAATACTTCTTGCAGCCTGTATAGAAGAGAAGAGAGAGAGAACTGTGATTTAAGATTTTTACTAGATTATTTAAAAAAGTTTTGTTGCTATTTTAAAAGAAACAAAACATCAGAATTTTCTGATGTTCTCTTGTGATGAAAAACATCGTTAGAAATCGTGCAGCAGGTTGGTTGTAAAGATTAATTAACTGTGATACTATGACAGTTAGTTCAGATCATCAAAATGTTTCAATAACTCATGCCAATCTCAATAAATTATTCTTATTCTAGTAGGTACTTATTTGAGAGCCAGTTCCTTCCATGCTTTGTGTTCCTTCAGCCATTGAATGCAGTTAAAATATGGTCCGTTCGGTACGTTATATATTTTCCAAGAAAACTTACTCTTTATAAAGCCTATCCTGAACTTGAGGGTACGATCCCAAGAACATTAGAATGCATGCCAGAAGGAAGGATGTCGTGTCATAGCCAGCAACGATAGCTGTGTCGACTTCCTCTCTGATCTCCTTATCGGTGAAAGTGTTGTCTTCGGCCAGTTCGATGAGAAGATCCATGAGAGCCCTGTGCTTCAAACCTAGAAGAATAGAGATATTAGAGTAAAAAGTTGCAAGTATTTCGTAATGCACCTGTTAATTATTTATGGATGTGGGCAGATTCCTTGTTCTATGTCTTAATGTTTCCTTATATTTTTTTTAAATTACTGAGGTATTCAACAAGCATCAAACCAATCCACCAATCCGCATTGGGCACGCGTGGTGGAGTATCTGCCCATTCCCTTTCACCCTCATTTGTGAAAGGAGGCCTGTGCTCAGCAGTGGGACATTATAGGCTGATGATGATGATGATGATTCAACAAGCATAGGTCCCACCTGATGGTAAGCGGTTACCGTAGCCTGTGGACGTAAACGTAAATCGTGAACGTTAGTATTAAATCAACTATTGGAACATTGAATTAAACATTTGAATAGATAATGCCAATGTCAAATTGTCCTGTCGTACTTGTCACATGTCCAAGAGAGTGGGTACTGACCTGTCGTTGATTCTACATCATATTTATAGAATTCATTCTTATTGTTTCTCAATATCTCTCGTTTTCTTTGGATTACCTGGAAAAGGTGTAGGCAATTAATTAAGAACAATGGCGGACGATTAAACAAATAAGGGGCTGAATTTTATACATATAAGCCAAAACAAGTAAAAAATACTTTATCAACAAATGCAGGTTATACGTATGCAGAAATGGCAAAAAATTACGAAACACCACCTAATTATCCTCCACAAGAAAATAAAAGTAGACACAATCCTAATGGAAACTACGATCACAACAATGACATACGAGAACTAATGATTATGATGAAACAAATAATGCAACAATTAACTACAATGGCGACCACTGGAGAAAGTGTTTTAATTCGTTTTGTGGTAATTACCAAGTTTACCAACGGTGTAAATACAGATTTAGCTTGTTTAAGCCAACTTCTTTTCAGTTAATAAGGTATGGTTAATATAGTAGGGGGGTAAGTTTGCAAAAACTCCAGAAACAAATTTACCAAGTTAGGAGACCCCCAACCCCACAGACATAAATCTAACTAGATAACGCAATCCCTATGAAAACCAAGCGTGTCACTCATTTATAGGATTAAGTTAAATAAATTAGGTCCCTTTCACCCTCATTTATGTGCAGGAGGCCTGTGCTCAGCATGATGATGATGAAGTAATTAGGTACTTTTATAATGGACATTTAGGTACCTAACCTACTATGTTTACTATGTACGTATGTAGATTACATTCTCCGTACTAGTCATATTAAGTACTTACCATATTTGACATGGCATTCAAATTTTTAATCATTTCATTCTCCTTCCTTTTGTATCCAAACACTTTGTACAAGAAGTCACTCTGCAGCCAGAACTTTTGGAACCTTTGGGTGAGGATATTTAGGATCTGGTCGACAGCTTTCATGTACTTCTGGTTGAAGACTCTGTCATCTTCTGTGTTGTTCACGCCGAAGGCACTTACTGGAAACATAAGACTATGAAAAACATAGGTATAGGGAGGTTAGGACCAATAGCAAAATCGGCTTGACGCTATGTTCATATTACTGGTGCTGATGCTAAAGATACAAGAGGTCACTTCTTGGAGTTCAGGGTTTGTCCATGTATACAAAGGAATCCGTTTAGTCGCCTTTTACGTCAGGGAAGAGTTTGGAAGATGCTATTTTAGCCAGGTGGGCCACATCATCACTGACCATGGTGAGATGTGGTATAAAATGTCATTTAGAGATAACTTACAACAAATTGTTTCCAGAGCAATTTGTTTCAAATACACGATGTGATCGAATGATCCTTTGTCCACTTCAGCTGACAGATGGGCGACCAGTCTTCTCGCTTGACTGTTGAAGACTCCGAGATAGCCGTACAGCACTTGGAGACTGTAGGCTGGATTCAGTAGCTTGCGATGGCGTTTCCATGTTGCTCCTGAGAAAATTAAACGAGATAAAAACAAGTAACTTAGTACCTAAGTCTCGAAGAAATTCAGTTCAAAATTGAAGCGCTCGTGGTGTAGCTTGATTAGCCGTGGCAAAGTAAAACTACTACCTTCCTGGTCAGTACCTGGATGGGTGACCACCTAGTGGTATTTCAAAACGAGCGTTTCCGTGCTTCGGAAGGCACGTAAAGCCTTTGGTCCGGGTTATCACTTAACTGTTGATTATCGTTAAGCTAGTTGGAGGCGGCTTGAAAACTCCAACATTAGGTTGACCACTAGCCACTAGCCTCCCTCCACCAATCCGCAGTGGGCACGCGTGGCGGAGTATCTGCCCATTCCCTAATTTATGAAAGGAGACCTGTGCTCAGCAGTGGGACCTCATAGGCTGATGATGATGATATACACAACTTAACGAGATTATTAAAATCACCTTGTAATTTGTCAAAAATAATAATAATACTTGCCAGAAGTTTGCCCGAAGCCGAAGCTTAGGTCCGACACTACTCTATAGTTAAAAAGCCACCTTAATCGGTTTAACCTTTGCAACGTGTTTGAGAGGAGATGAATAGAAGCCAAACAAATCCATGAGTGTCTGCCTAGACTAAACATTGTTTTAAATAGAAGTGCATTCTGTCTGCATGAGTCATTTCCAAAATAATAAAATTACTCATTTAGGTAATATCGATTTAATCCAACATCGCGGCATCGGTAAAACCAGTATAATATTTATTTTAAGTGTGCATTCGTTTATATTAATATTATTGGTAATTTACTAATCCATTAGAAGTATTGACTGATTAAATTATTATTTATTCTAAAGCTGTGTAGTATTTGGTAAGCAGTAGAGGTATTTGATTAAATATTATTGATATAATATGTGTTTGTACTCGGATAGCAATTTCATCTTATTTCTTTCAGTATTTACTAATCTTATTTGTATATACTTACGGAGTTTTGTATCAGTTTTGAATAGTGATCGTGATCTACTAAGATTGACTAAATTACACTATAACAGGGTATTTAGTTATATATAACAGGTGGAGATTTCGAGATGGCATATATATTCGAAACCTACGTTGGGTTAGTCATTAATAAATTTTACAATGTGACCAATGGTAAATTCCCAAAATATTTTTTTACTTTCCATATTAAATGTCAACCTTGCTCGATCATAATGTATGAAAAGTAATTTTTTTTTTGAGTATTCAAAGTTGGTCCTATAGTAAAAGTTGTTCTGCATGTCTAACCCAACATAGGTTTCGAAAATATGCCATCTCGAATTCTCCACCCAGTATATTATACGGGATGGAGACAGATAAACTTTTACTATGGGACCAACTTCGAAATCGAAAAAAAAAATTACAGCTTTTCATACAAAAGGTACTGGTGTCTCGTCGGCAAAAATATATGAAAATCTATAAAAAAAATGTGATTTCGAAGTTGGTCCCGTAGTAAAAGTTGATCGTATTTATGAGTACTTTACGTGGTTTCATTTAATGTCGTATTGTCGTATCCACCCCGTATTAAAAGGTAACGTAGGTAAAGGTAAGGTAGGTAATGTAAAGGTACCTGTCTATATTTATATAAATACAAATAAATCCTCTATTTCTCTTGATCACGTCACGCCATAACTGGAGAACTACTTTACCGATTTCATCCATATTTTTTTTGAAGTTTTCTAATACTATGTAGAAGGTGCTTACGAAGAAAAAATAGGAAAGTTGATAGGGTAAGGTACTGAGTAGGACACCACGCAAACGAAGTCGCGCCGGGCAGCTAGTATAATATCTAGAGTTTAAATTCTCTTACGACTAAATAAAAATGATGTGATTTATGGTATTGAATACCTAAAACTGCTTGTTTTTATTTATAACAAGCAGTCCCTCACGGTTTCACCCGCGTTCCCGGGATAAAAAGTAGCCTATGTCCTTTTCCATACCATAGACTACTTATCTGCAAGCCAAACATGACGATCGTTTGAATAGTTGAAGCGTGAAGGCGTAACAAACAAACTCACTTTCGCATTTATAATATTAGTTAGGATACTACCATACAATGTTGATTAGGGATTGCAAAATCCGGATTTTTTTCAAATCCGGATTCACTGTTTATCATCACATATAAATCCGGATTATCCGGAATTTTCGGTTTTTTCTATTTTTTTGCAATAATTTGTAATTTTAAACTGTACGCGTTGTTTATGCTTAATTATTAGTAGTTTGAAGAGAGATGTTCTATTTTATTGTATTTCCATTGCTTGCTTTTGAATAAAAATTCAATTAAACTGCAAGTAATATTAAAAAAAAAATGGGCTTGTATTTGGCTACTGAGCCGTCCATAAAGGATAATGACGAAGCCTAAGGTGGAGCACGCTAACCCAAATGGAACCTATTCATTCTGGCCGTGAAAGTCCCTAGATTTTAAGAGTCAGGAACTACAGTCGCCGGAAGCAAGTTCCACTCCCTTGCTGTCCGCATTATAATTGAGGATACAAAAGAAAAAAAATCCTCGTGTCTTGTGGTTCGGAGTAAAAATAGGGATGGTGGTTGGAATAAGGTTGAGCAATTCCTGCACACACTCTGAAAAATATATCCTGTACAAAACCGATAAGGCAAGCAACCTTTCTTCGATGGTCGAGGCTCGTGAGTTTCGTCATAATTAGTCTCATATTCGATGAGTCTTCTGGCTCGGTGGTTTATTGAGTCGAGGGCTAGAGCCTGGTGGAAAGGGCTCCGTTTGGTGGTGAAAAGACACACCTGCGTCATGGTTGCATTAAAAGTGACCAGATTGGCATTGCCCCAATCGGAGACTGCCTGTAATGTTACGTAAGCTAAGTACCAGCTTGAGGCCCTCGATTCAATAGACCGCCGAGCCAGGAGACTCATTGGAGATGAGTCTTTAATTAAGGCGAAACTCACGAGCCTCGACCATCGAAGAAAGGTTGCTTGCTTATCGGTTTTCTACAGGATATATTTTGGAGAGTGTGCGCAGGAATTGTTCAACCTAATTCCACCATCCCCATTTTTACACCGAACCACAAGACGCCGGGAAAATTTTCACTCATACGTTGTTGACATACCGAAAATACGGACACAGCGTTTTGCATCCTCATTTATAATGCGGACAGCAAGGGAGTGGAACTTGCTTCCGGCGTCTGTGTTTCCTGACGCCTACAATCTAGGAACTTTCAAGGCCAAAGTGAATAGGTTTCTTCTGGGTAAGCGTGTTTCATCTTAGGCTTCATCATCGCCCCTTATGAGCGGGTCAGTGGCCAAACGCAAGCCGATTTAATTAAAAAAAAAAAAAAACTCTACCATGGCCTCTCGCAACAATTGGATCTATGACAACGGTGCTATCGTCTACGTACCTAAAGATACCGGACTTCACCAGATCGTTAATATGCAGCAGAAATAAGGTTGCAGAGTGAACTGAATCTGATCTCTGTGGAATTGATTGCGAAAAGGTCCGACGAACAACCGTCTATGACTACATGAATAGACCGTTCGCTCAGGAAATTGGAAATCCAAGCGCACAAACCACCAGAGATTTCATATGAAGGAAGCTAGCTAGCTTAGAAAGCGGGTGTGTCAGACCCTTTCAAAAGTAAAAAAAACTGAGATCAGCCGATGTACAAAATGCTTTCAGCGGTAACCCGACTATATAGAACTATCATTCTTGATATTACGTTGTGCAAAGAGTTGTTACTCGCGCCGCGCGCGCATCGCCTCCATCTAAGACTCACTGGCCGACTTAACTATTAGCTAGACGGATGAGCGGTAGCAGCTAGCCGCGTGTGAGCCGAGCGGTGCATAGATTTCAGAGTAATACTGACCTAAATGTACTGGATATTTAATGAAAATTTTTAGTTAAACATCAATTATTATCAATTAAGATTAAAATTCGAAAAAACCGGATTTTATTCTCAATATTCGGATTTATAATAGGACCCTAAAATCCGGATTTTTCAGTCATTTTCGGATTTCGAAGTATCCGGATTGCAATCCCTAATGTTGATATAATCTGTGAGCAAACCGGATATACCAGAAAAATATGAATTCTACTGGTGGTCTAAAAATGCCACTCGGGCAATATTGATGAATAGAATTATTTTCCCGAATTCAAAGCAAAAACAATGTGCACGAATTTGAAATGATCAAATCCATTATTTTTGGTAGGTAACATAATTAATAACAGACTTCAAAAAACTAGGAGGTTAGGTATATGTTCGACTGTGTGTATTTTTTTTTGTATGTTCACCGATCACTCCGAAATGGCTTTTGCCGTTTTTATTTACTTTTTGTTTTTGTGTACCTAATTTGAAGGCGGTTTAATTTTTCTGTTGAAAAGTTTTTCCTTATATACAATTATATTCTGATTTTATGAAGTGTAGAGGATCTGCTGTAAAATGAAATTAAAACACTATTAATAAACTCTGGGTCTTAGTAAAAAAAAGTAGCTCTATGGCCGCTTGCAGCACATACGGGGAATTACTCGAGCGCCCCTCCCCAATAAGCTCTGGCTAGTCAATCGCAAGAACAGTTCAGTTATTTGGCTGCGATATTCTGTAAATGGAGAAAGGTAATCTCCCAGTCGAGCTATTATCAGGCCTGTCCCACTCCCATGTTTAGGTACGATCGCGCGCACGCGGACTACCGGAACAACGCTAGTCGGTTGCAACGCGCACGCAGCGCAAGACGCGTGTGGGTATAAATACCTACGTACTACCTATATAAAGTGTTTACTGTTCTTTTTTTAACACTATCTTGTGTAGATCGTTGTTTTTATAGTTCTAGATATTTTGTTGTTGTTTCATTGTATTGTCCTAAAGTCCTTATTATAATAATAGCCCCGTTTTGATAACATACCAGTGTGTTAAAAAGAGACAAAGATAGAGCGACCAGAAGAGACCCTCTTGTATAAACGGGCCTCTTAGACCTCGAAAACTCATGTAAATGATTTTTAACCCACTTCAAAAAAAGGAGGAGGTTTCTCAATTCGACCGTATATTTTTTAACCGACTTAAAAAAAAACGTTTTTTGTGAAACAGTCTAATTATTTTTATGTGTGTTCGCGGATAACTTCGTCGTTTATGAACCGATTTTGACGATTTTTTTTTTAGAAACTGTTAGTAGTTCCAGAATAGAGAGAGTTCCCTCTTTAAATATACAATAATTCCACCTTACAACTCTTAGAATAACTAAGATTTAATATACCACTATTTCAAAAATCAGTAAAACAATATTCAGAAAAATTTAACAATTCTTATTGTTATGTAGGTAAGTAACTCAATATATCCTTTTTTTGGTTAATTCTTTATTAATTTTTATATAACAAAGATTTTTAAGAACCAAAAATATTGTGAATTTCGGCTGACGGTTACTGGACTAGGTAATCGTGCCGTTTCTTGTCGTGTCGTCAGTCATTCCAGATTTGATAAGCATGTATGTTACTAAAACCCTTCCCCAAAATAGTTGTATTCAGTTTCGTAGACAGAATACACATTCAGTATACAGAGTACGTATAGGTCTAACAACTTAGATTAAAGTATTTAGACATTTTAAAATAACTGTCTGATCTAATACTAGTTAGCTAGGATATTTTAAATGTCATTGTTCACGAAAGGAGAATAGCATAGAAATAAAATAAACACAGAGAATAGTAATAGGACATACATAGGCGATAAGGAAATATTGAAGATTCATAATACGTCATTAGACAACCCTACCGTAACACGTGCCGCGTCATACAGGATAGAGTTATACGATAGAAAGAGAGGGAAGTTGTAGGTGAATATAATTTTAGGCGCGCAGCGCTGCGCGAACTGGATTGCGCTTTATTCTGTCGTTTCAAGAGTCGATTTTTGTTTAAATGTCGTTTTCGAAGTGGGTTTTCTGTACGTAGTACTATTAAATATTCTGTGCTATTATCTTAGATAAATATTATGTTGTGTACCTCTCCTAAAACCTGACTTTTTTTAATAAGATCCGGGCAATATTGTAGGTATGATCATGATTATATTTATGGATATATCGTCCAACTTGATACTAACCTGAACCGACGACCAATCCTTCACCCATCCAAGGTTTTCCAAAGTCATAAGCAAAGTGCTTTTGCAGACAAGTATTTGCAACTGTTAAGCCATCTTCCGGATCAGTTATCACTGTAACAAAATATTAATGAAATAAATAAATCCGGCAAAGTGCGAGTCGGATTCGCATATATACTTAAATAAAAAAAAAAACTAAAAATGAGGTTGAACTATTTTGCTATGATTTTAGCTGTCGTAATTTTTTTTAAAAGCGTTTTATGAGTAAGGCAGCTAAACATCTACTTTCTATGAAAGATTGAGGAACTCCAAGTGAAGAAAAATATTTACCATAGTATAATTGTCCACCAACAGTGCCATACGTAATACCTCCTTGTTTCGTACAATAATCTGATATGAGTTGTATGTTCATCCATAGTCCTGGAAATATCAAGAAAACATAAATCGGTCATTTATTTTCAGAATTTACTCGTAAATAGGTATCTGATTAGTGGCAGTTTGGCCATATTTCTATTTTTAATTTGTCACAATATTAGTTTGCGTCAAACGACTACCCATTATTTTTGAGTGGGTAGTTTCTTTGTTAAGAGCTAATTATGCTCTATAAGTGACCAATATTATAAAGATTATTATCTAAGCGTGATTCTAATGAGAAATAAAGATTCATAATCATAAACTAGGTCGTCTATTTTTGACCATATACACATTGTGCTAAGAGATGAGTTACTGAAGAGGACGAGGGGGCCTAAAAAGGCCATAGCAATATTTTTGAGTGTAATTCATGTCTCATATTCAAAACAGATCCTATTAATTTAATAAATCACAGATAAAACACCACCTATAAATGAAATATGCTAATGAATATGCAATAAAACTCAAAATACACGAATTAATGAAAATAAAACGAAAACGCATCTTTGGAAGTTCCCGCCAAAAACTCCTCTATGTCATGTGAGTACATGACCAATGTTTTCTTCTTTCTTTGAGTATGTAGCTATTACTTTAACCGTAAACCTATCTCAATCATTGTTTTCTTAAAATGGGGGCAAATACACTCGGTTTACTACCGACTAACTTTTTAAAATAATTGGTTTATATTAAATAATGTTCAAAAACTTAAAAACGTTAAATAAAATTAGGAAAGAGTTCTGCCAGCTAAAAGTTATCGGAAACTTTTCGTTGATTCGAATTGATATTTCCGTCGAGAAACGTCACAATAACCGAATTCGGAAATTAAAATATAGATTGCAGAAATTCGTCTCAGAAGTTTTCGATTCCGTTTCCGATATCGAATCCGAGCGTTTTAAAATAGCCCTGGTTTGCTTTAGATTGTTTTGCCTACATTGCAGAATTCTAGTCTACAATGATGATTGCCGTATGTGACGTCAGTAATGCCTGGGATTAACGAGGCTAATTTGTTTTAAGAAAAGGGTTGGTACACAGGCTGGAGCAGTCTCATTCAAGATTCAAGTCTTAAATAAAACCTTTTTTTTATTTACAAATGAAGTCCCTAAATATGATACCACCTTTGGGCCTCTTTTGCCATGATGGTAGTAGTAGCTGAAATATACCGCTGTGAGTTGTGACTGGTTGTGACGAACGGAGGGAGTGGCACCATATTAATAAGGTGTAGCGCAGACGACATACTATCCGAGCCGCACTATTTAGTCTGTGAAAATAGAACCTATACAATTCTAAGACGTAACTCACACGACGCGCAAAAAGTCGCCGAAAGAACAGGATGTAGCCAAAAGCTTCTATTTCTTCTTCTTTTTGTGTATTTCAAGTACAAAATAATACAATGCAATCTCTGCACTTTAGAGTTCCGCCGACAGAATGATCGATGATGAACGTCGGTGGTTGTGGGTAAAAAAAATGTCGTATGCATTAAATCTGTGAAAAATCCGTGACGGACTTTTTTGTGTGCCGCAGACTGCTTTGAACAAAAAGTCTGTCGTCTGCGCTGCACCTGAGGGTTTCTTTTGACCTTTTTTATTCGGATCCTAAAAATGATACATACTTATAAGCTATACAAAAACTTAAGTAGTTGACATTTAAAGTTTTCGTTTATTTCCTATTTGATTATAATTTTATATGAAGGTCCGTCTTCACTTCTTGTTGTATAAAGCATGAGTAAGAATTATTATCTAAGCATGAGTTGAGATTAGATCCAAAATCGTTTGCAGATGGGAATTGAAAGACTTGCCGTGACTTCTTTGTATAATTCAAAATAGTGTTTTCCTTCACAAAAGGTCAATGCTAAACCAAACGTTTGTTTTAAACTGATTTATTTCACCTTCAATTCATGGTAGGTGCTGTCCTACCTTCTATATCTAACGGAATCAGGATTCGAACATGCGCCTGCGTCATATATCGCCATTACGCTACCAAGGCTTTTTACGCTTTAGTTTTTACCGGCAAAATTATATTATGGTAGGTACAAAGATTTTCATAGGGCATCGTGCCTCTACCCAGATGGATAATCCGCCTTACTAAAGCATGACATTTAATTTCACTCCGCTTGAGGGGCTCCCTGAGCAAATCGCTCTCAGTTCGTACTGCGCACGGCTGACAAATACTGTCAATTCTGGCTTGTTTATTTCATGTTCCCATAGAGGCGACTATCCTTCTGGACGTTTTAAATTCTTTGGGTAGGTATTATATTAGGTATGTACTTTCACGAATTTCTGAGCACAGATGCTGAAAAAATCCTGGAAGTCCCAGATTATTTTAGATCACTCACGCTATTAAGTACCTACTAGTAATGTTTTTTTTTGTACTATCTGTGTACAGAAATAGATTTTATTTAATATATTTATAAATGTGTCCTTCAAATATAAGACTAAGAGCAATGCATCAATGAAAGAATAATATTATATTTAAAAATAAAATCTGATTAAAAATCACATTTTGAAAAATAATTTAATTCTTCGTTGACCTTTATAGAAGGGTCATTAATTTTTATAAATAGGTACTCTGTGATAGGTACATTAGTTATTTCGTTTTATACAATATCATATTCGTTTGTAATTTTTTTTTTGTTTAAACAAGCGATAATTATTCGTAAATCGTCTTATCAATTTGATATTGATATTATTCTTAATTATTATTATTTTGAATATTTTTTTAAAATACGATTCTTATATTTATTATTATTCACACATAAAAAAAATGTGCATCAAACAGCGAAAGGGAATAAATTTTTTTTTGTTTGAAAAACTTACGCTCAGTATCAGATATGAGTATATGCGCATGCCCAATTATGGGCAACGCTCCTGGGTACACCGGCGGTAGCTTCAACGAGCTGATCCTCTTCTTCTGAAGCTGCCATCTCCACCATAAATACGAGCAACACGCCACACAAAATAATAAAACCCCTAACATTTTCTTATCAAACAAAATAGACGCACTCTATCCGTGGAAATAGATTGAACACTATTCTTCGAATAAGAGGAGGCCTTATTTAAAAAAAGAGTCTCGTTTCGATCGCGGCTAGTTAGCAGGACGCGTGCTACGAAAATGCAGGTGTTAAAATTATCCACACGTCGAGTCATAGGTACGGCTACGCGTTTTGAGATGGTACCATACGGTGGTATCTCACGAGGCTCGCTCGATGGTCTCCACCATATTATAAAATCAATTTATATATTTTGGATATTCGTCTTGATTTTTGTGTAAAATATACGGTGGCTCGGTTGATATCTGAATGATACCCAAAGACGACGCCTGAGGAAGGGCATTATAGTTTGGGTTTGACCTTCTTTGTTCTCGGCTACCGGGGCTTATAGGACTGTGTTCAATGGTTTTGTTAATAAATGTGTTTTATAGGCAAATTTATACTATGTATGAAGCATTTTTTTGTTTTTTTTTTATTTTGACGGGGCCCCCAATTCTTGTATGCCCAAGGGCCTCGGGAGGGCCCTGCGAATGAGTCGACATCAAAGATCGGGCTGGTCTCCTTGCTACTAGCGAACATGAGTCGGACTCGGTCGGACTACTTGACTACAGGCATCTGGGGGCACAGCAGTGCTCCCGACAAGACGATCCAAGCGAACCGCAACGCAAGGGCACAACCTACATTTTCTCGAAGCGCTTAGTCGTTTTTTTGAAAACTCAACTTGCGTTTGTATTAAATCAGTTAAACAAAATTATCGGGATATAATTTCAATATTGGACTAATTAAACTGAATTAAACATATAAAAAACCCCGATTTCGTCACTAACTCACTCACTGATGATCATCAAAATTCTTAAGGTACTTCCTGAAGTCCTAGAAGGCTAAAATTTGGTATATAAGCTATTATTAGTACAAAAACAACGAATAAAATACTAAAACTTGGAACTTTTACCCCCTAACCACAGTTTTACTATTGCATAGTAATACTGTGCCCTAACCCCCAAAGTAAACTACGGGATAGAAGTTTGTATGAGAATTCCGCAAATTTTGATGCTAGAGGTATAGGGACTCCTTGTTATAAATAAAAAATACGTATTTCAGGATTTTCAGTAAATCACCCCCCACCCTTTAAATTAGGGGATGTAAGTTTGTATGGGTTTGCCATAAAGAAAAAAAGAAAAGAAGAACTTACAAAAAGAAGTGAAATCCCACCAAAAACTTTTGAAAATGTAAAATACAAGTTTTTCAATCGCATTTGCGTCTGTATCCAAATGCAGGCAACGTTTTACATGAAAATGTTTTTGGTGGGATTTATACTTGTCTGACTTTTGTATAGAATAAGCTACTCTACTGCTAAATAAGCTAGCTCTTGGATTTGTCCATATAATGAAGTCGGTTTAAAATATATGACTTACTTATATTGTTCCCGTGGTCCTGTCAAAACCGTTTTATCTTTTGTAGATTGAACCAGTGAAATCTTTTATTTTATTGCTGTGATCTGATATTCCGCGACATTTGACAAATAATATTATATTTTTTTAAACCACTAAGGTTGCAAAAAGCATACGGCCCGCTTCATGGTAAGCGCTTATACCATAGCCTTTGGACGCTTACAGCACCAGGAGTATCACTGCCCTGCAAACATCTCCCTTATGCTCTATTCGCTTTGGAAAACTACGGCATTACGGGAGCTCATTAATAGCCAAAGGACTCATACTCGGGGGGTGTCGAATAGCCAGAGGGCAGAGACCCATTTTGTGGGAGTCTAAATTTTATGGAATTGGTTTGTTAAACATTAAAAAACACTTGTTAATTAGGTACTTCTTTTTTTTCCAAAAACTTAATTTTGCTTAGGTACAGCGCAATATGATATGCTTTGGTACCTAAATGAACGGTAATTATTAGAAAATTTTAGGGGTTAATTGAACACCCATCTCACCGCCCCACCCCCCACCTACGGGCCTGAGTCTGCGGCTCCCTGATTTTAAAACTCATCAAATCATTGGGTCCATCAAATCTGTTTCAAATGTTCTTAAAAAGTTCTGTGTCTTGATTTAATTTAAAAATGTTAATTCATTTAATATTTAAAGTATTTATTATTGTTTTGGCTTGATGTTGTAATTATGTGTTCTAAAACTTAGTTATATATAGTTAATTTATGTTTCTACTGTAGGTACCTAGCACTAGTTTTGTCTACTGTAAATGCTGTGTACACCTATAATAGGTCACACATCTGTACATTATGATCTTGTCATAATCATTAATATTAAGACTGTGTAAATTATTTCAATGTGTGTACTGTTGGTGTATCTAAACCTAATAAATAAATAAAAAAAAAATGTAAATCCATAATTTAATATACTTATGTATAGGTAAGTCAAAAAGACAGAGGGACGCTGCTCTTGCTCTAGTTTAGAAGGAATTTCTGAATAGTAAATTATTAGGTATATAATACCATAAATTAAAGCAATCAACTGGGGGCCAACCACAAGCTCTTAAAACAATATTATTATAACCTTATTTGTCTTTTGTCCTGTTTTGACCCCGGATGTCAAAGAGGGACAAAAGACAAATAAGGTTATTTTAACCTTGTTTTAAGAGCTTGTGGTAGGCCCCCTGGTCTTAAAACCGTTAATTGTCTCTAGTATGTTTTTCACAATCTGTAGGTCCGTTATTTGACCGCAATCTTAAGGCAGTGACAGTGATGTTGTCGAAGTTGGTTAGCACAAAAAGACTAAACACTAACTGGCTTTCAAGTTCTACCATCGGAAAACACTGGTACGTGCTTGGCGACAGTTTTTCAAGTTGAGGGTTGTCACCAGCCAGGCGGGTGCTATAGTGTACGCTTCTGCCGTGCTATAATTTCCTCAGGATGTTTTCGTTCACCGAAAGCTCAAGCTCATTGTAGGATTCGAACTCGCGACCTTCGTCAGGGTATTTGAAATCACCAACAATGAACCTTGAACTTTTTGTTAATTTTATTCACATAAAACGATGTCACGAGAGAAATATATATTTTTAAAAGGCCTCTTTTTAGGGTTCCGTTGTCATATATTGACCGTTTTATATGGGTGTCCTCATTATAGCTAAAACTGACGTTAAACAATTTTGCTTGTTTACCGACTAAGTTGTATAAAAAAAAAAAAAAATGAATAGAATTACTAACAAATCTAAGGGCCTCCTATTTGACTAGCTATAAGAGCTTTTAATTAAAAAAAATATATAGGAATTTAGTACTACGGTAGCGGTAGGTACAGTCGAGGACATAAATATGTATACAATTAGTACAATTCAACGGTTTCCTCTTAAACTACTGATTGAAATTATGAGATATTATTAAGGCAGAATCTTCTACCATATACTATTATGATTTGTGTAATAGCTTAACACTTAAATGTTAAACATGCGAGAAAATCGCTTTTGAATTTCAAAAAGTGTATACATATTTATGTCCTCGACTGTACCTACCCAATGGTATGCCATGCCCATCCATACATACATGCACTAAACCCGACGATTGTTCAGGTACTCGATAATAATGATCACAAGCTATAATATAAAAGAAATTCGTGTTACACTATTTATAACCAACTCAAGGGTAGGGTAGGGTAGGTCGGGTAGGTAAGGGGGTCAAGAACCCGGGGTGCGGGTGAAACCGCGGGCGGAATGCTAGTATTATATAATAACATGGCGGAAATATAGGTACCTACCTAACTATGAAGGTAAAAATTATTAATCATTATACCATAAATATTCACATAATAGGTCGATATAGCAACATTATCGTATATCTTGAAACCTGTTTGTGTTCTAAACAAGATTTCATATTTCCGAGATGGTCCTAAAATAATAAATTTTGTCATGATGTAACCATGAACTTTACAAAAGAAGGTTTAAGTCAAGTCTAGTTAAACCCAGGTTTTAAATATAAATATTGTAACGTTATGAACGTTTTTGATAAAACCAAAGAATCATGGCGAGATCCATACATTGATTTATACAAAATTGATTTATATAATAAAACATTTTAGAGAGTTTTGAACCACTTCCAATGTTGAGATTACATTACTTAACAGCAACATAATAATATACTTGAAATATTTTATAAACCCAGCAAAACATAACAACTACATAATGGTTTTGGTCGACATTCGCCGGCATGGCATAGAATGTCGCATAATAACGTCATTTGAATGTTTCCAAAAATCTTTATTTTTTTTAAACTGTCAGAAGAAATAAAACTTGCGCGCCATATTTGTTAACGTTCTCATTGTGTGGTTGATTATTAGCAAAAAACCAACTTAAAAAACGTCGTATGACGCGTGTGCATTGATTATTACACTCTCGGTTCACTTATCGCGTTCGCCTGCGGTTCACGCGCTTAATACAGTAGTACCCAACTGATATGGCTACCGATGTACCTGCGCAGAAGATACTAGATAGATAGATGAACATAGGCCTCCCCCATTGATTTCCACTTCGAACGGTTCTGGGCCGCTTGCATCCAGCGGTGCCCAGCGACTCTGACCAACCAGCAGGGCTATTTTAAAGTGCTCGGATTCGATATCGGAATAAGATTCAAAAACTACTGAGGCGATATTTTAATTTCCAAATTCGATAATTAAAATTTTTGGAAATTAAAATAGCAATTGCTGTAATTCGCCGCGAACATTTTTGCATTTTTCCGATATCGAATCCGACGTTTTAAAATAGCCCTGCAGGCCGTCGGTCCACCCGGTGGGAGGTCGTCCCGCTCGGTGCTTTTCAGTACGTGGTCGCCACTCGAGAACCTCTCCTCCCCATCGTTTATCGGCTATTCGAGGGATGTGGCCTGCCCATTGCCACTTCAGCTTACTAACTCTACGAGCTATGTCCGTCGTTTTCGTTCTCCTACGAATGTCCTCATTTCGGACCCAGTCACTTAGAGAAATTCCGAGCATAGGTCGTTCCATAGCTCGCTGAGTGACTCTGAGCTTATTTATACGGCCAGCATTAGAATCCTATTATTTAATTATTATTAGCAAGTACTATAATACGATTTTGGAATAATTTTTGTTCATACGACAAGATTTACATTTGAGGCAGAAAAATTATAATTTTATGTTAATATTTACTTATTGATTTATAAAAACTTGCTTTCTGCCCAAAACACGTTTCCACATACATACATATAATTTTTGTAAACTATATGTATGTATGTATGTTTGGTTTATTAAAGTATCTGTATATTAATCAAAGTATTTTTATAAAGTTTTAACGACAATCTTATCCCGCTATGGATGATGGTAAGAAGCAAGCAGTTATTGTTTAGACCGGCCGCATACTATAAGAAATTTTCTAAGAAATCATAATCTTCTAAAAATCTTGATATAAAAGCTCTTTAGCGATAAGACTGTCCATTGTACAGTTATTGATATGTTGACTGTTTTTCTGGTGTACCTGTATACAATAAAGAGTTATATCTACTCTAAATCGACAAAGGCCAATCAGACCTATCGACGCAAAGCAAGAGTAACTAAATAAAAGAATTCAGTAGTTCACCATGACTTCGTATAATAATATGTTAAGAGGAAATGCTGGTGGCGTTTGTTCCATACAAACGTAATCCTCAGTTTCCTCTGGATAATGACACTAGAGCAATGATTATTTTACCATGCAATCTGTAGGGGCCTACCACTGTATGTTGGTCACAGTGTGTTGTCGGTTGGGTTTTTCTCCATAAATTAATTATTATAAGAATTAGGAGCCTACTAAAACCACAAAAACTTACCATTTTTAACGCCGTTATCAGACGTCCAGCGAACAAATTTGAAGAATATAAAACAACAAAGGAAACCGACAGACATAGCCAAAGTCCTTCTTATTATGATTATTGTTTTTTTTTTAACCCTAGTTTTGGCTGAGAAAACCGGGCATTACGAAATAGCTAATTTAAATAGGTATAATCGGTCCAAGCTCTAGTTGTCTCTATCGCCCTCGGGCGGGATAGCTCTGACTCGGGCACAGCGCCAAAGCAATAGATATGTTAAAAACCTATTTTCCAAATATCTTGCAGCCATCCTTTCCTCTTAAAGTCTAATCGTAGCTCAGTAAAGTAAATATTTAGGGTCAATATTGGATAACTAGTCATACATGAGACATACAATAGCAAATATTGCTTGCACGGTCGTGGTCAAATAATACAAATAAACTTTATTTACTTCTTAAATCCACATTGTGGTCCCAAGATTTTATGTATACTGTACTCTAATTACTGAGAACGAATAGGCAATTGTCCTCAAACTGTGACTTTAAGCTGAACTGAATTGACAAGTTCTTGGTCAAATATTTATCCGAGATTATTTACTACTAAGTCTTATAGAAGTCTCACCGGCGCGGCGGCATTGAATATGGCCAAACGTCGAAATTTCATACGAAAGAGATCAGCAAAGATTTTCTCTACTTTAATATTGATTTAAGGCACTGTATTTAGTCTCCATAGAAATAAATATACCTAGAAAGAACGTCGTCATACTACACGAATATATAAAACAGGCCAACTTTTATAGGCTGCTGCGCGTAACAGCTACGTTTTACGCTCCCTCTGCGTCATTCTGCTTGTCATAGTGTCGTTCATAATGATAGCAGTTGTTGAAATATTCCAATTAAAATCGGGAGAAATTTAAATATTGAACATTATTTTGCATTTTTATTTATTTTTATTTGATTTAGCCTCTAACAGTTAGGGGCTATTTTTATCGACGCATGCACAGTTGCGACACTCTATCTGGAATCTGGATGTATCCTTAATCAAAGTTAGTCTCATCTAAAAGATAAAAAAGTCAGCATTTGTAAATATCAATTGAATTTACTGTGCCATTGCTCGTATATGCCAAAAATTATAATTAGTCTGGCATGCGAAAGTAGAACTGAAAAAGCGCGGCAAATTAAAAAAAAACTAGATGTGGGTGGTATCACTAAGTATAGTAGGAATAAATTGTTTTGATACTTTACAAAAAATTATAATAAATATTAAGGTATGTTTGATTGTCCTAATAGTATTACCTAGTATTACCCTAGAATAAGGGTGACAGCTGTAAAAACGGCCGAAGAAATAAGACAACGGTGTCGCTATTTCAGTTTCAGTAGGTCCACGTTTGAACGTAGATCATTCATACATGAGTGACATAATTTTGTTTTATTGAGTTTCCAAGTGGCCACTTTCACGATGTTGTCTTGTACGTTTTTTTTTTTTTTTTTTTTATGTAAATAGGTTGACAAAATGGCAGACGGTCCACCTGATGGTAAGTGCTCACGGCCGCCTATGGACATTTGCAATACCAAGGGGATTGCCGATGTGTTGCCGACCTTGAAGAGCTCTTTTCACGCCCTTTTTGAAGAACCCCATAGCGTAGCGCTGAGGGAAAACCGTAATGGGGAGCTCATTCCACATCCTAATGGTCCGCAGTAGGAACGTCCGACTGAACCGTTGTGTGGACGATCGAGGCGGCTCGAGGATATGAGGATGAACTCCACATCGCCGGCGAGCGGTGCGTTGGTAGAAGGGTGTTGACGGCACCAGGTCGAAAAGTTCTTTAGAACACTCCCCATTATATAGGCGATAGAACACACAAAGGGAGCCTATATCCCTCCGAATGCTGAGAGGTTCCAAACCGCCAGTGAGTTCAGGATCGCCAACAATACGAGTGGCCCGCCTTTGCACCGAGGCAAGTGGATCCAGCTGATAAGCGGGTGCGCCTGCCCAGAGGTGTGAGCAGTACTCCATATGCGGCCTAACCTGCGCTTTATATAGCTGCAGCCGCTGGAGTGGTGTAAAGTACCACTTAGACCTATTAAGCACACCCAGCTTTTCTGAAGCCAACTTGGCTTTACTCTCCAAATTACCTCGAAACTGGACATCACTCGCAATGTCGACACCGAGGATCCCGATACTCTTTGACCCTTACGTAACCCTTAATCTAGACAGAAGATAATTATATCGATGAATATTAGTGAGATTATGTCCGCTTTGTATTTTGGTAGGTACAGTATTATTTAACAGGTTGAGGCTCAGAGGTGAATGGTAACGATCAAATTATTAAAACATAATTCAAAAACAAAGCATTTTACATATTTTTAACTAAGAAAAATTCGGTGGTATAATATTAGGTGTACTTTATTCTGTGCAACTAAGTCATAGGTATCAAAATAAAAAATAGGTGTTTAATAAAACTCGTTTATGTTTAATTTGTCAAAATATAAAAGAAACTGTATATTTTTCTTGTTTTTTTTTCAAATTTAGTCGCTTCGTCTTTTTCTTACCTTCTTAAAAATACAAATTAAATTCTAAAAAAACAAGTTTCGCGTTCAATATACCTAATAATGATTACAGGATGTTCTAAACCATATTAACACGTCGACACATAATATATCAGTAGTTAATTTAAATAATTGTAATTTTATTGCTATGGAACAGTGAAGTCTCCTAATGCAGGCATTGCATGCTTAAAAGGAGGCTCCAACCAGTATCTAAATTATGTACAAAATCTGTATCGAAAATAAATTATTATTATTATAATTTCGTTTATAATATAATTATTTTACTATACATTTTCAATAGGTACATTTTTTTTTTTATAAAAATCAATATTTACAAAAAACATTTGAAAATACAAAAAAATAGTAGTCTGCCGGTGTTGGGAGCAGGGTCCAAGCTACCGGTTGTTAGGGCTGCAGATACAGGAACCTCCACACAATGCGAGCCGTACCGAGGAGTATTGCCTTCTGAATCAGGTTCTTGATCCAACCGCCTAACGAGAGCCTCGAGAGATGTTGGTCGAAGCTTTCGGCCATCAGGCCATTGGCTGTTACGACAATCGGCACTATGATAGCCGAGCTCACATTCCACATGTCGACAACCTCGTGTGCTAAGTCGAGATACCATATTTGTTTCTCTTTCTCAGCTTTCACGAGGTTCTGTGGAATGGTAACATCGACTATCATTGCGCGGCGCGCTAATCGGTCTATCACCACTGATGTCAGGCTTATTGGCAACAATAGTCCTGTCAGTTATAATAGACCGATCCCAGTACAACGTGACATGGTCATTTTCGAGAACTGGGTCGGGCACATACTTGTATTACGGTACCTCAGCAATCAGCATTCACAAGTATATATTTCAAACAATGATTTCAAAGTAATTTGCTGGTGAATAATCCTGGCTACTTGCAGTTGCTTATGCCTGTGCACGTATTCGCCGTTAGCAAGACGAGAACAACCAGATATAATAATATGTCTAATGGACTCACCCAGACGGTGGCATGCCCGACACACGTCAACCGTCTCGTCCTTCATAATATGTCTCCGGTAGTTATTCGTCAAGATTTCTTCGTCCATAATTGCACAGACAAAACCTTCCGTTTCCCCAAAGAGGTCACCAAAACGTATCCAGGAAACGGACGCTAAAAAATCTACACCGGGCTCATGAAGAGCCCTATAGAAGCGCCCGTGAAGCTCCTTGCTTTGCCATATCTCCCTGCGGTTATCCGTGGTAAGTATCACAGGTTTGCGCCAGTTCTCTTTAGCCATGGAGAGCGGGGTAAGCCCCTACTGCCTCCACATAACGGTGCAACCGGCATGACCCAACCGTTGAAGGCTATTCAAAATCAAAATCAAAAAGTCATTTATTCAGTTTAGGTCCTGGGCTGCGTTCAGTAACAACGCCGTGTGATCGCCCGACGATCATAGTATCGTTCAGTAACTCGGTGTGATCGCCCGAGTGATCACACCGAACCGTTCAATAACATCGTCGGACGTCGTCCGACGATCGCACCGGTCGCACCGTGAAATAGGTGGGTGAAAGTCACACCAATGTCACTTTGACAACTAAATAATAGAAAAATAGCGCCAATACTTTTTGAATTGTAGAAATTTATTTTTCCTGGATTGAAAACCTATTTTACTACATATAAAATTACTTTATTTATATTATTTAACAGCGAAAAAACTATAATAAAAATAATCGATTTATCAAATAATGTCAATGATTTGTCAATGTCACTTGTCAGTTGGGAATTTACGAAAATACATGGAAAATACGAAAGTCGTTCACTAACGTCGGACGATCGAGGTGCGAAAGTCACACGGCGATTTTCACACCCGGTGTGTAGTAACTGAACACACCCCTGGTTAGGTTACGTTACACATAAGTGTAATGTACATACAGTTGAATTTACCACCGGTTCGGAATACACTTAAACTGAGAAGACTCCGGGCAGAAACTAAAATTATAATTATCATAATTTTTATTATTTTACAAGCTACTGTTTTGAAGTCAGCGAAAGAACACAAGGTACTATCACTGGCTTCATATCGTGTCTGATAGTTTCCTACGTCGTCGGTTATTTCATACTTTTTAGTGAACTTTGAAGATGACTTAATAATTTTTTTGAAGTTTTTTATTTTTCAGTTTTGAGTTTCTTACGCGTTTTCAATATCTCTCAAGATTTGTCACTGACTAACTGACCGAGTGTATGCATATCATTGATAAATTGGCTAGAATATGGAATAATATGCTGCAATCGAGACTTTTTTGCTCTTATCAGATAATCCAGAATATATTATAGTGTGCCATTTTTGTCAGTGATGCGGTTTTTATTTTCTAATAGGCACCAGAGCTGGTATAGACTAGCGTTTCGCCCGGTAAGTACCAACATGACGTTAAGTTTTGGGACATCCTGTATATATAATATCCTTATACACGTGCGTGAATTTTACATTAATTCATTTTTATATAACTAGTTTTGAAGAAGTATTTAATCGTTTTGATGGAATTCCATAATTATTTAATATATGCGTGTATTTTACTTTCATCAGTAAAGTGTCTACTCATTTTTAGGGTTCCGTAGCCAAATGGCAAAAAACGGAACCCTAGATTCGTGATGTCTGTCTGTCTGTCCGTCCGTATGTCGCCACTTTTTGTATGTGATGTATTCTGTGAACCGCATTAAGATTTCCACACAAAAATAGAAAAAAAAAAAACAATAAATTTTGGGGGTTCCCCATACTTAGATCTGAAACTCTTTTTTTTTTATAAAACCCATAAGTGTGGGGTGTCTATGGATAGGTCTTCAAAAATAGTATTGAGGTTTCTAAAATCATTTTTTTCTAAACTGAATAGTTTGCGCGAGAGACACTTCCAAAGTGGTAAATTGTGTGTCCCCCCTGTAACTTCTAAAATAAGAGAATGATAAAACTAAAAAAAATATATGCTGTACATTACGATGCAAACTTCCACCGAAAATTGGTTTGAACGAGATCTAGTAAGTAGTTTTTTTTTAATACGTTATTAATTGAAATTCATATCAAATACTCAGGTCTATACTACCATATACTTATATACCTACAGGTTCGTACGGAACCCTCGGTGCGCGAGTCTGACTCGCACTTGGCCGGTATTTTTCATTGATGTTGTAGAATGTTAGCTAGTAGACCATGGTCTGAACAACGTTTTCTCTAGCGAAAAAACGATTAATTAAAAGTCACCGTGTATTCATAGTGATGTTCAGAGGATAGCCGTGGTCTTAATTATGTAGTAGTAGTCCAAGCTCTGCTTAGTTTGGGATCAGATGACCGTGTGTAAGGAATGTCCTGTGGGAATGTCCCAGGATATTTATATTATTATATCTTTCAGGAAACTTTAGGTAATTATGTGCTCTTATTATTGTATTATATATTATATACATGTACCCCCTTATTCATAATAAACTTATCAAACGTTGATTCCTAATTTCTAATTGAAATTCTAAAGTCTTTATCTGACTCGTGACATTTGGTGAACGAAAGAGTGAGACGGAGGACACTGTTACACTCACGGAAAAGAGAATACACTGGAAGGGCGATGCGTTAGAATTTGTATCGGAACCAGCGTCGCCAAACTCACACAAATAAATGTTAAATCATATATTGTAATACAAATAAACAATCCTTTTGATTGGTCGTTTCTATTTTACTCAAAAATAGCTCTAATCACACAGGTCATACATATGAAAATATACCTTTTTACGTTAACATAAAATTTATTTTTCAATAGCGTACAAAGTATTTACGTCGTTATGTAATCTACAAACTAACTAGATTCAATCGACGAAAAAGTTCTGCCACTCGGCACTAGATGGCGTTATTTTCATGGAACGCAATTTTGAACTTAAACGCATTAGACATAATGTTGATAATTGCGTAATAGCTGCGTCGACTGGCGTCGAGTAGCAACACTTATTGCTATTCGCTTAATGCAGCGAAAGTAATCGATAAAATATCAATAAAATTATCGATATTTTAATTTCGTCGATATTAAATTTAATTATTTTTAGAAATTCCGTAAGAAAATTCACGTTCGATAAGAATAATTGTGCTAAGAATACTGAACTGTAAAAAAAAACGTTTAAGATGAAGTAAATTAAAAAAAAGTTATTTTTACACGGTTTATTGCCCTTGAAATAAAATTTATTTGTTTCGAAATTCTCGTTTTGAAAGCTTAATTTTAACAGATGAATGCGGATATTAATATAACTTTCAACTATTGCCTTAATCAAATCAGTGATAAAAAGATGAATTTTATCGATATTGATCGAACAAAACTATCGATGCACGTGTTTTGGGGTCACGACAGGTCACGACTCACGACGAGTGTGAAAGAACGCAATACATTACGTGCGGAGTTGCGCTCGCTACCTTGCGTACAAATAAAGTGAGTACATTGCCTTCAATGTATAATTTTGCAGTAGTATCAGAGTTTATCGTTTACACCTAAAATTATCATAATCTCGAATATATTTTTATAAATATCACAATTAAATAAAGGTTTGTAGACTCATCGATGAAAGGAAATCCCTCCTTGAGTTACTCTCCGACTCCTCACTTCGTTTCCTACAGGAAATAATAGCGCATCACGACATAATTAATATTTTTCGCGGAGCTACGCACCTCTGCTAAGTATGGCGGATACTACGAAACGAAGCGTTGACGCGTGTTTTGGTTGATATATGCCCATTTGATGTCATGTGTGGCGCGCGGGCTCCGCTAGCATAGCGTCTCTATTTATATTTCTTTTCTCTGTGGTTACACTAAATTAGTTAAAAAGCGATTATGAATAAGGGGGTTATTATGCGACTGTTTGTTTCTGATGAATTAATACTAAATCAGAAATATATAGTCAAAATTCGTTCCTAAACGTAAAATTTTGCTAATTCATTTTTAACAGGAGTAATTTGTTATAGAATTATTTTTATAGTATTTATTTTATTGATTATGTTATTTAGCCATCTTACATTATATTACGCCAACCATAATACACTCATACAACTTCGACATATGAGAAACAGAACTTACCATACTTATATGTTGTACCTCTTGAAGAGAAACTGGTACAAACGCTATTTCAGAGCATTAATAAAATAATTTCATTTAGGTATCCTTGTTTTTTTTTTGAGTAAGATGGCAGTGACTTTACATTGCCGATTAAGTCCGACAATTGCGACACATAAGAACCAGAACTTGCCATAATACTTATATTTTGTATAGAAGTGAAACTGGTACAAACGCTATTTCAGAGCATTAATAAAATAATTTCATTGAGGTAAGTACCTATCCTATGGAGGTATATATTGTTTTTTTCTTAGTAAGATGGCAGCGCCAGGTGATTTGCAGATTATAGTCCCACAAACTTATCAGGCCCAGTGGCGAAAAGAGGAACTAACGACGCCAGTTTGAAATGTCAGTCTGCCTGCCATTCGCCATTTGTCGCGAAAGCGATGTTATACAATGCCTATATCTATTTACTACTTCACTACGAAGTGCATACGCGAATATTTGCGTAGTGCTCTTGTATGGATTGGAATAACTTAGTAAAAAAAGTTATTTCCTATCTATACGTGATTAGTTTTACACCCTTGCGTTCTGGCCTTGTCTAGAATGGAAAGACGCATCTGTCCACGCGCGCCTTATACCTGCGTATACGATTTGCTCATGCATACATTTTCTGCTTCTGCGCTTTGTGACATGGGACATGTATTCGTGGGGATTGACATCAGTCGCGATAAATGCCCGTCTCACAAAGCGCATCACTCTAAAGCGTATATTGACACAGACTGCTGCCCAATATCGGGGGACCGACCGAGAGAGGAAGTTCGCCGCCTCTATGCGGGGTCATACGATCCGTAGCCCTTTACGGGGCGCGTATTTTAACCCTAGGTCCTATAAGGGGGTTATACGTATTACAAATTTTCGACATACTGTTGGATTTTCATTTCAGAATTTAGAGGTTTATGAAACAACATTTATTGTGACATACGTATCGACAAATTATCGCAACTTGGTGAAAGAGTGGCCTCCTATTTTAACCTGTAACTCGGCTCAGCAAAGTCCTTAACTCTTTCAAGGGGCAATGTATACGTTTCTATAATAAAGTACCCAAAGAAATCGAAGAGCTACCTATACATAGATTCAAAAAGATAGTAAAACAGAAGTTATGCAAGAAGGGGTACTATAAAGTTTCTGATTTTGTAGATGACAAGAATGCATTTGAATGAATTGTTCGCTTCGCTATTGTTATATATATTTTGTAAATTGTAATATTTATAAGTAAACATAAAAAAAAAAAAAAAACTTGCTGAGTTTCTTGCCGGAGTCTTCTCAGTTCAAGTTGTATTTGGAACCGGTGTAGAGTCATTTGTTAACATTCATAAGAGCCCTATATGGGCCTAATTTGAATAAATTAATTTTGATTTTGATTTTGAACCGTGCTGATAGGTGACGTGACGATTTACAGGTGACAAATTATAGGCGATAATTCTACAAATTCCCAAATAGATAAGGAAATACGACAAGTCGTTTCATAAACAAAAATTGGTACTTAATGTATTTTTTAAATCTTGGTGAGATAAGGGCCTAGATTTTAACATTAATTGTACAAAACAACTACCAGCAATGCTGCCAACAATGCCGAGGGGGCCTAATTTTATAAATTTATTTTAAACTTTTTTGTAATTTTAACTCATAAAATTAATTGATGGTGTCTAAATAAACTATGACTTATAAACTTCAAACAACTACCAATTTTAATCAAAACGTACCAATCCTAACTAATAATATTATAAATGCGAAAGTGAGTTTTATCTGTCGCCTTCACGCCTCAACTTTGCCTCAACTAGGTACTCATCGGATCATCATGAAATTTAGCATGCAGATGGTATGAAGAAGGACATAGGTTACATGTTATCCCGGAAATGCGGATGAAACCGCGGGGGACAGCTAGTATTTTAATAAAAATATGTACTAATTAAAAAGTATATATTCAATCTGACAGTAATTTTCATTATTAAAATATTTTTATGATTTAATACTGAAACAAATCTTTTTATTACAACCTATCTCCTCTCAATGCTAATATGGTGACCAGAAACGGGTTTGATGACAGCATCCAATTTGATCTCCATATTGCTGATGTCTGATGTGATGCGGTACCTCCTCAGTATGTACGCAAGAACCGTTTTAATCATTAATAGAGCAAAGGTTTTACCTGCAAATAAATTTGGGTATTTTTTATTAGCTGAAACATTACATAGACTTTGTTTGTAATCAGAAATATTGGTATCATGCTTCTTTTTGGACATATATTTTAGCAAAAGCAACAATCCGAAGCATTAGAACCCGACTATTCATAGGTGCCTGTGAAGGCCTATTTGGATCTCACCATGGTGACAGTGATGCTGTGGCAGAAGGTGGTAAAAGCCCAGAACAGAAATACCTCTCAAGTGCAGCTGGATTGAACACACCTTGTGTACTTGGCAACAGATTTTTAACATGATTGGAAACATCGTGTGGAACCCCCTCTCGATCCTTTCCTTTACAAAAGCTCAAGCTCATTGCAGGATTCGATCCCGCGAATATTATTAATTATAATTTATAATATACTTTATTATTAATACTAGAGGTCGACCACGAGTCCAAATTAGACATGCGAAATCTCACAATCCTCCGTACAAGCAATATGTTTGACATTCAGTAGGACTTATATACAAGTAATAGGCAGTAACTACATACAAGAAACGAGAGGTAGAGCATAGCGTTTATTAGCTCAAAGAGCAGCTCGACTGGGGAAGTACCTCCACCTTACAGAATACCGCAGCCAAATAACTTTATGTTGTGTAAAGTTGTGTTCCTGCGCGTGAGTAAGGTCGCCAGAGCTCATTGGGGAGGGGGGAAAGGTCGGTAACGCGTGAGCGATGCTTCGTGTATTGCAAGCGTCCATATGGCTACGGTAACCGCTTACCATCAGGCGGGCCGTATGCTTGTTTACCGAAAAACGTCTTTTTTTGGTGTTTTTTTTTATAGCAAAGTTGAGTTAGTTAATATTGTACGAAACCCTCCGTGTGCGAGTCCGAGTCGCACTTGGCTGTTTTTTTTAATAAACTTTGTTAAACAAACAAAGCAAATACAAATTCAAAAGCGAATACCAGTGGGGAAATTATGTAACTTTGTTGCAATAAGTTTCATTCATTTTCGAATTCAAGTCGGTTCAATATAGCGGTTTGCTGATAATTTTTTTATGTTCTGGTCTGCAAATAGAAATGGAAGGATATCCGATTTTGTAATAAGTATTTCTACCAATTCAGAGGTTGTTTCAATCGGAATCATTGCAAAAAAGTAAGGTAATCCACGTATAGGTATCTGATTTTGAATTTGTATTTGCTTTTTGGCTTCACTTTCTTGTTCCGTGCGCTCCATCTGCCTTTAAAACCGCCCACATTACCCGGGAAGGTAGGTATCTTAACGCAATGGAACTAACCTATACAATTTCTTCTTCCAAAGCTGAAGGAACCGAAGGCGTTGGGGTTTCTAGGCAACGTGCTCGGGTTCAGCCACCTCTCGGGTCTGAATACCTCAGCGTCTGAACCCCATAATATGGGGTTTCGGTTTACTTCATATAGAGAAATAAAACAAGTACTGTTAGCCAGTAGCGTGAAGTTACCTGTGAAGTGAATTTTCAGTTAAATTTAGGAAGCTTTTTACCCGTACAACATAAAAGATCGTAGCTAAGGGTACTTCCACAGAAATCAGAATATAAAGGTTATAGAAGATGCAAGCCTGCGATGACCTTGTCGCCAAGCTGATGTCCAGCCCGATGGCCGCTAGCACCGGTTTGCAGACACTCGCGCATTTTACTAATGATAATAGAATTCTCAGGATCTACAATATGGACTTTGGTACAGAAAAGTTTATAATTGAAGTACAAAACTGGCTAGCAATCTGAAATACGAAATCTAATAGGTAGGTACTCTCATTTCATATTTGCCAATAAGGATGCACCCAGTACCTTTTTCTCTTTCTTCATAGGTACCTAACGCTAAATAAATAACTTCGGCTTCTTCAACGTCTCTCATCTTGGAAATTAATTGCAACCGGAAACCCTGACGGTATCTAACCGCACGTTCCGGTTGCGGTTACGGCTAGCCGTCACGCAACACCGGAGGGACAAGTCGCATCGTTCGTTCGTAGGTATTATACGTAAGATTATTTTAACAAGGATATTAGAAATAATTCATCTATCTATACTAATACAAATAATCTAAACTAATAATAATAATATAAAAAAGTGGAGAGTTGAATTGATGAAAGTTTGTATGAAACTCCGTCAGTTTTGAAGTTAGGATCTTCAAATTTTGTGTTTAGGCTGAAGTCTGAAAATTAATTTATACGTATCTTAGCGTTTTTGATAATCTACCCTCGAAGGGATGAAAAGCAGGATGAAGTTGTGTTGTGTATGAGAACGCACTGCTGGTCTTAGAGACATGAAATTTGGAGGGTGTGTTCTTTGTGAAGTGTATGTATCTAGTATTAAATGGTTTCTCGAAATTCTACCCCTAAGGGGGTAAAATACGGGATGAAAGTTTGTATAACCGTCCGTCAGTTTTGAAGTTAGAATCTTCAAATAATGTGTTTAGGCTGAAGAATAAAAATGTATTCACGTTTCACCCTCTTAGGGTTTAAGAGGGTGAAACGGGGGTTGAATTTTCTGTAAAACATATTATTACGCACGTAATTTAAGTTCTTGGTTTTTTCATGCGTTTTTATAATTGCGTATACTTTATTATGTAAATAAAAAAAAAATGGACAAAAATAGCCAACATAGTCATCAGAATATAAAATTAAAAGTCCTGACTGACTGACTGACTCGATGCCCTATGAAAATCTTTGATATTTACTTACTGAGTGGCAAGTCTCTGTTGATATATCTAGCAATCACTGGCGCGAGAGGAAACAGCCGTAAGATCTCCATTATGACAGCTTCTGTGTATACCAGCTTACATAAGTCTTGTTTCTCGATTTCTCTCTCTAAATCATTGAATACATCTTTCAACCTGAAAAGTACTTAAAAGATTAGGTATAGTTTATCAGTTTCTGAATAGTTTTATGTCATTTACGTTCTAAATAACGCTAAGAAAACCCCATGGTCTGCGGCTCCACAATTCCAGACCTTGAACATCAGCCAAAGCATCGGGATCCTTGGCGTCGACATTCCTGGCAACGTTTTGTTGCAAAGTCACTTGGAAGACAAGCTGGCATCCAAAAAGCTT
Organism: Achlya flavicornis; assembly: GCA_947623365.1. NCBI lineage: Eukaryota > Metazoa > Arthropoda > Insecta > Lepidoptera > Drepanidae > Achlya > Achlya flavicornis. The sequence continues at coordinate 4,983,483 of OX392490.1, forward strand.
TGAATGCTCAACAGAGCGAGGCAGTACTTCACATCGGGGCAAAGGCTGCAACTTTATAAGTCGCAGGTCTGGCCTCATATGGAGTACCGCCCAAGCTAGTAATAGATACTAGCTTGGCCCTTTAGACTCGGTTCAGCGACGTGCAATCACAGTTTTTGACGATCCCAAGCTCACAAGCGGCTTAGAGCCCCTCAGTCTTTGGAGAGACTTTGCCTCCTTATGTGTGTTCTACCGCTTGTACAACGGAGTGTTCTAAAGAATTGTTCGACTTGATGCCCACGGCTACCTTCCACGATCGCAACTCTAGCCATCGACGGAGAGTCCGTCCTTACACATTGAAACCAGAATTGTTTCGAACTGTGCGGGCTAAAAGGAGTTTTCATCCGCGGACGCTCGGACTGTGGAATGAGCTCCCAGCCATGGATTTCCCAATGGAGTACAGCATGGGGTTCTTCAAAAAGGGGGTGAAGAGTTTTCTGCAGGGTCGGCAACGCGCAAGTGATAGTGGTCACAACGCCCTGGTGTTGTGTTTCGGTTATACTATTATTTCAAATGTTTTTAACATACGTATGCACTTGTACCTCCTAATCATCTATCCCATTCCCTCATGCACTTATATCGCTGTCTTTGCACACTGTATACCGAGATCACTTCTATCTCCCTTTTTATGTAAAAGGACTATTGCGGATATAGACCATTGCTCAGGTGTCGATTCACATGTAAGCATATTGTTAAACAATATTTGAAGAGGTTTCAGAAGGGGTCGTAAGAAAGTTTTCAACACTTCGTTGGGGATATTGTCATCGCCAGAAGCCATATCGTTCTTTTGAGATTGTATAGCGTTTCTATATCAGCCTGAAGTATCGTTTGCAGTGATGTATCAGTGGGGTTTTTCATTACCCATGTAAATGCATGGAGTTTCGTTTTGGAAGGTTTCATCACATGAGTAAAGATCTCTGTAAAAACTTGTTGCCTCATTTATTATATCAGGGCGTTTTGTCAATGCATATCCGGCCTTATTTCTTAAATTTGGAGTCCACTCAGCCTTATATCTCAACTCTTTATATGCTTTACGTACTGCTCCTGTCTTCTCTATGTATTTTTCAAATATTGCTTGTCTATATAATTTTCTCCTATATGACATATTTCTATTTATTTCTTTTTCTATTTATATTACTTAAATTTTTGCTATTTAAAATTTAGTTTCTTTAGGCCTTTTCTCTTTCTAAAGAAGTTTCCTTTCTCCTAAAAGTAAAATTGTTTCTTGGCTGATTAACTCTCTATTAGTGTTATTATTTCTGGGTAATTGTCTTAGCAGAAGTTTTATTTCACTCTCTATGTTATTGTACTGAGATTGGATGCCACATGAGATATTCGTGCTTCAAGAAATTTGCTCTCCCAATATATTCCACTCTTTTCTGTGACTGGTGGCAAGTCTCTTGTGTATTTAATAGGCTTGATGAATCTTCTACTCCGATTTGATTTCAAGTACAGCCTGCATCTTATCATTCTGTGATCGGTGTTGAAATTCAAATTATTTATAACTAGCTGCCCGGCGCGACTTCGTTCGCGTGGTACTACCCTACCCTGTGGTGCTACCTTACCCTGTGGTGCTACCCTACCCTGTGGTGCTACCCTACCCTGTGGTGCTACCCTACCCTGTGGTGCTACCCTACCTTATGGTGCTACCCTACCCTACCCTACCCTACCCTACCCTACCCTACCCTACCCTACTCTACCCCACCCTACCTTACCCTACCTAACCCTACCCTACCCTACGGGTATGAAAAATAATTTACGTCCTATCCTCAGACCTATATACACAAAATTTCATAAGAATCGGTCAAGCCGTTTTTTACAAACACTGAGCCACACGCTAAGAGATTGACGCCCGTACGGCCCGTACCCCAGTGACGTGATTTTTCTGCTAATACTTATATTTTTAAACTCGTGATATCTTTTGAATGGAATGTCCGAATTGAATAATTCAAAAACTTATATAAAGGTATTGAAGCGGTCTTGAATATGAAGTAATTTATTTTGATAAGGATTAATACCAAGATACAAATAGAGACCCATTTCTAGCGGCGGCATTTCAATTATATTTTTAAAATAGGAAAACACTTATTGTGTCATAACTATAATAGTTAGACATATGGTATCGCGACACTTTTTGTAAATAATAATGTGTTCTACAAAGTCGTAGTACATTATTTTATTCTATCATCAATAGTTTTCGCAGCGCACGCGATGTAATGAATATTTTAGGTAATTTTTTTACACCTTGGGTTACATTATTGGAGTTTTAGTAAGGATCCCTAATTTTTTTGAAAATATAATATAGCCTATGTCAACCGGGGATAGTGTAGCATCCCAACAGTGAAAGAATTTTTCAAATCGGTTCAGTACTTTCGGAGCCTATTCAATGCAAACAAACAAACAATCAAACAATCAAATCTTTCCTCTTTATAATATTAGTATAGATGTCAAAACTGAGGTCAAAACATTGAACTTGAAAAAATCTTACAAGTTTGTGAAAAAAAAGTTAGTTATTTAGAATCTCCAATACATTCGCAAGCCTGGTATCTAGATGTTATCTTTACTTTTTCAATTTATAGGTAAATTAGATATGGCCAAATTTCAGGCAAAAACACTGTTTTTCGGAGGCTTTTACTGAATTTGTTTCACACTTTTTTTATTTTTGCATCGATACATGGCTAGATATAGTGCATAAGATACCAATTTATTTAAAACATCTAACGAACAATGTTTAACAACGCCATCATCAGTACAGAGCTTTTATATGAAAAGTATGGCGGATTGACTGCTCTTAAACTGGCTACTCTCTACAAACTAATGATAAAACAGTGGTTCTCCAATGGATTCCTCCACATATTAATTTCAAAGAAAATGACGACGTTGACCTTTTAGCTAGACAAGCAGCTGTTGATGGTATTCCAACAACTATAGTACCATTATTTTCTGACTGCATTAATTTAATAAGAAATCAGTGTAGGGATTTGTGGCAGGAATATTTCGATCAGAGATCAAGAGACAAGGGAATTTGGTATCGGACTATCCTGCCCCAAATCTCTAGGCTCCCCTGGATTGATAATACAACATTAGATAGGAACAGCTTAGTCACCGCTCTGAGGTCGAATAGGTTCGCATTTTTGATGAAGAAAGTTGCTTCACCCAATTGTGTTGATTGCGGAGTAGTCGAAGATGTTCAACATGTTCTATGGGAGTGTGTACGAAATGCAACCTTTAGACAAACTCATTTCAGTGCGGATAGAGGTAGTGACATCGGTATTTGTAATAGCATTTTAGCTTATCCATCGTCCGACAAAGCCAAAATTTTGTACGAAATTCCTAAATACGGATTAAGTTCATAACTGTTTCATTTTATTTCATTTATTTGTCACTTTAATTTTGTATCTTTATAAGGCGATATGGTCGCTCAGCGACAAAGCCTTTCAATAAAAAAAAAAAAAAAAAAAAAAAAAAAAACTGAAAATGCTTTAAAATCCATTACATATTCTTTTAGTGACTTTTTTTATCATTTTTTTCATCATATCATATTTTTATCGTTATTTTTATCATTCATCATCCATTTCTACCTGATGTTCCAGACGTGTGGCAAAGCATAAATTCTGAGTATTCTTCGATAGCCTCCATATTCCTTCTGGTTTCACACAAGCCGATAATTCTGAATTCTCTAATTCTGTGCGGTTATTTGGTTTGCAAAAATGGATGTTCAACAAGTACCTACTTATACCTAGCTCTATAGTTCAAAATTATTGGAAAAAAGGTACGATGTCTATGGTAGCATTGGTAGCGCGGGTGAAGCCACAGGGGACAGCTAGTCTTAAATAATTAGCAGAGTCAAAAGGACTTTTAATGATGTGCAGGTCCAATTTGAATTAAAAATATTTTCGATAACTTACTCTTTGTAAATACGATCCTGACTCTCAGGATACGAGCCCAACACAGACAGTATAAATGTAAGAGCAGTTGCCGTTGTTTCAAAACCAGCAGCTATCATCGTATCCACCTCATCTCTGATCTCTTTATCTGTGAAAGTACCGTCTGTTGATAGTTCCAGAAGTAAATCTATGAATGGCTTAAATTTTGTATCTGGAAAGTTAAGTTCTTTTTATTATGTGCAGACCTGCGTTTTACTATAATCTCGCCAAAGTCACAAATATACCGATGAGGCCAAAGATGGTAAGCACACAAAGCCTAGAAGGAACTGGCTCTCAAGTGCCGCTCAACACACCGGCAGATGCTTGGCGACAGATATTCAACTTGAGGGTGGTACGAGTTGGGATACTACAAAGTATTATAATTATGTACTGTACCACCGTGGTATGGATTCCTAACGATGTTTTCCTTCATCGAAAGCTCAAGCTTATTGCAGGATTCGAACTCACGACCAGGATTTGAAGTCACTACCAATATCACAGTTTTTTGTATTTTTTTCAAAAAAACCGAACGACAAACAAAACTATCATCATCATCATCATCAGCCTATAATGTCCCACTGCTGAGAACAGGCCTCCTTTCACAAATGAGGGTGAAAGGGACTGGGCGATACTCCACCACGCGTGCCCACTGCGGATTGGTGGAGGTAGGCTAGTGGTCAACCTACTGTTGGAATTTTTCAAGCCGCCTAGGAGGCATCCAACTAGCTTAACGACTATCACAATTCAGTGATAACCGGGACCAACGACTTTACGTGCCTTCCGAAGCACGGAAACGCTCGATTTGAAATACCACTACCCATCCAGGTACCGACCACGACAGACGTAGCTTAACTTTGCCGATCGATTAAGTACGGCTTATCATGGTACGCCACGAGCGCTTCTATAAAAAAACTATATAATTACCAAACTGCTCACGAAATTTCACGAGAATGGATTGAGTAATGCGGCCTGTAGAGGAGAATATCCGGGCATTCGCCGGACATCTGGGCCAGTAGGCAAGATGGTTATCGAAAATAGTCATCGTTAGTAAACGATCAACCTTTGTATGGGATTGACATAAGATATTGTTAAAAATCACGTGATATTTCGATTTGAAATGTCAATCCCATACAAAGGTTGATCGTTTACTGTCGATGACGATTGTCGATAACCATCTTGTCTACTGGCCCTGGACAGACATACGAAAGCATTTTTGTCCAAGCTGAAATGACGATGCATCGCTTGCGCTTCGCGCTCGCTCGGTCAATAAATTTTATACCATTTAATCAAGATATTCATCATAACCTTTGCCACAAAATTAAAACCACACTATCAAATCAACCAACCTGATAAATCGTTTTCAAAGTTTTCATTCAGTACAGCCTTTCTCTTTTTTATGACCGCATCGGACATACCATGTAAAATCTTACATAGTTTATCCTGCGTCTTTTTGTGCTTAGTCCAATTGTATAAGCAGTCACTGAGCATCCATATCTTTTGTAATCTTTGTATGAATATATTTATTAGTATTTGAACAGCTTCAATGTATTTATCATTGCTATTTTTTGGATCATCCTTATCTGCGCCCATTGATGTTACTGAAATATAATAGTAAAAACAATTTGAAAACAATGTAGGTACTAAAATATCAAACATTTTTTTTTTTATTAAAATGAATGAAATTAGGTACATCATTATTTAATCATCTCTTCATAGTTCAAAAGTTTCTAGCACGGTGGTGGGTACACTGTAGTATGCAGCTTACCACCCTCATTATTCCGAATAGTTCCGACAGCTGCAATTGAGAGCCAGTTCCTTCTAGGATTTGTGTGATTATCGCCTTCGGCCACATCATCACTCATATGTCACACCATACTGAAATTGCGGTCAAAAACTGGGTTATACCTACAGTTGAAAAAAATTGCTGCCTTGGCCCCCACTTCAAACTTACTTACAGCATATAATCTCCAGAGAAGTACGTTCCAAATAATGACTTTGATCAAACATCCCTTTGCCCACTTCAACTTCTAAATTGTTCACCAGTTGCTCTGAAAGGGTGTTGAAGACGCTTTGGAATCCTTCCACCACATGACGATTATATGTCGGGTTCAGAAGTTTGCGGTGGCGCTTCCATATTGAAACTGTTGGGTAAATAAACATCTCAACAAAACATTAATGTGAAAATGGGAGCCAGCCAAGGTCAATATAATGATAATTGTTCAGCACAGAAATGGCAAACGGTAATTCACCAATCTATGCTGAACACTCAACGGAGCTAAGCAGCTTTTTGATTTCTTTTGATGTAATACACAACTCAGCATTAAAATCTATGAGTGAACAATAAATCATCCCTACTTTCCCACCATTAGGATAGGTTTTTTGTATCCAAATTTATATGGGACCAACTTCGAGGTATACCCTATCCAATAAAAAAAGAATGATCAAAATCGGACTACTCTGTAAAAAGATAAGTGATCATACACAAAAAAAAAACGCGTCGACTTGTAAACCTCCTCCGTTTTTTCAAACAAATTATTGGCTGCTCTACAATAGGTCCACTAACAATCTCTAATTCGAGAAAGACGTATAGGTAGAAGTAGGGTTTCGAATTTTTGGGTGGAATTTACAAAAATCCTTCCCTAGTGGATGTCTCCACTGTATTAAGGTATCTGTGTGTAAAATTTCAAATCTCTAGGTCCAGCAGTTTGGGCTGTGCGTTGATATATCAACAATCATATCATTTTATCTGTATACTAGCTTCTGCTCGCGGCTTCGCCCGCGTGGCCTACAGGAAACAAATGACATATTTTTCTACAGCAATAAAAGAAAACAAAACAACTCCATCCCGCTTCGAGGGTAGAATTATTAAATACGCTGAGACAAATATAAAAGGAAACCGGACTTTTTGGCGGGAACTTGCAGAGTGACGTTGCGTTTTCATTTTTATTTTCATAAATTCGTGGATTTTGAGTTTTATTGTATATTATCGGTGGTATTTTATGCAATAAAGATCAATACATGTGCACCAGTGAATTGAAATGAAATGAATTATGTGTATCGTGACTTTTCAAGGCATCCGCTAAGAACGGATTTTTGGAAATTCCGCCCCTAAGGGGGTAAATAGGGCATTAAAGTTTGGATGAAAGACTGTCAGTTTCGAAGTTAGGATCTTCAAATTTAGTATTTAGGATGACGATAGAAAATTAATTTACATGTGTCTCGGCGTTTTTGATAATTCCGACCCTGAAGGGGTGAAAAGGGGGATGAAGTTGTGTATGAAAAGTCCTTCATTTTCAAAGTAAACGTGACTAAATTTAAAAACATATTGTGAGGGCATCTACTATGGAAGAATTTTTGGAAATTTTACCCCTAATGGGCTAAAATAGGGGATGAAAGTTTGTATGACAGTCTGTCAGTTTTGAAGTTAAAATTAATTTATATGTGCCTCAGCGTTCTTGATAATTACACCCCCAACGGGGTGAAAAGGGGGATGAAGGTGATGATGGAAATCCTTCATTTTCAAATTAAACATCGCTAAATTCACTAACAATGTTAGTATGATTCAATATTGTTGGTATGAATGGTTAACTTACTTATTATAATTATTATTATTTTGTACATCAAATAGAATAAGGCAAGTGTTGGGAGGGAACTGTCTTCTGACACACAGCTCGCGCTAGTTTAGAAGACAGGGCTGCATAATGATTATTGTAATTTGATTGAGCAATAAAAACATTTAAAACATTTATTTAATGTATGTCGGTGTTGTTGGAATTTCAACCCTTAAGGGGGTTAGAAGGGGAATTTTATGTATTTCAAGTTTCAAAGTAAAAAATCACTAAATTTATTATTATGTCTTATGGTTAGAAACTCACGCAACGTATATCGTTGATTTTTTAATTTCAACCTACGGGGGTGAAAAGGGAGATACATTTTTTTTAAATTGTTTTTCACAAAATTGTATATTCAAGTAAAAATAATGATAAAAAAAATAATAAAACATTACATGTATCGCGCTATTACTAAGCCTCTACTGCTACCCGTCTATCTGTCCGTCTGTCTGTCTGCCATGAGCAAATATCTCAGCTTAGTATCTGGAAATTGTAGAGGAACTTATGGATAGATCTCCGCCCGTCTATCCGCCTGTCTGTCTGTCTGCCAGAAGCAAAAATTTTTTAAATACTTAGGTGCAAACTTGCCATCAGGCGGTCCGTACGCCTCATGGCAAGTTTACTACATGGACGCTTGCAATACTAGGGTTATCATTCATGTGTTGCCGACCCTGTAGAAATCTCTTCACACACATTTTGAAGAACCACATGCCATCTTTGGGAAAACCACGGCAGGGAGCTCATTCCACAGTTTGAGCCAACGCGATAGGAAATTCCTTTAAAACCACACAGTATGAAAACATTTCGGTTCCAATGTATGAGGATGAGCTCTCCGTCGATGGCGAGAGTTGCAATGGTAGGAGGTAGCCATGGGCATCAGTTCAAACAATACTTCAGAGCACTGTCCGTTGTACAAGCTGTAGAACACACATAAGGAGGCAAAGTCTCTCCTCAGACGGACAGAAATATCTCGGCTGTCTGGAAATTATTGAGAAACTTGTGGATAGGTGTCCGCCCATCTATCCGTCTGTCTGCCACAAGCATATATCTCAGCTGTCTGAATGGTTGAGGAAATTGTGGATAACATTTATCCAGATGTTAAAAATATCACAAACCGAGGAAGGAGTTATGCGAGATAGCTATTTTTGACTCCCAAAAACGACCAAGCCGTTGCGATCAACGAAATGTTGATAAATTCATTCGAAGGTGAAGAAATAATTTATATTTCTGTTGCCGCCATGGTTGATATGGATGAGTCGGTAAATTATCCTGTTCAATTTTTAAACTCTCTTTACCCGACGGGTCTTCTATGTCACAGTCTTATGTTGCGTGTATGTGCTCCTGTCATATTGCTTAGAAATATACGGCCTCCAAAATTTTACAATGGAACACACTAGGTTCTGTGTGTTGATTTCATTGGTGTCAGTCAATCACCTTAAAAATTATTAGGTGCATGATGAATTATGAGGATACTACTAGCTGATCCCCGTGGGTTCACCCCCGCTTTAACTATAACACTCTGGGTTTCAGACTACACACACCTCTGCATATTTTTTATCGAAGTCAGTTCCACAGTTTAACATTATTTGTGCTTCTTTCCGCCAAATATTGTTTTCAAAATATGAGACAGCCTACCACTAAGGAATTTAAAAATAAAATATCAAATATATGCTAAATATATGATGGGAAATATGGTAATTCTCAATTGACTAATCATTTGAAAAATTAGTTTGCTACCGTAAAATATGTCAATACAATCTTATAACTTATAAGCAATTTTAATACTTACGAGGTGCATTTATTAATCCGTCTCCAACACATGGTCTTGCAATCTCATAAATTCCATCTTTTTGGAGAAACGTTTTCGCTACTGTGTTAGAATAATCCGGATCAGTAATTACTGAAAGAAGTATGGGGATTAAATAGTCTATTAGTAACAATGAAGGAAAGTGACCGGGAAATTACCTTCACGTAACATAAGGTCGCAGTCAAATTTAAATGGCGTTGCGCGTTCCTGTGGTCAGTAAGGTTGCCAGAGAATATTGATTGTTGATCAAATCAAAAAGCATTTATTCAATTTAGGCCCTGATAAGGCACTTATGAACGTTAACAAATGACTCTACACCGGTTCCAAATACAACTTGAACTGAGAAGACACCGGCATGTGTACTTATAAGTATTACAATTTACAAAATATACCGGGTGTTGTTCTGCATTTGTGCCATATTTAAGGAGGTTGATATTTACCTTCCATAGAACACTATTTAATTATAAAATCATGCCCGTAAAATTACATATTATTTTTAAAGTTTTGTAAAAATAAAAAGCCCTCCGTGTTTGACGATGTTTTATAAAGATTTATAAGATATAGGTACGTTGGTGACCGCTGCGCAGCGGCCCGGTTTCTCTCCTCCCCCCGGATTGCAGACCTATTCTGTGCAGTTATGAAGTCTTATTCTGATTTGACGTTAAACACAGATCATCAATAATCGTTTACTTATCACGCCCAGAATTAATTACCCATTTTATAATAACTAAATAAATCATTTATTATTGGCTCTATAAATATGGCGTGAATGCAAAACAACACCTGTATATAACGATAGACTGCGAAGCGAACAATTCATTCAAATGCATTCTTGTCATCTACAAAATCAGAAAGTTTATAGTATACTTTCTTGCATAACTTCTGTTTTACTATCTTTTGAATCTATGTTTTTTTTTTTTTTTTTATACCACTTAGGTGGCAAACAAGCATACGGCCCGCCTGATGGTAAGCGGTTACCGTAGCCTATGGACGCTTGCAACACCAGGGGTATCACGCGCGTGATAGATTTATGGGCCGATCATCATTAAGAAAGTGCTGATCATCTCATTTAGAAAGATTATAAATATCGACTAAAAATAAATAAATTAATATATCATCTGAATATATCGATGTGCTAAATTTTAATCCCGAGTTGCCAAATTGTCTAAACTGTTTCTAGTTATGTAATTACTATTTACTTAAAGTTCCACATTATAGAATGAAGAAACATCGGAATTGAAGTAGGGTAGGTATTAATAAATAAATCACAAGACCACAATTTTGAACTGATTTTACTCCCTTTAAATTCTAGTATAATTGTCAATAAATTAATCAATTCAGATAATGGACAATAAGTATCAGATTACGTGATTCAAACGTTAGGATGGTTATTCTAATCGAATTATATAGCATATTTCAAAATCAGGTATACTTAACTATATCAGAGTACTGAAGGGTTTATTAGGTCACAATAATAAATAATCATTTAGGCCAAACTTTAGAAAGTATTTATTCAAACATATCCATGGCCACAACTATGAATTTACTCTCAAATCTACTTCCGGTTCGGATGGCCGACCATATTGAGAAGATACCGGTAAGAACACAGATTACAGAATACTCAGATGTAATGTACGGGACAAGCACTGTGAGGCTCGTATTTAGCTATGTGTGCGTGAGAGCACTGTAGGAACACGTGTGACAGTGTGCGTTTAGGGATGCCAGGCTGCATTTAGGGCTGCCAGGCTGCGTGTAGGGCTGCCAGGATAATGAAGAAAAAACTCCCACGTTTTTTATTGGATAGTTATTATCAACTTAAAACTGTACTTTCAAATAAATAAATTCTGAAAAGGCTTGTGATTTGAGAGTCAATAAAAATATGACCAAATTACCAGCATTATACTAATAATCAATGTTAAAAAATAAAGAATTTGCCACGTTCAATTAAGAAAAAAAAGAAATGAATACAGAGATGTCATCATTTATTAAAATAGAAATAGGTAACATACATTATAGTGGATTTCAAATAGCATGACTTCGGTGACACATGGTATTTTATTAGATTTCTCAATGGTTATAGTTCATTTCGATATAATAAAGGAATACTATACTATGATAGAGCGAGGTTTCATGAAATATTGAGATTACTATTTCAGAGCAAGCAAATGGAATTTCACAAGATATTGGTAAAAAGCCCTTGACTTTGACGACTCATCCTATGTGAAATTGAGTTTAACAGCCTTTATTCTGCACTAACTTTTTAAAATATTGCCTTTTGTCACCTATAACTCTAGCATTAGTTTCTAATTTTGCTATATAATGAAATCTTATATTAATATATATTTTTCTATTACTATTTTTATTAAGCTCAATAAAATGTATGTATGTTTAATAAAATGATATTTTACTAGCTGACCTGACAAACGTTTTTCTGCCATATCGGCTCGACTTCGTTTGCGTGGTGCCCTACTCTATACCCTAACCTACTCTACTCCACTATTACGGTAATTTTTTTTTTAAATATTTTTCATCATAATTCGAATACATAATTTCGGCACCTTATACAAAAAAACATGTTTCATATTCAATATGTTTGAGTAAGCAATATTTAAAACTTATCTTCAATACCAAAATCATTAATGGTTGCTGAAATGTAACGCTGTGATAGACGGACGGACGGACGGAGTCACAACATAAGGATTCATTTTTATTTTTTCGGTTCTATTCGGAAGCATTAAAAAAATGGCGTTTGGAATCAGGGTCATCATCAATTACCTATAAATTCTAATATTCAGCCCGTTCACATAAACTATAAGCGCCATTTATTTTTTCATATGGTACCAATAAATTTCTCTTGCCTATTTATTTTTGTTAAATCGATCGATCTTACAAGGCCCCATAATACCACGACTTCAAGGAATATACTTTCGATGTAACCTAGCAACACCAACTGATTTTTGTTGAGGTTTTGTGTTCCTAGTGATCAGTGACAAATACACGAAAAAATAATACAAATAAGTGAAAATATCTATAATTACCTATGAAACGACATTCCGTCTACCTTTTTTTGTTTTTGGGATCAATTTTTACAATATTTCAAAATGCAGGACGGCATAATTTTTAAGAACAATTTTGCCACTAGTGACGTACTTACAATACGAAGCCTTGTTTCGTACTGACTCAAGTTTGTATTTACTTTTGAATCTGTATTTGGTGTGTTGGCCTCACGCCCGTGTTCCGCGCGCTCGATCTGAAGTATTCTGTAATCTGTGGGTAAGAAACTCAATATCTATCAAGGTCTTATGTATGGCCACTACACATTCAGAATTATTCTCAGTATATAACAGAAATACACAGAACACACATTATAAAATTATCAATTGTTACAGTTGACAATATCAAATATACTTATCTTTATATCGACGGGCAGTATCACGATTATAATAAGCAACCACTTCCAAAATACACAAGACTGAACTGAGCCCAGACCTTCCCGCTTATTTTATATTTTACAAGTAGGTACACTTCAAGAATACAGACGGAAGTATCAACCAATCACAGAGACGGAAGTCTCAATACACCATAACCGGATACATTTTATCAGGAAGTGTCACTAATCTCATAATAACAAATTTAGTAAACCATTATCACAAAATTACAACATTCGTTGTTAATTATTGGAATAATTACTATCGAATTTAGGTATGATTAATAATATGATTTATCAAAGCCATTACATTGTTCAATTAAAATATCAATCGGAAGTCTATTGAAATCTCCTTACATTACAATAAAATGTTTATCAACAATTAAATTATCGCAGTAGTGATTTGATGACTTTGTAATTATTCCAATCCAATTATCATAAACATTACAATTTAAAATAACATTAAGTTACACCGGAAGTTTAATTTAATTATTGCACCGGAAGTTTAAATAATAATCAAACCTTCAGTTCAACAGTGTTGCCATTGCAAATAATAAATTTATCAAAAACTTATTTCAATAGTGTTGCCACTGCAAATAATACATCTTTGAAGTACTTATTTAACTCAGATATTTGACTCAGATTTAACCAAATATCTAACACGCGCGTTGCCGACCCTGATGTATGGAGGTGCAAGGTGGATGACACCTCCATTTAAAAGGGAAGATCTTCCGCCAGGCTGGGTCATCGTGCCTGGGGACCGCGGTCCAACTGTGATGTAGTGGTCTTCGCTCAACCCCTTGCGGGGCGGGGAATCAATTGCGGGGCCGGGTGGCCCCTATGTTGAGGTCTCCAAACGCCTCGTGCGAACGCACGCGGGGCCTTAGGGCTGTCATATAGACATGATAATTTTTTGTTATTCTTCTTCAATCCACCGCGCGATCTAGCCGGCCGGGTGAGACCCGTTGGGGAGGCCCAGCCAGCGATCAGCAGCGGCGGTCGCCGGTCGTACTTCTCTGGACGTAGTGGAGATCTTATGGTGCAGGTGTAAGTGGGGCCGCGCGCTCGAGGGGCAGGCTGCTCGCCAGTGAGGCAAGAGATGCGATACCCCTGAGGATCGTCGGCACGGGGTCGTCGCCGCTGCGGATGGCCTCAAGGACCTCGCCCAGGACGACTAAGGCGGCCTCAATGACCGCCGAGTTGCTCTGGGGGGCCGCTGTCGGCGAGGCTGTGGGCCGCTGAGGCCGTGCCCTCAACCCCGCGGGTGCGGGGGGGGGAACGGCTGATGCGGGCTTGGGGGCCCTCTGGGGGGCCGGTTTCTTGAGAGCCGCGGGGGGCGCTTGCGTTGCCGCCTCCGGGGCTTTCTTGCCGCGGCGTCTGCCGCTTTTTCCCGGCTAAGTGCGGGGTGCGGGCTTCGTTTGCTGGGGGATCGGCGGCACTTGCTGCCGCCGTTCTCGGTGTCTTACGGGGTGCCCTGGTTAGGGCGACTGTCCCTGCCTTCAAGTTGCGCGCCTCCCGCCTCTTGACGGGGCACGCAGTTTTGTTGGCGGGATGGGGCCCTCTGCAATTGGCAGGCTCTTCAAGGGGGCGGGGGCACTCCTTAGCGAAGTGCTCCTCGCCACAACGGACGCAGGCAATTGTGCGGTGGCAGTGGTGGGAGCTGTGGCGGAACAGTTGGCAGCGGTGGCACTGTGCCGGCCCGCTCTTGCCCCGCCACGCTTCAATTTTGATCCCCGGCATGCAGGAAAGTTCCTGAATGTCGAACAGGGCTCGGATGTTCGGAGTGTGGCGCAGCTGCACAAAATAAATACAGCCGGGGCGTCCTATGCGCCCCCGGATCTCCTTGACGTATCCGGGGGAAAAACCAAGGTCACTTAGCTCCTTGTGGATGTCCTGAGTGGGCGTGTCGATGGGGAGGCCTCTGATTGCCACCTTCACTTCGACGGCCGCCGGCGGCGAGTAAGCAAACCAGGCGACACGCTCTGATTTGCCTAGGTTGTCGAGGTACCTGTAGGTGATCTTGTACTCCAGGTCCCCGAGCGGCATGAAGCGTACCCCTTTCCCATAGGGGCGCGCGTTTGGAGTGTGGCCGAGCAGTGACTTCAATTGTTGCAGGTGGTGCGCCCAATTTGGTAGGCGCTCAACAACGAGCGGCGGGAAGTGTGGGCCCAGCGGAATTGGCTTCGTCACATTTCCTGGTGCGGTGGCGTTCGAGGCGCTCGCTCCTGTGGTGGACTGGGTAGGTATCGGAGACATTGGGGATGGCGGCCGGCTCGCAATCTCCGCGAAGGAGGTGCTGTCGCTCGCAGGCGAAAAGGAGGGAACGGGATATAAATCCAACCGTCCCTCTCTCTCATCTCGGGCGTCAACGGGGGAGGGTGAGGTTGGGGGGGGATAACCCCTCTCACTCACTCTCGACATCTGGCTCTGGCTACTTGTCCCAGGAAACTGTCCGGGTGTCGTAGCAGGAGTAGAGAAAACGGGCGAATCACTTTCGGGAGTATCCTTCAAGCAAGCCCGCTTCTCGTCGTGTGCCTCAGTAGGAGAGTTTCTAAAACTACTGCTACTACTAGAGGGACGTCTTTTACTGCGCTGGTGCGGGGCGATCTGGTGCGAAGAAACAGGAGGGCCGGACTGCGCAGGCGCGAGTGAACTCGTGTAGGTGCGTCTCATGTCCTCGAGGCTGGGGGCAGGAACATTGGGCGTGCCTGACGCGCTTGTTGAAGCGGAGGCAACAGGCTGATGTTCAGGGCTCGCCGGGGGTGAGTGAAACACTCGGCGAGGCGGATGTGTCGGTGGCTCGGACACGATGGGCGTGGAGCCAACCGGTTTGATTCCGGTGCGTTTCGGCATCACGGTGGAGTAGTTTAGAAGGCGTCGGTAGTGTTGTCAGTAAGGGCGGAGCGTACAGTCGCTCGACGCCAGGTAGCAGAGGAGTAAGCGGTCCCCGCCTTGTAGGAGTACAAGAGGGCGAATACTACCAACGTTTCCCAATGAAGCGCGGCGGATTCAGCACGGGTATAACCGAAAAACTGTCGGGACAGACTGACACGGACACTAAAATAAACGCACGACGGATAGCGACGATAATGATTCACCGCACTCAAGCCACGGGGCGAGTGCAGGTGTGCAAAATGCGAGCGCTTTCGGTGACGTCATGCGGCGACTACTGGCTGTCCGGTCCAACTGTACATGTTGGACAAACCCCTTATCAATCTACTGAGATTTTCTATAGTGGCCACCTTCACCAACCGCTAGGTCATAAAAGACGGCACACTAGTCCTGGCAACCCCTTACGAAGTGTGTACTGTACATGTTGGACAGTTGTATATATGCAGATCGCCGAGAAATCTTCACAAGCGCGATGCAGGATGTAGTGGGCTTGTATGCGCGACGCAGGATAATTTGGCGCAACGCCATCTATCTCTCGGCGTGTGAACTTTATTATGTAGTGGTTCACTACACTATGTATAGGTAGCTCTTGGCTAGCTTTCTTTGGGTACTTTATTATAGAAACGTATACATTGCCCCTAGAACGAGTTAAGGACTTTGCTGAGCGTAACAGCAAGTTTGTGCTTATTTCTAGTGTTCAAACTATGAGTGTCGCTATTCTTAGGAAAGTTATTTATGTTTTTCCTCACATGAATAAGATTTTCATATAAGTATGTTCTGTGACGACACTGTCATTAGGTATATAAGAATCTCTAGGCCTTATTTTATATATTGCGCTGACAGCCTTCTTCTGAAGTATAAAAAATCTATTGATTTCGGCACCACTACCCCAGAGGAGGATACCGTAAGACATCAAACTGTGAAAGTAACTGAAATAAACTAATTTTGCCATAGATTCGTCAGTGAGAGCGCGAATTTTTCTCACTGCATAAGCTGCTGAACTAAAGTATATCCAAGTATCCACCAATTTACAAATGTGAGGGCTCCATTGTAGCTTATTATCTAAAGTGACACCAAAAAGTAGAGTCCACCTTCCCCTTTGTAGTTACGCCGGCGAATTAGAAATTGTTGAGAGTGAGGCTATAGAATCTCAGATTGTTTTGAAAAAGTAATAGATGCATAAAAGTGCTCAGGAAACTAATGGACACTGTTTTGCCTATGCAATATGCATACATGGCAATATTTTTTTTGTAGAGTAATTAAAACAATTTAACCCGTCCTGCTAAGTGAATGACATAGTTGAATTACGTACCGTATGCTCGCCAATGGCCAATGAACATTGTTGACACGCCACCTTGCTTGGCAGCCTCGTGAGAGAGCTTTTTTACCACTTTAAATAAATCTGAAATAACATGGTTTTAAATTATGTTTGGTATCTCAGAATTTTCCGTATTTTAATTAATGCAAATATAGATTAGATAACTAGGCACTATTTTTTACTAACCCTCGATGCAAAAAGAGGGGTGTTACAAGTTTGAAGTGAGTGTGTCTGTGCGTCTTTTTTTTATACCACTAAGGTGGCAAAAAAGCATACGGCCCGCCTGATGGTAAGCAGTTACCGTACCCTATGGACGCTTGCAACACCAGGGGTATCACTCGCGCGTTGCCGACCCTGATGAAATCTATTCACACCCTTTTTGAAGAAACCCATAATGTCCATTAGGAAAACCATCGCAGGGAGCCTTTCCATATTCCGAGTGTCCGCGGAAGAAAACTCATTTGAGCCCGCACAGTTCGAAACAATTCTGCTTTCAATGAGTGAGGATGGACTCCCCGTCAATGGCGGGAGGTAGCCGTGGGCATCAAGTCGAACAATTCTTTAGAACACTCTCCGTTGTACAAGCTGTAGATAGAACACACATAAGGACCACACACATAAGGACCTCAGTCTGAATGCCTTAAAATTTTTGTTACTAGTTTTCACCCTACTAACAAGACAAGTTAAATAAAAGCTTGTAATAAAAGAAGGGTATAATATTTGTATAATTAGCCAGTAGCTCAGTAAGTAATATATTTATCTACTCTGAGGTAATATCAACCAGTAAGTACCTATATTTATTTTATTCAGTAGCTGGGAACTTTAATTTTGAAGAAGCTTTGGTGCTCGAAAGTCGGAGCTAAAAAATTTTTTTTACTTTAATAAGAACCACATGGCAAAAAAAAATGGTCAATCGCTAGGAGATGAAATACAATTAAATCTGTCCAGCAATAAAAATTAAATTCTGGGTTTCCGGTACTACGTCCTGGTGGTCCAGCGTCATTCGGATGGTAGGTACTACATATTTTCTCGTACGTATACTTTTTTTGTTGTTAGCGAAAGTCAACTAACCACAATGATCTTAGGAATAATAATCATAATTAGCTCATTGCAAAAGCTATCTCTCTATCTGTGTAGAGGAGATGGCGCAGTAATAGCGGTGTTGGAGATAGCACTCCCGCGAGAAAGCTGTCTCTTTCACACTCATTTAAAAAATCTCCCGTCGGTTCTCGCGAGGGACGCGCGTCCTATTATAACAATTGATGTCATTGTTATATTTTTAACCGCGAGCCAATGAGTTAAATACAACCATTATGCATTTAGCAAACACTCTCTGTTCTCTGGTACCTAATGAAAATTTATTTAAATATGTTACCAGGGTAACATAAGCTTGAATTAATTTTTTGTTAAAAAGTTTTTTATTGTATAAGAGCTCCTCTTATACAATAAAAAACTTTTTAACAAAAAATTAAACCACCGAAAATAGGTATATTTTTATTTTATATTTTTTTGTGGCTATAATCTACTAATTACTACATGCTTAATTTTTTATTTATTTTGATGTACCTAATACCCAACTCGGCATTAAAATCTGTGAGTGAACAATAAATCATCCCTATTTTCCCACCCTTAGGGTAGGTTTTTTATATCCAAATTTATATGGGACCAACTTCGAGGTATACCATATCCAATAAAAAAAGAATTATCAAAATCGGACTACTCTGTATAAAGTTATGCGTGACCCCATACATAAAATATATATATATATATATATATATACGCGTCGACTTGTAAACCTCCTCCGTTTTTTCGTCGGTTAAAAAGGAAAGTTCAGCCAGCATGATTTTGTTAATTATTGTGCTTATAAATACTGTGACTGACTGTACCTACACCTTCAATTTGTTATGGAGTTTAATTAGATTATTCTTTACCGTGGTAAAATGCAATTTAATTTTAAGTAATAATACGATAATTTCGATGGAGGAGTTTGAGAATTGATCATGAACAATAGCTCAATTACCCGAGGAGTTAAATGCAACTTAAAATCAGAATTAAAAAAAATGTCATTTTTTATAATTAATTCTTTGGAGAAGTTAGGAACAAGCCTTACGAGCCCTGTTGCGAAAGTTTGTGAGGATGTTTGTTACGCATTCACGCTTCAACGGCTGATCGGATTTGGATGCAATTTGGCACACAGATTATAATGCCTATATTCTGGATTATAATTTTTATACCTGGAAAGGAAAGAAGCCGTGGTGTGGAAACACATATCAAAATAACAACAAAATACCTTGACTGCTTCCAAGCAACATAAGAGCATGTCCAACAATCGGCAGTTTTCCGGGAAGTACTGGAGGCAAGATTAGTCCCTTAGTACTCCGACAGCGGATGGTCCACAACCATATCAAGAAGATGCAGCACACAATACATAATAAAATGATCGATATCATTTTCAAAAAAAAGACATTTATCTAGCTCTGAGCTTAGCAAACTTGCGACCATATTTATAGGTGTAACAGTGGGTGATAATTAGTCGTTTTTTTTCCATTTTTGGCTAAGAGCTAAAAGCGTTTTAGCGTAGCGCTAAAAAATATTTAACATAATAAATAGGTACCCAAAGCAGGTTCTCGTAACACATTTTATTTACGTAATATAAAAATTAAACACAAAAAATTTAAAAACCTAGACACAATACAACGTCTAATAAAACCGGCCAAGTGCGAGTCAGACTCGCGCACCGAGGGTTCCGTACAAACCTGTAGGTATATAAGTAAATGATAGTATAGACCTGAGTATTTGATATTAATTTCAATTTATGACGTATTAAAAAAAACTACTTACTAGATCTCGTTCAAACTAATTTTCGGTGGAAGTTTGCACCGTAATGTACATCATATATTTTTTATAGATTTATCATTCTCTTATTTTAGAAGTTACAGGGGGGGGGGGGACACACATTTTACCACTTTGGAAGTGTCTCTCGCGCAAACTATTCAGTTTAGAAAAAAATGATATTAGAAACCTCAATATAATTTTTGAAGACCTATCCATAGACTCCACAAACTTATGGGTTTGATGAAAAAAAAAAATGAGTTTCAGTTCTAAGTATGGGGAACCCCCAAAATTTATTGTTTTTTTTTCTATTTTTGTGTGAAAATCTTAATGTTACAGGTTCACAGAATACATCTACTTACCAAGTTTCAACATTATAGTTTATAAGAACTATAATGTTGAAACTTTTTGTTTCGGAAATAAATGGCTATGACATACGGACGGACAGACAGACAGACATGACGAATCTATAAGGGTTCCGTTTTTTGCCATTTGGCAATTTTGGCATTTTACTAGCCGACAAACTGCAATGTAGTTTGGCAGATATACCTATATTGTAACATTATGTAACTTTTTATAAAATAAATAATTTAAAAAAAAAAATGGTCGGTGACGCGTGAGTGATGCCTCGCGTGATGCAAGCGTCCATATGACTACGGTAACCGCTTAACATCAGGCGAACCGTATGCTTGCATACTGACTTCGTCGTATAAAAAAAAGTGAAGTGAGGGTCGGCAACGCGCGGTTAATACCCAGGGTGATGCAACGGTAATCATTGATATATCAGACGGGCAGTAGCTACCTAGTATGCTACCTAGGCTACTGCCCGTCTGACTTTTTACCACTTACGAAGAATAATGTGTTAGCATTAACATTATAGTATTTGAATATTATTTAATTTCATACCATTGAATATTGATTAATTATAATTAATTGTCAGCATTATTTATTTAGAAAGTGTAAAACGGTTTATTTTGATATTTTGTATTTGAATATCGAGGAATGGCAACACCAGAAAAGTATAATCGTAACAATGGCGGCCATTGGAGAAAGTGTTTTAATTCATTTTGTGGTAATTACCAAGTTTACCAACGGTGTAAATACAGATTTAGCTTGTTTAAGCCAACTTCTTTTCAGTAAATAAGGTATGGTTAATAAATCAGAAGAGGGATGGAGAAATCAGCTCACCAGTATGTATTTTTTTTATTTTCTATTTTGTGTGTCTTGCTCGTGATGGATAATCAACTATGGCTAGTACGATGCCACTAACAAAGATTCTTTGATATATCTTAAGTAAACAGTTGTTTATGTAAATAAAAGGTTGATAATAGAATCAATCTACATTAAAGTTTGAGTTTCTTGCCGAGAGTCTTCTCAGTTTAAGTGTATTACGAACCGATGGTAAAATCAAGTGTAACGTTCGTAAGTGCCTTATTAAGGCCTATATAGAATAAACAATTTTTGAATTTTGAATTTTAAGAAAATAAAGTTATATCAACATTAAATGTAATAACGAAATGTAATATAGATTATTCAAGTAACAATGAAAAATAATTATTGAAATACCTAGAGATACCTATCTTTTATCACTAAAACCTCCTAAGTGAAACATGCTGCTATATGCGGTGATCACTAAAAACTCCTAAGTGAAACATGCTGCTATATGCGGTGATCACTAACAACTCGTAAGTGAAACATGCTGCTATATGCGGTGATCACTAACAACTCGTAAGTGAAACATGCTGCTATATGCGGTGATCACTAAAAACTCGTAAGTGAAACATGCTGCTATATGCGGTGATCACTAACAACTCGTAAGTGAAACATGCTGCTATATGCGGTGATCACTTACAACTCGTAAGTGAAACATGCTGCTATATGCGGTGATCACTAACAACTCGTAAGTGAAACATGCTGCTATATGCGGTGATCACTCAAACCTCCTAAGTGAAACATGCTGCTATATGCGGTGATCACTAAAAACTCCTAAGTGAAACATGCTGCTATATGCGGTGATCACTGACAACTCGTAAGTGAAACATGCTGCTATATGCGGTGATCACTAACAACTCGTAAGTGAAACATGCTGCTATATGCGGTGATCACTAACAACTCGTAAATGAAACATGCTGCTTTATGCGGTGATCACTAAAAACTCCTAAGTGAAACATGCTGCTATATGCGGTGATCACTAAAAACTCCTAAGTGAAACATGCTGCTATATGCGGTGATCACTAACAACTCGTAAGTGAAACATGCTGCTATATGCGGTGATCACTCAAACCTCCTAAGTGAAACATGCTGCTATATGCGGTGATCACTAAAAACTCCTAAGTGAAACATGCTGCTATATGCGGTGATCACTAACAACTCGTAAGTGAAACATGTTGCTATATGCGGTGATCACTAAAAACTCCTAAGTGAAACATGCTGCTATATGCGGTGATCACTAAAAACTCGTAAGTGAAACATGCTGCTATATGCGATGATCACTAAAAACTCCTAAGTGAAACATGCTGCTATATGCGGTGATCACTAACCACTCGTAAGTGAAACATGCTGCTATATGCGGTGATCACTAACAACTCGTAAGTGAAACATGCTGCTATATGCGGTGATCACTAACAACTCGTAAGTGAAACATGCTGCTATATGCGGTGATCACTTCAAACTCCTAAATGAAACATGCTGCTGTATGCGGTGATCACTAAAAGCTTATATAGACTCATGGCGAGTATGGCGACCTCTAAAATAGTATAAAATGATAAAACATGGTGATATCACATAATGTAAAAATGTATGAGACATACAGTATACGAATGGCCGAAACGGAACAGGGACATTCCGTTAAACAGGACGGCCGTCTGTTAGCATTAACATTATAGTATTTGAATATTATTTAATTTCATACCATTGAATATTGATTAATTATAATTAATTGTCAGCATTATTTATTTAGAAAGTGTAAAACGGTTTATTTTGATATTTTGTATTTGAATATCGAGGAATGGCAACACCAGAAAAGTATAATCGTAACAATGGCGGCCATTGGAGAAAGTGTTTTAATTCATTTTGTGGTAATTACCAAGTTTACCAACGGTGTAAATACAGATTTAGCTTGTTTAAGCCAACTTCTTTTCAGTAAATAAGGTATGGTTAATAAATGTTTTTTTTTTATCTTGTATGCGTCTCTCCTATTTACCTGTGCCCGACGATGCCAGTATGGTACTTTTGTTGATCAGCTTGGCCACCAGGCCACAGACTATCGTGCGTAAGAAGCGCAGGCATAATTCCGCGCCACCCGACCGATCTTAATGACGACATTCACAGGGCTCTTGCCAGTGCCCACATGTCAGTCACGCACGTCACACCGTAAGAGACTGTCAAAATAACCATGGTGGCTGACTGTGCCACCATGGTTATTTTGCTCGAAGTCGAAGCTACTGAATAATCCTTCGCGTGGCCAGAGGGCTAGCGAATACCTTGGCCAGAGTATTAGCACAGTCTATTAAACCATACAGTCGTCCGACGCCTTTGATCTCGTGAAAAATGCCGACAACGTCTAGACAGTATCGCGACGGCCAGGGTTGTCACAAGTAAACAATATTTTTTAAATTATTTTTTTATTGCAGATAACAATAAAACATTGTTAGCATTATTATAATTTAAACAATATTATAATAACTACTCCATCATCAGACCCTGAAAACCATACATGGTCAAAGTTCATCTCACGACAATTCCAACAACCCCAAACATGGCTAGAATACGACGTTCCACTATTGAGTTCTAGTGCTTACCCTCCTAGTCCATCATCAGATCCTGAAAACCATACATGGTCAAAGTTCATCTCATGACAATTCCAACAACCCCTAACACGGCTAGGATACGATGTTCCACTATGGAGTTCCAGTGCTTACCCTCCTACATCATCATCAGACCCTGAAACCATACATGGTCAAAGTTCATCTTACGATAATTCCAACAACCCCAAACACGGCTAGGATACGATGTTCCACTACGGAGTTCTAGTGCTTACCCTCCTACTCCATCATCAGACCCTGGAAACCATACATGGTCAAAGTTCATCTCACGACAATTCCAACAACCTCAAACACGGCTAGGATACGATGTTCCACTATGGAGTTCCAGTGCTTACCCTCCTAATCCATCATCAGAACTACTGAAAAAAAAAAAAGATTTCCAAACACTCATGCCCTGTGCTGTTACCTATACCTGTGTACCTATTAGATATTTTTTACCGTCCGCCATTCGGCCATTTTGTTGGCGTTATTAACGTGACACGACATGACAAATATAAAATTATTATTGTATGCACTCTACGATAACAAACCATTATTTATTTACCTTTCTTCTGTGTGTGGAAGCTGATGAACACGCAGATCTTTATTTAAATAGGATGAAGACTTGCAGTCTCTCACAGCACACGTCGTTTGCACCATTTTAAATAAACAAATTAATATAAAATAATTACAGACACAAACACGCGTTAGCCCTGAATTCTGTTTACCGAGCTACTAACATCGTTTTGTTCGCAGCTCGGTAACGGCTTTCCCGCGTCTCGCCCCTCACACCCCGCACGATTGCCCTGTCTAGACGGCTTCGTCGACCGACTGTATGGTTTAATAGACTGTGGTATTAGCATCACTATACAGCGCCGCCAACGCTTTGGGCATGTTACCAACTGGTAGCGATTCACTGCGATTCCATACCAGTTGGTAGTGGATCAGCTTTCACTTTGTAAACGGCCGGTCACTTCTTTTTATTTGTGTTCTGCTTGTTTTCTATTTTGTTTGTAGTCTTCTATTGATACTTCAGAGGGAATTCTAATGGGGCGCCCTTTCGGGGGTTTAGCGATATTGTGGCGAAAGGGACTTTTTCACTCAGTATCTGTCATAAAATGCAACAGTTTGCGTATAGCGGCTATAAAAGCGTCATTAGGTGATCGCTGTATTGTTATTGTAAACTAGCTTTAGCCCGCGACTTCGTCCGCGTAGATTATTTCTTTTTTCTGGATGAATTATTGTAACAATATAGCTTTGTTCATGGCTATTGCCCGCCACTACGTGTGATATTTGACAAAAGTTCAGGTAGATTGAGCTTACATGCGAGCATGCCACATAAAACTGAAACAGTCCTGCCGCAAATAAACTCTAGCAAATTTCAGAGAGTATTTCCCTATGATTTATTAATAGCCATCGCGAAACAAACCTTGATAAGGAACTCTAACCTTTTAAATTAAACGGAAGGTGATTTGGGATCAATGTTATACGCGGCACGAAGACAGTTTCTCCTCTGGCAGAACCAGTTAATATTTTGGCCTCAATAACATTGCGGCGGAGAGCTGTTACTTACTGAGATAACTTTACATTAATTTTCAATCATCAGCCTAGCCTATACACAAAATTTGAAGATCCTAACTGCAAAACTGACGGACTTGCATACAAACTTTCATCCCCTATTTTACCCGCTAAGGGGTGGAATTTCCAAAAATCCTTCCTTACTGGATACCTACACTGTATAAGGTATCTGTTAGCAACATTTCAAATCTCTAGGTCCAGCGGTTTGGGCAGTGCGTTGATATTAGGGAATGCAAAACCGTGGCAAAATGAAAACCGGTTTTTATTTCGGTTATTGAGAGGTAAAACCGGTTAACCGGTTTTAAAACCGGTTTTTTTAAATGTTCGCTCGGTTTTTTTTCACGTTATTTCTATAGCTCAAATTATAGATAGTAACCGTGCCTAAGATAAAAAAATCGTAAACTGAGGAATTATAGTCAGTTAAAGTTAATGAAGTGAGTATAAAAGTGCCTTGTTCCCAATCATTTAGGGTCGGCGCTATATGTACGCTTTTTCCATTCGTCTCTTCTATCCGTTATACCAACATTCACTCCTTTCTTACCAATATCATCTTTCACACAAGCCATCCATCTCTTTTTCATCAAATTGATGGAAATAATAGTTTATTTAACTCCGTAGATTCATTTTCATCAGAGACTCGTTTATATAGACTACACGGTACCTTTTCTTTTGATTTTATTTTAAACGAATAAAATCATTAAAACATATCACGTTTGCTTGGTTTTTAATTGCTATGAGATATGATGACTTTATGTACATTTATTGAATTATATTTCGTACGTTATAATATTAATTTCACACGTAATATTATGAACATATCATATTGTAGCGGCACAACAACTTGCGTGTACACAAAAACGTGATTATTATTATACAAATGTTTTACTTCGATAAATTGTTGTCGTGCAGATGGCTAAAAAATAACACCAATCAGTCAGCTTGCTGTTTGGCGTACATAAGAGCCTTCGTTGACAGTAGTTGCTCCGATAGCATGACATTAATGCTGGCGTCCCGCAAGCCTCTGGATTATCGCCAACACTGTTCCTCCAGCATATTAATGATATACTCTCTATTGCTAGCTTTCATTGCTATGCAGATGAAATTACAGGGGACGCTCATTACACGAGCCGTGCAAATATCCCTCGTTCTATATTGGAGGAAAGACGCGAAGGACTTGTCTTAAATCGAGAGTACACAAACTAGTGAGTCCGATTGGGGTCGACTAAACTACACTAAGTCACACGCAAGCCTGCGCATTCACCGTTGTCAAAAGTCTATTTTCTGTGGCTCCTCATTTCTAGAACATGTCCTTCAACATCATGAAAAGCATTGGGATCCTTCGCGTTAATATTTGTAGCGACGTTCTGTTCCAAAAACATGTACAAGGTATCCAAAAAATTCGGTGTGATTACTAGAGCGAAGTAGTACTTTTTTTTTATATATACCACTAAAGTGGCAAACAAGCATATGGCCCGCCTGATGGAAAGAAGTTACCGTAGCCTATGCACGCTTGCAACACCAGGGGTATCACTCGCGCGTTGCTGACCCTGAAGAAATCTCTTCACGCCCTTTTTGAAGAACCCCGTGCTGTACTCCATTGGGAAAACCACGGCGGGAAGCTCATTCCATAGTCTGAGCGTTCGCGGAAGGAAGCTCCTTTGAGCCCGCACAGTACGAAACAATTCAGGTTTCAATATGTGAGGATGGACTCCCCGTCGATGGCGAGAGTTGCGATGGTAGAAAGTAGCCGTGGGCATCATCTTAAACAATTCTTCAGAAAACCGTCCGTTGTACAAGCGGTAGAACACACGTAAGGAGGCAAAGTCTCTCCTCAGACTCTAAGAGGGGCTCTAAACCGCTTGTGAGCTCGGGATCGTCAACAATTCTGATGGCACGTCGTTGAACCGAGTCTGCAGGATCAAGCTGGTATCCAGGTGCCCCCGCCCATAGATGACAGCAGTACTCCATATGAGGCCGGACTTGCGACTTGTAAAGTTGCAGCCTTTGCCCCGGTGTGAAGTACTGCCTCGCTCTGTTGAGTACTCCGAGCTTTTTGGATGCCAGCTTAACCTTGTCTTCTAAGTGACTTCGGAACAAAACGTCGCTAGAAATTTCGACGCCAAGGATCCCGATGATTTTGCTGATGTTCAGGGACGTGTTCTGGAACTGTGGAGCCACAGCAAATGGGGTTTTCTTAGCGGTGAACGCGCAGGCTCGAGTCTTAGTGGGGTTGAAATGGACTAGGTTTAGTCTGCCCCAATCGGAGACACTAGTTAGTGTACTCTCGATTTCAGACAACAGCCGTTCGCGGCTTTCCTCCACCTCGGAACGAGGTATATTAGCACGGCCCGTGTAATAAGTGTCCCCTGTACTGTCATCCGCATAACAATGAACGCCGTCAAGAGACAGCATATCATTGATATGCAGTAGGAACAGTGTTGGGGATAGCACAGAGCCTTGCGGGACGCCGGCATTTATGTCCATGCTGTCGGAGCAGCTACCGTCAACGACGGCTCTTATGCATCTGCTGGACAGAAAGCTTGCAACCCATTTGCATAATCCCTCGGGAAGCCCGTATGCTGGTAACTTCGTTAGAAGACCCCGGTGCCAGACCCGATCGAACGCCTTCGCCACATCTAGGCTCACTGCCAATGCCTCACCTTGACTCTCGATGGCGAGTGACCAATGGTGCGTGAGATACACAAGGAGGTCACCAGCTGAGCGACTGTGGCGAAAGCCATACTGTCGGTCGCTCAACAAATCGTGATCCTCCAGGTATCTCAAAAGCTGCGTGTTGATCACTCGCTCCATGACTTTGGAGAGAAGGGAGGTGATGGCGATAGGCCTGTAATTCGTCGGGTCTGATCTGTCACCCTTTTTGGGCACTGGGTGCACATGGGCAGTCTTCCACGAAGACGGGACTTCATTTTTGGTGTAGGAAAGCGCGAAAAGACGCGTCAGTACTGGACACAATTCAGGAGCACATCGCTTCAGCACCACTGCCGGTATGCCGTCTGGCCCACTCGACTTATGGATGTCCAGAGAAAGCAATTCCCGCCGGATCTCCCGTTGGGTAATGCTTATCTCCGGCATGGAGCTGTCACACCGCGGAATGGTAGGCGGTGTTGCGCCACCATCATCCAAAGTTGAGTTCGAGGCAAAGAGAGAGCCTAAAAGGTCAGCCTTCTCTTTAGCACTATGGGCCAAGTTCCCGTCCGGCTTACGTAGTGGTGGCAAGGACGACTGGCAAAAGTTTCCCTCAGCAGCTTTGGCAAGAGACCAGAAAGCGCGACTCCCAGAGGGAAGGCTAGTTAGTCTCTCACCAATTCTGCCGACGAAATCGAACTTTGCCCTGGCAATCATTCGCTTACTGGATCTCGAGGCAGCGTTAAATTTGCGTTTCGCATCAGAGATTTTAGGGTCCTGATTAGTTCGAGCTTCTTTGGAGGGCCGATTAAACCACGGTCGTTTCTTCACCCCTGCAGCCACTAACGGGTTTGGGATATAACATTCCATACCCGCTAGAATCGCCTCAGCGACGGCAACTGCACAGGAGTCAGGATCATCTGATGCGAAGCAAAGCTGCCTCCACGGGTACGATGCGTAGAATTCACGCAATCCATCCCAGTCTGCTGACTTATAGTGCCACACGCGACGACGCACGCGTGACCGGAGCGAAACGGGCCGCGCACAAGGCACCTGCGTCCGGACGAGACAGTGGTCCGATGAGCCAAGTGGCGCATCCACTGTCACTGCATAGTTGTCCGGTCGCGTAGTCAGCAGAAGGTCCAGTAAGGAACTAGTATGGCTCTCAATGTCTGGGATTCTCGTAGGAGAAAGAACCAGTTGTGAGAAGCCATAGGCCAGGGCAAAGTCGTGAGCAGTCCTCCCCGCGAAGTCAGTGGACCGAGAACTAAGCCACTCAACGTGGTGAGCGTTGAAGTCTCCTAGTATCACTAACTCCGCGGAGGGGTACTGCTCCAGTACTTTGTCAGTCGTCAATTGCAGGTGCTCAAATAACCGGATTGTGTCCGCGTCACCGCTGTGGGACCTGTAAAGGCACGCGTAAACTTTGGTGTGGCCACCGTAATCTACGCGCGCCCACAAAATCGACAGGTCCCGGTCTTCCAAGCCATGGAGACGGCGACAACAAATATCCTCCCTGACGTACATACATACCCCGGCACGCCGCACAAAGTTGTGCTCCAGTTTGTACCCGGGGTAGTGTAGATACGATGTATCATCAGGGCAGGATATTTGTGTCTCCGTGAGAAAAAGCAGAGTCGGCTGTGCAGTCTCCAGATGTTGGTGGACTGCATTGATGTTCGCATGAATTCCCCTGAAGTTGCAAAAGTCCATTTTAAATGTGGACGGGGAGACCGCTGAAAATCTCTTTTTTGTTTTTCTTCTTGGCATTATTAAAAAGGGTTTTGAGAGATTGAGAGCAGTCGCTGTGCCGGCAGCGAGAAGGACAAAGTGCAGTGTTATTCTGCTAGAGTGCTGGACAGGTGATGCGGTTTATTGGTGCGGCAGTCGGAAGGGCCCCCGGTCCCCCCCTGCTACAATCGGACGAGTCCACTCCGGTCTCCTTCTCCGGCACGACCGATTATACCAGGGATTATGCGCGAGGCGGCGGGTCAGCCTCCCAGGGCGGAGATTAAGTGATCCCTGGGTTCGGGACCCCTACAACCTGCGGGCAGCCAGCGGACAGCTGTTTCACCGGGTCTCCCTGACCGCCGCAACAACATGCCGCGCCTGCACAACCGTACAGCAGTATTCCACCGCTGGTCCTCCCACTGCCAGCACAGCCCCTCCTCATGGAGCTCTGGCGACCTTACTCACGCGCAGGAACACAACTTTACACAACATAAAGTTATTTGGCTGCGGTATTCTGTAAGGTGGAGGTACTTCCCCAGTCGAGCTGCTCTTTGAGCGAATAAACGCTATGCTCTACCTCTCTTAAATCATCCCCTATTTTACCCGCTTAGGGGTGGAATTTCCAAAAATCCTTACTTAGTGGATGCCTCCACTGTATAAGGTATCTGTTTGCAAAATTTCAAATCTCTTGGTCCAGCGGTTTGGGCTGTGCGCTGATATATCAACAATCAGTTTATCATTTTATATATTAAGATGTATATATGCCTACGGGCTCTAGTGAAAACCTTACTGAGTTTATAAGTTGCATGAGTGAAATAAGCTATAGTTGAAAATAACAATGTTGAGGCTATTTATATGCTAGGCGATTTTAATGCACATCCTGGTCGACCGTTCTGGAATGAAATGATAGATTTTTGTAAAGATCACTCCTGGTTGTGTGCCGATACGGAAGTTTTACTATTACCCCGATTCGAGTACTGTTACTTATGTTAGTGACATAAATGGTAGTATGCGATGGTTGGATTACTGCTTAGTTACCAAAGCAACTTTATCATGTTGACTGCACTTGTGGTATTATGTGACGGGCCAGCTGGCGCGGTTGGTTAAAAGACTGGTCAAGATTCCAACTATAGCGCTGCTGGTCGTGGGTTCGATTCCCACACAGGACAGACATTTGTGTGCATGAACATGACTGTATGTCCTGAGTCTGGGTGTAATTATGTATATTAAGTTTGTATTTACAAACAAAAGTAGTATATGTATTATATCAGTTATCTGGTTTCCATAGTACAAGCTCTGCTTAGTTTGGGATCAGATGACCATGTGTGAGGAATGTCCCAGGTTATTTATTTATTTATAGAATTCTCCAGTTACAATTAAGAGTGCTAGTACTAGAGTACGGGCTGTGAGCACGGGTATGGTCTACGCAGCCGCGGCACGAACGCGGCGATCATAGGTTGAACCTAGGTATAATGTTGTGTGGGTTGAACGACCACAAATGGAGTAAATCGCGGAGCGAACCTACCTACAAACGGACATGTTTACATACCTTACTAATTATATGCATGGATAAAGTCCTCCTCATAGGCAGCTTCCGATTTTGTTCTATTTTCAGACTTAGCAAAGTCCTGCTGACTATTTAAAATATACAAGAGAATTTCACCTATAAGGCACTTCACTTTATAATTATTATAAAAGTAAATGTAATTAAACAATGTGTTCATTCTAGTTTAAACCTTATTAAGTTGTAACATACAGTTTAGAATACTTTAAAACTTAACTAACATAATATCATAGCTTTTATTTGCAAGACTATTTCTAAATAGCAACAGAAAACTACATTGATTGGGATATTAGAGATAGAATATTAATAGAGACACTGTAGTAGAGTATATGCCGTAAGCATGGGTATGTGCAACGCTGCCTTGACACAAACTGCATGTTCAGTTTAAATGACTAAATGCCCATTTCTAAATTTTTATCAACACTTTTACCAAAAACAAATAACAAAGAACTCATCACTTTTTTTTCCTGACTGTAAATCTACACAATATCATTCTATTAATATTCTTATTCTATTAGGATTATATTATTATGTGTATCAGTAGATAGAGCAGTGCCTTATCTAGTAAAGACACACCTGAGTATACTTGAAATAGGACTTATTAACTATTGTTACAAAATGATCTTAAAAATATGAGTAGGACAAAATTCTTATGTGAGATTATGATTATTATTTAACTTAAATCTGCTTGACTAAGTGCAGAAGTGTTATCTCGTGTTTACATTTGAATATGACAATGATTTATTTAACAACCTATAAATAAAGTAGTCCATTAAGGCAAGGGTAGCAACTTCATAGCTCAAAACATACTCATTCAACATTTCCTAAGTTTCCATCAGTCTTCATTTGCTATAAAGTTTACAATCCCTTGCCACATGTATCCTAGGAATCCAACTGTCAAGATGGATCATCATCGGAATCAAGTTCATCTGAAGAGTCATCAGATGAATCACTACTCGAGTCTGACGAAGAATCTGATTCATCACTATCATCAACATAAGCCACATTCTTCTTCAAGCCTGGAATAAGGGACATAGATGCCATTTTTAGAGCCATTTCATTCTCCATAATCTCACACTCATCTTGCTTCACCATCTCTGCAGCTGCCTCAAGTTCATTAAGTTCTAGAGCCAAATCTTCCTTCATAAGCTCAATATTAGCTATATTATTGCATATTTCATCCAAATCCTCACTTCTACACTTCTGCAGAAATATCAGGTAATCCCTGATGTAGAGATGGTTGAGAATATATCTAGCATCATTACTAGTATTGAATGATTGATGAATTTCAATAAAGCATTTAATCACATATACCTTTCCTTTTCTGAACAGCGATACTAAATCATCTTTGACCTTCTTACACAATTCAAAGTTCCTGAATATTGGATAAGTCAAAGCCCGCCTGTAACAGGCAATCAATACTTGTTTCATGTCTTTAAATATGCAGAACCAGCATAATGTTGATGACAACTTGTTTATGGTCCAACTTGACTCTACAGTACTTTCATTCAATGTTGTTCTTTTATCATAGCAGTATCCATATAATATGTCAACTAGCCCAAGCAAAACTTGTCTCTGCTCACTCTTATTTAATAAAAAATGTTTATTCGGTAATTCCTTCAAAACTCCAACCTCATCATCGGTAAATTCAATTTCTTTTTGAAACTCCGGTTTGTCCCATTTTGCTACAGAATTCAAATAAGGTTCAAGTAGCTCATCATCAAAAAAATCTGCTAAATAGTGGTCTGAAGAGAACTTTTTCTCTTCATGCCGCATCCTCAACACATTACGCTCATCAATAGCGACGTTTTCAGGAACGCGCAGTTCAAATATTTGCGGAAATTCTCTTCCTATATCTGAGAATTCAGTTGTAATTTTATTTGCAAAACCATAATTGAATTTCTTATCATCATCATTACTTTCTTCATCCTCTAGAGTTATACCATCTTCCTCTAGCATTTCCACTAGGCTAGGGTTGATATCAGGTATATCCCGGGGAGCCAATAAACTAGTGATCATGTCCAGGTTCTCAAAATGTTCACCCGTAGTTTGCTTGTCGAAGGTGAGGTTAAAATCCCCAGAATCACAAACGTACGAACCCTTAGAGCGATCATTGTCGATAATTTTTCCAGGCAGTCGCAATCGTAGGAAATATGGGCTCGAGACGAATAAAAAGTTTTCACCGTCTACATCAATTTCAGTGTCGCCTAAGTTCGTGTATGGCGCGTGTATGTTTATAAACACGTGGTTTTCGTCCTGTGTTAACTTGAATCGTGGAGTTAACATCTTGGATCAGTAACTTAAAAATAACATTACCAATTTTAAATAGTTTGATATCCAAGAAGAAGAAACAATGCAACATGCGCGGCGCGGCTCATCTCATCAGTGTTGCCAGATGCGAAAGTTGAAAATGCGGTAACGGTACTCCAAAAACGCGGATTTTCAACAAAAAAGCGGAATTTCCTGTTTTAACGTTAGATCGATTTTTCTCACTCAATTCATACTCATATTACAAATCAAAGAGTAATAAGTAATAACACCATATTTCAGTCATCAAGCTTTAATAAATTATGTTTTTTCGTATAAGTACTTTGCTTGCTATTATCATTGGAAGGAAAACACATCCTCAGCATTGTCTCCAGATTCTCCGACCCCGACCTCCGCTTTTGGGAAGTTGTAAATTTGTTTGGAAGTCATTTTTGACAACATGTTTTGAGAAGCTTTGAAATTTATGCAGCAGCCCTCATTTTTTCTAACAGCCTGATCCGCCAAAAGAACTCCATTTACAGTTGACGTTATTAAACGATTTTTATGTTATTTATTTTAGAGAATTTTCTCTCACAATCGGCGTTGGAGATAGGAATGGACAGAGCTGTGAGCATAGACATATAAAAGCTGTGATTGAAAAGTCTGGAAGCGTTGTGAACAGCCGTTCTCCTATTTCGTTTTCGTAAACCCTAATCTGTTAAAAGAGAGATACGAAATCGGTTAATACCTAGTAAAAGAAACGTAAACAAAAATACACATACCATACAAATGTATTTAGTGACAAGATTATATTTGAATCCTCATGTCCTATCAAAGTTGAAAAAAGCGGAACCGCGCTGGCTAAAAGCGGATGGCGGATCCATTGACAAAAAGGCGGTGTAAAAAGCGGAAAAGCGGTATAATCTGGCAACGCTGCATCTCATGGTAAAATAAAAACCACAGGTAAAAAAAACGAACGAACCGAACCGAATGATTTTAGTGTTGCCGCGATAGTCGACTATCAATCGATAGCCTATCGCTAGAGATACAATAATATCAACATCTATCAATGCCACAGACATATGAACAAGCAGACTAAACCTATTTTACGTATTAAAAAGATAAATTGAAGTCATTTTCCGTCATCTGATCCGTCATGATAATCCATGTGACGGGTCAACAACTGTTTGTTTTTATTTGGTTTTATTGCGAAATATTAATTGTTTTTGTAGAAATAGGGCCTATAAGTGTGATAGTTCAAGTCATAAGGAATCACCAGGAATAACGTTTCATCGGTTAGTTTTGATTTCATTACAAATTCAATATATTTATTATGGTGTTTTTATAAAGAAATAATTACCATTCGTAGCCGATAATTTGAAAATATGATAAATAATTAAGTTAAAATTACTTTCCATACGTTTTATATAAAGGAAACTGCACATAATTTAAGAAATCTAAAGATTTATATATTGTTTACATAATGTATCGAGGGGACGGATTCGGTAAATTAAATTTATTTTGGGTAAAACTTTCGGAGACGGCACACAAGGCAGGGGGAAGAGGGGTATGCGAGGGGGTGCGGGAGGGAATTCCCTTCCCCCCGGTACCCCCCAAACTTGAAGCAAGCTCATGGTTTCCGAGATATTCATGGTTGAAGTTTGAGGTTATATATGAGGTTTTTTGACATAAATTCACTTCTGCATCGACTCAGGTGGTCGCGGAGTAAGGGGAGTGTGGAGGGGGATACCCTTCCCCCCGGTATCCCCAAACTTGAAGCAAGCTCATGGTTTCCGTGATATTCATCGTTGAGGTATGAGGATGAGGTTTTTAGGGTTCCGTTGCCAAATGGCAAAAAACGGAACCCTTATAGATTCGTCATGTCTGTCTGTCTGTCTGTCTGTCCGTCCGTATGTCACAGCCACTTTTTTCCGAATCTATAAGAACTATAATGTTGAAACTTGGTAACTGAACTTGGTTCACAGAATACATCTAGTATTCTGTGAGCTGCATTAAGATTTTCACACAAAAATAGAAAAAAAGCAATGAATTTTGGGGGTTCCCCATACTTAGAACTGAAACTCATTTTTTTTTTTAATAAAACCCATAAGTATGCGGTGTCTATGGATAGTTCTTCAAAAATGATATTGACTAATATAATTTTTTTCTAAACTGAATAGTTTGCGCGAGAGACAAGACATTCCAAAGTGGTAAAATGTGTGTCCCCCCCCTGTAACTTCTAAAATAAGAGAATGATAAATCTATAAAAAATATATGATGTATGTACATTACGATGCAAACTTCCACCGAAAATTGGTTTGAACGAGATTTAGTTTTTTTATTTTTATTAACATGAAACAAAAACTCAAGTCATGTTACAAGGTCCCGATAAAAAGTCAT
This sequence comes from Achlya flavicornis, assembly GCA_947623365.1. Taxonomy (NCBI): domain Eukaryota; kingdom Metazoa; phylum Arthropoda; class Insecta; order Lepidoptera; family Drepanidae; genus Achlya; species Achlya flavicornis. The sequence goes on from OX392490.1 coordinate 5,019,304, forward strand.
CATGTTCTCTTTGTTTATTTTCTTTCTCAATATAGGAACGCACCATGTGGATGCATGAGATGCATTTATCGATTAGTCGATTAGTTTAGTATCCATGATTGTCACAGCCATGAGTCACAACACTTAGGTACAGTGTAGTTGACAGGTACCTCATTATGATATGTTAAAGTTAAATGGTTATAGGAATATAAATCTTAACTTGATCCAATAAGGTTTATATTTAGGTTTATATATGACAGAGCGTTAAAGTTTATTTTCGTCTGACTTCTATCAAACGTAGGGCGTGTTTGGTTATTGCTTCCAAATGGTCACATTTGTCTTTTTATGTTTTTATGTGATTTATAAATAGCAAATATTTAAAAATAATTTCTTTTGATTCGTTAAGGACAAGAATCTGGATGATGAGTGAGATACAAAATTACAATGTTTGGAGACAAGCACAGGAAATCCTTTTGGAGAAAAATAATGTAATCTCATCTATTTTGAGCGTAAACTTTTTTGAGTGGGTAGAATATTGTGTAGGCAGGAGTAAAAAACTTTCACTTCCTTTGAGTTTTGATTTGGTTTAAAGTGCATCGTGGTAAAATGTCGTAAACTTATGAATATAGTGAAAAATTGTTGAATTATGGGTTTTACGTTTAGTAAATGCAAAATTGCGAATAGAGTACCTACCTATCTGTCATGTCATGTAAATGTTCAATATTGACATTTGGTTATGTTGTTTTGCAAATAGTAAATAGGTATACCTATCTACTTATTTCGCGAATCGTCTTCTACAAATAATTTAAGCGATTTTAATTCTACATAAATATTATTATTATCTAGCCAACATTACAAAATAGGGAGCATAATTTAAAGTTATTTGTGTTGAATTGAGTAATTAATAATGCCAGTTGGTCGAAAACGGTGGAATCTTCATGGTAAGTAATATTAGTAATTTCTCAGTGATGTTTTGGTTTTATAAATTTACTTTTATATCTATCCACTAACTGATACGCTTTAGTCATTTAAAACATCAAAATCTGGTCACGATGACCTTGTAAATGTATGTACCTAAATCTAGCTAAATTTTATTATTTGGTTAAGTAAATGCAGTTGTTAGAAGTGTAGCTAATCAAGAGATGTACTGTACCTAAGCTGTCCAAACATTATCAGGAAATATACTTATATACAAGAGTTAAAATCAGGTTGAAATGATAAGAAAAGTAATATTTTAAACTTGAAAGGAGTCCTGGCAGGTGCTGATGAAACATACAACCTAACTGGGTTATCTGTAGGTATTATTATGTATAGATTTGGTTTCATAGTATCTACAGTGGTTTATGCATTGTAATAAATGATTCAGTTTGAAGCCAAGCTGCAAGTTTTCTTAGAAACTAGTTACTACCATGCAGTTTCAGTTATGTTCCTGAGGGAACTATTGTTTTCCGGGGATTAAAGTACCCTATGTTTGTCCAAAACATCCATACTATCAATAATAAAATTATAAATGCTAACATAACTCTGTCTGTTAACTTTTCACACTTAAATCTCTGAACCTTTATGCTGTAAATTGTTTTGGAAAAAAATTGCCAATATAGTCAGATTGTCCAAAAATATACCTAAAAATGTAACCTTGCTGAGTTTCTTGCCTGTTTCTGGTGCTAACTTCAGTAGCTTTGACCTTCATAAGTGCCCTACTAGGGACAAAATTGAATAAATGGCTTTTACTTTGAATCAATTGTGTTGATATTTATCATGTAGATAGCCTATTTGGTATGGAGCGGGTACTGTTTAGTCCCGGAGGTGAGACTGGGGAAAAGCTAGTAGTCTATTCCTTATTACAAAAGAAGGTTGAAAATCTCCAAGCACCTATTGGTGTGTTCCGACAGCTGCACTTGAGAGCCAAGTTCCTTCTAGGCTTTGTGTGCTTATCACCTTCGGTCACATCGTCACTTACCATGGTGAGATTGCGGTCAAACACACACAGTAAATATAGCAAAAAGTTTTTTGTTAAAGAGTATGGGTGCAAATCTGTTCAGCTGTAGATGTGTAACTGAAGCACAAACATCTAAACATTCAAATTTTCACATTAATAATATTTGTGTGATGATGATGATTATGAGTTTTTCTCTCAAACAAATTTTTATTCATGACTAGCTGTCCGCTGCAACTTTGTTCGTGTGGTGCCCTACCCTATTTATTTATTACGTTTAGATACACCCACAGTACACACATTGAAATAATTTACATAGTCTTAATATTAATGATTATGACAAAATCATAATGTACAGATGTGTGCACCTATTATAGGTGTACACAGCATTTACAGCCCTTTACCCTACCCTACATTTAAACCTCCTTTTCCTGGACTTGGGCAAATATTTCAAAACCAAAATTAGCCAAATCGGTCCAGCTGTTCTCAAGTTTTAGTGAGACTAATGAACAGCAAGTCATTTATATATATACAATAGAGAAACAACCTATTCACTAATAACGAATAAGGCAGGTGTCATTCTTACATCTGTTTCCATAAGAGAAATAAGTTTTTTTAGTACATCCATGTATAGCTTTATACAATGAATGTCAGTATTTAATTAATGATATATTTGCCTCACAATAGATTGTTACCAAGCAAGGTTTTTCCATTATTAAATATTTTTTAGTTTAGTTTCATACCATAATTAAAATGGAACCTATTGCTGTCACTTTGATGTCACAGGTCTCTAGTTTCTTGAATGAGTTACATACCCGTGTATATCTTATATAGTGTAGAACTATGACCCAAACAAAACTAAATATAGAATAGGCTACTTTCCTGAAAAAAACTACTTAGTCCATCATATAAATTACCAAAAAATATTAGACACGTATTTTTTCTTTTGTCAATTAAACAAACAAATACGAGGATATGGTTTGTTGAAGTTCCGCGTGACGTCACGGTGTGGTACACTTTTTAGTAACAAGTGACGTCACAAGCCCCCACTCCCGAACTTAGTCGCGCTTTATCTTCGTCCATTGTTAATGATTTGGTAAAGCAAAAAATACATGTCCAATATTTTTTGAAAATCTAACTGACGGACTCATAAGATTTTTTTTTTACCCATTCAACATCCCTATTGTAAATTAAATTAGTTTTGAGCGGGATCTCATACATGAATAGAGACCATCGAGGAACAATCCCTTAGAGTAGTAATACCGAACAATCCGATTCCGAAACTAGTCAGTGATTTGTCACTGATTTTGAACAGTAAGGACCAATCACTGTATCGTGTGTTCATGACTTGGCCAATCAGAGCGCATGCGTCCTTGTCTTAGCCAATCAGAGCGCATTGTCGATGGTGGCAAATTGGCGGAATAGATTGTAAGCAAAATCGATGTCTTTACGCTTCTTTGGGTTAATTGTTCGATGATAGAGACACTATTTTCTCATACACTATCTATATATCACTATTACCTTGGCATGTACTTATTATTCTATAAACTAATAGTAGCTTTTTACTTATATTATTTTAAATAATGAAATTGGTTTCACTGATTAATAATGTTGTTTATAAGCTGAGACCAATAACTTTTTTTTCTTAATATCTCGTTTTTAGATAAAAAAATGTTTATTGGTATACAAGGAACCCTTATATAGCAAGACCTATCTTGGCCTGTCTTTATTGTAATATGCAATGCACCTGCATGTATATTTAAGTAGGTAGTGGTTATTACTAGGTACTTATGTTGTATACCGTGATAGTTCATGACAATATCTTAAGTAAGCTAGTATTTATAATTAGGTTCATAGCCAGTTTTGGAAATAGCCATTATTTACGAGAAGGACTCATCAGTTATTTTTTTATTATATTTTATTAACATTATGTATACTTTTTAAGTCTTGTATGTCTTCAGATGGACCACAAGGGTCGCTGCGACGACTGCGCAATCAGCTTGCCGAGGATGGGTGTGCGGAGTCTCAAGTTGTACTTGCTAAACAGCTTTTGGAAGAAAAATGTGGTATGTTTGTCAAGCTTGTATGTTAAAAATACGATTAAGCACTTTAACTAAGATATATTATTACACGTATTTTTTCTTTTGTCAATTAATAAAAAAATACAAAGGCGTCACGTTCGTCGCGCACCAGTACGTGCGAGCCATCAGAGAACCTTTCTTTCCCATCGGTTATCCGCTCTTCGAGCGATGTGGCCTGCCCATTGCCACTTCAGTTTACTAACTCTACGAGCTATGTCCCTCGTTTTCGTTCTCCTACGAATGTCCTCATCTCGGACCCTGCCTCGTAGAGAAATTCCGAGCAAAGCTCGTTCCATTGCTCGCTGAGTAACTCTGAGCTTATTTATGTATAGTATCTGCTTAGTTTAAAGTTATTAATATTATTAATTAATTACAGAATTGGAAGCAGATAAGATATCAAACTTCAAACAAGCACTTGATTGGCTAATATGTGCCACAGAGCAGGCACATCCTGAAGCCAGGAGAATGTTGAGAAGGTATTTGTTAAATTTATCTTGAAATATCATGTCCTGGGTTCTATTCGTAACTGGTGTGCCAAGGTCAAATCACCAGCCCTGATCACACCGACGCGTCCAACTTGTCCGCGTTGGCGTGCAAGGTGGCGATCAGCTGGTGTGTACGAATTTGTAGCAACGTGTTCACATCGACGCGTCCAGATGTTGTGTATGAACTTGTAGGAGCGTCGATGCCGTCGATGATTTACCAGCCGTTTATGGTTTAGAAATTAACATAGAAGCACAGTCTATAAAACCATACAGTCGTCCGACGCCTTTAATTTCGTGGAAAATGCCGACAACGTCTAGACAGTATCGCGACGGCCATTATAAAGTATGCTGTGTCCCGAGCAACTGACATCGTTTTGTTCGCAGGTCGGGCCGCGTCACACACCCCGCACGATTGCCCTGTCTTCGTATGACTGACTGTATGGTTTTATAGACTGTGATAGAAGTCCAAGTTAACAGTGACGGCCCGTTCACACATGGGAGTCCGTTTTACTGGTACGTTTTTAACGGATACGTCATAAATTTATGCGCTGTTCACACATAGGCACCGTATAACGTTCAACGAATCCGTCATTACTGGATGCGATGTGTGAACAGAAAAATGTGAGTCAAACAAAACCTGTCGCATCACTCCCCCTCCTACACCCCGCACACACCGCCCGCCACGCACACAGTATCTATCCGTTAAAATTCTACGTATCCGTATATTTTTACTGTTCCGTCGTCCAGTATTCGATGACAAAACGGAATGTAATTTTTTTACGGAACGATATTTTTTACTGTATACAGAATACTGTGCCATGTGTGAAGTCGCTCATACAACTACATACGCCATCGACGAAAAAAAAACGTACACGATAAAACGGAACAGTAAAACGGAGACATGTGTGAACCGGCCGTAATGTGTTGTTACCAATGTTGTGTTCCTGCGTGTGAGTAAGGTTGCCAGAGCTCATTGGGGAGGGAGGATGGATCGGTAACACGTGAGTTGCCCTGGCTGTTGCAAACGTACCTTTTTATGCAACACCCGTGGCGTCACAAGCTTTCATAGGGCTCCGGTAAACGCTTACCACCACGCAGTAGGCCTGTTGTTCCACATAGTCATATAAAAAAAGCTAATATTTAGGGTAGGTTAGTTGACCTTGGCAAATCAAAATACATAAACTGAGATAAATACATTTTGAAAATGAAGTTATATTCTCAAGTAAAACAACATAATACAGAATGAAATGGGTAAACCTATAATAGTTTTGTGAAAAATTCGTAGTCGTAAAAACTGAATGAAATCAATGTTGTGGTGCTGGTATAAGCGATGTTGTAGCAAAATTTCATAGTAAAGTCGAACTACAGTTACAAAATAGTATTTTCAACACACTCGCTCGTAAAGTGACAATTATTGCAAGTGTGTTGAAAAATGTCGTATGACACTCGTGTACATTGATTTATTACACGGCTCCCTTATTGCGCTTAATACCGCCTGGAGTGTTAATAATCAAATTTGCACACATGTATCATAATGTACTATTATTGTACAGAATACTGCGCGAGACCAACCATTTAACCGGATTATGAAAGATAAAAAAAAATTATCAAAAAAGTTACATACAGCTTTTTTCATAATTTAATTATTTACTGGCCACAAATAATAAGTGACATTCTTAAGAAGAATAAAACAAATATGTCATTTGAAACCATGTTTTTGACTCGTTAAAACAATTTTTCCATATTTGTTTACTAACATACTTCTACTACGTATTGTGAACCTGAAGACTGAATACAGCATAATGAAATGAGGTAATCCAAGTATTGTTTTGCATTTTTGTCATATCGTTTCAACGTAAACATAAGGCACAGGATGGCATTTATACATGTATCACCGCAGTAACATGTCCTTTGGACGATTTTTCTTTTTAGAACTGTTTTTATAGTATTGTATTGTAAATGAAGGCGAATGTAAACGATTTCGCGAATTGGAAAATAAAATGGGATAGAGTGCGTGATGAGCTGCGACGATCTATGTAAGGTTTAATTTTTCCTATTGGTCTTGTGTTTTTTCTTTGTCTTGATCAATCTAATAAACTAAAATGGGCCGGGCTTATTTTCAACTCTGAATCATTGACCTAAAGTGTACCGTAATTTATGTCTAAGGCGCAAGCACCATAGCAGCAGGCGGACATGGCACGGGCGTGGGTGTTCAAATTACGTCTTTATTTCCGTGCGTTTTGTACGAAATTTGAATGGAATGGAAAGACGCCCGTGTCACGTCCGCGCCAGCGCCTACTGACCGGGTCGGTGCGTTTTCTTTTCGATCTGTACAGATTCTTTACCAGTGAACATGTGGCTTTTAGACCCATTTTAGAGTTTAAATACATGACCCGGTCAGGAAGGCCAAAGAAGTCATAAGGACAAGCTCATTGACAAAATCCAAGAAGATGAAGCATTTATATTTTGATGTTTATGTGTCTACAACAAGTTACATAAAAGTTCTAAGTTTACATAAAACTACCTTATATCTTCTACCTAAAACCTTTTAGGTTTATGTAGGTACTGCACGGACTTTCGTCTTTAAAAGTTCCAGAAAGAGCAAAAAAGCAGCAGCACACAGCAGAGTTATTTAACTGTATCTCCCGTCTCTTTCCCAGGTGTATACGCAGCGGTGTGATAGACGAGGACAGCGCTGCGATAGTTCGAGCCAAGTCTTGTCTGGCGGCCAGTCGTCAGGAAACAGTCGCTAGGAAGGCAGCTAGGGATCTGTTTGCTAGGTTGGTGAGCTAAAACTGATATACCAGGATCAACTACTTATTCACTTAGGGGATTTCGAGAGGTTTCCAAATTAAGGAATTGATAGTCAAAAGCAAATAAAGGACTAAATATAAATTTTCTGTTCTATTTACATTAACAAAAAATATTTGACACGTATTTTTTATTTTGTTAATCAAACAAAAAATTACGAAGATATGGTGTGTTGGAAGTTCCGCGTGACGTCACGCCATGGTACTTTTCACAAACAAGTGACGTCAAGCACGACCCCCAGTCCCGAACTTTGACGCGCTTATATATAATCTAACTGACGGAGTATTTCGTTTTTTTTTTACCCAGGCCCTTTTATTTGGGAGGACAGATTCAAAGATGGGGCATCTTGAGTTGGTTCAATTATATCTATGTGTGCTTGCATATCTGCCACATCATCATTTGCTACCTTCTACCAATACACTATTCGCCATCAATGGAGAGTCCATCCTCACACATTTTAACGAAAACGTGCGGTTTCAGAGAAGCTTCCTACTCTCCGCTCCTACGCTCTGGTTTTCGAATGAGGATCGCGCCGTAGTTTTTCCTAGGTTTTACTTACAGGGTCGGTTGTGATACTCCTGGTGTTGTCTATAGGCGGTAACAGCTTACCATCAAGCGGGCCGTATCGTTTGCTACCTTAGTAATATAAAAAGAGATAGTATTACGCGACAGTTTGTATGTATGTGTGCAGTCTATCGAACGGCGAGCAGTACATAACGACGGCGCAGCTAGAGCGGCGCATCCGCGACATATGCAGCACCACGCTCAGGAAGGAACCCGACGATAGCGATTCACCCGATGATGACTCACCAGGTATATTCTAACTACAATATTGACAGGCCAGTTGCCGTGGTTGCCCCCCCCCTCCCTACTTATCCCACCGCAGGTAGTTCGATTCCCACACAGGAAATGCATTTGTGACCATTAGCATGTCTTTTTTTTTTTTTTTTTATACAACTTAGTCGGTAAACAAGCATACGGCCCACCTGATGGTAAGCGGTTACCGTAGCCATATAGACCTTTCCCCCCTCCCCTATGAGCTCTGGCGACCTTACTGACGCGCAGGAACACAACTTTACACAACATAAAGTTATTTGGCTGCGGTATTCTGTAAGGTGGAGGTACTTCCCCAGTCGAGCTGCTCTTTGAGCGAATAAACGCTATGCTCTACCTCTCTTAAATCTGTCTGCTAGTCCCGAGTCCTAATCTGTGTATATGAAATAGCGTCATAGACAGCAATATATCACCATCCAAGCCAACGTAAACTTGAACCCCCTTATTAATAAATAAGGTGTAAGTCAGTCTTCTAACACCTGGGTTATTAAGATAACTCCAGCCCTTTTTGTTTTTATGACATTAGACAATGACGGATATATTTAAAACATACGTACTATAATATACTTGACTTACACCTTATTAATTAATTACCCCTTTATTAATAATATGTATACACTTTTTAATATAATCTTTAATGTTAAACTTCTTCGTGACAATCATGCCTAATAATTCCCTCAGAAGAAGCACGAGCACTGAATGGTGAACCAGAACACGCGTTAGAACCGTCACAGTTGCAAGCCGGAGACCAAATACATAGCAATGGCACTATACGATCCACACACACCACTGAAGAAGGTAAATTTAACTCTTATTTATAGAATGATAAGGTTCACAAGATATAAGTTATAATGTCGAAATTAGAGTTTTGTTTATTGTATTTTGAATTCTCCGAAATGAAAACAATACACTCAAATAAAATAATTGAAAGGTAAGCTAATATAATAGGTAATTGCTTCTTAATTACCACTGCTGAACTTATGGAACAGAAGTTTATCGTTTTTTATAACAAACTCTACTGAGTTTGGGATGTCTATGGGATCAAACGAAGCCAAACTCGATGGGGTTGCGTCGTTTTATTACAGAGTTCCCATGGCCACCTTCTGGCTCCATCATCAGATCACCTCCATGTCATAATAATATTGCATTGTTATCCGATTCGGAAACCGGGAAGAGATTTTATAAAAAAACAAACAGATACCGGGACAGATGAAACTAAACAAAAGATTGTATTTTTTTTTCAATTTTCAGATTACCCCGACAGATGTGCTCCGAACGAAGACATTCGCAACCTAACAATAGATAACTTAGTCACAGCAGCAGTAGATTACTGCCAAGGCGAACTGCCCCTAGTCTCCTACGAACTGACCCTAACTGACCCTAGCGCGAAAGCCTTAGACCACATACCCCTATTGCACCAAGCATTCTTACACCCCCTAGTTTTCATACAAGTATTATACTTGAAATTACTCTATTATTTCAGTACATTTTCCTTCAGATTATCAAATATAGAACTGTCTCTAATATTAATAGCTTATTTGTCAGTGAGCACGGATAGTTTGTACCATTTGGTTCCATTAGTTTTGTACTATATTAGTTTCGTCGTAATGGTCATATGTACCTTCAAAATGTTGCATGCGAAAAAGCAGTTTATTGACTTCAGAAAATGGTCGGGACTCTTTCTTAGATACAGCGATGGAAATTTACAACCAGACGAATCTGAGAATCTTTTTGTTAGGAACAATCTGGGACCTTTCCTTCAATTTTTTCTAGCGTTATTTATCAATTTGTTTTTATATCCGTTTATAGCGACGCAATGGGTGCCATTTTCGGAATTTTGCGTTTTATCGTTCTTTTTAATGTTTATGACTTTACTATCATTCGGTACGAACGGCAATCCTTATCCAGATTTACTCGCTTTAATATCGTTCGGAATTAATGTCCTAGCGAAGTATCCATATGAGAAAGACACGGTTGTCCATCAGGGTTGGAGATTCCTTGACTTACATATATCGAATTACCCGTCTTATATTCTAGGGAATAGCATTGAGTTTTGCTTGAACGCTCGCGTGTTCTTTTCTCTGTTAATACCGATTATTTTGGGTATAATGGCAAAGAGAAGTGGTTGGCATGGATTCTTTAAACACACTTTACCGCATTGCGTGACTTTAAGTTGGTTGCAAATGTTCATAATGTGTTCTCATGGGTGTACTGCTTATGGTTTGATTAGGGGTACATTGGCTCTCGTTTGTTCATTTTTGTTCCTGCCCCTATTGGGTGTAGTGACAGTGACATTGCCTATAGTGGCGTTTCTACAATACATAACGTTGTCTAGGATGTTTTATACTGTGACTGTCGTAGTGGGTTTCACTTTGAGTTTGGGCGTGACATGTTTTCTGGCTAAATCTGAATCAACCAAGAAGTTTGTTACTCCGTTTCAGGTGTGTATATTTTGAAGTACCTTTTTATTATAATTTTATTTTTTATATTTGTACGCCCGCGCCGTTTGAACGGTATATTGTGCTGATTCTCTTTATTCGATGTCTTCATATAATTTTGAAATAAATAAATTTCTACTTCTAAATAATTTTCTGAACACGTAAATTATGATGGTATAGAGTTTTGTACTTAGAAACATAAATAAAAACTATAATTAGTTCTTAAATATTTTTTACTCAATCACAATGAATGCAAATAAAATGGCGGGCAGGAAATCGTGGTACACACGGCTACAGATCAAGCTATATATTTCTAGTATAAGCTGACCTCCCATTGTACGGAAATCCTATACCATGCGAGATCAGCTTATACTGGAAATGTATAGCTTGATCTGTAGCCGTGTGTACAATACCATCATGTTTTGAAATCTTCCAAACATTTTCTTAAATCTATACTGTTTTTTTATTTGCAGTTGGCAGTTGGCTTAGTAACCCTTATATATTTTGGAAATCAATTCGTACTCAACATTCAATACGACGGTCTACCGTCCGGCCTAATAGAACTTATAGGTGAAGATAAATCAAGCATCAAAAACTTATTGAAAAACGAATTCATATCCGACTATGAAGACAACACATACCACATAAACTGGGACGATTATTACAATCAATGCAACAACCCATCTTGGTCGGATAACAACATGGCGGCCACTCAAATCAAGTGCTCGGTACTCGACGGTGCCAACGTAAATTGGGAGGGTTATATAAAAGAAATTAAGTTGAAGAGTGTAAGGAACAAATGGAGCGATTTTGCGTCGTGGCTGCCTTGGTTTCTGCAAGAGTATTTCAGGTGTTATTATGGCGAGGAATATTCGACTTTATGTCAGAGGTCAAAGAGTTTACAGTCGGCTAACGTATGCGAGTTCGTTAGGAGCGTGGCGCGGCAAAGTGGGAAGAGTTGCCATCTGAATAATTTGAATGAGTAAGTTATAAAATTAAATCTATAATCTACCCAAAGAAATAGATATACCTAGAAAGAGCGTCACCATACTACACAACTATATAAAACAGGCCAACTTTTTTTGGGTCGGTGTACTTGACAGCTACGTTTTACGCTCGCTTTGCGTCATTGTGCTTGTCGTAATGATATCAGTCGTTGAAACAATTAAATTCGGGACAGATGTAAATACTAAACATTATTTAGCATTTTTTTTTTTACATTCGATACTTAATCCCCGTTAGGGGGCAAATTTTTGAACTCGTGAACAGCTTCGACACTCAATCTGAATATATTATTAATAAAGAATATACTCGTTAAAAGTTTTTTACGGAAAGTCGCCTTATGGGCAAGTGAAGCATTTATTTGTAAGTGACACTGTCTCAATGCGGAATGGCAATTGATAGGCATTTTATGATGAATATGTGCGCGAGAGGCTTGGATTACAAGCCCCGGCATACCTCGGTGGTGGCTTCATTTTCAGATAAGGTGATTACCTAATTTGAAGAGATGGCAAACAGAACTTTATTTATTAGTCCACTAAACTTAAAACACATTTTTTTTCCGATTCATAGTGTCTTGATCCAGTTGCGTCGATTTCTATAATATTTTCCATCAAAACCGGCTCTAAGTAACAACAAAAAATGCTTTAAAAAGTGTGTTTTTATGGCAAAAAATCCATAATAATATTAGTTTTTTTTCTAAAAAATAAAAATAAAATTTCATATCGCGGACTTATCCGGTTTTGTTCTCCAGAGTTGCTTACTTATTTTAAGTGGTAGTTACTGAGAACTACATAGTTTCTTTAGATCTCCTTTTTGGGTTCTGTGGTTCACCTTTGGCCACTTCATTTACCGAAGTAACCCGACAATTTTACAAACATTTTCTTTTCAGGTACACGTACGAAATAAAATTAATAATGGAAGCAAGCGGAGGACTATTAAAGCGACACGCAGAAATATCCATACTTTTCGACGACTACTTTTCAAATTACACTCGTTTACTACGCGCTGACGACAGAATACGGTTCAAAGGCATACTGTCGAACGAAAATAGACCTTATAACATAGGAGCGAATGATCTAACTGTGAAAGGTTACGAAATAAACTGCCTGGAGTGCAAAGAAGCCCGCGGCACTATAAGCTCCAAAGCGCCATCTGTTTCAAAATTCTCCGAACTATTTAAAACTATAATGAATGATTGTATCGTGTCTACGAAGTATATTTTGAATTTCCTGTTGAATCCAGTGATTGTTTTCAAATAAATGGTTAATATTTATTGTTTGTGTGAAATTAAGTATGAGATTTAAATTAGGGTTTGTTCTAGATATATTGGCGATCTCTGTTAATTACATTGTTGTTATAATATTCTATAAAACGTTTTAATTTTGATATCCCGTAAGTCTAGAGTATTAACGAGACGATTTCAAAGAATCAGCTGGTATGTGTTTTTTTTTTTTTTTTTTCTTTTACATTTTTTATATATATAATTCTAAAAACAGTAAAACACCCTTACGTGAAATATGACTATGTATTAATATGAATGATAACGATTTACCTGGTCTTATCAATGAAGCTTAGTTGCGCTACTTTAATACACTGCGTACCTGGAAACGCCGCAAAATAAAGATTCGTCATACGGGTGACAATTTTCTAATTTAAATTATTGATGTTATCTTCGAAACTATGTATTTTTGGAACACTTGTTCTAGGACTTTTTGTATTATTTTTACTTATAGCATAATATAACCTAAGAGTCAGCTCACACCGAGACCTGAAACGAAGCGACGCGGCGCGCACTTTTTAATCCCTTGACTTTAAAAAATAACAATTGATTTCTATTTTTTCTATGTTTTCCTCGCCCGCGCGAGTCGTCAAACAGTCAAAGGATTAAAATAAAAATTGAATATAGAGCTTTATTTATTAAACAAAAAGAGACATTTCAGGGACATAATTCGGATACGCCTCGCTGCGGCGCGGATTCACGAATTCTCTTACTGAAATGTGCACCTTTTTGTGAAGTTAATAAAGTTCTATATTCTATTGCTATCTAAGCTTGCCGCGTCGCGTCGCGTCTCGGTGTGAACTGATTCTAAGAGTTATGGGACATCAAAACGAACACGTTGTATAGTTTTACTGTTAAAAGCTAAATAACCTCCATAGGTTAGGGTCTACCACCAACTTTGATAGCGATTCAACGCTGAACTGAAATTTAGTATGTATGGGAAAGTGACATTTGACCGAAACAAGTTGATGGTAGACCCCCAGTTTATATTGCCGCACTTTCTCTGATAAAATGCCATAATAAATTAGAGATAACTGGTAACGACGGCTCTCTCCAATTACTACTCTATTTTAAATACCTTAAGGTGGCTTATTAATTGTTGCCTCTTGAGCTCTATGTTAGCCTTATAACCGTTGCAGTAGATATTTTTAGGTTGAATAAACTATATTTAGTTAAAGAAAAGATGGAAATATGAAGTATCGTAAATGAAAACCCAAACTAACATAATATTGAGATGTATTCCAAATATCTAAAATTTAAATATTGAAAAGTATTCCAAATATCAAAAAAAATATTGTATTGTCAGTATAATGTCTGAACGTTCAAGTATTCTTGTGTGTTGTGTTCTTATGTTTATGTTTTGTGATCGGATTTTTGATGCATTTAGAATGAATTAAATTATACTTTTGGACTGATTGTATTGAGTGATGAAAATTGTTTATCTGACTCATACATTGGAGAATATAAAGTATTATCCACATTAGCTCGGTTGCCGAATTCAGTTCGGTTTCATAAAAAAAAGCAATTAAGTACTTTACCACCTACAAGTTTGTAATGCAACCTTCCGAACCGGTATTAGACTATTACCCCCTTATTACAAAACATGGTTTAAAGTAAAGCCAGGTTTTACTGTCATTTGGTCACTTTCTAACGTCATATAATAAAAAAGGGACGAAGCTATTTTAAAACCTGGTTTTCCTTTAAACCATGTTTTGTAATAAGGTGCTTAGAGTCAGACTTTTCATAAGTGCCTGCGAAGGTCTATTTGAATAAATGATTTTGATTTTTTTTGAACAAGTTTATGCTAGAGCTATTTCAAGTTATCAGCTCGATTTTATTTTGTACTAGCTGTCCCCGCGGTTTCACTCGTGTTCGCGAGATAAAAAACCTATAAAGCTCGGGGATAATGTAGCTTCCAATTAGTGAAAGAATCTGTTGAATCCGACTGGTAGTTTCAGAGATTAGCCTGTTTAAAAAACGACAAACAAAAAACTCTACCGCTTTATTAGATTACTATGGAGTAAGTTGATGTTCATGTCAATGAAAAAGTAATAAAGACATATAGAAGGGACTAAAAGTAAAATTCGTTTGCTGATGACTTGAAAGATCGATCCTGTAACTAGCATGGATGGCGGTTCATCTCAGATAAAGGTAGCTTTCCCAACCAGTGGTATCTTCAGTAGCTTCGATCTTTATGAATACCCTCCAAGGCCCTAAACTGATTTGACTTTGACTTTCAATTACAATTCTTCGGAATCGAGCTAATGTACATGAACCATAAATATATTTTGATTGTAATTTATGAAGTAATTATAATGAATACTGGAACTTGTTTGAGTTAAATTTGGGATGGAAGGTTGTGTGTGTTTATCATGTGACAATAGTCTATTATTGAAATGTCAGTGTTATTAATAAATGTATATTTTATTGAATTTATCGGCTTTATTTATTATCAGGAAAATCCACTCTATCTGCTCTGCTATATGCTCTTTGCTGCTTTATGCTGATCCTATTCATTCATTCATCGGGATCCTTGGCGTCGACATTTCTAGCGACGTTTTGTTCCGAAGTCACTTAGAAGACAAGGTTAAGCTGGCATCCAAAAAGCTCGGAGTGCTCAACAGAGCGAGGCAGTACTTCACATCGGGGCAAAGGCTGCAACTTTACAAGTCGCAAGTCCGGCCTCATATGGAGTACTGCTGTCATCTATGGGCGGGGGCACCTGGATACCAGCTTGATCCTTTAGACTCGGTTCAACGACGTGCCATCAGAATTGTCGACGATCCCGAGCTCACAAGCGGTTTAGAGCCCCTCAGTCTGAGGAGAGACTTTGCCTCCTTATGTGTGTTCTACCGCTTGTACAACGGACGGTGTTCTGAAGAATTGTTTAAGATGATGCCCACGGCTACTTTCTACCATCGCAACTCTCGCCATCGACGGGGAGTCCATCCTCACATATTGAAACCTGAATTGTTTCGTACTGTGCGGGCTCAAAGGAGCTTCCTTCCGCGGACGCTCAGACTGTGGAATGAGCTCCCCGCCGTGGTTTTCCCAATGGAGTACAGCATGGGGTTCTTCAAAAGGGGTGTGAAGAGATTTCTGCAGGGTCGGCAACGCGCGTGTGATACCCCTGGTGTTGCAAGCGTCCATAGGCTACGGTAACCGCTTACCATCAGGCGGGCCGTATGCTTGTTTGCCACCTAAGTGGTATAAAAAAAAAAAAAAAAAATCCTATAAAATAATTCAACACTAAAATGGAAGTTGGTGAGCAAGTTAGTAAGTAGTTTTAATAAATTGCAAAAAGGTATTGACAAAAATGTAAGAAAGATCTCTACAGAAATTCTTTCGCGAGTTCAGAGTAAATGTTTGTAAACTAATGCATTTTTTTGACCGAACGAGCGAAGCGTCTCCGTTTCAGCTTGGACAAAAATGCTTTCGTATATCTATCCACACTCATCATTATCATCTGCCTATAATGTCCCACTGCTGAGCACAGGCCTCCTGCACACAAATAAAGGTGAAAAGAGAGCGTCCAGTACCCCCTTTGGTTACGCTGCGCTAGGATCTAGCGTATCCTTGTGTCAATCTCATACATTTTGTAGCGTTTCTATTCGCACAAAGGCAACGAAATGTACTTTGTCTAGGGGTACAGATGTCCGGATTTCCGGCTGTTCTCTACAGGTCACATTACTCAACCGATTCTTGCGAAATTTTGTGAGCAGGCTCGGTAATTATATGGAATTTATTTGTCGATTATGGAATTTTTCCGATAACTGAATCGACAAGGGGATTCCATAAAATTATCGAGATTAGCGAGGTCTACAGCTCACAGAGCCACTAGTAATAGAAGACTAGGAAGCCGAGAGGCCCACCTCATGGTCAGTGTGTACCGTCGCGTCATTCTTTGAATTCTTCACTTGCCTTGGTATGTTATAGTCTAGAACTGCACGGTGTTGAGTACAGTACTGGCGAAAATCTATGGCCTAATTACCGGTGCGTTCCAAGGCTGTACTTCAGTACTAGTTCTCTTCTATGTATGGTTACCACCTTCGGCTACATCGTCACTTCATCATATCAGCCCAACGAGCCCCATTGAATTCGACATCAAACGGTTTTGGACCGCTTGCATCCAGCAGCGTTCAGCGATTCTGAGGTTGTCGGTCCACCTGGTGGGAGGTCGTCCTGCTCGGCGATTTTCAGTACGTGGTCGCCACTCGAGGACTTTTGTTCCCCATCGGTTATCAGCTCTTCGAGCGATGTGGCACTTGCCATGGTTGAATTATAGTCAATTACAAGCATACCTGTAAATAATTGGACTGTTTTACAAAAAACTTAAACGACTTCAAAGTACACTAAGACGTAATCAAATCCTGATCTGATGTCAATGGGACCAAACGGGAAGTGTACCCTTCTAGACAAAAAAATAATTTTCCACATCGGTTAATAAATGACAGAGTTATGAGGTAACAAACATAAAAAAAAAACATACAACCGAATTGAGAACCTCCTCCTTTTTTGAAGTCGGTTAAAAAACTAGATAAAACGTCTGCAGGTAACCTACAAAATGCATCACAGAAATTTAGAATTGCAACACAAAGCTTACATAAAACAGCAGCATGCATTATTCGGATACCAGTGTTTGTAGTATAAATGCAGTGTAACGGTATTGCGAATATATCCGTCCGAAAGCCAACACCGAAACGGCAAACAAGGCACGCGAAGGACAGTTTAGTGATGTACAGTGCAATTCTACTTATTGCTTTTGGTACATTTAAACAGAAACAATATCCTTAGCTGCTTTGTTTGGGATCTGATGGCTTTGTGTGAAGAATTTATTTGTTTGTAATGTAACATTGCTTTTTCTTGTAAGTTGGTTCTCAGTTGGACCGGTGGGCACTGTGGTGCACACAGTGGCTACTGAAAGATTTTTTTTAATTATTATGTCTGTAGTTCGATCTTAAGATTGATTTTGTAATGAGTGTGGCATCAGTGGCTATCTATTCTCGCGCTATATAAGAGTGCTTTGAAGGTTTTATTCCTTCTAATATTGAGACTACATTATCCCACAGACATTATCCACATGATAAAATTGCAGCTTTCGTTTTGTTTCGAATGTGGTAGGTACGAGGCGGGCAGTTTACGAGAGTTAATAAAATTTCATATTTACTTGTGGCCGATTCCTATAATTTACGGACCGTTATCGGTTAAAATTAAGACTTATATCTTTACTAATAATGAAGCAAAGACCTCAAAGCTTTGCTTAGCAGACCCTCCCATATGGAAGTAGCTGTCACAGGTAAAATTAGCTTACCTACGAAATGATCTAAGTATACCTATGCCCAGTTTGGCGATAAAAAACCTACCATTGGTAAGCAAAACGATTCGTTTTTGTTTATAGAAACCGGACATTAATCATGTTATGTCCTAAAATCCTGTGCTAAAACCTTTATTCTTTTGTTCAAATTCTGGCGTGATACTTTGTGCCTGAAAGTCTTGACCATCCTATCATAGATTCATAGGTCAAAGATATCTAATAAATTAGAAAGTGTCTTTTTACGAGCTATGAAGAAGTTCGTAACGACTATTCAAATTTATTGCCAAACGTTAATCTTACACCCATCACTAGTTTTAACTTAGTTAATTTCGAACTACAGAGCGCAATACAACTATAGTGAGGTATCTAATTAACAGAATGGCCCGCACGCAATGCAAACTAACTATTCGTTAATTTCCTACGTATTGTTCATTGAGTGCGGTTAATTAACTCATTATGGGATCAGTATTTAGGCAATAATAGATCTTTAAAATGGAAACGGCACTTAAGATAAGGCGACAGATAAGAATAAACTAGGCTCTAGACGGCCCTGGATATCTAGGTTAGATGTAAGTGCTTACCTACGTGAGGAAGAATACCTAAAACCTAAAAGTTGTTTGTTCTGTGTGTGCTCCTGGAATCATAGTTGAAGCCAATTTTTTATAACATTGACCGCGCCATTTTATTTGTCATTACGCGCGCGCCCTGACATCACTTTGTGAATTCTGCTTCAACTTTTAATCTGAGTGAGTTACACACTTCGAGGGCAATGAAAGAGTTTATTTTTCCAATAACGTATAAGGTAATAAAAGGTTGCTTGGTTGGTACGAACATCACACTATCTCACTATCCTATCCTAATTCCTAACGAATATTATAAATGCGAAAGTGTTGTTCACAATATGGAAGCCCTCATTGACTCAAACCATGCTCTGCACTGAAGAGACATAGTTTTAAACGATAAATCACCGAATTTATCAATAGTTTGATGTCGACAATCAGAAGTTTACTAGTTATTCATGAAGACAGAAGCATTCGAACAAGTTTTAAATGGATTTATGGGAATATTCAATGTTCAACTCAGGATAGAGTTCTCGGAAACTAGCGGGTAAAGTGAACGCTGGTTCATCATATTGTATGGTGCGCTTCGTAAGTAGGTAGTTAGATGCCAATGTAGTTTTGACACGGCTGTTTAGCTGTTATATATGGTTGTTTGATAGGTGTATAGTCCGTAAGTATAACTTTAGTAAAAGGTATGGGTAATAGTAGAAATCTGAAATATACTTAGGTATTAAAACATTATTAAAAGGTATTTCGTGGTGGGCTGGTATGCGATTCCAGATTCGACTTAAATGTAACTAGGTATGTCAACTATCAATGTGTAACGACTCCTTAAGGGTCAACAATCTTTATATTCGAAGATTTTAGTAGCTTAAGTACCTTAATTAAACTATTGTAAGTATTTTTTTGAAATAAACAGTTTTTTTTTTGTTTTTACATACCTATTTAATACCACAGAGTACCTAAATAAAATATTCTCTTTATTAACCAAAATAACTGGATTAAAATTACAACAATGAACTTGAACATTCAAATTTCTCCTATCAAAGCGATGTAATTTTATCATATTATAAGTTTCATACTTATTGACAGTATTACGAAATTCAATTCATGAAACGACTAAATTCTTAACAGGTAATGACGACTTGCCGATGGTAATCACACCGTGAAAATTATCTCTCAAGTTTACCTATTCAAAAACTTTTGGGACGTAGTATTCAAAAGTTTCTGCAGAAATACCTATTCATGCTGACCACATTTTCTTGTTCAATTATTTCGGGTCACAATTTACAGGCTGAAGAGGGCATGGCATGGTTTTCTACCGCCATTATAATAGGTTATTTAAATGCGGCGCAGTGGGTACCTTGGTCCCTTGGTTGGTCCTTAGGCCCACAGACCGGCTCGGAGAGAAGAGCATATTTTGATACACGTTTAAAAACAGAGTTTAGGATCATTGAAATAAGGTTCATTTTTACATTGAATGCTGGAGAGACTGGTTAAAATGAACACTGGTTTCTATAGGTAGAGTGTAGATACAAAAAAAATAAGACACAAAACTAACAATATGCAAAGAATGAAACATTTAAATAACATATTAACATTATAATTTTACACCTACAATGAGATATAGTTTATATTTACAGTAACGTATTACCACAGTCTATAAAACCTTAGTCTTCCGACGCCTTTGATCTCTTCGAAAATGGCGACAACATCTAGACAGTATTGCGACGGCTATATAAAGTATGCTGTGTCCCGAGCTACTAACTCTCGCCCCTGACACCCCGCACGATTGCCCTGTCTCGACGTCTTCGTCGAAGGACTGTATGGTTTTATAGACTGTGGTATTACCTTCTGGAAATTCGCTGAATCCTCCATTTTATACCGAAAGTAAATATCGTGTTGTTGTAGGTAGAAGTTAGCTTGACGAGCGGATGAAAGCGCCGACATGAAAGGGTTTCAGCGAAAAGTTTAATGAAACGTCAAAACTTGCCCACAGACAACCACACCGCGTCAAATTACTGTGTCGATACAGCCCAGCCAGGATAAAGTCTGACTTCTGTACCTAACTAAAAAAAAAATTGAAACCTTATAGCTTTCTCTGTCTACGCCTTATAGGAACCTTCTGTACGTTCGTCCGTCCATAAATTCCATCCAGATATCGAAAACGATAACTAAATAAATCGAAACTAACAACAGCCTGTATAGAAGAATGTAGTCGCAGGTTTATAATTTTAAGGGTACCGTACCTAAAGGGCGCCAACAAGACCCTATTACTAATTAGGATTAGTAATAGGGCCTTGTAGTTCGTTAGTTTGTTCGAGACTCGGCTCGTGCTCGCTTCGCGTAGCATGGACGCACCATCAGGAACCGTTCGTGTACGAGTATGACTCGCACTTGGCCGGTTTTTCGTATGTTATCAAGCTGATCGGCTGGATGAAGAACATTTAACAGCGGCTTAAACTTAACTTAAACTTAACTTCACTGAACCGAACTTAAATAAAACAATTGACTTTGCAATTCCGGTTACTACAAACTCAGCTTAGAGAGCAGCGTGTACTTAACTTCTTAAAAGTAGGCAACCATTAGCATCTCTGGAAATCTCTTAAGTAAATATATGCACCCTTATTGTCCCTATAGGCATGGCCTTCCCAAGGGACATTCAATTAGGTAATCTTGTTGGAGCCTTGTTGGAGCTTGTGTAAGCCCTTAGAGTTCTTAGACATCAACCTTTTAAGGGATCGTGATCGTGTGCCAATTTGTAAGGTTGGTAAAAAAAAAGTCTACATCGTGTGAACTAGCCTTTTGCCCCGCGGTTTCACTCGTAATCTCTTTTTTGCCCCACTAGGGGTAGAATTTCAAAAAGCCGGTCAACCCTAAACCTTCGCCTTCGGCCGAAGCCGAAAGTTTAACAACCCCAAGAAATTCAGTTCAAGGTTCACATAAAGTAAAAGTTTTTTAAGTTTATAAAGACTTTATAAACAACTTATCGAGATGATTAAAATTAACTTGCAACTTGTAAAAAATAATAAAAATAATAAGCTTGTTCGATTCCGGCGCTTACTAGATTTGGTTTGGCCGAATTTCGCTGAAACCGGACACTAGTATCCAGGTATCCATACAAAAATGTACAGAAAATTTTGAGTTACTGGAACTTGCCCTGGGTTTACACATATTTTATGTCAATTAATCACTTTTTCCTGTAATGTTTTACAATCAAGTTTTATATACCTAGTAGTTTCATACCTACATTTTGATTCAGCAGGTATTAAACTTTTGTATGGAACAGCTTTTTTACAACTTTCAAGAGTTTTTCAAAGTAAAAAAGAACCTGTATATGTAAAAGTGTAAGTTGCCAGTTGTTAATCTGATTAATTCTGATTATAAGTAATTTCAGAAAAAAATGGCATTAGGTACATTATTATTGGTACATACCATGCAGATACTCAATTAAGTTCTAGAGTTCTGCGTTCACTGTAAGAAAGTATAATGATGTGTGATCGGAAGCGAATATTGCAGAACTCTAGATTGCTTGCTGTGTGTACAATAGTGAATGCTGCTTAAGTTTGCTATTTATTTACTTATTAAATATTTATTCAGTCTACTTTGTAATTTTGCCGCCGCGCCGGGGCACGCAATAGTTTTCAGTGCGATTAGAATGTAAATATTATGTAATGAATGTAAGCCTGTTTTGAAAAGAGTAATTGCTGAGTTTATTGCCGGCTCTTCTCAGCAAATGCAACCTTCCGAACCGGTATTAGAGTATTAGAGTCAGACTTTTCATAAGTGCCTGCGAAGGTCTATTTGAATAAATGATTTTGAATTTGAATGCGGAACGCAGAACTCTCCGCGGGATTGGCGCCTTAAGAATAAGCGTTTATTCTTTACAAAAAAAAAATTGATACATATATGTATCAGTAGTTCGAGCTTTACCGTAAGTCTGTAAACACAAAACTCGCAAAATACATCGAAAATGAATATAATATAATCAGTAATGAACCCACTTTGTGAACAAACTGAAACAAAGCGAATGGAGAATTTGAAACATAAATTCGGTTTCAAACGAAGCCCAGAGTAGTAATAAAGTTTGGCCTGTTTTCTCATATATACCCAATTTGTATCCATACTGTGGCCGTCGGCATCCGGCGATGATCAATCGAATTTACTATCTGAGGGAACAACTGTAGATTCTCATAAATGAAGGATGATTTTGATACCTTCATAATATAAGGGTCTGATTTTAACAGCCTATTTTACCTTCCTTAACTTTCGTAGCTTGCAACTTTTTATCGATAAGACGCACATAATAAATACAAATACAAAAAATGTTACTTCAATCCAAGATGGCGGCTAAAATTCTCACCCCTCGAGGTCGAAAACTAAAATTTTTCATGGCAAGCGTATGCTTAAGCAATACACATCAAAATATTTTCTACTCCACCTTCTGTAGGGCAAAGCCTTTTTTTGTCCCTGTTTGTGAAAATAAAGATAAAACGACAAAAGAAAAAAAAATAAGTAGAAAGAAAAATATTTAGGTACTTTAAAATAACACACACCACAAATACACACACATAAAAAAACATTTTGTGCAGAGAGGATTTTGCCACGCTCTTTGGCGAGAATATTTGTGCCTGGACAAGCTGCCTGTCAGGCGTTTCTAGCATCGGACAGGTAAGAAAACCTGAATCGAACCAATAGGATCCAAACAGATCTAACGAGGTTACCCATGCAGTATACCAAGGAAAGAAATACCCGTACTGACATGCTTGAAGTTTTCCGGACTCTTGTGTTATGGTGGCCACACAACGGGTAGGGTACGGTGACCTGTGAGACCAGCGTTGCCAGACTTTTTGTGGGCAAAGCGGGATTTTGATACCTCTTGAGTAATAAAAGTGGGATTCTATCGCCAAAAGTTAGACATACTAAAAAACGTATATCAGATTTTAACTATCGGTATATTTTTTTGGAAACTGAAACCATCAAGTTCGCCAATAATAACGAAATGTGTAAAGTTTCTATGGAATAATAACTAAATGACAAATTCAAATTCAAATTCAAAATCATTTATTCAAATAGACCTTCGCAGGCACTTATGAAAAGTCTGACTCTAATACTCTAATACCGGTTCGGAAGGTTGCATTTGCTGAGAAGAGCCGGCAATAAACTCAGCAATTACTCTTTTCAAAACAGGCTTAGATTCATTACATAATATTTACATTCTAATCGCACTGAAAACAATTGCGTGCCCCGGCGCGGCGGCAAAATTACAAAGTAGACTGAATAAATATTTAATAAGTAAATAAATAGCAAACTTAAGCAGACCAGCCCCCACAAGCAGCACCTGTTCACAAGTATGACGCGTGTGGCAGCCATCGCCCTCCTCGCCATATTGGAGGGAAGTGAGCGACCCGTCACACGACGCCGCCGCAAGCAAAGGCCTTAAAGTGAGCATGACTTACTTAAGTCTGCCTTAAAAATAAAAAATTACTAAAGGGAAACACTAAACACACAATTTGTTATCACTGTGACTATTGACAAGTTTAGACTAAATATCACAAAATAAAAAAAATATAACAATTGTAACAATAAAACTTGTGTCTTATACGCCACAGTGACATTTAGCCCGCATTTAGCCCACTTTGGTACGGTTCTCCAAACGGAAAAGCTGGTGCCATTTCTGTGTAGTGGTGTCTCTAACTTCTACGTCCTACGATGATTTCACCGTCGTCGAGTAATCCCCGAAAAGCAGGATTGGGGCTGTCTCACGCGGGACATTTAATTTTGGGCTAAAAATCGGGACGTCCCGTCAAAATCGGGACGTCTGGCAACGCTGCCTGAGAATAGAATTTTTGCAAGAGAAATTTTCAACATAAATAAAAACTTTAATGTTTATACGTATATAATATAAGTATATTATTCAATTAACAAAATATAAATTAACTAGCCTATTTCTATATTTATTGATATAAAAATAAATCAAAATCTATTTAAGTAAGTTCCATTTATTTAATCAGAATATTTAGAGCATTGAATCCTCACACTTCAATAAGAACGTGACCTATATATAATACCTCACTACTGAAAAAGATGTCACATATTTTTTTATAGTAGGTACTTAGATAAAATCTAGTTTTTATTTTCATACATCGAGGTCAATTGGGTTGAGTATCGCTGTCTCACGAGATTTTCTCATGAGTTCTTATTTTATCTAGGTAGACCCATTTGAGTTTAGTACTTTATTTATTTTTATCTATAATATTTTTTCTGTTATTAATAAGATTTTGCCTAACACAGTGACAATATGTACAAGTACTATTTATTTAAACATCCAATGTAAAATTAAGTACAGGATCATTTATATTGTTTATGTAAATAAAACAACATGACCCTGTTTTGTTTACATTTCCAAACTCTTTCCCTTATTATAAAAGAAGGTTTACAGCAAGTTTAGTAAAACCAGTCACTCAGTCACTTTCTAATTTCTAACGTCATATAACAAAAAGAGACAAGGTTATTTTAAAATCTGGGTTTGCTTGATATTTTTTACCAAGGGGGTTTTTGAATACATTTTATTGGTATTCAGATGTTTAAGAAATATTATTATAGGAATATCGCAGAACTGATTTCATTACGTAAAATGACAAAAGAGATCTAATGGTGCGTCCATCCTTGGCGAACCTCGTAGTCTCGTTCGTGGCTCGGCTCGTGCTCGATTCGCGTACCATGGACGCACCATAAAATGAACTCAATTGTATAGCGAGATGGTTCTGATACATCATTTTTCACCCCCTCCCGTACCGCTCCACTACCGCACGAACGTAGGTACACAGTTCAACGCTATGCCTGTAGTATCCATACACAGATTACAGAACAAAAGGCAGATAGAGCGCCCGGAACACGGGAGTGAGGCCAAAAAAGCAAATACAAATTGAAAAACACAAAGCTGGTTTTCGCTTTTGAATTTGTATTTGCTTTATTTAATCAAAGTTTATTAAAAAGAAAGTGTTCTTCGTTAAATAAAGTTTGTTAAACAAAGCAAATACAAAATCAAAAGCGAATACCAGCTATGTGTTTTTCAATTTGTATTTACTTTTTTTGCCTCACTCCCGTGTTCCGCGCGTTCCATCTGCTTTGTTATTTAATCCATAAATATAATTATGATCTCTCCACTTCCGAGGACATTTTGGATGTTTGCTCCACAAAAATAATACCTCAATAAAATATAGTAATCACTATCCAATAACTACTTACCTGCGGAAAGTTACGATTGCCGTGAAAGTATCAACATTACAAAAGCTCAAAAACTTGTAATTTATAATCGTAAAGCATCCATTTTAGTTCTTATTTTTCGAGGATAAATATAACATTTCTATGGATTTCTACTTGCAAGGGGCTTAGAGAAAGATAATGAATTTGCTTGCTTTGCTTTGCTTTACTTGATTGGGAAATGTCCCGTCAGCTAAACGTGTTTCGCTGACGACGATTGGGAAGTGTCCCGTGTTTCAAGAGAGGTAGAGCATAGCGTTTATTCGCTCAAAGAGCAGCTCGACTGGGGAAGTACCTCCACCTTACAGAATACCGCAGCCAAATAACTTTATGTTGTGTAAGGTTGTGTTCCTGCGCGTGAGTAAGGTTGCTCATAGGGGAGGGGGGATAGGTCGATAACGCGTGAGCGATGCTTCGTGTGTTGCAAGCGTCTATATGGCTACGGTAACCGCTTACCATCAGGCGGGCCGTATGCTTGTATATCGACTAAGTTGTATTAAAAAAAAGCTGCACTTGAGAGATTCCTTCTTGGCTTTGTGTGCTAGCCACCTTCATGCATATCATCTTACCATGGAAAGGTGTTGGTCCATCTTAGAGGTGCTGCTCCAATGATTGCACTTGAAGTCGTTTGCCACTATGCTATGACGCGCCAGCTGACGCGGTTGGTTAAGACTCGGGTCAAGATTCCACTTATCGCGGCTGAACATGTCTGTATGTCCTGAGTCTGGGTGTAATTATGTATATTAAGTATGTATTTACAAACAAAAAGTAGAATATGTATTATATCAGTTGTCTGGTTTCCATATTACAATCTCTGCTTAGTTTGGGATCAGATGATCGTGTGTGAGCAATGTCCCAGGATATTTATTATTATTTATTTATTTAGACCACCACAATTTACCAGAGAGAAAAAACCATATAATGCATCACTTTTTTTAAAGGCGTTTACTTGCCTTTTCCTCCAATATCACAAAGAATCATGGCGAGTTCCATACATTGATTTGTACAAAAAAATTAAACATTTTAGAGGGCTTTGAATCACTTCCAATGTTGAGATAACATTCTGGTAATGTAATCTCAACATTGGAAGTGATTCAACATATTAATATACATGAAATATTTTATAAACCCCGCAAAAC
This sequence comes from Achlya flavicornis, assembly GCA_947623365.1. Lineage (NCBI taxonomy): Eukaryota > Metazoa > Arthropoda > Insecta > Lepidoptera > Drepanidae > Achlya > Achlya flavicornis. Next base: position 5,046,428 of record OX392490.1, read on the forward strand.
AGAACAACAACATAACGGTTTTGGTCGCGAATAGTCGTGATTCGCCGGCATGCCATAGTAATTCGCATTTTTATCCCGGGGTTCTAAAAATATTTTAAATGGCTCAAGTTATTCCTTAGGCACCAAGGATCAATTATAACTTCATTGTGACGTCTCTAAAAATCTTTATTTTTTTGTACAAATCTCGCCATGATCCTTTCAATCGACGTTGCGACCTAAAGGAATCCTTAAAATAAACAAACACCTGATACCTAGATGAACTTTATGTATAAAGACATCAGTATCAATATTCATACCAGCTCTGTCCAATTACGTCCGTAATTCATTGCGGTCGGTGTAGATTAGCCTAATTACTTCACATTGTTCGTGGCCTGAGTGCTCTCATTGATAAACCTGAATACAACCTGTATACAGTACACCCACATCCTTTTTTTTTTTTTTTTTTTTTTATACCACTTAGGTGGCAAACAAGCATACGGCCCGCCTGATGGTAAGCGGTTACCGTAGCCTATGGACGCTTGCAACACCAGGGGTATCACGCGCGCGTTGCCGACCCTGCAGAAATCTCTTCACACCCCTTTTGAAGAACCCCATGCTGTACTCCATTGGGAAAACCACGGCGGGGAGCTCATTCCACAGTCTGAGCGTCCGCGGAAGGAAGCTCCTTTGAGCCCGCACAGTACGAAACAATTCAGGTTTCAATATGTGAGGATGGACTCCCCGTCGATGGCGAGAGTTGCGATGGTAGAAAGTAGCCGTGGGCATCATCTTAAACAATACTTCAGAACACCGTCCGTTGTACAAGCGGTAGAACACACATAAGGAGGCAAAGTCTCTCCTCAGACTGAGGGGCTCTAAACAGCTTGTGAGCTCGGGATCGTCGACAATTCTTATGGCACGTCGTTGAACCGAGTCTAAAGGATCAAGCTGGTATCCAGGTGCCCCCGCCCATAGATGACAGCAGTACTCCATATGAGGCCGGACTTGCGACTTGTAAAGTTGCAGCCTTTGCCCCGACGTGAAGTACTGCCTCGCTCTGTTGAGCACTCCGAGCTTTTTGGATGCCAGCTTAACCTTGCCTTCTAAGTGACTTCGGAACAAAACGTCGCTAGAAATGTCGACGCCAAGGATCCCGATGCTTTTGCTGATGTTCAAGGACGTGTTCTGGAACTGTGGAGCCACAGCAAATGGGGTTTTCTTAGCGGTGAACGCGCAGGCTTGAGTCTTGGTAGGGTTGAAATGGACTAGGTTTAGTCGACCCCAATCGGAGACACTAGTTAGTGTACTCTCGATTTCAGACAACAGCCGTTCGCGGCTTTCCTCAACCTCGGAACGAGGGATATTTGCACGGCCCGTATAATGGGTGTCCCCTGTACTGTCGTCCGCATAGCAATGAATGCCGTCAATAGACAGCATATCATTGATATGCAGTAGGAACAGTGTTGGGGACAGCACAGAGCCTTGCGGAACGCCAGCATTTATGTCCATGCTATCGGAGCAGCTACCGTCGACGACGGCTCTTATGCATCTGCTGGACAGAAAGCTGGCAATCCATTTGCACAATCCCTCGGGAAGCCCGTATGATGGTAACTTCGTTAGAAGACACCTGTGCCAGACCCGATCGAACGCCTTCGCCACATCTAGGCTCACTGCCAATGCCTCACCTTGACTCTCGATGGCGAGTGACCAACGGTGCGTGAGATACACAAGGAGGTCACCAGCTGAGCGACTGTGGCGAAAGCCATACTGTCGGTCGCTCAACAAATCGTGATCCTCCAGGTATCTCAAAAGCTGCGTGTTGATCACTCGCTCCATGACTTTGGAGAGAAGGGAGGTGATGGCGATAGGCCTGTAATTCGTCGGGTCTGATCTGTCACCCTTTTTGGGCACTGGGTGCACATGGGCAGTCTTCCACAAAGACGGGACTTCCTTTTTGGTGTAGGAAAGCGCGAAAAGACGCGTCAGTACTGGACACAACTCAGGAGCACACCGCTTCAGCACCACTACCGGTATGCCGTCTCGCCCACTCGACTTATGGATGTCCAGAGAAAGCAATTCCCGCCGGACCTCCCGTTGGGTAATGCTTATCTCCGGCATGGAGCTGTCACACCGCGGAATGGTAGGCGGTGTAGCGCCCATATCATCCAAAGTCGAGTTCGAGGCAAAGATAGAGCCTAAAAGGTCAGCCTTCTCTTTAGCACTATGGGCCAAGTTTCCGTCCGGCTTACGTAGTGGTGGCAAGGACGACTGGCAAAAGTTTCCCTCAGCAGCTTTGGCAAGAGACCAGAAAGCGCGACTCCCAGAGGGAAGGCTAGTCAGCCTCTCACCAAACCTGCCGACGAAATCGTACTTAGCCCTGGCAATCATACGCTTACTGAACCTCGAGGCAGCGTTAAATTTGCGTTTCGCATCAGAGATGTTAGGGTCCTGATTAGTTTGGGCCGTGGTCCAAGCCTCATACAAGGTCTGCTTATTTTGTCTAGCATCCTTGCAGGGCCGATTAAACCACGGTCGCTTCTTCACCCCTGCAGCCACTAGCGGGTTTGGGATATAACATTCCATTCCCGCCAGTATCGCCTCAGCGATGGCAGCTGCACAGGTGTCAGGATCATCTGATGCGAAGCAGAGCTGCCTCCACGGGTACGATGCGAAGAATTCACGCAATCCATCCCAGTCTGCTGACTTATAGTGCCACACGCGTCGACGCCCGGGTGACCGGATCAAATTGGTCGACGCACAAGGCACATGTGTCCGGACGAGACAGTGGTCCGATGAGCCGAGTGGCGCATCCACTATCACTGTATATCTGTCCGGTCGCGTAGTCAGCAGAAGGTCCAGTAAGGAACTAGTATGGCTCTCAATATCTGGGATTCTCGTAGGAGAAACAACCAGTTGTGAGAAGCCATAGGCCAGGGCAAAGTCGTGAGCAGTCCTACCCGCGAAGTCAGTGGATCGAGAACTAAGCCACTCAACGTGGTGAGCGTTGAAGTCTCCTAATATCCTGTATTAGGTATTCCAATCGTGAAGCTTGCTTCTAAGTTTGAGAATTGGTGCCGATTCTTTTGCAAATCGTGCTAACTCATCTCACATCTCTTTCATACAAATATTATTGGAAAAGGATAGAAAAGACTGTATAAAACTAAGTGTGTAGACGGTATGAAATTAAATAAACTTTGGTAATTATTCATCTATTTATAAAATTAAATATAGACTCGACTGAAAATTACTGTAAATATGTATTCACATTTCTTTGATAGACTAAAAATACATTGTTTTAATTAATTCTTATTTATATATAGGCTATATTTATCCACATCCAGACAAAGAACAAACAGACTTATATTGCCTACAAATACTTTTCTTGGGTGGGAATTTAACCCACCCAATCATGTCAAGTCAAGTCTATACCACTCTACCACCAACCGGCACATCCAATTCATTATATAATTACAGTTTGACGGGCCAGTTGGCGCAGTTTGTTAAGACTCTAGCTATTGCGCTGCAGGTCGTGGGTTCGATTCCCGCACAGGACATGCATTTGTGTGCATGAACATGTCTGCATGTCCTGAGTCTGGGTGTACTTATGTATATTAAGTATGTATTTACAAACAAAAAGTAGTATATGCATAGTATATGTATTATATCAGTTATCTGGTTTCCATAGTACAAGCTCTGCTTAGTTTGGGATCAGATGACCGTGTGTGAGGAATGTCCCAGGATATTTTACAGGTTCAGTTACTATGCAATACATTATGACGGTAGGCGGAAAAAGGCAACTCTATTCGTACTAATATAATAAAGCGTTTTTTTTGTTAGTTTGTTTGTACGGAAGAATTTCTCCACCAATAAGAAGCTACATTATCCCCATATCCATGTTGCTCCGATCATGCTCGGTTCGCGTAGCGAGGACTTCGAGGACCAAAATGTTCCTCAGTCGAGAGAGTCGAGATTTCGAACACTTTTAAGTTTGAATAAATAAATTTTAGATGACTGCACTCTATGCCAAATCTCGCAATCCTCCGCGCACGTATGCATAAAAAGAGTACAGTATGAGCCACGAGTGGTGAGCACAGATAGGCAGTAGTGGGGGCAAGCTCGCGCATGTACACTTTTGGCCAAATCACAGTAGCCAAATGACACGCAAGAATCAAATAGACGACGAGCATTGACTGACGAACAAATCGTGTGCAGCTCGGCGCCCCCTTCTTCATTCCGCCAAACAGACCGATAAATTAACTACTGCGCAGGTGTCAATCTGCTCACGACTCGTGCCTTTTCTGTTCACATATTGCTATTATATATAGATTATTATTAAGTAGGTAATATTTAAAATTCCATTAGCAAACGCATCCCAAAATTACTAGGTATCAAAAAGTCAATTCAGGGTGAGTAGAGAGTCAAACGGATTTCTTTTGATACCTAACTGCCGGTTGCTGGCAGCCTCGAGCTATATTGACTGGAGGAGTAATTAAAACAGATCGTTGCCGTCCTAGATAATTTCCTGCTACGTGAAATTACTTTAGAGCCGGCGTCTGGCTAGCGGAAAAGGAACGGTGATAAATATGCATCGTTGAGAGTACATGTTTAGGTAAAATGTAGCATACATTTTACCTATAATATTAGATAGTTTAGATCCGTCTAAACTGTTGACACTATTGACTCTACATAGCGTATAGCATCGACAGGCTATAGCTACCATTGTTTAGGTTAACCATAATATACCTACTATACCGTAAATTTGAACCTTACGTTGCTAGACATACAACTCAGTCGGGAAACAAGCTATCCCATCCGGTGGCGAACGGTTACCGGAACCATACGGATGCTTGCAACTTGCAATACACGAGGCATCATTCACGCGCTACCGACCCTTAAATTCCCCCTCTCCAATGAGCTCTGGCAACCTTACTCACGTGCAGGCACACAACATTAATTTATTTGGCTGCGGTATTCTGTTAGGTTGTCACGCACGAAGGCTTTGGCTATCAGCTATACTATCAGCCTACGACCGGAGCATTCAAAATAGTAGATAATGCAGTTGAAGAAAATGAAATTTATCGACTGTCTTTTATAAAGTTTATTGCGTAAAAATAAAGAACTGTAACAATGAAAATATGATATAAAACACTTGTAAGAAAGAGTTCTAAATATTTTGATATTAATACTGAGAGACAACAATTTGGGATAGGTACAGGGAAGTGGTGATATGAAACCCCAGCTGGGTTCTAGTATGTTAGATCTTTATACTATAAGTGCACTGATAATGTCACATTGTACTATTTGTACTACACTGGTAACTTTTATTTCTTTTGTTTTCAATAAAAAGTATACTGATTGTTTTATTTCACTTTAAAAAACACAATTTAAGTTGTGTCTCAGTACTGATCGAATTGAGTGTATGTCTTATATGGGACATTCTGCATATGAGAATTTAAAAATTAGAAAATTTGAATTCGAAAATTTTAACATTAAAAAATTAGAATAATATGTAAATTTGTTAGTAGTATTTGTGACCAGAAGCAATAATTGAAATAGGAGAGGTCGCATCGTTACAAGGTGGAGCTACTTCTCCAGTCGAGCTGCTCTTTTAACAAAATAACACTACGCTCTACCTCTCTTAAAAAGTCAATACCTATATTCAGCGATGAGCTCTTAGGTATCGTGACCTTGTCTCCAAATTTAATTTTCTAAGTAGCGAAATATTTTTTCGATAAAATATTGAATACCCCAATTAAGCGAAACTTCATACGTCAGATTTAATGCTTCGAGCAAATCTGACCCTAGGGAGAAATTTAGTGTTAATAAAAATGTACCTAACTGCCGAAATGACTAAAGCCCTTCGGGTTATGGAACTAATAAAAAAGGTCGCCTAGCATGAAATGTGACATTTACCTACCTAAGTCCTGAGAAAGTATTCTGAGATTTAAACAAAAAGCTGGAACATAATTTAATAGGTTTACGTTTGTCTAGAGTACAGTTCGTTTAATTAAACAATAATAGAAACTCTTTGCAACTCCGTGTATTTATTGAGAAGGAAATAATATAACCACTCGCTTTACAAAAAAAAAGAGTACAACTAAATTGCATTTATTATTGCAGCAGAGTGAAGTCTGAATAATAAACTGATTCTATGAAATTCAGCGCTAAACCGTAAAGGTATGTACACAACCAAGAAATATTTGGCAATCTTAAAAATAACTTTATTTCCTAATTATATATACAAAGTTATTTTTTTACGTAACAAGCATACAATTATAGAATGGTACTTGTTTCTCATTTGCAACTAAAGGAACTTACATTGACAATCAACAGATTTATAAACTTAAGGGTGGCTGCCACCGACCTACAATCCTAATGAATAAGCTTAGAAAAGCGTAAATAAATTTAAAGTATTATGTATATTTTTTTTTATTCTACGAATTCGCATACGGCCCGCCTGATGGTAAGCAGTTACCGTAGCCTATGGACGCTTGCAACACCAGGGATATCACTCGCGCGTTGCCAACCCTGAAGAAATCTCTTCAGACCCTTTTTGCTGTAACTCAATTGGGAAAACCACGGCTCATTCCACAGTCCGAGCGTCCGCGGAAGAAAACTCCTTTTAGCCCGCACAGTTCGAAACAATGCTCTACCTCCCTTAAAAGTCACTGTAAATTATTCTTTGTAAGTATCACTATCAAAAGATATATAGAATATCTCAGTAGCAAATGTCAGGTTACATGTGTCCACAGCTTTAAACAATTTGCATTCCCAACAACCGGAATGCAAATTCAGCTCTTGTAGCACTAAATTGATATTAAAATGAAGTATTTACTGACTTTATGCTAAAATAGGCATAGCATAGAAGGCATTTCGTCTTTATTGTTGTTCTTACAGTTTCATTAAACATAAAAACTCATTAACGTTTCTATAAGTTTTTTTTTTACATAGACCGTCATCGATCATCGTTCTTAAATAATTTCCATATTTTCTTTTCTTTTTCTATTAGAGACTATAATCGTGTAATTATGTTATTATAATCCTAAAACCATTTTCTTCATGAAAAGGCAGGTACTTATGAACAAGTTTTCAACTGAGTCCTTAGGTATTGTGTGAGGAAATCAATACTGAGTCGCTACGATTAATTACTCAATAAACTCGTACATTTAACTTATGCAAAGAAAAATATATTTAATTATTATTTCCCATTACTGTTACAAATGTCTCAAGTATATTTCAAAGTATTGTTTGCTTCGTTACTTCACAGTGAAAGCCTTTGATTTCCCTGAAGATCCCATTTCTCAGTAATTCAGATTTTCCTCTTATTTTGTATCGCTTGATTACAGCGATTTCTTTATTTGATTATCCTAATTTGAAAATAAGGGTTATATAACAAGGAGTAGGTACTTAATTATGTACTTATACTTATATTTTGTCTCCTTAATGAAAAAAAAAAGGCAGAAGAAATTCTTTGAAATAAGAAGTATTTTTAATCTATACTAATATAATAAAGTGGAAAGGTTTTTTTGTTTGTTTAAATGGGCTAATCTCTGGAACTAACAGTCGGATTCTAGGAAGCTACATTACTTCCGCGTATTATAGGCTTTTTATCCCGGGAACGTGGATGAAACCGCGGGGCACCGCTAGTCATATATGGCGTCAACGTTTGATATAAAAATAAACAAAAAAATATATTTTTTTCAAATATTATAATATTGTCAAATAACCTAGTAGGATTACGTTTACATCAATTCAAAATTATTTAATTCAAATATACCTTCGCAGGCATTTATCTCATATCGATCTCAGGCACTCATAAATCCGACTCTAATACCGGTCCGCAAGGTTGCATCTCTTCACCCAATTGTGTTGATTGCGGAGTAGTCGAAGATGTTCAACATGTTCTATGCGAGTGTGTACGAAATGCAACCTTTAGACAAACTCATTTCGGTGCGGATAGAGGTAGTGACATCGGTATTTGTAATAGTATTTTAGCTTATCCATCGTCCGACAAAGCCAAAATTTTGTACGAAATACTTAAATTAGGATTAAGTTCATAACTGTTTAATTTTATTTCATTTGTTTGTCGCATTAATTTTGTATCTTTATAAGGCGATATGGTCGCTCAGCGACAAAGCCTTTCAATAAAAAAAAAAAAAAAAGGTTGCATCTCAGAAAATCCGGTAATAAACACAATGTAGTCACTAAAATAGTATAGTTTTAAAAGCGTGCAGGTAGGTTCAAACGGATTTCAATCTAAAACGGAAAAAGAGAATAAATAGCAAGTCATGTGCCATGCCTCATAGAGGGACCAGCCTTTTGTATCGAAATTATTCAGGAAAAGTTTGAGCGCATTAGCTGAGTCAGTCCGCCATTGGACAATGAGCGTAAAGTCCATGTTACTAGGTCGAAAATATTCAAAGATTTACCTGCCCTAGTTAACGTACATATTTTTGTGATTTTCACTGTGAATAAAATTTCCATATAGCTTTTCTTCGTTCAAAGGGGAATTGTTAACTGGTAGCGGATTTTTCGCCCTAATATTCCGTAATTATAGTTGTACAGGGTGCATATTTCAAGACAGTCCGTGCGGACAAAGCCAATGGAAAAACTAGTAAAATTACTATAACATTATGGAAAATGAAAAGAGGAGATGCCAGTAAATGCTATCTCTTGGAAATATTTTAAAAATTATCATCAATCTGAAAACTCATTTTAAAGTTAAGAATATTAAATTAATATTTCTTTGCAACTTTCTTGTTTCTCAGTTAATGGGAAGCCTTAATAACTTCATGATTAATTTTCGTGTTGACTTAAATATGTTTTCACTGATTGAGTATGTTATTGACTTTAATTAGAATTTATTTAATTTCAACAGAATCTAGGGATATTTTAGATTTCATCAAATATCTAAAAATCTATGAAGACTTTTCTGAAAGAATGATAGGTTATTTTCAGGTATTTATTAAAATATCTAAAAACATTACGTGATTTTATTGTTTTAAATAAAAAAAAATGTTTTTAATTGCCATAGAGAATGAGTATGATAAATACACTTCGTTTCTTCTTATAAAACTATTAATTTTAATTAAAATGGAAAAAATTATATAAAACGAATTACTTAAAATTTTACCGCCGTATTTTGTTTTTTCTTTTGTTTTTTTTATTTAAATTTTACTCTTACAGATTGAAATCTCTATTATTCTATTTTCAATCCTAACTAATATTACAAATGCGAAAGTGAGTTTGTTTGTTTGTTACGCCTTCACGCCTCAATTACTCAACAGATCATCATGAAATTTGGCATGCCGATAGCCTATGGTATGGAATAGGACATAGGCTACTTTTTGTCCTGGGAACGCGGGTGAAACCGCGGGGGACAGCTAGTCTGTATATAAACTTATTATAGAAACTAATAAGATTTAAAATTATAAAGCCTTAAATCATTTAGGATTAAGGTATCCCTAGATTCTGTGAACATACACATTATGGACATATTATGTAGATAGATATGTATATAATACCTACTTAGATTTCTATTGCATTTCAGCTGTATACAGATTATATAAATAACTCAACTATCTAGACAGTTATTTATATACTCCAATTCAATTGTGATATCAATAATTTATGGCAAATATGTATACAATAGGCTTCGGCAGCCATCTTATTATTTAAAGAACAACCCAAAGCGATGACGGGAGTGTATGTACTTGTCAAAAGCTGTGCAAAATGGGATAGCAATGCTTTTCTTTTGAAACTGTTTCGCGAGGCCATCGCCAAAGATGTGTAGCGAGGGTGTAGTTGACAAATAGTATCGCTGCATTTTCACGTTGACGAAACGAATTTTAGAATTCTGTAAATGAAATCTTATGAAAGCAGAATTCTAAAATTCGTTTCGTGCGATGCGTTCGGCTCGGATAAGTGTGCGTTCACCTTAAAGCTCTAATGCCAACCTAACTAAATCAATCTTGTGACATTATGGTAGGTATAAAAAAAGTGACACGCTTCACATACGTTATCTGTTTAGATTTATGTCTTTAGAATAAACCGTATTCTGGAAAATTAAAATATACTAGTATATTCTATTAATGAATTAAGCAATATTAACATGAGTTGACTTGACATAGTACGCATATCACTGCGTCAGACATCGAGTTGAATAATTGAATAACCGACCAAACTAAGATGTGTTTGTATTAAGATTGTCACTGACAATCGCCGTAGTGGCGGCGTCTTGTCTTAAACTTTGCAGAGTAGATACTCCAACTTGCCTCCTTGACATTTAATCTACGGATCCCATAGAGTAGTTATTTCTGTAAGGTATCGATAAAAATATCGACGTCGATAAAAAGTACTAGCAAATCATGATTACATTTGAAAAAGAAAACCCTGTTCGACAATTTGTTTGACAGGACCCCAGAATTATGACTAGTGTTGCCAGGTGTCCCGATTTGTTTCGGACGTACCGATTTTGAGGGATCTGGTCACACTTCCCGAACCCGCCGGATCAGGACGCCGAATGTCCCGATTTTTCACTAACCTCATTAGTCTGTACTATATTTGATTATTTTCAAATATTACACAAGCTATGTGGCATTATCGTGTATTATTGCTTATAATTGTGTGTTATATAAAATAACTTTATTGCAATATGTAAATCAGTTTTATTTACAATATGGTGTTTCAAATAAATTTTAAGTATTTATATACTCTTTTAAGAAAAAGCTTTTATGAAAAAATATCAGGAATTTACTACATAATACAATTAATTAAATATGACGGACCTAACACAGACATATGTAGAGTTGTTTATTTCTGGAAATTGATCACCGTATATTGGTTTTATGTGTGTCCCAATGTTATTTTAAAATGTAAAATGTAGATATTTTAGATATTCATTATCGATAACTTTTATATCGAGTATTCGTCTATCACTTGAGTAGCTGTGTCGCTCGCTAGTTGGAATTAATTACCAACTCGTTTCTATTATAGATTAAAACTTAACTGGGGTAGCGAGCCTGTCGCGCCATTTTGATATAGGTACGGAATTACACCAAGGTTTTCCGTGTTGCACAAGATAGCACAAAAAGA